>OX402065.1:13311994-14609994 GCA_947859365.1 Archips crataeganus | reverse complement strand
TACTCAATGCAATTCATTAATTGTGATGTTAAAAATTCAGCACTTTTAACGTTTTACGTTTTGTTAGCTGTCAAATATCACTTAATCTGCCTTCAAATGTCAAAACTCTTTCTTAACATGTGGATAAAAAGCGATTTTCTCAATAGATGTCAAACAAAGAAAAAGGGCTTTCCGAGCTAGTGAGGTGAAAAAAAATGAGAATGCTATAGAGAGAGTCAAAATTTACGTAATACGTTTTTCCTCGTTACCTGGCCAAAATGGAACGTGGACCGATAGCCTCATATTCATAATGTTTTTGGTGGCGTCTACGCAATAGATCGCGTCGCACAGTCAAGAATGGCATCAAAATCTGAGCCAATAAGGTTGAACTTCCCGGTGATAACACAATGTTACTTCTTTCCCCCGTTACAACAAGCCCCTCTCCCCTACAGATACCTCTGTATAAAGAAACTAGCTACATCAGGCTTATATGTTAAAGGAACGTGACATTATATAGACCAACAGTGTTCTTAATTTAGGGGGTGTTTCACCACCTTATTGTCAAACTACTGGTTACGTAACCAATGAATAAACTAAGTACTAGACAAATCTGTCGGCTAGTGTTTTTTCAGTTTCACCACTCCGGTCCTGTGCAAACTAAGTACCACTTAACTAATCGTCGGTTTAACAAAAAGTCGGAATGGCAACGTCGCATTTCACGACCACGCGTTCCTGTTCGCACACTTTCGTCCAAAGAGTTGCTCATAATTAAAGCAAAAGAAATCGTAAACTGTGTAATTTCAAAATACATCTACTGTTTTGCATAAACAAATGTGTAACATTATAATTAATCCAAAAACGATATTTATTTACGATACTTTGTTAACAATAACAAAGAAAAATAAAATCACGTAAAACGAATCGAAAAGTGGCGCCAAACCATTTGACAGATTAACTTTTTTTTTAATGGCGATGTACAAATTCAGGTAGAACAAACGATTGTGCCACTGAAAAAAGTCTGTAATTAAAAAATATTACGTAATTTTGGATTTATTTTTACATACTAAAAACGGACCTATATTTTTTATTCAAATCTTGATATTTAAATTCTCGTTTGTAATTTTAGCATGACTTCTTTCTTTTAAAAATAAAAAATACTTTGATTTATTTTTCTGAAACCGGCTGAAGGGCTCTCCAACCATGGCCACAAAAAAATAAAATAACTAATTAAAAAGTTATGTGACGGTTAAAAATTCTAAATGCCACCTGATCTGATGGTCAAATTAAGAAATAGTTTGTCTGTCACTTAGCGCTAATCAAGACTGGTGAAATATAAATTTTTATTCTATCTGACAAATAAGGTTATGATTAAGCTAATCCGAACTTTAAAAAAAGTGGTGAAACAGCCCCTTAATCTTCCTTGTTTTTGAATCGGTGATCAGGAGTTGAAAAATACAGGATGACATTTTTTGACCGTGTAATTTTTTCCCAGGCATTAGGTATCAATTACAGATGCCATATCTAAAAAAAACATAGGTAAATTTTTCACAAATAAATGTGTTGTCCGAAAAATAATTAGTAACGTGTGGATAATCGGGAGCCGAGGTGACGCTCGTGGTTAGCGGTGCGGGGGGAGGGGCGCGCTCACCTATCTTATCTCGACCCGCCGCACAGCTGCCCACAAGCGCATGCTTTTTATAGGATATCTTTCGCCTGATGTGTATCAATATTTTAGTACTGAAAGTTACTGAAAAAAAAAACGCATTTTCGTCTTTCACTAAGGAAACCAGTATGAAAATTTGTACGGTCAAAAAATTTCACCCTGCGTATTAATCCCTAGCCAAAATGGAATTTAATAGATGAGGTCTCAAGCAATTAAGTCTCTGTAATTAAACAGAAAAAGTTATTGTTAATATTTCCTTCGTCCACCGAATGCATGGTCATCCTACATTAATGAACTAAAACAATTACTTTGCTCACCCGCGACCTTACAATAGTTAGTTTATTCAATAAATTATCCTACATTAGTTGAAGTTATACTAGTTTCGTCAAGTGTCATCGCTTTGGCGGGGAATTTGACAGGTCTCGCGTCAAAGTTTATTCAAGAAACTGACTTGTCAAAGAGGTTTTAAGCTCATAGTTATTATAGACTAACTATCGATAGTATCGATGGAGCTATATTTTTAAAAATTGAATTGAATTATAGACTAACTAAACCATGTGTAGGGTGACAATGATTTTATTTAAAGATGATTTTCCAAATAATCATTTTTTTTTAAAAGACGTTTTGTTTCATGTAACTGCCACTTAAACGTGGTCGCCACCGAATACTGATCTAGAAAAATTGGTTCCTGATCACCGGTTAAAAATCATCGTGTATATTATTTGGGTAGGGTTAGGATAGGGTTTAGGTTGACGGCCGGATAACCTAGTTGTTAGAGAACCTGGCTACGAAGCTTGAGGTCCCAAGGGCAAATATTTGTATGAAAAATACGAATGTTTGTGCTCGAGTCATGGATGTTTAATATGTATTTAAGTATGTATTTATCTATATAAGTATGTTTATCCGTTGTCTAGTACCCATAGTACAAGCTTTGCTTGGTTTGGGACTAGGTCAATTGGTGTGAATTGTACCGTGATATTTTTTTTTTAGGTATTTAAATTTAATTTTTGACAACGCGTACGCAGTGGGGTCTTTACAGTGACAATACAAAGCGGTGATTCTGATGTTTCGTAGTTCTTTTGGAGTCTATGTGTGTTGTTCTTGTTTCGACTATAGCTCGGTTTAGATTTTGACTGGTTTCACAGTTACCTATACTCTGTCTATTTAACAGAGTTAGTACTAGAAAAACAGAGAATGCACGTAATTGGTCAGCGATAAGGACGATGCACTGGCACATACGTCCCACTGCAGGGCACATATTTAAATATTATTATCTACTACTTTAAATTACATAATTATGATTGATAGATGAATAAACATGACATGTATTATTTGAGGTGTCACGAGAAAAATCAAAAAATCACGAGAAATATTACGAATATTCCAACAAACGGCATGTAAGCTGAGCCCGCCATCGACGTGCGATTGTTGACGCCCACTGACAGTTTCTTGTCCCTTTCATTTGCATATAAAAGTGCAACAGAGAGAACGCCTTGCTAACTCTGTTAAATAGACAGGGTATAGTTGCTTAATTTCATCTATATTGGCTGGATAACCAAGTGGTTAGAGAACCGGACTATGAAGCTTGCTTCTGAGTTTGATTCCCGGTCGGGCTAGATATTTGTATGAAAAATACGAATGTTTGCTCTCGAGTCTTGGACGTTTAATACGATGTGTGTTTGTCCGTTGTCCGTTGCCTAGTGCCCATGGTACAGTACCCGGCGATAAAGAATGCACATCGGCCTTTAGCAAGAGACAATTCGCAGTTTACGACGATTTCCGAACACTGGCGACCGTCCATCAATAGCCGTATTTATTATGTGACGTTTGATATCAAATAAATACTGCACTCCATGGACTTAATTACTTTACGTCAAATTAATGACATGTAAAGTTTTGATATCTATAGAGGGTTGTTGCAACTACTAGAAAAAGGATAGTCAAAAAAGAGATTAGAGTATATTAAAATACACCTATTTTTTCATAAATTTAAATTTTCAAAAATCTCTACTCCTTCCATTTCACTATCTGTGCTCTCAATTTGGTCAATATCAGCCGTATTTATTATTAGTCTATCAGTGTAATCCATCATACAATTTAAAGTTGGGGGGTTTCAATAACTCTATATTATATATTTTCACCGGAACGCGTCCGTACCCTACGGCACCTGAACAACGACTGACAAACGTTACATAAGTAGTTTGTGACAACGCTATACGAAGCCGACATTTGCCGAGTCTTTTTCCAAAGACCGATGTGTATTCTTTATGGCCGGGTACTGTACAATCTTTGCTTAACTAAACAAAGTCCCAACTTGGGACTAGGTCAATTGGTGTCAACTGTCCTGTGCTATTTTTATTTATGAACTCTCAACTAACATCTGCCTAGAGAAATATTTCTCTATTGTAGCTCTTTATTGGGTGAATCAATTTTTTGGTGCCCCCCGTTGCTATGGTTACACAAATTTTGTCACTTGGACAACCTAAGCATTTTTCTATGAAACAGTATGAAGTGTCACTTGGACAACCGGGGGCAGAGTAAACAACACGAAAAAGTTGATTCACATTTATTGCATTAATTTTTTTTTTTTTTATATATAAGAGGGGCCAAACGAGCAGACGGGTCACCTGATGGAGAGCGATCACCGTCGCCCATGGACACCCGTTATGAGAAGGGGAATGACAGGTGCGTTGCCGACACTTTTAAGAATTGGTAGGCTCGTTTTTTAAAGATCCCTAAGCTGTAACGCTCCGGGAATGTTGCCGCAGTAAGCTGGTTCCAGATCTTCACCAGGCCCAGTGCGAATTGGGAACTTCACACACACACACACACACACACACACACACACACACACACACACACACACACACACCATTGAATTTCTTCGAGTATTATGTCATCGTTTTTGTCAAGTTTTTATATGTTTTGCGTCTAAGAATCCAGACAAAATCTAAACCGATTGTAATGACTGTCTTTCCTAAACGTATCTTCACTGTGATGGATATCGAAGAAATCGCTTGAAATTGTAACTAGTATATTGACGTAAGTTATTTAAGGTCGGAAATGTAGATAAAATTGGAGCTAAAAAATTTTTTTTAAATGAAACAAAATGCATTCGAAGAAAATATCAATTATTCCATGTAGACGAGGATATATTTGTACTATCGCGAATCACTCCGTTTTCATAATTTCATTTCTCATACCCAACGTTTGCTATAAAAAATATGTAGAACCGTGCTATTTTCAGGATTTTGTGAAAATCTTATAGAATACAGTAGGTTAGGTTAGTTTAATAACAATTGGCTAAGTAAAGTTTTTTGAAGAGATGCTAATTATATTTTTTTTCGACAGTGGTCGACTTCAACACCAAGAAACTGCAGCTGTTTTATTTTTATCTGCTTTTATTTATTGGAAATATTTTTTTAAGTGTTCGAGATGACATTTGTGAGATTTTATGGCTGACAAGCGGTTCGTGCTCAGTACTAAGAAGAAATAGAAAAAAAAACGAATTCAAATGTCGCTTCTGTCAATGTCAAATGAAATCTAACCATTTGCGTTTCGCTTGCTTTGCGTTGTCCAAGAAGCAGTTCCAAAATAGTGATCGGAAGTATTCAATCGTGATCCAATTATTGTGCATAGGTCGTGGAGAAATGCGGTAAAATTGAAAGTCCGGATTTTATGCGGAGGTCGATAAAAATAGTCAAAAAATCACACTGAGCACACCAAAACGCAAAGCAAACGAAACGCAAACGATTTGACATTGACAGCAGTGACAGTTCACTTCAGTTTTTTTTCTGTTTCTACTAAGTTCTGAGCACGAACGGCTTGTCAACCATAAAATCTCACAAATGTCATCTCAAACACTCAAAAAAATATTTCCAGTAAACAATAGGAGATAAAAATAAAACAGCGGCAGGTTCTCGATCTCCAGAACGCCGACTGTCGTAAAAAATATAATTAGCACCTCTTCAAAAAACTTTACTTAGCCAACTGTGAAGAATTTACTGTTTCAGTAACTAATTACTTTATGACAAACGATACATTATGACATATGAAATTCGGGCAAACAATAGAGAACCATGCTATCGTCTATTTATGAGAAAAAAAATGCGATGCACATTTCGATTGTAATCTGGAATATATTGAAACTCTAAGAGATTCTCGGTATCCATCACAATTTTCTTGTCTCTTTAGCTTAGCATTATATTTAAAACATAACAAAACTGTATATTGGATTAGCGATGAATGTATAAGTATTTTGCGTATAAACGGCGGCAACGCCATTGTATAAGTGGAGAGCGTAAAACAAACCTTATCGTAAAGCGAATAAAGTCGTACTTCCCCATAACGCGATTAGTAGATATAGTATGCTAGAAATAGTTTCCAAATGTGAATTGTGCCTAAACGAAGCGTTATTTCTAACTATTGACTGTCGGTTCACCGGACACTGTTTTAAGAGTTTTAATCTTGATAATACGATATACAGACAGACATTTAATATAGGAGCAGAACAAACACAAATAAGAACACATCCCACTAATATGTAGTTTGAAGAAATTAAAAGTTTTGTGAAGATGTTTGGATCTTTTATCGTCAATCACGCAATAACAACTACAGGCGTAGTTGGCGTAGACAAAGTTCTGAATTGAGACGTAGGATTCTTATATCTTAATATCCCGGTAGTGCGATCCCGTGAGATAATATTTTAATTTACAATATACCCATACTACGTGACCCATTTTTTGCAATTTTTTACCCCCCTCCCTCCCCTCGGTGACCGCCCGTGGTATTTTCCAAGACCCCCCCATCCCCCTTTAGTTATCACGTAGTAATTTATAAATATGATTATAAATCATTTTTTGCAAACAGAAAGTAAAAAAATAATAATTTGGCTCATATTTGTCTTTTATAAATATAGATTTGCGAGATTTGCCTAGACTAAAAGACTAGAGTTTGTTGACTACGTGATGAAAACCTAAACCCCCTCCCTCCGTCCGTGACCAGGCGTGGTATTTTTGGTGACCACCTCCCCCCCCCTAAACCGGTCACGTAGTATAGGTACGTTCCCTAAGAATAGATAGTGAGATGTGATCCTCAATTTCGTAGATCCTCCATAAATACGAAATTTCGTTTTTGTTACCAAAATGTTTTCTTCATATAAAAATGAATTAGGAGACTGTTATTTTAGGTTCAGTTCCATTCATCATACCTACCTGCAGTTTTTTTTACAAATCAGAGTCGAATCTTTTTCTATAAATGTTCATTACGTCTGCTCATATATTGTATGTCTGTTCGTACAGATGAACATTTTTGTAAGTATATTTTGACATGTCATCTGTTCTTGAAAATAATGTAAATTGTACTGAGATGACATCTCAAATGTTACTTAAGAAATGTTCCTGTATAAATAACTAGTATCTTTGTAATTATTAGTCGTGGCCCTCTTACTAATGTCTTCCAGTGTTCAGCGGTGCTAGGTGTCCATCCTTGTCTAATAATACGAGGGTGAGAGGGAGACTCACTGCTACCGTTGTGAATACATGTTACAACACCGAAGGGCCTGTATTATTCGAGTCGTTCTCATGCAATATTCTATCGATATTGCTTGTATTCTGCCGTCATACAGAAAAATATCAGTAAATAAAGGTGCATCTGAATACGTACGCAACTAAATTTCTGGAAAATGTTAAATGCGTTTTTTTCCCGTATGGGTATTACTATGGGTGTGTTCCGTATCGATCATCGATGTGATAGGTTTGGCTGATCGACTGATACCGGCTGACAAACGATTGATCGACAGCCGATGGCTGCTACTGGTCAACGTCGACCACTCCATTCTACCATCGATCGACGATCGATCGGTGTGGTCGGTTTTGTTGTAGATCAACGTCGACCACTCCATTCTACCATCGATCGACGATCGATCGGTGTGGTCGGTTTTGTTGTAGATCAACGTCGACCACTCCATTCTACCATCGATCGACGATCGATAGATTGGTGTAGTTGAAACTGTCGATCGAGGTCGACCAATGCATTCTATTATCGATCGACTGTTGTGGTAACGCTCTATGACGGCAGTGTTATGGAAGATAAATTTTCTTTAATGTTGTATTTGATGTTACTGAAAAGAAATAACCTAGGCACTAAGCAGTTACATATGACTATGACCACGTTGGTAAAGGGAATAATGGGTATGTATTACAATACCAAAGTACGAAAGACCGAATGTATTAAAACATCGAATGGGTCAATAGACCGACACGATTTTTTTCTGAAACCGTTAACTTTTTAAGATTATTATAAAACAAACCTAACCTAACCTAATGGGTTCTGTATGATGCCGTTTTAATAAATTCTGAGAAGTTTACGGTTTCAGAAAAAAATCGTGTCGGTCTTTTGTCCCATTCGATGTTTTAATACATTCGGTCTTTCGTACTTCGGTATTATAATACATACCCACATATACATATATGTTTCGCACTTGTTTGACATTTTTGTTTTGAATTTGTAGGAATATTACAAATGTTAACATGAATGTAGATGAGCGCTGTGTTGTACTATAGTCAAAACAATGGAATCGTAACAAAATGTGGAAACTTTTTGCATTAAATGTCACAGTGACGTGGACAGCCATTGTGACACTTACTGTTACAACGTTTACTGTTGATCAGGAATCTAATAGTTTGTACTTGGACCCGCTTCTCCCTCCATGGAAACTAGTAGATGTAAACACTCAGTTCACTGCGTGTTCTGTCAGGTAACCTTTGTGTGACGAGCTTCTCGGCCGCGCAATGAACAGAGAACACGTGGCCGGGCCGTTACGCGGCGGATTTACACATTCGGTACATGGCCTCATTAGTAAGGGGATTACAAAATTATGAGCATTAAAAACTGATCTCGGCTACGCCTTATCATGATCGTCTATGGGCCGTTGCAATTTTAGCGATATATTTTTAAACGACGCTCGCATAGACTAATAATTATGTAGTATGTTATATTTTAGGTGAACGGTGCGGTAGCGCGTTGATTTAGGTGGTACCCGTTTGGTATATTTTGAGCTATAGATTTCACCAAACAAAAGTTATTTTCTGTCGAAGTTATTCTCACTGTATAACAGCATTATTTATTTTTTATTTTTGACAATATTATCACAGCTACCATAAATTTCAGACAAGAATTAATAATGTACGTTATAGTTTTAAAAGCAGTTTGCTGTTATTCGAAAAAAATATACATATAGTAAAGGAAACGTGAGAGGAAATAAAAACAATTCACAATAAACGTTAAATATACATAATATCCTATTTCACACCGCCAATTATTTGAAATATTAGTACTTTTTATAAGCTGTCATGATGCAATTACCCCATAAATTTTGCATGGTAGTACTGAACTATTTAATTTATACCAAATCTAGTAAAATCAAATTTACAGTTAGTTGGTATTAATCTGGTTTTTTATTTGAGCTGTGTCTTGAAATTATTGATAAATGGTGTCAAGTACCATATTAAATAGTAGTGTTACCATAAATAAGTAATTGAATAGTTTTTTCGCTCGTGCCTAAAATACCTACCACGTTACCGAAATATCACCGCTAAATAAATATCTCGCTGTACCACATTACAAAAACGAAGATTGCTCAAGGAATTGATTTTTTTGGTGGAACGTCTTATTTTTGACATCTGGTAGGTATAATGGGAAATTCATAAATAGGTAATGTACTTATTTTGAAAAATCTGGTATTTTGGTATGTTCGAGTATCTGAACCATTAAATACATCCTTGTTATGTACTATGTACTATAAGTTTTAATTAAATGTATTTTAAAACGTGTTTTTTAAACTTCTTATAAAGTCTTGACATACAATATTAACTGACTTGTTTGTTGTATTTATAGCTCAAAATACTACTACGATATATAGATCATTATTTGTGTTAGCTTGGATTGTTTAACAATAATGCGCCTTATGACATAAATATTATCTTTATTTTTAGTCCAATACACAAAGCAGACGTTATTTATTTTACTCTATTCTAAAAATACCGTAAAGCCAATAATAATGCATAATGATGTAATGCATTTTAACTGTTGTTTGCAGTTAGTAACTAAGATCTAAAAGCCCCACAAGGCTGGGCTAGGGCTACAGTGAATAGGCTGTTACTGAACCAGTGAGATACACCTTTGGCCACATCTGCACTTTTAAGATCCAAACGCACAGACAGCGGATGCGTGGCGGTGCGGTGGCGGTGATGGTTGTAATATTCTAACTTGTATGAACGAGTTCGCGGTACGGTACCGCACAACCGTTCATTAAAGTTAGGATATTACAACCGCCACGCCACCGCACCGCCACGCCTCCGCTGTCTGTGCGTTTGGAGCTTCAATCAGGTGAGATAGAGGTCAATCACGGGTCAGTTTTATGTACAAAAAATACAAGTTAACGTCTGTTTCGTGTAACAAAAGCGCTTGTGTCGATATTATTGTATAACTTTTTTATGGGTATGTATTACAATACCGAAGTACCGTCGCCCCAGACGCCAGATACCCATTTTCAAAACAAATTTGCTTGCAGCCGTTGATGTTTATTGCTATGGATTGTTATGGACAGATGTCTAGCCACTACACGCAAACTGGGCCTTTAAGGTGGTTATCTGGCGCTTGGGGCGATAGTACGAAAGACCGAATGTATTAAAACATCGAATGGGTCAAAAGACCGACACGATTTTTTTCTGAAACCGTAAACATTTCAGAATTTTTTAAAACGGTTTCATACAGAACCCATTAGGTTAGGTTAGGTTTGTTTTATAACAATCTTAAAAAGTTAACGGTTTCAGAAAAAAATCGTGTCGGTCTTTTGACCCATTCGATGTTTTAATACATTCGGTCTTTCGTTCTTCGGTTTTGTAATACATACCCCTTTTTTATAGTCAAGAGCCTTTTTCTTTCAAAAATTAATGGAGTAGAACAGCTAGTAGATGAAACACTACCTACTTTTATAATTTTGTTACAGTGTATCCTCTAGGATCATAGTTTTGTAAGCATCATTAGCTTAACTGAATCGATAAATGAATAGTTTGTATTTTTTTGTATTATATCGATTATTCAATAATAATTTGAATAAACATTAAAAATAATTATATTTAAAAGTTGTAGCCTTATTTATGCTAATGTTAATGTAAAGTTTTGGTGTTAGAAATTATTTTTGTGATGAATTTGCATAGGATTTATATATTACCTACTCATTTATACTGCCTTAGTATAACAGCATTAAATATATCCGATATAACAAAGAATATTACTGAACGCAATACATACCAATACAAATATCGGAATATTTAACACTGTTTACTAATAAGTTAAGACAAATAACAATCTGAATGTTAGAAAAATCCAAATATACATAATAATTTATAAATTAACTTGTTTCGGTCTCATTTGTGATGTATACATTCTTTAATGCCTAGCGGTTATATATAATGTAAACACGATAGGTCAAACGAAAGACGAAAATTATTCTTCCAAATTCTGGCCAAAATGATAGTTATGATATAATATAATAAATATTATTCATGACACTGCATTTGATTGTCACTTAATCTATATATGTTTTATTAAGTTGTTATTTCATGAGGTTTAACCCCCTTTATTTCTCACATCAATTTAATTTGTCATTATTTCACTTGTCATACCAGGTCGTCTTATAGAATAAAGTATGGTTAAGTTAGTTTGGTTACAATACTGAAGAAAGTACTGTCTCAGAAATAATAATTTATGAAAAATTAAAATTATGGAAAATGATTTATTATGGCTTAAGAAATTACTTGCCTATAAAAAGGGGGACTGCATTTTATTGAGAAAATTGATCGAATAAGTTGTGGTTAATAATAATAATTGTCCGTTATTAAGCAACCATGGATTAACAGGTCAGACTTCTTTAATTACACTATTGTTTATACTTTTAATTAGTTTAACTCAATTTTTATTTATCGACCCTTATTTAAATGATATAATTTATTTGTTAATGTTGTAGCAAATAAGGGGCTTACTTTTGTTGATTATACAGAAATACTAACGATTTTTTCTTCCCACAGGGGATTACGCCTGGAGCTGCGGAACGTGCATGATGCCTGAACCCTGGGATGACTTCTCATCCCCTCCCCTGGGGGGCAGCAACCCCAACACTCCCCGGAACGGCTGCCGGCCCGGCGCATGCGCCAACAGACCCGGCTTCCCCAACTACCTTCCCGGAAAAGGCCCCAGGGCCAGCCGGGGTAGAAACCTACCCTGGGCCCCCAATTTCGGCGAGGAACGCTTCCGAGGCCAAAGATGTAGAAGCGGCCCCACTCCGTATTGGTAAACACGTATTTTAAAGCACGGTTTTCAATATGTTCGAAAATTTGTATATTTTCCGAGAGCGGTTGCTTTTGATCTCACTGATGTACATATTTTAAATTTTTTAAGGTGAGAAAAAAGCTAGCTAGCTTGTTTGAAGCCTTGAAGCTGCCAAAGAGTATCGTCGCGTTCCTTGCGTACTCGATGGTTTAATTTTGTGTTGACACAGCGATAGCTTTATAGTGTTGTGTCGTATGTAGTGATGTGCCGGGCTTTTGCATCCGCGGATATGTGAGAGTTGGGGAAAAACATTCGGATTCGTATTTGTTACTTTTAACGGATCTATTGTAAATAGTTTCACTAAGAGCCACTTGCAAGGTCTACGATTAAAAAACTACATTGTTAACTCTATTTTGACACTATTCAACCCTGGGGTAGTACCCAACTCGGAGTTTTACAGTTGAGTTCAAGTCCGCCTTAGTGAATCTAAAGTTTTGAAGATGCCCATCGACACTATCACACACACACACGCTATCACACTATCGACACTTCAATTTACTTTGTTTTTGTTTATTAAAATCATTAATCGTGTTACCACAAAAACTTGGACGATCGTTAAACGTGTGTTGAACACATGCCAGTTCACTAAAACTAATTTAGTAGTACCTGTTTCTAAGGCGCGTTAGTTTTTGTGGTAATCCGTATTTGTGTCCACGGATATAATAATATATTTTTAACGACCTGGTACATCACTACTCCTATACTATAACATAATTAGTTGACTTACGACAGTTCGATATAAATTTCTCGATAAATCTATTCCCCTCCAGTTGACCGCGAAGAAATACATAACGAACGAAATATATTATCGTTCATAGTTACGTTATCGTAGCACGATAGTTAAATATTTTTTATTCTTTAGCCATAAAAATACGAGTATATTGTCATCCTGTACTAACATACAGAATATCCATCAACTGGATGTACTGTATAGGATGAAAGTTCGTACAATATACCGTGGCGTCCGTGGCCGAGGATTTAAAACATAGGTTTCTCAGGTTATTTCAAGTTAAAAATGTAGTATAAAGTCAGGTCAATTGGCTTAGTTTGGGAGATATTTAATTTTTATGTATCAAATAATCTTGATAAATTCTGTAGTGTAACACACCCTAATGATAGGGAACGTTGCCACTCTTAAATTCTAAACTCTTTTTAAAACAGACAAGATATTGTTATTCTTAAAGCTTAAGCTTAAAGCTCGAAATTATTAGGGTCAATCAACTTTTTTTTGTAAATTTCTATTTACTCCTTTACAAGTAACTGTAATCTCTGGTTAGTGAAACCATGATTTTGCAGTAATTAAATAAACTTTTTATCATAGTGCGTATGTGAAAACCTAAAAAAATATGTATTTTTATGAAAAAATCCGGTCACCCAGGGGAAATACCGCTATTTTCATACAAATTTTGGGGAGAACATTGTCCCCTGGGTCACCCACGAAATAGAAGCTAAACAAAATAAAATAAATAAGGCAATTACACCATTATAGACTACAAAAATGTAGGGTTTTGAAAAGTATACTTTAAATAAGGACAAATAATCAGTTTTTTAATTATTTCGGTTTTCATAGAAAGTAGCAGAAAATCGTTTACAAAAAAAAGTTGATTGACCCATTAATATTTTTGTTTAAAAAAAAGGAAAGATAAAATGGCCGATTATAGCTAGTCCGTTTAAATGAGTCCTCGACCGCGCGGTACCTAGACTGGGGGGTAAGACGACACAGAGGGTCGGGCGGCTCGTGTGCAGGCCGCCGGCACCTCTCTGAGCCCCTTTGTCGTCATACCCCTGTACCGCGCTGGTTAAAAATAAAAATTGTTTATTTTCAGGCAACATAGCCCATACTACATAATTTATTAGTTACATTTGCTTAGCCTATATTAGTAAGTATATTATTTATCAAAAACATGTCATATTATTTATCAATTAATTAATGCACTTAAATAAATATCACAGATTTCGACCAACAATTAATTCATTTAAATTTAGGATACATTAATATTTGGAAATTAACAATTATATAGTTATTAAAAATATCATGAATTTGACAAAATTATATTTAAAAACACTAATAAATAAACAATAATTTAATAATCAATCAATAACTCACTTAAACGTTAAGACTCATTTAAACGGTTTAGCTATAGACTCCAGGTTCATATTTTATGAAGTTTTTTACTGAGAGGCTCAGAAGTCTGTCTTATGACTCTGCCGCATTTGCCATATAACACACGGTGTGTATACGAATAGTACAGTCGTGAGAGTTTTAAATGATTTTTGAGAAATTATTTGAGGTTGACTTCGACATGACGGGTTTTTTTACCAGTTATTTACCAACAAAATCCAAGTCGTACGCACGTATAGCCGCGGGTACGAGCTATTAGGAATGTGATTACTGATTAGTACTGGCAGTATTTTTTATTGTCAGTGCGAATAACTGGAAAAAAAACAAAGCAGCTCGCAGTGCAAAGGGACACGGGCAACGGAGAATATACCGATATTGATGCTGTTTTTTCACCCGACTGTCAAAGGAGGGTTATTAAAGTTTTTTTTTTTTTTTTTGGGCAAACGAGCAGACGTGTCACCTGATGGAGAGCGCTCCTCGTCGCCCATGGACACCCGCAACACGAGGGGCATCACAGGTGTGCTGCCGACCGTTCTACGTTCTGACATATTTAAAACTCAAGACTTCGTTTATGTGACTTGTAAAAAGTATTATTTTTCGACACGAGCTGTGGTCGTGTTAAGTGCGTTGTATTTTTGTAAATATCACGTGTTACGCATGCATTTTTTAGTTTTTTCAAGTTACTATTTGTTTGTGATATTCAAGAGTACTTTTAATGAACTAAAATCTAAGAATATCCGATTTGTATTTCCTCGTGAAATTAATGTTATTTTGGTTTTACTTAGCCGTAAATGATTTTGATTTTTCGGTATGTTCCGATTATTTCGGTTTATTTTATAATTGCCTAGTTTAGTTTTTCGTCTTAATTTTGTAACATTTCCCGTCTTTTCTTATTGTAATTAGTTTGTTTTATCATCCATCACCAGCGGTGGTTGTTATTACAGTTTGAAAACTATTGGTTGTTTCATTTCTACAATTACAAAGGCCCAAACCAAATAAGAATGTAAAATTTTAGGACACCCTTCTATGCCACCTATATTTTTTCTGGTATTTTAAGTGACAAATCTATCGTCACTACTTTGAAAAAAACTCGTATCTCAAATCAATATGTAAACCAAACTGAACTTTATTGCACACTCAGTAAAGTTCAATTAGCCAGATTATCGATTTAAGATACGAGCTTTTTTCAAAGTAGTGACGATATGTGATCCGTGATCTGTCAATATCAAAAATAATAATAGGCTAATTTTCAATTAAATGTAGAATTTGATGGGTTAGTATAATTTCGTCTAAAACGAAACTAGTCCTAGCAGTAGCATCTCGTCTAAACTGCAACTGGTCTAAGTAGCTACCAGTCTACGTCGCTACTGGTCTAAGTAGCATCTAGCCATAACCATTCATAAGGCCAGCTGTGTTTTAGACCACTTTCTGCTTAGACCAGTAGCGATGTAGACTGGTAGCTACTTAGACTAGTTGCAGTTTATTTAGACGAGATGCGTTTTAGACTAGCAGCGTTTTAGACCGGTTACCGCTACTAATTACAAAGGCTTAGGTACTTTACTAAATGTAAACAAACATCAGCTGCCAACACGACCAAAAGTTATGGGGCGTCGGGTTAACCAGCCAAATGCAATATCTGTAATTGACTTTCATGCGTCACTCTACAGCTCATAGTACTCGTATCAATTGTATTAAATAAAATCGAACAAGTGTCATTAAGCCCCGTCCGCACAGCGATATTTCACCGCGCAGTTTTTTATTCGCAATTCTGTAACACATTGAATCTTATGGACGTAGACGCGCGGCTACGTCGATAAGATTCAATTTGTTACAGAATTGCGAATAAAAAACCGCGCGGTGAAATATCGCTGTGCGGACGGGGCCTTACGCGCTCCCACGTCATTCATCCCTAAGTATCATACATATATTTGTTTCTTTCTCGCATATCCGTAAATCCGTTTGTAAGAAAGAGACCACCGATCATGGACGGGGAAATCCCGAAAATCCAACCAAATAGAAGGTTACCATATACTTGATCCAAAATCTACCAAATCTACCGGGGAAAAACTCTAAAATTTGTAAATATACCAAAACCTGCCTAACAGTTTTTCACTACCAAAACTGTCCAAAACAAGCCTCAAATCTACCAAAAAAGTAGAAATCTACCACATATGGTCACGCTGGCGTCACATCTTCGAAGTACTATTTAGTCAGGGGGGGCACAATTACATATATCACACTTTTCATGCGACTACAGCGATCTCTGGTTGTTTGGTGGATAACTAAATTAGCGGCCATCTTGGTTGACTTGTCAAACTTGTCAGTTGTCATTCATCGGCCATGGCCATGGCGTACCAAATTGTACGGTCAAGGACTTTAATTGATAGGCCACTTGCCAATGTTCGTATTTTAGCCGTATAGTGCAAATCGGGTTTAGCCGCTTATACTTCGTATATGCTGATTTGAATTAGACGGCTAAAATACGAATAGTGGCAATTAGCCTATCAATTAAAATTACGCGTAATTATAGCTGTACATCACTACCAACATATACATATAGATAGGTATACATCTATAGATACGCCACATTAGTTCTTCACCAGGGCGTAGGGCAGCAGCACCTTCCATACATGCATATTTGACCATAGAGTTGCCACTCTTGTTCATATAATATTACAATACTCTTTGTGTTTAGTTTAGTCGCATAATATGGAGTATGTTTAAATTTAGTATACCTAAACCTTTATAGTATAATCCAATTTCATTTTTAGCTGCTTACACAACAAACTACTGAATAGTCGATTGAGTTGGCATAGAAGCGACGTAATTAGCAATTCCCATACAAAATCTACGAGAGGATTGTATTTTAACAGCTCATAAAAAGTACCTACGCCAGTTTAGTGGTGGTATCATCATCCCAATTATACACGATGATTTTTTATCAGTGATCAGGAACCAATTTTATTTTTCTAAATCAGTATTGGTATTGGTGACCACGTTCTAATTACAGTTACATAAACAAAACGTATTTTTTTTGATAATGATTATTTATAAAATTACTTTTTAATTAAAATCATTATCACCCTACACATGGTTTAGTCTATTAGCCTCAAACCTCTTTGACAAGTCAGCTTCTTAAACAAACTTCGACATGAGACCTGTCAAATTTCCCGCCAAAGCGACGACACTTGACGAAACTTTAACTTCATCAACTTTAGGATGACCATGCATTTGATGGATGAAGTTTTAGTAATGATTTTATTTTATTATTATTAAACCAGAGACCTTGGCCTGCTTGAAACCTCATCTATTAAAAAACCGTTTTCGCTAGGAATCAATACTGCCCTGCAGACTCTAAAACGCAGGAAGATAGTTTTTACGTTTGTTGAATATTGAACTATAACAAATACAACGTAAGGAACATAATTGTCTAATCGCTTTTTTGGTCTTACTGCGTTTTAGGGTCTGCAGGGCAGAATATTTTTCAATTCCTGATCTATTAACAATCATCGTGTAGGTTATGTATATCCATGTGGCAATAATCGGAAAATAAACACGCCAAAAAATAGAGTACTTATAAGCGGGAATTTCGGGGTTTTCACTTTACCAGTAATATCGTCCAAGTAGCCAATACATTGCGGGCCATGAATAATCCATCACAACGTTACTAGTTCGGTAGCCCCGCAATCTAATGTACTCAGATGCTTTTACTCGTATTGTGGAAAACCGGCTTTAGCGTCAGGATTCGGGGATAAACAAATGAAAACTCAAAACGTAAACAAGATATAATTTAATCTCAATTTGTTCGTGTACTCGTGATGTTCGTCTTTTTCAGTCAAAGCATTAAGTTTCCTTATCTGTCAGCCTCGTGCCTAAGACATTGATGGACAGTACGCCTATAGGCGTCCAAATAACGCTTAATTGAAAGTACTGTCCAACGTGCTAAAATACCACGTGCTAAATTACCAGATTTTTCAAAATACTACATTACCATTATACGATGTCCAAAATAAGACAGTCCACTAAAATAATTACTTCCTCAAGTAATCTTTGATTTTATAATATGGTGCAACGATAATCTGGTAAGCTAGAAATGTGGTAAATAGCTAATGTAAATTTTGAAAAATATGGTACTTTATGAACGTGGTAAGTATTTTATGCATGAGCGGTCTGTCAGCCTCAAAAGTAGCTGGACGCTTTGCTGTCACTTGTTGGTTATTGTGACAAGGTCCACAGCTGGTAAAATGGGGTCCCATTCGTGATCTAGAACATCGTAAGTCATAATAATGTTTGCCATAATGATCATTTGCCATAATTCTCTTTCTCTGAAACCGTAAATTTTCAGGACCTTTGGTGTGGTCATCGTGTAGAACTCTACCTATAGGTTAGGTTAGGTTTATTTTATAACAATCCAGAACTATTAATAGATTCAGAGATAAAGAAAGACTTTCTGGCAAACATTACATATGACTATCAATATTTATGGATCCCGATATAGATCCGGTAAATGTCAAGCTTCTTTTGAGAAATGTAGTCGGAGATTAGAGAGAGAGCTGCCAAGCTTATACAAGATTTAGCTAGGTACCTACTAAATCTAGATTTTTTCGAACAAAGTGGCCTTAAAATTAATTTTATTTTACTTAGGTAAGAGACGTTAATGGTCCATTAAGTACAAATTTAGTTACAACTAACATAGTTTTTATGTTTTGTTTTTGTTACTAACCATTTAAAAAAAGTTACAACTTAGTATATTCTACTTCTAAGCGCCATTTTAAAATAACTACATTCGTATTTTACCCGACTGCTTTCTGACGCAGGAGGGTTACACTTTTCAGAAAGTAACATCTCTTCTGCCATTGGATTAGTTAACCCCACGAACGCCGTGAATTAAAAAAGAAGAAAAAACTGCGTTCTAGTCTAGTTTGTTAAAAAATACAAAAAGATGACCTTAAATCTGGCTCAGATCTGCGTTAAGGCGTCCGGGAGGTTAAGTTTCTAATCTAAAAAAAAAGTATACTTCTGCAAGTCTGTTTTAAATTACCTAAAAACAAGAGGAATATTTATTACCTACCGCGTCTAGAGTTGATGAATACAGCGTGAGCTGCGATTATGACAAAAAAATTATACCACTTTATAGTTTTAGAAATGAGCAAAACATTAATAAGTACTTGCTATATTGATAGCTACATTGTTCCTGAATTATGATTACGTACAAAACTGAACTTGTCAACTAAAATTACAACATAATTACAATTACAATTTGAAACATTTGCACTAGCACTAGTATTTGCTATAGATGTCGATCATATTAGTATAAGTTTTTCTAATTCTAGATCCTGCTTTACTTGGACCTGCCAGTTAGAGCGCAGCACTCGCGACAGTAATTTGGTGATTTTTTAAAATTGTATGACATGTTCACTCTACTGGTTAATTTCTATATGGCATCCGCATCGACAAGGCAGCTCCGAGATACCTTACGACAAATTTCTGTCAACACTTCTATCTAAAAGCTCAGATATGATATGACCAGAGCGCGCGCTTGAAATGAAAGTGACTCGGTCAGAAATATTCTCATTTCAAAACTAAACCTTATTCAATTTCCACAAAGTTTATTTTTGAAATGAGGTCGGATTGAGTCAGTTTCATTTTAAGCGTGCGAAGGTCCGGTTGGTTCCTACCACTTCCATGAACCTTGCATTGCATTACCTTGTATTACTATTATATCGCGTTTACGTAAAAAAATCAATTACTATGGAAACATGGACAGCGCCTCCGCGCGCGCGCGTTCATGTTTCCATAGAATAGTAATTTTTACGTACCTAAACGCGATCGAGAAGTATTTTGGTGAAGTATAACTTATACTAAGCGTACTGGTTGCCAGAAAGATTTCGGTGTAAAGAGTCTAACGTTAGGCGTGTCGAGGCTGTCTTGTCGATAGGTATCGGCTACTTGTCTGTGAAAGATTCGCTCACGTTGTTCGTCAAACTCTTGTAGGCATCTTGACTACATGCACAGTAAATGGGACCGTCCAACAATCACGTGATATTCTTAACCATTTGAACGCCAGCGACGCCTAAAATTGTCGAGAATTGTCGTACCTACAACGCCGTCGACCCATATAGTCGTTCGAACTGCGTGCAATAGCGACCTATGCGTGTTTAATATATATGCGTGTGCAAACAGCCAAAGCTACCGTCCATTGAGTCAAAATACCCGAACCCGGTACCAGCCCATTTTTTAAAGTAATAAAAAAATTTTAGCCTTAAATATATTTATTTATTTATTCATTGTTCTGTCATGTTTACAAATAGATCTTGAACCAAAAATCTCACAAGATTATGGTGAGCAAGGAACCCTTAGCATATTTTTTACTTAATTTTATTTATTTATTGCACTAAAGCCGGAAAACAGGCATGCGGTTCACCTAATAAAGTGGTCACCGCTGCCAGTGGCTATGGATTGAAAATACTGGTGTGTTGGCCTTGGAAGAAACGGTGCACTCGCGTTTTAAATGCACCCATGTCATAGCGAGTAGAAAAAATCACACAAATTATCACCGATGGAAGGGTAATAAAAATCACTTGATTTATATGGATGCCACCAAACATAACAACAGCGGCAGTTTAAGAACTGTCTATTCATCAGCAATGTTCAGCCGGACCCACTGCAGGAACATGGCCGAATCAGCGAACACGACATAGTTCGTGGGTCGCAACGGTACTTATTCTATCGTGGGACCGAGACGCTAGACCGCGGGAGTACTCTAGGGGTCACTGATTAAGGCCGCACCGAGCTTTTGGCGCATTTATTGCACTCATTTAATCCCTTGCTGTACCATTATTACTAGTGAAATTCACTCTAGTGACCAGTCACTTTCGAAACATAATACTTGTAGTTCGCTCTATAGAAAAAATCCAAAGTTGTCTCTAAAAAATAAAATAAATCCTTAGTACGGCGTAAATACACTGCACGGCGGCAGGTCATGCGTTTTTGAATGTTAATAAAACAAGATGTTTTCTAGGGCCTAGATACGTTACATTTTTATTTGTTTATGTATTTGTTTTAGTAGTACGATGAAATACCTAAATACCAATGAACTGACGAATCTGACCAACCTATCTTGAGCCGCCGTGCTTCCCCCCTGTCCGTATAGTTAGTAGCGTTAGTGCTCCTTCGGCCATCGGACGGGGCACTTGTGTCGCTTGCGCTTACGCATGGCTTTGATTCTAGCCGCTCTCACGCACACATGTATACACGTGTGAATAGAATACCTAAAATCGATTAGCGCTAGAATCTCGGTGCGGCCTTAAAGAACACTAATCACCTCCGCAGGTTGGAAAAATCTCACAGGGGTGGCGTAAAAACATCACGTGATTTATGGACGCCACCTACATACTACAGCTACAGTCTTAAGTCTATTCATCAGCAATGTTTTGTTGGATCCACGGCATGAATTTTGCTAAGTCGGTGAACACTACGTAGTGCGTGGGATCGCAGCGGTACTCATTCTGTCGTGCGACAGAGAGCGACACCAGACCTCGGAGGTACCAGGAGTTACGCATGAAGAACACCATGCCACCTCCGCTGTCGCCATTGCACACTGAACTACCTGAGGGACAAAATGAGGGGAACTTAAGTAAATGTATACACAAGGTATTTGATGCTCTTAAAGGTAGGTTGCATACACCGGTAAAAAAATTAGCCTAGATTAAAAAGTTGCGTTTATTTTTTCTCTGTATGCAATAAGTTTCGTTAGTTTTACCTTTAAGAGGTAACACATGAGAATTATGATTATGTATTATGTTGAGAGGTATGATTTTCTCTTTTTGTAGCGATAGCCATCTTAAGAAAGGGGTAGAAACAGTTACAGCATTAACCGTAGAAAAAGTAGGAGCAGCATTGAGCAACCTGGAGCAGGCAGGTCGCTTGCCGCATGTGCGTTTTTTTTACGCGACCTGGAGAAAGTCGACTCGCATGAGGGGAAAAAAGTGGCATGCGAGAGTGCCCTTTGCGGCCTACTTACAGAATAATTTGATTTTGATTTTGATACGATGGTGCGAGAGTGGCAAATCAGTAAGTAGATACTTTTAAAGTCAGATTAGATACTTACGTGTATGTAACTTACTCTACGAATTAATTAAATAAAACTAGTTATGATGAGATTTTTAAAGACTATGATGAGCGTATTAAAGACATTATAAGAACAGTTGATTCCCTAAGAAGTAAGAATTCGTTCCTCAATGCAGTCAGTAAGGAAAAGTGGATACCTAGTTAGCTTCCTATGTTAGGGAATTGATTGCAAAAAGTAAGTGAGCAAATTAGGTACATTATTTAGCAGCATCATCCTCTGATATTAAGAATTAGAAGAATTAGAATTAGAATATATTAGAATTAGAATATATTTAAAGGTTACGAGTTAATATAATACGTGCAAGTATTTAGCAAAATTATATGCGATACGTTAGTTATATTTGTGCACGCATTTTATAAATGGGACATACTTTTCCTAGTGCCTGTTCGTACGTCGACGGTTCCTGTAATGTAAATTGTGAAATTCATATTTTGTGTGAAGCCGTGACGTGGTTTGGGCTATGGGTTCCCAGTCAGAGGCTCGTGGGTTACCCGCTGTATCTAGTCATCGTCTCGGCTTAGGTATATACGTCTTACAGCAGGGTACAGGTCTCCTCTCAGAAAGAGACAGCTGGGCCTTAGTTCCCACGCGGGCCCAGTTACGGTTTGCAAACTTTACACACACCAAGATTTGTTTGGAGTACTATTTTGTATTTTTTTTTTCAATTCCAAATTTGTTACTTTTACGGTCATCCCGTGAAATCCATATATTTCACACGAAATACAAACTGAAACATACTACTACTTAGTGTCCTATGTCCCCTGGATGGGGCAGAGGGCGTCCACAGTACGTCGCCATCTCGAACGGTCTTGAGCTTCGCGTTTTACTTCGCTCCAAGTCAACCCTATCGCCTTCGCTTCTGCGTCGATCGTCCGCCGCCAGGATTGCTTAGGGCGGCCACGTTTCCGTTTCCCTTGGGGGTTCCAGTCTAGGGCTTGCCTCGGTATGTGCTGGGGGTCCCTCCGGAGCGTGTGACCGATCCAGTTCCACTTGCGGCGCTTGATCTGCTGATCGATCGGACTCTCACCGCAGCTTTCCCACAGATTTACATTGGAGATTTTCTCGGGCCAGTATACGCCGAGAATACGGCGTAGACAACGGTTGACGAAAACTTGGAGCCGACGCGAGATGTCCTTAGTGACCTGCCACGTCTCACATCCGTACAGCAACACAGTTTTTACGTTAGACCGGAAGATCTTGAGCTTAATTCTTCTGATCAACTTCCGCGATTGCCATACAGAAACTGAAACATAGATACATTGAATAACTCAGAAAAAGAGACCAGCTCTGGGAATCGATCTCAGGTCCTCAGTATTCCGTGCTGCGTGCTAAACCCCTACACCACTACTGGTCCAGTGGTGGTGTAGGGTGGTGTGGTGTAGGGGTTTAGCACGCAGCACGGAATACTGAGGACCTGGGTTTGATTCCCAGCGCTGGTCTCTTTTTCTGAGTTTTTCTGTGCATCCATGTTTCAGTTTGTATTTCATGTGAAGTATTTACACACACCATTGAATTTCTTCGCAGATGTTTACAGGTTACCTCATGACAAAGCTCATGGTAAATTTGAAATGTAATTTCGCACTTGAATCCCGAAAAACTCATAGATGCGAGCCCGGACTCGAACCCACGTTCCTTGAGAGGCGGAGCAGAGGCTGAGAGGCAGTGGGTCAAACCAAAGGGCTACCACAACTTTTACGACCTAGGTAATTAGTTGTTTTTCGAAATTTAACTTTCTAATTATAATTAAAATTTACTACCTATGAGCTTTTGGTGAAGGAAAAAGCACGAGGTAATAACTGTGAAGCGGTCCAATGGCGTGTATGAAGTTCCCAATCCGCTCTGAGCATGCGTGGGGACTACAACGCAAGTTTGCTTAGGGGGAGCGTATCTGGTTGCACAAAAATTTCTACGCATAAATAATTCATCATTTTGCATAGCATAGGTAACCCTTTTGGGTCTCATTCTAAATCCCTAACATCGTTTGTCCTAATGTAATGTTTGTCCTAATGATCGTTTGTCCTAATGATCGTTTGTCCTAACACTTTTTTTCTCGGAAACCGGGAATTTTTTAGGAACTTTTTTGTGATTATCGTCTAGAACTCTATAGGTTAGGTTAGATTTGTTTTATAAAAATCCAGAACAATTAATAGATTTTAAATAAAAAGAGTTATTACAAACGATCATTAGGACAAGCAATCATTAGGGATTTAGATATAGAATAGAGCCAACTCTTTTTTTCTCATAAACCATTAATTATTCAGGAATTTTAAAATGGTTATCCTGTAAAACTATAAGGTTCGATTTCTTTTATAACAATTCTGAATAATTAATGGTTTCTGATAAAAAAATAATTAAGTATGCGAAATGATGAATTATGACAAAACAAATTATGCAACCCGATATGGACCCCTGCTTACACTAAGAAACCCTGAATGATTTTGATGCAGAGTTAAAAAGGTTTAAGGATTTGCCACATTGAATTTATCCGGTCGCATATCTATACTAAATATATAGAGACCGACAGTGTTGTTCATATAATTCGGGCTGCGTTCAATTTGACCTGACCACGACCGCAGAACGAATCCAGTGTGACGAATCCTTTAGGTACTTAAATCCTTACCATCCTTGTAGCCTGCGCAGTACGTGTATTCAGACGTGAACCGCGCAAAGAACTCGCTGTAGGACCTGATGCATGTCTCCTGGTCCACTACTGGCATTTCCACCAGCGTCAGCTCCTCCGTCGCCAGACCCTTGTCGTCGAAGCCCCAGCCCACCACCTAGGAAAAGAACAAGCTATTTGAAACCAATAGGGATGTTGACGCCATTAAAAAATAATCCGAAGACAACGACTACAGTAAAAAACGCTTTATTTCAGCCCTGAAAACCGGATTAAATGCAAAATTTGATTTTTTGTTACTCATAAGATGCTATTGCCATTCAAACTCTATGGGAGAACTGTGTTCTGACAGGTCATAAAAAGTACGTCAGTTGATTGGTGGTGTCAACATCCCTATTAAACTTCATACGTATGTTAGTATGTAACGGAACGTCGGATTAACTCGAAATTTGACATACTTATCAAGGACCGATGACAATGCGTGTTTTTTAGTTTTTTCTTTTAAACTATTAGGTATTAGTAATAGAAATGACTAAACAATCAGAGGCCATATAGTTTAACGCGCGGATGCCTGCTATCGCATTCCGCATTCACTATTTCTTTCTATCAAACGGTGTAAGATGGTAACAGAAAGAGACGGTTTAAGCGATGGCAAGCGCCCGCGCGTTAGACAATTATGGCTTTTTTTATTGTGAGAGGGAGGCAAACGAGCAAGCGGGTCATCTGATGGAAAATGATTACCACCGCCCATAAAATAAATATCAACAACTCAAAGAGAGTCACCAATCTGTTGCCGGCCTTTAAAGTAAGATAAACCCTCTGCCTCTGGACTAACAATGCAATAACCATACAATACGCTTGGAAAAATTTGATACAAACACTTAAGTAGTTTGGATATCAATACAAGTAGAGTAGGTAGGTAAATAGTCAGTAAAAAACTTTGCATTAATAATGAAACTTTTAACAAATACTTATTACAGGTTTCTGCTGACCCAAACCATTATAAGCTCTACCAATCAGCCTTCAATCAATGTTAACAATAACAAACGTACAGAATACCAATTGCATCAATCAATTAGGCAGATATTAATTGGTAACTGCTGGCTCGGCATTGTTGTACTCGCTTGATATTGCAGTTTATATCCATTTATATCTCTCCACTGAATCTACAATCTACATAACCTAGTATAGCTTTCAACAACCGAAATCAAGGCAAGATTATACAGGGCAACTCGTGGCAGGACATAAAAACTATTGGTCTGCATCAACTGCATCACTACATAGTAAAAACAAAGTCGCTTCCCGCTGTCTGCCCCTATGTATGCTTAGATCTTTAAAACTACGCAACGGATTTTAATGCAGTTTTTTTTAATAGATACCTAGTGATTCAAGAGGAAGGTTTATACATTATGTAGGTATAATACATGCACAATTGCACCCGTGAGAAGCCGGGGCGGGTCGCTAGTTCTTAATATATGAGATTTTGTATCGTACTTACTGGTCACTTTTTCATTCCGAATTCAAAACCTCTCTACTTACCGGAGACTTGATCATTGTCCGGAATTATTAACTTACTGGTGACCTTTTAATGATATAATGGCGACTTTACTTATCATTTTTAAGAAAATTATATTACTCAGACTTTAACTTACGTAATTTTTCTTAATAAGTAGTGTGCATGTGGTGGGTTTGGGTTTAGATGTTTACTTACCGAGCCCTTCTTCCCGATGACATTGCTCAGGTCGATTTCGTTGTCCGGCCAGAGGCAGACAGGCCTTACGAAGTCGGTGAACCGCACTTGCTCGCGCAGCTTTAGCACGCTGACATCGCGGCTGTATGAGGACGCGTTGTATGACGGATGGACTCTGATATCGCTCACCTGGAATAGCGAAACAGGGTAGATTTGTTAAAATATTCTTGGTTAAAATATTTATCTTTACAAAGAAAAAGGTAAAAGTCAAATTTTTGACGTGACAACGTCTAATAAATCGATGAACGCCGGCTGCATATACGAAAAAGGATGACGCAATGTAACGTAAATGTAACGTTACGTAACGTTACACGTACCTACCCTACAGAGCTGTGAAGGCCAGTTGCAATATTATGTTACATAATACAATCTTAGTACTAGCGCTCGGGCAATTTTCAATGCTGGGGGGTGCGGGGTGCGGCGGGGTGCGAGGTGAGAGGGACGGGGTTGTTTGCGGGGGGGGGGGGGGGGGGTTGAATGTTTTGTTATGACGTTGTCATGTTAAACTATCACCCGTAAACCGACTTTTTTAATCAGTTTAGTCTTCAAGTGAAGCTTTTATGAACGTCAAACCACCACCACCACCACCACCACCAACCACCGGTTCGGAAAAACCCTGTTGAGAAGAATCCAGCAAAAAACTCATCAATGTATAGGTATATTTTTTCAAACAGATCTACAAGTTATTAAATTACATATATCTACAGTATTTAGTACAGCTAAATTTTTTAACGCAGCAGATACGCTATTAGAATGCCTCACAAGCCGCACGCTAATTTTTTTTAAATCGCTCAGTTTTTTTAATATAAATTCCGATCTATATATCTAATATATAAAAATCTCGTGTCACGGTGTTTGTTACCGAACTCCTCCGAAACGGCTTGGCCGATTTTTATGAAACTTTTTTCTCTACACTCGGTAGGACTGAGAATAGGTCGTAGGCTATTTTGTATCCCCCCCATTCTTCGCGGACGGAGTCGCGGGCAACAGCTAGTTTTTATATATAAAAAGGTATCCTATGTCACCCGGAGCATAATAACGAATAAATTGATACCTTACTTATTAAAATCGGATGAGTACTTACTTAGTCTCGACGCTACGGTGGAACATACATAAATACAAACACACATAGACTGCTAAAACCATCCACTTTCTTTTGGCTTTGCCGTAGTCGTGTAAAAATAAAAAATAGAGGTTCTTCGGTAGTATGTACTCACGAGTTTGATCTGGACGCCCTCAACAGACGTTCGTAGGTTGTGCTTCCCGAGGAAGACTGTGAGCGTGTTGGGGTTGACGATGCGACTGGAGCCCTTACGGGTGACGCAGTGGGCCGCCGTGATGATGTGTCTCCGTGTCACCAGCGTGCCGCCGCAAATGTATTTGTTGTCTACCGTCTAAAAAAGTTTTTTAAAAGCTTGCTAAATGTGTATCGGACTCGCACACTAAGGCTTTCGTACTTTACGTTTAACTTTACTTTTTAGGGTTCCGTAGTGAACTAGGAACCCTTATAGTTTTGCCATGTCTGTCCGTCTGTCTGTCTGTCTGTCTGTCTGTCCGCGGCTAATCTCAGAGATCGTTAGTACTAGAAGGCTGTAATTTGGCATGAATATACATATCAGTAACGCCAACAAAGTGGTAAAATAAAAAATATAAAAATAATTTTTTTAGGGTACCTCCCATAGACGTAAAGGGGGGGGTGATTTTTTTTTCTCGACTAATTCTATAGTGTGGGGTATCGTTGGATAGGTCTTTTAAAACCATTGCGGGGTTTCTAACATGATTTTTCTATTCAGTGATCTGTTTGCGAAATATTCAACTTTAAAGTGAAAATTTTCATTAAAAGCGAGCGTCCCCCCCCTCTATAATCTAAACTGTTAGGTGGAAAAATATGAAAAAATTCAGAATGGTAGTAAATATATCAAATTTACTAGGAAAATTATAGGGGCTAAGATTGCTTGGAAATTATTTGTTGTTTAAGAGTAAATAGTAGCCTAAGGTATAAAACATACCTAAACTTGGATGATTCCGTACACATACGAAATCCTTAGAAAAATATTACTTGATTTTTTGTAATGGCTACGGAACCCTACCTTGTGCGTGTCCGACACGCTCTTGGCCGGTTTTATTTTTTAAATAATGTCTATTCGCGACCACGACCGTGACCACGGCCGCTGCAAGGTGGTCGAAACCTTGAGTTACTTTAGCAATAAATAGTTAGGCCTATGTCCAGCAGTGGACGTCTTACGGGTGAAATGAAGATGACGATAGTGAATTTAGTTTAATTTTGAAGTAAAAAAAATAGTTTCTTATAATTTACTTTTCTATACAAAAAAAAATGTATAAAAGCCATTGGTTTTTTAGACAATCTTAATTGAGAATCGGATGCGAATATTCGCAATATGACATACCTGGGTGTGGTAGAGGGCTATCTGCCAGGGCCACTGCCCCTCCAGCGTGGGGCGTCCGTTCACCACCAGGGGGTTAGGGTTGTTGCGAATAACCTTCCCGCACTCCGCCTGTAACGGAACACAACCTCTCGAGTTCCGACTTTTTCCAACTGATGCAGTACATTACTAAATTACATTCTATCCTTCATGAACCCTATCTCTGCTCAGGGTTGAAAAAAATCGAGACTTTTTGTAAAAAATCATAAATCGTTGAGTTTTTGCAAACACACACACATCACACCTGGGATCCATAAAAAGGGGGTAGGCAAGGCAGAGCACACCAAAACGCTACCTATAGATACGTTTCGGAGCAATTTTAGGTTTAAAGTTAGATAAAAGTGGCACAATAGCGATAGGATGCTAGCCTGTCGCCTACAATAGGTACACGTGACACAAAAAAAAGATAGCGCGTAGAGTCCCTCCGCGCGGAAGAAGTGAAACTTCATAATAAAAACCAACTACAGCGCTAGCGAAACAAGTTACATAACACGTCGCTAGATGGCGTTGCTTACTTTATTCTACGATCTACCATTAAAATAGTTTTGATTTTTACAAGTTTTCATACTAAACCACGCAATTGTTCTGGATCGCACTGACGAAGTTTTTAAGTTTTTAAGTGTGGAGGTGGAGGAACTGCATGAACGCACATTTCTTGCATAAACGTAACTATTGTAAGGTCGCGGGTGAGCAAAGTAATTGTTTTAGTTCATTTTTAACATCCGTTAGTATATATACAATGCGAACGTCTCGTAATTGTCAACAACGCATTTAACGCAACGCTTGTTGGAAGTCGCATTAGAAGTTTAACTTCAAAAATAGTGATATAAAATTAGTGTTTCTAATTCATTAATGCTGGACAACATAATGCTCTAACCCATTTGTTCCTGAGTTATGGATGTTTTCTATGTATTTAAGTATTTATTTATCTATATAAGTATGTTTATCCGTTGCTTAGTACCCATAACACAAGCTTTGCTAAGCTTACTTTGGGACTAGGTCAATTGGTGTGAATTGTCCCGTGATATTTATTTATTTATTTATTTAATTGGGAATGTCTAAAAAAAATACCAGTGGTTTTTATATTTTTTTTGTATGGAAAAGTCAATTATACAATACAGTACAATGACTCTTTATTGTACACCAGGAATAGTAAGCAATACAGAAAACAGGTACACAGAGAGTAAGTTACAAGGTAAGCAATAGGCGGCCTTATCGCTTAAGAGCGATCTCTTCCAGGCAACCCTTTACCAGAAAGAAGGAAGGACTAGTTTACTAACTAAGAAACTAATTTCAATATTTTGTCATTTAGTTGAGTACTCTTATCAAAATTAATTATTGAAACTATTTTGGTTGATGACGTCAGATTGTATTTGAGGGCTCCCACACTGCCAAATTTCTAAATCTATCTAAATGCGTACGATAAGGCAACCCCTTTAATTATTTTTTGTGTACACTGCAACTAATGTCACTTTACTGCCGCTGTCAAAGTGCTAGATGTCAGGCAGCGGGTCCAAATCAAATTCCGCAGTATAATCTACGCGTAAATTGTGAAGAATTCTAACCATACACAATAAAGTACGACTTGGACCGGTCACGCAATTTACACCAGTGTCAAATGAAGATCATCGCTTACTTGTTAAATATGTAAATTCATTACATAATATTAAAATTAAATAACTACAGAAACCGACTTAAAAAGCATTCATCTCGAAATGGTTTTCGATTTACCATTGCAAAAAAATAGACATCCCCAATTAGTCTTATGAAATTTAAGGTGTCCATACATCGAGCTCGTGATTTCATTTCAACTAAGTATGAGCATCCTAAATTTTATCAGGTAAATTTAAAAAATTGAGCTAAATGCATTATGTTGTCCAAGATTAAGTGAGAAAGAAACACTTAATGTTGACAGTCCTGTCATATTGTATAGGAATTCAAAGGATATTCTTTCGAAATGGGTCCCAAATTAAAGCATGCGAACGTATTTTAACCTTCCTTAGTCGCGGAAGAATTGGTGAGATAAATTTTTTACAAAAAAAAAAAAAACAAAAAGTCGTGATTTATTCGAGTCTAACGCGCGGACGCTTGCTGTCGCATTCACTATTTCTTTCTGTCAAATGGTACAATCGGCCCAAACGCCGGCTTACCAGTTTCAAAACAAATTTGCTTGCAGCCGTTGAAGTTCATTGGTATAAATAAATAAATATTAGGGGACAATCTTACACAAATCGACCTAGTCCTAAACTAAGCAAAGCTTGTACTATGGGTACCTACTAGACGACGATAAACATACTTATATAGATAAATAAATACTTGAATACATAGAAAACATCTATAACTCAGGAACAAATATTCGTGCTCATCACACAAATAAATGCCCTTACCGAATGAACCCAGGACCTCTTGCTTCGTAGGCAGGGTCACTACCAACTAGGCTAAAGCGGTCGTTAAATATCGGTCGGTATGGATTGGTATGGACTGATGTCTAGCCACTGCAAGCAAAATGGCCATTTAAGATGTCAAGGCGACCTTTGATTCGACTGTACTTAGGGTATGAGATGGTGTAAGCGATGGCAATATGGCCTCTTGATCGAGTTGTTTCAGCGTTACGTCAACGTCACTGATTTATCTCTACACAAAAACTTTCTAAACAAATCGGGTTATTTCCGTTTATGTTTTAGGAAAACAAATCCTTATTATCCTTATTCAAAGTAAATATAGTACAGTACACAAACAGGATGCGATTATTCAAATAATGATTTTTGTTTAGAAAACATCGTAGTAAAATAAAGAAGCAGTAGGTAAAGTAACTTCTAAGGACACAATGGAATAACCTAAAAAAAAACACTTAACTTATGCTCGTGGACAATAAATACATTTGTACATTTATACTTAATTTTAACATTTAATATTATTGTAAGCGCGGACCGAACCGCGCGATCTCGCCAACTGTTACATAAACCAGTTATGGTTTTTAACAGTGGCTAATAATGTTAAAAATGTAGAAATCTATTATATGAGTAAATAAACTAAAAAAAAAAAATATATTCATATTGTACCTACCTACTGGGTATTATTTCCGTTTTGTTATTGCTGTATAGAATACTAGCTGTTGCCCGCGACATCATCCGCAAAGAATTCGTTTATCGCTATACCGAGGGAAATAAGTATGCAATTTTCCAGGATAAAAAGTATCTGTGCGCCAAATTTCATCAGAATTTGTCGAACCGTTTTAGCGTGAAAAAGTAACAAACGTCCCACACATCCATCTATACAAACTTTTACATTTATCTTTCTAATATATAAAAATCTCGTGTCACGGTGTTTGTTATCGAACTCCTCCGAGCCGGCTTGACCGATTTTTATAAAACTTTTTTTTCTGTATTCGGTAGGTCCGAGAATAGGTCGTAGACTATTTTTTATACCCCTTATAGGGAAAAACTACGTTTGCCGGGTCAGCTAGTCTAATATATAAAAATCTCGTGTCACTGTGTTTGTTATCGAACTCCTCCGAATCGGCTTGACCGATTTTTATTAAATTTTTTCTCCATATCTGGTAGGTCTGAGAATAGGTCGTAGGCTACTTTTAATACCCATATTCATCGCAGACGGAGTCGCGGGCAACAGCTAGTAATTTATCAAATTAGTGGGATTAACGGGCTCCATTTATCCACATCGTACTGTTAACAGTTTTACTGTGCAGGTGAGACGCCCGCGTCGCAGAATATAATTAATATTAAACAGTTTTTTGTCCATCTACTTCAAGGAAAAGCGACGATCTGCGGCTAAAGATTAAGATCACGCCGGCGATGAATACTTGAACGAAAACACTGAATGGAATACGAAATACCTACTCTATTTATAACACTCGTAGTTGTGAGACATTTCAGAGTACAGTCGCCCAAAAATATGGTCTACCACCCTACATATCAGCTTCAGCGTTTCAGCTACTTGGCTGAAGGAAGCCAGCATCGTTTGCGGTCGAGTACCAATCTCCTTTTGGCCTGTCCTTCTACTTCTTCCAAAATTTACTCAAAATCATTTACTGTGCAATCTGCTAGACTGTGGAATCGATTACCCACCTCCATTAGGCAATCTCCCTCCGTGGTGTCGTTCAGGGAAGCTTTGAAGAAGATGTGGCTCACACCATCACTTTAATATATTGAGAACACTGCTTATTTATTGTATGTATTTTGCATATATATGTTGTATAATGGTAGTATATTTTTATTAGGTTTCTTTATATTATGAGTTTATGTATTGTATTTACTAAAAGTTGTATTGTAGCCTTTGCTTTGTCCGACTGTATTATTTTGATTTACTCTTTGTCGGTCCCTTACTAAATGCTCCTTTCATCCACTCAAGGGTTGACTGGTAGAGATCCCTTAAAAGGATAAGTTCGCCTTTGTACATGCATTTCAACGGTTGTCAATAATGTATTTCTTTTTTTTCCTTATTTTTGTACAATAAAGAGTTTACATACATACATACATACATACATATATATATAAATAAAATCGCCGAAATGCTTGTACGCGCATAACTTCCGACTGACTGCTCCAAATTGGATAATTCGTTTTTTGTTGCGTTTGTTATTGTCAAGAGAAGGTTTTTATGAAAGAAATTTTGGAAAAAATAGAACGTGGTCGAAGCCGCGGGCATCAGCTGGTCTAATATATAAAAATCTCGTGTCACGGTGTTTGTTATCGAACTCCTCCGAGACGGCTTTACCGATTATTATGAAACATTTTTCTCTGTGTATATTTGGTAGGTCTGAGAATAGGTCGTAGGCTATGTTTTATACCCCTATTCTTCGCAGACGGAGTCGCGGGCAACAGCTAGTAGTTTTATAGTAACTTGGTGCAACTCCCTAAATTTAGACCTCTAATTAATCGACAGTTAAATCCCTTTACAGCTTTACACAAACATGGATTATAACAGTTTACTTACCTGCGCATTGTTGTTGTTGTTTCCATAGTTGTTGTTGTTGCCAGTGTTGCCCGGCAGGATGATGGTGGGTTGCCCGCCGCTAAAGTAGTCGTGCCTGCAAATTATACACAAACAAATATGAGGGTGCTGCTTTGTATTTAGGGCACTATTGTAATTTTAAGCACGAGCGTGATCACGTGGAACTATTATTAGTGTCATCATTGTCTCAGCCTATGCTTCGTTTTTTTTTAGCATTAGATATAAGGTAAACAATCTTGACGAGTCTTTTTATTGAAACACGCTTTTAAAAAATAGTAACTATTACTTATGAAAACAAAAGAGTGTAAATGACCATAATTCCATTCAAATCTTTCTAACGACCGCTTTAGCCTAGTTGGTAGTGACCCTGCCTACGAAGCAAGAGGTCCTGGGTTCGAATCCCGGTAAGGGCATTTTTTGTGTGATGAGCACGAATAATTTTTCCTGAGTTATGGATGTTTTCTATGTATTTAAGTATTTATTTATCTATATAAATATGTTTATCGTCGTCTTAATTTCTCCTGGAAATTGGTTGGATTGGTTGGTTTTCTTTTTGGGAATTGGTTGGAATTTGGTTGTCTGGAAGAGATCGCTATAAGACCGCCTATTGTCTGCCTGATTTTTTATTGTTATTAATATTTTTTCTGTACTTTTTTGGTGATCAATAAAGAATATTTGTATTGTATTGTATTGTCGTCTAGTACCCATAGTACAAGCTTTGCTTAGTTTGGGACTAGGTCGATTTGTGTAACCCCGGCGCCACACATAGACAAATGTTTCAACACATATTTGAACACATTGGTTGATTGTATGGATGTTCTATTGAACAAATAAGCAAATACCAGTGCTACACATGTGATCAAATAACTGTGTTCAAACATTTGTAATATGTGTGGCGCCGGGGTAAGATTGTCCCCTAATATTTATTTATTTATTTTATTTAAATTGTTACATATTACCTGTGACTTATTTTTAAAAAGTGTTTTTCAATAAAAAAACATTTCAAGATCGCTTCCTTCTTTCTAATGCTAAAAAAACGTTGTATACTATACACAAGGTGATTTTTAATGTGACCAGGGGCCTGTTGCATAACAAAGTAAAACTAATATTACAAGCGGAACTCTCGCTTCAGTTCTATTAACTAGAAAGGGAGTTCCGCTTGTAATATTAGTTGTAAGTATGTACTTTGTTATGCAACAGGCCCCAGGAGTTTAAAAATATTAATCTCTAGCCAAAATGGAATTCAATAGATGAGGTCTCAAGCAATTAAGACTCTGTTTTATAAAAATAAAAAAAAGTTGTTTTTAATACTTCTATCTAAAACTATAAATAATATGTATGTATATATAAGTATGTTTATCCGTTGACTAGTACCCATAACACCAGCTTTCCTTACTTTGGGACTAGGTCAATTGGTGTGAAGTGTCCCGTGATATTTATTACTTACTAGCTGTTGCCCGCGACTCCGTCTGCGAAGAATAAAAAATAGCCTATCGAATATACCGTCGAGTTGCGTATCTTCGCCTAAGCTAACTATGTTCGCCTAGTTTGACATAAGTTGACACTGACGAAATGTTTCTAGTGTTTGCCTTACATAAAACTGCTAAATACAAAGTATTTTTCTCAAACATGCTATGAAATATTGACGTTATGTTCCTTAAAATACGCCACGAACTGTCACGTTGCAGGTGCGGCTAGACTAGAGGTCAATAATGGAAATTCATACAACATTGCTGGCCAAGGCCAGCAAAGTGATCGTCTATTGTTTTATGTGACACAGCACCATGACGTTTAATAGGTCGACGTGGTCGACGTGGATGGATGGATGGACGGACGGACGGACGGACGGAGGGATGGATGGATGTTGATGGATGGATGGATGGATGGATGTTGATGGATGTTGATGGATGTTGATGGATGTTGATGGATGTTGATGGATGTTGATGGATGTTGGTTGATGGATGTTGATGGATGTTGATGGATGTTGGTTGATGGATGTTGATGGATGTTGGTTGATGGATGTTGGTTAATGGATGTTGATGGATGTTGATGGATGTTGATGGATGTTGATGGATGTTGATGGATGTTGGTTGATGGTTGTTGATGGATGTTGATGGATGTTGATGGATGTTGGTTGATGGATGTTGATGTATGTTGATGGATGTTGATGGATGTTGTTGGATGTTGATGGATGTTGATGGATGTTGATGGTTGTTGATGGATGTTGATGGATGGATGGATGGATGGATGTTGATTGATGTTCTTATTCATGGATGTTGACGGATGTTGATGGATGTTGATGGATGTTGATGGATGTTGATGATGTTGTTGGTGATGGTGATGGTGATGGTGATGGTGATGGTGATGGTGATGATGATGGCGGTGATGATGGTGGTGATGATGATGATGCATGTTTGAGAAAAACTCTATACAAGCCTTGGCCACGAACAGGGATTGCCGGCCTCGTATCTCTAGATGGCCTCGTTAACACTCGGCCATCTATAACTACTCGGCCGGCAATCCCCTATTTCGCGGCCGCTGCAGTAATGTACTATTTTATGGCTGTCAACATTATTCGTACGATCTGCGGCTAACTTCACACAGTTGACGTTCAGTGAGGTTTTTTCGCGACACCGAACACAGGTTTTTTTAAACCAGTGTTTTAACTTCAATTTTAAGCAGTGATACAACCCAGGTAATGTTAAACTTTTTACATGATTATACCCTATAACTATTTCTTTTCATATAGAACTATTATTTAATGGCTAGCTTACGTTTACAAGTCACAATTGGATAAAACATTGGTGAGGGTATTTGGCGTCCACCTTGTTGCCAAATTTCGCCTACCTCTAGGGTTGTCAAATTTGTTGTACCACATTAATTGGCGGAAGACATTATTTGTTTCCAAATTTAAATATTTTCTTGTGTTTGGTTTGTCGCAAATGGCTTTAACGATTTGGAGGAAAATTAATAAGTAGATTAAGCTATGTCTTAAAGATATGACATGTGTAGAGTACATTTATTTGATCCCAGTCCATAGTATGAAACGTGGTACAATCAGTGGCGTAGCGTTTTGTTTAAATAAAAAACAATTTTGTTATTATATTTTTTTACTTATAAATCATTACTCCCCTTTTTTGGCATGTTGGTTAATGGTTGGGGGTGGCAACCCTAGCATCATTATAGAAAATGTATGGAAACAACTTCAGACTGTAGCCCATCTTCGCCTACTACACATTTTTTAAAAAATATGTTTAGTGTGGTGAAGTTAAGGTTAATAATAATAATAATAATTTATTGAATAATAAGCCACACATAAACAAACAATGCAAGTCTTATGTATAGTAAGCATCTTAAAATCACTCGAAACAACTAAAATATAATGCAATAAGTAGGCTTGCTAAAAGACATTAAGGTAGATCCTCTGACCTTCATGCTAGGATAACCTGTGTTATGAAGATCAGCGGTTTGGTTCATGTTTTATTAGCACACTCCAAGGAGATAAGTCTTATCATGTGTCAGTCACAGAAAGTTTGTTATTGGTGGTAAAGCTTGCCATAGGCGAAGATAGGGGAAAATACCCATACTTCGCCTATTGCCTTTGCGGCCATTTATTACTAAGTTAACCAATGTAATTCAAAGTTTTAATGGTCTGTACTGATAGCCAGGAGTACTTAAAAACGTTTTTTTGCCACAACAGACTAAAATGCTTTCAAATTTGAAAGATTTTTTGGGAAATGTATCAAAATCCAGGCGAAGATACGCAACTCGACGTACCTAGACAAAAAAATTCATAAACATAAGTCAAGCCGTTTCGGAGGAGTTCGATAACAAACACCGTGACACGAGATTTTTATATATTAGATAGATTAGGTTTATTAATCTAGGAATCAATTAGTTAAGGCCTAAAATAGTTTTATTACTTTGATCACTCAATAAATAACTTATAAATTAATGATATAAGTTTCACGCATTAGCGGTAACATTTACTACATAAGGAAAACTAATCAAGATACTTGTCTTTTCATATATAAGCGAGAGTTATTAATAGTAAAGTGTTTAAGAGCTGTTGTAAAAACCAGTCAAGTGCGAGTCGGACTCGTACATGAAGGGTTCCGTACGCTCCGTACAATGTTTTACTAATCGTTATCTAAAAAACTTATAAAGGTTGAGTTAAAAACGCTGAAAAAAAGGTCCTTGTATGACTACCCCCTTTATTTTTTAACTTTATTATATAAGATGAGGTTTACGATGGAGCACGCTTGCTTAGCAAATGCTCATTTACCCTAGACTTGAAAACGGGCAGTTTGTAGTGTTCAGGGAACACCACAGAAATAATAATAATAAAGAGGATCCTCTTTATTATTATTTCTGTGGGGAACACAGATCGCTCGCTCGCTCCTACCGCTTGCTCGTTTGCCTCCCTCTCACAATAAAAAAAACAGATGCAGTTCAGGTAGGGAATTCACTCCTTAGCTGTGTGCTTAGATGTCATAAAAAAGTCTCAAAATTGTCCAGCCGAGTGTAAAATTCCGTACTACTTGTTTGGTTTTCAAACACCATTGGCTTGTTCCCACAAATGTACAGGGTTATTTGTAATTCACTGACATCCTCTTAACCCTGAATTCCTATCACTCAAAAAAATGTTTTTATTTTACGACTTTTTAAAATGAAGCACTTTTTTCCCCATACAAATACACAGAGTATCGTAAAAATAAGAGGTAATCTCAAATTTTCAAAACGTTATTACACCAAAAATATTAAGTTATGACAAAAGCCGTAAAACAAAGAACATTTGTTTAAGTGTTAGGAGTTTATGGTTAAAAGGATGCTAGTGAATTACAAATAACCCTGTAGAAGTAACGATCCTAAACTATCTTTAATAAATCTTTGCTAATGTACTAACGTACTAACGACTATGTGACTTAGCGCTAACTTCCGTTTGACTCTATAACATCCGCGTGAAAGCCGCAAGGATGACTTATTGCTTAATTATCTGTTTATTATTAAAAAAAATGTACTTATTACTGTAAGATGGTCACTAGAAGCTAATAGCTCGATTTTAAACTCATGATCATGATAGTCTCTGGATCATTAAAGATAAATAACAGATGTAGATGTATTGTTGCGTAATAAAAAGCTAATGTGAGGTCTTCAGGTGTTAACTTTACAACTTTCTTATTTATTAATTAATTTCCTAACTTATATAAATAAAAATGAATTGCCAAATGTGTTGTTAAGCGTAAAACTCGACAGCGACTTTTACCGATTTCATTCATCTATTTTTTTAAGATTTCTTCTTCCTAGAAGGTTCTTGCGGGAAATAATCCTGCAGTTTAAGGAATAAACGGGATGTATATTCGATTCAAAATAACTAGAGATGTGCCGACTATGCGGCCAATATCATAGTCGGCGACTAGTCGGCGACTATTCGGCAAAGAGCGCCGACTATCCGGCTTCTTAATAATTATGTATGTAGAAGGAATTACATTAAATAGAAAACCTTGATTATATTAATATTTTTCCGGTTCCGACATGCTCGCAGGCGGCGCCGCGCCGGCTTTTGCGACTTTCGCGCGAATCAACTGTAAGCAAAGCGTTACGGAAATCCCCGAAACCGTGATCGGCCTCTGGCCCTATACTACGAAGCGCGAAATTCGAACTTCGTTTCATGCCGTTCCGCTCACGCTAATGGTATTTATTACGAGAGTGAGAGGGACCGCACGATACGAACTTCGAACTTCGAATTTCGTAGTAACCCCCCTGTGAAACACAGAGTGCTAAGCGTCAGCATTCTCAGCGACTCCAAGTCCTCGCTGGAGGCACTCAAAACGCCACACACGACGCACCCACTGGTCCAAGCAATAAAGACCCAAACTGTACAAGCGAGGGAGGCAGGAGTGGACATAAAATTCTATTGGTTGCGAGCTCATATTGGAACGCCAGGAAATTGGAATTGGAGGGCAGATGAACTGGCAAAGCAAGCAGCAATTAGGGAAAAGACCGCTTCGAATTACGACGAGGTACCGATATCTTACGTCAAAAGGTCAATAAGACTAGAGACGGTCGAAAAATGGCAGATCCGCTACGAGGCCTCCGGAACCGGTGCAATAACCAAGAAGTTCTTCCCACAAGTGAGAGATGCAAACAGCATCGTAAAGAAACTCAAACTCACAAATTTCTTGGTTCAGGCCTTTACCGGGCACGGTGGATTCGCAGCCTATCTACACCGTTTCAAAATCAAAGACGCACCCTCGTGCATATGTGACCCGGCTAAAGACGAGGACGTCTGGCACATTGTTTGGGAATGCCCCCGCTTTGACACACAAAGGTTCGAGCTAGAGCAAAAAACCAGAGTCAAGGTAACTCAAGATAGCTCGACCTGGAGTGATTTGCTTGGATCGGCAAAGAACAGAGACCACACTAAAGAGTTCCTGGAAAGAGTGGTTCGCGTGGCATGTCTTCGAAATAAGTAGCACACACACACACACACACACACACACACACACACACACACACACACACACACACACACACACACACACACACACACACACACACACACACACACACACAAACAAACACACATTCAATATTCCCTCCTTATAAAACCATTCTCTTTTCGCTTCCCCTGGACCTAGACACTGTTTGCAGTATATATAAAAAATTGTCAAACCTTTTTTAGTGATTGGATTGTATAGTAGTTTCTGTATAATAGTGGTTAATGTATAATTAGATCTAAGAATTCCTGACATATGCATCTCCCGCCCATACGACAGGTGAGCTCCGGACGGAGGACGCACCCAGTAGTTTCGGTGGGGAACTCGTGGGAGCAACGGCGGAAGCCTAAACAGAGAATCGAGACTAAAAGTTTCTTCTCTGGCCCTTCAGCATTGGCTGGGGTATGGATCCGCTGGGCTCCACATGACCCTTGTGAGACACTGGGGCGTCCAGCCGTCCGGGGGACACTCCTCGTCCCTCCGAATTATTATAGCAGGAAAACTATCGATGGAAGCGGTAACGAAAAGAGGGTAGCGCTAGGAGACAAGCGCAAAAAAACACACAGCATGCCAAAAAACCATCAGGCATAAAGGGTAGCCCCACCCAAAAGATGGCATCCAAAGCCGCACAATGGGCCCAAAAGATCTCCGACCCACCCTTCCATCGCAGGGCAAAAGAAAGGAAGCCCGTAGTTATAGATAAATGCATATGACAGGAAATCCCACCAACCCAACCAATAGCTCTAAGTAATTGTACAGAAACGGGCGAGGGTCGGTCAAGGAATAAACCAACGGGTAAAAACATAAAAGACCGACCTAAGCACCCCCCAGTGCCCAGCGGGAGAATGCATGCTCCTCTCCCGGCCTTCCAGTAAATGGCTGAGGCAGGACACTGTGGGTAGATTAAGTCCCCTCCCTTCCCCTCCCCTCCTCAAAATATAAAGCACACGTTTTTTGTATTAATAATCAATAGAGAAGGGGACTTGTGACCGGGTTTTTTAGTCCGTGCAAGTCGGACACTGTCTGGGCCCTCCATTCCCAGTTCGTCCGAAGGGATTTTTCCCGAGCACAAGTCACTCTTCCTACCCTAAAGTAAAAAATAGCAAAGACTTCGCGTCTTTGGCCCATCTGGCGACTCATTAAAAAAAAAAAAAACCCTTGTACAACCGACTAATCGGCTAGTCGGCTAGTCGGCCAAAGTCATAATCGGCACATCTCTAAAAATAGCCTTATCTCTGTAGGTAATTGTAGCTGTTATAGTGACTTGATGATTGGTAGGTAGATAATAAATATCTTTTAGCATCATAAAGGTGCAGTTAGAGGAGTTGAAATTTTCCACTGGATAGAAAAAAGTGCTGTCCATATGTTATCTCTGCACAGACGAAGTCGCGGGCAAAAGCTTGTTATTTATAATTATGAGCGTACGATTGTTCGGTAATGGGATGGCTAGCCAAAAACAGCTTTAAAAATAAAATTAAAAATTTTAAGTACTTAACTCTAAAAAGTAAAAAATAATGTTTTGTCTCGGCCTTTAAGCTTCATTAAAATAACCAATTAATATTGTTAAGATGAGTGTCGTCGCGTCGGGGGACCGCTAAGTGAAGAGGTACAGTCAAGTGTAAAAATATGGGTGCACCTTATGTCGTCGAATTAAGGTATTTTTTTTATGGTATGGGGGCAAACGAGCAGACGGATCGCCTGATGGTAAACGATTACCGTCGCCCATTGACACCTGCGACACCAGAAGAGTCACAGTTGCGTTGCCGGCCTTGTAGGTAGGAGTACGCTCTTTTTTTGAAAGCTTGAAGGTCATATCGGTTCGGGAATACCGCAGCAGGAACCTCATTCCAGAGCTTTGCTGTGCGAGGCAGGAAATTTCTGGAAAAACACACAGTAGAAGACAACCAACCATCCAGATGGTGAGGATGGAAGTGTTGTCACGTAGGGCGGTGGCGGAAGGATGCGGCAGGGATCAACCCGAATAACTCTTCGGAGCACTCTCCGTTGTAGGTACATGCGATAGAAGATGCACAGTGAAGCTACATCTCTACGCAGCGCCAAGGAATCAAGCCGATCAGAAATTCGTTGGCAGCCGACTATTCGAGTCGCTCTCTGTTGTATGTGATCAAGAGGGAGAAGCTGGTACTGGGGAGCCCCCGCCCACAGATGAGAGCAGTATTCCATATGTGGGCGAACCTGCGCCTTATAAAGCTGGAGGCGGTGGGCTGGAGTGAAATACCGTCTCGATCTGTTGAGCACGGTAAAGGTATATAACGATGGGAGGATTAAATCGATACTTATTTTTGCACTTGACCGTACATACCTATCATTAATTAAGTATTTATAACGTAACTAATATGACGTGGGCGCAGTCGCAATCAGCGAAGCCCCTTTTGTTCCCAAGATTTATCCAGTGGCGGTGCACGACCTAAACTCTATGTGACCCTACGCTGGCGCACCACAAATTAAAGTATGGATTTTTGATTCTGCAAAAAAAGAACCATTCGAGGCGCGGGGCCTCTCAGACCGCGAGGCCGTGGGTACGGTCCTCAACGCCCACGCCTAGCTACGTCACTGCGTCATGATTCGTTCAGTATACTTAGTATGTTGGAATTTTATAAGCTGGGGGTTTAGGACTGCAGACCTCATCTGGTAAAGATAACATTGTTCTCGTTTGTTCTATTATGGACACACTACAACGCCGACGATCCACCTGAGTACCGCTTACAATGACGAAAGGAGAATTAATGAGTTAAGCTTTTGCAACTTCAACCTTGTAACTTAGAAAAGACGGTAGCTATTTGTTTGCATTTTTTGTTACTTGTTCTGATTTGTTATTAGCGGTAGGCTTCAATAAACGTTATCATTACCAGATGAGTTCTGCAGTCCTAAACCCCCAGCTTATAAAATTCCAACTATAACTATAATCACATTAATTTAGGAACACAATAGATTTTTTTCAAAAATTACCTCAACAGTCTTTGTTGTTAACTACCTATATACAATGTGTCTCTACCTTCTGGACATAGACGAATAGAACGTGTTGATTGGAGTATTTCTAAGCTATGTACAAAGCCACCTTGTTAACGGAGAAATGACTAATTTAAGATTTAATACTTCGGAACAACTTGTACCTATGCAGATACATGATAATTAAAGAGATTTCAACTTTATCAACCTCTGAACCGTAAAACTCATTGCGAACAACATTAATACAGTATACAGTTTTTTACACGACCAGATGGCCTAGTGGTTAGCGAACCTGACTACGAAGCTTGAGGTCCCGGGTTCGATTCCCGTGTCGAAAAATACGAATGTTTGTTCTCGGGTCTTGGGTGTTTAATAATGTATTGAAGTATGTATCTATCTATATAAGTATGTTTATCCGTTGCCAAGTACCAATAACACAAGCTTTACGTAGCTTACTTTGGGACTAGGTCAATTTGGTGAGAATTGTCCCGTGTTTATTTATTTTACTATACAGTATGTTGAAACTTATTGTTGATTTGTTTGTGGGTATTAATTGTGTATTCTTTTTAATCTAATCTAATAATTTTACAAAAGTAGAACTTTCCTAAGAAGGAACTCTACTCAGGATTTCGGTCTTTGTCCAGAGAGTAGAGACACGTTGTACATGGGTGTGTATTACAATACCGAAGTACGAAAGACCGAATGTATTAAAACATCGAATGGGTCAAAAGACCGACACGATTTTTTTCTGAAACCGTAAACTTCTCAGAATTTATTAAAACGGCATCATACAGAACCCATTAGATTAGGTTAGGTTTGTTTTATAACAATCTTAGAAAGTTAACGGTTTCAGAAAAAAACCGTGTCGGTCTTTTGACCCATTCAATGTTTTAATACATTCGGTCTTTCGTATTTCGGTATTGTAATACATACCCGGTGTACATATATTAGATGGCGCAATGCGTTGGTGACGGTCAATCTAAAATTATAAAAAACCGGCCAAGTGCGAGTGAGACTCGCGCACGAAGGGTTCCGTACCATGATCTATAAAAACGGCAAAAAAATCACGTTTGTTGTATGGGAGCCCCCCTTTGATCTTGGTTTTATTTTAATTTAATTATTTATTTTCAAAGTAAATACATAACTAAATATTCTGTGAATATTTCAAGCGTCTAACTGTTGCCGTTATCAATATCGAGCAAAAAATCACGTTTGTTGTTTGAGAGCCCCCCTAAATATTTATTTTATTCTGTTTTTTTACAATTTTTTATTATAGCGGCAACCGAAATACACCATCTCGGAAAATTTCAACTGTCTAGCTATCACGGTTCATGAGATACAGCCTGGTGACAGACGGACAGCGGAGTTTCAGTAATAGGGTCCCGTTTTACCCTTTGGGTACGGAACCCTAAAAAAACCATTGCTGAAGCGGTAAACTCTCCAACAATTTGTATTGTCTCACTGAGGCTGAGGGCCTAGGGCTTGCATTAACGTAACATTTACGGAGCCATGTTTAACGAACGAGGAACACGATTTTGCACTTACAGGATGATAAATAGATACTTCGAGAGAGCCTGCGAAACTACTTGAATATTTAATTGAAGAAAGTTATCGTAGTGATTAGGTTACTAATACTAGGAAATTAAGTACATAGTAAAAAATCGGCCATTTTGTACCGAAGGTTCCGTACAAATTTATATGTATCTATGACTTCCAGTAAAAGCAGACCCCTGCTCCTAAGCAAAATGTGCGCAGTGTGGGATCATTGTAGATTGGTTATGATATAGACCGATAGACAAAAAAAAAGTGCTTTTCGTAATTTTTCCTTTATCTGTGCTACCTTGCTTCGTACCAAATTTCAAGATTCTGAGTTCACGGGAAGTACCCTGTAGGTTTTGATTCCTTGCGAGTTTCGAAAATAAATATGCGGAAATTTGCGTTATAAACGGCTGTATCTTTTGATTGCGTTGGCTTAGAAGTTTGATTTTTTCACAGCTCCAAGGGACAGTAGATTTGAGTATTTGATATAAATTTCAGCTTGATAACTCCACGAGTTCCTGAGAAAAAGGGTCTTGACAGACGGACGGACGGACGGACGGACGGACAACAAAGTGATCCTATAAGGGTTCCGTTTTTTCCTTTTAATAATAATAATGATAAATCTTTATTAACTTTTACATCGTATTTGACAAAAAAAAACTAAAAGGATAAACAAACACAGTAAAAATGAAAATAATACACAGCCTTTAACCTTTTGACCAACCTTTTGAGGTACGGAACCCTAAAAAACATGAAATAACTACAAATTTTAAGGGTTTTGTACACTAAAGTGATAAGATAACTGGACTGTATAACTGAGTTTATAAATGTCAAACTCCAATATCATGTATGTATGTATGTATGTATGTACTCTTTATTGTACAAAATAAGGAAAAAAAAAAGAAAAACATTATTGACAACCGTTGAAATGCATGTACAAAGGCGAACTTATCCCTTTAAGGGATCTCTACCAGTCAACCTTTGAGTGGATGAACGGAGCATTTAGTAAGGGACCGACAAAGAGTAAGTATCATCATCATCATTCCAGCCTATATACGTCCCACTGCAGGGCACGGCCCTCGTCATCTCAGAATGAGAGGGCTTGGGACGTAGTTCCCACACGGGCCCAGTGCGGATTGGGAACTTCACACCATTGAATTTCTTCGCAGGTGTATGCAGGTTTCCTCACGGTCTTATCCTTCACCGTAAATTTCAAATGTAATTTCGCACATGAATTCCGAAAACCTGAGGTGCGAGCCGGGATTTGAACCCACGACCCTCTGCTTGAGAGGCCATAGGTCAACCCACTAGGCCAGGCTTTTTTCGCATTTATAATATTAGTAACTTAAGTCTAGCCTAATCGACTGCATTGTCAAAGATGACATTAAATAAAATCTTGAAAACAGCACGGTTCTTTAAATTTTATGTCAAACGTTGGTATGGCAAGTGAAATTATGACTTATCACACTAATATTATAAAAGCGAAAGTTTGTGAGTGTGTGAGTGTGTGTATGTTTGTTACTTCTTCACGCTAAAACGGTTTGACGGATTCTAATGAAATTTGGCACACAGATAGTTTATAACCTGGATTAACATATAGGGTGCTTTTTATCCCGGAAATTTGCGTAATTCCCGCGGGATAGCGATAAACGAATTCTTTGCAGACGGAGTCGCGGGCAACAGCTAGTATAACTATAAATTAAAAATTTTAAAAACCCCCAACGCAATTATGTCACTATCAATGCCCGTTATGCGTCTAAGATCTCTTCCGCAGCTAACAAAAGAGCTGATAACTTCGAAACGGCTGCACCGATTTTGATGAAACATATCTAAGAACCATCGCCAAGAAACCTGCTTTCTATTTAAAAAAACCGCATCCAAATCGGTGCACCCGCTTAAGAGCTATGATGCCACAGACAGATAGACACACACACATAGCGGTCAAACTTATAACACTCCTCTTTTTGTGTCGGGGGTTAAAAATCATGAGAAACGAAGTGATTCCGTGAATAATACCAACCCGTCACTGATGTCGTCATCATCATACTTGGTGGTAGTTCTCCGTGTTGGTATCGCCGTAGTCAGGCGATACCCGCTGTCCGGTCTGCCGGTAAAAATACCGGTCTGCGTACCAGTCGCGATTCCACCGGTTTGCGTGCCAACGTTCTGCGCTGGGATTTGACCACCACCACTGTTAACAAGCGGGAAGAGGTTGCAAGTTAAAAGCGGCAAGAAACTGGTGCGGGAAGTATAGTCGACCATGTAAGTGCTTTACCATTTTTTGTGACAGTTCCTCCATCAGAATAAAATCAATAAGGCCGACTGTCACATTGACTTGTAAGTGAAAATAGCCTTTGACGTCTTAAGTCATACAATTGACATTGAACCTTAGGGTGGTAAAGGAGTTTCTTGGTCGACTATACATTGAAAAGAATAGAAATGAAGTCAAACATGTATCAACAGGGTGTCTTAAAATTCAACGATAACCGTACCTATGATCACCGGGCTAAATTCAAGAAAGGAAGGGTTTGGTAGCGGTAATTCAATCGTTTGGGTTGGGTTTGGTTTGGCGACCGCTTTAGCCTAGTTGGTAGTGACCCTGCCTACGAAGCAAGAGGTCCAGGGTTCGAATCCCGGTAAGGGCATTTATTTGTGTGATGAGCACGAATATTTGTTCCTGAGTTATGGATGTTTTCTATGTATTTAAGAATTTATTTATCTATATAAGTATGTTTATCGTCGTCTAGTACCCATAGTACAAGCTTTGCTTAGTTTGGGACTAGGTCGATTTGTGTAAGATTGTCCCCTAATATTTATTTTATTTTTTTATCTACTTCTATTCAGGAACGCCAAAAAACACACACACACACTGGTTTGCGAGAGGTTTGGGCTGAGTTTGGGATGAGCCTTATTAATTTGTTTATTTATTTATTTATTTACAAAGCGAGTCAACAGGAAAATAAGGCTCATCCCAAGTTCAACCCATTCCTATATCCTCTCCTATACGATTGAATTACCGCTCGCGAACCGTGTTGGGCCGTTCCTGAATTTAGCCCCTAGTAATGCTTGTTAAGCGTACCTACTGGTTTTAGTACGGTATTGAAATTATGGTTGGTTTCAGTTGATCGCCCATGTTTTTATATTTTTTGCGTTCTATATGTGGTTCCCATGCAGAACAAATTTACCTTTAAAATATCTTACGGCGTTCATGAATTACGCCACGTGAATTTTGTAAATTTTTAGAACCCCCCCCCTCGCCCCCCTCTTTTCACACTACTTTGGTATTAAATGTCGCAATTATTTTATTCATCATCTTGGCTTATGGGTCGTTTAAAAAAAACTAAATAAATAAAGGGCTTAATGAAAACAAAATCACAATCGCGTCCTTTGTGTAACGAAAGTTAGTCAGTTTCGTTACACAAAGGAATCAATTAAGTTTTGTTTTAATTAAATCCCTTAATTGTGTATTTTTTTTCAAAACGAATCTTATATGCGTCCGACTACTGGGCACAGGCCTGCTCTCAGAATGAGAGAGCTTGGGCTACTTCCCCAGGCGGCCCAGCGCGGATTGAAAACTTCACACGCATCATTGAAATGCTTCGCATGTGCGTGCGGGTTCCTTCATGTTGTTTTCCTTCATTTTAAAGCTTGTGGCAATATAATTTCGCACATGAATTCTGGAAACTTTGAGAAACGCTAGGTAGGTATAGGTCAAACCAGTATAGCTAGTAATAGCTCATTCAACTAGTTCGTTTGTGACTCACAAAGCATGAGCTTTATTTTAATTTTTGACTAACAAAATATGAATTACCCGTAATTTTCTACTTACTACATTTCATATTTAAAATTTTCTACAGTAATATTATCGGCAATTCTCGACATACTTCGAGAGAGATCGGAAATGCAATACTTAATGGTTATGGTTAGGGCTTACGATTTTGTTATTAAGTAATTACTTAAGTACATTAAAGGGGGTGTTTCACCACCTTATTGTCAAACTACTGGTTACGTAACCAATGAATAAACTAAGTACTGGACAAATCTGTCGGCTGGTTTTTTTTTCAGTTTCACCACTCCGGTCCTGTGCAAACTAAGTACCACTTAACTAATCGTCGGTTTAACAAAAAGCCGGAATGGCAACGTCGCATTTCACGATCACGCGTTCCTGTTCGCACACTTTCGTTCAAAGAGTCGCTCATTATTAAAGCAAAAGAATTCGTAAACTATGTAATTTTTAAATACATCTATTTTTTTGCATAAACAAATGTGTAACATTATAATTAATCCAAAAACGGTATTTATTTACGATTTATTTAACGACCGCCTTAGCCTAGTTGGTAGTGACCCTGCCTACGAAGCAAGAGGTCCTGGGTTCGAATCCCGGTAAGGGCATTTATTTGTGTGATGAGCACGAATATTTGTTCCTGAGTTATGGATGTTTTCTATGTATTTAAGTATTTATTTATCTATATAAGTATGTTTATCGTCGTCTAGTACCCATAGTACAAGCTTTGCTTAGTTTGGGACTAGGTCGATTTGTGTAAGATTGTCCCCTAATATTTATTTATTTATTTATTTTACTTTGTTAACAATAACAAAGAAAAATAAAATCACGTAAAACGAATCGAAAAGTGGCGCCAAACCATTTGACATATTAACTTTTTTTTAATGGCGATGTACAAGTTCACGTAGAACAAACGATTGTGCCACTGAAAAAAAGTCTGTAATTAAAAAATATTACGAAATTTTGGATTTATTTTTACATACTAAAAGCGTACCTATATTTTTTTATTAAAATCTTGATTTTTAAATCCTCGTTTGCAATTTAGCATGACTTCTTTCTTTAAAAAATAAAAAATACTTTGATTTATTTTTCTGAAACCGGCTGAAGGGCTCTCCAACCATGACCACAAAAAAATTAACTGACTAATTAAAAAGTTATGTGACGGATAAAAATGCTAAATGCCACCAGATCTGATGGTCAAATTAAAAAACAGTTTGTCCGTCACTTAGCGCTAATCAAGACTGGTGAAACAGAAATTTTAAGTCCATCTGTCAAATAAGGTTATGATTAAGCTAATCCGAACTTTAAAAAAAGTGGTGAAACAGCCCCTAAATAGGTTGGGATATTATATGTGATTAAATTCTAGGATTTTATATAAGTGCTGTATGAGAAAACATGAACCTTTAAGATTAAAACTGAGACGTCCCGAGTGTCAACGAGGAAATAATGTTAGGTACTCTACCATTTTTGAATAATCGTAATATTTTGAAAAATCGCGCTCCTTCGATCAAGAGTGCGTCGACTCAAAATCCTACTAATATTATAAACGCGAAAGTTTGTAAGTGGGCATTTTCAGAAAAAAGTGTACCCTGTACCTTTTTTAAAAACCTAACAAATTTTGGGTTATTTCTACTCAGAATCACAAGCACTATCGATTTAAGCAGTAAAAAAAACTGTCCCTCTTTTAATTGTCAGTTTTGTGACGCAGTTAACCATACATGTTGTATGGACCATCACAAAACTGCCTCATAAATTTTGTATGGAAAATTAAGGATAATTAAGGCAAAACACTAGGTACAGTCATGTGTAATAAAATAATAAATTAAAAAATCAAAAAAACCCGCCTGCAGAAATACTGAAAAGGTAGAAACAAGATAAAATGTTCAATAACAATAAAACGAATTTAAAACACGTCGATAGCAGTCCTTCAAAATTTAATGCAACGATAAAATGCAGTCGGAGGCATGCATAAAGTGACATTAAATCCCATGCAGCCACTGACTCCCATGCCTCCGACTGCAATTTATCGTTGCATTAAACTTTGAAAGACTGCCATCGACGTGTTTTAAATTCGTTTTATTGTTATTGAACATTTTATCTTGTTTCTACCTTTTCAGTATTTCTGCAGGCGGGTTTTTTGATTTTTTAATTTATTATTTTATTTACACTGCAGGCGGGTTTTTAGTTTTTTAATTTTTTTTTATTTCTTGCTTTTTAGTGTAACCTCCTGACACCCAGATAAATTATTGAGTATTGGAATTAGGAATACTATGCTATTTAGTTAAAGTTCAAAACCAATTTTGAAATATGTAGGTAATTTGTATATATTTTTGTAATCTCTTTTAAAATCCCTTTATTTTGATACCCTACTCGATAGGTTTGAATAAAAAAATTTTTTTGAAGACTCACATTTTGGCGCCTATAATCCGCCATTTTGATTTTTCAAGAATTTCATGTATCCAGTGTTACTCGCGTTACCAAGACGAATCCAATGACGTATCATTTATCAAAATCGGTTCAACCGTTACGAGAGGACATAGGAATGGACATACATACATACATACATACATACATACCTACATACACACATACATACATACATACATACGGGTTAAACACATAACCCTTCCTTCTTCGCAGTCGGGGAAAATATGGGTGCACACAACTTGCTCATAAATATGTCCCGTAGCTCTTATGTCGTCGAACATAACGATATAATATAATACGAATATAACGATGGGAGGATTAAATCGATTATTTTTGCGCTTGACCATACATTTTTTCTGAAAACCCCCAAGTATGGATGGATGGATGTTTGTTACTCTTTCACGCTAAAACTGTTTGACGGATTCAGATGAAATTTGGCACACAGATAGTTTATAATCCGGATTAACATATAGGATACTTTTTATCCCGGAAAATTGCATAGTTCCCGCGGGATAGCGATAAACGAATTCTTCGCAGACGGAGTCGCGGGCAGCAGCTACTTAGACATATTTTTTTAAAATTTTTGATTTAATTGAGTTTCAGGAAGGTCTAAATTAAAATGATGGATTATTTTGAGTTAATACACTCTGGATCAAGGGGGTGCGATATGTGGTTTAAAAAGTGGTGTCTAGGAGAAGACATTTCTATTCTTCTTCATTAGTTCCATGGTTACTCCGTTTTCGCATAGAAGAAAACAAATCCATTCGTCATTTTCTTATCAAAAAGTTGTGAATGCTTCGTAAATTAATCGTGACAATAAATAAAAACTTTAATCAGCTTGCTAACTGTATTATTCGAAGGCGGCTGGTTGGAAACCAGATACAATAGAGAGAGCTTGCTTCTAGAAATTAGGACAGTTTTTCCAGATCCCTGATTCTCGGGGAAAATTGCATACGTACGGGGTTTAGGGGGAATGGGTGACGAGTGTTGGCAACTCTTAAGTATTTGGGAAAGTCAAAGTCATCTAGGTAACATCTTATTTCATTTAGGCTAGGTATTATAACCACTTAACCCGTGGTGGCCTAGTGGTTTGACCTATGGTCTCTCAAGCAGAGGGTCGTGGGTTCGAGTCCGGGCTGGCGCATCTGAGTTTTTCGGAATTTATGTGCGAAATTACATTTGTAATTTACCATGAGCTTTACGGTGAAGGAAAACATCGTGAGGAAACCGGCATACACCTGAAAAGAAATTCAATGGTGTATGTGAAGTTCCCAATCCGAACTGGGCCCGCGTGGGAACTAAAGCCCAAGCCCTCTCATTCCGAGAGGACCACTGTGCGCTACAGTTACGTAGGATAATGACAATGATACAATCAGAAAAAAGCTAGCATTTTTTTAAACAAAAAAACATTTCTACTTGCCTTGCTTCTTTGCAAACTCTTGCGATTATTATTGTGCTCAGTAAGAAATGAAGGAAAATATCCAGCTCTTGGTAGGTACGTTAATAAATTGAAGTTATAAGATTATTGGCAAGTAAGTTGTAAAGTCCTGAAAGTTTAAGAGGCGAGTTAATTTATCGAGTGCTGTTGGAAAAGTGATCATTTACTCGTCTCAGGGTAGGTACGTAGGCACTTGGCGTATATAAATTCTAAAATCACGACTCAAAGCTGTCTTCGAAATAAAGTCATGCCGTTCAATGCAATAAGAGTTTTTTTTGCAACCAACATGGCTGACGTCACATTGATTTGCAACTTGGCAGATATTATCCTCTAGGATCAGAGAGGTGCAGTGAGACGGGACTTTTGGAATTTCCCGCAGGGAAGTTATGTAGTTTTGTTTTCCGTTTTAATATTATTAACTAGGTATGTTAACTTAAGAAAAAAATAGTTGAAAAGAAAAAAAGCTTTTAAAAATGTATCGGGCGTTAAACGACATTAAGGAAAGAAATACTAGATGATTCATCAACAAATGAAGCAAGTATGCTACCTAAATGGAAACCTGTATATAGTGGAATAATTAATATAAAACCGCTAACATTTTAATACGTAGGTAGGCATCGACCGGCGGAAAGATAGTGGTCGTTGGAATTGTTTATTAATTATTCTTACTTTCACTCTTGTGTTGAATTAGACTCATTCTCACAACATTTTGTTGTTATGGTTTTCCTTATCAAAATGTTTTTTTCAATTTGTACTGAGATAAGAATACAGAAACAAACAGAAACGCTGCGTGGGTGGGAATATGTAGTTATAGACTATGGGAAGGATTTTATCTATTTACTAGCTTTTGCCCGCGACTTCGTCCGCGTAGAATTCCTATTTGTGGTAAAGCTTCTTCATCTCTTTCATTGTATAAAACAAACATCCGGCAACGGCAACATCCATCATTATTATCATTTCATCATCATCAGTATCAGTTAGTGAATATTATAAATCCCGTTTATTCTCTATCCCGTGGGAATTTCAACAAATTTGTCCTTATTCTATGCAAATTATCACTTATTTTTTTCCCGTGGGAATTTTGCTTTTTTACGGAGAAAAGTAATCTATGTAAATAATGGTTGGTGTAGCTTCCTTATGGTGAAAGAAATTTTCAAATCAGCCCTCAAGTGATATTAACTTCTTTCTATCCCACGGGAATTTTGCATTTTACCGAATAAATAGTAGGTAGCCTAGCCTATACCATTAAAGGATAGTTTAGCTTTCTATTGGTCATTTTTTTTTAAACTCAGCCCCGAAGTTAAATTTACTATTTTCTATACCGCGGGAATTTTGCATTTATTCGGAAAATAGCATCATGTTAATCAAGGACAGTATCTTTTCTATTGATGAAAGACATTTTAAAATGAGCTCCGAAGTTGAATTTTTTTTTCTATCCCTTGGGAATATGTCAATAAAGGATAGTGTAACTTTTTACTGGTAAAAGATTTTTTTTAATCGGCTCGGAAGTTTCAGAGATTATCTATCCCACAGGAATTTCCAAAAAATCCTGCAATAAGTTTTTTTGCTGTTATGTGTGACCATTTACGTTTATACTGAATTTGAAAAGTTTAGTAATTGTAGTTACGGAGATAGGATCCAGTTGATTTGAGTATATAAATCCTGATTTATCCTTATCCCGCGGGAATTTTCAAAATTATTGAAATTAGCTTTATACCTATTCTAATAGTCTACTTGCATGCCCAATTTGAACAGTTTAGTAATCTTCGTTATGGGGATAGGATCACTCTTGATTGACGAAATATATTATATACATCCCGTATATTCCTTATCCCGTGGGAGTTCCGGAAAATTCTTTCTTATCGGATGCCTACGTCATACAAAGAACACATCCTCCAAGTTTCAGGTCTCTACATACAGCGGTTTAGGCCGTGCGTTAATCCGCCAGTCAGTCATTTAGGACTTCAGGACAAAGCATTTTATATGTACTTGCATTGCACCAAGCTTTTAAGCGAGTTCAACAGTGATGTTTGAATACTCAATTCGATTTTATTCGAAAAGGTTGAACTCACATAAAAGCTTCATCATCATCATCATCATTTCAGCCGTAGGACGTCCACTGCTGGACATAGGCCTCCCTCATTGACGCCCAATCATTACGGTTGGAAGCGACTTGCATCCACCCTGAACCTGCGGCCTTCACCAAAACGTCCGTCCATCTCGTTGGTGGACGTCCCACGCTGCGCTTGTAAAAGCAAAAGCTTGGTGAAATGCAAATACTTATACATATAAGTAATTAGTTATTATCAGAGATCAGATCAGGAAGTGGTTGACAAACGTAGACAAATGGTTTGCAAAATTTGAAGTTTCGTTTGTGTCAAAATAAAATGTAATTTAAATCAAAAGCACTAAAGAGTATTGATATCAACTTCGAAGCAAATCACCCCCAAAATAACTTTCTACTCCTTTTTAACCCCGTCAAGGGATGAATTTCAATAAAATACGAAACACGTCTTCCATCAATTCTGTTATAGAATGTTTATGCAAAATTTGAAGTAGATTGGACCAAGGAATCACGTTGTCCCATACAAACTTTGCCCCCCTTTTTACCCCCTTAGGAGTAGAACTACGAATAATCCTTTCTTATCGGATGCCTACGTCATACAAAGAACACACCCTCCAAGTTTCAGGTCTCTACGATCAGCGGTTTAGGCTGTGCGTTGATCCGTCAGTCAGGACAAAGGATTTTATATGTATAGATGTATAAAAATAAACAAATTCTTTGCAGATGGAGTCGCGGGCTAAGCTAGTGCAAAGTATTTAGCTAAATTATGTTGCTTTCATTTCCAAGCTAAAATGGTTTTAAAAATATCTGATTTCAGTGTGCGCGTTCTCCGCAGATGCGGGCTAGATTTAGATTTAGATCTTTTTATTTACTGAAGACATAAAAACTAGATTTTCTCTGCCCACTTAAGTCTCCATCGAGCTTCATCAGTAAGCTTTTGTTCTTGAGCCGCTTTTTATTGCAATTAATTGAGTGGAAAGATTAACAATGCTTAAAGGATTAGGACGTCGCGGTTAAGGAGTTGGATAAACCGGCTCGTTTATCACAATGCTGTTAGATTGTGAGTAGTCGTCATCATTCTGTTGACCACGACGTGTTTGCCGATTGGTTAGTAAAATCAGTGATAGGGTAAGACCGACTGAATACCATTGAAATGATGATAATGATGGATGTTGCCGTTGCCGGATTTTTGTTTTATACGATGAAAGAGATGAAAAAGCTTTACCACAAATTAGAATTCTGCGCGGATGAAGCCGCGGGCAAAAGCTAGTTAACAATACATCTTGACGTGGTTGGAAACCTGACTACGAAGCTGAGGTCCCGGGTTCGATTCCCGGTTGCGGCAGATGAAAAATACAAATGTTTGTGCACTAGTTTTGGATGTATAATTGTATTTAAGTAGGTACACCTATTTATCTATATAAGTATGTTTATCCGTTGTCTAGTACCCATAGTACTTACAAGCTTTGCTTAGTTTGGGACTAGGTCAATTGGTGTCAATCGTCCCATGATGATTATTATTATTACATCTAAGTCATATTATGCCCTATGTGCAATTGAAAATTCAGAGTTCTAGCTATAGCAGCACAAAATTACAGGAGGTTGAAAATAGGGTCTCTATAGTTTCGCATAATTTAAGAAGTCATAATGTATCATCTTCATAATCGACGTTAGTCATAAAGTGATTTATTTCTAAAACAGTTTTTTTTTTTTTTCGGAATTTTTATAAAACAAACCTAACCCCTACTGCATTCTATAAGATAGCATTTAAAAAATTACTGAAAAAAATACCGTTTCAGAAATAAATCTCTATATACACCGTGAAATTTTAGTGGTTGTTTTCCCGAAACGAGGTGATTTAGTTTCGATTGTACAATCGATTTATAATTACTATTTTGACTAGAGTCAAAAATCCAAAAGTGAAAAACTAAAGTCGAAAATGACCGCAAACCAATAGTAACGCTTCGTTGGTACCTAACCTATCGTACGATCGTACGCTACTTGTACCAACGAAGCGTTACTATTGGTTTGCGGTCATTTTTGACTTTCGTTTTTCACAATTGGATTTTTGACTCTAGTCAAAATAGTAATTATAAATCGATTGTACAATCGACACTAAATCACCTTGTTTCGGGAAAACAACCACTAAAATTTCACGGTGTATATGACTAACGTTGATTATGACGAATGATTAAATTATACGAAACAAAGGGACTCCTTGAAAATGGCCTGAATGGGTTTGAAAAAAGGATGGTACGGCCGTGTCTTTGTTGTGCTCAACTTGGCGGGACCACTACCGTGCCCCAAGATTGAATTTGCAATTGACAACAATTCAAATGCACTAAGTTAGTAAAATAAAAAAACCATTTGTAGATTTTTTACTCCTGATTACAGTAAAAATATTTTCGGATTTTTTTGGGCGGTAGTTTTTTTTATATTTAGGAAAAAGAGTAAAAAAAGTTGAATTGCGAATGATAGGCATACACTTAGTGCCCCTTGGTCCATCTTATACCATAACACTTGAAAAATAAAAAAAATACAAACTGTCAAGTGTCAGTCTATTTTTTATCTGTCTGACGGATTACTTGATTCTAACGACACGCTATCGATTCTCTGTAATAATTGTTTTGTTTTGTATTACGCTTTGAAAACATTTAAAATTAAAGTGACTGACGGATTTGTAAAAGCAGATAGCCGCAACCTGCCCAAAGTCGACGAATGGATGTTGTTACAGTTCATGCGGGAAAATGATTGTTTCAATGTAGCAGAAATTCGAGGAGCAAAGATTCTCATGTCCTCTTGAGAGGAATACGTTGAAACATGTGTGGGATATGTCGAAGTGCGACGAGAAAATTCGCATTGCTTTGTTCAATGCAAAGTCATGCCTGAACATAGAGTTCGTACCAAAATGTACACTGTGATCGCTACTATCAACGAGGAACAAGATGTTATACAGAATGTGAAATGTGCGGACTGTACAGCTAGCGAAGGTGGCTGCAAACATGCCATTTGTTGTATAATGTGGCTTAAAAAGCGAACAGAAGAACCACCTGTAACCTCGGTAGCTTGCTATTGGGCACAACCAAAATTGTCCATTGCTGTGACAAAAGATAAAATTATCTTAGCCGAAGATATTGGGAAAAAGGTGAAACGATCGGCTGTTATTACACCAAACTTGGACTCATTTCTAGAGGAGTGCAAAAAAAGAAAAATTTGTAATTCATTACTTTTAAATTATAATCAGCCAAAACAAACACTGGACCAATATAGTGTGTTTGATATTTTACTAAAATATAAATCAAACAACTGCACCAATGATGTTGATTGGGACAATTTTAAACATTTTGCCAATAGCTTATTATCAGATGATATCAAGAGTGCCATTGAAGCAGAAACCAGACAGCAAGCTAACAGTGTATTGTGGCATACCCTTCGACAGGGTAGAATAACAGCCTCAAGAATTTACGAAGTTACAAGGTGTTCAGTTGATGGTGTATTAGTCCAAACAATACTTGGAGGCTATAAAGTACCAGATACTAAAGCTATTAGACGAGGAAAACGTTTAGAAAAAGAAGTGATAAAAAAAATTGGAGACAACCTAAAAGTAAAAATAAGAGAGTGTGGTTTTAAACTAATATCGCCTTTTATCGGAGCCACACCAGATGGTGTTTGTGCTGATTTCTGTGTAGAAGTGAAGTGCCCAATGAGCAAGAAAACACTTGAAAATTATATAAATGATAACACTATACAACCAAAATTTAAAGCTCAAGTTCAAATATAAATGCATGCTACGGGAAAAAGTATGGCATTATTTTGTGTGGCTGATCCCAGTTTTGAGTCAACAAAAATAATCAAGCATTATTGGCTTCCATACGATGAATCATATGTGAATGATTTGTTAACTGGTGCAGAAGATTTTTGGAGAAAATATATACTAAAAAAAATGTGTGACTACTATGTTATAAAAGTGTCAGTTTAATATTATAATACTAACCCACAAATTCAAGTTCTTTTATTACAATTACATCAAGTCATAAACCTTTATTTTTATTTATTATTAGCCTGTGTTAATGTCCCACTGCTGGGCAAAGGCCTCTCCCCTGGACTTCCAACTCTCCCTGTCTGCACTTATGTCCGGCCAGTCTCCCAGGAACGAGTCTAGGTCATCTCGCCATCTCCGCCTTGGTCTAAACCCTTATAAGTTATTTTATTATCATAACTAGGTAAAATTATCCTGTACTTACCCGTACTGTATTGCACAAAGACTGGTCGCTTTATAGATGGTGCTAACAAATTGGGTAAGTACCAATATTTCTATGGCTTAATCTACTCATCAAAACAAGTCACTTTTATTCAAACAACCTTATAAAATTTGAATAAAAAAGTCTTGATTTTCTATTACTAAAGCAGTAATCCGTTTGGATGGATGTGTATGAAGTTTGTATTTTTTTTTAAATTTTGATATGTTGTCCGAGTGAAGGCGACTTGTTTTGATGAGTAAGTTACGCCCTGGAAATATTGGTACCTAATTTATTAGCACCTTATATTCATATTATTTCATAACATTAAATTTCACAACAGTACAGTTTAGTTGAGTATTTTCCCCAGTTACCTGTTAAAGTCAGGTTAGGTTAGTCAGTTGTATATGTCAACTTCGTGGTTGTGGGTTCAAACCCAGGCTCACACCTCAGTTTTTCGGAATTTTTGTGTGAAATTAAATTTCAAATTTGCCATGAGCTATGCCATGGATAAGGAAAATATTGTGAGGAAACCTGTAATCTGTATACACCTGTCCAGAAATTCAATAGTATATGTGAAGTTCCCAATCCGCACTGGGTCCGCGTGGGAACTACGGCCCAACCCTTCTCGTTCTGAGACTAGGCCTGTGCCCTAAAGTGGGACGTATATAGGTTGGGATGATGATAATGTTATATTGACTGAAGGATAAACAAATTAAGATTAATGTTTTATTTACTATTTGGGAGCCAAAAGTAAAAATGCATCTATTAAATATTTATATTTTATTTGGTTTTACAGTTGAAAGTTCATCATTCTTAAATTTTGGCAAATTATAATGCAGTTATGAATGTCTGAAGCTACAACAGGTGCCTTTCTTGAGACTATTACATAATTTTTCTAAGAGCTTTATAGCGGCTGGCAAAAGTTAATGCCGCTTGGAGAGGTCTGGCAGTACCTATTGAATACTAATTTCTAACAATATTCTCTACAAAACACATAAAAATCAGCTATGAGAAATTAAAAAAAGTGAGTAGTGTTTTCACATACCTCTAGCACCTGGTACAGTCAAGTGTAAAAATATGGGTGCACACAACTTGCTCATAAATATGTCCCATAGCTCATATATTGTCGAATTAAGGTTTAGGTATATAACGATGGGAGGATTAAATCAATACTTATATTTTTGCACTTGATCGTACCTGTAGATTGGCCGTAGGCCCAAGGTACCAGGTATGCCTGTCTACGCTTAAAATATATACTAATACTATTATTATCCCATATATTTTACTCATAAAAAAATAAGTAACGTCTGGCAGCACTGGGATCTTGGACTATTAAATCTAATGGCACTTTATTATAGGTGGCTGTAAATTGATAAGTCCACATGCTACAACAACAGCACCATCTAATGAACTAATAAGCTTATTATTAACTACAGAGTGTGGTTTCAGCATTCTGAACAACCGCACTCTTCTAATAACCCTTTCAATGTGAATTCTAAGGCTAGCTACAACTTTAGTTCTGATCACTTCAGATCTAGTTTGTTTCTTGTCTTTCGAGGCACTAGGTGGTCGCAAAACATTAGCATTTTTTTTACTTTTTCTTAGTAGTGCTTCTAAATGTTTAAAACCTCTGTCTGCTAATATAGTGCACTTTTCTGGTATAATGTCCAAAAAACCACTTTTTTCTAAAATGCACATATCAGATGTGCAACCACCATAACCTTTTGAAATAAAATTGATAAAACCATCAGGGGTTGCTCCAATTAAATATTTGATGGTGTTACAGTGCTTATATTGTGACCATGTAAGTGCTTGATGTGCAGGACTTCTAGGTTTTTCAATTTCCACTTCAAAACAATCAATGATAGTGTGCACACTAGAAATTTCTTCATTTGTTCGGAATGAGGATGGTAAATTTGTCTTAATCTGCAGCTGATCAGGGAGGTATATCCAGTTGCTGCAGAATGCTTTCAGACAATCTAATGTTTTATAAAACATTTGCCAAACAGTAGACAATGAAACTTGAGAAATGTCAGCAATCCTTGAAAATGTCTCATTGTTTTTGATTTTGTACAGTGTAATGATGATATGCAAAGAAGGGATTTTACAATATTTTCTAGATAGTCAATCATCCAATAGTACTGCTTACAGACTCCTATATAGCTTAAAGGTTTTTTCTCTATCAGACTTAACCAATAGTTTCTGCCAAAAAGATCCTTGGGTTTTTGTCTTGAGGCTAACTCTGATTCGCTGGAAGTTTCAGACCCTATAAACTCAGTGGTGCTACCATCAACAGAGGGATATTCTGATCCTGACAATGGCATCACAAGAGAATCTTTATCATGCTTACTGTATCTTTTTGTCGACACTGAACAGTCTACTGTTGTTGGTTGAGCCTGGACATACTTTTCATGCGTCTCCGGTATGCACATGATGATTTTTGTATTATTTTCGTAGTTGGATGGTACAGGCACTGCACTTTCTGTTGTTTGTTCATTATGTAAAAAAAACATATTTTTGAAATGATCAGAGACTCTGGGCTTAAGTCTCCCTCTGACATTTTCAAATTTCCATGTGTAATAATTCTGTAAATCGTCTTCAAGCTAAAAAAAGGAACAAAAATACATTAAAATATATGTACAATTAAAAGATTTAAAAATGTTTATTACTTACATAATTTACATGGTAAAGAACGTCTTACGTAGGTACTTACATTTAAATGATCTTCACATATATAGATTGCACTTTTCGGAACCTTTTTATTTAGGACCGAACACCATTCCAGTCTACATGCACGAGGAATATGAAAAAAGTGTTTATCTTTTTCCATTAACGCCGTATTTTTGCAACTTGGGACGAAACAAATTATCAAGGGATCTTGATGGTACTTTCTTCCGGTCGTCATTATAAAGAACGATTTAAAAAACTCAAAACTCTAAGCAGTAACGCGGAAAATAACAAATTCGTGAATTGGCAACGGATTGTTTTGATAACGATGCGAATTGACATTTGACATGTTGACATGACATGACAGTTCTGTTTTGACATTTAAGTTTACTTTTTAAATTTTATATTAGGCTAAGACTGCGTCATTAGTATGCCTATCTTTGTATATACGGGCTTTTTAATGACCATTTCTTTAATAAATTATTAACGACGAATTTAATTAAAATAAAGGAAAACCGAGAAACACGGGTAGTCTAATTTTTAACCAGCTATTATAAACGCGAAAAAACAAAAAAGTTTATTTTTTTGAAATGTTGTCAATTGTGTCACATCTAGCCGTAATTTAAAGTACAGCACGACAATGAGGTACAAGACGATATTCTGGATTAATTTTTTTTAGGGTTTTGTTATACCCTTTGTTATACCCTGTACAAGTAAGATGGCGGCAAGTTAAATAAAAACTTGTAAAAATTCAGTGGGAATGTAAGTATTCTTGTTTAGCTTATAAGCGTCATAGACGAACAGGTCTGCGAACCTGATCGTAACTTGCTAGTTCTAAAAATAGTCTCCATGCAGTTAAGTGGCTTACGCGAAGTTGTCAGGTTTTATATGCCCTAACCCAGGTCGAATGTGGAAAGTAAACGTAAGCATTTGAGAGTAAGATGCAGTTAACCGTAAGATCGGCATTTCTATTTCCTTGTAACCGTTTAAGAAATTGTTAATAGGGAGTTAAAATTAGGTTACGCATTTTTTCATGCTTTTACAGTAAAAAAAAAACGTAACGAACCGGAAAATGCTTCACTTCTTGTTAAACGTTGTTAAACTTGTCCGATTTGTTACGTTTTTTTTATTGCAAAGGCTTGAAAAAGTGCGTAACCAAAAGGATTATCGGGACGGGTGTGGGGGGGGGGGTAATTTTTTTATATCGAGGAACTAAGGAGAGCCATAATTGATGAAAAAGCAAATTGGATAAAAAAAAATAAGCTGCCCAAATTACTAATTCCACGCGGATGGAGTCGCGGGCAATACTGAATATTTAACACCCTTTTACTAGCTTCATCTCATAGGTAACTACTTAAATATAATTAATAATCTTGCAATTTTTAATTTGACCCACTTCCCGGTTTCCGATTAAGCTGAAATTTGACATACATGTGTAAATCGAATGACAATGACAATGCAATATACACATAACAAGGAGATGATTTGGTGATGGAGCTTGACGGTGGCCATTGGAACTCTGTTAAAGGACACGACCGCATCTAGTTTGAGGTCGTTTGATTCGTCTTGACGAGTGCTTTGGTAACCACAGGCAAAAAGTACCCCCGATGCGGGAATCAAACCCGGGACCTCAAGCTAATGTCACTACTCGTTGTTAGAACCATGATTTTTAATTATTCAGATCGTCGGAGCACACTTCATTAATTTCTGACAGATCCTTAGGGATTATACTACAATTTACAAAATATGTAAACTTGTAAGTACAATTACTTGTTTAATAAAGTAAATTTCCGTACAAAATTGTAAACAATCAATCACCTGTGAAGTGAAAATGTTTGTTAAACAGAATTATGTGAAACTAGCTTTTGCCCGCGGCTTCGCTCGCGTGTACTATGAGTATTACAAAGAACCAAGATATCAAGCAAGCAAGCATACAGGCAAGCAAGCAAGCAGGTCCACAATTGACCGAGAAATCGGTGAACATACCTACATAGAAAAAAAAAGTGGAATGCATAACCTCCTCCTTTTTAGAAGTCGGTTAAAGAGCCCTTTGCGGCCTACTTACAGTATAAACTTATGAATTTTGAAATTTTAGCTTTCTACAACCAGTAAAACGCAAAATCCCGTTTTTCCCGTTCCCGTAAAAATTTCGGGAAATGTTTTCTTAATGCTCCCCTACCCCTACACTCCCCAAGGAACCCACTTGCCAAATTTCAGCTTTCTATGACCAGTAAAATGAAAAATCCCGTTTTTCCCGTTCCCGTGGGAATTTGGGAAAGTCCTCTCTCAATGCTCCTCTACACTCCCCAAACAACCTACATGCTGAATTTCAGCTTTCTACGACCAGTAAAACGAAAAATCCCGTTTTTTCCCGTTCCCGTGGGAATTTGGGAAAGTCCTCTCTCAATGCTCCTCTACTCTCTCCAAGCAACCTACATGCCGAATTTCTGCTTTCTATGACCAGTAAAACGAAAAATCCCGTTTTTCCCGTTCCCGTGGGAATTTTGAAAAGTCCTCTCTCAATGCTCCTCTACACTCCCCAAACAACCTACATGCCGAATTTCAGCTTTCTACGACCAGTAAAACGAAAAATCCCGTTTTTTCCCGTTCCCGTGGGAATTTGGGAAAGTCCTCTCTCAATGCTCATCTACACTCCCCAAGCAACCTACATGCCGAATTTCAGCTTTCTACGACCAGTAAAATAAAAATCCTGTTTTTTCCCGTTCCCGTGGGAATTTTGGAAAGTCCTCTCTCAATCCAGCTCTACACTCCCCAAGCAACCTACATGCCGAATTTCAGCTTTCTACGACCAGTAAAACGAAAAATCCCGTTTTTTCCTTATCCCGTGGGAATTTCCCTATTTTTTACTATTAAAATTACCTAGTCCTATGCCAAATTTGAAGAGTCTAGTAATTATAGTTCATAGGATCCCGTTGAACTGAATATATAAATCCCGTTTTTTCCTTATCCCGTGGGAATTGTAAAAATCCTGAAATCAATGTTTTAACTAATGTAATACCTACTTGTGTATCAAATTTGAAGAGTCTAGTTATTATAGTTACTGAGATAGGGTCACTCGGAATCGAATATATAAATCCCGTTTTTTCCCGTTCCCGAGGGAAATCCCAAAAATCCTTCCTTAGTGGATGCCTACATTGTATAAGGTATCAATGTGCAAAATTTCAAGTCTCTAGGTCCAGTGGTTTGGGCTGTGCGGATATATCAACAGTCATTTAGTTTATTTAGACATTTCAACCCCATCGCACCCCATCCAGGGAGATGGTATTTTACGTCTGCCACGTCGGATTTTAAAACCATTGTTGTTTTCTTAACCAGCGACCCGATAAACCATAGAAACAACACCCATGTTGATTTTCAGACTTTGTTAAACCTGAAACACGTGTTTACTCATTTATCATTAGGAGTACTTCTGTGAAGTTTCGAATAAAATAGTCGAACTAATCTTGTTTCCCCATACAAACTTTGGACCCCCGTTTCACCCCCTTAGGGTGTGAATTTTGAAAAATCCTTTCTTAGTGAACCCCTAGACCTTATAAGGAACCTACATGCCAAATTTTGAATCTCTAGGCCCAGTGGTTTGGGCTGTGCGTTGATATGTCAGTCAGTCAGTCAGTCAGTCAGTCAGTCAGTCAGTCAGTCAGTTTCTTCTTTTATATATATAGATTGTAGGTACAATTAATTTATTGAATCAGGCGTTACTTTGCGGAGGTCCATATTAATGAACTAAAACAATTACTTTGCTCACCCGCGACCTTACAATAGTTACGTTTATGCAAGAAATGTGCGTTCATGCAGTTCCTCCACCTCCACACTGTACGAACACACACAAATCACATAAACCCAACCATCACCACCACCAAGCTACACTGACGCGTTTCGAACTCAACCAGAGCTCATCTTCAGAGTTACCACAACCGTATGCTATGCTACCAAATGTTAAACATTTGACATGTTGAGTTTAACATTTGGTAGCATAGCATACGGTTGTGGTAACTCTGAAGATGAGCTCTGGTTGAGTTCGAAACGCGTCAGTGTAGCTTGGTGGTGGTGATGGTTGGGTTTATGTGATTTGTGTGTGTTCGTACAGTGTGGAGGTGGAGGAACTGCATGAACGCACATTTCTTGCATAAACGTAACTATTGTAAGGTCGCGGGTGAGCAAAGTAATAGGGATGTTTCCTAGGTAAAAAAATAATAATTCTTATTAGTCCGTATTTTACATTATCAAAAAATATTAGACACGTAATTTTTCTTTTGACAATTAAACAAAAAATGACAAAGATATGGCGCGTTGAAGTTCCGCGTGACGAGGCGTGACGTCACTTGTTCCTAAAACGCTCATACAAAGTGTAGGAACAAGTGACGTCACGCGAAACTTCAACGCGCCATATCTTCGTAATTTTTTGTTTAATTGACAAAATAAAAAATACGTGTCCAATATTTTTTGATAATCTAAAAGACTGACTAGTTAGGAAAGTAGCCAATTGTTTTAGTTCATTAGGTACAATTACTTATACAATTTTGTAAATTTTCCACCATAACAAATTTGTAAATAAAAATTTTTATTAAACAGAAACTTGTAGAATTGTAACCAGACGATTACAATTTACAATTTACAACTTGTAATTTTTATTAAATAGGGCCCGGCCCGCAACAAAATAAGATTGTATTAAAAAAAATAGAATTTAAAAAAACTTATATCTATTCCGTGGCTATGCCTATGACTGGTCACTTCTCTAAAATCGTTACACTTCATAACTAGAGTTCCGGATGCGGAATTCATGTCATAACAGAGTACACGTAGATTCTAATGAATAATCGATCTATGAGCATGCATCGACAACGGCCCCAGGGCCAATAAGCACTACGTCATCGAGTGAGATAGCATCTGTTGTTGCAAAATAGAATGGTGCATTTTAATATATCGTGTACCTGTTCTATATGCGGTTTTTCCTGAACGCATTTTTATTAGGTTTCCGTAAAGAATTAAGTACCTAAAGCTGTTTTTCTCGCTCTTTCCCTACCACACGTGAGGTAGCTACGTTTGCGCGGCGCATATTGACACATTAAGCTGGGCCCAGGGGGGGGCACACTTACATATATCACACTTTTCATGCGACTACAGCGATCTCTGGTTGTTTGGTGGAGAACTAAATTAGCGGCCATCTTAGTTGACTTGTCAAACTTGTCAGTTGTCATTCATCGGCCATGGCCATGGCGTACTAAATTGTACGGTCAAGGACTTTAATTGATAGGCCAGTTGCCAATGTTCGTATTTTAGCCGTATAGTGCAAATCGGGTTTAGCCGCTTATACTTCGTATATGCTGATTTGAATTAGACGGCTAAAATACGAATAGTGGCAATTAGCCTATCAATTAAAATTACGCGTAATTATAGCTGTACATCACTACCAACATATACATATAGATAGGTATACATCTATAGATACGTCACATTAGTTCTTCACCAGGGCGTAGGGCAGCAGCACCTTCCATACATGCATATTTGACCATAGATTTGCCACTCTTGTTCATATAATATTACAATACTCTTTGGCTGGGCCAACATTTGTATCATTTTGACGTATCGTATCTCCGTCGCGTTGCACTGACGCGTATCAAGATCGCTAGTGTGGACGCAAAAACAGCGCGATCATGCGGCGCGCCGTATCTGATCGCTCGGGATCGATGTTGATACGCGTATATTACATACCCAGCACACTCGCGATCGGATACGCGTAACAAGATCGGTAAGTATGGACGTGTTTTGATACTGTATCACGATACGAAGTGATAATTTGATACGCGATACGCCGTGAACGCTCTCGAAACGGTTTTTCCGCGATCATTAAAGGGGCTACGGACGACTCCATACATGACGATGTGAGCGTCCACACTTAATGATACGGCGTTATAATACGATACGCTGCTACGCTACGGTTAGCATGGACGCATTTTTTCACGCGACGATGCTATACCTTGACAAGCTCGTGCGCGGCGCTCGGCGGAACCCTGTCGCAGGGAGCCTCTGCTGTCCTTAACAAGATTGTTTTTAATAAGTGCGGCAAACGCTGACTGTGACAGGGTTCCGCGGAGGGTCGCGCACGAGCTAGTCGGACTATAGCGATACGGTGTGCCCAAAGAGAGCGTCCATATTTAGGATACGCGAGCTCGATACGATACGCGTGATCGTGATCGGCAAAATGATACAAATGTGGACCCAGCTTTATCTTCTCCCCGCTAACTGTCGTAAGTAGCATGTGATTCCTTGTTAGATACGACATTTAGCGCGCACGTAAACGATATGCCACATAGATTCAACTATTAGAAACACGATACAGTTATTCGTAGTATCGATCGAAGGTTATTCATAAATAAAGAACATTCATACGCACACATAAACGAGCACGTACGCACGCACACACGCACGTGCGCACGCACACATATTAGTTAATGTAATGACATACAATTTTGGGTAGTTAACCAAGTACTTCACCAATTTTACAAGCTTTTATTAACTTACAATGTTTGCTTGTTTTTTTTTTGTTTTTAACGTGTAATCTTGAGCTGCTTTTAATGATTGGGTTGAATTGAAATTTGGTAAGTACGGATTCCAAGATTTTTTTTACTTAAGCATACGATCATTTTTCAGTCTTAAAGAATATTTTGATAAGTTATGTGAATATTAGGTATTTAACGACCGCTTTAGCCTAGTTGGTAGTGACCCTGCCTACGAAGCAAGAGGTCCTGGGTTCAAATCCCGGTAAGGGCATTTATTTATGTGATGAGCACGAATATTTGTTCCTGAGTTATGGATGTTTTCTATGTATTTAAGTATTTATTTATCTATATAAGTATGTTTATCCGTTGCTACCCCATAACACAAGCTTTGCTAAGCTTACTTTGGGGTGGTCAATTGGTGTGAATTGTCCCATGATATTTATTTATTATTTTTTTATTTTATATTATTAGGTATTTAGACTAAGACTTTTGCGTGCCATATTGTGGGGGCATGCATTCATGCAACTGCATCTAACTAACATGTATATGTAACACCTGTGTATGTTCCAGCAAAGTAAATTCATTTCAATTCATTCCACCTAGTTTTGATGACAGTGCAAGTACAAAAATCTCATTAACCTTTACAACGCCAACGACGGAAATATACGTCACAAAGTACAACATAAAAATGACCTTCACGCAATGATACAGTCAAATTAGCGTCTTAATCGTAAAGCTTGGCATTGAAAAAGATATTTTTTTTTTTACAAAAACCTGTTTTATGCCAATTCTTACGTTAGAAAACAAATTATGATTGTTGATTGTCACATTACATAGCCTGTATAGTTTTAATTAAGCCTTTGCCTTTTCCCTAGCGGAAAGAATTAAAAAATATCATCAAATGGTAAGTGAGAGTCTTTAATGTTTTTAGCCGTATAGCCTGCCTTTGAACCATGTGAGCTTAATTTTACGCCAAGCTTCATTTATTACGTACTAAAACATTTCTGCTATATCTGCCCGTACAAAGTTGTTAACCAGTTTATGCGAGAAAAGTTCCAGAAATAATTTACAGGGTCATAAAAGGCGGGCAGAGTCACTAAAGGAACTTAATTGAAATAATTAAATTACAAACGAACATCCCGTTTTATTTCAACTCGGTATTTGTTGACCTTCCCCAGCAATGCGTTACTATCCCTTGTACGATGATGTAGGTAGAATTACGGTCACATCCTGAACTATAGGTACGCCACGAAAGTTGAGGCGAATGATTACACACACAGCTACATAAAGTACCGATTGAAAAAAAGTAGTGAATGATTGAAATGAGTGAGTAAATGAAAATGTGAGTTACATGATTTTATGGTGAAATATCTACACAATACTATACATAAAATAATTTTTCATTTTTCATATAACCTATTTTTGAAATAAAACAATTTGAAACTGGTAAGAATTATTCGCAACAAAAATTTAAATAAAATAGATCAAAATATTTTATTTTCCGTTTTGTTTGAACTAGATGTATTTTCCTAAATACCAAATTCTTACGATATAGTTTAAAGAAATTTTTAATCAACCTTGTAATTCACTGTTGATACTGTTGATACTGGTGGTGTTAACTTGCTATCGGTACGAATAAATGTCAAAATCCCGCTGTCATTACATTACAATATCGTCGGGTGACAAGCAAAAGTCACTAAGTACCAAATACCTACATAAAACAAAGCTCGTATCTCAGTATGAAATTACTAACTAATTACGACTTTTTGAAGAGCAGCAACAGAAATTTTAGTGAGTTTTGGTTGTCATCCGGCGATATAATTATGTTGCTGTGTGCGTGACCTCAACTCTCGTAGCGATACTATATCCCTTGTACGATGACGTAGGTAGAATTACGGTCACATCCTGAACTACAAAAGGGGTGAATTTTATATCCGGTCAAAATAAAATATGGGTAAGAGGGGTAAATAATTGTTTGTGTCCTTTCCTTGAGTTTTACAAGGGTTTTTGATTGTGAGCAATCTTGTTCTCGGTAATATAAAGCCGTTTGAAGGTTAGACTCGTTACGTATTGGTTCGTGTAATGATATAAACAGATTTAGCTTTGTTGTGTACGAATTTCCTAGAATTATAAATATTGATAAAAGGTTCTCTGATAATTCAGGGTCAATAGGCTAGATTCTTAGAAACATATACCTACGTACATATAATTATATTAGACTAATTATTTTTATTAATTGTGCATAAAAATATAGATTATTTTAGTTTAGGCCATGGTCTTATGATGCTAATTTTATATTTATGAACTAAATTGAAAAAAAATTAACCGAGGTAGCCTAATGGTTTGACCTATGGCTTCTCAAGCATAGGATCGTAGGTTCGGACCCGGGCTGGCACCTCTGAGTTTTTCGAAATTCATGCGCGAAATCACATTTGAAATTTACCACGAGCTTTACGGTGATAGAAAACATTGTTTGCACACATTTTCGAAGTAATTCAATGTATGTTGTATATGAAATTCCAGATACGTATTGGGCCCGTGCGTTGTGGGAATTATATCCTAAGCCTTCTCAATGAGGGAGGAGGCGCCTGGCAGTGAGATGAGATGATGATCAAAAATAACTGTGTTAAGTTTTAGGTGTGGAATTTATACGGTGGTAGGTACATATTAAAGGTAGAAAGTTCTATTACTAATTTTCATTATTCAAGCTTGGAATAGGTACAGGGTGGCAGGCGGGTTCTAACTACTAATTAGAAGGCTGGTGCCTGTTAGGTTGCCTAGGTAGGTAATAAGTAATAAGGTGAGCTAGGTAGGTGCACTCTTGCAGTGAACTAGAGCAGGAAAACGAAGCGGATTCCATTCGATGGTAGTAAAGAGAACATTCTCGTTTAAACACATGTCTTTTTCAAAGTATACGAGTACTATAAAATTAATGACTATATCATGGACAGGGATGTTTGGAAATAATTCCGATCCGCGTTGGCGATCCCTCCCTAGTCTCAAATAGCGTACCTATCTATTGTGTTAAAAATTTAATTGTCTTAAATACTTTAGTTGTATGTAATTCAATAACAATGTAGATCTGTTTGATAAAATATACCTTGTTGAGTTTCTTGCCGGTTTCTTCTCAACAGGGTTTTTTCCGAACCGGTGGTAGATTCTTCGACGTTCATAGGAGCATCAAGTGATGTCCATGATAATAGTCATTAATTTTATAGTACTTACGCAATAGTATAATGTCTTCTTCACAATGGATTTGAATTTTAGTATCAGTTTGGTCGGTTATTGTTTTCGGAATTTTATTATAAAAACGTATGCATCTTCACAGAAACGACTTTTTGCCTTTTGGTTATAGCCAGTCTGTAAGATGGAACTTTAAGCTTCCCCGTGTTTCTAGTAGCCTTTGGCTTATCGACGTTAGTGGGAAAATCACATATGTTTTTTCTTACATACATTATTCATTCTGACGAAGAAACAAGTACCAGCTTATGAGCGCGGTATCGCTCGCACGTGTTACGCGTTTGACAAAAGACAACGCTAGTCTGTAACCGATTTTATGTGACAGATATTTGTAATGCCGACTGCACTGCTTATTTTGTTTGAATAAACAGAGACGGCATCACATGTGTTTGTCACATAAAGTACCTGGAACTTACCAGAGAGTAAAGAAAGAGGTCCTAAGTTTAAAAATAGTAGCTCAATGCGCGTTGATATGGCTCAACTAAAACGACTATCTTTTGCAGCTTGCATATTCTATTTACTACCATCAGAAAGGAATCCTCCAAGTTAAATTAATTTGCAAGAAACTACTTTCTACCTACTATCATTGTTACTGTAATACTAGTAAAAATACTTACATGTTCAGATTAACGGGATTCTGCCGAATCGGGCTTTGAGTCGAGGAGTACACAGGGCCGATGCCTGCTGGCTGACCTTGGACGGGTCTAGAGGTGGGCAAGTCTTCCGGCCTCAAGTCTGGTCTAGGCCTTGACGTGGTCCTCCTGCTCTCGCCAGGTGTTTCCACGGCTGGTAGTGGGTTGTTGGCATTGCAGATCTCTCTGCCGTTCAGTCTTATGGCTTGGAGTTTCGGCGCTGGATTCAAAGGGTTGTATTGCACGAAGAATCTGATGGCTGTGGCTGGTCCAGGATGGATTTTCATCTTCGTGTTCTCTATTTTGAAGTCAATGTTATCTGATGTCGTCACATCGCCAACCCAGTTCTGTAAATTTAGGAGTAAGTTAGGACGTCTGCTTTTTTGATGATATTTAGCAGCATCCCAATTTAAATAGGCACTAAAGTCAATTGTATCATGTAAGGAATTGAAAAACAAACCCCGGTGTATCTATTTCAATTTGATTCCAATGCGATTACAAGGTGATATTCCCATGACACGTTTTTATCCGTTGCGATTTGAGTCTGCCTTTAATATCATCTAGACGGGTATGGGGATACAGATACAGGCTTGAATTTCTTTAGCAGACCATTGGCATAAGTTTACGACCTATAAGTCATCACTGGCAACGCATTTTGGTCAAAGACCTTCGAACCTTAAAGAACTTAAGTTTAAAGGTACAAGTTCGTAGCGGACGGCGGATACAGCGGTGGAAACGCTTTAGAGCCCGTCCAAAAATTAATTTTCTTTTTCCCTCGATCCCCGCTCCGGGTCGCACAGTACCCGGCCACAAAGATTGCACACGGTCTTTGGAAGAACATTTGCAGTCTTTTTCCAAAGAATGATGTGTTTTCTGTGTGTGTGTGTATCACACAAAAAACACATCGGTCTTTGGAAAAAGACTGCAGATGTCCGAAATTTGTCGAGTCTTTTTTCAAAGACCGTGTGCAATCTTTATGGCCGGGTACTGTACCTGGTTCAGCAGATTGTGCTGGCCAATCAGCGGGGCAATACTGCTGGTGTTATGGGGATTTTTGGGCCAGGCACGACGCGGAGTGAAGCTTTATAGTTCGTAGATTTTTAGATAGTATTGTTGGGTATTTTATTATTATTAATTTAATTTAAGTTATTAATTTAATTAATTGTATTTTAGGTGTCATCATGATGTATTTGTTTTCGACATTTATTTTTAATAAAAATAAGAATTTATACATAAATATATTTTATTCTTTCCATATATTCCGCGCCCCCTCCCTTAAAGTTGACGCTCCACTCACCCCCACTATATCAGCCTTGCTGTCGAGCACAATGTTGATCCAGACGGAGTGAAGAATGCTGTCGGTGGACAAGTTGACCTCGCCGTACCAGCGTCCCGGCTCCGAGCCTGGCTTCTCGTAGGTGAACACGTTGGGGCATGGTGACAGCGGAGCCTGCTGCTGCAGAGAAGGCGCCAGCAGGGTCGCTAGGAGCAACAGTCTGATCTAGAACAACGAGGTAGGTTAGAGGGAAGAAGAAATTATAAAACTACTAGCTAACCCGGCAAACGTTGTTTTGCCATATTAGGAGTATAAAAAATAGCCTACGACCTATTCTCAGATCTGCCAAATATAGAAAAAAAGTTTCACAAAAATCGGTCAAGCCGTTTCGGTGGAGTTAGATAACAAACACCGTGACACGAGATTTTTATATATTAGAGTAGCTGGCCCGGCAAACGTTGTTTTGCCATATATTACCTAGGAGTATAAAAAATAGCCTACGACCTATTCTCAGACCTACCGAATACAGATAAAAAAGTAAAAAAATTCAAAAAAAATCATAAATATCATAAATTTCATAAAAATCGGTCAAGCCGTCTCGGAGGAGTTCGATAACAAACACCGTGACACAAGATTTTTAAAAATTAGATAGATAAACCGTGGTAGCCTATTGTTAGAGCTGGATTATTCGACGTTTGTGCCATTATTGTTTTTTCCTATTCGCGATTCTGCACAATATGGATTCCATATTTTTTATTCCTCACAGTCATTGTTTCTGCACTATCATCTTTCTTCCTATTTGCGATTCTGCACAATACGGATTCCAGACAAACGCAATTGATCACATTCGTTATTCTTCACTGTCATAGTTTCTAGTTTCTACACTATCGCCTTTTTTCCTATTCGTGATTCTGTAAAATAGGGATTGCACACAACCGCAATATTATTGATCACATTCGTTATTCATCACGCTTATTATTTTTATACAATCTTCGCAATTCTTAGGTACATGATGATAACGTTCAATCTTATTTGGACTCTTTATTTTGCCCTTCTCTAATCATTTCGAGACAGAATCTAAAACAAATAGGCACTTGATTTTTTTTGCGTTTTTATTCACTAATAACTGTGAAGATTAACGAAAACGAATGTGATCAATTGCGGCTGAGCGGAATCAATATTGTGCAGAATCGCGAATAGGAAGAAAGGACGATAGTGCAAAAACAATAACTGTCATGAGTAACGAATGAAAATAGAAATAGAAATGAAAATAGAATTTGCCTATAACGACTGTAAGGAATCCATATTGTGCAGAATCGCGAATAGGAAAAATCAGTAATGGAATAAACGTATAGAATAATCCTTTGAGCTACTACATATTTCTTCTCGAGCAAAAGATCGTGAATCTCACACCTAAGAATACTATTGAATTATGTTCGTAAAAAGTTGCGTACATGATTTTGCGAGTTTTTGTCATTTCAAGTTAAGTGCTCAGAACCATGATTTATTATTAAAATAGCAACATCTTGTTTTTATCTATTTCAAGTTTTTTAAGCCTATGACGTCTATGGCAAGTTAGATAAATAAGTTTTAAGGAAATATAAATATTTGCACTAGGGGTATTTTTGCCCATAACTACTGAGTAAAATACAGTCTTTAAAGATGCCTGTGCGATACGGCCAGTGTTGCCACCCTGTACCATACCTAATCATGGGTCGTAAGATAATCTGTAACCCTTGGTATGATCCACCATCGCGATTATGCGATACTGATTTACAAAGTATCAAGAAACTAAAAGCATGGTCGCTAAACGTATTTAAATGGTAATGAAAGCGCAAAACAGCAGCAAATCTACCAGACTCTTTTCTGTGCGAAAACCAGATCAGTTTGGTTATAAATATTAACATAGGTAGTTTATTTGGAAAAAAGATAGTACTAGGCCTAAATAACACCCCAGTTTCGTAAAGGTCTGTTCCACCCGGTATTTTTTACGTACGACAATTTTGATGGCAAGGCGAAAATTTCGTCGCGGAAATACAATAATTTCGACTTATAGAGTTGGCAACATTGGTTATGGTAAACAATTAAAAAAATATTGCAACATTTTTCAAAAAAATACCATTTTAATATCTAATACAAAAGTGATTTTGCTGACTGTACTGGCATTGCCATCAAACTGTATGTATCTGACCATCAAATCTAACCACTGATAGTGCGCCAAAGACTTACAAGATGTGGCCTAAATAAAACTAACATACATTTCATATAAATAAAAGTATGTTGCAAGTTGTTGATTTGGTTGGCGTATGTCAGATAAGGAAAAATAAAAGTTACTTGTATGATTTCACCTCACATTTACCGGTATCTCTGAACTGAATGGGAACTCCTGAGTGAGCGTGAGTTTATTTGACACTTCGAAGAACATTTATTATGTGTAGGACAGCTACGTAACGTAAACACGTGGAAAGCACAAAATCTAAACACAAAGAAATGCTTATGTCACACTTCGCTATCATTATAGGCAAAGAGCCGACGCATAGTGGCTCACGCAAATGCTAGAAAATTGTCTGACTGTTTTCTTACCATATTATTAAGTCTCATACTACCTACGTTAATTTTCAAAGTTTTTACCATTTTTTTATAAGTATTATTTGGTCCAAAAGAACGATTTTTTAAAGCCACATACATACTTAACTCGATGTACCATTCGAGAGTAGTAAAAGTCTGTGTATTGCTACAAAACTATATAGCTCCAATGATATTGAGTATAGTACTAGGTACTCCACTCGTATTTGAAACACAGTAAAAGTTTTCACCATTTTCTAATGGTGTTTTCGAGTGATTTTTTCTTTAATAATCGGTCCCCAGTACATAAAACTTAATTGGAATAGGTTCTGTAGCTTTGATCGCATTAAGGCATTAATTGCATAGGTACCTATTTCTAATTCTAGCTTCATTAAACTAGTTTACTGACAATGAGTGAAATTTCACACGACTAATCTCTGAATTTCCTTAAAAAAAACTACTAATCCATCATCTTTTTCTTTTTTTTTCTTTTTCAACCTTTTTCTACCCACTGCTGAGTATAGGTCTCTTCCAATTTTCGCCATACTTTGCGGTCGCGTGGTTTCCGCATCCAGTCTTTACCCGCCACTCGTGACAGATCGTCAGTCCACCTCATGGGCTGCCTTCCCACATTTCTGCGCTAATCCATCCTACTATCCTACAATTACAATGTTTAAGTGTTTGGATGCTTATTAGCTTATTACTCAATCATGTAATAACGGCTGAACGGATTTAAATGAAACTCGGCGAACAGATAAACGGAGATCTGGATTGAGATATAGGATACCTAATATACCGGTAATGCGGTCCCGTGAGATAGAAGAAAAAAAGAAGAAAGAAAGAAAGAAAGGCGTTGAAGAATGACGGAAGAAAAAGAAGAATAGCGTTGTCTGTGCTTTAAAAATGTTACCATACCCTTCCTAGTAAATTTTAAGATCGTAAATGTAACTAGTGGTTTTATAGCTACACGATCTCTATTCGAAGTGTTTATTCTATTGGAACGATATAGCAAACTTTTCTTGCTGGCAAAGGAACTTTAGATAAGATGACGAAAAATTGGCTGGGCACCAACTTAATAGTCGTAAGTACTCGATAGGGACTGGAGTACTTCATATTGCAAAAGTTGGAAACTGCGGTCTCCCAGTGAAAGGACCAATCATATAAATTAGGTTGGCGGCGGTCCGAGAGCTTGGCAGTGCGCCATGCACATTTCTTACTTTTGCCACAGTTTTCTATAATATTCCTCTTCCTAAGTATGATAGTTTGGTCACGGATTACTTAATAGTTACGTAACAGGTTAGAAACTTGCGATTAGTTAGTACTATTATTATATTCAGTACCTCTACCATGAGTTTACACTAGTTTACGTGACCGTACTCGCTAGCGACGGCGTCAATTATTTGTATGGAGAATTATACAGCGCCTCTAGCGGTCACTTACGGAAGTACAATTTTCCATACAAATCATTTACGCCGTCGCTAGCGAGTACGGTCACTGTAAACTAGTGTAAACTCATGGTAGAGGTACTGTGTTTGCGATTAACTACACTCCTCGGCGGCACGGAAGTCGCACACCTACGGATTCTGCTTTCAAGCTAATATAACTCTTTTATAACTTGTATTGCTTTTTTTACCGATTTTGCATTGTTATTACATGGAGGATTAAATAACATTTCATATGTATGCACATCCCATACTTTACCTTTAAGACTGTATAAGGTTTATAACGATTTGACACAGAAATCCGTGGGCACTATCATCATTATCATCGCAGCCTATATAATATACGTCGCACTGCAGGGCACAGGCCTCCTCTCAGATTAAGAGGGCTTGGATGGTAGTTCCCACGTGGACCCATTGCGGATTGGAAACTTCCCAAGCGCACCAATGAATTTATTCTTACGTGAGTGAGTGAGGTGACTTAGGTGAGCAGGTTTCCTCACGAAACATTCCTTCACCGTAAAGTTCATGGCAGATTTCAAATGTAAAATACGAATGTTTGTGCTCGAGTCTTGGATGTTTAATATGTATTTAAGTATGTATCTATCTATATAAGTATGTTTATCCGTTGCCTAGTACCCATAACACAAGCTTGGCTTACTTTGGGACTAAGGTCTATTGTTGTGAATTGGGAATGTCTAAAAAAAAATACCAGTGGTTTTTATATTTTTTTTGTATAGAAAAGTCAATTATAAGAAACTAATTTCAGTATTTTGTCACTTAGTTCACTACTTTTTTCAAAATTAATTATTGAAACTATTTTGGTTGATGACGTCAGATTGTAATTGAGGGCTCCCACACTGCCAAATTTCTAAATCTATCTAAACGCGTACGATAAGGCAACCCCTTCAATTATTTTTTGCGTGCTGGTACACTGTAACTAGTGTCACTTTACTGGCGCTGTCAAAGTGCTAGATGTCAGGCAGTGGGTCCAAATCAAACTCCGTAGTTATAATCCACGCGTAAATTTGTGAAGAATTCTAACCACACAGAATAAAGTGCCCCCAATTGTCCCGTGTTTTTTTTGTTATAAAAGATGATGAAAGAGCTCTTGGACTATCTCCTGTAATCAATTAAGAGGAAGCAAACAATCACAGGCACGAGGCACTTCACAGACACGTAATTAGCGCACAGCGTTTCCTGCAAACCGTTTGCGCCTTTTTCTGGTATATTAACGAAAAATATCGTTTTGTTTTTGTAATAATGTTTAGACGATCGGGTAGCCTAGTGGTTTGAGAACCTGACTACGAAGCTTGTGGTCCCTGGTTCGATTCCCGTTGCTATTGTGTGACAAAAGATGGGGCGAGTCCTATATTTCGTGACGTGACGTCACATTTCAAAATCTAATACATCTAAGAGTTAAAATGCCTTTGAACTATTAACGAAAAACTTGAAAATTATTTCCAATTCTATTTGTACTCGTATTAGCATAAGGTTTAAATTATTTTATTGGCAAGAGATTCATTAATTAATTAATTAACGTCGCCATTTCAAATTCACCAAACACTGACAACACCGATGACATTTTACTGCAGTGAATTAATTGTTGGAGTACAACGCAGTTAATGCTGGAAAATGTAAATTCATTAACTCAATTGTTTTAATTAGTCGTATTTGATTGAAGGTAATTGAACAGTTCATACATTGAGTTAGTGATTGAATTTAAACAAAGTAGTTTTTTCATATTAACACTGGCGCTCAGTGAGCCCGCTCACATTCGGCGACTGACTACTTATACGTTTGGTTTGAACACGGCCTTAGAGTCTAAGCTAAGCCGCGGACGGACGGACAGACATAGCGAAACTATAACGTTTCCGTTTTTGCCATTTTGGCTCCGGAACCCTAAAAAGTATTATAAATATTGTTCGTACATACGTACCTAGGCTGCCACGAAAGTTTTTAGCTGTATGAAAACTATAAATATTTTATTCCTAAATTGCATGATAAATTAAAGATAATTTATCTATTAACCTCTTTGTATAGTGACATTGCATACTGGCCAGTAACATTTTCTTTTTTGAATTTTTTTGTTGGCAATGTCGGTCCAGTTTTGTTTTTTGCAATGGAGCTCTCGCGAGAAGCATTTCGTGCTATGATATTCTATGACTATAAAAGAAACTTAACATTCAAGGAATCTTACAAAAATTTAAACGTTGCATTTGGGACGTCCGCTCCATCGTTAGCCACAGTTTCGTATTGGTACCGCGGGTTTAAAAGGGGACGAGAGTGCATCAAAGATGAGCCGAGACCAGGACGGCCGTCAAGTGCAGTAACGCCAGAAAACGTGATCAGAGCCGAGTGGTTGATTAAGGAACGAAGGAATATTACGCTTCGGGAAATCGAACATGAACTAGGCATTGGATCACCCGCAGTTTTAAGCATTTTACATGATCATCTTCGCGTCAGGAAGGTCGCGTTCCGTTGGATACCACATTTGCTGACCGAAGAGCAAAAAACCCAGCGTGTAGATTGGTGTCAGTTTATGCTCAGCAAATTTGACGGAGGCCATTCCCAGCAGGTTTCTAACATCCTAACTACTGATGAGTCTTGGATATACTGCTATGACCCCCTGACAAAGCAGCAATCTATGCAGTGGGTGTTTGAAGAAGACGGACCGCCTTTAAAAATTGCTCGAGGCCTAAGTGTCAACAAAAAAATGATCACCGTTTTCTTTCGTCGCAGTGGATTAGTGGCTGTAATTCCACTTGAAGATCAAAGAACAGTTACTAGCCAGTGGTACACCGAAGTTTGTCTACCCCAAGCGTTCGAAAAACTGGGTGAGGAACGCCCAAAGAGCGGCATTCGGGGATTTTTTTTCCACCAAGATAATGCACCAGCACACACTGCAGCAAAAACAATGGACTTTTTGAACAGCACAGGTGTTCAGATGGTGTCGCATCCACCCTACAGCCCTGACCTGGCCCCGTGTGACTTTTTCTTATTCCCCACTGTAAAGAAAATGATGCGTGGCCGGACTTTCATGAATTCGGACGAGGCAGTACAAGAATTTGAGCGGCTTTTCTTCGACCTACCGCAGAACGCGTTTTTTAAGTGTTTTGAGGATTAGTTTTTTAGAATGAGGCGATGTGTAGACCTTGGAGGGGTATATTTTGAAAAATATTAAAGTAATTTACAAAAAAAAATGAATGGTTTTGATACAGCTAAAAACTTTAGTAGCAACCCTCGTATAATAGGTAAGTCGATCAAACTTGTTTTTTTTAACCGACTTCAAAAAAAAGAGGAGGTTATCAATTCGTCTGTTTTTTTTTTGTATGTTTGTTACGCGATTACTCCCTCAATTGTGAACTGATTTTCAAAATTCTTTTTTTGTTTGAAACAGTATAATCCTGAGGTGGTCCCATTGGCACCAAGTCAAGATCTGATCATGGGATCCTAGAGAAATCGAGGGCAACCTTCAAATTTTACAGGCAAACCTATAGTGATTTTAGCATTTTTAGTATCAAGTAAAGTATTTGCATTCAGAAAGTATCATTTGGTAAACTGGACCTGATGAAGAAGACCGTAGATGGCCAACGGAACTCCTCAACGGGTCAAATCTTGCAAGTTAAATTTGACCCACTTCCCGGTTTCAAATTGAGCTGAAATTTGGCAGACATGTGTGAATTGGATGACAATGCAATATTATTATGACATGGAGCTGATCTGATGATGGAGATGAAAGATGGCCATAGAAACTCTGTAATAAAACAATACGACCGCATTGAGTTTGAGCTCATTTGATTTGTCTTGACGAGTACTTTGATCCTAGACGGTAACTAGGGTCTGAAGATGGAGTTGGAAGGTGACCATAAGAACTCCGTAAATAAAAAAATGACTACTATTAAAATAATGACTACGTCAATTTTTTTCGTGAATTAGGCAAAAACGAGCGACATTCTAAGGTTACCACACCAATCGCCGTTCGTCGATTGACGATAGAATAATGAACTGGTATGTTATGTACTTAAACCCCTTACTATACCAAAATAATGACAAAAGAACACTATTGAGAGCCATTGAGATGTACACAGGCGAACTTATCCCTTTAGGGGATCTCTACCTTTGTGTTTTTTGTTTGTTGTACTACATCAAAATCGATGCATCGATTGGCTATCCATCAATCGTTTATTGAACGGTGTCTGTCGATCAGCCAAACTTACCAAACCAATCGATCGACATCGATGGATAGTTTGGTATGGTAACGCCCTAAAGATTTGGTTTTATTTAGTTGTTGTTGGTAGTCTAGTCTGCTGTTGAAGCCGTGGTGGCCTAGTGGTTTGACCTATGGCCTCTCAAGCAGAGGGTCGTGGGTTCGAATCCGGGCTCGCACCTCTGTGTTTTTCGGAATTTATGTGCGAAACTACATTTGAAATTTAACATGACCTTTACGGTGAAGGAGAATATCGTAAGGAAAATTGCATACACCTGCGAAGAAATTCAATGGTGTGTGTGAAGTTCTCAAACCGCACTGTGCCCGCGTGGGAACTACGGCCCATCCCCTCTCATTCTGCTGGGATGATGATGATGATCTGTCGATCAGGCAAACTTACGATCGATGTCGATCGATTGGTATGGTAACACCCTAAAGATTTGCTTTTATTTAGTTAGTTGTTGTTAGTCTAGTTGATGCCCGCGACTTCGTCTGCGAAGATTTCTTTTATCGCTGTTCCGCGGGAATTATGCAATTTGTCGGGATATATAGTGTCCTTCATATTAATTTAAGGGCTACCGAGTTTTTCGCGCTAATCGATTTTAGGTGGGCGATTTCGGGCGTGGGGGAGGCACGATGGCTCAAGTCAAGATAGGTTGGTTGGACTGCGCGTGATTTTGGGTATTTTCATCTTATTATATTACTAAGACAAATACATATTTTAAAAATGTAGCAAAACTACGCCCTAGAAAACATCTTGTTTTATTAACATTCAAAAAGTCATGACCTCAGTGTAGTATTAGCGTCGTACTACGAGTTTATTTTATTTTTTAGAGATGACTTTGGGTTTTTTTTTCTATCAAGCGTAGTTCGCACTATAAGTAATCGTGTTTCGAAAAAAACTGGTCACAAGAGTGAATCCTCAAATATCTTACATATGAATTTCAGGACTATAGCATTGCTAGTAATGATACAGCACGAGTTTAAATGAATGCAATAAATGCAAGTTAGCTATGAAGTATCTTTTTTTGTACTTATTTTTTCAACTTCATTTTTTTTTATTACTTTTACGGTCATCCCGTGAAATCATACATTTCGTACTAAATACAAACTGAAATACAGATGCACAGAAAAAACCCCAGAAAAAAGACCAATGCTGGGAATCGAACCCAGGTCCCCAGCATTCCGTGCCGCGCGCCACACCCCTACACCACCACTGGTCTAGAGATTAGACACGAATCTTTCCTATACATCATACATTTCAATCTGCTAAATCATCACCTTATGCAGTGACAAACGCACATCTATGTTACACCCTCATCGAGAGATTTTAACACTCCTTCGGAACTAACCGCTCACCTGGACAAGAGATGGCGCTACTGTGCAACTTTAAACAAGTTAGCTATGAAGTATCTTAAATGAAGTTGAAAAAATAAGTACAAAAAAAGATACTTCATAGCTAACTTGTTTAAAGTTGCACAGTAGCGCCATCTCTTGTCCAGGTGAGCGGTTAGTTCCGAAGGAGTGTTAAAATCTCTCGATGAGGGTGTAACATAGATGTGCGTTTGTCACTGCATAAGGTGATGATTTAGCAGATTGAAATGTATGATGTATAGGAAAGATTCGTGTCTAATCTCTAGACCAGTGGTGGTGTAGGGGTGTGGCGCGCGGCACGGAATGCTGGGGACCTGGGTTCGATTCCCAGCATTGGTCTTTTTTCTGGGGTTTTTTCTGTGCATCTGTATTTCAGTTTGTATTTAGTACGAAATGTATGATTTCACGGGATGACCGTAAAAGTAATAAAAAAAAATGAAGTTGAAAAAATAAGTACAAAAAAAGATACTTCATAGCTAACTTGTTTAAAGTTGCACAGTAGCGCCATCTCTTGTCCAGGTGAGCGGTTAGTTCCGAAGGAGTGTTAAAATCTCTCGATGAGGGTGTAACATAGATGTGCGTTTGTCACTGCATAAGGTGATGATTTAGCAGATTGAAATGTATGATGTATAGGAAAGATTCGTGTCTAATCTCTAGACCAGTGGTGGTGTAGGGGTGTGGCGCGCGGCACGGAATGCTGGGGACCTGGGTTCGATTCCCAGCATTGGTCTTTTTTCTGGGGTTTTTTCTGTGCATCTGTATTTCAGTTTGTATTTAGTACGAAATGTATGATTTCACGGGATGACCGTAAAAGTAATAAAAAAATGAAGTTGAAAAAATAAGTACAAAAAAAGATACTTCATAGCTAACTTGTTTAAAGTTGCACAGTAGCGCCATCTCTTGTCCAGGTGAGCGGTTAGTTCCGAAGGAGTGTTAAAATCTCTCGATGAGGGTGTAACATAGATGTGCGTTTGTCACTGCATAAGGTGATGATTTAGCAGATTGAAATGTATGATGTATAGGAAAGATTCGTGTCTAATCTCTAGACCAGTGGTGGTGTAGGGGTGTGGCGCGCGGCACGGAATGCTGGGGACCTGGGTTCGATTCCCAGCATTGGTCTTTTTTCTGGGGTTTTTTCTGTGCATCTGTATTTCAGTTTGTATTTAGTACGAAATGCAATAAATGCGCCAAAAATATGGTAGGGCCTTAAGTTCTAAACTACTAGTTATTGCCCGCGACTCTATTATATCTATATCTATATCTATAGGGTTATTTGTAATTCACTAGCATCCTTTTAACCCTAAACTCCTACCACTTAAACAAATGTTTTTTGTTTCACGGCTTTTGTCATAACTTAATATTTTTGGTGTAATAACGTTTTGAAAATTTGAGATTACCTCTTATTTTTACAATACTCTGTGTATTTGTATGGGAAAAAAAGTGCTTCATTTTAAAAAGTCGTAAAACAAAAAAACATTTGTTTGAGTGATAGGAATTCAGGGTTAAGAGGATGTCAGTGAATTAAAAATAACCCTGTATATCTGCTAATGCCTGGGCCACAGTAGCGGCTAACGTCAATGCCCATTAGCGCGATAATTATGGCGTTGTCAAATTTTGTTGAAATTATTGCCATATTATCGCGTTAAGTCGTGGCTACACCTACTGTCTAACGTCCATTATCGCGATAATTAATGGCATTTCTCGTTAGTGTGGCCCAGGCATAAGATATTACTAAACTAAACATCCGAAGAGCGAGAACAAACGCTCAAATTTTTCTTACTTTATCTGTTCCGGCCGGGTATCGAACCCGGGACCTCAAGCTTCGTAGTCAGGTCCACTAACCACTGAGCTATCCGGTCGTCAACAAACAACAAACAACAAACGACATTTTAATGAATAAGATAGGAAACCAACGATATAATAATGTGGACGGGTTAGGAACGTGACAATTTAGGAAATTTCCGTTGGCGACTTTCATTGTGGACGAAACGTGAAGAATATGGACAAAGTAGCCCTGAGTCCACTAACCTAGATTTTTAAAGATAAAATCGCCGAAACATACCTGTCCTCCATATCAATAGCATATCCGTTATACCGTAAATAAATAAAACAACATCTACCTCCAAGAACCAGTAGCACTCTTAACAAAACCAATTAAAAACAACATTTTTTTTAGCAAAAACTTCCTTCATACACACTGTATTACTCATCAACACTTCACTTTACAATAATACACAATAAAACACATTTCTTACCATTATATTTATTTCTTTGGTCACCAAATAAACTTTAAACATTTCTCTTAGTTAATTAAAAACTTAATTTTGACGGGCATCTCTCGCGACCCGCACTTTAAGAATGACACTAACTTTATAAAAGGTCAAGTTTACGATAGCCTAGAGCGAGACAGAGCATTGATTATTAACATTTTTAGTGCGTTGGAAAGGGATAGTTGTATATGCATCGGTTGCTGCGTATGCGCAAACAGGTTATGATTGAAGCGATTAATGTAACGACATGCAATATACAAGTTTTGCTTGGGTTTGAGGTGATCGTCACAATGAGATGTTTGTGGTTTTTCCTCAATGAGATACTCGTGTCCAGAAAGATCCACAATCCACGCCATCGTTCCTCCGAAGGGATCCCAACCACATCCCAAGGTAAGCCGGAATCCCCAAGGAAACGTTACGAAGGGATTTCCGGAATTTCCTGCGGGATGGAGAAAGGGAACTGTTCGTATATTTTATCCCTCCGTGGACGAAGTCGCGGGCAAAAGCTAGTTTTTAATATAACCTTATTCAATCATTCATTTTTACATTGCTTAAGTTAATCTTCTAATATGTAAAAATCTTGTGTCACGGTGTTTGTTATCGAACTCCTCCGAAACGGCTTGACCGATTTTTACAAAGCTTTTTGTCTAGACTCGGTAAGTCTGAGAATAGGTTAGGCTATAATTTATACCCCTACCTATATTCTTCTCAGACGGAGTCGCGAGCAACAGCTAGTGTCCATATAATTACAATATTTAGGTCAGTTCACGACGCCCTGTAAGGGCACACAATAATAATTGTGTAATTAGAACCAAACTTAAGGTTAGGTTACCAGTATTTTAAAATATGATAAGAAATTAAGTATATTAAAACTAGCTGACCCCGCATACGTTTTTTTGCCATAATATGTCACCTAGGGGTAAGTATAAAAAATCCTTTGTTCGACGGCTGTCTAAAACGCATTATGCCTGTGTCGCGTTTTGCCTAAACTTCATTAATTGGTAGCATTTAGGCTATTATGGTTAATTCGTCTATTTCGCTGTTGATCTATTGAGTATAATGTCTATTTCGCTAATGTACCTAAATCGCCATTTGACTAAGTCGCGTTTTACCTAAACTTCATTTCTATGAAGGTACTGTACCTAATGGTAAAAAATAGCCTGCGAGCTATTATTTTCAGACCTACCAAATATATAGACAAAAAGGTTTCATAAAAATCGGTCAAGCCGTTTCGGAGGAGTTCGATAACAAACACCGTGACACGAGATTTTTACATATTAGAAGAAAGAAGACTAGCTGTTGCCCGCGACCTGCCGAATATAGAGAAAAAAGTTTCGTAATAATCGGTCAAGCCGCCTCGGAGGAGTTCGATAACAAACACCGTGACACGAGATTTTTATATATTAGACTAGCTGTTGCCCGCAATTTCGTCTGCGAAGAATAAAAAATAGTCTACAACCTATTTCTCAGACCTACCGAATATAGACAAAAAGTTTCATAAAGATCGGTCAAGCCGTTTCGCAGGAGTTCGATAACAAAGACTGTGACACGACATTTTTATGTACCTATTAGATTATTGCAACTTTTTAGTTGTAGCTGGATGATATACAGGGTTATTTGTAATTCACTGACATCCTCTTAACCCTGAATTCCTATCACTCAAACAAATGTTTTTTGTTTTACGACTTTTTAAAATGAAGCACTTTTTTTCCCATACAAATACATAGAGTATCGTAAAAATAAGAGGTAATCTTAAATTTTCAAAAGGTTATTACACCAAAAATATAAAGTTGTGACAAAAGCCGTAAAACAAAAAACATTTGTTTAAGTGGTAGGAGTTTAGGGTTAAAAGGATGCTAGTGAATTACAAATAACCCTGTAGTTAAGTTCATTAAATAATAGTATTCCAAGCCAACTCTAGAGGCACAGTACATAATCATAGTGTAGTAGTTTGTAATACTCGTAGTCGGCGCACTTCTAAAGAACACGACTGACGTAAGCATTTTGCTCGATGTGAGCAGGTTACAAGTCGAATATTCGGCGCGTTAGTACAGCGAGCGGAGCAGCTGCTCCAGAACAAATGCTCGATGCGAATATATACATCGAGCAAATGCTCACGTCGCAACCTTAAGGTGACGACTGACTTGTAACATTTCGGTGTAATGTAACATGATACAACCCGAGCATTACAGCAGTCAGTGCAGCGAGCCGAGCCGCTCGACGCGAGCGCCGCGTGCTCCACTCAGCTGTCGGTTTTTAAGCGGATCCCTTTGAGTGTTACATTACAAGTCAGTACAGTAGTATTTAGTTTGAAATATATGGTTTCACGGGATGACCGTAAAAGTAATAAAAAAAAAAATGAAGTTAAAGAAAATAAAAAATAAATAGAAAAAGATACTTCATACTTAACTTGTAAAAGTTGGCCTAGTAGCGCCATCTCTTGGTCCAGGTGAGCGGGTAGCTCCGAAGGAGTGTTGATGTCTCTCGGTAGAGGGCATAACATAGATGCGCTTTATCACTGCCTAAATGTGATTATAACAGACTGAAGTGTACGATGTATGGGAAAGATTCGTCGCTAACTTCTAGACCAGTGATGGTGTAGGGGTAAGCACGCAGCACGGAACGCTGAGGACCTGGGTTCGATTCCCAGCATTGGTCTTTTTTCTGGGTTTTTTTCTGTGCATCTATATTTCAGTTTGTATTTAGTTTGAAATATATGGTTTCACGGGATGACCGTAAAAGTAATAAAAAAAAAAAAAAAAATGAAGTTGAAGAAAATAAAAAATAAATAGAAAAAGATACTTCATACTTAACTTGTAAAAGTTGGCCTAGTAGCGCCATCTCTTGGTCCAGGTGAGCGGGTAGCTCCGAAGGAGTGTTGAAGTCTCTCGGTAGAGGGCATAACATAGATGCGCTTTATCACTGCCTAAATGTGATTATAACAGACTGAAGTGTACGATGTATGGGAAAGATTCGTCGCTAACTTCTAGACCAGTGATGGTGTAGGGGTAAGCACGCAGCACGGAACGCTGAGGACCTGGGTTCGATTCCCAGCATTGGTCTTTTTTCTGGGGTTTTTTCTGTGCATCTATATTTCAGTTTGTATTTAGTTTGAAATAAGTCAGTACATGTTTGCAAGCAAGAAACAGAATCGAGGACAAGCGAACGAAGCGCTCAAGGCGAGCGTTCGCTCCGTAGCTGTAATGTAACTGTAATGTAACACGATCGCCGTGAACGATACATTACAAGCAAAGGTTACAAATCAGTCGCCACCTTTAGTGCACTAATGACAAGTACTGCGGATCGGACAGACTGAGGCCTGCGAAGAACATTGGCCGGATCAAAACGGTACGTAAGCATAAATAAACGTTCTGTGAACATCGAACTTGTGACTTTACTCAACATGTACTGTAGGTGTCCATGAGTAGCTGTGATCACTTAACAGCCGGGTTTGCCGGATTTCATATTAAAAAAATAAACACAAAATGTCATCTCCATGCTAAAGTTGCGAATTAGTCGTCGCCGCTATTTTGGTAAAAATGAAATGATGACGATGATGACTGAAACATGGATACACAGAAAAAACCCAGAAAAAGAAACCAGCGCTGGGAATCGAACCCAGGTCCTCAGCATTCCGTGCTGCGTGCCAAACCCCTACACCACCACTGTTCAAAAATTTGGAGTTGAAAAATAAAAATAGATACAAAAAGACTCCAAAAAACCAAACTTGATGAAATTTTGAAACCAAAGTGTTCCAAGTGTAGAAATGCACAATATATAAAAATATCGTAACTGTATTATTAATCTTACCACTTACGGTAACAATTTACTGAGAATTATACACGACAAAAATAGAGTAGGTAAAAAAATTTACACTTTCAAAACGCTCCGCTAAAAAATGTGATCCTTGCAGATAGGCGAGTTTGGCGTAGAGGTGACGAAAATGTAGTCGTGATGAAACATACTAGCTGTTGCTCGCGACACCGTCTATGAATCATTCGTTTATCGCTTTCCGGGATTAAAAGTATTCTATATGTTAATTCAAATTATGAACTGCGTTAAAGAGTAACAAACATCCACACATTCATCCACCCAAACTTTCAAGTTTATAATATTAGTGAGACAGTGGGACTACAGCTATCCCGAAAAGACCCTTTCCTGTAGATTAGAGTTATCTCACTAGTTGTTACAACACTATGGTAGGGTCCAAACATTGACGTCCAATAAAACAACTAGACTCCCAATCACGCTCAAAAATTGTCCGAAGCAAAAGTCTGCACACGCGTCTATTGTGCAGAGTTTTGGTTCAGTTGTGTTTCGACCGCGCGTTGATTACGTCACTTCTCGCCCCGTATTCGTATATGTCTCTTTCGCACCGTAATCAAACTCACGAGAAAAAAAGAGACAGACAGTCTAGCTTCCGCTTCGCATGAAAACTCCACTGCATTCTTTACTCTTTATGCGGTTTCCAGCGCGTGACGTCATGTCACTACTTCGAACGATCGTATTCAATTGACATTAAACATTACTGCTACGAAATAAGGTGATGATTTGAATGAATGCTGTTAATGTTATCTGTATAAATTGATGTATACGTACACACAACGCCGCTCGGACGTTTTTTGAGGAACTTTTGTTAAGCGATTGGGAGTCTAGTTGTTTTATTGTACGTCAATGGGTCCAAAGTGGCAGCAAGTTAGTCGAAGTTTCGTGCCCTGTGATTAGCTCCAAGGCGCCAAATTGTCTTCCGGTTCCGCCGGGTCACTGAACTTGTTCGAATAGTTAATTGCAACTAACTAGCGCATTAATAAGTGGGACTGTACAGGAGTTTACTTGGCTTTTTGGCAGGACTATCGTATTTTTAGAAACTTAAGAAAAGTCATCACAATTTATTTTGGCAAACTCGGCTGTCGCGGAGTATTCCTAGGTTCACAGTAAAATTCATAGCGACAAAGTATTTAGTCTAGATTTCAGGTATATCAGTAAACAAAGCATTTTACTTTCAACTAGGAATGTGTACATACAATGTACCTACATTCCTTTCAGCAACGGAACCCTCAGGTTCCTTCGGAGGACCTCACAACTCCCCTTATAGTCCATCCCAAGCTACCATGAGCCTGGCACTTCGAGCTCAGTTTTACATTCAATTCATATTTTCATTCTGTGCCATATTCAGTTGCTTTCAACATTACTTATATGCTTTGCCTTCTGATTTTTCCACAGAAATAATAATAAAGAGGATAGAAGTGCCTTAGACGCGTGACCTTCGCGCCGCGCTTGTGACTCGTAGGTCACAAGCGCGCGACTTGTGGCTCAGTGCTATTTGAAACGTGGGTATGACAACAAGTGCATTAAAATGGTGTTTTGCAGCATTAGCAATTGCGGAAACTCGTCCACACTGTGTAATTACACTAATAATACATTGGTATGTATTAATTTAATGTAATAATGCGGTTTATATCAAAATACAACTTGAGAAAATATTTCATTATGAAATATTGGTTTACACGTTATTAACACGAAACTTCTTATACCATTGCTACTCATGCCCATAAAAACGCAGATCGTTTTGAATTATACGCAGCAATGTAAAGTAATTTTTGGTAACCCTTCCGTCTTGCACAAAAGTTCGTGGTACGGACAAAAAAACAGGTTACGACTAGTACAGACATAATGCCGACGCGGCCAATAAAGAGCGTCGTTGTGTAAATGTGGGTATGACTTACGTTGAGTGTTATTCAACGCTATCTCTAAGGTGAAAGGTTCATAATTGTTTGTAAGCAAAAATATTAGTAATTGTGTGCGTGATTGCGTAGTACGGTTCCGGTCTTTTGCATGTGTGCATAACACAGTAAGTAGAGGGGATGAAGCAGCGACACGAGTTCCGGAAGAAAATAGGAACTAAGGCATTTCTATCCTCTTTATTATTATTTCTGTGGATTTTTCTATTCGTACTAGCAATACATCAAATTACTCACCGATCTTCAGGTGTTGAACTTCAGCCGGCCCAGAGACTATCCAACTCACCCTCTTGGTGACCGCTTCCTTTTTTCTCTACTTTTTTATCTTCTCCTGCAATCGTACCAACATTATGGCACCCCTCAGTAGTGTTACTAGCACACAAATTTAATATGATGTGTTTCTACTTACCGTTTTGATGTTCTCGCGACAATTCGCGACATCGGCCATAAAACTTAGGGGCAAGCCACGCAGAAGAGGCTTGGGACGGGGGCGCGTTACAGTCGCGGCGGCCCTTGAATCAGTTTTCATATTAAATGTATAGAAGCGTCACGATCCAAAGCAGACTGAAGAGACGGGGCGGAGACGCGGCCTGCGGACAAACGACGCGGACTGCGATGCGGCCCCGCCCCACGTCTCTTGTGTGTGGCTTGCGCCTTAAGTGAGAGTCGAAGTCGTATACGAAAGCGGTCCGTACCACCATAGGTACCGAAAAATTAACACGATAGCTGTCTGGGGTGACCTTTAATAAACTTTGTATAAGATAGATGGGTCTCTATAGTTTCACATAATTTAACAAGTCATAATGTATCATTCTTCATAATCAACGTTAATCATAAAGTGGTTTATTTTTGAAACGGTTTTTGTTACAGTAAAATTACATAAAGTTTACCACTGACAGATGGTTTGCCTTCATTTCGCTTGGTGTCGGGGCAGATATTTGTATGAAAAATACGAATGTTTGTTCTCGGGTCTTGGGTGTTTAATATGTATTTAAGTATGTATCTATCTATATAAGTATGTTTATCCGTTGCCTAGTACCCATAACACAAGCTTTACCTAGCTTACTTTGGGACTAGGTCAATTGGTGTGAATTGTCCCGTGATATTTTTTATTTTTTTTTATTTATTTCATATTCAACATTAACGACCTACAAATAAAGCCAATTTTAGAATACTGTTACCCACGTTTGCAAATTTTGTAATAACTAGGTACTTTATTTGTATGGTGTTAAAGTAGGAAATTAAATGAAGGCAAGCAATCTGTCAGCGGTAAACTAAAACTAAACGTATTGTATCAAACAAATCGAACCTAACCTACTGCATTCTATATAGGTGGCATTTTAAAAATCCTGAAAAAATACTGTTTCAGAAATAAATTACTGTATGTCTAACGTTGATACATTATGTATGACTTATTATGTAAATTATGGGAACCAAGCAAAGAGTACCTTGGTAGTGGACAGGGCACATCGCTCGTAGAACTCTGATGGCTGATGGGGCCAAAAAGTCCTCGAGTGGTTTTCAAGGAAGGGAAAACGCAGTGTAGGCAGGCCTCCAACAAGATGGATAACAACCTTATTACGGTTGCGGGGACCCGTTGGATGCGGATGGCGCAGGACCGGTCTGTTTGGCGAACTTTAGGCACAGAATAAGTAATAGTACTAACGTACAGAAGGACCACTCTCGAACAAAAGTCAACTTTAGGTATAAAAACTTGCCTACTCTTACTGCTTGCACGCGAAATTGAAACTTATCGTGTGATACGAGCGTTCATATTCCGTTGGGCACCGCTGATCCGAAACCAAGGGCACAGGGTTCCCACTCGCCGATATTTGGTAGGTATATAAGTCAAGAAAGATAACAATGTGTATTAATTCAGTAAACTATCTTTAGTAAGTAAGTAAGTTATTTATTAGATCGTTTAGAAGTCATTGTTTGTTGCAAAAATCACAGAAAAAAAGATGCTTAATTACGCGCGACGTGGCTAGCGTGCGAACTGGAGGCCGAGCGACAACCTACTGCTATACTCCTCCCCGGGAGGCGTGCCGGCCGAACATACCTAAACTGCGGAGTGAAACCCCCCTGCCTTGGGGGACCATGTTCAGCAGTGGATGTATATCGGCTGAAATGTGCTGATGATGATGGATTAAAAATAAAGGGTCACTTTGTATTGAGAGTCACTCATCAGTCTATTATTCTTAATGAAAGGAGACTCACATAATCATATATACCACGAATAAAGGCTTTAATCACGAAGAATCTATTATCTCACATTATCCATTTAATTATGATCTTTATCTGTCGCCCCATTCGTTTCTATTTCCGTCCCTTTGTAAGGAAAAGAGGGTTCAATTAATAATGGTTTTTGCACAAGGAAATTTGTATCTGTAAAACCTTAAATCAGACTATGACCCTGTTAGGTTAAACAGGCGAAAATCAACCTTAAGCCTTTAGTCTTAATGTTTAGTATAAGAAACGTTGTGTTCTGAAAGATGTAAGGCAAATTTAAATGTAAGCCCTATGCCTTTAATGACAAGGTAGAATTTTCCTTGTTGATTGGGAAAATGCGGTTGCCAATCGTTCTGATCAGGCGTTTCGCTCGTCTCGGGCATCGAAGGAAGATTAGCAGCTCTAGTGATGGGATACGTCGACAATTGATATCGATTGATCGATATAGTAAATATAAAGGCAGACCTAAAATTTCCGAGTTTCTAAATATGATTGATAAAAAAACCAGAAGTAGCTCTTTCTATAACAGAACAAACACAATTCTTAAGATAAATGAAAATGTCTGTGTCATATCATATTGGACGGGCGGATAGACATGACAAAATTATAAGAGTTACATTTCATATTTTGGCTGTGGAACTCTAAAAGACACCGAAAACAACACCTTAACTTTGTTTTATTTTTATTTTTACTACTTATTTGTTATAGCGGCAATAATATACTCAGCGGAAAATCTAACTGCCCACTTTACATACATGTTTCTAAGGAAGGAGGGCGATTAGATTTGCCGCTGAGTAATTGAGTACCTATAGTATTCTATTACAGTTTAAATATCTATGTAACAGCTGGATGGATAAGTAGAGGGTCTTGGTTTTGAACTCGGGCCTTTGAGTTTTTCGAAATTCAGATGCGTAATAATATTTGAAATTGGTTATCAGCTTTTCGGTGAAGGATAGCTTAATACTTCTCGTACTGAGCTTAAGCAGGCTCATGCCTTCTCATCCTGTGTACCCAGATTGATTTCAAAGCATTTGAAAATTTCCCAGCGGATAAGGTCGTTAAGCGACGTATGAAAATACGGCCAGCACCTCAGTTGACAGTGTAAGCCGTGTCAGCCTATAGCATCCACCGCGTTGCCACATCGGCAGCAAATGTGGAGTTCGGAAGCTTTTAGCTTAGCTGAAAACATACAGCCTCAGCGATCCAGGGTCCAGAAGGGTTCCAAGGTTTAGGGAAGGGACTGCGTGCAGTCAATAAATATAAATAAATAAATATAAATATTAGGGGACAATCTTACACAAATCGACCTAGTCCCAAACTAAGCAAAGCTTGTACTATGGGTACTAGACGACGATAAACATACTTGCATAAATAAATAAATACTTAAATACATAGAAAACATCCATAACTCAGGTACAAATATTCGTGCTCATCACACAAATAAATGCCCATACCGGGATTCGAACCCAGGACCTCTTGCTTCGTAGGCAGGGTCACTACCAATTAGGCTAAAGCGGTCGTTAAAAAATGCCCAGATTCAGCCAGTAATCAAGTACGCTCGTTCGTTAGTGTCAGGCAATTTAGCAAGAGTCTATTTCAGTAATTCCTAAAAGGTGGTCCGCAGAACCATGGGGTTCCGTGGAAGGATCACGGGGTTCCAAATTCGTCCGAGAGTTAAATAAAACGTCCGTGGAATAGACTCATAACCGCGCCGCACCGTCGCGTAGATCTTCACTTCTTTTGTGATTCTCCATTTATATTCTCATCATAATGAAGTGACATTGATGTATCTATAACATATTTTTGTGGCATATTTGCTGGCTTATGTATAACTTAAGATTTAGACTTTAAGACTAGTTAACTATATATTGGGCCGTTTTTTGCTTAAATAAACATTAAACATTAAAACCGTCTGCTATGGGTAAGGCTACTCCTATGATTAGGTACACATATAGAGGAGGTACTGATGCATAGATACATATAATTATGTACCTATATGATAGATATTTAGTACATTACTGTGCGCTTCTTATCATACAAATAACATGCAAGTTTGACCATAGAAATACCACATTTTTATGGAACAATGTTTTCTGGAATTTTTTTTTCTGTAAAGTAATAATACTCTTTGGTCCTAACCCGTCCAATTTTGCAATATTGCTGTCACCCAATTCCTGTGTTAAGAGGTCTTCAACCTGCGTTATAAAGAAAGTAATACGTGCTGGCTCGGGAAAATGTTATGAGGGAGATAAAAGAGTTGTTACCTCGGGGGAATGCGTGCTGAAAATGACGCGTTATAAATATTACAGTCGCTTTCAGGGAAGTTGTTATGATTTTACATTAAGATTGATACAATGGAAAATGAAAAGATGACTTTCTGCCAAGTTTCTTGCGGCGTATTTTTCTTGGCAATGATGGTCCTTACGAAAGCGCTGGTAGTTTTAAATATCAGAATTGCAAAATACTAGATTGCCGACTTACCCTATTTCTAAAATACCAAATTCCCAGAATACCAGACTTTCCTGTCACCGTGTTTTTCTCTATATCGGATTGCCAAAATAACTTGTTTTCAATACACATGTTCCATTCAAAACCGAATTTCCATAATACCAGATAGTGAAATCACCAGGCTCGTTAAACACGACCCCCTGGCCTCCCCACGACGACCACGATTTGCCTCATCATCATCAGCCTATGTTTGTCCACTGCTGGACATAGGCCTCTCCCATGGCACGCCACTGAGCACGATCCTCGGCCACTCTCATCCAGCTCTTGCCAGCCGCCTTACGAAGATCATCGCTCCACCGAGTCTGAGGAAGTCCCACGCTACGTTTGCCGATCCGTGGTCTCCACTCAAGAACTCGTCTACCCCAACGGTTATCGGTGCTGCGGGTTATATGGCCTGCCCATTGGCACTTCAGCGTGCTAATGCGGTGGGGTGGGCTATGTCGATAACTTTGGTTCTCTGTCGACCTGCCTGACGAGCCACATTCGTGACCACAGCAGCAATTAAGAGCCCCAAAAAATATTAGGTAGGTATGTAATTATAAATTTTAATCCTGTTTCTAAATACATGAGTTTCATAAATCGCTCCTGCTTTGATAAAGTTTAAATCTCAGATTAGAGAATGCAATGCAAATATCGACAACTTTATCGATAGTTACTTATCGCAACACTGGTTCTTACAGTTGCAGGGTGCTTGGCGGATAACTTTGTTGCTGAGCTGGGTACAGGCGCACTCACAAGTGATAACGACTTTACAATTTTGATGCCACGAACGCAAATTGGAATCTGATGGCTCGTATTACTAAACAGTACTTAGCTATAAGCTTTTATTTCTAAGTAGCTTTAACATGCGGCTTTGGCCGTATTAGAAAACCATGAAAAAAGGTTAAGCGCCATCTGCATACACTTGAGAAGAAATTCAATGGTGTGTGTGAAATTCCCAATCCGCACTGGGCCCGCCTGGGAACTACGGCCCAAGCCCTCTCATTCTAAGAGGAGGCCTGTGTCCTGCAGTGGGAAGCACATTGGCTGGGATTATGATGAAACTTTTTTTTGGCCACGCTCTAAGATAAATGTTTTGTCGTGAAGGTATTTCCTACAGAAGACCGCATGAATGAAAATAGCGAAAGTTTAATACATTACATAGCTTATGGACTTAGCACTTTTGTAGGCGAGTGTCCCCGCTAATCCAGCTGTAACATAAATTGATCGGTGGTGGGTACAGTCGCGCGGTTAATTAGAACTCACCCGTTGCACTGGCATCGCCGGCAGGTTCAATTCAGTTACATTTCACATCTATTCTAACTGCCCCAAATAGTAACAAGACCATAGGCATATACACAAATTTACTGAAGGATTTGCCACACTTAATGCGTTCTGCGGTCGCGGTCAGGTCAAATTGAACGCAGCCCGCATTATGTGTGGTGTAGGGGAATGGCACGCGGCACGGAATGCCGAGGACCTGGGTTCGATTCCCAGCGCTGGTCTTTTTTCTGGGGTTTTTTCTGTGCATCCATATTTCAGTTTTAGTATGAAATAATAATAGGTAAGTATATGGATTTCACGGGATGACCGTAAAAGTAATAAAAAAATGAAGTTGAAAAATAAAAACAATACAAAAAGATACTTCGGTGTAGACGCAAAATGACCAATATATAATACGCATATTGACCAATCTTATTAGGTTTAGGTTATGTTAAGGTTTCATCGGCCCGTAGGGCCAAAAGCACGCAGAAGTAGGAGCTCCGCGTGAACGGAGCTCCGTCGACACTGTTTTGTGTCGATTGGAATTGGGAATATAATATATACTGTACATTTGTCATGATATACCTACATTTTACACCGCGGTCATTTTTCATATGTGTCAATTTGCGTATGTGGCATTTCGCGTATGTGTCTATTTATGTAGATATATCATTATGCGTATAGAGGGATACTTCATATCAAACTTATTAAGGAAACTGTACATTTAAATCAAGTCACAATAGTTTAATTTGTTGTTATACAGAGTACGAAACCGCGATGCGGAGTCCGATTCGCTTGGCCAGTTTTATTTTTCTATTTCTCATTCTTCCGGGTTCGTGTGTATAGCTAGCTACTCAATGACGGAGTCATGGTAAGGTCCAGAGTTAATAAAAGTCGTCAAACGCGAAGTTGGTCAAGGATGGAACTGCGAGAAGACGGAAGAGGGCTCGGATCAACTTTGTCGTATTGACGTATGACTACCGGGAAGTAATATGTCTTCAGCGTTGGTACTATTATCCAAATGGTGATATTTATAGAATACTGTCTTATCAGCGAAAATTGTTTCCTAACTGCTTCATTTCCTAACCGCAACTGATTAATTTGCCAACTGTTTGATACATACATAAAATCACGCAGGGATAGGCAGAGTACACGAAACGTTACATTTACGTTTCGAGGTCACTTTTAGCAATTGGGATGTCCCAATTTTTGACATCGTATAATAAATCGAAAACCGTTTGGAGAAATAGGCTTTGTGAAGCGTTTTCAGAAATCAGATTCCAAAAATATGGTAAACTGAATTAAATAAAGAAATTTTAAGTAATGACCTTCATTTGACCCCTGCAGTGAATCATCACAGAGGCAGATATAAAGAAGGTCTACACTACACTCTAAAGCAAATTGACAGTTTGAAATGTTGCTGTCCTGCTTATAATAGCAAAGAGTGACAAAGACAGAACTTTAATCACATGATGCGCACCTGGCTTTAAACAGTTGTCATTTATCGTAAACTCCGAAATGTATACGAGTATTTCCAATGTATTTTTACAAATTTAATTATTAAATTACTACGTTGCAAGTAAATATAAAAGAATTTAAATATCAGATTTTAATAAAAAATATCTATTTACTATCACACCAATCACCATTAAACAAACAGTAATTTAATCGAAGCTAAAAGAAGAGAAATAAATAAAACTATTTGTCATATGGTTTTCTTAAAAAAATTATAAAAAATTAAATACTCAACCAAATTCAAAATTGATGAAAATGATTTATTGAATCAGGCGTTACTTTGCGGAGGTCCATATTAATGAACTAAAACAATTACTTTGCTCACCCGCGACCTTACAATAGTTACGTTTATGCAAGAAATGTGCGTTCATGCAGTTCCTCCACCTCCACACTGTACGAACACACACAAATCACACAAACCCAACCATCACCACCACCAAGCTACACGACGCGTTTCGAACTCAACCAGAGCTCATCTTCAGAGTTACCACAACCGTATGCTATGCTACCAAACGTTAAACTTTAAACGTTAAACTTTAAAAGTTTAACGTTTGGTAGCATAGCATACGGTTGTGGTAACTCTGAAGATGAGCTCTGGTTGAGTTCGAAACGCGTCGTGTAGCTTGGTGGTGGTGATGGTTGGGTTTATGTGATTTGTGTGTGTTCGTACAGTGTGGAGGTGGAGGAACTGCATGAACGCACATTTCTTACATAAACGTAACTATTGTAAGGTCGCGGGTGAGCAAAGTAATTGTTTTAGTTCATTGATGAAAATGGTATCTTAAAATATCCTATTCTTTGCAAAAAAAATATAAAAACTATATGTTATTTTTTTTGGTGCATCCCAATTTTAGGTTTAAAGGTAAACGTGTTATAATAGTGACAGGTTGCTAGCTTACCGCCTGCAATATACATTAACCTACTCGTATGTCCTTACTTCCTTAGCCGCTTCTTACGACATCCACGGAAAAAATGGAGAGGTGTAATTCTCCCGACACCACACGGGGAGCCAACCTCTTCTATTTATTTCGTACTAAATACAAACTGAAATATAGATGCACAGAAAAAACCCCAGAAAAAAGACCAATGCTGGGAATCGAACCCAGGTCCTCAGCATTCCGTGCCGCGTGCCATACCCCTACACCACCACTGGTCTAGAGATTAGACACGAATCTTTCCTATACATCATACATTTCAATCTGCTAAATCATCACCTTATGCAGTGACAAGCGCACATCTATGTTACACCCTCATCGAGAGATTTTAACACTCCTTCGGAACTAACCGTAAAAGTAATAAAACAATGAAGTTGAAAAAATAAGTACAAAAAAAAGTACTTCATAGCTAACTCTTCTATTTACCTACTTTTTTTTCTGAAACTGTAAACTATTCAAGATATATTTCAGGACTATCCTGTAGATCCCTATAGGTTAGATTAGATTAGTTTTATAACAATCCTTAATGTTTACAGTTTCAGAAAGATGTTGGGAAATGAAACAGTTGCGAAAACGTAGAGAACCGATATTATAGAGGATACCGAATCACATACGATTCATGCAATTCACGAAGGAGAACAGGCTTTACTTGTGGCATACCTATACATATCTGTCATCATCATCATCATCACATGGGCCCAGTACAGATTGGTAACCAACACACCGGTGAATTTCTTCTCAGATGTGTGCAGGCTTCCTCTAGATGGACTTTACGGTGAAGGAAAACATCGTGAGGAAATTTGCACATACCTTAGAAGAATGGTGTAAAGTTCGCAGACCGCACTAGGCCCGCGTGGGAAGTACGGCCCAAGCCTCTCATTTTGAGAGGAGGCCTGTAAGCTACAGTGGGATATAGGCTGATGATGTTGAACAATCCCAATTCATTCTCACATTTTCTCGCCCTCAAACGAAGCAGTTTGGAGAGAATATTTATGTAATAGTACTTAAATTGTAATTAAATTTATAAATAAATAAAAGAAAAAAGAAATTTTGATACTTCTGAATTTCAACCGTATCTCTTACGTCCCAAGGACCTTGCGGATTAAATTATGATACGGTGTAAAGTATCGCACGGAATTATCGTCAATGTTGAGAATAGCCGTCTCCAACTTTACCGGCTTTGTTCTTGAAGAAAGGGTGGACAGTTGAATTCTGTTCTTGACGAATATTGATATTAGGTAGGTATATAGTAAAGCGGGGAACGGTGACAACTTAGAAGCTTGTCGCATTGAACAGATCATCATCATCATCATCATCATCATCATCATCATCATCATCGTCGTCATCATCATCATCATCATCATCATCATCATCATCATCATCATCATCATACTTTGAGGGCTCTACATTTTGAGATAAAAATCACATTTATCAAAAAACGTGACTAGACATGTTATTTTCCGGATACTCACTTTATCTTTTATTAAATTAATGAAATGAATTATTGCGGACTGTGTTTTTCCACACTTACTTCCTCGCTCCGCTTCCCGGTTTTGTATGATTTTTTAAACCTCTTTAGCAATTCCCTGTCCACTGAAGACGAGCAGAGACCGGGACACTTTACACCAATTAAGCGAGAGTGACAAAGGGTATACATATGAAGACTCCACGGAAAAAAACAATGAATGTCACTTTTTTTATAAAACTGACCTTTTAATGCCATCTATCGGCATATCAGTGTATTGTTGGTGGCATTACTTATGTTAAATATTAGATGTGTTGTGTTGTGTATTGTGGTGACAAGTCTAACATTTGGTAGCATAGCGTAAGGTACCTATTCAGTGGTACCTACTCTGAAAATGAGCTCTGGTTGACTTCGAAACGCGTCAGTGTAGTTTGGTGGTGGTGATAGTTGGGTTTGTATGATTTGTGTGTTCGTACAGTGTGGAGGTGGAGGAACTGCATGAACACGCATTTATTACATAAACGTAACTGTCGTAAGGTTGCGGGTAAGCAAAGTAATTGTTTCAGTTCAGTAATAAAATGAATTTTAAACATGGTGCCTTTTTTCGGGTCTAAATAAGATTTTTTTTAAGCAGTCGACCTTTTTATCAAAGCAGATCTACAATGTTATTTCAGCTTTATATTTCCCGGGTTCCTCCCCTTCGGGACCATACGCTTAAGCCATCACATCATACATCTTAGCCGGAATTTGAGTTAGTGTCAGAAAGCGAGCATTTGATTGATCTTGTCCCCACGGTCCTTGGGCAGGCTAGATAAGCAGATATATGCAAATGAAGTTGTCACTTAGTCAATATGTTGACGTATTGAGTAACGGACACTACTGATCATTATTAGTTGCTATGCACACTCAACTGGTTGCAGTGTTACAGATGTACTGCAAAATGATTTTCCTTCGTACTTTATCGGAAAAGTTCGTATTTATCGTGCTCTCTCAATTAGCTTCAGTACCCATCTTCTATACTAATATTATAAAGAGGAAAGAATTGATTGTTTGTTTGTTTGTTTGTTTGTTTGCATTGAATAGGCTCCGAAACTACTGGACCGATTTCAAAAAATATTTTGCCGTTAGAAAGCTATATTATCACTGAGTGACATAGGCTACTTTTTACCGCGGGAAAATTAATTTAACGCGGGCGAAGCTGTGGACGGAAGGCTAGTATTATATACTTTGACATTTGACACTAAACAATAAAGCTCCATATTAATGGATATGAAAACATCACTCATTTAATACAATCATTGATTTACAGTTCGGGTGCCATCGTATTCCGATTGAGATCCGACTTTTCCCGATGGAAAATTTTTTTGCACTACATCTGTACCTATATAATTTGCATTAAGAGGGTTTTACCTGCTGAGCTGGCAACGTTGAATTTTTGTTAGTTTTTCTCGATTATTCCATAAAAATTGAATGAAAATTAAAAATGTTTTGTATACAAATTGTTCTAATATGTATATACCTAAGTTTATGTGTCTACTGCAATAATAATTCGAGATAAGACTTTTATTTTCTTTAAAAACCGTCAGGTAATAATTTGTTCGTTTTTAAAGAAAATAAAAGTCTATCACGAATTATTATTGCAGTAGACACATTAACTTATATATTAAAACAATTTGTATACAAAACATTTTTAATTTTCATTCAATTTTTATGGAAATATCAAGAAAAACTAACAAAAATGCAACGTTGCCAGCAGCTCAGCAGGTATAAACCCTCTTAATAGGTTATGTCGAATTTATAGATATAGAATAGGTAGGTAAATATGGCTGCTAAGATTTTTTGTTAATGGAAAAAAATTGGATGCGCTATCCGGGATTTTGAAGTAAGTAGGTAAGCTAATTAAATTACACGAGAACTTAAAACTTAAACTAAATTAAAGCTATAAGCTAAATACAAAAAGATTGCAGGTTGTTGGGGTTCCGAGGCAAAGCTTTTTTTAAAGAAGTGGGGCGCCGTCTTCGTGAGAGATGTCTTGACCATCGCCCTGGGTCGTGTCTGGAGCAAAGGTTTTTTTTTTTTTTTTTTTTTTTGTTTTTTTCGCGGTTCAGCGAGGCAGTGCAGCTAATGTATGGGGCACCTTTACACCGGGTACGATCCAGGGCGGTTTGTTTGACTGACAGCATTTTTTTTGTACTATTTAATCAATCTGTTTTTATTAACACAAAATAAGTACGCACAACGTATTAGGTTTCTTATTAGCGAGGAAATGCTGCCAGCCCTACCCCAGACCCTATTACTAAGACTCCACTGTCCGTCTGTCTGTCGGTCCGTCCGTCTTTCTGTCTGTCACCAGGCTGTATCTCATGAACCCTGATAACTAGACAGTTGAAATTTTCACAGATGATGTTTAATATCTGCTGCCACTATAACAACAATTACTAAAAATAAAATAAAGTTAAAAATTAAAAGGGGTCATCATACAAGAAACGTGTTTTTTTCAGCATTTTTAACTCGATCTTTATAAAGGCGTTAACTAGACACTTGAAATTTTCACCGATTATGTATTACTGTGGCCGGTATATAACAATAAACAATAAAAATATAATTATTTTAAATATTAAGGGGGTCCTGACTAACCAATATAAAATGGTCTAACACTGCATACCTTTTACTTAGAAGCAGGGTTCTGCTAACAATGGATTATTATAGTTACGGCTGTTTACGGCGTATATTTTGACATACCTAATGTACGGAACCCTCCGTGCGCGAGACCGACTCACACTTGGCCGGTTTTATTTTTTATTATAGTTGTAATTCAGTTTGAGTCCTTACGTAATTTAATTAATTTCTATTTCTTCTATATGTAGTTATGTGTAAGGGTAGGTATGTATTACAATACTGAAGTACGAAAGACCGAATGTATTAAAACATCGAATGGTTCAAAAGACCGACACGATTTTTTTCTGAAACCGTAAACTTTTCAGAATTTATTAAAACGGCATCCTACAGAACCCATTAGGTTAGGTTAGGTTTGTTTTTATAACAATCTTAAAAAGTTAACGGTTTCAGAAAAAAATCGTGTCGGTCTTTTGACCCATTCGATGTTTTAATACGTTCGGTCTTTCGTACTTCGGTATTGTAATACATACCCATAACGGTTCTCGAAAAAATAACAAATCAAAGATCTTTAATATTTGTAGCGACTACTAGCGCCATCTAGTCATCACATAAGAAACTAACTACACGAATTACTACAATCCTGCATCGCACTATCGAAGTTTCTCAGCTCAGCTGCATAAATACAACTTCCAACTTTCATCCCTTGGACTTCGGTCCCCAGGTATAACATCCGCCTGGAGAGAGATCTCTCTATTGCAACTATCCCCAAATATTTATTAGTAAGTTACTTAAAAGTGAAACTAATCAAATAATATTTAACAAAACGCAATGCCGCCGACAATAAGTCTTATTTTGGCCGATAAAAAGCTACGTTATCTAAAAATGTGATAAAAGAACGGATTGAGCTTAAGGAAAACTTCAGAATCGGATGTGAACGGAAGAGGATAATATATCTTCATTTAGGAAATTTCTTTTTAAGATAAATCAATCCATCTTGACTTTCAGCCGTCTATATATACGTGCCTATAGTATAATATATTAATATAGCTACGCAATACCTACTTATAAGCTTAGCAAAATACAGTAACGCCTGTGAGAAAAGTCATGCAATATTCATTCCTCTAATCGCATCTGTTGACGGGTTTTCCGCTTCACAAATGAGTGCTTGTAAAAGCCAATGTGTGAATCGATTCTATTGCAAAAGACGATTGATACTGGAAATGCAACGTAAATAGTGAAATTTATGAGCAACTTAGACCATTATCAGGGGAAGGAACTCCACTGCTGTGCTGACCATAGGCCTCCCTCAAGGTTCGTCAAACAGACCGGTCCGCAATGTAGATAGGCCTCCAATAACATGGAGCGAAGACCTGGTTAAGGTTACGGTAACGCGTTCGATGCGGATGGTGCAGCGGGTTCGATAATTGTATCGTCACTACTTTGAAAAAATCTCGTATCTTAAAATCGAAAATCTGTCAAGTGAACTTTACTAATAGCATATCAAAGTTCAAGTTGGTTTACGTATTAGAAATAGAATAGAATAGAATAATTTTTATTTCGGGCTGCATAGGCCCATATAAAAAATACCTTAAAGACTAACATACATATTTATATTATAACTTAATTACTAACACGAAAAGTCTGATTGGTTGTATTGATTTGAGATACGAGGTTTTTTGAAAGTAGTGACGATATTTCTTTTCGTCGATTTTTTTTTCAAAATGGCGGAGCTAGAGGGTGTTTAAGGTGCGGTGAACGTATATTCAGTTTTAATAAGCTATGCAAAGAGTCGTGGAAGCCCAGTTGCTGCTAGTCGCCTTAGCATTAGATTAAAGTTAGCACAACCAGTGTCTCGAGCTCCGAACCACTGTCCTTCATAACACAGGGTATCCTAGAATGAAGGCCAGGGAACTATTAAATTGTATCGGTAATATCAGGCCTTGTATAATGTTAATTGCTTGATTTTATATTATTATTATTATTATTATTAATAACAATTATAGTAAATGGTAGGATCGATAAATCTTCATAATTCTATTGCCGATTACGCTGGGTTCCATACATATCTGCCCATCATTTTTTACCATGAGCTTTACGGTGAAGGTAAATATTGTGAGAAAACCTGCCTACACCTGCAAAGAAATTCAACGGTGTGGTGAAGTTGTCAATACGCACTGGGCCCAGGAACTACGGCCTAAGCGCTTTCATTCTGAGAGGAGGCCTGTGCCATGCAGTGGGACGTATATAGGTTAGGATGATGATGATGATGATAAAAGACTCGTGAATACTGAGAGCCACTAGTTTTACTGGGATATATACAGGGTGCTATTAGTGTGACTTGACGTGGCCCCCATTTGGTACTGTCCTAAGAAGATTGAGTCTCCGAAGGGGGCTATTCCTTACCGCACGCCTCTTGGGTGTGATTTGTCAGCCGTGTCTAACTTTTGAAGAGGGTGATAGGATAATTCCGTATCAGGCAATTTGCGATTTGACAGCTTCTGGAGCTTATCGTAGGCACCAGAATACGGGGGGGCAATTACGGATAAGATTCCGAAGATTTGGGAAGTTTGAATTAAGTTGGTGTCACAATTTTATTAAAACAAGACTTTTTTTAAGTTAATAGTACCCGAGACCCGGGAAAATGTATAAAAAGATAATGAGTGTTGTGAATTCCCATAATATTAGATAGGTAGTGAAAACACCAGGCTCGTCAGGCAGGTCGTGTTTTACGAGCCTGGTGATTGCATTATCTGGTATTATTGAAATTCGGTTTTGAATGAAACATGGTGTATTGAAAACAAGCTTTTTGGCAATCCGATATAGAGAAAAATACGGTGACAGGAAAGTCTGGTATTCTGGGAATTTGGTATTTTAGTAAAAAAGTAAGTTTAAGTAGGCAATCTAGTATTTTGCAATTCTGATATTTAGGGAACGAGCGAAATTTTTTGTCTATATTTGGTAGGTCTGAGAATAGGTCGTAGGCTATTTTTATACCCCTATTCTTCCCGTACGGAGTCGCGGGGAAAAGCTAGTGTATGTATGTATTTTTATTTATTTACTGCGGCCTGCTGTCTCCTCTCTGAATGAGAGGACTTTGGTACGTCCTGCCACAAAATAAATAGGTCAGAAGTCAATCAAGTGTATGTACTTCACTTTTCATGCCTACGCTCGGCAGTTGCTCTAGGGTTGTCAATTATGGCATATGCACATAAAACTATCGTGATAGTGGCACCCGTATCTAGTTGTTTGATTTATTGTCGATAATCAAACGGGAAGAATGGAAATATAAAATAATAATAAGTAAAATACCTGCCTACAAAATTTAGCGTTTGTAATTTTCACTATCGAAAATCCCTAATAACTTCTAAACGGATTATCCTAGTTACACCATTTCCATTGTCCTATCGGTTTTAGACCTAAACCTATCTAATGACACTAAAAAAAACACAATATATATATAAACAAAAAACATGTTTTCAACTTACGTAATATTAGTGGCGTGAATTTACCTTACAAAAATGTAGTTAGGTACTTCGTTTACTGATTCAAAATAGGAAACTATTATTACTTTGGGAGTCGGGGTGGGGTGCTTACCTACCTACCTAAGTATTCTATGTAACGTTAAAATGAACCATCGAAAAACAAGCAGATACACCTACTTAACTTACCTCTTTGAAACTACTGGTAGCTTAAAAAACGACCATTCACCGTTTAGGCTTGAATTTAAACAACCGTCCACTGTACAGTTATAATAACCATTTTTTTGTTGCTCCATTATTGCACTCAAAAAATTCCACTGACGCGCGTCTCAAGCGGATGGCAATCACGCTCGAATTGATCCGAACTGATCCGAGATATCGTGTCAGTGAGCAGTGTCTATGTGTGCGTTGCTCGAGCGCACTTTGTATGTAGATTGATTTCTGCACCTATTTATTTTGTGGTCCTGCTACCAGTGTGATAAATGCAATTTTAAAACTTCCATTGAATTGGAGTTGAAATTTGGTGCTCATAATGTATATCGATGATTCTAAGACAGAGTGTAACGTAAATATAGTAGATTGTTCAACAAGGGAGGAAAATAACCAGTATCAGACGAGGTTACTTATTCCGAACCAATATTCCGAGGGTGATATTGGTGTTTTTCCCGAGTTAAACACTCTGCTTTTCATTTCGACTACAAGGAAAGTAAGAAACAATAAGTATAAATAAATAAAAATGTCTAAACTGGTCAATATGATCGTTGTAAAATATTTCAATGGAGTTTATTGTTAAGGAATAATTAATTTAACAAAATTTAGAATAATTTATTGAATCAGGCGTTACTTTGCGGAGGTCCATATTAATGAACTAAAACAATTACTTTGCTCACCCGCGACCTTACAATAGTTACGTTTATGCAAGAAATGTGCGTTCATGCAGTTCCTCCACCTCCACACTGTACGAACACACACAAATCACGCGGGTGAGCAAAGTAATTGTTTTAGTTCATTAAAATTTAGAATGTTCAATATAATAATCAATGAAAACAGTAGATAAAGTAGGTATTTTATTAAATTTATTTATAAAATATGTAAGTAACCAATTTGAACCAAGGTATTAAGCTGTAGAGATAGGCTGTGTGGACAATAACATTGTCGTTTACCGTGTTTTTTTTTTCTTAACATTATCTAACTTTTCTGGTTTAAGTCACTAAATAAGAAATTAATAATTTAATCTAATAATATTTCACTGAAATTATAAAATTTGTAATATGACTAATTAAGAAAAAAAACTCTGTACTTAATTATTCCATGTATATGCTTATGCTTGGCTGAATGCGTATGTGTTCCATTGACAGCCAGTGCCTTTATTTTTTTAAATTCATTTCTACCCTAGGGAAGAAAATAATAGTTTTCCTCCCGTATGTCAGATATGATTTGCCTCACTTTCCGAGTATGAGAGATGAAAAATGAATTTTAGACATGGGGCCAAATCGGGGATAAATAAGAACGTACTTAAGTATTTATAATCAGTCGGTTTTTTTTTGAAAACTGTATTTAAGGGCCTAAGCACACGGCGTTTTTTTAAAATTGTACTGGTAAGTTTGATTGTCCCTTGACAAAAATACTTACCGAACGCACTAAATCCCTTTTTACTATACGTTACTAACCTAGATTAAGATTAATAACACAAGTGGATCACATTGTTGTCTTTAAGTACTAAATAAATAAATAAAATTAAGGCGCCGTCGACGCGCGTTTTAGGAACGCGCGTTTACAGCGCGTTTTTCATTCCATTAGTACAGCCTTAAGGCCCCTAGCACACGGCGTTTTTTAAATAACCCGCGTGCGTATCGCGTTTGTATCGATACAAACGCGCGTCGACGGCGCGTTACAAATACGCCGTGTGCTTAGGCCCTAAGGCTTCTGACATAAACTATCTTAGTATCAGGGGGCACGGGAGTGCTTCCGCCAAGTCGGGCAAAACAAAGCTTTGATCGTATCCTCCTATTGTCGAAACCATTTAGGCTATTTAATTTTATCTTGAGCCAGACGGAAAATTACATTCTGCACGGATGTTCTTCGTACGACTCCGTCGACGATCGATTTTAGAATCAAGAAAGTGCGTTCTAATAATGTCGGAAACTCATAAAAATTCATACAGCGCGTTGGAATCGAACTCATTCATTATCCCCGAAACACCTACCTAATGCATACTATGTAGGTTCGTTTCTTTTGTCCTGTTGATTTTAAAATTGTGGTAGTTGTATAATACCGCAGCAAACACAATGATTTTTTTGAACAATGACAAGATAGATTTGTGGTCATATTCTATTATGCCTTAGTTGTAAAATGGCACTATGTATTTTATACTGTCTTAAACTTTCGTGATTTTCACTCGAATAATTACTATACTAAACGGGACTTATCACGCAAATAATATTATTTACCTCGACGTTTCGGCCACATTGCAGCAGTCGTGGTCACGAGTTAGCTGAAGTCTACACTTCAGACTCAGATAGAGTTTAGACTTCAGTTAACTCGTGGGTTATGTATTTTGGCAAGATAGTATTCTATTCTATTATTTTACACTCTTTACGTTCTCCTTGTCGATTTGCTATTGGAACATTTTGCTCTTTCAGCCGTTTTAAACAAATACATTGTACAGCTAAGTCTAAATTTGTACTTACCCAGTCACTTAATTAATTCAGGCATTTTACATGGTTGGACATTTTACCACCATGACCTGATTAAACCAAATTAAACCTTTTTACTACATTGCCATTCTTCAAAATAGTCTTTGCGACCCTAATCCCATAAGTATGCCCAGCTCATTTGATACTAAAAAGTGGTCCAAAATGGTTTGCAAATTTTAAAGCGGACAACTTACCATGTGTACATACGAACTTTGTAAGTTAAATAAATGCTTGTAAAAAAGCTATTTGCCTTCGCTTGTTAACACAATAAAAGTAAATTAGCCTTTTTCTACTCCTGTAGTATAATCTTTCAATTATACTAGGGGCGTTCAATAAAAAGTGAGAATGAGTATGTTATAAACAACTTTTACTAAATGTAATTTTATTTTTCGACATAGTCACCTTTTAGCATAATACACTTATTAAATCTTTTTTCTAAACTTAAAATTTCATTTATAAAAAAGGTCTCATCTTGAGTACTTAAAAAATCTTGTACTGCAGGGACTACCGCGTCGTCGTCTTCAAATTTCTGGCCTCTCGGGTATTGTTTCAATCTCGGAAATAGGTTGAAATCACTGGGAGCGAGATCTGGTGAATACAGAGGATGCTTAAGGATATTGAACCCAGCATCACGAATTGCAGCCATTGCAACGATGGACTTGTATGCCGGGGCATTGTCCTAGTGGAACAGCACAACTTTCGAGAGTTTACCTCGCCGTTTTTCGCGGATCTCATTGCGCAATGTTGCTATTTGTTTGGCGTATAAAGTGTCCGTAATAGTGGCTCCATGTTTGAGATACTCAATCATTAATACCCCTTTACCATCCCAAAAAACAGAGCCCATGACCTTAGCGGCAGATGGGCCCACCTTGAATTTCTTCGGAGTTGGAGATGATGGCCTTTTCCATGTCATAGACTGCAGTTTCGTTTCAGGGTCGTAATGATGGAGCCATGTTTCGTCCATTGTTATAAATCGCGCCAAAAAAAGTTCCCGGTCTTGCTGTATCAGGTCCAAAGCTTCTTGACAAATCTCGACTCTAGTTTGTTTTTGCGTGTCAGTAAGCATTCTTGGTACCCAACGCGCAGATACCTTTTTCATACCCAAGCGTTCATGTAAAATATTATGCACGCTCCCCGTTGAAATCTTTGCATTTTCAGCAATAAAACGAACCGTGACACGACGATCCGCCAAAACTGAGTTTTCAACTTTTTTCACAATTTCTTCAGTTATTGCTGTAGTTACGTCCGGAGCGGGGGTCGTCCATGGTCGATGTTCTTCCATGTCTAAATTCGGCGCACCAACGTGCGACTGTCGAATACGGAGGAGCATTAGACCCTAAAGTGTCCCGCAAATCTAAATTGACTTGGTCCGTAAAAAAATTTTTCAATCACAAGTATTTGATAACGGCGCGCAGTTAAATTTTCTCCATTTTCGCTAACGTACTCAATAGCATTGCAAAGAAATTACCGTATTTTTTTTTAAACAAAAGACAGTTAGTTTTTTTTTTCATAGCAATCAGCTAGATAGATTAGCTTTACAGGCCAGTATTTAATTTCCTAATATTGAAAGAGTTTGCATCTCATTCTCACTTTATATTGAACGCCCCTCGTTATAGTCAAAAACTATACAATAATAACTAACGTTATAAGTCTGTTCTAAGTTCTATCTATGCTCTATGATGCAAATTCAGTTACATAATAACACTTATAATTTTCATTATGTTACGGGACTGAGTAATATAATAACATTCAAAAAAAGAATACTGAATTTGATTTTGATAATCAAGTTTCTTTAAATATTCGTGTGCCACGTGATTGGTTGCTTAAAAATGAGTAAGAACAGGTAAGACCAATCACAATCAAGGTTTATTTTTTCAAGCGAAATTTAGTAATTGAGAACACGCTGATCAAGCTCTATGGTACGAGTACGGTAGTAAATTAAAAAAAAATAAAGCGGGAAAATAATATAAAGTCAATATACATTAATTAAAATATGTTTACATTAACTATTATTAAATAATGAATACTTAAATAACGGACAATAAATGAATTTTAAAGTCATTATTAAATATGAATATTTAAACATCATTCAATTTGTCTGTATGACCTAAATTCCCGGGTCCATTCTAAGGTTGTGAATAAGTAGTGAAAAAAAAAGTTTCAAAATAGCGGGAATTCACCTCATGTCATAAACACGCATTCGTGTCTTAATGACCCTTATTATGATACAGTTGCATAAAATACTATTATGTACTTACGTTTAATATGTTCAAAAAGCGCCGATAATATGGACCAGTTCCATTTCCCAGCCTCTAATTACGTCGGATAATGATGCGGCGGGACTAATAAGGTATTGATCAAATAATGTAGCAATTCTGCCCTAATTGATGGAACAATGTAATCAGGTTTATATCAGGTTTAAAATCGTGAACGTGTGTGAAACAAGAAAAGAAAAGCGTCCTATTATAATCTTCTTCTAATATATAAAAATCTCGTGTTACACAAATTGAGTGCATCGATACCTATTCATTTAATCAAATTTACCATTCATTGAGTGATTCTTAATATATATGTAGAAACCACAAAAGTAAGTTTCAAAGACCAGTAGTTAGCCAGCTAAAAAAGTTCTTTATGACCATACCATAAGGGCGTCGAGCGTGCTTTACTGTCGTGGTTCTTTTAAACCACAAAAATGGCGTTTGCCGGTGGCGTAAAATGGAACTAATGAGGCACGTACTCAGTTTACGTCTTCCGTTTAGACAGTAGCGCCACCGCAAGTCGTTCGGATAAGTTTGTGTGATGTTTACGCGGTCATAAAATGGCGGCGTTGGGGGCCATTTTGTTGTTTCCGAGTTTAGTAAATTCTTTGGTTTACAGCGGTTGTGAACACGCTGTATAATTTAATAGCTGTTGTAAGTTGATGTCAATATTGTATAAAATATAGGAAGGTAGTTGATATCAGATATAACGGAGCAAACATAATAGCCTAATTTAACATTTACACGCTTACCGTGAATTGGCAAGACGTGTGTACAAGCATAGGGGGCCGTGTTGACAGAAACCGATCGCTTAAGGCGCAAGCAACACAGAAGAGACATGGAACGGGGGCGCGTCGCGGTCGCGGTGCTTCTTGAATCAGTTTTCATACTAAGTAAATCTGGACATTAGAGCCAACAGGTCGGATGTCCAATTTTTACCAAAATCACTTTTTTTTAGAACCATACTCAATGTTTTGTCCTCTTTCAGGCCATCTAACTCTTATATCGCTCTCTTTTACTAACGAAGTTAGATTTACTAAAAAAGGTCGGATGTCCAAAATACCTTAGGAGAAAAATAACTGATGTTTAAATATGATTTTTTGCCTCTAGTAATTTTAATGTATGGCTGTAAAAGTAGGTCGGATGTTCACATAAGATATCTTGGTTTTAAATTTATCTTAGAACGGAGCGTCTGATGTAAATATCAGACCTTTTGGTTCGGGGAATACCCACAATATCCACAGTAAAAAGAGATAGCGATAAAAAATTATGGGCGATGGAAAGAGACAGAAAGCAAACATACGCCCGACGATTGCCGAAACCTTACGATTGACTGAGTGCGGCCGGCCGGCGGTTGACATGACATGTATAAACCAGTTTCTGTTTAGTTAGACCGTAGATGAAACGACGTTTATTGTTAAAGTGGGATTGTCCGTAATTAATTCACATGTCAACAGGATATTCCTAGAGTTACGAAAGGCAGAAAATAAAAGAAAGCAAGGTATTCTATCGTCGTATATTTCATTAAGTAACCTACTAGTTTTGTTTGTGCATAACTTTAAAACAGGATTAAAGAAGAAAAATCAAGGAAAGGTCAAAGTTAACAGAGTTTTAAAGGAAGAAAGAAGAATGATGCTTGGCGAGCTTCATTATTCTATTACACTACTACTTGAAAATAAATAGTACCTAGTAGTTTTATAAGTCGTAAAGTTGAATACGCGACTAGGCAAAGTTAAAGACCGATGACGGTAGGATCGTGTACTCTAAACCAGAGCTTTTGTTAGAAGTCGAAAAGTTCTATGGACAACAACAAGGAAAACCGTCATAGATTTAGTTAAAGACCCGAGAGTTGGATTAACACACTATACCACACACACACACACACACACACACACACACACACACACACACACACACACACACACACACACACACACACACACACACACACACACACACACACTGTTGGACACTATACCGAAGATAATCCTGGATGTCAGCCTGGACGACATGTTAGTATGCCTCTCAAGCAACTCAGGAATGGCAAAGCCCCTGGTGATGAAGGAATAACGGCTGAACTTCTGAAGGCGGGTGGTAAACCGATCCTCAAGGTCCTTCAGAAACTGTTCGATTCCGCCATCCGTGATGGGAAAATGCTAAAAGCATGGAACAGAAGTGTAGTGATACTGTTTTGAGAAAAAGGTGATAATACCTTATTGAAGAATTATAGAGCCATTTCACTTCTGAGCCATGTTTACAAGCTGTTTTAGAAAGTCATCACGAATCGTCTCGCGCGCAGGTTAGCTTCCAGTCTCCCGAACGAGCAGGATTCAGATAGGGCTTTAGCACCTTCGAACACATACGCCTAAGCCTTTGATTCGATCGATACTTGGGCTGTACTGCACTCTCTTCAACGGTTGAACGGTTGAAGTTTCTGTATAATAACGCCACAATGTCCGTCAGACTTCAAGACCAGATGTACAAGCCTATTCTATTGTAACGGGGTGTCCGACAAGATGTTATTTTTCCAAAACTGTTCACCGTTGCACTAGAGGATGCTTTCAAGAATCTTGACTGGGAAGGGCGAGGCTTGAATTTTAATAGCGAATACATCACTCACCTTCGATTTGCCGATGATGTAGTGCTTATGGATGAGATCTTAGAAGACCTAAGTGCGATGCTCGCTGACCTCGGGACGGGACGGTCTACGAGCGAGTTGGTCTTAAAATTGAACATGGACAAGACGAAGGTCAAGTCGACGCCTATGTTGTACCATCTCCCGTTATAATTGGAGACTCTCCACTCGAAGTTGTTGACGACTATATCTACCTGGGGCATACAATCCAATAGGTAGGTTACTTCGAGAAAGGGTCAATCGATGAATTAGACTGGCTGGGCAGCGTTCGGGAAGCTCCGCAGTATCTTGTCATCCAATATACCGCAAAGTGTCAGGTCAAAAGTCTTTGACCAGTGTGTGTTGCCAGTTATGACTTATGGCACTGAGACGTGGCTCTAGCGATGGGCCTCATAAAAAAGCTCAAAGTCACTCAGAGGGCGATGGAGTCCTCTCCAGCTGCTCGGAGTTTCTCTGCGGGATCGCATTAGAAACGATGAAATCCGCGCAAGAACTAAAGTCACCGACATAGCTCGAAGAATCGTCAGACTCAAGTGGCAGTGGGCAGGACACATGCTTGTAGAACTGATGGCCGATGGGGCAAAAAGGTTCTCAAGTGACGTCCACGGACCGGAAGACGGAAGGCCTAAGTTCAGCAGTGGACGTCTTTTGATTGAAACGATGAATGATGATGTTGAAAATGTCTGATGTTAACATAGGATTGAATTTTTTATGAAGTGGTCAAATATCCCCGGACCAAAATGTCTGATATTCACATAAGATTGAATATATTTTTATTTCATTTCGAGCCATATAGTCTGATTTGAACATAAGTCCTATACTTATTGCGCGACGACAAATTTTCTTACAGCCAAAATATCGGATGTTGATATCCGACCACAGCATGGCATATGCCATAGTAATTTTAGGTCGGATGTAACACCCTTTTGATAATCAAATTTGAATTGCATTGTTACTGATAGCGTAAGAAAGAACTTGTATGGCAGAAAATACTTGTAGTTACATGTTCTTTCTATATTAATTACTATTTTTCTTGATTTTGATACATTAAGTCGGTTTTGAAACCTTTTAAAGTTAATTTTGCTTGTCCTGTAAAGTATCAAAAATGCACATCCGACCAGTTGGCTCTGATGTCCAGAAATATAGAAGCCTCGCGTCGCGATCCAAAGCAGACAGAAGAGACGGGGCGGAGACGCGGCCTGCGAACAAACGACGCGGACTGCGACGCGCCCCCGTCCCACGTCACTTCTGTGTGGCTTGCGCTTAACATAACGTATATAAGTATGTAGAAGCTGTTCAATTTCATGTGCGATTATAGTTAGAGATGATGATCATGCAAATTAAAATATAATTTGGTACATGAATTCCAAAAACTCAGAGGCGATAGCCCGCCGAATCCTCCCACAGATCTCATTTAATTTCAACAGAAGTAATTGCTAACCGACTCGTCAAAAGGGAAAGGAGCGAGTCATGCTTTCGACAGGTTGTCAGATGTCGGAAAGTTTTCATCAACTTCATCCTTGACTTCATTTAAGTTGTTTATAATTATTCGATTTCGTCTGTCTTAGGTAGTTTTAGTTCTGTCTTTTATGTTGGGGCAACTGGCGGCTTTACTCGCGTAAAGCAATAGCTACGGCAGTGTAATTGGAATTTGGAATTCTACAATTTCCCTTGGAATTCCCAAAAATTACACTATAGTGGCTTAGATTATTTATGCACTAGATGGAGCGTCACTAGCAAACATTGCGATACAAAACGTCCACAAATCCATTTGACAGCTTCATATTACGATTGCGTTACGTCATTCCGGTTGTCACTGTGTGCGTGCTTAATGATACCAGTTAATTTCACATTCCCCAAAGTGTGGGGAAAGTGAAGCTGATTGGGGAATGTGTGGATTTTAAGTATGAACACAAATACGCGACATTTGACATCAAATTTCTGCTAGTCTTGATTAATTTCCTACAATTCATTATTCGCAACAGCTCTAAACTAAGTCACTCAGCCCACATAATTTTTCATTCCCCACACGTGGGGAATTTCGACAATGCGTTTGGGGATTTTAGCATATTACTATTGGCAACCCTGCAAATGACGCAAATGACATATAAGCCAAGTTGGCTTATATTTTTACGGGACATTTCCATGCCACCAAAGCTCTATCTAGTGCATAAATAATCTAAGTATAGTGGGAATGAAGGCATTTATCAAAAAAAGACCATGTATCAAAAACACCGGTGTTTCTAGACTTTGTGATGCATCATCATCACTGCTGGGCTTCGATCAACAATACAATATTGTTGATCGAAGCTGCTGGGCAAAGAACTCTTCTCAGATTGAAAGAGTTTGGGTCGTAGTTCCCACGCAGGCCCAGTGCGGATTGCGGTAGGCATCAGTGTTCTTTAAATTTGTGCAAAATCCTCAGTGCGCAACTCCGACTTTTACTTGGCCGGTTTTTTTTAACAATCTCAATTTCGTTTTATAGTTTTTTTTTACCGAATAAAGGAAAAATACTATTGTATATACTTACACTGGCAAAATCTTCCTCTGATGGACAGAGTCGTATTTCTGATTCTGTCTACGCGCTTATATCGTTTAAAAATGTATTGAACGCGCCCAGAGCCACGGCAGTGAAAAGACTTTTGAAATGAAGCCCGGGTAAGGCCGATAAGGGCTTATAAGGATTGAGTGCATTGACCGCCCACTAATCTCTATCGCTCTTATTGTGATGTATGGCGCCCTGACTGATGCACAGTGGTTATGAGTCTACAGTAGAACCACGGAGTTTATTGATCTTATAGTACTTTTTATAGCGTAATAATAACTTTACTGTGAGACGTTTAAGATCGAGTGCATTGACCGCCCACTCTAATCTCTATCGTTCTTAGCGACTGCTTCACAGCGGCTATGATATGATTCTAGAGTAGAACCACGGAGTTTATTGATCTTCATTAATTTATTTGTTTAGAACTTTTCATAGCATAATAATAACTGTAAGGCGTTTAAAATTGAATGTATTGACCGTACACTAGTCTTTGTCGCTCTTATTGTGATATATGGCGTCCTGACTGATATACAGCGGTTATGATATGACTCTACCATAGAGCCACTGAATTTAAAGATCTTTAATCATTGTCATAGCGTAATAATAACTAATAAGGCGATTAAGGTTGACGATTGACCACACACTAATCTTTGTCGCTCTTATTGTGATGTATGGCGCCCTGACTGATTTACAGCGATTAAAAATCGTAGAGCCACTGAATTTAAAGATCTTTAATAATTTTTACAGCGTAATATAGCTAATAAGGCGATTAAGATTGACTGCATTGACTACTCAGTAATCTTTGTCGCTCTTAATGTGATGGATAGCACCCTGACTGATGCACAGGGATAATGAATCTAGAGTAGAACCACGAAATTATTGATTAATTATGAGAAGCGAAAAAGTGTCGTCATAGATTGTACAAGAAAACACACATGAAAACGATTATAATATATTCCTTCTTTTATTAGTTCTGTGGGTGCGAGCCTTTTTTGTAAACCTTACTCAATGATGTCAGATGTGTCCGCAAAATACCCGCTGGAGTGCGACGTATGATTACAAGGCAATCTGCATACGTCAGTATTGCCATGAATATTATAGTGTTGTGTGGGATTCTGTGACCTCGGTTACAGAAACCCTGCCGTGCAACACGGCCTTACGCGTTATGCTGAACGCAGCCGTTGCGATTGCAACGAGCAGCGCTGTCTGGCGGCGAACAAACGACTTACATACATTTATAACCTAAAAAAAAAGACCGTGCGCACGACATGGTTGCTGTGATTGTGAGATTAATACAAAACAACTTACGCAAAACAGATATAAAAATGGTCTCGCCGGAAGATCAGCGCTGGCTCCACCCCAGGAGTCCGCATTTATGCTGAGGCGGGACCTTTTTCGCACACTTTTTAATGTTTTATTTTTTTATTTTATTTCTTTGTTTGCTTGTTTATTGTTTCAATCTTAGGTTTTAATAGTAATAATTGTTTGTGTTTTAAGTGTGTGAAATAAACTTTTTTCTTTCTTTCTTTTCTTTCTTCTAAAATGTGGACTTGATTAGTCGAGTTTTCTCCAACACTAGATCGAGCCTACTGTCTTCTCTCCATTACGGCGCTCGCACAGCATTCAATCGTCCCATATTTCAGGCGCGACGTTTCCGCGCGCCAGCTGTGGCGACGCAAACGTTAGGTTGTGGATCCATCATAGCTATGCGATGTAGCGGAGCGGTGTGAGGCGTAGCGAAGCTATGGACTGCTGTGAGCTTTTCAACGGCGTTGCCAATAGCTTTTCGGAGCGACTCCGGTGACTCAAGGTTTTATGCCTTCACGCCAGTTTTCCCCGTGTGACGTATTAACTGTCTCACACAGCTCTAGTTGTTCGGACAGTAAAACAAAAGAAATTCGCGTATTTACGTCCCACTGCAGGGCACAGGCCTCCTCTCAGAATGAGAGGGCTTGGGCCGTAGTTCCCACGCGGGCCCAGTGCATGCGTATTGGGAACTTCGCATACACCATTGAATTTCTTCCCAGGTGTATACATGTTTCCTCACGATGTTTTCCTTCACCGTAAAGCTCATGGTAAATTACAAACAATTACTAACAATATCGCTTTCTGCAAACCATTATGATGGGCAACATAGGTGGAAATCGGTGAATCGGGAATTAAAATGTCATGGCTGGCTCCGTAACGTAAGAGAAAGGACCGGCGTCAAAACGGTAGAACAGCTAATCAGTTGGAGATTTAAAGACCTAACTGCCTACCTCCAATAATGAAATAGAACTATAGGGGCCACTTACACAGACTAGGGTTAAAAATTCAAGTTTTTAACTGGGTTAAGCATGACAGTTCCATACATTTTGTTACTTCTTAACCCTGTGTTAGTAGGTACTTAACTCGGGGTTATATAGTTAGCTCAGGTCTGTGCAAGTCAGCCTAAGAAGAGAACAGCTCTGGTGGATAAGCATCTTTACCTCGCCCCTAGGGTTAATGAACTTAACACTTTTGCTAATGCAGGGTCGTTGTACAGTACAAACATGCTATATAGGACACGTTTGGGGTTACTATTTTATACCTCTTTGATATAAAGTACTTAAGAAAGCAAATAGTTTACATTATCTATTATTGAATATTGAACGAAGGCTAAGGCCTAGTTGGTGGTGACCCTGCCTACGAAGCAAGAGGTCCTGGGTCCTGGGTTTGATTTTACCCTATTTGTTTAGGCCTATTTCTTTAACGTTAGTTTGCATTCAAATCCCGTACTTTTCTTATCCCATGAGAATTGCAGCAAATCCGTCTTGTTCAAAATGCTAACGCGTTTTAAACTCTAGTCTACAAGTTCATTCTCAAAGCACAAATTTGTGTATTAGTATTTTTTTAGCGTTAGCCGTAAGTGCGCCTGTGTGAATACCTGTGCAACGTTTTATATAAATAGGAGTCGCACAAACTTCCACAAAGTAACGTCTGAATCAATCAATTAATAAAATAAACAATTTTAATAACAGATACTTAGGTGTTTTTAATAACTAAAGATACAAAACGTAATTTTATAAACACTAATTCCCAAGTAAATCAAATTTACATTCCAAATATAGAACTTTCCGAAAGCTTGATCGTGCGTTTCGTCCTCCTACTTTCGGCGATCACGTTCGGCGACCGCTTTCGGCGGTAACTTCGCCTACTCACATTCGGCTTCGTGCAGCAAGATCGCGCGACGTACGTAGCGAAAGTGGTAGAAACTGAACACCACCACGAACGAGAAGAAGTATAACACTGAAACATATAAGTTTACATCATCATCATCATTTCAGCCGAAAGACGTCTACTGTCCCCTCCCAACCCCTCCCCTCCTCAAAATTTAAAGCACACGTTTTTGTTTTGATAACCAATAGAGAAGGGGACTTGTGACCGGGTTTTTTAGTCCGTGCAAGTCGGACACTGTCTGGGCCCTCCATTCCCAGTTCGTCCGAAGGGATTTTTCCCGAGCACAAGTTACCCTTCCAATCCTTAAAGTAAAAAACAGCAAAGACTTCGCGTCTTTGGCCCCTCTGGCGACTCATTAAAAAAAAAAAAAAAACATAGGCCTCCCACTAAGGTACGCCAAACAGACCGGTCTTACGCCATCCGCATCAAACGCGTTTCCTCAACCTTAACCACTTGTCACTGCATCTTGTTGGAGGCCTACCTACACTGCGTCTTTGGGTCCATGGAAGCCACTCGAAAACCTTTTGGCCCCATAAGCCTGATCAGTTCTACGAGCGATGAACCCACCCTCTGCCACTTGATTCTGACGATTCTTCGAGCTATGTCGGTGACTTTAGTTTTTGCGCGGATTTCATTATTTCTAATGTGACCCCGCAGAACAAAGGGCAAACCCAGCAGCAGGTTTATTGTCTAATGTTTCTGACGCTTGCCTTCGCAATCATTATTTCTTTCTGTTAAACGGTATAAGATGGTGACAGAAAGAGATGATGAAAGCGGAGGCAAGCGTCAGAAGCGTTAGACAATAGGGCCTCTGGTGATAAATAATATTCTTTAAAATTTTCTAAAATGTAAATTTTGTTACCTTTCAAATGATACCTACCTAACAGTTATACCTTGGTAAACAGTCGGTTGAAAACATTTTTGGCTAAAAGGTGCGATATTTTTGACGCCGAGTCGTATTGTTATGCTGTATGTTGCCTGAAAACTATCAGAATAATACCGGCAAAATTTTAATCATCAGATAGGGTAGGGCATTAAGTAAATTGCAATATAAACGATGGCTGACTGATGCGGCAGATGGTTCAGATCACTCAAATGACTCGTGTTCATTAATCATGCCCATTAAATAGCGCGGTTCGTAGTTATGATGCTGTTCGTCACACACTCACATGGTCAGCGGAAACTGGGTCGTTTGTGGCGTGATTGTGGTCAAAGCATGTCTGTCTATATTGTATAAAAAACGCTTAGTATTTCATCTGAAATACGCGTGGTCGGTTTTTTTAAGTGTCTGAAAGGGTGGCAAATGGAATTAGAATACATTACAAACCTGCTCCAAAAAAGGTGAACAGTCCGCTCACGCATGCGAGGTTAGCAAGCCGGTGTTGTTCGTCCTTTATTTTAGGGGCTGGAAAAAAGTAAAATACATTAATGAACCTGTACTGTGAGTATTAAATTGGCTAAGTAAAGTTTTTTGAAGAGGTGCTAAATATATTTTTTTTCGACAGTAGTCGTCTTCTAGACCGAGATACTGCAGCTGTTTTATTTTTATCTCCTATTGTTTACTGGAAATATTTTTTTAAGTGTTCGTGATGACATTTGTAAGATTTAATGGCTGACAAGCGGTTCATGCTCAGTACTTAGTAGAAATAGAAAAAAAACGAAGTCAATTGTCAATGTCAAATGAAATCTAACCGTTTGTGTTTCGTTTACTTTGCATTGTCCAAAAAGCAGTTCCAAAATAATTATCGAAAATATTCAATAGTGATTTAATTATCGTGCATAATTCGTGGAGAAATGCGGTAAAATTGAATATCCGGCTTTTGTGCGGAGGTCGTTAAAAATAGTCCAAAAATCACACCAAAACGCAAAGCAAACGAAACGCAAACGGTTTGACATGGACAAAAGTGACAGATGACTTCGTTTTTTTTCTGTTTCTACTAAGTACTGAGCACGAACGGCTTGTCAGCCATTAAATCTCACAAATGTCAACTCGAGCACTTAAAAAAATATTTCCAGTAAACAATAGGAGATAAAAATAAAACAGCTGCAGTTTCTCGATCTTCAGAACGCCGACTGTCGAAAAAAAATATAATTAGCACCTCTTAAAAAAACTTTACTTAGCCAATTAAAACTAAAGGCATCATCATTATCATTTCAGCTGAAAGACGTCCACTGCTAAGCATAGGCCTCCTACTAAGGCTCGCCAAGTAGATCGGTGCTGCGCCATCCGCATCCAACGCGTTCCCGCAACCTTAAACCAGGTCGTCGCTTAATCTTGTTGGAGGCCTACCTACACTGCGTCTTCCGGTCCGCGGACGGCACTCGAGAAACTTTCGGCCCCATCAGCCGTCAACTCTAAGTACTTACGAGCGATTCAGTGCCTTAAGTTATCACTGGCAACACACACTGGTCAAAGACTTGACACACTGCGGTATTGGTTGGCCATTGGTCGGTAAAGGCCCACCCATTTGACCGTCATAATGGGACTGTCATCCTTCAGACACACGCTAAAATAATCTTTGTTTATATAGGGTAGGTATTCGACACTAATCAATCGATTATACCAGAGGTCCAGCGATCCAAATACCAAACATCCGAATCTGTTCAGCTGTTTTAGCGTGACGGAAAAACAAATACACTCACGCACGCACGCTTGCACATACAAACATTCGCATTTATAATATTATAGTAAGGAGGATGGTGGTGGTGGTGTTGCCTGCTGAGTGAGTGATGAGTCCTCAGATGAAGTATGCTTAGAGAATCACACAGTTATACCTCTCCAAACCACCCCCAGTCTAACAAAGCGCCGCTAAATAAGAGCAATGAATCCTCGGACTAAGTCCGTTTAGAGGACCACACTGTTATACCTCTCCAAGCCACTCCAAGTCTAACAAAGCCCCGCTAAACAAAAGTCTTCCAAAACACAGTTTCAACTGTGTATTTAGGCTTATTACCGTTGAATCTCTCTAATCAATTGTCCGCCCGCATCACCCTCGATATTTGCTGACAACACAAACACGCAAACAAACTCTATTACAACCGTGTAAGGCTTCGTTTCGTCTAGCCAATAAATACGTAGGCTGTCCCGAATTGTACCTGAAAAACTGGCAATATGGGAAAAAATAAAGGTATTCGAACGTGATTGGTTTTCTGATACATAAATGGATGAGTTCTGGAGCGACGGGATAATGTAATAAGACTGATGGAGTGCATGGCTGATACAATTTAATTAATGTAGACCACAGCAATCACGACTGGAGATCGCCTTTCGCTTATTTTTTTTTATTAGATAATTTTAACATATTAAATTTTTTATGTGCCGCTGTTCCATTTACTCCCCAAACTACCCTATTGTGACGTCATTGCGATAAGAGTCCGGAGTCTATTCATAATGATAAAGCAATGTAAGGGGCACCGAGCTTCTTGCGCTAATCGATTTTAGGTATTCTATGCACTCGTGTATGTGTGCGTGAGGGCGGCTAGAATCAAAGCCATGCGTAAGCGCAAGCGACACAAGTTCCCCGTCCGATGGCCGAAGGAGAACTACGCAACTAACTATACGGATAGGGGGAAGCACCGCGGCTCAAGATAGGTTGGTCAGACCGCGCGTGTATTTAGGTATTTTCATCGTATTACTCAAACAAATACATTTAAAAACTCATGACCTGCCGTGCAGTATTTACGTCGTACAGTCAACAGCATAAATAAGTGATAATTTATGTACCTTGTCACTTTAACGTCATGTTTGAAATGTCATACAAAATTGTCAAACGATTGAAAACGACAAGGTACAGAAATTACCACTTATTTATGCTGCTGACCCTACTAGGGATTTATTTTATTTTATAAAGACGACTTCCACATTTGGTAGGTCTGAGAATAGGTCGTAGGCTATTTTTATACCTACACCTATTCTCCGCGAACAATGAGGGGGGGGGGGGGGATAAAAAATAGCCTACGACCTATTCTCAGACCTACCGAGTGTAGAGAAAAAAGTTTCATAAACATCGGCCAAGCCGTTTCGGAGGAGTTCGGTAAGAAACACCGTGACACGAGATTTTTATATATTAGATCTCATGTCACGGTGTTTGTTACCGAACTCCTCCGAAACGGCTTGACCGATTTTTATGAATCTTTTTTCTCCATATTCAGTAGGTCTGAGAATAGGTCGTAGGCTATATTTTATACCCCTATTCTTCGCGGACGGATTCGCGGGCAATAGCTATTATTTTTTATAAGTCCCAAACTCGACACAGAAAAACTTCATCATCCCAGCCTACATTACATCCCACAGTAGAGCACAGGCCTATCCTCAGAATGAGAGAGCTTTGGCCTTATGGGAATACGCGGGCTTAGAGTGGATTGGAAACTTCACCACACCATTGAATTTCTTCGCAGGTGAGTGAAGCTTCCCCCACAATGTTTTCACTACCGTAAAGCTCATGATAAATTTCAAATGTCACATATCAATTCCACAAAACGCACGACTCCAGGTTAAAGAAATTATGGCTTGTCACTGACATCTGAGGTGAGACTGTGTCCGCTTTTGTAATAACTGTTTTATGTTGCATTTAATGTAAAATTTTGTATTTATTTTATTTTGTAAGTACCTATTTATTTTCTTTCTCTTTTGAGTATTTCTGTTTTTTTTTTCTTTACCGCACGTAATTTTAACTGTCTGCTTATCAACTATATAATAAATTTTCTTCTCTTAACTAGGTTAGTTGGAAGAGATCCCTTTTTAGGGATAAGTTCGCCTTTGTTCTCCTCTCTGTGTACTTGTATTTTTATTTTCATGTGCAATAAAGAGTTTACATACATACATACATACTCCACCAACCACCCAACTACCACCACCACCAGGCACTTTTGGCTACGAAAGATGAGAAGGAGGACGAGAAGAACGCAGGAGGAGGATGAAATGTTCATCATCATCATCATCATCATCATTTCAGCCTATATACGAGAACGAGAGGGGTTGGGCCGTAGTTCCCACGCGGGCCCAGTGCGGATTGGGAACTTAACACACACCATTGAATTTATTCGCAGGTGTATGCTGGTTTCCTCACGATATTTTCCTTCACCGAAAAGCTCTTGTTGAAATTCAAATGTAATTTCGTACATAAATTCCGAAAAACACAGAGGTGCGAGCCGGGATTTGAACCCGAGGTCCTGTGCTTGAGAGGCCATAGGTCAAACCACTAGGCTACCAAGGCTACTGGATGAAAAGAAAATTAATTATATAAATACAATTAATATAAGGATGTTAGTTTGTGTAGGTGCTGTACCATCTTTGAAGCGCACACAAGCTCGGCCTATTTTCGTGATCGCCAGCGAAGTTACTGCCATCATGACTATCATTGCGACGAGAAGATATATCTGTAAATATAAGAAAAAAACTGTAAAGAAAAGAGAGATATGAATAGAGAGAAAAAAAATACAAAAAGATACTTCATACCTAATTTATTAAAGTTGGCACAGTAGCGCCGCGCCATCTCTTGGTCCAGATGAGCGGTTAGTTCCGAAGGAGTGTTAAGTCTCTCGATAGAGGGCATAACATAGATGCGCGCTTTATCACTGCATAAGGTGATTATAACAGACTGAAATGTACGATGTATGGGAAAAATTCGTCGCTAACCTCTAGACCAGTGATGGTGTAGGAGTAAGCACGCAGCACGGAATGCTGAGGACCTGGGTTCGATTCCCAGCATTGGTCTTTTTTCTGGGGTTTTTTCTGTGCATCTATATTTCAGTTTGTATTTAGTTTGAAATATATGGTTTCACGGGATGACCGTAAAAGTAATAAAAAATGAAGTTGAAAAAATAAATACAACAAGATACTTCATACCTAACTTGTTGAAGGAATAGAGGTCCAATAAATGGATAGTAGAACGGATCAAGAAACAACAGAGGCCGTGTTGTCTAACGCGCAGGCGCTTGCAATGACATTCACTATTTCAACGTTAGACAATACAAGAGTTTCCTTGACAAACGTCAAGTAGCGCATTAAACAAATTATTGATGTGCAGAGTTGGGTAAAATTTATCTATTTACGAATAGGTAATTGGGAAGAAAACTAATATTAAGTATTCGTTTTTGGAAATAAAGAAGTAATCCTTAATTTGTTATTTTGAGTTTATCTACGTGAGTTTTATTATTATATACACCGTGAAATTTTAGTGGTTGTTTTCCCGAAACGAGGTGATTTAGTTTCGATTGTACAATCGATTTATAATTACTATTTTGACTAGAGTCAAAACCTCAAAGAGCGGTTTAGCTACGTAACTTCTATTCGATGCTCTCAGAACTTTCTCCTTACCGTGCCTCTCTCTAACTCCAAATACTATGTCTATTCTTATACTGTCCAGGCTATTCGGTTGTGGAATGCCTTGCCGATTGACTTACGACGGGCAAAATCTCTGTCAATCTTTAAATCAATGCTTAAGGTGTACTATCTGTCTTCTTGTAATAATTAGCTTTGTTATAGTTTATTTATTTATATGTGGCTGTTTATCCCAATGCTTGTATTTGTTTTAGACGTGTAATTATTATATGTACGATATATGTATGAGTAGATGTACTATTTTTTGTTGTGTTTTAATTTTCTGATCCACTGTTGATGCACCACCTGCTGTAAACTAGTCCTTCCTTGTTTCTGGTAAAGGGTTGCCTGGAAGAGATCGCTCTTCAGCGATAAGGCCGCATATTGCTTACCTTGTAACTTACTCTCTGTGTACCTGTTTTCTGTATTGCTTACTATTCCTGGTGTACAATAAGGAGTCATTGTATTGTATTGTATTGAAGAGTCAAAAATCCAATTGTGAAAAACGAAAGTTGAAAATGACCGCAAACCAATAGTAACGCTTCGTTGGTACAAGTAGCCGTACGATCGTACGATAGGTTAGGTACCAACGAAGCGTTACTATTGGTTTGCGGTCATTTTCGACTTTCGTTTTTCACAGTTGGATTTTTGACTCTAGTCAAAATAGTAATTATAAATCGATTGTACAATCGATACTAAATCACCTCGTTTCGGGAAAACAACCACTAAAATTTCACGGTGTAGAGGAATTAGTTGGGCTAAACCCCTCGTATGCGGGAAGTGAAGAAAAACGTGCACTCTAGTCTCGACTGTTACATTATATAGCCAATTTTACAGATTAAAATAAAAATACAGAAATAATGCCTTAAATTCGGCACGGATCCGTGTCTAAGCATACGAGGGGTTAAATAAAAGATTAACCCCCTGTTTCACCATCCATTGAAAAAAAAAAATTAAAAAAAAACCAATCCAATTGATCCAATTTCTTTGACGGATAAATGTGATGCCGTCTCTGTTTGTTTTGTTCGAATAGATGGAGACGGCATCATATTTATCCGTCAGTTAAAATTAATCAGTGGGTGGTGAAACAGCCCCTTAACGTGACGTTTTGACCCGACGTGACATTTTATGTGGGTACATTTATTAATTTTATTATCTAAGCTTATTTCAACAGACATAATTATATGTTCTGTCGTGATTGAGTACCGGGTTTCATATAATTGTATCCACAATTCATTTTGCGATACCCTTGTCTACTCTACTCAAGCTTCTTATTGCCCTTTAAAATATTTCTTCATTCAAAAGATGGCTGAAATCAGTTAGGTACTAGAAGCGAGTAGCTGTACTAGTTTGCCACTTCGCTAAACACGATTGGCAAGTCAAGTGGAGTATATCGGTGATTGCCGTGGCGAGGCAACTCAGGCGTCGCAGTATCTCGGTTATTACGAGCCAGTGGGTTTACCGGAATACCCTCTTATTTGTAAATAGACGTAGAGGCAAACTATTTGGAGAAAATTCTTATGTAAACCAAAGTTTTGAAGTTAGAAGGAATCTTCATAATTTCCTTAACCCTTTTTCAGGCCATATTAGGAAGCTGGGCAGTAGGAGGATAATCTTACTGACGGATTAACTATATTTTTTTTAGGAATCGAGCCTATGGAATTTGATAAAATACCATTCGATCGTGAATTAATCCTTCATAGATAAACTAAGAATTATTTTTTGTTGCTTAGGTTTGAATTGGCGGGAATGGGAACAGGTCAGCCACATGGGTACTAGTGACTTTTGGGTTGCTGTTGGAGGTTGGAGTGGCAGTGACAACTGGCAGTGACATTCAGGCGACACGCATGCTCTTTTGCATTTCTTAATGAAACAAATGTTAATGTACGATTGCAATAAAGAGTATTTTTTATTCAAGTAAATTTATCATTATTAGTGGCATCTGTTTTAAAACAGCCGTAGTGGTTTTACGAAAGGCATTAGCGTCCCGGGACGCCTAAACAGCTAAAAATAAACTTTAATCTCGGGATGGTAAACAAAGTTGGGAGGCGGATCACGCGCGCGCTGATTGTCACCGAATTAACGGACTCTGACGTTTTTATGGAATAAGCTGTGAATATCGAATTATAATCGCAGATTGTTGTCTCAAGAATTTAGGTATTTAGGGTTTCGTACAGTCGAAGAAACAGAATGACGTATCAGATCAGGTTGGGAATTTTTTGAATTGAATTTCAAGTTGACAATCTGCCAAAAATTATCGTTAAATTGTCTGTGAAAATATTGTACTCTGGTACCCGAGTCAGTTTCCTCCGCCAGTCAAACCGGTAAGTGCTACGCTCTACGCTATAGTAATTACTGTGAGAAGTATAAATAGAGGTCACTGTGCCGACTTACGATCATGGTGCGGCAGTTGTAAGCTATCTACCAACTATGCTATCTATCTAATGAGTAGCAACCCTCCGTCAGTCAAACTGGTAAATACGAGGTTCTCATCACCACCATGATCATCATTTCAGCAGTACGTCGTCCACTGCCGGACATAGTCCTCCCTAATTGATCCCAAATCATTACGGTTGGAAGCGGCTTCCATTCACCGTGAATCTGCGGCCTTTACCAGATCATCCGTTCATCTTGTTGCTGGACGTCGTGGACGTCCCACCCACGCTGCGCTTGCCAGTCCGTGGTCTCCCTCCACACAAAAAGTTTTCAGCCCGAACGGCCATCTGTCACGCTACACCACGCTCTACATTATAACAATTACTGTGAAGTACATTCGTCACTGCGGCGACTTACGATCATGGCGCGGCAGTTCTCAGTGAGCGCTACTACGATAAGCAGCAGTCCAGCGCCGGTCACGCCGCTAAGTACCACGCCTGACGCCGTCGATATCACTGTGGAAAGTATACTGGTTATTATGTCAGCCAAAAGACGTCCATTGTTGTACAAAGGTGCTCCCCAAAGAGTTCGACAACGATCGGTCCTGTACTGTCCACATCAAAGTAGTTCCTGCGACCAGATCGTAGGTCGGTCTATCATGTTAGGGACCTTCCTAAGCCTCCAGTTCACTCTAGAACCTTACTGCCAAAACTGCTGTCGGTTCTACAAGCTATGTACCCTGCCCACTGTTAAGTCTGGCAACTCGGAAGTTATGTCAGTAACTTTGGTTCACCTGGTGGTGGTGTTTAGAATATACTGGTCACTGTGAGATGTTTTAGTGAAAAGAGTGACGGTTGTGTGAGTGGAATGCGTGGTTTCCATAAGGAGTGGAAGTTATAGTTCATCATCATTATCATCCCACGTGGGCCCAGTGCGGATTGGGAACTTGACATAAACCATTAAATTTCTTCGCAGGTGTATGCAGGTTTCCTCAAGATGTTTTCCTTCACCGTAAAGCTCATGGTAAATTTAAAATGTAATTCCGAGAAATTTAGAGGTGCGAGCCTGGATTTGAACCCACGACCCTCTGCTTGAGAGGCCATAGGTCAAACTGCTAGGCCACCACGGGTTTTAGTGAAAAGAGTGACGGTTGTATGAGTGGAATGTATGATTTCCATAAGGAGGGGAAGGTTGTAGTTAAGGAAGCATAAAGTAAAAGTTTAAGAACCGAAAGAGTATGAATACTTGAAGAGAGAGGTTCAAATTTTAACAGTGTTTTCGGGAAGCTCCCATTTGTTCTATAGAACTAATGTATTTGGTATGATTTTGAACTCTTTTACTTGATGATTTCACATTTCTATAGGACATACCCGTGTTTTTTCATGGATGTGACGTACCTATTTGTGGAAGATATTTTTTTATCAGAAAAATTGTAGCCATTTTTCTGCCCCAGGGCTTGCTACAGGCCAAACTACAGGATCTTTTTGTTTGAATCTCTCCTGTAGATTATGACAAAGGTTAAGGTCTGTAGCCAATATTTTTTAGTCAACTCTACATCGGCATGTGGGACGCCTGGCCAACTTTCAGCCCATTAAATAAATCTTAAGTTTGCTGACTTGGAGTCGATAATTATATGTGCACAGGAGACAACTTTTGTTTCTCACGCTGCGCATGACCCATTGATGTTATTAAAGTAATGTAGTTACTCTGCGTCGTCTTAGTCTGATGCATCTCGTCATACTGCTTCCCGTGGGACAGAAGGAGCGTCAGCAGCACAGCTCCGGCCAGAACTTGGCAGAAGCCGATGAGGAGGACCCCTGGGAAGAGGTTGCACACGCCGCAGCAGCTCTCGAAGTGGCAGCCGGGCTTGTGAACCGCGAAGTGCAGGGGCACCTAGGATCATGATGGTGGAACATGTGTGTGAATGTGTGAGTTAGGCTGCGGGCACGAAATTAGCAGGCAGCGGAGCGGCGGCTGCGGCGAGGGTGTTGTACCCTGTGAATCCAATACACTGTATCTTCAGTACACGGTCTATCGGAGTTACAGTGTATTGGATTCACAGGGTACTGCTCTGAGTTCATTACGCGGCCGAAACGCTTGCCGCGCACAATGATTACCTCCCGGCACATGCAATGAACAGAGAAAACACTCGTCGCCGTCGACGCCAGCCCGCTGGTCGCTGACCGCGAGTCAAGCCAAGTCATAAAGTGGTATGGTTATAGGCCACAATAGAGAGATCTTTCTCCAGGCAGATGTTATGCCTGGGGACCGAAGTCCGATGGAAGAAAGTTGGAAGTTGTATTTATGCCGCTGAGTTGAGAAACTTCGATAGCGCAATGTAAAACTATACCGGGTTCTGTAACTTACACATAATGTAGCTGTTACAGGGGCTAAATTCAGGAACGGAACGGCCCAACACGGTATGCGAGCGGTAATTCGATCGTTCGCGATAGGATAGAGATGATTCAGGAACGCCAAAAATCACTGGTTTGCGAGAGATTTGTGCTGAGATTGGGATGAGCCTTATTTTTTTTTAGGGTTCCGTACCTCAAAAGGAAAAAACGGAACCCTTATAGGATCACTTTGTTGTCCGTCCGTCCGTCTGTCTGTCAAGACCCTTTTTCTCAGGAAAGCGTGGAGGTATCAAGTTGAAATTTATATAAAATACTCTGATCTACGGTCCCTTGGAGCTGTAAAAAAATCAAACTTCTAAGCCAACGCAATCAAAAGATACAGCCGTTTATGCCGCAAATTTCCGCAAATTTTCGAAACTCGCAAGGGAATCAAAACCTACAGGGTACTTCCCGCGAACTCAGAATCTTGAAATTTGGTACGAAGCAAGGTCTTATAGCACAGATAAAGAAAAAATTGCGAAAAGCATAAATTTTTTTGTCTGTCTGTCTATATCAGTACCCAATCTACAATGATCCCACACTGCGCACATTTTGCTTAGGAGCAGGGGTCTGCTAAGGCTGTTCATAGATACATATAAATTTGTACGGAACCCTCGGTGCGCGAGTCCGACTCGCACTTGGCCGGTTTTCTTTCTAGAAACCACTAGGTGTACGTGTTTCAAACCGCTTAGATCTACATAGCTAGTTACTTATAAAATCATTGTTTTTGAAGACATTAAGTGTTATTTATTAATCAATAAAAAGTTACAGCTAATGCTAATACTGTAACCAGTATTACACCAATGCGCTAATCCTGCTAATATTATAAATGTGAAAGTTTGTGAAGATGTTTGGATGTTTTTACTCAGTCACGCAATAACAGCTGAAGAGATTTACATGAAGATAGTTTGAGACCTCAGGAATAACATAGGATATTATCCCGGAAAATCGCAAAGTTCCCGCGGGATAGCTAAACGAACTCTTCGCAGACGGAGTCGCGGGCAACAGCTAAGTAATAAATAATGTAAGTGTTACCGGGTTAGTGCTCCGGCTTGTACTTCGAGGTCTCTTGTCGCTGGACTTGGTGAAGTCATCAGTAAGACTCGGCATGGCGTCCTGACAGTTCCGGAGGAGGCCAATGAAACCCTTAGCCGTTTTGAACTGGTAAAGGTGCCGTATAAAAATGTTGTTGTTGTGATTGGAAATGATTGGCATTTAGTTTGAAGTGAGTTTTGTTAGCTTTGCCAGCCAGCATTGAGTGGGGGTTTGTTCAAAAAGTTTAGAAGTAAACAGTTTTTATTGAAAGCTCAGAAGTTTTGTTGTGGGAGTTCGAAAAGTTGGATTTTAGGGTGGACCGCCACGTTAGCTCGTTGTAAAAGTTCCGCTAGATGGCGCTGTAATAAAAAGGTCGTACCTACTTTGCATGGTTTTCTGTAATTTTGAGAATATTTTTAAAATACTGGTAGTTAATATTATTATTGACGAGTTCAATTTGGCACGGCCGATTTTTTGACAGGTAATTTGTGTAGGACTCGAACCGCCTTAACGCTTATAATTGAAAATAGTTTCAAATATTCGTTGTTCGGTAGACAATCATAACGTTGTATAGTGAAAACAATACGGATAACTCACGTCTATGATCGAGTTCAGCTCGACAATGCCCGTTTGGCAGCAGCCGCTATGGCGTGTGCCCCATGAGGAAGGGCTAAAGATTAGCCCGAAACATGTCAAGCTGAACTAGATCATAAACGTGAGTTATCCATATTGTTTTCAGTCTCACGGTAGTTTCATGATAACGTTGTTATAATTAATTTTTGCATCACAACTACACACAACGAAAGATACTTAATGCGCCTCTGAGGCTGCATTGTCTAGCGCGTGTTCGTTCGCGATTGTACTCACCATCTCTTTCTACCTTTAACCTACACCAAGTGATAGAAAGAAGTGGTGAAAACGATTGTAATTCCGAGTGCGTTGCACAATACGGTCGTGGTCGTTATTTGAGTATTGGTATTTGGTATCCTATTATACCTGTACTAGGGGCGTTCAATAAAAAGTGAGAATGAGTATGTTATAAACAACTTTTACTAAATGTCATTTTATTTTTCGACATAGTCACCTTTTAGCATAATACACTTAGTATATCTTTTTTCTAAACTTAAAATTCCATTTTTAAAAAAGGTCTCATCTTGAGTACTTAAAAAATCTTGTACTGCAGCGACTACCACGTCGTCGTCTTCAAATTTCTGGCCTCTCAGGTATTGTTTCAATCTCGGAAATAGGTAGAAATCACTGGGAGCGAGATCTGGTGAATACGGAGGATGCTTAAGGATATCGAACCCAGCATCACGAATTGCAGCTATTGCAACGGCGGGCTTGTGTGCCGGGGCATTGTCCTGGTGGAACAGCACAACTTTCGAGAGTTTACCTCGCCGTTTTTCGCGGATCTCATTGCGCAATGTTGCTATTTGTTTGGCGTATAATGTGCCCGTAATAGTGGCTCCATGCTCGAGATACTCAATCATTAATACCCCTTTACCATCCCAAAAAACAGAGCCCATGACCTTACCGGCAGATGGGCTCACCTTGAATTTCTTCGGAGTTGGAGATGATGGCCTTTTCCATGTCATAGACTGCAGTTTTGTTTCTGGGTCGTAATGATGGAGCCATGTTTCGTCCATTGTTATAAATCGCGCCAAAAAAAGTTCCCGGTCTTGCTGCATCAGGTTCAAAGCTTCTTGACAAATCTCTAGTCTAGTTTGTTTTTGCGTGTCAGTAAGCATTCTTGGTACCCAACGCGCAGATACCTTTTTCATACCCAAGCGTTCATGTAACATATTATGCACGTTCCCCGTTGAAATCTTTACATTTTCAGCAATAAAACGAACTGTGACACGACGATCCGCCAAAACTGAGTTTTCGACTTTTTTCACAATTTCTTCAGGTACTGCTGTAATAGGGCGTCCGGAGCGGGGGTCGTCCATGGTCGATGTTCTTCCATGTCTAAATTCGGCGCACCAACGTGCGACTGTCGGATACGGAGGAGCATTAGACCCTAAAGTGTCCCGCAAATCCAAATTGACTTGGTCCGTAGAAAAATTTTTCAAATACAAGTATTTGATAACGGCGCGCAGTTCAATTTTCTCCATTTTCGCTAACGTACTCAATAGCATTGCAAAGAAATTACCGTATATTTTTTTAAACAAAAGACAGTTGGTTTTTTTTTCATAGCATTCAGCTAGATAGATTAGCTTTACCGGCCAGTATTTAATTTCGTAATATTAAAAGAGTTTGCATCTCATTCTCACTTTATATTGAACGCCCCTCGTACATCACATCATTGATATCTACCTACATTATTTCTAAATAATCTCTCGTAAAGATTTCATCGACAAATGAAAACAGTAACGGAGTCATGACTTGCAAATTTTTTTGCTAATACATAGATAGAATTTTAAATTTGTTTTAATGCGATTCGAGAACGGCACATTCTTACTATATCAGAAACCATATTGCCAAACGCGCGCGCGCTTGCTTTCGCATTCACTATTTCTTTCTATCAAGTGGTATAAGGTGGTGACAGAAAGAGATGGTGAAGCTAAGGCAAGCGCCCACGCGTTAGACAATTGACAAGATTTAATATTTCTAAGACTATAATTTGATTCGTTCTCCTGTATTCTGTTTGGAAAAAGAAAGACGATGATAGTTTTAAATTTTCACTAGGATTACAAATTTTTTAAGATGTGCTTATTCTAAAAGGGCATAACTCTAAAACTACCACACAACAGATCCATTACTTTTGTCTAGTCTCTATTAAAAAAAAGTGATGACGTAAATCTGACGTTGAGGTTGTCATCACGTTTAAAATTATTACAGCTCTTTTTTCTGGTGAAAAAGGCAAAGGAAACATATCTATTCTGTGGTATTATTGGTAAATTCAGATTTTTTTTTAATTTCTTGTATTTTTTAAATATGGACAAAGAAATTATAATAAATATTTTTCCGTGTTTAAGAGCTAAAACTCTTTCGATTCCTGTAGTAATTTTAAGGTTTAAAAAAAAAAATCTCGTCAGTTGGGCCTCTGGTCTAAGGAGTCGCCCTTTACAACAATCTCGGAAGGAGATGGGTTTTATTTTAAAACCGGGCAAGGCACGAAATATCGACGATATCCTACCATTGCTTGTCTTCACATTCCATAATTGTGAATAAAAATATGTAAAGCGAAAAGATGTGCCCCTAAAGATATTATCGGTATCCTTTCCATTTTCCCAGCGAGTATGGAAATTAAGCTCAGAGAATTTGCATTGCTTTTTATTTCAGAATGCGAAAATGGGATCGGATGGTCGATGCGAACATTATTCATATTGTTAAATTCTGCAGGGGCCGTGCGCAGTTTTAAAATAAAAGTTTGTACACATAGCTTTGGGATTGTTATTAGTTTTTTGTCTTAATATTTATATTATTGTATGTAACGTTTACAATTTCCTTTGTGAGTCAAAATTAATAAATGGGTCAATCAACTTTTTTTTGTAAACGATTTTCTGCTACTTTCTATGTAAACCGAAATAATTAAAAAACTGATTATTTTTCCTTATTTAAAGTATACTTTTCAAAACCCTAGATTTTTGTAGTCAATAATGGTGTAATTGCCATATTTATTTTATTTTGTATAGCTTCTATTTCGTGGGTGACCCAGGGGACAATGTTGTCCCCGAAATTTGTATGAAAATAGTGGTATTTCCCCTGGGTGACTGGATTTTATTCATAGAAACACTTATTTTTTTTTTGTTTTCACATACGTACTATGATAAACAGTTTATTTAATTACTGCAAAATCATGGTTTCACTAACCAGAGATTACAAAGTTACTTGTAAAGGAGTAAATAGAAATTTACAAAAAAAAGTTGATTGACCCAAATACTAATAAAAAACCGGCCAAGTAAGAGTCGGACTCGCGCACGAACGGTTCCGTACCATTATCTATAAAAACGGCAAAAAGAAACACGTTTGTTGTGTGGGACCCCTTAAATATTTATTTTATTCTGTTTTTTAGTATTTCTTGTTATGTTGTTGTTATAGCGGCAAGCGGCGTCGGGGGTTTTTAAAATTTTCAATTTATAGTTATTAATTATTATAAGTAACTATAAATTAAAAATTTTAAAAACCTCCAACGCAATTCGGTCGCACATATGTTTGAAAATAAAGTAAATGTCCATTCTGCGTCCAAGATCCCTTCCGCAGCTAACAAAAGAGCTTATAACTTTGAAACGGCTGATCCGATTTTGATGAAACATGTCTAAGAATAATCGCCGAGAAACCTGCTTTCAAATAAAAAAACCGCATCCAAATCAAAATCAATCAAAATTTAAGAGCTATGATGCCACAGACAGACACACAAAACACACACATAGTGGTCGAACTTATAACACCCCTCTTTTTGTGTCGGGGGTTTAAAACCTCTGTTGCCCGTGACTCCACCTGCGGAGAATGCGTATATCGCAATCCAGCGGAAAATGCATTTTTCCGCGATTAAAACTATCCTGTATCCATTTGGCTCTAAAACTATCTCTATAGGTATCAAATTTCATCTAGATTCAGTGATTCAAGCGTGAAGAGGTCACAGACAGACACACTCTCGCATTTCAGATAGACAGACACACTTTTGCATTTATAATATTAGTATGAATGGGGATGTTGACACCACCAATCAACTGACTTTCTTTTTATGAGCTGTCAAAACACAATCTCCCATAGAGTTTGAATGACAATAGCGACATATGACGTCATTGTTCGCAATGCTCAATCAACTAACTATTTATTTGTTTTAAAGCAACAAAAAATCTAATTTTGCATTTAATCGAAAATTAATCTGACTTTCAGGGCTGAAATAAAGCGTTTTTTTACTGGACTCGTGTCTTCAAATTCTTTTTTAATGGTGTCAACATCCCTATTGTGTAGGTACAGCGAACCAATTTGATTCCTAGGCAACTGTGGAACCTTGTCGCATTAAATACTAGATAATCACTACGTCAGTGCTAGTCAAAAGTTTATCAACTTTCCGATTACAGCATGCCATAAACGTACGCTCTGTGACATGAGAAAAAAAAGAAGTTTTGACAGACGGACAGTGACAATTCAAGTTAGACTTAAATACACAAGCAAACTCCTTTCCTATTATTTTCGTTGACACATGTTTGCAAAGATCGAGATGACATTAACATCACGCAATAATCTAATCACTGTCGTAGAAGATAAACAAATTGATTAATTATGATATGGTTCTATAGTGGCCTAAGAATCAATACGGTTGACTTTACCTAAAGAAAGATTATTTCCAATTTGGCACCCGGCAATTCTCGAAATACATCGAGAGAGATCGGAAATGCACTACTTAGGCTGAGGTTTTGTATTAATTACGTTAAATAGGTTTGGATATTTTGTGTGATTAAATTCTAGGATTTAATATAAGTACCCTATGAGAAAACACGAACCTTTACGGTTAAAACTGAGATGTCCCGAGTGTCAAAGTGGAATAGTACATTACTGCAGAGACAGTAAGTAAAAGCCATCCTGGACGAGTAGTTTGACGGCCGAACCGCTAGGTGAGGCCAGCAATGATACGAGGCCAGGATGGCGATTACTGGGCGAAGCTTGTATAGTGCTTTTCTGAAAAATGAAACATGTTGATAAAAATAAAATAAAAGTACACATTGAAAAAATAAAGAAAATCTACGATTCGCCATTTTAGCTACTTACTCGCTAACCTATGTCTATCTGTCTGTAGTCTATGGTATGATTGTTTTTTTTTAAAGGTACCGGGCGGAGATGTTTAGATATCTGCCAACTTTAAATTACAAGAAACGTCATAATTTTAATAAGCATTTTCTTAATTTTAAAACATTTGAAACACAAAAATTGTAATGACAACAACATAAATTAGTGAAAAATGTTCCAGTTATTTAATCAGTGAACTATCACATTTGCATACATCCTCTTAAGTGTGGACTTTTTTAATAGTTTATGTTTTTCACAGACGTAGAGCACGCGTTCCAAATTTAAACACTTGATACTTATAGGTAACGCCACGAGAATTGAGGGGAATGATAACACACACAGCACAGCTACATAAAGTCCTGATTGCAAAAAAAGTAGTGAATGAATGAAAAGAGTAGGTGAATGAAAATGTGAATTATATGATCTTAAGGTGAAATACCTACGCAATACTATGCATATCATAATTTTCGTAATTTTTCTTTTATCATATACTTAACCTATTTTTGAAATGAAATAATTTGAAAATGATAAGATATATTCGCAACAAAAAAAATCGGTATTTTATAAAAAGCGAAAAATATGCTTATCTGATTTAAATAAAATAAATCAAAATATTTTATTTTTTGTTTTGTTTGAACTAGATGTATTTTCTTAATAATTCTTAACGTAATAGGTTGAAGAAATCTTAAGTCAGTCTTGTATTGCTTGTAATTCACTGTTGATTCTGTTGAACTTGCTATCGGTACGAATAAACGTCAAAATCCCGCTGTCATTACATGAGATGTTGTTGTGTGCGTGACCTCAACTCTAATGGCGATACCTATATGTTTAGGGGAAGTTGCGTAGTGAGTCAAAAAAGTGAGTCAAATTTTGAACTAATTTATTTATTATTTATTTATTTATTTATTCAAACACACTTACATCTATCATTACAGGCTTAACCTAATGCGACAGAGAAGTCTTAAATCATCATTTAATCATCATAAATGCTAACTTATACATACAACTTAAGCACCCAAACACATAGCAAATCTATCGTGTCTTATCGGAATCAATGCGCGTGAGATAGATATCGCTGCCTCAAAACCCTATCGTCTCGATCCCGATAAGCTCACGCGTCGACACAATATGGTAATGGAATTTCATACTTACTTCCTGGACAGTTCGAGATTACTTCCTGGACAGTTCGAGATTACTTCCTGGACACTAGTAGCTAGTCTCCTGTACCACTACCATGAGTTTACACTAGTTTACAGTGACCGTACTCGCTAGCGACGGCGTAAATGATTTGCATGGAGAATCGTACTTCCGTAAGTGACCGCTAGAGGCGCTGTACAATTCTCCATACAAATAATTTACGCCGTCGCTAGCGAGTACGGTCACGTAAACTAGTGTATACTCATGGTAGAGGTACAGGATGCGTTACGTTCTACGACGTTTTTGATGATGTAATGGCAACATTTCATACATTTTTGAGAAAATAATCTTACTGTACACACTTTCGCATTTGTAATATTAGTATGGATTGTGTTGTGTACCACTCACTTGCTTGCGAAAAAATCGATAACTTAGCTTCTACTTAATTAATATCAAAGGTTTTTTCAGTTTTGTAAAGTAAAGAAACGAAATATTTTATATTGAGATTACAATTTATGAATTAATGGCAAAAAATATTTTAAAAAATTCACAAATTTGACATATTGAAATAATTGCTGAGTTTTAATAGAAAACTATTTTTAATTAAAAATTTAAAGCAGACTAAACAACGTTTATATGATATCAAGCAACTTGTTAGCTTTGCTATAAAAATTAAGAGTAAAAATTATTCAATTTCCGATTCAAAATAGTACAAAAGTATAGATTTAGTATGATACACCAATAAACGCCGAGTATTTTGATATCTACCAATACTAATAGAAATTAATAAATTTGAGTGCTTAAAGCATTTTAAAAACACTTAGTAGTTTTTTATGGAATCACTTCCGAGCGCAGCTTGCAAAGAAACTTGAATAAAAAATATTTTAGTTCTATCCATTAGGCTGAAACATTTTTTAAATGTTGCTATATTGGTACCTACTCTGTATTTTGACATTTTATAGTGTATATGTGCCACCATTTACAGATTAAAAATCAAAAACCGCCTATACTGCGCTTGGTAACCAGAGCTACCAGAAGCAATTTGGAGGTGCACAAAGTTGGTAACTCTGGTTACCACAAGCAAGTGAGTGGGTACACAAAGGTTAAATTCACAAAGCCGACCCTTGAAGCTGAATTTTAATCTACAGGCCATAGAATTAGAATTTACAATTTGTTTGCCCTAATTTCAAAGCGTTGCTTGCACAAGCACCTGTAATCGCATTGCTCTCAATTCGTATACAAATTGCGTTCAACGACGCACTTGAGTTTCTATTAACGGTTTGCTTCGGCAATACCTTTGTTAAACACAGCGGATTATCGCAGTAGGCGTATATTTAGTATTTTAGCTAGCTTAAGCTAAATCAGCAATGCCAAAGAGATAATGTTTTGCGCTTTGCAATCAAAATTGAACCTTAACGCGGCAAAGCAATTAAACTGTCAGTCAATTGAAATTGCAAACAATGTAAACAAAAAAATGTCTTTAATTTCCATTTTCCCTCATCAAATACTGCTAAATCAGTGTGTTATTTAATCTATACTTACCACAACACTGTCCTAAACCATTGAAACAGTAAACAAGTGCTAGAATATGGATATTTCATTAAATGGTTTATTTACATTGTTCGCAATTTCGCGATTTTACTTGGTCGACTTTACTGTACCAGTACTGAATTACGTACCAGAGTTTAGAATCTTTTCACAGACAATTTCAAGGTAATTTCTTTGGCAGATGTATGGAATGTCAACATGACTTTTCTAACGAAAAGGTTCCACCCTGGTACCGTTAAGGTTCACTTCGTCCACATTCCCATTTCGTTCACATTCCTACTTCGTCCACAATCCCACTTCGTCAACATTCCCATTTCCAAGTTAAGTATGAAGTATCTTTTTCTATTTATTTTTTTATTTTCTTCAACTTCATTTTTTTTTTTTTTTTATTATTACTTTTATTCCCATTTCATCCATATTCCCATTTCGTCCTTTTCCCACTTCGTCGACATTCCCACTTAGTCAACATTCCCATTTCGTCCATATTCCCACTTTGTCCACAATCCCACTTCGTCAACATTCCTAGCCGATTTTAAGGCGGTTTTCGCTATCACTTAGCTTAATTCTCAGGGAAGATTTTATTTTGTGATTTAGGTATTCATGTTTAGAAAAAAATATTTGCTAAACACAGTGTGGGTCAATCTATTCAGGTACACTACCAATTTCGTTACTATTTTGTTACGAAATGAGAATGTGGACGAAATGGGAATATGGACGAAATGGGAATGTTGACGAAATGGGAATATGGACGAAATAGGAAGTGAACGAAACGGGAATTGATTGTGGATGTAATGGGATTGCTGACGAACTAGGAAGTTGACAAAGTGGGAATGTGGACGAAGTAAACCTAAACGATGTCTGCCTTATTTTCAAATCAATGTTCTAAATGTAAAAGGCTTAATTACTTGCTTAATTGTTTTGAGAGGTGGTAAGACCCAGGGAAGGACGTAGGGTAGGATTTTCGCTTTAAAATGATAAGGATATTTTAGGTATGCAGACAATTTGGGAATAAGACTTTTCTAAAATGCCAAAATTGTAAGAAAGCGGATATTTTGAAGTTGAAGACATTTTGAGAATAAACACTTTCTGAAAAGCGAACATTGTACGGAAACTATCATTCTTGGAGATAGACATTCATTATAAGAAGCTGACATTTTGAGAAGCTGACATTATGCAAAAGACGTGCTGACATTAAAATTTATGGAAAAGCAGACATTTTGGGAAAAATACATTTTAGGAAAACGGACATTTCAGGCCAGAGCCGTCCGAGTCGACAAGCAGATCGTGTTAATACACGACTGGTTAATACCGTACCCAGTCGCACTGTAACTTACGCTGGTTGCTGCGGACAGTCGAGTTACGTTCGGACCGGCGAACATTGATCGCTTCGTAGCGTTAATTTGTACAGAGCTGTTTCATTATTGGATGGAGCGCATTTGGGAAGTTGTTATCCGCCTACTGAAGGAGCGATGTGTTTTTCAGACTCAGAATCAGAGGGCTTGGGCCGTAGTTCCCACGCGGGCCCAGAGCGGATTGGGAACTTCACACGCACCATTGAATTTCTTCGCAGGTGTATGCAGGTTTCCACACGATGTTTCCTTTCACCGTAAAGCTCATGGTAAATTTCAAAATGTAATTTCGCACATATATTCCGAAAAACTCAGAGGTGCGAGCCGGGATTTGAACGCACGACGCGCTTGAGAGGCCATTGGTCAAATCGCTAGGCCACCACGGCTTTATTTGAGTGAATGTATTTATGTATGTACTGTACTAGCTGGTGCCCGCGAGTCCGTCTGCAAAGAATTCATCTATCTATTATACAGGTTATAAACTACAGGCTGACACAAAAATGGTGATACAAAATTAGTTTTTCTTACTCAGTTAATATTGGACAACATAATGGATTAACTTAATTTTTAAAATCAGTTTGATAAAATTTAGGATGTTTATAATTAGTTGAAATTAAATTACGAGCTCAATGTATAATAAAATAAATATCACGAGACAATTCACACCAATTGAAATAGGAAAGCTTGTGTTATGGGTACTAGGCAACGGATAAACATACTTATATATATAGATACATACTTAAATACATATTAAACACCCAAGACCCGAGAACAAACATTCATATTTTTCATACAAATATCTGCCCCGACACGGGGATCGAACCCGGGACTTCAAGCTTTATAGTCAGGTTCTCTAACCACTAGGCCATCTGGTCGTCTATGGACACCTCAAATTTAATAAGACTGATGAAAACAAATTAAATTGAGCATTATATTGACCAGCATTAACTGAGTAAGAAACATTAATTTTGTATCACCATTTTTGTGTCACCCTGTATATCTGTCCCCGTCAGAATCCATCAAATCCTTTTAGTGTGAAAGAGTAACACACATCCATAAATCCAGATCCGGATTCTATTAATACAAACTTTCGCATCTATAATATACAGCGTAAGAAACAAAAGTTTGTTGCCTCTCCTGTGGACATAAAATTAGCAACTCCGAGTCAGCAAACTTAAGATTTATTTAAATGGGCCGAAAGTTGGCCAGGCGATCCACACGCAGATGTAGACTTGACTAAAAAAAATTGGCTACAGACCCTTAACTTCTTCGTCACAGGAGAGACGCAAACAATCAATCGTAATACATATTAGGATATGTATTCAATCTTTGGCAAGCCCTGCAGCCACATCCTACAGCCTAAACGGCTCTATGGATTTTGAAGTGTGAGGTGTCATTAGACATTGAAAAACCGGCCAAGTGCGAGTCGGACTCGCGCACCGAGGGTTCCGTATAAATTTATATGTATCTATGAACATCCAGTCTTAGCAGACCCCTGCTCGTTAGCAAAATGTGCGCAGTGTGGGATCATTGTAGATTGGGTACTGATACAGCCAGAGAGACAAAAAAAATTATGCTTTTCGCAATTTTTCCTTTATCTGTGCTATAAGACCTTGCTTCGTACCAAATTTCAAGATTCTGAGTTCACGGGAAGTACCCTGTAGGTTTTGATTCCCTTGCGAGTGTCGACAATTTGCGGAAAATTGCTGCATAAAAGGCTATATCTTTTGATTGCGTTAAAAATTTATGCTTTTCGCAATTTTTCCTTTATCTATGCTATAATACGTTGCTTCGTACCAAATTTCAAGATTCTGAGTTCACGGGAAGTACCTTGTAGGTTTTGATTCCCTTGCGAGTGTCGACAATTTGCGGAAAATGGCGGCATAAAAGGCTGTATCTTTTGATTGCGTTGGCTTAGAAGTTTGATTTTTTTACAGCTCCAAGGGACCGTAGACCTGAGTATTTGATATAAATTTCAGCTTGATACCTCCACGCGTTCCTGAGAAAAAGGGTCTTGACAGACAGACGGACGGACGGACGGACGGACGGACGGACGGACGGAAAACAAAGTGATCCTATAAGGGTTCCGTTTTTCAACCGACGAAAACAAAAGGAGGAGGTTCTCAATTCAACGTGTATATTTTTTTTTTGTTTTTTTTTTTTTTATGTATGATCACGCATAACTTTTTACAGAGTAGTCCGATCTGGATGATTCTTCTTTTGTTGGAAAGCGTATACCCCGAGGGTGGTCCCATTTAAACTTGGAAATAATATTCCTACCCTAAGGGTACGAAAACAGGGGATGATTGATTGTTCAGTCACTGATCGTACTATATGACCAAGCATAACTTATTACAGAGTAGTCGGATTTTGATGATTCTTTTTTTATTGGAAAGCGTATACCATAAGGGTGGCCCCATTTAAATTTGAAAATAATATTCCTACCCTAAGGGTAGGAAAACAGGGGATGATTGACTAACTTTTTACAGAGTAGTCTGATTTTCATAATTCTTTTTTATTGGATAGGATATACCTTAAAGTTGGTATTATATAAATTTGGAAAAAAAAAATACCCCAAAGATGAGAAAAAAGTATAAAATAAAACTTTTTAACAAAAAATTAAACCGCCGAAAAAACTGAAAAGCAAAAAATAATACCTTTTTTGTTTGACCTTAATCTAGGTACCAGTTTGAAGTCGGTGCCTCAGCACGAGCCAGGAGGAGTGATAGAAGCCAATCAGGTAGACGATTATAGGTCCACTCCTCCTGGCTAGTGCTGAGGCACCGACTTCAAACTGGTACCTAGATTAAGGTCAAACAAAAAAGGTATTATTTTTTGCTTTTCAGTTTTTTCGGCGGTTTATTCCTTTTGAGGTACGGAACCCTAAAAACCGGTTGTCTGTAAACCGACTTTACGTGACACGACGAAAGTTTAACGTGACAACATCATAAAGAAACATTCAAAAAACAACAATGAAACCAGGTGGTCACCCATCCAAGTACTGACCGCGCCGACGTTGCTTAACCTCGGTGATCAGACGAGAACCGGTGTTTTGTCAAATATCTTGAAAACCCCCTTTGAAACCCCCGCACCCCCTCCCCCCGCACTCCGCATTGTACATCCTGGCGTTCGCCGCTCTCTTGTACATACTGGCCTTCGCTGCTCTGTAGGTACATGTAACGTTACATGTAAGTACATGTACGTTATATTGCGTCATCCTTTTTCGTGTATGCAGCCGGCGTTTATCGATTTATTAGACGTTGTCACGTCAAAAAAAAGTAACAGTCAATATTTTATTCAGCTTTCGGCGTAACTACAGCTTCGAACTCCAAGCACACCATGGTTCCCTTCTTGCCGGATACCTCCACGATCCTCAGGACGGTGCCGTAGTCTCTTGTCAACGTATACACGTGGTCTACGAAGTCATAGTCGATGTTGGAAAATATGTACGTGCCCTGAAATGGGAAGCAGGTCATTTTTTTTATTATTAGTGGGAGACAAATATGGTGGCCTAGCAGTTTGACATATGGCCTCTCAAGCACTCTTGAGTTTTTCGGAATTTATGTGCGAAATTACATTACGTTTTCCTTCATCGTAAAGCTCATAGTAAATTTCAAATGTGTTTTCGCACGCGAACTCCGAAAAACTTAGAGCTGCGAGCCTGGGCTCGAACCCACGATCCTCTGCTCAAGAGGCCACAGGTCAAACCACTAGGCTAAGTCGCCGGTCTAGAACTTTACTGCCCCATCGGCCTGGCCACTACCACTTCAGAGTAATCGGTAAATCGGTTGATTGTGACGCACTACTGAATTATGTAACATCTGTATAATTATCGACAATCTGGCAATAAATGAATCTGAATTGAATTGAGTCTACCGATTCTCCGAGCTATGTCACAAACTTTTGTTCTCGTGCGAATACCCTCATTTCGGATTCAATTACATAGGAAAACTCCGAACATAGCTTGCTCCATCGCCCTCTAAGTGACCGTTATCGGCCACGTCTCACCGCTATACGTCATCGCTGGGAACACTGGTCAAAGACTTTTGACTTGAGACACTGCGGTTTATTGGATGATGCGATGGATGCAAATGGCGCAGGTCCGTTTGTTGAACCTCTGGGGAAGCCTATGTTCAGCATTGGACCTCATTATTCTGAAATAATGATGATAAAAGTAGACTTATATTTTATACTAAATACAAACTGACACATAGATGCACAGAAAAACCCCAGAAAAAAGACCAGCGCTGGGAATCGAACCCAGGTCCTTGGCATTCCGTACCGCGTGCTAAACCCCTACACCACCACTGGACAGGAGGTTAGACACGAATTTTTCCTATGCATCATACATTTCAGCCTGCTATAATCACTTCTGCAGTGATACAGCGCCATCTATGTTCAGTTCTCATCGAGAAACGTCGACTCTCCTTCGGAACTAATAGTAGTCGCTATTAGACCATGGTGGCTATGTGTATAAAATATATGGGATTTCACGGGATGACCGTAAAAGTAAAAAAACTGGAGTTGAAAAAATAAAAATACAAAAAGATACTTCATACCAAACTTGTAAAAGTGGACTTATTGAGTATTTTACCTTGGGAATAGAACAGGTTTTTTTGTTAAACTTGATGCCGAACACGTGGCCCATCATCGCGACGAGCTGTGAGCGGCAGCTGAGGTTCTTAATGCCGAATGTTAACTGCTGCTTGCCGTCCGCCAAGAAATAATCTTGAACTGAAAGCTACCAACATAAAAATACATATTGTTAAGTACTGGCCTTTTCCCATGGCATCGCCCGCGTAAACCATTAAGTCTAGCAGTTGAAATGAAATTCCGGAATTTCTCAAAATTACATCGTGCTCGTCATTTGTTCATATCCGACTGTTCACCCGACTGTCAAAAGAAGGTTCTTTTTTGCGAGCGTAGGTATGTATTTATTAATGTGTTTCATTCTTTGGCAAGCCCTGCAGCGTGAAGGGCTCAATGTATTTTGAAGTGTGACGTGCCATTATATTCGTATCAGTTCCGAGAGTGACATAGATATATTATTTTTCCTGGAATTCCCATGGGAACGGGAATTATACCGGAGCATTCCATCTCATTCATCTCATTTCATCTAGCATTGAAATTAAAGTTATTTTATTTCAAAATCACGCCCATGACGCGGTACACTTTATATATCGACCAACTGTATGCAAGGAGACAGTAAAGTTGTCAACCACAATTAAAAATCCTGAAAAATATTACAGAAATATTCATTCAAACTAACTAACTACCTAATGAAATATTCCTGATAAATTTTGAGATAAGTGGCAGTAGACAGGGCACATCGCTCGTGTGACTGATGGCCGATAGGGGCAAAAGGTTCTCGAATGGCGTCCACAGACCGGAAGAAAAAATGTAGGTAGGCCTCCAACGATATGGAGCGACGACCTGGTTAAGGTCCCGGAATCGCGTTGGATGCGGACAGTGCAGGGCCGGTCTGTTTATTGAACCTTGGGGGAGACATAGGCTAGGCTAGTGGACGTCGTTTGGCCGAAATAATCAATTTTGTTAGGTCTGATGAATAGGCTTAGAGTCGCTCAACGAGCTATGGAGTGGGCTACGAGTATGCTCGGGGTTAATCTATACGGGATCGAATCAGAAATGAGGAGATCCGTAGAAGAACAAGGTTCACTGACATTGCGAAACCGATTAGCTCGTTGAAATAGCAATGGGCAGGCCACATAGCACGCAGAAAAGATGGCCTTTGGGGCCGAAAAGTTCTGGAATGGAGACCACGGACTGGCAAGCGCAGCGTGGGACTTCCACCAACGAGATGGACGGACGATTTGGAAAAGGCCGCAGGTTCAAGGTACTTCCGCTTGCAACCGTAATGATTACCGTATCCATGAGGGAGGCCTATTGCCAGCAGTGGAAGTCTTACGGCTGAAATGATGATAATGAATGATGATCAATTATGAGACGCATTGTAGATAACCTTGAGAGAGGCATCAGGCCTGAGAGATGTGAAGTTTCCTCGAAGCAAGTTCTTCTTTGTGCTCGTGCTGTACAGCTCCGCGGTCACGTCTCCCGGAGGATCGGGGTCGTAAGGATGCACCGGCGTCTTGCATTTTTCTACCCGCACAAGTGTCGATACGAAAGGGCCCTGGTGGATAACAACATTGTAATGAGTGCAGCCTAGGCATACATAGAAGATTGTAGAAATTTAGGAAACCAGATTAATTTAGAAATTAGAAAGCCGTGGTGGCCTAGTGGTTTGACCTATGGCCTCTCAAGCAGAGGACCGTGGGATCGAGCCCGGGCTCGGACCTCTGTGTTTTTCGGAGTTTATGTGCGAAATTACATTTGAAACCCATGAGCTTTACGTCGTTAAAGGAAAACATAGTGAGGACACCTGAGAAGAAATTGAATGGTGTGTGCGAAGTTCTCAATCCACACTGGGCCCACGTAGGAACTAGGGCCCAAGCCCTCTCATTCTGAGAGGAAACTTACGCCCTACAGTAGGACGCTTATAGGATGAACAGCAAATTCATTTATTCACAAAGTATAGAAACCTTAAAGTAATAATTTAAAAGAACTTACAGATTTCAGTCTTGAAACGCATTCAACTGTTGTAAATTGAACTCCAGAAAATAATATTAATAACCAAATGATGCGTCCCATCTCAGTCAGTACGCGAACTGGCCATTATTTGACAATCATGATTATTAAATAAACATTAATGTCCGTTTATTCTTTTAACCCGTGTATATAAAGAAGATTTTACCTTAAAATAACGGAGTACGACATAATTTCGAGCCACGGAATACACAATTTATTAGTAATTTGGATCGATGGTTCCCGTACTTTCTGCATCCATTTAATTAAGTAGGTACATGTAGTGACATGTTCTTAAAACACATATATATTTGACTAAAGAAGTGCAAAAGCGTCTGACCAAAGGGCTGGTAGCTATCTCTCTCAAGGAATCGCCATCACCATTCAACGAGGGAATGCTGCCACGCAGGCATTACATTTAATCTAGTAGTTTTTATCTAGTTAAGTTTTAGATATTTTTTTCTTAATATTTTTATTCTTAGTTTCAATAAAAATTTCACATAATAGTATAAAACGTGCCCACCAGGTTTCCGCGAGAGGCCATATGGAGTAATAAATGTTATCTGAACCTAGGTCGAAATACCTATGCTTAGTTTTTGAGATATTTCCATTTTTATGTTTAAATTTTACTATCAAAGTGGTGGAGGTGCTAGGATTGCGTATTTATTATGTATGAAAAAATAAAAAAGTTAAAAAGCATAATTCGACCTAGGTTCACATAACATTTACCTCGTTACCATTACTTATTAACATTTACCATATGATTATTTAAAAGCGAAAAAGTTTTTCGGGTGCGCCGGTGGGATTCGAACCCACGTCTCCTGGGTATGCGCCCCAACGGGTGTTCTACCAATTGAACCACGTCGCATCCAACCGACTCCCCCGAAACACTCCTCCACTGTTGGCGTTTGTAAGCGATTAAGAATTTCGGGGGAGTCGGTTGGATGCGACGTGGTTCAATTGGTAGAACACCCGTTGGGGCGCATACCCAGGAGACGTGGGTTCGAATCCCACCGGCGCACCCGAAAAACTTTTTCGCTTTTAAATAATCTTAGATTCGGTGAGCAGCCGTATTGCTAATAAAATAAAAAAATATTTGAATAAATAGATGTGGTACATCATTTCTTACGCATTTCCAATGTAATTTGGAACGTAGGAGTCGTAGCTTCTAATAGTTGCGATGGATGTTACCACACGCCACTGTTGGCGTATGTAAGCGATTAAGAATTTCGGGGGAGTCGGTTGGATGCGACGTGGTTCAATTGGTAGAACACCCGTTGGGGCGCATACCCAGGAGACGTGGGTTCGAATCCCACCGGCGCACCCGAAAAACTTTTTCGCTTTTAAATAATCTTAGATTCGGTGAGCAGCCGTATTGCTAATAAAATAAAAATAAAATATTTACCATATGACCTCAGGAATGCGTGGTCAGACTCTCGCGGAAACCTGGTGGGCACGTTGTATATTTAAAAAAAATATCGAAACTCTGTATTTCGCCTACCTGGGGCTTTATGCCTAGCATGCTTGCGGCGTCCCTGGCTGCATGGCTATGTTCAGTCTCTGGACGAAAAAAGATCCGGCCCTGAGGTCGTCAATGAGAGAGAGAGAGAGAGATAGAATTTATCCCAGACTTTGCGAACATGTTTTGCCGACCACGATCCTAAAGTTTCTAATGCCGGAAATATGTAATCAATCGTTGAAAACTCATATTTGGCAAGTTAAGTATGAAGTATCTTTTTCTATTTATTTTTTGTTTTTCTTCAACTTCATTTTTTTATTACTTTTACGGTCATCCCGTGAAACCATATATTTCAAACTAAATACAAACTGAAATATAGATGCACAGAAAAAACCCCAGAAAAAAGACCAATGCTGGGAATCGAACCCAGGTCCTCAGCGTTCCGTGCTGCGTGCTTACCCCTACACCATCACTGGTCTAGAAGTTAGCGACGAATCTTTCCCATACATCGTACACTTCAGTCTGTTATAATCACATTAGGCAGTGATAAAGCGCATCTATGTTAATGCCCTCTACCGAGAGACTTCAACACTCCTTCGGAGCTACCCGCTCACCTGGACCAAGAGATGGCGCTACTAGGCCAACTTTTACACATATTTGGGGCACTTGATTGTTTGGGCGTGGTCAGCAAAGGTCCCTGGCTTTCTGCCAGAACCTCTGACGTAGGACGGAGCCAGTACCGTGTGTCTGAGCAAGTAACGTCCTACGACAAAGATTAGCCTACAGGCAAGGTCATAAATATATGTACTTACGTTAATTTATTGAATCAGGCGTTACTTTGCGGAGGTCCATAATTAATGAACTGAAACAATTAGTTTGCTCACCCGCAACCTTACGATAGTTGCGTTTATGTAAGAAATGCATGTTCATGCAGTCCCTCCACCTCCACACTGTACGAACACGAACGCACAGAAATCACACAAACCCAAGTATCACCACCACCAAACTACAGTGACGCGTTTCGAACTGAACCAGTGCTTTTTATATTTGCCTTTTGTATTTTTATACATATTTTTTTTTTATATTTTTTGGTTTGCTTACTGATTAAATTTTAGTTGTCGGTTTCACTGAACAGTTTATGTTTGAATTGTGGGTAAAATGGTTCCAACGGAAGACCAGCGTCAGCTTCACGGCCGACATCATGCTGAGTTGGGACCGTTTCGTGATAATATTGTGTCTGTTACCGTTTTTATTTGTTACTTTAAGTTTATGTCACGAATAAATATTTTGCTTTCTTTCTTTCTATATACCAAACAATATATAAACAACAAAAAAAATGCTTAAATGCATAAATGGAATGCATAGTCTAACATTGGTAGCATAGCGTACATTTGTGGTACCTACTCTGAAGATGAGCTCTGGTTGAGTTCAAAATGCGTCAGTGTAGTTTGGTGATGGTGATAGTTGGGTTTTGTGATTTTTGTGTGTTCGTACAGTGTAGAGGTGGAAAAACTGCATGAGCACGCATTTCTTACATAAACGTAACTAAGTATCGTAAGGTCGCGGGTGAGCAAAGTAATTGTTTCAGTTCATTATATGTACGTTACTAAGGCGCCAAGAATATTTATTATACAACTCTAAGCTGCTAACCAAAAGATTGATATTAAGTTATAATATTATATGTATTACATTTGATGCGATGGCTGTTTAAATATTTATGCCTTCCACTGTATAAACCATTTTCTGTCTGAGCCAGACATGTTATGTTTCTAGAATATTCTATCGATGGTTCAACATTCTTTTGATGTTCACAAACTAATGTTTCTATTTACATTATTTGAAGCATTTTGTTATACATATCAGTGGTGTGGAGTGAACATATTTGTAAGCAACTAGAAGAGTACGAGAAGCATGAGTTAAACTAAGTGTAACAGATGCAGTTGTTAAACAAGCTTTGCCGTACAAAAGTCACGTAAAAAACCGGCCAAATGCGACTCGGACTCGCGCACGAAGGGTTCCGTACCATTATCTATAAAAACAGCAAAAAAAAATCACGTTTGTTGTATGGAAGCCCCCCTTAAATATTGGTTTTATTCTGTTTTTAAGTATTTGTTGTTATAGCGGCAACCAAAATACATCATCTGTGAAAATTTCAACTGTCTAGCTATCACGGTTCATGAGATACAGCCTGGTGACAGACGGACAGACTGACAGACGGACAGACGGACAGACAGACAGACGGACGGACAGCGGAGCCTCAGTAATAGGGTCCCGTTTTTACCCTTTGGGTACGGAAACCTAAAAATTAGGCAACCCAGTGAAAATTCAGTTATTACGGCTCTACGCACACACGGCATTTCTCTTTTAAAGGTATTGGATAAAAACAATGCCAATCAATGAATATGACACGTATTATATTTATTAAAAAGTGTATTGCAGCTTTCACCTTTTGCTGACTTTTAAACTTAATTGAAGTCGGTCCCTAACTAAATGTTCCTCTCATCCACTCAAAGGTTGACTGGTAGAGATCTCTGAAAGGGATAATATCGTCTTTGTACATGCATCTCAATGGTTGTCAATAGTGTTTTCTTTTTGTAAAACATAAAGGGTTTACATTCTTAAGGGTCTTTTGTATTTCGGTAATGAGACGACTACACGTATACTACAATTTTGATTATCTGTACACGTTATCTAATTCATGTGCCTTAATTTCCACATTTAAGTTAATTAAATCCATGGAACTCACATTGAAATTGCCTAACAATCTACCGTCCGCGCAATTCTGTCCCAAAGGGCGTGCAATTTAGTCCCAATATCGTGGGTGCCCGGTCCAAACTTAGCTCGAAGTAATTATCGCGGTGAAGGTGCAGCGGCAATAATCAAAACAATTAATGTGGCCCCCGAGCGACAGATGGCGCTGGCTAATTAGATCTCAGCCTTGAGTAATTACCTCCTAGCCTGAGTACCTACTGCGCTGTGTATTGGCTATGTGCGCGATGACAGCGCCCCTAGTGGCCACAATTATTGTGGAGTTGAAATAGAAAAATAAAATGAAGTCAACTCACTTCTGTCAATATCAAATGAAAGCTAACCGTTTGCGTTATGATTTGTTTTACGGTGTCATCTAACCTCATCATCCATCATCTTCCCAGCCTATATACGTCCCACTGCAGGGCACAGGTCTCCTCTTAGAATGAGAGGGGATGGGCCGTAGTACCCACGCGGGCCCAGTGTGGGTTGGGAACTTCACACACACCACTGAATTTCTTCTCAGGTGTGTACAGGTTTCCTAACGATGTTTTCCTTGACTGTAAAGCACATGGAAAATTTCAAATTTAATTTCTAAATTCACACAAATTTTGAAAAACTCAGGGGTGGGAACCCGGGTTCGAACCCACGACCTTCGGATTGAGTAGCCATAGGTCAAACCAATAAGCTACAACGGCCTCAATTAACCTATTGTCAAAAACAGGAACCAATTAAACTCCCATCAATGGAAATTCACGGGCCAGAGCTAATCGTACTTCACACTACTTCTCACTATACAATAGTCATATCATTATAAATGCGATTAGATTTTGTACCCGTATGTTTGTAAGTCTTCACGCAAAAACCAAAGAACGAATGTTCATGAAATTTAGAACACAAATACCTAAATCAGATTTTTTTTATGATGCGGAAGTGAAGAATTATAGATTTTTTTTATATACGAGGGGCGTTCAATATAAAGTGAGAATGAGATGCAAACTCTTTTAATATTACGAAATTAAATACTGGCCGGTAAAGCTAATCTATCTAGCTGATTGCTATGAAAAAAAAAACTAACTGTCTTTTGTTTAAAAAAATATACGGTAATTACTTTGCAATGCTATTGAGTACGTTAGCGAAAATGGAGAAAATTGAACTGCGCGCCGTTATCAAATACTTGTGTTTGAAAAATTTTTCTACGGACCAAGTCAATTTGGATTTGCGGGACACTTTAGGGTCTAATGCTCCTCCGTATTCGACAGTCGCACGTTGGTGCGCCGAATTTAGACGTGGAAGAACATCGACAATGGACGACCCCCGCTCCGGACGCCCTACTACAGCAGTAACTGAAGAAATTGTGAAAAAAGTCGAAAACTCAGTTTTGGCGGATCGTCGTGTCACGGTTCGTTTTATTGCTGAAAATGTAAAGATTTCAACGGGGAGCGTGCATAATATTTTACATGAACGCTTGGGTATGAAAAAGGTATCTGCGCGTTGGGTACCAAGAATGCTTACTGACACGCAAAAACAAACTAAACTAGAGATTTGTCAAGAAGCTTTGAACCTGATGCAGCAAGACCGGGAACTTTTTTTGGCGCGATTTATAACAATGGACGAAATATGGCTCCATCATTACGACCCAGAAACGAAACTGCAGTCTATGACATGGAAAAGGCCATCATCTCCAACTCCGAAGATATTCAAGGTGAGCCCATCTGCCGGTAAGGTCATGGGCTCTGTTTTTTGGGATGGTAAAGGGGTATTAATGATTGAGTATCTCGAGCATGGAGCCACTATTACGGGCACTTTATACGCCAAACAAATAGCAACATTGCGCAATGAGATCCGCGAAAAACGGCAAGGTAAACTCTCGAAAGTTGTGCTGTTCCACCAGGACAATGCCCCGGCACACAAGTCCGCCGTTGCAATGGCTGCAATTCGTGATGCTGGGTTCGATATCCTTATGCATCCTCCGTATTCACCAGATCTCGCTCCCAGTGATTTCTACCTATTTCCGAGATTGAAACAATACCTGAGTAGTGAGTAGTAGTCGGTAGTCGCTGCAGTACAAGATTTTTTAAGTACTCAAGATGAGACCTTTTTTAAAAATGGAATTTTAAGTTTAGAAAAAAGATATACTAAGTGTATTATGCTAAAAGGTGACTATGTCGAAAAATAAAATGACATTTAGTAAAAGTTGTTTATAACATACTCATTCTCACTTTTTATTGAACGCCCCTTGTAAGAGGGGGCAAACGAGCAGACGGGTCACCTGATAGAGAGCGATCACCGTCGCCCATGGGCACCCGCAACACGAGGGGAATCACAGGTGCGTTGCCGACTCTTTAGGCCTTTTAGGAATTGGTAGGCTCGTATTTTAAAGATCCCTAAGTTGTAACGCTCCGGGAATGTTGCCGCAGTAATCTGATTCCAGATCTTCGTCGTGCGAGGAAATAAGTTTCACTTAGAACGCACGGTACTAGACTGCCCATCATCAAGATGGTGAGGATGGAAAGACAGACGGTTCCTCGAAGTTACTTGAAGTTTGTATGTATGTATGTAAAACTCTTTATTGTACGTAAAACATAAAAATTAACAGTTAACAAGAGAAACATATGTACAAAGGCGAACTTATCCCTTAAAGGGAAACAATAGAGCTTAACAATAAAGCTTTTTTTTAATGGAACGTAGAGACTTCATTGCTTTTAGACCTCGTCTATTAAATAACAACCGCTTTAGCCTAGTTGGTAGTGACCCTGCCTACGAAGCAAGAGGTTCTGGGTTCGAATCCCGGTAAGGGCATTTATTTGTGTGATGAGCACGAATATTTGTTCCTGAGTTATGGATGTTTTCTATGCATTTAAGTATTTATTTATCTATATAAGTATGTTTATCGTCGTCTAGTACCCATAGTACAAGCTTTGCTTAGTTTGGGACTAGGTCGATTTGTGTAAGATTGTCCCCCCCCATAAATTCAATTTTGGCTAGGGATTAAAATTTATCAACTCCTGATTACCGATTGAAAATCATGGTGTATACTTGGCCCTACCGAGATTTTGGCGCATTTATTGCATTCATTTGATCATGTGCTGTATCATTACTAGCAAAGCTTTAGTCCTAAAATTCATGTGTAAGATATTTGAGGTTTCACTCTAATGACCTGTGCTTATCGAAACACGATTATTTAATTGTAGCTCGCTCGATAGAAAAAAAATCCAAAGTGGGTCTCTAATAAATAAAATAAATTCTTAGTAACGACGTAAATACCGTACGGCAGGTCAAGACTTTTTGAATGTTAATAAAACAAGATGTTTTCTAGGGCGTAGTGTTGCTACATTTTTAAATGTATTTGTTTTAGTAATACGATGAAAATACCTAAATACAAGCACAGTCTAACCAACCTATCTTGAGCCATTGTGCTTCCCCCATATCCGATAGTCAGGGTTACCTATCAAAATTTAGAAATATTTTTTTCCGAATATTTAAAATCCCGAATGCTTCATTTATCCGAATGCATTTTTTTCTTAAACTGTAAATATTTCAGGATTTTTATAAAACAACCCTAACCTAACCTAAAGGGTTCTACACGAAGGTCCTGAAATAAATCCTGAAATATTTACAGTTTCAGAAAAAAATGCTTTCGGACAAATGAAGTTTTCGGGATTCTAAACCTTCGGAAATAAAATTTTCTAAACATCGATAGGATCCCCTCACGCACACATACACGAGTGCATAGAATACCTATAATCGATTAGCGCCAAAAGCTCGGTAGGGCCTTAACTTAACCTATTTCCTTAGTCGCTTCTTACGACATCCACGGAAGAAATGGGGAGGTGTAATTCTAAACCCGACAGCAAACATAAAAAAAATTGAATTGATAGTTTCCTTTTTTGAAGTCGGTTAAAAAGTCGGGATTCAGGAAGCTCAATAATTATTTATAAACAAAGCCGCAGGAATCAGCTGGTCACCTACAGAAGTATGTTTTTGTTATAATGTTTTTTTAATCATTGATGGCCAAATCATTTATGATGATAAACTGATGCCAAAAGCCGAGCTCATAATAGATGCTAGAACATAACGGCATGTTTTTCCGATTGGCATTGTCTTTACACTATGTGGAATCATTATCAACTGCCTGGCTGCAACAACAGTGACACCTAAAGCTGAATCGGTAAATATTGAAGAAATAGCTGTGGCCTGCGACTCCGTCTGCGAAGAATTTCTTCAAGCTAGCCCGCGGGCACTATGCTATAATCGAGAACATCGTTCCCGCGGGCCGATAAGACGGGCTGTATTTCAGCTGTGACGTAGATAACTGCCGACTGCCCATACCTACACATTGCAGTTGCATAGCAGCCAGCAAAACTGCACGCGAACTGAACGCTAGCCGCGGCTGAAATGTATGGGCAGTCGGCAGTTTGAGTTACCTTCACGTCGCAGGTGGAATGCAGTCCGTCTGTATCGGACCTAAGAACAAATCTCGCTATCTTTCATAGTTTCTGACTTCTCCATATTGACCCATTTTGGATCGATCACCCTTCGTCACTAAGTTGTAGGTACAGTCACTACAGTGTAGTGTATACTCGGCACAAGCGATGTTCTGCACCTGACTAAACTACAACAACAACAGCATGATTTGATGATTGATTTTACATCATGTAAGCAATAAATCATTTGAATTTGAATTTGATTCTAGGGTCCTTATACGGCAACTGCTGTAGGGCTCAAAAGATGCGAAAATCCGAGGCCACCATATGTGAAAGATCCTGCCATGCTGTTAACGTTCGAAAATGGCTATTTAAAAAAAAGCCTACTTACTAAAGGGAAATGTGACCGTACTTAAAAGTACTCAGAACGCCAAGGTGAGTCTAAAAATTATTATAACCTACCCTGTATTTAAATTGTGTCCCAATTCTGATCTAAGCCTAAACTTTTGCACGCCATTACGTATTATTAAGTATTGGTAGAGATAAACTACGATAACACCACCAGACCAGACCAGGTTAGACGACCAGATGGCCTAGTGGTTAGAGAACCTGACTATGAAGCTTGAGGTCCCGGGTTCGATTCCCGTGTCGGGGCAGATATTTTTATGAAAATACGAATGTTTGTTCTCGGGTCTTGGGTGTTTAATATGTATTTAAGTATGTATCTATATATATAAGTATGTTTATCCGTTGCCTGGTACCCATAACACAAGCTTTCCTAGCTTACTTTGGGACTAGGTCAATTGGTGTGAATTGACCCGTGATATTTTTTATTTTTTTATTTTTTTTTTTATGTTAGAGAGGTCAGACAAACGAACTAGTGGGTCACCTGATGTTAAATGATCACCACTGTCCATAGACACCCGCAGCACTTTACGCGATGCCAGTGCGTTGTCGGCCCTAAAAGGGAGAGGAAAAAGGAAAGGGAATAGAGGAGGGGGAGAGGTATTGGGCCCCCGGCGCTCTCACTGACCGTACGAAACGCAGCAGGAGTACTGCTGCTTCACGCCAGTGTTCTGTGAGAGTGTTATTTAACATGGCCCGCCCCTCTAAATTACTATTCCAATGTGTTATGTCACTCCACTAGTCGAACAATTAATCCGAGTATCTGCTTTTGTTTGAAGGCTGTCTCAGCACGCACACATGCGTTGAAATTTCTGGTGGTGCTTTGCTTTATAAATACTTTAACTGCCGCTATTGGTGGGTTGTTGCCGCCATGTTAGCATGCGTCGCATGGCATGCTAGTCAGCCGCCACACTTCCGATTGAAATGATTGAATAAGACGGATAACAGATGTACTGATTACAGTACATAGTGCTAATTATAGCACCATGTAACTATATAACATGGGTCTAATTTAAAGTTTGAATCGTACCTTCGGCTATCATCGGAATAGTTTGTTCGTGTCTGCGCGGCCGAAGATGCACGAGCACGACGCGCCATATAAAGTGTGTACTACTGTACTGTACTGTGAATGAATCCAAATATATGGAGTGAGTGAGACAGGTAACAGGAGTACTGTAATTTGCACCTTGTAACTACATAATATATGACATAAGTTTAAAGTTTGAATAATTTATTGAATCAGGCATTACTTTGCGGATGTCCATATTAATGAACTGAAACAATTACTTTGCTCACCCGCGACTTTTAAAGTCTTTAAGTCTAGTTAGTTTTTTAAAGGCAAAGTAACTGTTTCAGTTCATTTAAAGTTTGAATCGTATCTTCGGATATCACCGGAGTTCTTCGTTCGTGTCTCTGCGATCGAAAAGGCACGACGCGCTATAGTTATGTATTAAAGTGTGTACAGTCAGCAACGAATGTCCATGAACACATCCAAATTTTCATAACACCTGCACGCTGTAAAGTTTCATATGTTACTGAACATGATGTAATACAAATATCGATTGGACACTTGCAAATAACAGAAAACGGTGTACACTATTTTTTCAAAAGTTGCTGAACATGTTTATTAGATTACGTACTTCTTAACTTCAGTTGAATTTTGACAATCATCGAGAAGAGTGCTAACCTGTCACGTCATTTCATCTCTTTCTTTCATTGTGGGTATGTATATGTCATCGTCGTTGTCTTTTTTTACACCAGCCAGTGTTTCTTGTTTATTTTAGGTAAAATGTGTAGCAACCTCTTTGGTTTGAATTGGATGTGAAAATAATAAATCTGACCAAATACTTTGTGAATTATAATTTCCTTTGATATTTGTAATTATAATGTCCAACTACTTTTGAAAGTATACTGTTCAGCCACTTTTTAAATTATAATGTCTAGTCACTTTTTGATTTATACTGTCCAGCAACTTTTCAAATTATATTGTTTAGCTACTATTGGCATTTTAAGATGTAAATGTATTTTTGTTTGTACTTCAGTTCAGTAACTTATGTACAATGAATGTGTCTAGTAACTTTTAAAATCTTATTTTGTTCGGCGACTTTCGTTGCTGACTGTACTACTGTAGTAGGTACTTTTGTTTTATCTAGGTAAGCATCAAAGAGTTTTACTATGAAGATGGCAAATGGCAGATGACCTTCAACGTCAAGAATTTAAGTTGTCGCTCGGCGCTGATAGGTGTTGTCCTGGATGCTTTTGATATTATGTATGAGAAGAGAACTTGCACAGTTCCAAGGGTACAGTATGACATTGATGCTAAGTTTCATCATTTCAGCCGCAAGACGTCCACAGCTGGACATAAGCCTCCCCCAAGGATCGCCAATCAGATCGGCCCTGCGCCATCCGCATCAAACGCGTTCCCGCAACCTAAACCAGGTCGTCACTCCATCTTGTTGGGCCTACTTACACTGCTAAGTTTACATGTAACTAAAAGCACAACTAAGACTATCGGTCACTTTACATCGACGCGACGCGATATGACGGTGGTTAAAGGGGCTTTTTTAAAGTTAATTAATCCGCTTAACTTATCGGTTTTATTCTTCTTTTCATTTTCAAAGGTTGCCGGGAAGAAATCGCCCTTAGCGATAAGAAGCCGCTTACTGTGCATATTTTCGGGTTCGTTACTGAAGGTCTTGGCGAGCAGAGCACCTTAGTTGTATATTGTCCGGGTAGCAAAATGTTTTGGTCTGTAAACGCCCTCATTAAAACGACTTACTAGGGGCGTTCAATAAAAAGTGAGAATGAGTATGTTATAAACAACTTTTACTAAGTGTCATTTTATTTTTCGACATAGTCACCTTTTAGCATAATACACTTAGTATATCTTTTTTCTAAACTTAAAATTCCATTTTTAAAAAAGGTCTCATCTTGAGTACTTAAAAAATCTTGTACTGCAGCGACTACTGCGTCGTCGTCTTTAAATTTCTGGCCTCTCAGGTATTGCTTCAATCTCGGAAATAGGTAGAAATCACTGGGAGCGAGATCTGGTGAATACGGAGGATTCTTAAGGATATCGAACCCAGCATCACGAATTGCAGCCATTGCAACGGCGGACTTGTGTGCCGGGGCAATGTCCTGCTGGAACAGCACAACTTTCGAGAGTTTACCTCGCCGTTTTTCGCGGATCTCATTGCGCAATGTTGCTATTTGTTTGGCGTATAAAGTGCCCGTAATAGTGGCTCCATGTTTGAGATACTCAATCATTAATACCCCTTTACCATCCCAAAAAACAGTGCCCATGACCTTACCGGCAGATGGGCTCACCTTGAATTTCTTCGGAGTTGGAGATGATGGCCTTTTCCATGTCATAGACTGCAGTTTCGTTTCAGGGTCGTAATGATGGAGCCATGTTTCGTCCATTGTTATAAATCGCGCCAAAAAAAGTTCCCGGTCTTGCTGCGTCAGGTTCAAAGCTTCTTGACAAATCTCTGGTCTAGTTTGTTTTTGCGTGTCAGTAAGATTCTTGGTACCCAACGCGCAGATACCTTTTTCATACCCAAGCGTTCATGTTAAATATTATGCACGCTCCCCGTTGAAATCTTTAAATTTTCAGCAATAAAACGAACTGTGACACGACGATCCGCCAAAACTGAGTTTTCGACTTTTTTCACAATTTCTTCAGTTACTGCTGTAGTATGGCGTCCGGAGCGGGGGTCGTCCATTGTCGATGTTCTTCCACGTCTAAATTCGGCGCACCAACGTGCGACTGTCGAATACGGAGGAGCATTAGACCCTAAAGTGTCCCGCAAATCCAAATTGACTTGGTCCGTAGAAAAATTTTTAAAATACAAGTATTTGATAACGGTGCGCAGTTAAATTTTCTCCATTTTCGCTAACGTACTCAATAGCATTGCAAAGAAATTACCGTATTTTTTTTTAAACAAAAGACAGTTAGTTTTTTTTTTCATAGCAATCAGCTAGATAGATTAGCTTTACCGGCCAGTGTTTAATTTCCTAATATTGAAAGAGTTTGCATCTCATTCTCACTTTATATTGAACGCCCCTCGTACTTAATACCAATTTGATTCCTAGGCTACCTACTACAGAACCTTGTCGTATTAACTACTAGATAATTACAACGTCAGTGTGGGTTATAGGATTATCAACTTTCCGATCACAACATGCAATAAATCTAGAGTTTATAAACGTTTTCGATCCATGACATGAGGAGAAAAATAAGTTTTGACAGATGGACAGTGACAATTTAAGTTATTAATACACAAGCAAACTCCTTTCCTTCCTATTCATTATCCTTGACACATGTTCGCAAAGATCGGGATGTCATCATGCCATAGGTACTTACATCACGCAATAATCACTGTCGTAGAGGATAAACAATTGATTTATTATGACATGGTTCCATAGTGGCAAAGGAAAAATGTTTTTAACTTTTTAATTTTTTACTGACCATAAACTATGCACTTCACGTTCTGATATGTAAAGAATAATGTCAACATTTACGGATATTTTTGAGAAAAGAGTTATTGTATTGTTTTGTATCAACCAGCCAGTTTTGTTGCATTAAAGGCTTTGGGTCTCTCCAAATCTAGAGTTCGACCAAGATAAGTCTGCAACGATTTTGATAGCACACGCAGTGCACGTGTTATTTACGAGGGGCGTTCAATATAAAGTGAGAATGAGATGCAAACTCTTTTAATATTACGAAATTAAATACTGGCCGGTAAAGCTAATCTATCTAGCTGATTGCTATGAAAAAAAAAACTAACTGTCTTTTGTTTAAAAAAATATACGGTAATTTATTTGCAATGCTATTGAGTACGTTAGCGAAAATGGAGAAAATTGAACTGCGCGCCGTTATCAAATACTTGTATTTGAAAATTTTTTCTACGGACCAAGTCAATTTGGATTTGCGGGACACTTTAGGGTCTAATACTCCTTCGTATTCAACAGTCGCACGTTGGTGCGCCGAATTTAGACGTGGAAGAACATCGACAATGGACGACCCCCGCTCCGGACGCCCTACTACAGCAGTAACTGAAGAAATTGTGAAAAAAGTCGAAAACTCAGTTTTGGCGGATCGTCGTGTCTCAGTTCGTTTTATTGCTGAAAATGTAAAGATTTCAACGGGGAGCGTGCATAATATTTTACATGAACGCTTGGGTATGAAAAAGGTATCTGCGCGTTGGGTACCAAGAATGCTTACTGACACGCAAAAACAAACTAGACTAGAGATTTGTCAAGAAGCTTTGAACCTGATGCAGCAAGACCGGGAACTTTTTTTGGCGCGGTTTATAACAATGGACGAAACATGGCTCCATCATTACGACCCTGAAACGAAACTGCAGTCTATGACATGGAAAAGGCCATCATCTCCAACTCCGAAGAAATTCAAGGTGAACCCATCTGCCGGTAAGATCATGGGCTCTGTTTTTTGGGATGGTAAAGGGGTATTAATGATTGAGTATCTTGAGCATGGAGCCACTATTACGGGCACATTATACGCCAAACAAATAGCAACATTGCGCAATGAGATCCGCGAAAAACGGCGAGGTAAACTCTCGAAAGTTGTGCTGTTCCACCAGGACAATGCCCCGGCACACAAGTCCGCCGTTGCAATGCCTGCAATTCGTGATGCTGGGTTCGATAGCCTTAAGCATCCTCCGTATTCACCAGATCTCGCTCCCAGTGATTTCTACCTATTTCCGAGATTGAAACAATACCTGAGGGGCCAGAAATTTGAAGACGACGACGCGGTAGTCGCTGCAGTACAAGATTTTTTAAGTACTCAAGGTAAGACCTTTTTTAAAAATGGAATTTTAAGTTTAGAAAAAAGGTATACTAAGTGTATTATGCTAAAAGGTGACTATGTCGAAAAATAAAATGACATTTAGTAAAAGTTGTTTATAACATACTCATTCTCACTTTTTATTGAACGCCCCTAGTATACGTCATAATTTCATAGCAGTTTGACGTTTAATATAACACATGCACTGCGAGCGCTATCAAAATCGTTGCAGACTTATCTTGGTCTGACTCTATCGACGCGGAATCGACTTCAGCCGATTGGAAAACCTTTAGGTCAACGCTATTGCATCGTTGTGTTGTTGCTCTTAGTCTTATTAGAGCGTCTTTTTCGCGGGATCCTATCGATGTTTAGAAAATTTTATTTCCGAAGGTTTAGAATCCCGAAAACTTCATTTGTCCGAAAGCGTTTTTTTCTGAAACTGTAAATATTTCAGGATTTATTTCAGGACCATCGTGTAGAACCCTTTAGGTTAGGTTAGGGTTGTTTTATAAAAAATCCTGAAATATTTACAGTTTCAGAAAAAAATGCATTCGGATAAATGAAGCATTCGGGATTTTAAATATTCGGAAAAAAATAATTCTAAATTTTGATAGGTAACCCTTTTTCGCTCTTATTGCGTTGACATAAAGGGTTTTCCGATAGGTTGAAGCCGATTCCGGGTTAATAGATTTGGGTAGACCCAAAGGCTGAATAACGGCTGTGTGTCGTTTTGTATAAAGGCTAGGCTGTTAACTGAACGGTTAATTAAGTTGCTTGCGACATGTAGGTATATGTTATCTTGCAGGGCACCTATAGCTTTGAGGTGAACTATAATACCACTGACCACCTGTGGATGGCGACCAGGGAGTATGGAAGGTCGCTACGCAAATTCGAAGAAACCATCAAAGCCGGAACTATTATGTGTCTGGAGTTCGAGGAAATAGTTCGGCCGGTGACACATTAAATAAATATACATACGTTTTGTTTTTGCTAACCGACTTAAAAAGCCTCTAGAGTATGTTGGGTCAATTGTCAAAATGTCCAGAAAGTAATGTCCAATTGTTAAAATGCCCACTTATCGGTTACCTATCAAAATTTATAATTATTTTTTTCCGAATATTTAAAATCCCGAATGCTTCACTTATCCGACCGAATGCATTTTTTTCTGGAACTGTAAATATTTCAGGATTTTTATAAAACAACCCTAACCTAACCTAAAGGGTTCTACACGATGGTCCTGAAATAAATACTGAAATATTTACACTTTCAGAAAAAAATGCTTTCGGACAAATGAAGTTTTCGGGATTCTAAACCTTCGGAAATAAAATTTTCTAAACATCGATAGGATCCCCTAAGGGTTCAAGGGTCTTTATAACATCTGGACATTATTACTCCTTGGACATACTGACACTTGTACATATTGATAAATGGTCTTTATAACATCTGGACCTTATGACTCCTTGGACATACTGACAATTGGCCCAACATACTCCGGAGGCCTAAAGCCCTCTTCTGGAGTGTTAACACTCTCCCTGCCAACAATACAATAAGAGTTTATGAACCATTAGCTATTCAGCTGCCCGCGACTCCGTCTGCGAAGAATTAGTATATTGGTGTTCCACGAGAACTTTGGAACTTTCTGGTATAAAAGAAATCCATGCCGCTTAAGCGTATTAGATATTATTTTGAAAATCATCTCATCTCATTCCAGCCTATATACGTCCCACTGCAGAGCACAGGCCTCCTCTCAGTATGATGGATCGGGAACTTCATACACACCATTGAATTTCTTCGCAGGTGTATACAATTTTCCTCACGTTGTTTTCCTTCTCCGTAAACATGGTAAATTTCAAATTTAATTTCGCATGGAAATTCCGAAATACTCCGAGATGCGAGCCGGGATTTGAAACCACAACCCTTTGCTTAAGAGGCCATAGGTCAAACCACTATGCCACTACGGCTTTTTTCAAAATATCTGATATCTACCAAAAGTGACATAGTTTTTATTTTTTTATTTTTATCAGAGCTGTTATAACTTTGGTTCTTTCCCGGTATAAGTCTGTTGTTGAGTTTTGAGACAATCTGTATGGATAAACACACATTTAAACACCATATTGAACATCCAAATACTTAGTCAATTAATCTCGAGAATAAACATGCATATTTTTGCCCTGACAGGAGATCGCACCTGGCATCTCATGCTTCGTAATGAATGAGGGAGGTTATCTACTGATACATTTAAATATTTTTATCACTAAAATAGTTGCAAAATGAAGTCGCAAATAGCAAACTCTACTAATCGTTGTCGAAAAGCTATTCGAATGGAACCCAATTCAGTATTTCTTCGACCGTCCTGTTCACAGAAACTGTATTCTTGTCTCACTAAAAGCTCGGAAATTGTAAGGGATGAAAGATGGGACTCTCAGAAACTTGTGTTCTGTGGTTACTAATTGGGCAATGGAGTTGCATTGGTGTTCAAAGTTAGATGCAGTTGGATACAAATGAATTGAAATGGCAGTTCTAGTTTTAATTGTACTAATTATTACTTCTGGAAATGGCTGGCCTCGTAGAGCTGGAATGTCTCTTTGACTTCATAATCTGTATATTATTTACGAACTGTAAACATTTTACCTAGCTCCTCGGCAACCATATATTCAAACTATCACGTCTCCTTCCCAACAAAGGGGTAGGCAGAGACTATCGTTTCAACCTGCTACGATCCTGAAATACATCTTTCGCCAACACTCATTACTTCTCATATCTATACGTGCTCGCCGGTTTCGGATACTTTTGACCTCCACTACCTTATTTTCAATCAGTCTTCAATCATTGCGTCCTACCCGTCATGACATACGGTGCCGAAACATGGACGCTCACTGTAGGGCTGGTCCACAAATTTAAAGTTGCTCAACGTGCTATGCAAAGGGCTATGTTCGGAGTTTCTCTAAAAGATTGAATTCGTAACGAAGTGATCCGACAGAGAACCAAAGTTATCGACATAGCCCACAGCATCAGCACGCTGAAGTGGCAATGGACAGGCCATATAACCCAAAGAACCGATAACCGTTGGGGTAGACGGATTGGCAAACGTAGCGTGGGACGTCCTCAGACTCGGTGGAGCGATGATCTTCGCAAGGCGGCTGGCAACAGCTGGATGAGAGTGGCCGAGGATCGTGCTCAGTGGCGTGCCATGGGAGAGGCCTGTGTCCAGCAGTGGACGAACATAGGCTGATGATGATAATGATGATGATGACCTTATTTTCGTAACATTGCAACACGTCAAAACAACATCGTAACTAGCTCTTATGGTTTCCTTGATTGTACGTTCTATCATTTGCCCTAATTTCATACGTCATAATCATAATGTGTCCATCGTTGCGATAGCCTAGCAGTTTAGACTATGGCTTCTAAAGCAAAAGGTCGTGGGTTCAAGCCCGGGCTTGCTCTGCTTTGGGCTTAAAACCACTAAATTTCATAATACCTTATTCACTAATACCCCTAATTTTCAAATTACCATGAGCTTATAATACCTACAAATTTTAAGAATGAAACAATTTGAAATTTTAGGTAGGTATTATGAGGAAATTTTAGGTATTATGAGCCCATGGTAATTTGAAAATTAGGGGTACTAGTGAATTAGGTATTATGAAATTTAGTGGTTTTAAGCCCAAAGCGCTCCTCTGAGTTTTTCAGAATTTATGTGCGAAATTACATTTGAAATTTACATTTAGTAAGTATTACGGTGAAGAAAAATATCGTGCAAACACTGCACACATATTATGTGACGAAATTCAATGGTAGTTCAATAAGCGAAGTGCCGGTTTTCTGTGGGCGATTCCCTCGCTCCTTTGCAAACTGTCAACATCAAAAACTTCACAACAAAAAGCAGTCAATTCAACAAAGGCTCCGCCCAAGCAACGGCGAGCGCGAACTAACTTTAATCTTTATTTGCAAGAACTGGAACTACAAGTAATGTAGTCCCATTTATTAATCAGAGTTCAGGAACTTACGCTATTGGAAACGGGGGTGGCTTTCGGGTAGCAGGGGGTGACACACAGAGTAACAAGTGATCGAGCGTTTTTGTTTTCTAGTGTCACCCGTCCCACAGACTTGTCCCGAGAATTGATTGGTTCCTTGTGCAGTGAGTAGATGTCAAAAAAGCAAAGTTGGTTTTTTGATTGGGCAACTTTACTTTTTTGTGGATGTGCTAATCAATTGATTAATTAGCTAATCGACTCTCACTTTTTTTTCGAAAACTGTTAATTCGTGATTGGAACTCAGCAGCCTCAACGCAAATTTCCATAGATCTAATCTTCATTTTTGTCGAGTTTAAAGAATATGGTAGAAATGTAGCTGCAAGGGGTCCACCGGAACCAAATAAATTTTAGAAGCAGTATGTGAGAAAATAAATGTGGTGGTGCGGGGGTCTCAAAGGGGGATGAAAATTTCATTAATTTTGCCGTAGGATGCACCGTTTTCAAGATATTTGACAAAATACCGGTTCTCGTCTGATCACCGAGGTTAAGCAACGTCGGGCGCGGTCAGTACATGGATGGGTGACCGCCTGGTTTCATTTTTGAATTTTGAATGTTTTCATATGACGTGCGTTGTCACGTTAAAATATCGTCCGTAAACCGACTTTACAGACAACCGGTTTTTTACCATAGTGCAATCCCGCTCTAAGCGCGCCGTCGGTGTGTTTCTACAGGCTATAAATCGTCACGCATGAAACTTTCCTCGGATATTTGTATTCCACTTGTGCCGCGCTAGCAGGCATTATAAGTTCATATCCGTAATTTGGAAGTTGCTGTGACGGCTGAAACCTTGGAAATGGTCACAACAAAGTTGGAATCGACAGTTTTAAGGGGAACGAGTTGGGTTACGCTGAAGAATTGTGATGGAAATGCTTGATTACGAAACGTACAGTCAGCAGTACTCACAAATAATATTTTGGTTAAAAGTCAAACTGTAGTCGGGGTAAGAAAAGGTTCGTCTCTTTTCGACCTTAACTCGTCGAAAAGTGACGAACCTTTTCTTACCCCGACTACAGTTTGACTTTTAACCAAAAAATTATTTGTGAGTACGTTTTTCCCCATGTGGTGTATAATTTGGAAGCTGTTCTTTTCAAGAAATTGTTGTATTCAGTCCCTAAGGCTCCATCACATGAGATGACTGATGGTATAAATAAGGCTCTTAGAGGTCTTCTGTGGCTCGGTTTTAAGTGTTTTTCTCGGCTATGTCACACGCTATCAGCAGATGACGCCTATCGGGTTAAACTATTAAAGCAAAATGTGCACTTTCTCTAAAAGTTAATTTGCTACAAAACAAACTCCCAAATGTAAACTTTCCAAATTAGGGCATTCTCTCCAAATTTTCCCTTTACTTTATTATACCTTTTGAATTTTACAAGTGCACGCTGACAGCCTTTTTTCGGCGGCGCGTGCCATAGGGCTTATGTCAAGCAAGCAGCCACCAACAGCAAAAAAAAAGCAAAAAAAAAAACTCTTTAAATTTCTTGCGTAAATAGGATACTGTATCCTTTGCTGTCTTTACTTATTTACATGAAGATTTTAAAGCATCCGTGTACTTATGTATCCTTACGTGTCTCGCTTTACTTCGCTGCTGTTTCCAGTCACGTACTGACTTTATGTGCCAAGTTTTAAGTAAAAATTGTTGTACAAAACATGTACGGAAATGCTTGTGCTCGTTACAGGCTAGAAGTTATATTATACCGGCTGTTTCGTGTGACAGGAACAATAAATTGTAACCGGTATCTTTCTCACCATCGAACGTGATCAAGACAAGTAGTTAAAATTTAATTCATGTTAAAATTTATCATTGTCATCATTAGTGTCCCTGCTCTATCAAGCAGGTTCAATGACAGCATTTGATGGGATGCTCAGTGGAGTATTTCTCAGTTGACGACAAGGACATTTAAAGACAGAGGAGTGGCTTATTGTGTTGTTTCATAGATCGCCACATTGCAGTAAGAATAGAGGGAAAAAAAATTGTCATCATCGTATGAAACGGTTCTATACTTACTACTGACAGAGTATCGTCTAGTTCATACTGCATAATTTTGTGCAAATTTTAGGACTTTCATACGATATTTTAACTTCGTAGCCTCCAGTCTACTAAATCTAGAAAAGAAAAGCCAAAAATAGTTTCAAATTATGATTGTCAGAATTTGACGTGGGCTTTACAAGACTATTATTATTAGTTAGCCTGGAGAAGTGTCCCGCTGCTGGGCAAAGGCCTCCCCCATTTTCGCCATTCATCCCGATTTTGAGCGGCGTCCTTTCAGTCTCTAAGGTAATCACTACGAGATTATCATTACTTATTTTATTTAATTAATTTTTCGGTCAAAGAATTAGCCTAGCAAATTCAAAATTCCATTTTTGTTTGATTAAGTACATAAGTTACGTGTATATACCTAAGTTAGTTAAGTGTGTTTTTTTATGTACTAAAAGTCTAAGTATTACTTTATTTTGTTATAATCTTAATAGATATTAATTAAATAAAGTTTATAAATAGATACTTTAAGATATGTATATATTACGGTATTATATAGATATATTAATAAATAATAGTGTTATAAATATTTATATTTTATGTCAAAGTATGATATTTATTATGGCCCGAACCTTTCCACGACACCAAATTAGATTGAACTTGGAAATAATATAGCTATTACACCTTTAGCACTTCTCGAACAGAGCCCGGGCATCTGGTTAATTATTGAAAGAGTCACTGCAGTGCAATTAGGCTAAATATTTGATGAGAGGCTGAATTGCTGCGGTACTCTAATAACCTAATCTAATTCCAAATGTACTATTTGCGGGTGACAGAATAGAATTAGTGATGAAAGATACTCACAAGGAAAGGTAACCAACCGTCCGGCCCCGATTTGATTTATTTTGAAATTATGTTAGTGTAGTCTAAAATAACGGACCCATATTTTTTAGCTGTCCAAACTCAACCTATTTGGAGAAATCGTCCTCCAAAGTAGTGAAAAGTGACTAAACCCTCTCACTTCTATAGAAAAAAAATTTTTCAAGCAAGTTGCAAATTATTAACCCTTTATAAGGCAGAGGCGATTTTAGCGACCACATGCATTGAGTTAGAATTTCAACCTTATTGGTTCCACTATACGTCACAATTTCCATTGTAATTATTGAAAATAAGACTAGCTTTAAAATATCCTTTGTCAGGTAGGTACGCATTTGATAGCTTCTTTTGATTCTGTGGTAGTGTGCTCCAATTAATGGGGCCTTATAAAGGGTTACTTACTGCTTTGATTACATGTTTGAGAAACATGAAAAAATAATGAGCAAGTGTTTCGTTATATCGGCTCAAATTCATATTTTCCTAGAAAAAGCACAGATGAGAAATATAAAAGCTTGAAGGATTCTCCAACAGGATAGAACGACGACAAGGGACTAAGTTCAGGAACGGCCCAACACGGTTTGCGAGCGGTAATTCAATCGTTTGGGAGAGGATAGGAATGGGTTGAGCTTGGGATGAGCCTTATTTTCCTGTTAATTCGCTTTGTAAATAAATAAATAAATAAATAAATAAGGCTCATCCCAAACTCAGCCCAAACCTCTCGCAAACCAGTGATTTTTGGCGTTCCTGAATAGCAGTTCAAACCAAACCCTACCCAAACGATTGAATTACCGCTAGCTACCAAACCCGTGAAGGCCCGTTCCTGAATTAGCCAATGATTAAGGTTGCGGGAACACATTGCATGCGGATGGCGCAAGACCGGTCTGTTTGGCGAACCTCGTGGGAACATAGGCCTATGTTCCGCAAAAGACGTCTTCCGACTGAAATGATTATGACGATGTTGAATCTGAGGAATTTATGTTTTAAATCTGTCGGGTTACGATCGAAATGGTGTATAAATCAATTTGAAAACTGGACCGACGTAAACCCTCATAAACGAGTGACAAATCCGATTGTAATCAGCGCAGCCGAATCCAATCTACGTTGAAAGTTGCCGCGAGATCATTTCATCCCCCGGGATTTCAAATTTCAATAATCCTTTAGTAAAATGCACATTTGATATGTATATGCTACGATATTCCAATTCGATGCATGGAAAACGATATCATCATCATCATCATCCGGGCCTATATACCCTACGTCCTACTGTAGGGCACAGGCCACCTCTCAGAATGAGAGAGCCTGGGCCATAGTTCCCACGCGGGCCAGTGCGGACTGGGAACTTATACATATTTTGCTACTTACTTGGTTATTTTGAACATAATAATATGTTATTTTGGGATGACGGTATTCTGAGGTTTAGGCATTTTGATAAGGTATTTTAAAATTCAGGTGTTTCGAAACAAAATGAATAGGCATTCTAGGTTATAGGCATTATGGCATTAGGTCGTTTTGGCGTTTAGGTGTAATGCTAATTGGGTATAACGAAACTAGGGTAGGTATAATGAAATCTACTCGCTACAACACATTTGTGGCCCACACAAAAATTGAGTACCTGCTGCACTAGGCCATTTGGTCAAACACACTGGCAAACATTGCGAAAAGCCGCAGCCCACGGGATAAAGCTAGTTGAAGGAAGCCAAGTCGGCGACCGTAGTCGATAACGCGCGGCCAATCTCTCAATGCCCGTATTCTCAAAACCTACCCCACTATGTATGCAAATCCGACAGACACCGACAAATTGTGTTTGCAAGCGCACCGAGTCTTTTAGTAGGTACATGGCTACTACCAAATTCGAAGTTATCGTGCCATCCCTTTTACTCTTCTGTTTGATACCATTAGTAAGAACAGAACGGCACGATACGAAGTTCGAAAATAGAATTTCGTAGTAGATATAACGCTTGGATCCGCTTATAGTGTTACTTGCACCGACCAGTAACCAAATAATAAATGAGTCCTACAACTCGTAAACCTACTGCCGTTTTTTTTTTTATTTGGGTGGCATAATTATTGAAGTCACAATGTATTGTTTGTCATAATGTATTGTACCTACTCTTTTTACTCTGAATCTGAATTAATTGTACGGAATTGTTATAAAACAAATCTAACCAAACCTATAGAGTTCTACAGGATAAATATAAAAATTTCTGCAATTTTTGACGGGAAAAAAATTATGACAAACATTAGATTATGACTTATGACTAAAATGTTTATGCAACCGAACAGTCCAGTCACGCTGTCATAAAAATCTCGTGTCACAGTGTCATATTTGGTAGGTCTGAGAATAGGTCGTAGGCTGAAGATGTTTGGATGATTGGATGTTTTCTAGTAAATCACGCAATAACGGCAGAATGGATTTAAATAAATGTGTCATCATAATTTGAATGCAATAAGTAAATAACACTTCGTCCAAAATAATCCCAGTGGTCCAAGTTACCTTTTAGGGCCAAAGTTAGCGACCTTACGGTATCTAATTGTAAGTAAGTATACTCATAAAATCATTGATAAAGATTAAAAAACATTAAATTAGGTAGTTTTAGATGATCGGATAACCTAGTTGTTAAATTAACCTGATTACGAAGCTTGAGGTCCCGGGTTCGATTCCGGTCGGGGCAGAAATTTGTATGAAAAAATACGAATGTTTGTGCTCGAGTCTTGGATATTTAATATGTAACCTTCATGTACGTATTTATCTATATATAAGTATGTCTATCCGTCCGTAGTCTAGTACTCATATCATAGTACAGTCAGCATCAAAAATATAAATACACCCAAAGTACCAAAAATATGCATCCACGTCTCTATTACCAAAGCATAAAGGCGTGTATACATATTTTTGGTACTTTAAGTGTATTCATATTTTTGTTGCTGACCGTACAAGCTTTGCTTAGTTTGGGACTAGGTTAATTGGTGTCAATTGTCCCATGATTTGCAATTTATTGACATAAAAAAAACCTCGTTACAAGAAAAAGAAAAAATCCCAATTCTCGACAAACCTAAATAAATAGAACTCGCAATAGAGCTTAAATTAAATCAAACAATATATATTAGTTTTTAGAAAATTCTTTCCGTTTCAGTTTTCACTAAGTACATAAAATAGATACCGCACAATGACATAAATCAGGCTACAATTTTATTTTTCGTTGAAATTTCCAGAGTTTCCTCAAGAACGAGTTTAATAGTGTTACCCGAACTTGTGCGCTTCGCCGAAACCGAAACCAGATACCGAATTGGGGATGTCTATTTTTTTGCAATGCATAGTAAATCGAAAACCATTTCGAGATAAATGGTTTTTAACTCGTTTTCTGTAGTTATTTAATTTTAATATTATATAATGAATTTATTACATAACAAATAAGCAATGACCTTCATTTGACTTTGGTGTAAATTGCGTGACCGGTCCAAGTCGTACTTTATTCTATGTGGTTAGAATTCTTCACAAATTTACGCGTGGATTATAACTACAGAGTTTGATTTGGACCCACTGCCTGACATCTAACACTTTGACAGCGCCAGTAAAGTGACACTTGTTACAGTGTACCACCACGCAAAAAATAATTAAAGGGGTTGCCTTATCCTACGCATTTAGATAGATTTAGAAATTTGGCAGTGTGTGAGCCCTCAATTACAATCTGACGTCATCAACCAAAATAGTTTCAATAATTATTTTTTTTATAATTAAGTTTTATTCTTTGTTATTTTTTCATAAATAAATAAACATTTTGAAAAAAGTAGTGAACTAAGTGACAAAATATTGAAATTAGTTTCTTATAATTGACTTTTCTATACAAAAAAAATATAAAAACCACTGGTAATTATTTTTAGACATTCCCAATTGTCTAACGAGCGAGAACTCGCGATCGTATTCGTCGTCTCTTTCTAACGTCATCCTATTCCGTATGCTAGAAAGAATGTGTATAAACTATTGTGATTTTAAGATTCAATCAGATTGAATGGATTATCTTATCTGCTAACAGGTTCACGGGTAGTATTCGAGGTACTTATGTCCGATATGTTTCGAACCAATCCGTAGTCCTTTTTCCAGGTAAATTCGAACGGAAAGCCAACCGTGTACTGCATACTCGTGGAGTCAGAGCAATGACCGATGGAGAAACTACCTGTAATATTGCGTGAACGCGTTGGATGCGGATGGCGCAGAAGTGGTCTGTTTGGCGAACTTTAACCTCCCGGTTTATGTTCAGCAGTGGACATCTAACGGTTGAAATGGTGATGATGATGATGAATAAAGGAAAATATTTACTAAGAAAAGAAAGAAGAAAGAAAGAAATGAAACATTAATTTATAACAACAATAACACGTACACAGGCTGAAAGTAAGACTACAAACATAGACATAGGTACAGTCGGCCAAAAATATGGTCTACCCCCCTACGGTCGAAGTTCATTTGCACGTCATGATACAACGAGGTCGATTTTCCCTTGCAATGACATGATGACAGTGACTTATGGATATTTAGATGTAGCAGAAACTTTTGTCAAAACTGGTAGGCCACTTTCGTGGTCGACCGTACATATCGATGCTGTTACAAAAGGGTCCCGGCTCAGCGTGTCGCTAGTTCAAAACCAGCACTGGTCTTCCGCCGGGCCACAGTACAGTAAAATCACGGAAGGCCACACAAAACAGACACATATTATACAACTAGCTTTTGCCCGCGACTCCGTCCGCGTGGAATTAGTAATTTGGGCAGCTTATTTTTTTATCAAATTTGCTTTTTCATCAATTATGGCTCTCCTTAGTTCCTCGATATAAAAAAAATTACCCGTCCCCGCAACCCCCCTCACCCCCTCCCAACCCCACCCCCCACCAAACCCCCCGCACACCCGCGTTCACATTCACCACCGTACTCCCAAGTCAAGCGTGCCTATAGAAGTTTTACTTCAAAAACCCTTGATTTTGAAACATTCTTCCGCTCCGCTCCGCTCCTATTGGTGTGAGCGTGATGATATATAGCCTATAGCCTTTCTCGATAAATGGGCTATCTAAAACTGAAAGAATTTTTCAAATCGGAGCAGTAGTTCCTGAGATTAGCGCGTTCAAACAACTAACAAACAAACTCTTCAGCTTATTAATTCTTCTAAAAACTGTTCGATAATTTTTTTAAATAGACGTATCTTTCTTATTTGTGAACCGATTGAAATGAAACAAACACTAAATGTTAATCCAAGAAAATACCAACATATTAGTGAAAACCGCATCCTTCTAGGTAAAGCCGTTTCTGATATTAGCGCGCACAAACGCACAGACAAACAGACATACAGACAAACAGACAAACAGACAATAATTCTAAAAATCATTGTTTCGGGATCTATTGCGCTAATAAATAGCCCTAGTGACAGTTTTTCTCAAATATCTTCAATGTACAGACACCGACTTGTTACAGATTTATTATATGTATAGATTTACTATACTAAACGGGACTTATCTTACCATTAAAAGCCCTTTGGTTTATCTTGTTTTAGCAGTAACCGTAACTTTAAATAAATCTTGGCCGAAAGCCGAAACCCATAGTCTAAACGAGGCATCCCTAGCTGAATACAGGGCGGCAAGAGCGAGAGACGAAAATTTTAAATGTATGCAAATAAATTTTGTGGCGTTGTCCCTACATGTAAAACATGGGTGAGGCATGTCGGAGAAGTTTTAAATTTTCCATTTAAATATTGTCGTTTTCACAACGCGAACAACGTTCTGGTGTTTTGCGTGTGTAATTTATGTAATCGTAATAAGATCTTGTAATTTCAGTTATCATCCCAGTCTATGAAGGATTTGCCACACTGGGTGCGTTCTGCGGTCGCGGTCAGGTCAAATTGAACGCAGCCCGCATTATGTATGAACAATATTGTCGGTCTCTATGTATTTTGTATAGATATGCGGCGGTGGATTTGGGTGCGGTCGCACGCACGTGCAAATATATAGAGACGGACAATGTTGTTCATACATAATGCGGGCTGCGTTCAATTTGACCTGACCGCGATCGCAGAACGCATCCAGTGCGGCAAATCCTTATCGTCCTACTGTAGGACACAGGCGAGGGCTTGGGCCGAAGTTCCCACACGGGCCCAGTGCGGATTATGAACTTCACGCACAGCGATTCTTCACAGGATTGTCCAGGTTTTCTAACGAGTAAAGCTCATGGCAAATTTAAAATGTAATTTCGCAAATGAATTCCGAAAAACCCACGACCCTTTGCTTGAGAGGCCATTGGTCAAACCACTTAACTACCACGGCATAATCATAATCTCAGTTAATCCAATATACTTCTTTTTGAAAATTAAATTTAAATTTAGATTACGTTCTAATCGGTCTGGGGCAATAATGAGTTGTAGAGATCAAAATGAAGCCTTTACCCAACAGTGGGTCACAATTATAGACCAAAGAAAGGTTCTTTGACTGTTCGGAAATCGTTCGTAGTAAACTTAACTAAAAATAATATATAAAACGGCCTTTTTTGTTAACTGTACTTGATTATTGCATTAACAGCGGAACTTTATACATATACGAAATGACAAGACAATTTCCACCATTGGAAGTAGTTAGGTAATTGGGTACTTTCTTTTGGCAAATTATTTCTCCCAAACTGATTCATTTGGCAAATGTTTAATTCCCCAAATGTTTATTTTTCTGAACCTGTAAACTTTTCAGGATTGTTATAAAACAAACCTAACCTAAACTACAGAATAGTCCTGAAATATATCCTGAATAGTTTACAGTTTCAGAAAAAATAAACATTTGGGAAATGAAGCATTTGCCAAATGAATCAGTTTGGGAAAAATAATTTGCCAAAAGAATAGGATTCGTAGGTAATTAGGTATAAATGGATTTGCAAGATTTGTTCTTTATTATAGTACCCTTGGTTCTTAGGGTCCTAGCACTTTGAGGCTCTATTAGGATATAGCAAAGAGATTAGTCGACGTCTCAGGAGACCGAAGAGCTGGCAGCTTCCTCGGACAACGAATTAGCTTAGCTATTCAAAGAGGGAACGCCGCCAGTATCTTCGGAACTTTGTCTTAGGGGACTCCTTTTCATAATATGTTTTAGTTTCTTTTTCGTAATTTATTTTTAATTTAGAATTGAATAAAGGTTATAGGAAGGATTGTGTAAATACTCACTATATTACTTAATATTTAGTTGATCAAAAGAAGCCGTGACCTAGTGGTTTGACCATGGTCTCTGAAGCAGGGAGCCGTGGGTTCGAGCCCAGGCTCGCTACTTCTGAGTTTGTCGGAATTTACGTGCAAAATTACATTTGAAATTTACCATGAGCTTTACGGTGAAGGAAAACATCGTGAAGAAACCAGCACACACCTGAGAAGAAATACAACGGTGTGTGTGAGTGAAGTTCCCAATTCGCACTGGGCACGCGTAGGGAACTACGGCCCAAGCCATCTCATTCTGAGATGTATATAGGAGGATGATGATTAAAGGAATGATAGAAATCAGCTATACCTTGAGAATTCGAGAGACATGCAAAAGCATACAGTCGGCTTGTGAACCTCTACACTTTGAAGTCGGTTAAAATCGGACTCTACATTTCAATTTCGCTGTGGAGTAAGCGAGAAGAGTTTATTTATTTAAGAGACTCCCGCGTTATTCGGTCCACATTTATATGCATAACGTGCGTTGACATGATTTCATAATATAATTCATCTCTTCGGATGTACAGACAGCACAGTCATTATTTGACTACTACTAATAATTCTATTTACTAAGGTTTACAAGATCTGTTTTGAAAACCTTACTGTTTACCTTGTTGCGTTTCTTGTAGGATTCTTTTCAACACAGGTTTTTCCGAGCTGATGGTAGTTTTGTAGGGTTCTGTACCTCTTAAAGAAAAACGCAAAACTTTTAGGATCACTACAAAATACCATCCGTCTGTCCGTCTGTCGCTCAAGATCCCTTTTCTTCTTCTCCTGCTTCAGCTGTAAAAAAAGCAAGCTTCTAAGTCATCGCAATCCAAAGATACGGCCACTAATTGAGCCATATTTTTTAGCATTTCGCAGGGGTATTAAACCGTATTGGGTACCTACTTCCCATAGACCTAGAATCATGCATGACATTTGGCATGAAGGGAGCTCTGATAGCACAGGTAGAGGAAAAACTCCGAAAATCCTAAATTTGTTGTTCCATCATAGTAAATTTCGCATAGTGAAAGAATACGGATTACTCACGTCTCTAAACGAGTATAACTAGACATGTTTCGGGCTAATCCGTAGCCCTTCTTCTCGGAACACACATTACGGCGGCTGCTGCCAAACGCGCAATCCGTAATCTTTCGGGTGAATATTCGAGCGTTTTCACCGCGCGGTTAAAAGTCATTACCATTCGACGATTATTACCACAACCGAAGGACGAATCGCGCGAAATTTCATCAAACTAGATTCAGCATCGGTACTGTCTTAAGTTTTCATAAAAAGTTATCCCTAAGCATCATCCATTTTAATAATTTCTGCTCAAATGGTAATGACAAAAAAAACCGCCGTAAAAACGCTGAATATTTACCCTTTCACTATGAATACCACGGTAGTTTTATGTTCAAAAATTTTCGCACATAAATTCCGAAAAACTGAGAGGTGCGAGCTCCGGCACGAACCCACGACTGTTTGAGAGGCCATAGGTCAAACCACTGGGAAACCATGGCTTAGAAAGGGTAGGGTTTCCATTTTGTTGCGGACGGTACGGTGGCGTCCGAGGCAGTCTGTTACAAAGTTTCAATTCCGCTGCGCAGCATGCGGGGCATACCCAGGGCTGCCAACCCTTTAAACGTGAAAGTTTATGCGTATGCGCGTGCGTGAGTTCTTGCGTGCATGCATGCATTGAATGGAACAGAACGGAACGGAATAGAATGATCGAAATGTCTGGAGACCGAAACGTGCGTGCGTGCGTGCGTGTGTGTGTGTGTGTGTGTGTGTGTGTGTGTGTGTGTGCGTGTGTGTGTGTGTAAGCGTGCGTGTTTGTGTTTGTTGACTGTCAAAAATTTGTGCTTAAAAGCTAAATAAATAAAATGGATCGAAAAATGATCTGAGCTAACGTATAATGTTTTTCAAAGATTTATTCAATGATATTTCATAAGTTTAGACGAGAAAAAAATCGTCCTGACTTCACGTGTGGGGGGAGGCATCCTATATTTTTAACAACTTTACACTTCACCACACAAACACGGACGGACTGACTGCCAGACAGATAAATAAATAAATAAAATGGACATACATTTTTTTGAGATGACAACCCTGTCCATCCCTCATCGATCTACAAGGGGGTACATAGGTATACGGTAGAGTGAAGTATAGAATTTGGTAACTTGGGATTAAAATAGGGAGATTGAGTTATTACATTACACCACTAAATATAATATAATAATAATGTGAAAATATTAACTTAAAGTACTATTTAACTATAACCTAATCATTAGCTCAAAGTCACTTAAAATGAGCGATGAAACGAAGCTATAAGTATAAATATTTTTCTTTCTTTCTTTCCAATAAATGAATATTTATTTATTCCTAATAAGTTGGTCTTTTTACATCTGTTTCTGTTGTTATTCTGCTAATTTCATTTTTTTATGTATAATAAAGGGTTTTACATAGAAACATACATACATAACTACAGTTTTCATTACATATTTTAGACGCTCATAAGTGAAAAACTTAAGTAAAGGACCTGTTGTATGTAGTAGTATAGTAAAATTACATAAAGTTTACCACTGACAGATGGTTTGCCTTAATTTCATATTCAACTTTAACGACCTACAAATAAAGCCAATTTTAGAATACTGTTATACGTTTGCAGATTTTGTAATAACTACTTTATTTGTATGGCGTTAAAGTTGGAAATTAAATGAAGGCAAGCAAGCTGTCAGTGGTAAACTAAAAGTAAACGTATTGTAGTAACGAGTCCGTATAAACAAATTGACGTTCCAAATTTGAAAAATGACTTAAGCTCCATATTAATTCTGTGCATGTGCACTACTACATACAAAAGGTCATTTTCTTAAGTTTTTCACCTATACTACCGAACTGAAACAATTACTTTGCTCACCCGCGACCTTTTTGTGTTGTTCATTAATATGAACCGCCGCAAAGTAACGCCTGATTCATTAAATTATTTAGAATCGGCTTGCGTAGCCGTACAGGCACGTTTATTAATATATAGGTATCATAAATTAACTAAGCAGCATCGTTTAGCTGTTCAAAACATTTGGTTCAATCAACAATGTAAACATTTAAATGTTGTAGGTATACCTAATTATATTTGTTCATTAATATGGACTTCCGCAAAGTAACGCCTGATTCAATAAATTAAACCTATACTACCATTTATTACGTCCATACTTAGTGTACAATCTAGTGTACAATGAAAACATATTGTCAAAAGAAACTACGGACGCCTTTCGTACGTTCATATTAGCAGTGATTTGTCGGGGGACTAGCATGACGAATGACCTCATCACGGCACAATGTGATTTGGGAAAATCAGAAAAAAGGTTATTCGGCAAAATGAATTAGAAGGCGGAGGCGGTAGCACGGTTAGTTGGGTAGTTTCTAGGGTTATTCAAAACGTAGAAAATAAAAAAATAAAATAAATTACTAAAATAAGAAATATGTACTAGTAAAAGGTAAGTATGCCCGATGTTTTAAAAAAAATTGGTGAAACATGTCGCGCACTACTGATACTGAATGTAATGCTAATACAGTCAACTGAAAGCGTAGTCAGAAAGAAAACTTGTGTGAAGTAAATGAAATTTTAATAAAAAATATTTATTTAACGATAAGTATATTTTAAAATGGACGGCACAATTTCCACGTATCCCTTGAATGAGTTATAAAACCACTCCCCTCGGGAGTAGGACTGTTAAAACAAAATCTAATTAACGTTTGCTTAACAATAAAACAAGAGCACCGACCACCATGGAGCACTTACCACAGGAGATGGCATCGCACGCATTCGCTCTGCCAATATTGTACAATTTTTTCTTCCAAATGTATTTTTCTCATATATCGAATATCAGCTTTTGCCCGCGACTTCGTCCGCGTGGGATTAGTAATTTGGGTATATTTTTAATTCAATTTGTTTTTTGATGAATCTGATTACTAAATTTAATATCGGGGATAAGAATAAAACTATATCCCTTCTCACATCTCAAACTATCTACATACCAAATTTCATTTAAATCGGTTTAGCGGTTTAAGCGTAAAGAAGTAACAAACGGACGTACAGCCGAGGAAACTAAGGGGCTGTTTCACCACCCACTGATTAATTTTAACCAACGGATAAATGTGATGCCGTCTCCGTCTATTTGAACAAAACAAACAGAGACGGCATCACATTTATCCGTCAAATAAATTTGATCAATGGATGGTGAAACAGGGGGTAAATCGCGCACTCGCTTCAGTTAAATTGACTAGAAAGGGAGTTCCGCTTGTAATATAAGTTGTACTTTGTTATGCAACAGGCCCCTGGATGGAAGCTTTTTTGTAAATGTCATGTTAACATTCCCTACGTCTGCCAAAGAAATCATCGGGAAATGAGGGTTTTCTATGAGAGGCTATTTGGCGCTAGTATCGTCAGGTCCGTTTGTCAACTTTGACATTTGTTGTATGGGTGTAGCGTCAAATAGACCTTACGATACTAACGCCATCTAGCGATATTCCACCTGCCAGAAAACCCTGATTGTCTGTGAAGAGGTTCCACCCTAGTAGGTAAGTACGTGATTCAGTTTCCTTGACTGTACACCCAGACAGACACACTTTCAAGTTGAAAATTGAACTTGAAAATTTGCACCGATTATGTATTACTGTGGTTGCTACAACAACAATTAAAAAATATATAATTCAATTGAATAAAGAGGGGTCCGATTAATCAAGATAAATAAATAAAATAAAAAAATATTAGGGGACAATCTTACACAAATCGATCTAGTCCCAAACTAAGCAAAGCTTGTACTGTGGGTACTAGATGACGATAAACATACTTATATAGATAAATAAATACTTAAATACATAGAAAACATCCATAACTCAGGAACAAATATTCGTGCTCATCACACGAATAAATGCCCTTACCGGGATTCGAACCCAGGACCTCTTGCTTCGTAGGCAGGGTCACTACCAACTAGGCTAAGGCGGTCGTTAAAAGATAAAAGCAAAAATTCCCGAATTTGATTCGACATCAGCGTAGGGGGACTTTTTTACTATGAGAGGGAGGCGAACGAGCAAGCGGCTCCGCCGCCCATAAATATCAACTACTCAAAGAGAATCACTGATCTGTTGCCGGCCTTTAAAAAAAGGAGAGGGAATAGGGAAGGGGGACGTGGGGATCATCTCAAAATATATAAAGTTTAAAAGTAATAATAATATTGGACGAAATACATAATGGTATATACAAAAAATTTCGATGAAACTATTAATTAAACGAACTTTTTTAATCTTGTAATCTACAGATTGGTTGAGGTTAGGTTAGGTTTATTTTATGAAAATCCTGTAAAGTTTTATATATTTTGATACGTGCTTGGGAACGTGTGCTCGTATTAAAATTTTAAAATACAACGTAAAGACGATAAAGACAACTTCAGTGCTAATTGCTTAATGCCGACCGCGAAGCACGACCAATTCACTTCAGCGACTGGCAACACAGGAAATAATTCTCCCGCCGCAACTTTTGGCGCACTTAAATGGCGACCGAGAAATGGGCTCGGATAATTGTACAGAGAGATTGGGAGCCATCTGAAGCTGCAATACGGACAACTTGATAGGATAGTGTGCGGTTTAAAATAAAGGACGCAAAAGTTTGATACTCGAAATACTAAGATAATAATTATATTACGTAACGGACGCGAATCGCTACTAAATGGGGTCCGAGGGATGGCCAAAGAAGCAAAGCTGGACCCAAGAGGAGATGACGACCTGGGCGCTTTTCAGCTCAATTGACAGGTGTTCCAGGATAGGGAAGAATGACGGAGGAAATGGGAGGCCTTTGCCCAGCAGTGGGACATATTACAGGCTATACATCTAAAGTAATAATATAACTGTGTCGTAATCGTAATACGTATAAAAACGCACAACCTAAACCAGTAGAGCTAGTGACTTCAAACTTGTCAGACATTCCTCAAGCATTAAGAAGAACCAAGAACTGGAAGAGATTTTTCAAAATTCACCACTACGAGTACAGGCCGATACACAAGAACTGGCACGAGTGGATTAAATGAGCGAATGAATGTATCTATGTGTTACTCATTTGAATACACTTCACACAAAATATGAAAATGACAAGCGTCAGTCATTTTCGTACAAAAATGTCAAAGTGCCATTACCATTATTTTCATTCAATCCATTCGCGCCAGTGTTCTTGTGAATCGACCTTGTACAGTCAACGTCATAAATCAGTGATCACTTTTGTACCTCATTAACAACATCATGTTTACCGTCATGTTTGAAAAGCCATACGAAATTACGTACGGCTGAAAGCGACAATGTACAAAAGTGACCACTTATTTATGACGTTGACTGTACTACGACATACACAACATGTTCTTTACATAACTTTTTCTCTTATACAAACTTTTTTTGCTTGACAACTTTTCATAGAGTATCAGACTTGATGTCGGTATTCGCGCAACTGTCACTCAACGTAACACTACCTAAGCTCTAGAGTTACTTGAAAAATTGCAATAAAATGCAGTGCCCACACTCCATTGAAATCAACTTAGTAGAACGTACTAAAGTACCGGAACAAATTGGGGATACGGAACTCAAAATTCGCGAGGCCGCCAGCCAAAAATGTCCTTTTAGGGGTTGCGATAAAGTTCAATGTCACTTTCCTTGGCACAAGCCCTGCGTATTCAGCGGGCCTAACACTGCACAGAAAATTTGGCCCATGGTTTTGATAACTGGTATAATGGAAGTCTGTTTTTCTTCTGTATTAGTCGCGTTTATAATTATATACAGATGCGACTATGACAAAATATATGGAACGGAGCAGTCCAGATGTAAGTTCTATTTCTTTACTAACAAGTAAAGGTACCCAACTGTCCGGCTCAAATTTGATTCATTTTGATATATGTTGGTGTTTTGATATGTATGGAGAGGGCTATGCTCGGAGTTTATCTGCGACATTGCATTAGAAATGATAAAATCCGCGCAAGAACCAAAGTAACCGACATAGCTCGAAGAATCGCCAGACTCAAGTGGGCAGGGGGCTTGCACATCGCTCGTAGAACTGATGCCCGATGGGGCAAAAAGGTTCTCGAGAGGCGTCCACGGACCGGAAGACGCTGTGTAGGTAAGGTAGGCCTCCAACAAGAGCGACGACCTGTTTAAGGTTGCGGGATCGCGTTGGATGCGGATGGCACGGGACCGATCTGTTTGGCGAGCCCTGGGGGAGGCCTATGTTCAGCAGTTGACGTCTTTCGGCTGAAATAATAATGATGATGATGATATATGTTAGAGAATAGTCTAAAATAACACACCCATATTTTTTTTAGCTGCCCACACTCAATCTATTAGGAGAAATTGTCCTCCAAAGTAGTGAAAAGTGACTAAACCACTTCTATAGAAAACTTTTTTCAAGCATGTTCAAATTAGAGTTAGACCAAGATAAGTCTGCAACGATTTTGATAGCAGACGCAGTGCCTGTGTTATTTATACGTCATAATTTCATAGAAGTTTGACGTTTAATATAACACTTGCACTGCGTGTACTATCAAAATCGTTGCAGACTTATCTTGGTCTGACTCAATTACTGGTTTGATTATATTTATGTTTGAGAACATGAAAAAATAACAAGCACGTGTTTTGTTCATCATCATCATCATCACCATCAACCTATGTTCGTCCACTGCTGGACAAAGGCCTCTCCCATGGCACGCCACTGAGCACGATCCTCGGCCACTCTCATCCAGCTCTTGCCAGCCGCCTTGCGAAGATCATCGCTCCACCGAGTCTGAGGACGTCCCACGCTTATTTTGCCAATCCGTGGTCTCCACTCAAGAACTCGTCTACCCCAACGGTTATCGGTTCTTCGGGTTATATGGCCTGCCCATTGCCACTTCAGCGTGCTGATGCGATGGGCTATGTCGATAACTTTGGTTCTCTGTCGGATCACTTCGTTACGAATTCCATTTTTTAGAGAAACTCCGAGCATAGCCCTTTCCATAGCACAGTATAGCATAGTGTACATAGCATAGTGTTTTGTTATATCGGCTCAAACGTAGGGGAGCCCAAGAGGGGATTTTTGAAGTTACTCGAGCGCGGCAGATTAATATACGGGACACCCCGTCAAAAAACTTAAAAAAAAATCTTTGAAATATTCGAGCGCGTCAGATTTTGATAATTTGATACTCCAGCCTGCCACTGATAATAAATGTAGGTACTGATAATCTGCCACTTTGCGTGGTGGGGGTGGCCATACGGAAGGGCGCGCGTCAGGTTTTCATAGGGGATGTTAATTCAAAAGACTGACGATTTGGAAGTGAAATGTGTATTGTTCTGCTAATAATTAACCCACCTTATCTTAATCTGACGCGCTCGAGTATTTTAAAGAATCATTTTTGTTACTAAGTATTTTGACGGGGTGCCCTAGGAAAATCCCCCCCACATGAAGTGCTCATAATCAATGGGGGTACTCTAGAGCTCGAGTAACTTCAAAAATCCCCTCTTGGGCTCCCCTACTATCATATTGTCATAAAAAACATGCTTCAGGGTTTTATATATTTCTCATTGGTGTTTTTTTTTTAGAAAAATATGAATTTGAGCTGATATAGGTAACAAAACACGTGCTCATTAAAAACGAAAATAACCAACGCAAACGTAACTGAATCCAGTAGAAGATAATTGTTTGTTTGCTTCAGTGATGAGTAAATCGACTTTCGGTGGCCTGCTGGCGATGGCGGCTAGCGGTATCGTGCTGCTTATTGCTTTGTTGATGGACAGGCGCCGAATGATGTGGGTATGTATCTTTACCATTTAGTTCATAATGTTGACTAAAAATTTGATGACAGATTGATTCGGGCGTTACTTTGCAAAGGTCCATGTCAAAAATAGTAGATTGTACAGTCAGCAACGAAAGTCGCCGAACAAAATAAGATTTTAAAAGTTACTAGACACATTTATTGTACATAAGTTACTGGACTGAAGTACAAACAAAAATACATTTACATCTTAAAATGCCAATAGTAGCTAAACAATATAATTTGAAAAGTTGCTGAACAGTATACTTTCAGAAGTAACTGGACAGTATAAATCAAAAAGTGACTAGACATTATAATTTAAAAAGTGGCTGAACAGTATACTTTCAAAAGTAGTTGGACATTATAATTACAAATGTCAAAGGAAATTATAATTCACAAAGTATTTGGTCAGATTTATTATTTTCACATCCAATTCAAACCAAAGAGGTTGCTACACATTTTACCTAAAATAAACAAGAAACACTGGCTGGTGTAAAAAAAGACAACGACGATGTCATATACATACCCACAATGAAAGAAAGAGATGAAACGACGTGACAGGTTGGCACTCTTCTCGATGATTGTCAAAATTCAACTGAAGTTAAGAAGTAAGTACGTAATCTAATAAACATGTTCAGCAACTTTTGAAAAAATAGTGTACACCGTTTTCTGTTATTTGCAAGTGTCCATCGATATTTGTATTACATCATGTTCAGTAACATATGAAACTTTACAGCGTGCAGGTGTTATGAAAATTTGGATGTGTTCATGGACATTCGTTGCTGACTGTACAATGACAGCATAAAACGAGCCATTTTACCCGTGCCGTTCATATTCATATAGCCACCCGAGCCGGTACCGCGAGGGTGGATGGACACGTCGAGGGGAAAATGGGTTTTATACTCTGCTTTTCATTTCGATGGCAAGGATATTATGTATGAGTTATAAATTTTGTTTTTTATGCATTGCTCTCTATTAGTAAATAAAATCATTTTTTAATAATTTTTAAACAAGTTAGCTATGAAGTATCTTTTTTTTTTTGTACTTATTTTTTCAACTTCATTTTTTTTATTACTTTTACGGTCATCCCGTGAAATCATATCTTTCGTACTAAATACAAACTGAAATATAGATGCACAGAAAAAACCCCAGAAAAAAGACCAATGCTGGGAATCGAACCCAGGTCCTCAGCATTCCGTGCCGCGTGCCATACCCCTACACCACCACTGGTCTAGAGATTAGACACGAATCTTTCCTATACATCATACATTTCAATCTGCTAAATCATCACCTTATGCAGTGACAAGCGCACATCTATGTTACACCCTCATCGAGAGATTTTAACACTCCTTCGGAACTAACCGCTCACCTGGACAAGAGATGGCGCTACTGTGCAACTTTAAACAAGTTAGCTATGAAGTATCTTTTTTTTTTGTACTTATTTTTTCAACTTCATTTTTTTTATTACTTTTACGGTCATCCCGTGAAATCATATCTTTCGTACTAAATACAAACTGAAATATAGATGCACAGAAAAAACCCCAGAAAAAAGACCAATGCTGGGAATCGAACCCAGGTCCTCAGCATTCCGTGCCGCGTGCCATACCCCTACACCACCACTGGTCTAGAGATTAGACACGAATCGAAAAAAAAAAAAAAGATACTTCATAGCTAACTTGTTTAAAGTTGCACAGTAGCGCCATCTCTTGTCCAGGTGAGCGGTTAGTTCCGAAGGAGTGTTAAAATCTCTCGATGAGGGTGTAACATAGATGTGCGCTTGTCACTGCATAAGGTGATGATTTAGCAGATTGAAATGTATGATGTATAGGAAAGATTCGTGTCTAATCTCTAGACCAGTGGTGGTGTAGGGGTATGGCACGCGGCACGGAATGCTGAGGACCTGGGTTCGATTCCCAGCATTGGTCTTTTTTCTGGGGTTTTTTCTGTGCATCTATATTTCAGTTTGTATTTAGTACGAAAGAAATAATTTTTAATATATAAATTGTGACCTTTGTACAAGCGTTGCCTTGTCTCGAACGAAGCTCATTCAGTAGTCAGTACACATAACCAAGGCATTTTCTTTTCAGCTCCGCATATTAGCTTCGACTGCCTTGGGGGTGTACATCTTTATTCTCTCCATAATTAAGCTTCATTTCGCACTTGTTGGTGTTGAAAAAGGTAACTTTGACAATGGTTTTTTTTTTGATGCAATGTGGCTAGAAACTGTGTTACGGCCAGTTCTACTGTATCATTACCGCTTTAGCCTAGTTGGTAGTGACCCTGCCTACGAAGCAAGAGGTCCTGGGTTCAAATCCCGGTAAGGGCATTTATTTGTGTGATGAGCACGAATATTTGTTCCTGAGTTATGGATGTTTTCTATGTATTTAAGTATTTATTTATCTATATAAGTATGTTTATCCGTTGCTTAGTACCCATAACACAAGCTTTGCTAAGCTTACTTTGGGACTAGGTCAATTGGTGTGAATTGTCCCATGATATTTATTTATTTATTTATATATTTATTTATCATTTGCTCGATTTTCTCATGCCATAATGTATCACTTCCCATAGTTTATTTTGGCATAAAGTAAACAATATTTGTTTCGGAATTGTTTAACTAAGTACTAAGGTAAAAAAAATAGAACCGAATTCAGAACCTGTTCAGAATTCGGTTATAAAGTGCGGACTTCTTTTCGCATATCGTTTGTCATAATTTTACTTGCCATATCAACGTTTGCCATAAAATAGCACGTTGTTTTCAGGATTATTTGAAATGTCATCTTACAGAATACAGTAGGTTAGGTTAGTTTAACCCTTACCGCATTCACTGCCACCGACGCATATACGCGTTTACAGGACTTCGCCCAGTGCCGCTGTCATAATTATTCATACATTTTGAACGCACATGTGCGACGGTGGCACCTGTGGAAGTCAGGTGGCAGGGAATGCGTTAATAAGGGCCCATCATTTATTGGAGCACACTACCACAGAATCAAAAGCAGCAATCGAATACATACCTGACAAAGGATGTATTTAAAGCTAGTCGTATCGTATTTTCAATAATTACAATGGCATTCGTGCCGTATAGTGAAATCAATAATGTTGAATTTCTAACTCAATGCACGTGGTCGCTAAATCGCCTCTACCTTATTAAGGGTTATCACTATTCCGAAGAAAATTCCATTTCAGAAATAAAGTACTTTATGGCATATGAAATTCGAGCAAAGGATAAAGACCCACGCCCTTAGTCTGTATAAAAAGTAATTACATTTTAACGTAATTTTCAGATCCGCGTATTCTTAAGCAGCAAAACCAATTTCTACTGAGCACATCATGTATCATTGGGCTTTTGACTCTACTAGCATCAGGTAATCTTAGCAATATCTTAGCAGTTCAAGTTGTCAAACATTATGGCGTTTAAACCCTTTAACCGCTTAGATTTTTTTCGTCGTGTATGCTCGTGCCGCCGCCAATACGAAATAATAATAATAATAGTGTAAAAGTCAATCTAATAAATTTACGCTAAATAGAGCAATATACTTTAAAATACAAATCAAAACTTGGTCTTATTTATCAGACTGCAGCGAAATGAGCTGGAAATTTTGTGTCTCAAATAATCATAGCTGGGCGTTAACTCGTTCATCCGTTAATCGTTAAGTAACGAAGTTAACATTTCGAGTAACGGATTAACTTTTAAGTTAACTTTAAAAAGAAAGAAAGAAAGAAAAAACAATTTATTGCCACAAAAAAACAAATTATATTCGTAGAAGTTTGTAGCCATCGACAAAAGCGAAAATACCATACTTCGCGTAACCGTTAATTATTTCATCCTCACCATCTTTATGGTTGGCAGTCTAGCACCGTCCGGTATAAGCGGAACTACTTTTCCACGCTTGACGTAGTTAGGAACTAGCTTCCTAGGACAGCATTCCCGGAGCGATAAATCTTGATGATAACTATGAAAAATTAGACTTTATGACTTATTAAATTATGGGAAAGCATAGAGACCCGGTAAAACATAGGATTATAGTGTAACAAAGTAAAATACAGATGTAGTTCAAAATGATTTTCCATCGGGAAAACTCGGATCTCAATCGGAATACGATGGCACTCGAACTGTCAATCAATGAATGTATTAAATGAGTTTAACGACCGCTTTAGCCTAGTTGGTAGTGACTCTGCCTATGAAGCAAGAGGTCCTGGGTTCGAATCCCGGTAAGGGCATTTATTTGTGTGATGAGCACGAATATTTGTACCTGAGTTATGGATGTTTTCTATGTATTTAAGTATTTATTTATCTATACAAGTATGTTTATCGTCGTCTAGTACCCATAGTACAAGCTTTGCTTAGTTTGGGACTAGGTCGATTTGTGTAAAATTGTCCCCTAATATTTATTTACTTTTCACATTCATTCATATGAACTTTATTGTTTAGTGTCAAATGTCAAAGTGAAAAATGTAAGATGTAAAATGTAACGGCTGTAAGATGGGTACTGAAGCTCATTGAGAGAGCATAATAAATACCAACTTTTCCGATAAAGTACGAAGGAAAATCATTTTGCACTACATCTGTATCTCGAATGGATTTCGCGTGTATTAGATATCAGACCGCTACGAGAATTAGAAATGAAAGCTCATTTTAAGCCTACTATTCCGTTTATTTAACCATGGCCGCCGCAGCTGAACTATTCATGCATAATCACGCGTCGGACTGACGCGGTCGGTGCCAGGAATAATTAAGCCAATAAATGAATTGCCTCCACTGAATAGCCAGGTTTTGACTTGAATTCTAATACTCCATAAACAGATAGCTCATTTGACATTCTAATGTTTGATTGATCAGTACGCACGCCAATACCGCGTATACAATAAATCTGTTTTGATCTGAAAATGTCTCGAGAAATGGTTTCTTATTATACAACGTGCCCACCAGGTTTCCGGGAGAGTCTAACCACGCATTCCTGAGGCCATATGGAGTAATAAATGTTACGTGAACCCAGGTCGAATTATGCTTTTTAACTTTTTTATTTTTTCATACTTAATAAATACGCAATCCCAGCACCTCCACCACTTTCATAGTAAAACTTTAAACAAAAAAAAGAAAATATCTCAAAAACTAAGCATATTTCGACCTAGGTTCAGCTAGAATTTATTACTCCATATGGCCTCAGGAATGCGTGGTTACACTCTCCCGGAAACCTGGTGGGCACGTTGTATAATCTAATATAATAAATATTTTGTCAATCAATTGGCTGAGTAAAGTTTTTTGAAGAGATGCTAATTACAAGTTAAGTATGAAGTATCTTTTTCTACATTTCGTACTAAATACAAACTGAAATATAGATGCACAGAAAAAACCCCAGAAAAAAGACCAATGCTGGGAATCGAACCCAGGTCCTCAGCATTCCGTGCCGCGTGCCATACCCCTACACCACCACTGGTCTAGAGATAAAAAATGAAGTTGAAAAAATAAGTACAAAAAAAGATACTTCATAGCTAACTTATCTTTTTCTATTTATTTTTTATTTTCTTCAACTTCATTTTTTTTTTATTAAGTAATAAAAAAAAATGAAGTTGAAGAAAATAAAAAATAAATAGAAAAAGATACTTCATACTTAACTTGTAAAAGTTGGCCTAGTAGCGCCATCTCTTGGTCCAGGTGAGCGGGTAGCTCCGAAGGAGTGTTGAAGTCTCTCGGTAGAGGGCATAAACATAGATGCGCTTTATCACTGCCTAATGTGATTATAACAGACTGAAGTGTACGATGTATGGGAAAGATTCGTCGCTAACTTCTAGACCAGTGATGGTGTAGGGGTAAGCACGCAGCACGGAACGCTGAGGACCTGGGTTCGATTCCCAGCATTGGTCTTTTTTCTGGGGGTTTTTTCTGTGCATCTATATTTCAGTTTGTATTTAGTTTGAAATATGAGGTGCTAATTATATTTTTTTTCGACAGTCGGCGTTCTGGAGATCGAGAAACTGCAGCTGTTTTATTTTTATCTCCTATTGTTTACTGGAAGTATTTTTTGAGTGTTTGAGATGACATTTGTGAGATTTTATGGTTGACAAGCCGTTCGTGCTCAGAACTTAGTAGAAACAGAAAAAAAAACCGAAGTGAACTGTCACTGCTGTCAATGAAAAATCGTTTGCGTTTCGTTTGCTTTGCGTTTTGGTGTGCTCAGTGTGATTTTTTGACTATTTTTATCGACCTCCGCATAAAATCCGGACTTTCAATATTACCGCATTTCTCCACGACCTATGCACAATAATTGGATCACGATTGAATACTTTCGATCACTATTTTGGAACTGCTTCTTGGACAACGCAAAGCAAACGAAACGCAAACGGTTAGATTTCATTTGACATTGACAGAAGCGACAGTTGAATTCGTTTTTTTTCTATTTCTTCTTAGTACTGAGCACGAACCGCTTGTCCAGCCATACAATCTCACAAATGGCATCTCGAACACTTAAAAAATATTTCCAATAAATAAAAGGAGATAAAAATAAAACAGCTGCAGTTTCTTGGTGTTGAAGTCGACCACTGTCGAAAAAAAATATAATTAGCATCTCTTCAAAAAACTTTACTTAGCCAATTGCCACATCGTCCAATAACTCTAAGTGGGAATCAATTTAGGGTGCATAATACAGGGTGAAATCTATTATGGTGATACAAAATTACTATTTCTAACTCAGTTAATGTTGGGCAACATAATGCATTAACTCAATTGTTAAAATTAGTCTGATAAATTTTAGAATGTTCATAATTTGTTGAAATGAAGTCACAAACTCAGTGAATGGACACCTCAAATTGAGACTAATTAAAACAAATGAGTTACTGCAGTCTATTGTCCAGCATTATTAACTGAGTTGGAAGCACTTATTTTCACCATTTAAATTTCACTCTGTATAAATAATTAAGTACAGACAGCCGCGATAATTTCTTAGGCAGATTGTTACAGTCGAGTTCTCCAATATCTGTACAGCCAACCGTTCATAAATATCTGTACATAGACCTTATTACCGTAACAAAAGGTTCATGTTTATATATTTATGAACGGTTGGCTGTACATATATTATTGGAGAACTCGACTGTACATAATAGTAGTGTCTGTATCTGTTTTTTTCCAATAAAGAAAATAATAAAAAGTAATGGATTAACCACAGGCGCCACAGGATGAATGGCGACGACGGGGTAGGCCCAGACGGTGGTGGTGGGACGACGTGGACATATTTCTCGACGACTGGTCTCAGGCTGCTTTGGATCGGGAGAAATGGTGGACATGGGGGGAGGCCTTTGCCGAGCAGTGGGACATCAATCCAGGCTAGACAATAACAGACAATAATGGATTAACCGTTTCGCGCCACAATGACAGACGTTTTTTTGAACGCATTCACTGCTGGGAACGAATCTATGCGTTTTCGTTAGTTTCGCGTAAATGCTGTTTGTGGCACCTGAAAAGTCTCGAGTTTGGCGGCCAGCAGCGAAAGGGTTAAACACTACGACTCGAATTAAAACCTTTTTGTGTTTTCAGTGGTTCATTTCACCGGAAACGTGGCTGTCTTTACGTACTACAACATGCGATTCATCCACCCCGTCATGTTTGAACATGCTCCTTAACTCTGTGCATATAACTAGTAAGTTTTTTTGTAAAAATAATAGAAAAATATTTATAATACAAATTTTTTTGCTACTTGTTATTTTTGTTCCATCATCTAACTTTCAGATTTAATTGAAAATTTGAAATAAAAAAAATGTTTATTCGGCGATACAAAACAAACTCAGGAAACTACCGTGAGACTCAGTCATTGAAATAAAAAGATAAATCACGTCTTAAATCGAGTTTAGGTCGACACGTTTCGGACTAATTCGTATCCCTTCCTCTAGGAGCACACGCCACTGCGGTTGCTGCTAAACGCGTATGCGCCACCACGACCGAAACATGTCAACTCGTATAACAGGTTTCCTGCGCCGAAGCAATGTGCAGCGTTCTTTCGACACGTCCGCGCGTCCCCATAGTAATAATGATGATATTAAACGGTCATAAAGTCATGAGGCACATGTGCCTCATGGACGTACCAGTACAGTCACCCATGAGGCACATGTGCCTCACGGGACAGGGAACCTGTTAAATACGTGAGTTATCCTTTTATTTCACTATCAACAAACTCAGAAGTTACAGTGACACAAGAAATAAATAATTGAAGCCGAAAGGTCTGGCAGCTGAGCGATTCTAAGGTACGGAACCACATCGCTGGATAAATGCAACCAAAATATACATATAAAAGAAAAATAGTATTTAAGCATTCATAAATGTAACCAGACCACACTTCCACTTACTTGTATTAACTGGGTTATGTCTGGTAGAGATTCTTACTCGTAGATAAGATAAATTTTTGATTGCGCGTAGATAATAGGATAGGTAAAAATAATTAACGCATTCACTGCCGACGACGCATATCTGCGTTTTCGTTACTTTCATCCAGTGCCGCCATTTGAACGCACATGCGCGTTTGTGGTAAATGACGAGGTTTTGGGTTTAACACATTCACTGCCAGCAATGCATACATGCGTTTTCTTGACTTCCACATACTGCAGCTGTCATAATTTTGCAGGCAATTGAACGCACATAAGCGTTTGGGGCACCTGACAAAGTCCCGAGTTTGAGAGCCGGTATGCGTTAAAAGCCGGCAACGAATGGGTTAAAAGCGTATAAAATAGGGTTCCCAAAATCTGTGCCGAGGCATTCGGCTATAGAGCGGAACCCGCAATCTCGATAGGAATTCTATATTAGCTATAACCCCACAATATCAAAGCAATAAATTTCAAGCCGGTAAAAGACCCTTTGATATTAAATTTACGAAAGCCCTTTTACGGATAATTTAAAGTTACTCGAAATAGTTTAACATTGCAAAATTTAAGTGTATAGGCGGAAGGATTTAGTAGTTTATTCTCTTAGTTTATTGGTGTAGAAAGTGTAGATGTTGCGAAACATTAATTAATCCCCGACACAAAAAGAGGGGTGTTATAAGTTTGAGTGTGTCTGCCTGTGGCATCATAGCTCTTAACCGGGTGCACCGATTTGGATGCGTTTTTTTTAATAGAAAGCAGGTTTCTTGGCGATGGTTTTTAGATATGTTTCACCAAAATCGGTTTAGCCGTTTCAAAGTTATTAGCTCTTTTGTTAGCTGCGGAAGGGATCTAAGACACATAACGGGCATTGACTTAATGTTCAAACACACGAGTGACATAATTGCGTTGGGGGTTTTTAAATTTTTAAATTTATATTATCTATTCTATCTATATCTATCTATACATATAATAAATCTGTAACAAGTCGGTATCTGTACATTGAAGATATTTGAGAAAAACTGTCACTAGGGTTATTTATTAGCGCAATAGAACCCAAAACAATGATTTTTAGAATTATTGTCTGTTTGTCTGTTTGTACGGCTCAACCTAGAAAACTCAGAAGCTCATAAACGGCTTAACCTAGAAGGATGCGGTTTTCACTGATATGTTGGTATTTTCTTGGATTAACATTTAGTGTTTGTTTCATTTGAATCGGTTCACAAATAAGAAAGATACGTCTATTTTAAGAATTTATTGAACATGGATAGTACATAGAAAAAAAATCCAACATAAAATGAGCTGACAACAATATAGTAAACTATACTAAATAGGGTTCATCTTAAGTTGGACATGCACACAGGCGTGGCAGGGCCTATATAACACCAATAGGAGTGGAGCGGAGCGGAAGAATGTTTCAAAATCGAGGGTTTGCGGGGGGATATTGTTTTAAATCGAGGAACTAAGGAGAGCCATAATTGATGAAAAAGCAAATTGGATAAAAAAAATAAGCTGCCCAAATTACTAATTCCACGCGGACGGAGTCGCGGGCAAAAGCTAGTTATATCATAAACTAAGGCTCTTCAAGGCTAGAATGAATAGGCTCTTACTGAACCAGTGAGATACGCCTTTGGCCTCATCTGCACTTTCCATTAGGCGAGATAGGCATCAATCACGGGTCAGTTGTAATCGTACCTATGTAAAATATACCAGAAAGGTAATAATAATAATTATGGTAATGTCATGAAACTATTGTTGATAACCCATCCGTGGTCACACCAATTTTCTACACTGGTGTGACTATCTATCAAAAGGTGTCTTATCATGAATATCCCATTAGTTCCAATTGGAACTGAAAATATGGAACTCCTGGGATATCCTAATAATACTAGCTAATTATAATAATATCAGGAAACCAAGTATTCCACCCATCATTAAAAGTACAACAATTTTTTCCAAATATAAACGTAATTTCGCATAATGGTTGAATGGTTGATCATTTCATGTAGGCACCTATTAACTCCTAACGAGCGACGTAAATAGAGACATATTATATCACAAAGAGCAAGGAAAATTATTTCAATTTGCCTCCTTGCCGGTTTCTTTGGTATCGTAAAATAATCTCCCTAATTATACCGTCGTTCTCTCGTGCGATAGCGGACCTTATCAACATTTTGAAGAGCGTTGGTGAAACTGGGAAAATGGCCAGAGTCGTGCTTAGAAATATATGGAAAGAAAAAGTAGGTATAAAGAGTATCTAAGTATTTTTTTTTGGTATTTTTTTCCTTTAGACAGTGAAAAACTGTTAAATAAAATTAGAATTTTTCACATACATTGTTTTTAACGCATTCGCTGCCGGCTGTCAGACTCGAGACTTCTTCAGGTGCCACAAACGCAGATGTGCGTTCAAATGACTGCCAAAATATGACAGCGGCACTGGGTGAAAATCACGAAAACGCATACCTAATGCATTCCCGGTAGTGAATAAATACGTTAAATTAAATAATTAGTATAATTGGTGTTGCCATTCCTAGAGGATGTTTTTTTTATACAGTATTTTTTTTTATACGTTTGATTGACCACAACGACGCCTGATGGAAAGCGAAGATGAGATGCAATTTGTTACAAAAGACAAATGTTTCATAAGACTTTGTATAATAATACTAGGTGTTGCCCGCGACTCCATCCGCGAAGAAAATGTAGCCTACGACGTATACTCAGACCTACCGAATACTCTCAGAAAAATTTCATAAAATTCAGTCGAGCCGTTTCGGAGGTGTGCGATAGATAATATAAATAAATAAATATTAGGGGACAATCTTACACAAATCGACCTAGTCCCAAACTAAGCAAAGCTTGTACTATGGGTACTAGACGACGATAAACATACTTAGGTATATAGATAAATAAATACTTAAATACATAGAAAACATCCATAACTCACGAACAAATATTCGTGCTCATCACACAAATAAATGCCCTTACCGGGATTCGAACCCAGGACCTCTTGCTTCATTGGCAGTGGCACTACCAACTAGGCTAAAGCGGTCGTTAAACGTCGTTAACAAACACCGTAACACGATATTTTTATATATTAGACTAGCTGTTGCCCGCGACTCCATCTGCAAAGAATAGGGGTAGATATACAAAAAATAGCCAGCCTGCGACCTATTCTCAGACCCACCGAATGTAGAGAAAAAAGTTTCATAATAATCGGTCAAGCCGTCTCGGAGGAGTTCGATAACAAACATCGTGACACGAGATTTTTATATATTAGACTAGCTGTTGCCCGTGACTCCGTCTGCGAAGAATAGGAGTATAAAAAATAGCCTACGACCTATTCTCAGACCTGCCGAATATAGATAAAAAAATATATATAAAAATCGGTCAAGCCGTTTCGGAGGAGATCGATAACGAACACCGTGACACGAAATTTTTATATATTAGAATTTATGAATAATTAAATAAAAGGGGTAAACTTTTTTTTTTTTTTTTTTTATATAAGAGGTGGCAAACGAGCAGACGGGTCACCTGATGGAAAGCGATCACCGTCGCCCATGGACACCCGCAACACGGGGGGCATCACAGGTGCGTTGCCGACCCTTTTAGGAATTGGTAGGCTCGTTTTTCGTTTTTTTTTTCTCGTAAACTAAAGAGAACATGGCAAAACAAAGTATACTTATAAGCAAATTATACTTATATGGATATTTAGACCCCGTTATCTTGTCGCATTGAAATTGTTTTTCAGTAGAGCGTGAATTAAAAAAAAAATTAAAATTTAAAATTTAATCTTTTTATTGCAATTCTCATACTTAAGATTAAAATATTTAAGATTATTATAACTAAGGAAATAAACGAAATAAAATAAAACTATTACTAATTACTAGTACTAGTACGGTCAGTGCCACAAACAAGCAACCACCTCTGCACCCCGCCACCTTAATATCATGTATAACGACTGAAAGCGACAAGGTACCAAGGCGCCCACTCCTTCATGACGCTGACCGTACTGTCAAGTTCACCAATATCCGCACCGCCAACATCCCACAAATATCTATACATAGACCCTATTATGGTAACATAAGGTCCATGTACAGACATCCATGAAAGGCCGGCGATACACATACCGGCGAACCAGACAGTACATTTATTACCTAGATTTAAGTAGCCTTATAATAAGTAAATACAGCATATGATAGATATTATACTGTAGGTGTTTATACTTGGAAGGCCCGGGCAACTAACCAAATGCAAACAAAAACGATGTCAAATGATGTCTTAAATACTGTAATTCTCCCATCAAAAACTATCCAAACATTTACATTTCTGTATTCAAAAACGTTAGTCTAGTTTGTATTACAATGATAGATTAATAAAAATGTTTTGAACCCTTGAATGTGCCAAATTTGGAAACTAAAGTTTGTCTACATCTAATCAACCACCCAAACCCCTCAAACATAGTTATTTTATACATGTCATTCATATCATTACATACTGATATATATATAATGCTCATCTGTTTTATCTAGATTTATACACAATAACATTATGTTACTGGTATTCTATTTACCATTTTTTCTTAACTTATGCTATGCCAATATTCAGTGCTTTCTTAATTAAATTTTTAATACTTTTAGGTTTTTCTAATACTTTATCTATGACATGCCTGGGGAGGCTGTTTAGCGTGACAGGTAGACAGACAGTCCATGCTCGCTTGCCATACACATTTTTTGTTTTTGGTATTTTGAAGTAGGGCTCATTGGGCAAGCTTCTCAGACTGCAAGGTCTCCTATATCTATCCAGTCTCCCCATCATATCTTTGTATTCTAGTATCACAGCAAGCTTTATCTTATCATACACATCCATTACCCTACAATACTGAAACAATTTAGAGTAGTTATGTTTATATTGGTGCTTTATTTTCAGAGGGACTATTGCTTTTAGTAGCCTTATTTGAATGTTATAAATCAGTTCCAGGTAAGTTTTATAAGTGCGGCCATAGCTAGACAAGCCATAACTGATAATAGAGTCTGCAAGCGCCATGTATAGCAGCCGGAGCGTGTTATATGGCATTTTGTGTTTAAGTATAGTAAGGTTGCTGAGAATTGCTCTTAATCTTTTACATATTGTTTTTTTTATCGACCTTTTTGATATCGATGTTTATATAATGCAATTGAATTTTCGCCATGTCAGAAAATAATTACAGTTTATAAGGGATAACGTGTTAATTTTATCGCAAGCAATCCCAAAATTAGAGAGATAATCAATCGAGCCTTTAGAATCAATTGCCGTAGTAAGTGATGTAAAGAAGCAGTTGTTGAAGTTAGTTTTGCATGAAAAGAGACGGCATATTTATAAAAAGCTATCTTTATCATTAAAAAAAAATGTTGGGTATCATACATTGCAAAAAATTGATATGCTTAACAGAGGCTTAGAAATAGAAGTAATGAACGACGATCCATGCAAACCCAGCCTCCAATACTTCTCTTTATTTAAGTACGCTCCCATTACATCTGTCGCAGTGGAAAGAAGTTTTATATTTTAAAATGGATCTTTTCAAATAGAGGTCGCAGCATGACTTCAAAAAATGTAGAGCAACTTTTATTTTTCTTCGTTTATTATTATATATATTTTTATACAAAAGTAATAGTACCTATAGTGACTCCTCTTTGAAATTATAAGTGACATACAGCATCGACATTTAGATAGTCGATAAAAAAAACATTCACGCTCTACTGAAAAGTAATGACAGTGCGACAAGTTAACGGGCACTAGATATTACATATTAAAATCGCTTTGAATTTTTTACCCACCTTTAATAACTACATTATTTTTAATTAACAAAATGTTATTTTGCTTTTGGAAGCAGAAATGTTTTCCATTTCGTTGGACTGCGGAAACAACAGCCAATTAGGGTTGCTGAGGTTTATCAAAGGGGTCGTTTTCTTTGCTATAGGTATCTATTACAATGTAGCCGATTGCTATGCTCATTAGGATTAACCCTGTTGTATGCTACTTCAATGGCGAATAACTTTCGACTTTAAAATAGGGATGGCGATTCTTCTCGAAAATCAAAAAATCGAGGTCTCTAAAATCGATCATAAAATTCATTGAATTGTGTTTCTATGAAATAAGTTTCACTAAAACAAATACTCCTTGAAAAAATAATATTAGAAATGAAAATTATATGTACCAAATATTATGTGAAACATTTTGTATGAAACGAAATTCTATGAAATTTCTGTCTATAAAACAAGGGGCACCCATAAAAATCTCGTGTCACGGTGTTTGTTATCGAACTCTTTCGAGACGGCTGGACCGATTTTTATGAAACTTTTGTCTATATTTGGTAGGTCTGAGAATAGGTTATTATGTGGTTATTAGGTAGGCTATATAATTTATTTGGCAAAACAAAGTTTGCTGGGTCAGCTAGTATAGGTATAATAAATGCTCAGGTTTTAATGAACGGATGGTGCTGTAAAAACATAGGAAAATGAATTCACAACAAAACTTCACCTATGAAGCACACGCTACAAAATGAACCCTATGCCTTTGCCATAAGAACTATAATTTAATATTTTTAAGTACATGCCGCGGTAGCCCGTGCGTGCTACATCGTAATTAAGAAGTCTTTTATCTTTTGATTAAGTTATTCCATATGCATAGTTAATGTATTACAATCTATTATGTAAGGGCCGGAGTGTTTTTAACCTACATCAAAAAATGAGGTTCTGCACGGTTGTTTTCAATCGGTGATCATTATTCATCATTTCAGCCGAAAGACGTCCACTGCTGAACATAGGCCTCCCCCAAGGCTCGCCAAACAGATCGGCCCTGCGCCATCCGCATCCAATGCGTTCCCGCTACCTTCACCAGGTCGTCGCTCCATCTTATTGGAGGCCTACCTACTCTGCGTCTTCCGGTCCGTGGACGCCACTCGAGAACCTTTTTGCCCCATCGGCCATCAGTTCTACAAGTGATGTGCCCTGCCCACTCTGCCACTTGAGTCTGGCGATTCTTCGAGCTGTGTCGGTGACGTTAGTTATTGCGTGGATTTCATCATTTCTAATGCGATTCCGCAGAGAAACTCCGAGCATAGCCCTCTCCATCGCCCTCTGAGTGACTTTGAGCTTTCTTATGAGGCCCATCGTTAGCGGCCACGTCTCAGTGCCATAAGTCATCAGTGACATAATGTTAGGTTGGTTAGGCACATAGCTAAAGTTATAGCGTACAGCGGTGCTATATAGATGCCTACCTGTATCACATGCAATGTAAAAAACGAGCATGAAATCAGTTAGCAACGAACCATAATCATGTTATCATTCAGCTCCTTCTAACCTTAAACCTAACACATAAATAAAAATTAGATAGCGGTTTCTGTAATTTACGACTAGATGGCGCTAAAGGTCGCTACAAATAGTGAAGGATTTTAGGCTAAATCACCTAATTCCTATTCAAGCCTTAAGATAACGAAATAGATTAGTTAGAAGCGTCTTGGACACCAAGCCAAGATGGCGTGGAATGAACATTTTCGGTATGCAAACAGGAGAGTAAGTGAATTGTGAGTTAGTTAAGGGTGATACACATTTTGTTGTTCAGGTCTCTCCCGTGGACATGGCAAAAGTTAAGGGTCTATTCTATAGCCAATATCTTTTAGTCAAGTCGCCATCTGCGTGTGGGACGCCTGGCCAACTTTCGGCCCATTCAATTAAATCTTAAGTTTGCTGGCTCGGTGTCGCTAATTTTATATCGCCAGGAGAGACAACTTTTGTTCATACGCTGTGTATGACCTTTGGGCCCTCATCATCATCATCATCATCAGCCTATAACAGTCCACTGCTGGACATAGGCCTCCCCCAATGAGCGCCATTGCGCCCTGTCCTCGGCTAGACGCATCCAGCTACTACCAGCAGCCTTTCGCAGATCGTCACTCCACCTGGCCGGAGGTGCCCTGGGGCACACAAAAACTTGGGGCTCTCTTGGGAATATATCATACATCATATTTTAGTACTCAGCAATTCCAAATGGGGCGAGGGAATCTGCACACACCTGAGAAGAAAATCAATGGTGTATGCGAGGTTCCCGATCCGCGCTGGGCCCCCGTGGGAACGTATATTGGTTGGGATGATGCTGACCTCATTTAAAAACAACTAAAGGAACACTGTTTTAAAATGCCATTAGTCAAGTACGCAATAACCGCTGAACGGATTTTTTTTTTTAGGGTACAATCTTACAGACATAGACCTAGTCCCAAACTACGCAAAGCTTGTACTATGGGTACTAGACGACGATAAACATACTTATATAGATAAATAAATAAATACTTAAATACATAGAAAACATCCATAACTCAGGAACAAATATTCGTGCTCATCACACAAATAAATGCCCTTACCGGGATTCGAACCCAGGACCTCTTGCTTCGTAGGCAGGGTCACTACCTACTAGGCTAAAGGGGTCGTTAAAGCTATTTAGGTGAAGCTTGAGACATAGCGTACTCAATATTCCTGTCAATGTGTCAGAAACTCCTGCCATTTCTACAAAAAATTGTCCACAAAAGTGATGCACCACAAACTCTCGGCTCAAGATGTCTTCGCCCACAGCCCCATTTCGTCACCTTCTTAAAAAAACCGGCCAAGAGCGTGTCGGACCCGCCCAAGGTAGGGTTCCGTAGCCATTACGAAAAAATAATATTAAGTGTAATATTTTTCTAAGGATTTCGTATGTGTACGGAATCATCCAAGTTTAGGTATGTTTTATACCTTAGGCTACTATTTCCTCTTAAACTACAAATAATTTCCAAGCAATCTTAGCCGCTATAATTTTCCTAGTAAATTTGATATATTTACTACCCTTCTGAATTTTTTCAAATTGTTCCACCCAACAGTTTAGATTTTAGAGGGGGGGGGGGGGCCAATTTTAATTAAAATTTTCACTTTAAGGTTGGATATTTCGCAAACAGATCACTGAATAGAAAAATCATGTTAGCAACTCCGCAATGATTTTAAAAGACCTATCCAACGATACCCCACACTATAGGGTTAGCTGAGAAAAAGAAAATCACCCCCACTTTACGTCTATGGGAGGTACCCTAAAAAAATTTTTTTTACTTTTTTTTGTTCAATCACTTTGTCGGCGTGACTGATATATATATTGATGCCAAATTACAGCTTTCTAGTACTAACAGTCTCTGAGCTTAGCCGCGGACAGACAGACAGACAGACAGACAGACGGATAGATATGGCGAAACTATAAGGGTTCCTAGTTGACTACGGAACCCTAAAAATCGTCCACAGTGCCATGTCGTCAACCTATACAATTCCTAAATCGTCACCTTCCTAACTCATCCACTTTCTGATGTCATCAATTTCCCATTTTGCCTACATTCCGTACATTCCTATTAATTTCGACCACAGTGCCAACTTGTTCATTTTCTTTTATCGACCTCAGTGCTACTTGGGCACCAGTGCCAACTCGTCCACATTCATTTATCGACCACTGTGCTGCCTGTTATAAATAGAAATGTTGACGAGTTAGCACTGTAGTCCGTAGTCAAAATAAGACTGCTGACTAGTAGGCACTGTGGTCGAAATACTAATGTTGGCGAGTTCACAAACCACTGTGGTCCAGGTAGGAAAGCGGACAAGTTAGGAAAGTGACAATATAGGGAATGTTGGCAAATCAGAACAGTAGACAATACGACAATGAGGACGATCTAAGAAGGTGGCGAAATGGGACTGGACGAAGTACTCCTGAGACAAACGCTCGAATAATAACCCTAAACTTGTTTCGATTTCTGCTCTCCAAAAGTCGAAATTATCATAATACGGTCAACGTCATAAATAAGTGATCACTTTTGTACCTTGTCGCTTTCAGTCGTTAGGTACATAATTTCGTATGGCATTTCAACTTAGATTAGTTTGTACGTAATTAACCTACATAGATAAGGGTGATTCTTCAAGGTCGTGATTTTTGTTTTATTCCTCTGTCGTATTTTTTTTACTTAGTACAGAAAAAATCATGCTCCCATGAAAATAGATTTGTTCAGTAACATAAATTTATGGTACTGAACAAATCTATTTTCATGGGAGCATGATTTTTTCTGTACTAAGTAAAAAAAAAATACGACAGAGGAATAAAACAAAAATCACGACCTTGAAGAATCACCCATAAGTATTAAGTCTACTGTTAAGGGGCTAATTGTTTCAAACGCCATCCTGGGCGATATTGAGGTTATACCTATAAAATTCACTGTCACCCAGGAGGCGTTTGAGTCAATTTGCCTCTTTAGGGCCGGCGCTCACTGACGGCATGGCACGGCATGGCACGGCAGGTTCCATACGAATTTTACCGTAGCATCCCTCGGCACGTCGCGGCATCGTGGTATCGAAATAAATTAACATGAATTCTAAACTCATTGAAATAAGATTGATTCAGAATAACTTGATAGTAATAAAATCCTTTGCCGTGCCATGCCGTGACATAGGTACCGTCAGTGAGCGCCGGCCCCAACAGTCGAAGTGTACCTACTAACAAGCACTATGGATTCGTAATGGTCCGAAATAAACAATTTTTTTTTTTATTTTTATTTCGAACATGACGTTAAAATGACAAGATACAAAAGTGATCACTTATTTATGACGTTGACCCTACAACGTCCTACGCACCCGAAAACCATAAGTGTCTTTGAAAGGGCAAAATATTGTGCTCAGGTTTTCAGTTGAGCATCTAACTACGGAAGGCAGGCCACGAATCCTCTACACGTCACCCGCTAGCACAGGACATTAACCACCGGAGTTGCCTTTTAATTAGACATGTTTTCTACGGGATGTAGACCAGGATTACTTTTAACTGAGTGACGCAAGTGTCATGAACACAGGTAGACTAAAAAAATTACGGGTGTATGCCAATTTTGTGTAGAAAGAGCTGTGTCTACCCTCATTCATTCTGCATCTACAAAACAATACAATACAATAACTCTTTACCTACTTGACGTCATGGTAAGCAATACAGAAAACAAGGTAGAGAAAACAATACAGAGCAAAAGGCGGGCTTATCGCTTCCAACCTCTACAACCTCCACTTTACAATCTTCAAGTCTTCAAGTGCTGCAAGTCGCCTTGGACGTTGCTGCTCATTTACTATTAGGTGATTTACTTGCTTGTTTTCCACTCTATTTCGTTACAAAGGACTAATTTAAAGCAAAACCATCACATAATGCGAAACACGCACAGACCCACAAAAGTAATAAGAGAAATATCACTCAAACCACCTGTGTGGCTAAAAAGTAATTTATTTGTTTCTCGCGGCAGTCTGTAACAAAATGCTCACAAAATGGGTTGTTGCTGAGATTGGAATTAAAAAAAAGATTACATTTTACTTCTATAGCGAAACAGTCATTAATCGATTGTAGAAGGGCATATACATGATAAACAAGTCGTTTGTGGGACTGTGGTAGCTTAATGGTTTGAAGCCGGTCGTGGGTTCCCTGCCCGAATTAATGTGTCTTGGATTCTAAGTGCGAAATTACACAAAAGTGCGAAGTTCAGTGTGAAATCTTACCATTTCGATGAAGGAAAACCTCGAGAAGAAACTTGCGTACTCAATGGTGTGCGTGAACTTTCCAATTCTGTGCATCTATATTTCAGTTTGTATTTAGTTTGAAATATATGGTTTCACGGGATGACCGTAAAAGTAATAAAAAAAAAAAAATAAAAAAAAATGAAGTTGAAGAAAATAAAAAAAAAATAAATAGAAAAAGATACTTCATACTTAACTTTCCAATCCGCTTATTGGACTCGCGCGGACTAATATCCCAAATCACCTCTGTGAGAAGGCGTATGAATAGGAATTAAGGGGGCAAAATTTAATGACAAGTAGGGAGTTCCTTTATCGATAAAGCTTAAAGGCTATTTGTTGTCATTTCAAAAAACTTAATTCCTTTCCTTTCCAGCACTATTTCACAAAACTTCTTTGATTTTTCTTTGTCTCGGTTATTTCACTTCTTGTTTTAATCCGCGCAGAGTTGTATACTTGGCAAGTGAGTTATAGTATAGTAATTTATGTTATGATTAAGTAATTTTGTTAAAATTATTCGTTTTTATGATCCATTTACGCATGTAGTTTATGTAGTTTATCGCTTATATTTTATAAGTGTACATTTTATCTATCTGTGTGGTGTTCCGGGTATTACCGACGGTATTGGCTGAAAATCAGCGCTGGAGTGTTATAAACGCCTCAGCATTATGCTGAGCCAGTGTCCAATTTGCAACCGCAATGACACACTCTATTTTTAGCCTTTGTATTGTCCTTTTTGTAAAAATATTTATGTGTCTTGTGTTGTTGTAAATAAATGTATTTTCTTTCTTTATTTCTTTCTTTATAAACTCAACTATCGACGCTTTTCCCATATACTAGTGCTCCAAGTTTTTTTTAAACATGAAATTTTATAGAAAGTAAAAAATTAAACAAAATAATAAATCTGTTCTAGTCTGTCTTTATCCTCGTAAAGCCCACGACAAATTTTGACTGTCATAATTTGAAACTTATTGTCAATTAAGAAAAGTTGACATTTGCTTTGACATAATATATGTATTAAATTTAGCATGTTGGGCCTTACGAGGTTAAGTATTGTAAATATCGTATAGTGTAATGGTATTCATTACCCAGCAGCTATCGTTTAAAATACGCTTTGTATAAAATTTATCATATTTGACTCCAAAATAAGACTTACAAAATTATACAAACTTACAAACAAAACTGGGGGCGATCACTAGTATATAGGAAAAGCGTCGATAGTTGGCTTTTATTGATAAAGGACCTCCCTACCTGTCATTCAATTTTGCCCCCCAAATTCCTATGTCTGCCTATGAATGTGTCCAGCTATGGGACGTATACATACGCCGGAGATGAATGTAGTAGAAGGCTGTCATATTTAAAAAGTATAAAATACACGTGACTATCTCCTGTAATAAGTGTCCGTGTTCGTTCGGCTGGCGAAGTGCCACTCGTGGTCTGAAAAAAACCATTCAGTTTTATGAAGACTATAAGAATAATACAAGCTGCAAGCGCTAAGCCCCCCGATCCTTGCGATGTCATTGTTATTATTATTTATGGCTCCTTGGGATTTGCGGGTGGGAAAGAGAGGCAAACGTGATTTGTTTGCGTGAAAAGCAGTTTTTCGGACGGTTAAGCCGTACTTAACATAGTTTATTTGGCTTCGCGCGATTTGGCGCCTCGAAGATTTTTGGCTTTTCGCGAACGATTATTTTGTTTTGAATGTGTTTTTAGGGTTCCGTACCCAGAGGGTGCCAATAAGGTGCCAATGGAGCCATATTATTGAGACCCCGTTGTCTGTCTGTCCATCCGTCACAGGGCTCTATCTCTTGAACCGTAATAGCTAGACACTTGAAATTTTCACACATTACTATTTTTAACCCCCGACACAAAAAGAGTTTTGTGCCATACCTAGGTTTTGAAATGGTCAAGCCCGTTTTTATGTTGTATAGGTACTTACTAGGTTTCGAGGTACTCGTATCTGTGAAATTGAGCGAGATATGCCTCTAATGTTTTTGTATCCTGTAGGCACTTACTAGTAACCACATTATATGCGAAAATCACAAAATTTATTTTTTGAGAGTTCGGTACTACGTTTTGATATGATGCAGCCGTCTATTATCGGATGGCATAAAATTGTTGATCCTATTGTTATGTCGCATAACTACTTTTAAAACGGGGAGTGGTTTGAAAGTATTTTTTTATTGCAGGCGCTCATCATTATCTCAGCCGTAGGAGGTCCACTGTTGGACATAGGCCTTTCTTTGATACCCAGTCATTACACAGTTGCAATCTGCTTGCGTTCCAAATTATTCTATTCTACACAGAATAAAGTACAACTTATATCTCACGACATATATTTCAATGGCAAATGAAGGTCATTACTGCTTAATAAATAATAAATAAATAAATAAATATTAGGGGACAATCTAACACAAATCGACCTAGTCCCAAACTAAGCAAAGCTTGTACTATGGGTACTAGACGACGATAAACATACTTATATAGATAAATAAATACTTAAATACATAATACAAACTCCATAACTCAGGAACAAATATTCGTGCTCATCACACAAATAAATGCCCTTACCGGGATTCGAACCCAGGACCTCTTGCTTCGTAGGCAGGGTCACTACCAACTAGGCTAAGGCGGTCGTTTAATATGCGGCGGCTTATTTGATATGTAATAGGTAAATGTATTACATTATATTAAAATTAAAAAACTACAGAAAAAGATTTAAAAAGCATTTATCTCGAAATTGTTTTACACCCAAGATATTTAGGCGCACGAGAGAGCATAGCGAGCGAGGGTGCTTATAGTTCGCGGGTGTAATTGATCATTTCATTTCGCATTCCTTAGTTATAAAAATCTTAAATATTTAAAGATTGTAACTAAGTATAAGAAAAAATTTTGTAATAAACAGATTTTTTTTTTATTTACACTCGAGTTGAACACTCTACTTTTCATCACAAATGCGAGGAAATAAAGAAAAGCCGTTATGTTAAAAACGTAGGTACGCAATTTGTAACAGAGCGGAAGAAAATTTATCGCTCCAAACCATCCTTTGTTTTTTTTTAATGGCCTCGCGCTCTTTGGCTTTGGTACATTCAGCCAGCACTGGCCAGCAGCATTATGCCAGCATGGAGGTTTGGAGGTAAGTATTATGCATTACAATCTCCTTGTTTACCAGTTCGTGAATACAAAGGAGCACCATTCGATTTTTTAAATTTACTTACATACCTAAAGATGTAAATCGAATTTACAACACGGATTTCATGTTAAATGCAACCTACTTTTAGAGCTTTGATAAAAAAAATAGACCTCCTCAATTGTTATATCGTAGTCATTATATAGGGTGGGTCCGTTCGTGGTGATTTATTGAGCCGAACGTGACAACGCTTTGTAGTTAATGCCGGATTAGCGGGAAACGATATATTTCCTCTGGAATTTATGTTCACCTGGTTTTACGAATAACGACAATAGGACAAAACATTCTCCTACACATATATAAAGTATCATGTGTCCATATTTCGTGCAGTGGTTGACCAAATTCAAATAAACGAATGAATTAATGTTTTATGGGCGGTGGTGACCATTAGCCATCAGGTCATCATTATCAGTTCAGCCGAAAGACGTCCACTGCTGAACATAGGCCTCCCCCAAGGCTCGCCAAACAGATCGGTCCCGTGCCATCCGCATCCAACACGATACCGCAACCTCAACCAAGTCTTCGCTCTGTCTTGTTGGAGGCCTACCTGTAGTATATTTATTTAGTGTAGGTAGTTTGCTGTTTCTAATTGAGGGTATCTTTTAAATAAACTAGTGTCTAACCAACTTGCGTGTGTTTCACTACATGGTGGCAGCGGTGAATGTTTTTCGCGTTTTAACTTGAAAAAGCAGTTACGAACAGTTAATATATGTATATTGTGTACTGTGTTCACTAAGTATTCAGTGTGTTTGTCGGAAATATGGAGCACGCGCGTCCTCCGGCGGAGTTATCACTTGAAGGCGGTCCGGCCACACGTTCCGAATCGTGGCGTAAATGGCGGAAGCAATTCGAAGTGTTCCTCAAAGCATCCGGAGTGAGCAAAGAGCCTAAGGAAGTCCAGGCTAGCTTGTTGGTTAACCTCATTGGATCGGCTGGGTCTTCCGGTCCGCGGACGCCACTCGAGAACCTTTTTGCCCCATCGGCCATCAGTTCTACGAGCGATGTGCAAGCCCACTGCCACTTGTGTCTGGCTCCGGCTCAAGGTCTGGTTTTCCATCAGGTGCTGGCTGAAAATCGGCTCTGGGCTGCTATAAACGCCACAGCATTATGCTGAGCCGGTGTTCAATTTACAACCGCAATGTCACATGTTCATGCATGCATGTTCTTTGTGTTGTCCTTTTATTAAAAATATTTTTAAAACGTCTTGTGTTGTCGTTAGGTAGGTTCAACTTCGAGAAAGAGGTCAATCGACGAATTAAACTCGGCTGGACAGCGATCGGGAAGCTCCGCAATATCTTGTCATCCAATATACCGCAGTGTCTCAAGTCAAAAGTCTTTGACCAGTGTGTGTTGCCAGTGATGACTTATGGCACTGAGACGTGGCTGCTAACGATGGGCCTCATAAGAAAGCTCAAAGTCACTCAGAGGGCGATGGAGAGGGCTATGCTCGGAGTTTCTCTGCGGGATCGCATTAGAAATGATGAAATCCGCGCAAGAACTAAAGTCACAAACATAGCTCGTAGAATCGCTAGACTTAAGTGGCAGACTGGCAGTGGGCAGGGCACATCCCTCGTAGAACTGACGGCCGATGGGGCCGAAAGGTTCTCGAGTGGCGTCCGCGGACCGGAAGACGCAGTGTAGGTAGGCCTCCAAAAAGATGGAGCAACGAGGAGGCGGGAACGCATTGGATGCGGATGGCGCAGGGCCGATCTATTTGGCGAGCCCTGTTGGAGGCCTATGTTCAGCAGTGGACGTCTTTCGGCTGAATGATGATGATGATGATGGTGTTGTTGTAAATATTTAAATGTATTTTCTTCCTTTTTAGGGTTCCGTAGTCAACTAGGAACCCTTATAGTTTCGCCATGTCTGTCCGTCTGTCTGTCCGCGGCTAAGCTCAGAGACTGTTAGTACTAGAAAGCTGTAATTTGGTATGAATATGTATACCAGTCACGCCGACAAAGTGATTAAATAAAAAAAACTAAAAAAAATTTTTTTAGGGTACCTCCCATAGACGTATTGAGGGGGGTGATTTTTTTTTCTCGACTAATCCTATAGTGTGGGGTATTGTTGGATAGGTCTTTTAAAACCATTGCGGGGTTGCAAACATATTTTATCTATTCAGTGATCTGTTTGCGAAATATTCAACTTTAAAGTGAAAATTTTCATTAAAATCGAGCGTTCCCCCCTCTATAATCTAAACTGTTAGGTGGAAAAATTTGAAAAAATTCAGAATGGTAGTAAATATATCAAATTTACTAGGAAAATTATAGCGGCTAAGATTGCTTGGAAATTATTTGTAGTTTAAGAGTAAATAGTAGCCTAAGGTATAAAACATACCTAAACTTGGATGATTCCGTATACATACGACATCCTTAGAAAAATATTACTTGATTTTTTCGTAATGGCTACGGAACCCTACCTTGTGCGTGTCCGACACGCTCTTGGCCGGTTTTTTTTATTTTTCTAACTAAATGACCCGCTTGCTTGTTTTCCTCCACCTCACAATGAAAAAAAAACCGACCAAGTGCGAGTCAGACTCGCGCACTGAGGGTTCCGTACAAAATATGTATCTATTAACATCCAGTCTTAGCAGACCCCTGCTTATAAGCAAAATGTGCACAGTATGGGATCATTGTAGATTGGTTACTGATATAGACAGACAGACAAAAAATTTATGCTATTCGCAATTTTTCCTTTATCTGTGCTAAGTATACCTAAGACCTTGCTTCGTACCAAATTTCAAGATTCTGAGTTCACAGGAAGTACCCTGTAGGTTTTGATTCCCTTGCGAGTGTCGAAAATTTGCGACATAAATGGCTGTATCTTTTGATTGCGTTGGCTTAGAAGTTTGATTTTTTCATAGCTCCAAGGGACAAAATAGTATTTGATATAAATTTCAGCTTTTTAACCGACTTCAAAAAAAAGGAGGTTCTCAATTCGTCAGAATGTTTTTACCTCCACGCGTTCCTGAGAAAAAGGGTCTTGACAGACAGACGGATGGACAGACGGACAACAAAGTGATCCTCTAAGGGTTCCGCTTTTTCCTTTAGAGGTGCGGAACCCTAAAAAGAACACCTACCAAGAATAGTAGGTACGTCGAGTACTTAGACTAAATAATTCCATTTCATTAGCAAAACGAATCCTATTAATACAAATGAGAAAGTCTGTAAGTATATGCGTGCGTGTGCGCAAATGAAGACCACGGTATAATTTTCGGAAATTCCCATGAGCATTTCATTAAATCCCGAAATTTCAATTTAACTAACTCTCAAGTCTAATTTTTACGCGTGTGACGCCAAAAAAAAGTTAAGTCCAAAACATCAAAAAGACGTGGCCCACCTTCCTTATTTCACGAAACGCCGCGATAAAATCCGAGGCTTAGTGAAACATCTACTAAAAATATCATAAAATATTCGCGAAAATTTAAAAAACCACCTAAATCTCCCCGCCAGGAATTCAAGTTTGACAATATCAGCGTAACCGGCATTAAGAATGGTCGGGCTCGGTTTTAATTAAACGTGTAAAACGGAAGAAACTGTGCGTAGATGGTTATTAGGCACGCACTGCGACCAGCGGACGCGGTAGGTTTTTACCCATCTTTTATTCTTTATCTTTATACTACAGCCAACAACCGAGCGTGTGTTAACCTGACAATAAGTGAACTAAAACAATTACTTTGCTCACCCGCGACCTTACAATAGTTACGTTTATGCAAGAAATGTGTGACAATAAGTGTCCATGGTGGTCTACAGCACCATTAGAACTGCTGGTGCATTGCCGACCTTGCAAGAAATGATACACTCGTTTTTTGGCACATTGAAAAACTAGATAAGAAATGCTAGCCTCGCGTATATCTAGTTCTAATTACAGTACTACTAAATACATAATCAGGAAGTCTTTCTCAAGTTAGATATCATGAAAAGTTGTTCAATTCAATACAAAAATTCTTTCAATGTTCACACCAATAACAGTACAGTGACATAACAAAAATAAAAATATAATGCCGTATTCGATATGGGTTAGATTTAAAACTTAAAGCACGGAAATGAACTTATTGTTGCAGAGTCCAAACGCCGAAAATGTAGCCAAAAAAAAACGCAGCTAAAAACCGCTCGTATTTCAACTCATTGCGCACCGCTAATAATTGCGATTCAGGTTTAAGAGGTTATTTTCGCCAAGCCGCCGTGTTCTGCGTCTCAGAACAAATTTATGGCGCTTCATAAAACGCTGAGCCGCCTCACAGTGCGTATAAATAATGTTTTCATATTACTTAGAGTTTATTAAAAGTGATCGTTGGAGCACATGTTTTTTTGTGAAACGATGAGGAGTTTTTATGGTAATGGTAGTTAATATGCTTACGGGGAAATACTTTGTGATGTCAGACGTCCTTTACAGGCTTCCGCGGTTGATTATAAAACACGGAACGTTCACACTAATGTATAAATTTAGTTTTTAAAGTTACATGTAATACTGAATATTAACATATGTATTATCTACTACTTATTAGTTAACTAGCCTTGACGTCCGCAGCTTCGCCCGCGATAAATTAATTTTCACGAGCCTGGTTCCCACATAATATTTATTTAGATCTGTGGCCTTTGTGGTACTTTGTGGCTGTCCCATCTTTGCCGAAAAACACCTTTGCATGCGCTTTTTTTTCCTTATCCTTGGAAATATATTTTGTTATTCCGTATGTCTTTCTTAGCAGCAATCAACATAAGCCGACACTAGGCGCTGTAAAGGGCGCTCTCACCTCGTAGTTTGATATCAGCATGTTTTCCCAGAGAGCACCCCATTAGGTTTATCCCACGGGTGCTGTGCTGTATCTCTGCCGATCTTAAGTTCCGAGCTACGTGGGTGTACCTTGACAACTGTTTCCATAACAAGACGGGAATATAAAATGTTTACAAGCAATTTTATCATGCGAGAAAGATGTTGCAGCGAAAAGATTTTAGTGACACTGAGAAAGGTATGCTTCGGTGGTTTGGAAATGTTGGGATAATGAGTGTAAAAGTATAAAATAAATATCACAGGACACTTGGCACCAATGAAACAACTTCCGAAGTAAGTGTTGCATAATTAGACCGAGAGCACAAACTTGGAGAATGACCGCCAAACTATTCTCCAGATTTTTTGTGCACTATGTCTAATGTAAAAAGTGCCCCATTAATTAGACCGACTCCACAAACCTGGATAATGACCGCCAACCATTGTCTATATTTGTGCACTGTATCTGATGAACCGATTTCGATTTCCGTTTTCGATTTTTCCTAGTTTCGGAGCCTATTCAATGCAAACAAACAATCAAATTTTTCCTCTTTATAATATTAAGTAGGTAGGTAGGTAGGTAGGTAGATAGTATATTTAATTTGATTTAGACATAAATGATTATGTGGTTCAGTAATGAGGGTTTTCTGACAGGTGGAATATCGCTAGATGGCGTTAGTATCGTAAGGTCTATTTGACGTTACACCCATACAACAAAATGTCAAAGTTGTCAAACGGACCTGACGATACTAGCGCCAAATAGCCTCTCATAGAAAACCCTCATTTCGAAGTCTTGTAGTTTTGTCATTATTTTGCTTGCACGTATTTACAAAAAGGCGTGTAACTGTGCAATGGAAACAGCAGTTCCTAAAATAACTCGCTGAAATAGGGTATTTCATATTTTCTTGGATGCCGCATCTCATGAAATTCTAGCTAACATTTTTAAGGTAACCGACTTGGCGGAAGTGCCTCTACTTGACTGGAGGAAACATTCAGGGCTGAAATAACGAAAACAATAGGCGTAGGCGGAATATTAAGTTGAAATAGGTATTTATGGTGATTCGGTAGAGCTCAGTATAAATTATAATACCTATATTAGGTATATCAAAGCCAAAGTTAAAATCATCATCATCATCATCATCATCATTTCAGCCGAAAGACGTCCACTGCTGAACGCCTCCCCCAAGGCTCGCCAAACAGATTGCTCCCGTGCCATCCGCATCCAACGCGATCCCGCAACCTTAACCAGGTCGTCGCTCCATCTTGTTGGAGGCCTACTACCTACACTGCGTCTTCCGGTCCGTGGACGCCACTCGAGAACCTTTTTGCCCCATTGGCCATCAGTTCTATGAGCGATGTGCCCTGCCCACTGCCACTTGAGTCTGGCGATTCTTCGAGCTATGTCAGTGAAGTTACAATATCTTTATTCAATTTAGACTACTATAACCTCATATGAATGTTGAAGAATCCACAAACGATTCGGAAAAACCCTGTTGAGAAGAATACGGAAAAAACTCAACTACTTTGTATTTATTAATAAACCAGACCCACATTGCAATGTTTATTATTACATACGTCTAAAGTATTTTTCACCTCAGCACCTCAAACAGGCAGTTTTTGCTACTAAAAAACAGTGAGCAAAATCCGATTTTGCTCACTGCGTGAGACAAAGTAGCTTTTTAATTATTTTTTTTAATAGTCAAGGACAATGATGGGTCTGCTTTACTGAATTCGAAAGATTTGAACTTCAGTTTGATCTGTCACTTTCATTTCGATACGAAAAGAGCGAGAGATAAGATCAAATCGATTCGAATTTCGATTTCAAATTCTATAACCTAGTAGACCTAAAAAATAAACGAACGATTGAAAGTTCGGATACTCATAATAAGTTCTTAACCTTAAAATTGTAATTCTTCTGTTAAGGTTTTAAATTAAATTATTGTACTTTTTTAATAATTGGATTATATTTTTATATAATCAAATAGTAAAAATGTTGTTGAAAAATACAAAGTTTAACATGTATTTACAATCTTGAACAACGCGATAAGTACAGCGGATGCAGTATCGGAACGCAGCGGGTGTAGTATCGGAACGCATCTTTAAAAAAATAGCGGGATTCAAATTTTAATTCTTTTCTTCTGTTTCTCTAGCTACAGAGTTCGATATCTAAGAGTTTGGTACACGATCAGAGGCAATTTGAAAATTATTAGAATAGTAAAAGTATTTATTTAATAAATTTTTGAATATGATATGAGTGAATTGAGTGAGTCCAGTGACGAAGTCAACAATTGAACACCAGACGAATTTTAATGCAGTAATACATAATACAGAGTTAAGTTTCTTACTTGAAAAGTCTCGCGAAAAATATTTAAAAGCTTATGATATTTTTAAACAATGCAAAAACTTTTTCGGAGACTGTACCTATTGTTATATATATAATATGGAGTATTTACTCAATGTTGAAAACCACAACAAAGACAAAAAGATGACGTTCATATACCTTTAATAATTTATTATGTTCTCGCTGCTGAGGTGAAAAGTTGTATGTGTCACACGATACCAAAGTTTTTTGCATCTCGTGTATTTGAATCACTCGCGCACTCAGAGGCCCTACCACGAAGTGCATAATTCGAACTTCGTTTCGTGCCGTCCCGCTCACGCTAATATGATTTGACACGAGAGTGAGAGGGATAATGCGATGCGAACTTCGATTTTCGGATTTCGTGGTAGCGCCTCAGGATTCTAACTTAGAATCACTCGCTAAACGCTCATGATTCAATTATAGAATCCTTCGCTAACTCGTGATTCAAAATCAACACTCGCTGTAAAAACCAACTTTGCTCTCTTGTTGCACAAATAACTATAACACAATTTTTTTTAACAATAGCTTCGAATGGTGTATTGGATAGTATTATTAGTATAGTATTTTAAGTATAAATAAAATAAATAAATAAATAAATATTAGGGGACAATCTTACACAAATCGACCTAGTCCCAAACTAAGCAAAGCTTGTACTATGGGTACTAGACGACGATAAACATACTTATATAGATAAATAAATACTTAAATACATAGAAAACATCCATAACTCAGGAACAAATATTCGTGCTCATCACACAAATAAATGCCCTTACCGGGATTCGAACCCAGGACCTCTTGCTTCGTAGGCAGGATCACTACCAACTAGGCTAAAGCAGTCGTTTAGTCGTATAATTTTGAAATACTTAGCTACACCTGGTTAAGGTTGCGGGATCGTGTTGGATGCGGATGGCACGAGACCGATCTGTTTAGTGAGCCTTGGGGGAGACCCAAGTTCGGCTGATATGATGATGATAATGACTCAGCAACAAGTTTATGCTGAAACTTTGATGCGCGAGCCCGACTCGCGCTTTGCCAGTTTTTCAATGTGTTCTTCGGGTATAATTATTTTCTCGGCGCAGGCTTTCAAACACTGGTTCAAACATGAAAGCGTCAATGACGTTCTGCGGATGTAATGAAGGAGGGTGCGTTTCCGCCAAGCCAAGCTTCCAGAGCTTTCCGAGCTTAGATAAATTAACCAATAGAGCAGGGGTTTTCAAACTGCGTCTCGCCGCCCCAGTGAAATTCGTATTGAGTAACTTAATTATCGTCGCTTAGCTATTATCAAAGCGCGCTTAAAAAGAGATTGAGCTCATATGTCATTTTTGAACTAATGCATGATATGACATTGTCAGTGGTAGAGTGTGCAATGAAATTGTTATTTTACACAGACTTAGAATATAATAGCAGACTTGACATAACTACGTGTGTGTGCGTACATATTTCCTATTCCCTCACGCTACAATGATCAGGAATATTGTCATCCCGTTTTCTCATGTGTTGCAACACTGTCCAAGAAACCTTAAAAAAAATGACACATGCTATGTTTTGAACGTCAGTTCATATAAATAAGCTGCCGAAGCTGCAAGCGAATTTTTTGGTAAACTGAGATTTTTAATGTTTTTCTCATCAAAATTAGAACTGATTTAGATTTAAAGATGGTGAAATGTAGTGCCTACCTTTGTGAAAGTGTTACATATGGAAATATACCAGGATTAACCTTTCACCGGTAAGTGTTTGTGTGATAGAGATGTGTGCGTTTTTGCCATTATTTGGACTCGTTATGTCAAGTCTGCTATTATATTCTAAGTCTGTGTTATTTTAGTACAATGAAGTTCTAAAACAAGGAAAAAAACATCAAATTATATTACTTATAAAATACAAATGTTGTAAATAATTGCTTAAAATGGCCATAGTACATTGCAGATAATTTCTCGGCACCGACCGTTTCATACTTTACCACGGTTCATATTTTATACATACGTATTTTTTAACAGCTAAGGCAATTTGATAACGCGATAATGAGGTGAATTAGTGACAGATTTGTCAGATATGATATTAATGTTTTTTATAAAACAAATGACAACATTTAGGTACCGAGAATAGAGTCCAAATATACAGAAATCTATTAATTCTATTATCCATAAGTGTCTGCACTTATGAAAATATCAAAGATTGACTTATGATTATATTTAATCATTTATATTATAAGTACTGTTGTGCTAACGGTACTCTCGAATCCCTTTGCTATTTTGATTTTATAATAACAACACCGCACAAGTCAAAAACTGACCGGGAGTCGTTTTGTACCCTATTCGGTAAGAATAAAGTATAAAATGTCACTTGGCCAACCTCTGACTTGCGTGGTGTTGTTGCCTAAACGACGCTATGTAATCGCTGATATATAAAAATCTCGTGACACGGTGTTTGTTATCGAACTCCTCCGGAACGGTTTGACCGATTGTTTTGAATCTTTTTTGTCCATATTTGGTAGGCCTTAAAATAGGTCGTAGGCTACTTCTTCGCAGACGGAGTCAGGGGCAACAGCTAGATTGATGATGTATGGGGACGCCTTGCTGAGTCAGGCGGGCTGTCGATCGTTTTGCACAGTCATTCAGGCCAGTTCCCCGTGGTTGGAGCCGACAAGTTACTGTCCCAGCAGCGCTCCCACACAGCAACTCTCCTCGAATCTTCTCGTTCTCCTGCTGAACAAAAGGACATCTTTGAGGCTGACATCCTTTAGCTCCTCCTCCCTCAGCTCGTCACTCCCGAATATATCACGCCGCGCTGCCGCGTACATGACACACTCGGCTAGGATGTGCTCACTCGTTTCCTCCTTCCCACAATGTGGATAGGAGGGGTCACTTTTTATACCTATTACGCTTAAATGCCTATTTAACAAGTTATGGCCAGTAATTAATTATGCCAGTTATAGTTCTTAAGCTACTCTTACCTAGATTTAGGAAATACCTAGTTCTTCTGTGGTTGATGCCATCCAGCATCATCTTCGATTGTCTGCACCCTACAGCCTGTTTCCACTCACTGTTTGCTTCCTGTTCCTTCATTCTATCTATAACCCCCTTGGTAACTTCTGCAGACATTGGAAGTACCGGCTCAGGACCTATGAATCCCGTGTCCGCTCCCTCCCTTGCCAGCTCATCAGCCTTCTCATTACCTGTCACTCCCTGATGTCCTGGGACAACAGCTAGATTACTTACTATAATATTTCTTGTATTTTACAAGCTTTTATTTAACTTGCTATGCCATAAAAAAAACTTTCCAAAACCTGCAACCATGTTTTCCCCTTTTAACGCTCAAATGCTGCAAAGCCTTCAATTCCGTGATTTTTCCAATATTTTAATATTTTTCTGCTACTCCGAGCAGAGGCGAATTTAACAAACCAAAAATCATTGAAATCGGTCCAGCCGTTCTTGAGTTATAAATGGTTTAAAATAACACGACTTTTTTATACATACATAATGTTAGGTAGTATAATAGATAATTATGAACTTGTAATCGTAATTCTACATAATATTATAACTTAAATGGCTTCGTTCCTTAAAGTGGTAAAAGGAAAACTACCGTGAAAACCAAGTGCTATTACGATATACGTGACAAATTAATAATTTGTTGCAATATTGGATAACCCGTATTACCACTCTATTAATTAATTTCTCTGTTACCAAGACCCTTTTATAGGCAACTTAAGTGCACCGGTTTAACCTTTGGCCGTGTGAAACTGTTGTTAACTCCAGCTCAAAAAAGGGCTGTTACAAGTTTAAAGTCCATTTTTAACCTGCAAGAAAAATTGTGCAAGTTGCATTATCTACCTACATTGCCGTACTAAGCACAAAAGCAGTACTCAAAATAATCGTAAAGTAGATTTATATGGCCACGGTTAGGTTAAAAAAATATGCATTTGGGTGCTCATTGGTGAACTAAGCCAAATAGCGGTATCTTATTTAAAACATGTGAAAAAAACCTTTTTTTATATAATATAGGCCTGTCTTTGACCACAATCACGCCTGCTGGAAAGCGAAGCTAAAAGAAAGAATAAGATTTACCGTAGGTATAGTTGTAGCTGAAATTACTAAGAAAATTAGAGGTTCACCAGGCGCAAAGGTGCTCAATAATATTAGCCGCATTGCCCCGTTGAATCGCGATGGGCAACCTTTGCACCAGAAACGACCCAAGTGAGGGTCAAACCTCTCTCACGAAGACAATGATTTTTTCTAGGCGGCCTCCAAACCGCCGCTGACCGTTTAGGGTTAATATTGAAGGTTGCGCAATGATTGACCGAAAGTTTGAGCGAGTTTAATTTTTATTGCACCATATTTTTCCATTGCATCGTGTAGTGTCAGTATTGTGCAATATTTTATTATCCGACTGAACACTAAAACATTGTGCAGTTCGTATTAATGTGCAATATAATTGCTCGTTACGATTCAGAGCGCCTTACAATCTTATTGTACAATAAAAAATATTGTACAATGTTATTGTACGTCTAGGGGGCACCTTAAATAGTTTATGCCGCTGATCTGGCGTCATCTGAGTTGTCGTTTCAACATCATCATCATCATTTCAGCAGTAGCCCATCCACTGCTGGTCAAAAAATAAGCTTAATTGATAACCAATCATTGCGGTTGGAAGTGGCTTGCATCCTTTGCCTTTACCAAATTATCATCCATCTCGTTGGTGCACGTCCCACGCTGCGCTTGCCAGCCAGTCTTGTAGATTAGCCAAACAGATTAGCTCTTTGAAATGGCAATGGGTAGGCCACATGGCCGTTGGGGCTGAAAAGTTTTTTTTTTTTTTTTTTACATAAAACTGACCCGTGATTGACCACTATCTCACCTGATGAAAAGTGTAGATGAGGCCAAAGGTGTACCTCACTGGTTCAGTAACAGCCTATTCACTCTAGCCTTGAAGATACCTAGGTTGTATTTATCAGGAAATACAGACGACGGGAGCGAATTCCATTCTTTAGCAGTTCGCATTAGGAAGGATGACGCGAAGCGCTTCGTACGGGCCACTGGAATACTAACCACATAAGGATGAAGACGCTCCCCCCGCCTGGATGTCCGTTGGTGAAATGGAGATGGAGGAATTAAATCATGTAAGTTCTCGAATGGAGACGACGGACTGGCGTTGTTGTTTATTCTCCACAAAATATAGCATTGCATAACAAGACAATGCGACTTTATTTTGTAAAACTTCACGTACATCAATGTCATTAACACGCATCTACTTAATTTGCTTACGCATATATCGACATGTACCAACATAATGATTAATTCATTCAATAGTTATCCCTATTCTATGACCGCGATCCAAGTCAATGCCCTCAAAATTGCTCAAACCACACGAAAATACAAGTTTACCTACACGTAGATATTATTATAGCCGAGACTTAACGCTACAATAACGACCGAATTGGGATCGTCTAAAGAAAATCACCAATGGTGTTTATATATTTTTTGTGTAGAAAAGTTAATTGCCTATATGAAACCGATTTCAATATTTTTTCATTTAGTTCACTACTTTTTCAAAATTAATTATTGAAACTATTTTGATTGATGACGTTAGAGTGCAATAAAGGGCTCCCACACGCTTAATATTTCATAAATTTAACTAAATGCATACGATAAGGCAGCCCCTTTAATTACTTTTTTTACCTGTGGTGTAGTAGAGTGTCACTAGTGTCACTTTATCGGCGCTGTCAAAGTGCTACTGACACTGTGCTATACTGTGCAGACTGCGGGTCCAAATCAAACTCCGTAGCATATTCCACGCGTAAATTGTGAAGAATTCTAAATACATAATGCTATTACACGCAGAATGAAGTACAACTTGGACCGTCTACGACATATAATTTCAATGTCAAATGAAGGTGATTGCTCATTTGATATGTAATAAATGCATTAAATTATATTAAAATAAAATAACTACAGAAAGCGATTTAAAATGCATTTGTCTCGAACTGATTTTCTATAATTACTATACATTGCAAAATAACGGACAACCCGAATTGCCCAGTTCGATCCCCGGCCGGGGCTGATACTATATAGTACTCCCAAATCTCAGCGCATTCAAGTCAAAATAATTTAATTTAGACTTCACTGAATATCTGGAAGGTCTAAATTGGGGATGTCTATTCTTTTATAATGCTTAGTAAATCGAAAACCATTTCGAGATAAATGCTTTTTAAATTGTTTTCTGTAGTTATTTAATTTTAATATAATGTAAAGCATTTATTACATATCATATAAACAATGACCTTCATTTGACATTGAAGAAAATTTCGTAGACGGTCCAAGTTGTACTTTAATCGGTGTGGAATAGCATTATTTTGAATTCTTCACAATTTACGCATGGATGAAACTACGGAGTTTGATTTGGACCTGCTGTCTGACGTCTAGCACTCTGACAGCGCCAGTAAAGTGACACTAGTTACAATGTACCACTACACAAAAAATAATTAAAGGGGTTGCCTTATCGTAAGAATTTAGAAATTTGGCATCAAATTATCATCTGACGTCATCAATCAAAATAGTTTCAATAATTAATTTTGAGAAAAGTAGTGAACTAAATAAAAAAATATTGAAAAATAAGTACCTCATAATTGACTTTTTTAGACAAAAAAAATATAAAAACCATTGGTATTTTTTTAGATATTCCCAATTATAATAGTACTAGCTTGTTAAAAGTTTCTTTTTCTTTTTTAACTTTTTAGTCGCTATTTTCCAGCTCCATCTGCAGATCCTAATTACCACCTAGGACTAACGTACTCGTCAAGACGAAGCAACCGAGCCCAAGCTCGATGGTGTTGTGTCATTTTATTATAGAGTGCCTATGGCCACCTTCCAGCTCCATCATCAGACCCTGGTTACCATCTGGGATCAAAGTACTCGTCAAGAAAAATCAAACGAGCCCAAACTCGACGGGGTTGTGTCGTTTTATTACCGAGTTCTTATGGCCACCTTCCAGCTCAATTATCATATTATCAGCTCCATGTCACAATAATATTGCATTGTCATCTAATTTACACATGCATTCAAAATTTCAGCTCCATCGGTAACCGTGAAGAAGGTCAAATTAAACTTGCATAATTTGATTACAAACAGAAATATCAGGACAGGTAAAACTAAATAAGTTTTAGTTAAAAAATTTCATTTTTATAGCAAGCTTTTTAGCTGACTGTACTTGCATTGTCATTCAACCTACATAGGTATACCAAATTTCAAGTGAACCCGACCACTGGAAGTGGGTCAAATTCGACTTGCAAGATTTGACTCGTACAATACATATTTAGGTAAAGTCAACCAATTTGATTCCTAGGCCACTATATAACCGTCACAATGAATCAATTTGTTTATCTTCTACGACAGTGATTATTGCGTGATGATGTCATGACGACAAACTCGATCTTTGCAAACGTCTGTCAACGATAATAAATAGGAAAGGAGTTTGCTTGTGTATTAATAACTTGAATTGTCACTGGCCGTCTGTCAAAACTTCTTTTTCCCGTCATGTCATAGAGCGAAATCGTTTATAAACTCTTTACGTTTATTGCAAATTTTGTTCGGAAAGTTGGTAATGCTTTGACTCGCACTGACGTTGTAATTGTCTAGTAGTTAATCTAGAAAAAAGACAAGGTTCTATAATGGCCTAGGTATCAAATTGGTTGGCTGTACATTGCACATAGTACATTTATTTATCGTATGGCTTACAAACTACGCTTAAATCATAACCTAAATTTACACCTCCTAAGATATTCTGTTGCTTCGCTCGTGAGGGTTTTGAAGTCCTCTATTCTCCCTCCATATTTTGTTAGGGGGCACTCCAGCACGATATGGCGTACAGTCTGTTTCGGGTGACCACATTCGCACGATCCATAGTACATTGCATTGCACATAGTACATAGGTACATTGCAAGTCAAATAAAAGCTTGAAATAAGTATATTTATCCTGCCCGTGCCTCAAGTGGTGGTGGTCTAGTGATTTTACCTAATGGTCTCTCAAGCAGAGTCGTGGGTTCAAACCAAGACTTGCATCTTTGAGTTTTCGGAATTTATGTAGAATGTTGCCCATAATTTTCGAAAATCGTTTTTTCTTCGTGGCAATTATTCCTTTCCCATATTTTCCCAGTGGCATTTTTTCCCAATATTTTTTTTCTGTGGGCATTATTTTGTCACAAGAGAGGAGTTTTGGCCGAAAGGTGTTGCTTACGGCGGTTTCGTGGCCGGTAAACTGACACCGCAAAAGTGCCCGCGTCACAGACTTCACGTGCTTGTAATTAGGTTTTAAATTAAGTGTAATATAAATATGTATGTTAGTCTTTAAGGTATTTTTATATGGGCCTATGCAGCCTGAAATAAAATTATTCTATTCTATTCTATTCTATTTCTCAAAATAGATTTTTTCGATTGGCATACTTTCTCAACCTTTTCTAATCTCAATGGACACCAGCTGTCCTAGAATACCAGCTAGGTTAGGTTAGTTAGGTAGTTTCGTGTGTCCGAAGGGTGAACCGCCCAGAAATAGGAACTCAGCCAAGCTGACCTCCGTTGGTTATCGCTTTAATCGAATACACTATGTTAATCGAATAATAGGTACTAATAAAAATACTTCCTGGGTAACTAAGAGAATACGTATAGAAAAAAAAGAGAACAGTAAGATTAAATAGCGAGAAAAAATAATAATTGGGAAAAAAATCCACTGAAAAAATATGGGAATGGAATAATTGCCACGTAGAAAAAACTATTTTCGGAAATGATAGGCTGCACTCTAATTTTCCATATATTTAGTATCACTTTTGTGATTACTTAAATGAAAAAAAGTCACAAAAGTGACTCAAAAATAAGGATACTTTTTCATTATGAAAGTGAAATAGTGCTCGTGGTTTTGAATAGGAAAAACAAATTTTAGTAATTTTAAAAAAGTGGTACTCTTAAAAATTCTTGCTACCTATCATTGTTTTTGTTTTTCGCTATTGTTTTTTTTCTTTTGCATGATTGTTTGTATGTTCTTCACATGTATCAGCCCTCTTGTAAACCCTACTTATGTGCAATAAATGATTACTTACTTACTTACTTACTTAAATAATATAAGTATAATCTTAGATTATTAATCTATCTTAGCAGGGGCGTAGCTACCGCCGTATCAGCCGTATCAATGATATAGGGCCCCCGGGCTTCAGAAGCCCCTAACGTGTATCTATCCTTCATTAATTGGGCCCCCTAACTAATTTTGATACAGGGCCCCTCCAAGGCACGCTACGCCACTGTATCTTAGATACTGCTGAATAAAGGCATCATCCTAACACTTTTACTGCTTCAGTACCTCTACCATGAGTTTACACTAGTTTACGTGACCGTACTCGCTAGCGACGGCGTAAATTATTTGTATGGAGAATTGTGCAGCGCCTCTAGCGGTCACTTACGGAAGTACAATTCTCTATACAAAATCATTTACGCCGTCGCTAGCGAGTACGGTCACTGTAAACTAGTGTAACTCATGGTAGAGGTACTTGGTCTTCTGCGATTTCCGGCCAGTTTCTTATGTTCAATTCTCGTATAGGTAACGCCACGAGAATTGAGGCGAATGATTACACACACAGCTACATAAAGTACTGATTGCAAAAAAGATAGTGATTGAATGAAATAACTGAGTGAATGAAACTGAATGCTATACATATTATAATTTTATAATTTATTATAATGTTTCTTTTTTCATATAACCTATTTTTGAAATGAAACAATTTGAAACTGACAAAAAATACTCTCAAGAAAAAAATCGGTATTTTATAAATGGCGAAAACTATGCTTATCTGATTTATTATATAATTTAGATCAAAATATTTTATTTTCTGTTTTGTTTGAACTAAATGTATTTTCCTAAATTATTCATAAAGAAATAGGTTGAAGAAATTTTTAGTCAATCTTGTAATTCTATGTTGAGTCTGTTGAACTTGCTATCGGTACGAGTAAATGTCAAAATCCCGCTGTCATTACATGACGTGGTGTTGTGTGCGTGACCTCAACTCTGATGGCGTTACCTATAGTCAAGGAAAATAGCAATATTTTCGAAATACCCGTCTATTTCTATGGATTCAGCTGTAATGTAAGCGTCGGGGTCACGGGTTCCCATCCAGGTGAGCTACTGAAAACACTTAGTTTACATACAATGCTCCCACATAATACCGCTTAGTGTTAATAAATTAGGGAAATAGACTTTACTCGAAACGTCTGGTTTGTCAAGGTTGCCTAAATTATGATATACCTACGTAGTATGCTACTGAGCATTATCTCAAAAACTTTGATTGATTTTTACTCTAACTTGGATAGAAATTTACAGGTAAGTAGCATGAATGGAACAGAGTATAACTAACGCAGCCTCCCAAAATGTCTCGATTAATTTGTAAGGATTTTTTTTTACTTACTGCGAACTATATAGCATTTGATTCATGGCAGGTAACAAAAAAGGAAATCTAATATTCCATCAAAAACGTTACATGTAAAAAGATGCAAGTCTCGCTAGGCAGTTCTTATGGTGCAAAAAAGTTTTGAGACGCAATATTATACCAAGTCGGTTATCTTAGTCAGTACCGGGGGGTGTCCATAGAACTTGTTTACCACCGACTTACTTATTTAAAAACCTTTAAATTAATATTAGATATCTTCATTGTTTTAGTACACAAAATGACTTGGCAATCGCACGGTTACCTAATGACGTAAGAATAATCGTCAACGTCAACTATTTATTCAATCCTAATTGAACATACTTAACGCTAGCCCTAATACCATGCAGTTTGAGCAATACATTTTAGGTACGGTCAAGTACTTTTATTCATGAGCCACCATGGAACCATTTCACAGTAAACGTCATAGTGACATCGCATTAATTAGCAAGGAAAAGCGTAATGACTTTTCTTTTGAAAAAGTTACATGGTGGCTCATGAATTAAAGTCCTTGACTGTACGAGTACGGGTAAAGTGTTGTGTGCGATTGCCAAGTCATTTTGTATACTAAAACAATTAAGATATCTAATATTAATTTAACGGTTTATAAATAAGTAAGTCGGTGGTAAACGAGTTCTATGGTCACCCCCCGGTACTGACTAAGATAACCGACTTGGTATAATATTGCGTCTCAAAATTTTTTGCAGTATAAGAACTGCCAAGCGAGACTTGCATCTTTTTACATGTAATGTTTTCGATGAGATCTCATTGCTTTTTGTAGGCAGTGCTTCTATTTTTGCCATCACCAGACCATGGTTACCACCTAGTATCAAAGAACTTGTCAAGACGAATCGAATGAGCCCAAACTCGATGGGGTTGAGTCATTTTATTACGGAAAGCCTGTCTACAGCTATCTTACAGCTCCATCATCAGACCCTGTTTACCATTCAGGACCAAAGTACTCGTCGAGATAAATCAAATTAGTCCAAACTCGATGAAATTGTGTCGTTTTCTGTCTTTTTGGCCACTTTACAGCTCCATCATCAAACCCTGGTAACAATCTAACATTAAAGTCAAATTTGATGGGGTCGTGTCATTTTATTATGGAGTACCTTCGTCCATCTTCCAGCTCCATCATCAGAATCTGGTTACCGTGTAGAACCAATTACTCGTCGAGACGAATCAAACGAGCCCAAACTAGATGGGGTTGTATCGTTTTATTATGGCGTGCCTTTGACCACCTTCCAGGTCCATCATCAGACCCTGGTAATGATTTACAATCAAAGTACTTGTCAAGGCAAATCAAAATGAGCTCAAGCTTGATGGGGTTGAGTCGTTTTATTACGGAGTTCTGGCCAACTTTCATCTCCATCATCAGACTCTGATTACCATCTAAGACCAAAGTACTCGAAGAGACGAATTAAACGAGCCCAAACTCGATGGGATTGTGTTGTTTTATTATGGAGTCCCTTTGACCACCTTCCAGCTCCATCATCAGATCTGCTTAGTGTCATAATAATATTGCATTGTAATCCAATTTACACATGCATGAAAAATTTTAGCTCAATCAGAAATCGAATCGAGAATACATTATTGTTGTAGTATAACTTTGTAATCGCTGGTATTTAAATGGGATTACAAACTTATATGTGCAGTTTCTGTATCTTTGAAATGCGACTGAAATTGAAATATTTTTAGGTTTTCTACGAGTTTGTAGGGTTAAATCTATTTATATTTAAAATTTGGAGCCTGTAGGTCTGCTAGAAGTACCTTAGAATTATGATGATCATGAGTCAGTGAGTGTGTCAGTGACAAAACTAAGGAACTTTGATTTTCAACAGTTCTGAAATTGCCAGGTCAAATTTAATGTTATTGAGAATATGTCTAAATCTCATTACGTCCTACATGTAACTGAAAATTGAGGGCTCTAGGTGTAGCCAGCATAAAATTACAGGTGGTTGAAAATAGCCTGAATGGGTTCGAGAAAAGGATGGTACGGCCGTGCCTTTGTTTTGCTCGACTTGGCGGGGGCACTACCGTGCCCCCAGATATAAAAATCTCGTTCATTATTATCGAATTCCTCCGAAACGATTTGACTGATTTTAATGAATCTTTTTTGTCTAAGTTAAGTATGAAGTATCTTTTTCTATTTATTTTTTTTATTTTCTTCAACTTCATTTTTTTATTACTTTTACGGTCATCCCGTGAAACCATATATTTCAAACTAAATACAAACTGAAACATAGATGCACAGAAAAAACCCCAGAAAAAAGACCAATGCTGGGAATCGAACCCAGGTCCTCAGCGTTCCGTGCTGCGTGCTTACCCCTACACCATCACTGGTCTAGAAGTTAGCGACGAATCTTTCCCATACATCGTACACTTCAGTCTGTTATAATCACATTTAGGCAGTGATAAAGCGCATCTATGTTATGCCCTCTACCGAGAGACTTCAACACTCCTTCCAACACTGCCTAATTGTGATTATAACAGACTGAAGTGTACGATGTATGGGAAAGATTCGTCGCTAACTTCTAGACCAGTGATGGTGTAGGGGTAAGCACGCAGCACGGAACGCTGAGGACCTGGGTTCGATTCCCAGCATTGGTCTTTTTTCTGGGGTTTTTTCTGTGCATCTATGTTTCAGTTTGTATTTAGTTTGAAATATCTTTTTTGTCTATATTTGGTAGGTCTGAGAATAGGTCGTAGGGTATTTTTTATACCTCTATTCTGCGCAGACGGAGTTTCGGACAACAGCTAAATTCCATATAAAAAGAGCGCTCCTACGGCTTTTTAATGGTAAGTAGAATACAATACAATACAACAATACAAATATTCTTTATTGATCACCAAAAACAGTACAGTGACATTACAAAAATAAAAATTCAGGTAGACAATAGGCGGTCTTATCGCTAAAAAGCGATCTCTTCTAGACAACCAATACCTCAAATACTTCAAATAATTAATTAATTTTGGTTTTATATGAATAAGTCCATGAGTCAACGAACTAAAATATTAGCTACCAATTTGTAGTAGAGATGCATGGTAAATTTTAGTAACATAAAAGGAATAAATACATCAAACAAACGTTAGTCATGTTCCAAAAATACCGATGTTTCTTGATAAAACTACTATAAAACTTTTTAAATTCCTTTCTATAGGAACATACAGGGGGCTCTTGCTTTTTTAACGCTTTGGATGTCAATGAACTGAAGAAGGTTAAGGTTTGTAAGAATAGATACGTTATCAGTTTCGTTTACTACGCTTTTAGTTTGGTGATTCAATTAAATATGTAAAAACATATTGTTTTTTGAACGGCTGCTCATTTTTAATTACCATCAATACATGCATACACCCTTTTAAATAACGATTGTTACTATTAAAACTCAAATTTTGGTCTGCGACTTTGTCTGCGAAGAATTTGTTCATCGCAATTGCACAGGAACTATGAAATTATGTGTGAAATTATGTTTGACCAAAATCTGTGCAGTTGTTGTTGATTACTTTTCATTTTTATAAAGCAAAAAGTATGCCTATATTAGAGCCAGTTGTGTATTATGTCATATTAATAGAAGAAAAAATGTTTTTTTTTGTTAACTTTAAATACTAGGTCCACTCCTGCTGGCTCGTGCCACTGGCTTCCAACAGAATATAAAGTTATTTTCATGCCATTTTGCTGTATTTTTTTGCTTCTTAGTTTCTGGGTGTATTCTGAAGGTCCTTTTTAGGGTTCCGTAGTCAACTAGGAACCCTTATAGTTTCGCCATGTCTGTCCGTCTGTCTGTCTGTCTGTCTGTCTGTCCGCGGCTAAGCTCAGAGACTGTTAGTACTAGAAAGCTGTAATTTGGCATGAATATATATATCAGTCACGCCGACAAAGTGATTCAATAAAAAAAACTAAAAAAAAATTTTTTAGGGTACCTCCCATAGACGTAAAGTGTGGGTGATTTTTTTTTTCTTGGCTAACCCTATAGTGTGGGGTATCGTTGGATAGGTCTTTTAAAATCATTGCGGAGTTGCTAACATGATTTTTCTATTCAGTGATCTGTTTGCGAAATATTCAACTTTAAAGTGAAAATTTTCATTAAAATCGGCCGTCCCCCCCCCCCCTCTAAAATTTAAACTGTTGTGTGGAAAAATTTGAAAAAATTCAGAAGGGTAGTAAATATATCAAATTTACTAGGAAAATTATAGCGGCTAAGATTGCTTGGAAATTATTTGTAGTTTAAGAGTAAATAGTAGCCTAAGGTATAAAACATACCTAAACTTGGATGATTCGGTACACATACGAAATCCTTAGAAAAATATTACTTGATTTTTTCGTAATGGCTACGGAACCCTACCTTGGGCGTGTCCGACACGCTCTTGGCCGGTTTTTTATATATATTTTTAACTCTTAATTTGATAATGTACCACAATTATTTAATTACACCTTTTTGTATTTTTGCTGTAGAGTCTGGAGCATAAAGTTTCGCAACTATAATCACTTGCTTATGTTCGGATACGCGTGACGCGTTGGCCGCGGAGAGGCTTAGCTTTGGATCCTGTTTGTTTCAGAAAATAAGCTTTTAATGGAAACTAGCGGCGCGACCCACCCCGGCTTCGCACGGGTGCAATTATGCGTGTATTAAACGGGTGTGTAATGATAGATATAACAACATTTGATATAACTGTAACATTTGGTATAATGCTACATTTGACATAATTCGATTTACTCGAGAAGTAAACATTCTACGATTTTTTTATAAAATAAACTAACCTAACCTAACCTAATGCATATCAAATAGAATTAATATCAATACTCCGAAGTTTACTTTTTGAGTAAATCGCATTATATCAAATGTAGCATTATAACAAATGTTACAGTTCCTTCCTCTTGAATCACTCTATTATAAAAAACTGGCCAAGTGCGAGTCGGACTCGCGCATGAAGGGTTCCGTACAATTATCTATAAAAATCACATTTGTGGTATGGGAGCCCCATTAAATATTTTTTTTATTTTAATTTAATGATTTATTTTTAAAGTCAACATTTATTATAATTTAATATTCTGTGAATATTTCAAGTGTCTACCTGTTGCCGTTATCAAAATCGAGCAAAAACGAGAAAAAAAATCATGTTTGTTGTATGGGAGCCCCCTTTAATATTTATTTATTTAAATAAATTTAAATTAAACCAATATTTAAGGGGGGCTGCCATACAACAAACGTGATTTTATTGCCGCTTTTTTAGATAATGGTACGGAACCCTTCGTGCGCGAGTCCCATTCGCACTTGGCCGGTTTTTTTATCAATGGTCGTGTTGTGTCTGATGATAATAATATGACAATGATGATTTATATTTTTAGAGCTATCATCACCTTATTTGGATGGTTCTCTAATTTTTCGCAGAAAATTGATTCGCCGGTTATTAGTTCCCAACCAACTTTACGCATAATTTAATTTCGCCAATGATCACTTGCCAACTTATCAAAAGATTTTGTTTTATTTCCCAACCTCACTGTTGATAACTGTACGTTTGGTCTGTTTCATATAAAGTCCCTTTTCAAAATGACAACTTTCGGTTAGTAGAATGTTTTGGTTGGCGTAATATTCATTTCGTTATATAATGTTTCCCAAAATGTTTTATTGAATTTGTTATGTGGGTAGGGGTTTTTTAGGTCGTTATAAAAAAATAGCTAACACCAAAGGTTAATGCGGGAGCGTAGCGGAGCGATGCAACCTAACTTTAAAACTGCTCAACTAATTAAGTTGAAAATTATTTCCCTAGAAAGTTTTTATTAAGTTTAACTTACGTGATTTTTTTCATATTTTTTAGACGTGCGGTTCAAAAGTTAGAGGGGGGGGACACATTATTTTGAACTTTGAGAGTGAATATCTCCGAAAATATTCACTTTGTCAAAAAATGATTCTAAAAAACCCCTATTTATTTTCAAATACCAATCCAATGATACCCCACACTATAGGGTTAGTCGAGAAAAAAATCACCCAAACTTTACGTCTATGGGAGGCACCCTAAAAAAAATTTTTTTTAGTTTTTAATATTTAACCACTTTGTCGGCGTGACTGATATATATATATATTCATGCCAAATTACAGCCTTCTAGTACTAACAGTCTCTGAGCATAGCCGCGGACAGACATGGCGAAACTGTAAGGGTTCCTAGTTGACTACGGAACCCTAAAAAATGGTGTGTAACTCTTCTCTTTTTCTTCTTAGTTTAAGTAGGTACTTTAAGAAAAAAGTTGGTAAAAGTGCAATGACGAAACGTTATTCGTTTAATAGTAGTTTGGTCTACTGAAAGCTTTGGCAAATGATAAGTTTTTCAAACATTTTGAGATTCTCCTTTATAATAATTCGACGAAACGACACGTTGTCATACATAAATTTGGTAATTTGGTAGTCGTCAAAGGGAATCATTGGCGAAACGTTGGTTGGCAAGTGATAATCGGCCAAAGGAAATTCTGCGAAAAGGCAAAACACCCATTTGCTTATACACTATCGTAATTTATAAAAAACCGGCCAAGAGCGTGTCTGACACGCCCAAGATAGGGTTCCGTAGCAGGTACGAAAAAATCTTTGCATACTTTATTAATGTGGTTGTTGTGGTCCCACCTCTCACTGCGCGCTAGGGTTAACAGCGCGATGTTACCCAGAATTTCAACGTCGGCGGTACAGCGCCATCTATCGGCGAATTGGGTAACTAATCTAATCTGCAGTCTACTAGAACTAGTATGTATGTTGAATATGTTGATGGTTTTTCAGATGTACTTAATTCTTTATTATATGAACCGATTTTATTTTTTTTATTTATTTGAAAGAAGATAGTGTGATCTTATAGTACTCAAAGAAAAGAAAATGCTTGCAGTGGCGGTTAAATTACAATCTTAGTTTAGATTTTTTTTTTACAAAAACTTAATACGTTTAACTTACGTGATTTTTTATATTTTTTAAACTTGCGGTTCAAAAGTTAGAAGGGGGGACACATTATTTTGAACTTTCGGAGTGAATATCTCCGAAAACATTCACTTTATTTAAAAATGGTTTTCAAAAACCCGTATTTATTTTCAAATACCTATCCAATGATACCCCACACTATAGGGTTAGTCGAGAAAAAAAAATCACCCCCACTTTACGTCTATGGGCGGTACCCTAAAAAAAAATTTTTAGTTTTTTTTTATTTAACCACTTTGTCGGCGTGACTGATATATATATTCATGCCAAATTACAGCTTTCTAGTACTAACAGTCTCTGAGCTTAGCCGCGGACGGACAGACCAACAGACAGACGGACAGACATGGCGAAACAATAAGGGATCCTAGTTGACTACGGAACCCTAAAAATGAGTGTATATCTGATGTTGTGTACTGCATTAGTTCCTTTGAACCATTTACATACATACATACATAATATTAAAGAGCACCCTGTATGTAAATATTTTTCGATTGTTCGTTTTATAAACACCGTTGGCGTAGCGGTGGTGTCCAGACGAGTAGTGGGTGCCTGCCGGTGTCCACGTCCAAGGTTCAATTCGATTATAGTTCAGTTTTGTGAAAGTTTTGTGCTAAGGTGAGTAAAGGTCAGCCTAGCCATTTTCAAGGTGTAAAACGAATTCAGGATATTTTCAAAATTTATTAAGAAGGATAGTCAGATCAGAACATCCTGTTATGTTAAAGTGTGTTGTTAGCTTTTTTGGGTTCGGGCCCGCTCAGTGCAGATATTTGTATGAAAAATACGAATGTTTGTGCTCGAGTCTTGGATGTTTAATATGTATGTATTTAAGTATTATGCTAAGTAAGTAAGTAAGTAAGTGTTTCGGGCCCCAAGATACAGGCAGGATTTAGCCTAGTTTGGGATCCACAGTATAATGAATGATTGTAATCTCCTGGTGCCATAATAAACATTATTATTATTATTATCTTTATTTATATTTTTTTATTATTATTATTATTATTATTTATATCTATTAAAGAAGTGCAAAAGCGTCTGGTCGATACCACTGGATATCAAAGGGCTGGTAGCTATCTCTCTCGGCGAGTCGCCATCGCCATTCTACGAGGGAATGCTGCCAGCCTTTTGGGTACGATGCCACGGGGCCATTTTGAGAGTTAATCTAGTAGATTTATGTTTGATATTTAGTTTATAGTTAAGTCTTATTCATTGTTAATTATCTTAATATTTGTATAATTAGTTTCAATAAATGTTCATTTCTATCTATATAAGTATAAGTTTATCAGTTGTCTAGTATTCATAGAAGAAACTTTATTTAGTTTGGGACTAGGTTAGCAGGTGACAAACGTCCCAAGATTTTTTTGATTTATTTATTTGTTCATTGGATCTTTTTAATCAAAATGAAGTCACAATCCATGGTTGCTGTGTTCTCTTCACTTCGACCACGTATTCAGTGTTGTGTCCTTGTCAGACTACTATGTTCCTGTTCTATGTTTTTTGTTCGTGTTTTCTGGACAGGGAAAAAGTTAAGGGTCTATAACCAACATTTTTTAGTCAAGTCTTTATCGGCGTGCGCGACGCCTGGCCAACTTTCGGCCCATTTAAATAAATCATAAGTTTGTTGACTCGGAGTCGCTAATTTTATGACCACAGCACAGACAGCTTCTGTTTCTTACGGTGTGTATGAATGGCCCGTAACTAGATCCGATTGGTCACAGGTTGGATTAGGTTGAGCGCTGGTGAAACTGACCGAGATGATGAGGATTGTGTCTTGGAACTATTATGGCTAAACCGTTTAAATGAGTCTTCGCGCGGCATAGGGGCTGGGGGGTATGACGAAAAAGCGGGCCCGGAGGACTCATTTAATCGGTCTAGCTATAGGAAAAGATTATTGAAAATTCGTGATATCAGATACCTACCCTCTCATTCTTTGTTCGTTGTAATTTTCAGACTTTATATACATTTTTTTTGTATTTTTTATATAATTTGATGCTTATCCGTGATGGTGCTGCAGTAAAAATATAGCCCCTATTCCCACTAGTTCAGTTGTCCAGTTCAGTTGACTGAACTAGTGAGATTTTTCTCGGTAGTTCAGTGTCAACTGAATTAGTGGGAACAGAGGACTGGACATTCTCTTTCTCACGAGGACAGACCCCCAACTAGACTAACTACAGTTTATCTACCTGGTTTCAGGTAATTGCAGATACCTATAATAACTAACCTAACCTAACCTATTCACTAGTTTTGTCAACTGAACTACCGAGAAAAAATCTCACTAGTGCAGTCAACTGAAATGGCCAACTAGACTAGTGGGAATAGACTAAATATAGTACAGTCGCAATCATAAACATCTGAGCAGTAAAGTTAAAACTATCTACACTACACTAAAGACCACATTGCAAAATATATTGGCCATATGGTCGTGTTCAGGTATTTTGGAACACCTTGAATGCTATAATTATGATGGCGACTGTACAGTCAAGGAATTTAATTTCCTACCCACCTAAGTTTGAATATCGTACGGCAAACTGTCACCATAAGCCTGCAATGATGTTGTTTTGACGTATTCCAAATTGACATTTCGACCGAGAAAAAAATCACCCAAACTTTTAATACATTGAGAATATTACACGACATTTTTACTAAAAGGGTGGGGAATTAAATTCCTTGACTGTACAGTGAATTATTTAAAAGTGTTATGTCCACTGATGTCAATAAGTGTCAGAAATAGCTATGACGTCATAGTTCATTCACACCTAGTCGACTTATACTTACAAATTAGAAATTTAATGTAATAACGCTTTTATGACCGCTAATACTTTTACCTACTTCAAATGTGGATGAGTGCATGCAAATATTTAACTATTTGAAACTTAACAAATTTTTGATTTATACAATACTATAACTTTATATTATACAGACGCGGAATGAAAAGGTTCCTCATCTTAAAGTAGACTTTTGCTTGTGGTAAAGTTGTTGACGTCAAGGAATCCCAAAAAATTGGAATGATGATGTCGTCAGAAACTCATCATCATCATCATTTCGGCTGAAAGACGACCACTGCTAAACAAGTCTCCCCCAAGGCTAGCCCAACAGATCGGTCCTGCGCCATCCGCATCCAACGCGTTCCCGCAACTTTAACCAGGTCGTCGCTCCTTCTTGTTAGAGGCCTACCCACGCCGCGTCTTCCGGTTGGACGCCACTTGAGAACCTTTCGGCCCCATCGGCCGTCAGTTCAGACAGAAGCTGTTTTTTTAATTTTAATCATCGTAAGCGACGACGTTTTAACACTTCGTTAATCAGGATATCACAGGATGTCCAAGTAATAAAGTTTTATTAAAATTTATATTAAAATTTAAGCTGGCGTATAAAACGATTTTTTTTAACATAAACTTATTTTATGAATTGAAACAGTTAATTTGCTCACCCGCTACCTCAATGCCCAATGTACAATGGCCAATGTTTAAGGCCGCGGGGGAGCAAATTGGTTGTTTCAGTTCATTAGTATGAACCTCCGCAAAGTAACGCCTGATTCAATAAATTATTTAAAAACTTATTTCATTCAAAACTTCACCGTGGCTGACAATAACTTCACCGAAGAACTAAAGAGTTAAATTAACATGTTTAATGTAATCGAATAATTAAAAGTTACCCGCATTGATTGACCCGAATGTATTCCCATCAATAATAAGTAGCTACATCATTTACATACGACTGTCTTAAGACGCTTGTGCACTACAAGGAATTTTACTGTCCGGCAGTCCGATTGTTTACGCTCCGATATGACACGCCATAAATTAAATAGTACTAGGTTGTGCACGTAATTATACCGTCCAAGGGCGATTGTGCACTACAATGAATTTTACTGTCCGGCAGTCCCGAGTTCTTACGGTCCGATATGGCACGCCATTAAATGTATAGGGCGATTGTGCACTACAATGAATTTTACTGTCCGGCAGTCCTATACATTTAATGGCGTGCCTTATCGGACCGTAAAAACTCGGACTGCCGGACAGTAAAATTCATTGTAGTGCACAATCGCCCCAACAATACATTTTACTTTAACGCATTCCGGGCCGTTTTTTCCGTTTTGACAACAATGAAAACTTAAGGGGTATAGCAAAAAAGTCATAAATAAATAAATAAGTACTTAGTTGTAGACATCCCATAGTTAGGTACTTAGAAAATTAACTTTCGTCCTGCGTCAATTTATTGTGGTTTATGTAAAATGACCCTGTCAGGAATCAGGAACCTCATAAGGGGATGAACCCAAAATTATTTTTGTCTTCTACGTCTTCGCACGTAGAGTAATAAAACAAGCAACTGCCGACGTTCGAGGAAGCTCATCTGTTGCGGCTGTGCTTTGGCAATCTCTTGGGTGGTTCGGCAGAGGCAACTTCAATGAAGGATTCTTAATTTCTTCAGCAAATATTTATTCGCTCAGATTTTCTACAGGATTTGTACAATATAAAAAAAAAAGAAAAATGGTGCGCTCTTGTCTCACTAACAAATTGGTGTCGAGTTTTTTACGGTTGTAAGAAAAAAAAGGAAGTTTTTGACACTGACAACCGTCGCGATTGCAGCGCCCTCGTGCGGCCGTCGTTCTTAAATTGTGCGCAGTAGCGTTGTTGTCGCTTGACATCACCAGAGGGCGTCAACATCATCGTTCCTAGCGTAGTTACGCGTGCGTGGCGTGTAGTTTTTAAAGATAGCTAACCCTTAACTGCGCCGCACCGCTGTGAAAAGTCGGACAAGTGCACAAACCAATCATCCGTTTTATTCATGCCACATCGGACCGTGAAAAATGGGACTTCCGGACACTAAAATTCCTTGCAGTGCACAAGCGCCCTTAGTATTTTTATGCCTATTACAAGCACTAAGATTATATTTTTAAACATTACGGTTTGGTATAAGGCGTGTGTATGTTTTCGTTGAAAACAAAATGGGTACGTAAGATGGGGTTATTTCCCCCCCGATGGATAATTTTGGGCTTTGGATTTAAGTCGGTCCGTGTTTTATTACTATCTCGAAATTCTTGATGATTGGCAGTCTAGCACCGTCCGCTATAAGAGGAACTTTTTCCCACGCACGACGAAGTCATGGAACCAGCTTCATGGGACACGGTTCTTGGAGCAACAACTAAGAATAGATCTTTAAACAATTATAATTATTAATTATTAACGACCGCCTTAGCCTAGTTGGTAGTGACCCTGCCTACGAAGCGAGAGGTCCTGGGTTCGAATCCCGGTAAGGGCATTTATTTGTGTGATGAGCACGAATATTTGTTCCTGAGTTATGGATGTTTTCTATGTATTTAAGTATTTATTTATCTATATAAGTATGTTTATCGTCATCTAGTACCCACAGTACAAGCTTTGCTTAGTTTGGGACTAGGTCGATTTGTGTAAGATTGTCCCCTAATATTTATTTATTATTTATTTATTTATTTATATTTTTTAATTGTTAATTAATTATTTTGGATCTTTGGGAATATTTGAATCGTTACTCGCGTGGATTCGAGTCAAATTTGGCACAAAGATAGTTAATAACCTAAATTAACACATGATACTTTTTCGTATCACAGTAAATTGCATACTTTCTGTAGGATAATGGTACATGAATTTTTCGCTAAGAGCTAGTCCATACTACCTATTTAATATTATAAATGTGAAAGTGTGTGTTGTTCGTTTGTCCTCCTTTCACATCAAAACTGAGCATCGGATTGCCGTATTTTTTTTTATAAAGATAGTTGAAGGGCTGGAGAGTGACATGGGCTACTTTTTTAAACTACTTCAGCGGGGGCGAAGCCGCGGGCATCAGCTAGTAATATTATAAATATGTAGGAAGCAGCTTGGTTTGTATTTTTTTCCTTATTCGATGGGCAGGGTCAAGTATTTAAAATGTGCATAAGCTGCTGCTGTTGTCGCAATCATATGCAATAGCTAGAATAAAAACAGCTTTATATAGTAACACAAGAAACGTCAATGTTAAGTATTACAAATAGACAATTCGAAGGATAGATGAGTCATTGGGATTGCAAATCGGATACTGGCAGCATTAGCTGACGAGTTTATAGCACCCCAGCACTGGTTTTCAGCCAGCCGTTGGTGACACTCGAATCGCTATTAGATATAATATTACAGACTAATAGCTACATCTAATCTAATCACAAACAATTGTTTCACAGATGGCACCAACCTCAAAGGTAGAGGACCGACTGACGTCAGGACATCGGCTGTCGCACCCCCCTCCTGGTGATGAGGTGCTCATCAGCGGCGTATCCGGCTACTTCCCAGACTCGGACTCCGTCATAGAGCTCCAGGAGAATCTCTTTAATAAGGTATAAGGGATTCGGAGCGATAGAATTTATTTCTGACTAGCTTTTACCCCCGGCTTCGCTCGCGTGAACCATAAGCATTTCAAAGAAGCAAGCAATTTAGCAAGCAAACCTGCAAGCCTTCAAGCAAGCATTCAGAGAACAGTGCATGCAAGCACATCAAGTAAAAGTGCAAGCAAGCATGCAAGCAAGCATGCCAGTAAGCATGTAAGCAAGCATGCAAGCAAGAATGCAAGCAAACATTGTCGTTTAATATAACTAGAATGTCAGTTAATGTGTTTTCAGCTTTACCCGGTTCCATTATAACTATAAATTAAAAAAAATTAAAAACTTCCAACGCAATTATGTCACTTGTATGTTTGAACATTAAGTCAATACCCATTATACGTCTAAGATCCCTTCCGCAGCTAACAAAAGAGCTGATAACATTAAAACCGCTGAACCGATGTTGATGAAACATATCTAAGAACCATCGCCATGAAACCTAGGCTGCTTTCTATTAAAAAAAAATCGCATCCTTATCGGTTCACCCGCTTAAGAGCTATGATGCCACAGACAGACACACACACATAGCGGTCAAACTTATAACACCCCTCTTTTTGTGTCGGGGGTTAAAAATGTACCCACTTTACACCGCCGCCGATTTAACGATTTTCGTCAGACACTTTTGCAAACAGACATTGTTTTCCTTGAAGGTGCTTTACCACCAGAGATGAGCTATGCTACGTTGCTCTATAGCAGCGTCGTTTAATATCCACCAATACATAATTTGGTCCACATAGCATAGCACTGGTCGAAACAGGTTCGACTGAGCTATGATTTTTGTATGGAAAGATGCGTACTGTGGATGCGTGCCCTGGATCTTCCTCGAGCGGCTTCTTAGAGAGAGAGAGAGAGAGAGAGAGAGAGAGAGAGAGAGAGAGAGAGAGAGAGAGAGAGATGTTTATTTACACATATTCGATATCTAAACAGAAAAATGCATAAGGAAAAGAAGGCAATTGATGATTTACGCCTCGTTTTGATGGCTCCATTTTTCGAGCGGCGATCGTACATCTACGTATTATATGATCGAAGTAGCTTAGCATTAGTAGGAACGGTCACATAGTTTCGTAGCGTAGCTTTTACTATCCTCGCAGCATAGCTACATGGCATATATCTGGTGGAAAAGTTAACCTTAACCTCTACTCTCCATATTTCCAAGCTTGTAAATGTCAAAAGCACCATACCACTAGACATTCGCCTGAGACCGGATTGTATCGCCCCCTATCCATTGCTCTTCTTATTCCTTCAGGTGGACTTGATCTCCGATGATGGCCGTCGATGGAAGCTGGCCCACCCCGAGATCCCGCAGCGTACCGGCAAAATCAACCATGTCAACAAATTCGACGCCTCCTTCTTTGGCGTACACTACAAGCAGGCTCACACCATGGATCCCATGTGCCGTATCCTCCTCGAGAAGTCATATGAAGCCATTATTGATGCTGGTAAGTTAGAGAACTTTATTTTTAACGTAAAGGCCACTCGTGATGACTTCTCACTTGATGAAAGGTGAGGTGCAGATGAGGCCAAAGGTGTATTATCTCACTGGTTCAGTTGCTTCTATTCTGTACCCTAACAACGTCTTCCATAAATTATATAAAATTATTTTTTGTTTTAAATTGTTTTACCTAAAGCGCTGGTAGTATAAAAAAATTTTTTTTCATGGAACTGACCAATAATTTAACCCCTATCTCACCTAATGGTATGAGGCCAAAGACCAATCATCATCTCATCTCACTGGTTCAGTAACAGCCTATTCACTCTAGCCTTGAAGAGCACTAGGTTGTACATAATTATCTAACAATAATTATTTGGACATAATTATAACAGACGATAGGACCAAATTCCATTCCTCAGCAGTTCTTATTAAAGATTAAGACAAAAATCGTGCGTGCAGCTCCTCTTCGCGGAAGAAGTGAAACTTCGTAATGTGGAAATGAAAAAGGCACTTATACATCAATATGAACCTTATTGCAATAACTTAAAGAACTAAATTTACTTATGCATTTATGTGTTTAAATTACTCACTAGATGGCGTTTTTATCAAGTCTCATACAAATTTGCACAGACAGTATGAGTTCTGCATCCCACTGTCGAAGTTTTTAATATCCGTTAGTACATATACAATGCGAGATTACTTGCTTCGGCGGTACATATACCAATGCTTTCATACCCCCTCCATGGTAGCGTTAAACGTTTAACGCGACCATGTTGGAAGTCGCATTAGAAGTTTCACTTCAAAAAGTGCCATGTAAAACTGTCCCTTTGCGGCCTACTTATTTTAAAATATATTTTTGCAAATTTACATCAGGCAATAGAGGCCCTAATGCATTAGAAAAACTACTATTTTCCTACAAAAGTGTGCGGAAGGTATAAATAATCTTAATACAGTGCATAAGTAAAAAGTTACCCGCAAAAGATTTCATTTTAAAAACTACACTTATTTAAAAAAAAATCCGTAAGGTGTTCCACGTATCTTAATTTTCCTTGCATCTCCTAAGGGCGTTCATTTAAACGTCAAAGACTTAACTTGTAAACTATGCGACCCGGTTAAAGCTGTTATGTTGTCATGATCCCACTTTAGACATATTCCAGTTAAAACGAATGTTTGTAGCTGGGTGGGCTGGGGATGAAAGCCAGAATCTTTGCCTTGTCAGAGAAACAACAAACGTATTAAAACATATCTACCTACCTGTAAAATCGTCGCACAAACTTTTTGAGATTTTTTTTGTATATTTTTATAAACTTAATTTGGCACTCGCAATACATACAGACCTATAGTCTACTAGACTCAGAGCACTAGACTCTAGTGCGAAGGCCGCTGAAATGTTACATAGATAAATTGGCGTCTAACGCCTCAGCATAATGCTGAGTCAGCGACCGTTTCACTTTTGCATGGACACACATGCAATCTGTGTATTTATTACTTCATTGTTTATGTATTTATTTATTTCAAGGAGAGCAAACAGAACATGTACTTATAAATTAGATACAAAATTACATGCACTTACTCCCTAACTAGCTCCCACTAAAACACATGGGTAATATGATTAAGTAGACTTACACTATACACTATGTTAGAATAAAGTTTCATAAATTTTGTTTTTGAAATTTTGTCTCGTCGTATTAAACATATCCACTGACAGAAATAATTTACTGTAAGAGTTACAAGCGTCGCAAAGGCGCGCGAAGCGCGATGACCAGCGTTGCTGGAGGAGATCGGGACAGCGAACAAGGTGGCGGATCGAGAACTGAAACGCGAAGGAACTCTAAAATTGATCTGTGATAATAGCCCGCACTGTTATAGTGCCCTCTACAAATGTCATACAATGTTGCCGCATCCGAAACTTTACGCCTGGTTTCGAGGGATGTTTTGTGAACTTTGTTTATTTGTATGAAATTGTGTGAACTTTCTTGTATTTCTGTGTCTTGTAAAGGTGAATAAATGTCTTCTTTCTTTCTTTCTTTCTTTCTTTCTTTCTTTCTTTAGATGCTATCACTTTTTGTTAGTAGTGGTTCTTATGTAATTTTATGCACTGTGTAACTTCATCGGTTAGTAGAATTATTCTATTGTTATTTGTTTTTTTTTTAATACCAATAGGATAATAATTACATAAAATTGAGCTGTCTTTTTCACAGGCATTTAAAAAACATTTTTTTGGTAAATGTGATACCATAATATAACAATGTGAATGGCTCTATCATAATTTAATTGTTGCCTGCTATCATTTATTTTATACTTAAACGTATTTTTCACGAATGACACTGCAAATATAATTAAAAAAGTTAATACTCGTATAGCAATACCGTACTCAATTCTGGTTAAATTTTTAACTATGAATGAAGTAATTAATACCCAACATGTCGAGTCGGATTAAAATAATTAATTAAACGTCGGTGCGGTTATATGTTTTTCCAACTGATAAATATCACGCAATCAGAATTATTTATGGACATAAATAGCCTTCACCTTCGGCTTCGCTCGCGCCAACCAATAATCTCTCTGTATAATCTATCTATACATATAAAATCCTTTGTCCTGACTGACGGATCAACGCACAGCCTAAACCGCTGATCGTAGAGACCTGAAACTTGGAGGGTGTGTTCTTTGTATGACGTAGGCATCCGATAAGAAAGGATTTTTCGTAGTTCTACTCCTAAGGGGGTAAAAAAGGGGGGCAAAGTTTGTATGGGACAACGTGATTCCTTGGTCCAATCTACTTCAAATTTTGCATAAACATTCTTTAACAGAATTGATGGAAGACGTGTTTCGTATTTTATTGAAATTCATCCCTTGACGGGGTTAAAAAGGAGTAGAAAGTTATTTTGGGGGTGATTTGCTTCGAAGTTGATATCAATACTCCTTAGTGCTTTTGATTTAAATTACTTTTTATTTTGACACATTGTAAACGAAACGAAACTTCAAATTATGAAAACCATTTGTCTACGTTTGTCAACCACTTCCTGATCTGATCTCTGATAATAACTAATTATAATAAGTATTTGCATTTCACCAAGCTTTTGCTTTTAACAAGCGCAGCGTGGGACGTCCACCAACGAGATGGACGGACGTTTTGGTGAAGGCCGCAGGTTCAGGGTGGATGCAAGTCGCTTCCAACCGTAATGATTGGGCGTCAATGAGGGAGGCCTATGTCCAGCAGTGGACGTCCTACGGCTGAAATAATGATGATGATGATGAAGCTTTTATGCGAGTTCAACCTTTTTCGAATAAAATCGAATTGAGTATTCAAACATCATTGTTGTACTCGCATAAAAGCTTGGTGCAATGCAAATACATATAAAATACTTTGTCCTGAAGTCCTAAATGACTGACTGGCGGATTAACGCACAGCCTAAACCGCTGTATGTGTAGAGACCTGAAACTTGGAGGATGTGTCCTTTGTATGACGCAGGCATCCGATAAGAAAGAATTTTCCGGAATTCCCACGGGATAAGGAATATACGGGATGTATATATTTCATCAATCGAGAGTGACCCTATCCCCATAACGAAGATTACTGTTCCAATTGGGCATGTAAGTAGACTATTAGAACAGGTATAAAGCTAATTTCAATAATTTTGAAAATATCCACGGGATAAGGATAAATCAGGATTTATATACTCAAATCAACTGGATCCTATCTCCGTATCCACAATTAAGTACTAAACTTTTCAAATTCAGTGTAAACGTAAATGGTCATACATAACAGCAAAAAAACTTATTGCAGGATTTTTGGAAATTCCTGTGGGATAGTCTCTGAAACTTCCGAGCCGATTTAAAAATTCAACTTCGGAGCTCATTTTAAAATATCTTTCACCAATAGAAAAGATACACTGTCCTTGATTAACATAGGATGCTATTTTCCGGATAAATTCAAAATTCCCGCGGTATAGAAAATAGTAAATATAACTTCGGGGCTGAGTTTAAAAAAAAATACCAATAGAAAGCTACACTATCCTTTGTTGGTATAGGCTAGGCTACCTACTATTTATTCGGTAAAATGAAAAATTCCCGTGGGATAGAAAGAAGTGAACATCACTTGAGGGCAGGTTTGAAAATTTCTTTCACCAATAGGAAGTTACACCAACCATTATTTACATAGACTACTTTTCTCCGTGAAAAAGCAAAATTCACACGGGAAAAAAATAAGTGAATTCAACTACGGGGCTGATTTTAAAACTTCTTTTACCGGTAGAAAGCTACACCTTTAAGGACATAGACTACTTTTTCTCGGGGAAAATGCAAAATTCCCGCGGGATAAATATAAGGGAAAATTTGCATAGAATAAGGACAAACTTGTTGAAATTCCCACGGGATAGTGAATAAACGGGATTTATAATATTCACTAACTGATGATGATAAAAGGATAATAATAATGGATGTTGCCGTTGCCGGTTTTTTGTTTTATATAATGAAAGAGATGAAGAAGCTTTACCACAAATTGGAATTCTACGCGGACGAAGTCGCGGGCAAAAGCTAGTTTCAGTACAAAATAACAAGAAATACGATTATTTTACGCGTGCCTGCACTAGGGTTACCAGAGAACACTGTGTCCCAGACTAAACGAGCTAAATTAAAATTAAAAATAATTATCTAAACTTAACAAAGCAAATGGGTATTATAAAACTATACAGACATAAAATAACATGAAATCCAAAATCAATAAAACGGTAACAAATTATGTGTAGTAACTACAATAGTACAGATAAATCAATAGAATTTAACAGCCTAAGTAGGTATACATCATCATTCATCATGCATGTGTATAATTTAAGGTCGAATAAACCACACAGTCACCACACACACACACCCACACGGTATCCTATTATCTCGCCTCATTCGTTTTACGTTTAATTCTTATTTCATCTCATTCTGTATTCGTCACTTCGTCTTTTTCGCTATCCGTCATTATCTTATATCTTATTTGGTCAAATTCTGTAACTTGTCTCTCTCTTAATAAGTCTTATTCGTTTTTCGTCACGGTCTTCCTTTGACTCATTCGTCGTTCTTCCCTTTCGTTTTTTGTCTTATTTACTTACGAACATTTATTTACCAGCACGGAACGTATCGAAATAATTTTGGCGAATAAGTAAATGAGATAAAAAAACGAAAGAGAAGAATGACGAATGAGTCCAAGCAAAACCGTGACGAAAATCGAATACTTAAGACGTATTAAGAGATAGACAAGTTGCAGAATTTGACCAAAAAAGATAGTGACGGATAGCGAACAAGACGAGGACGAATACAGAATGAGACGAAATAAGAATTAAACCACACACAATTTGAAAAACAATTCAATTTGACATGGATCTAATAATAGTTTAGTATACTTATACTTTATCTATTATGCTACCCAGCAAAAAGGGTCGCAAGCAACGTATTTGGATCCTCTGAAGTCCTCCCCCAATTAAAGTGTCGTTTGTGGTCTAATTTACTGTTCTCCGAATGAATGAACGACCGAATGAAACGGGTGAATGGATTCGCGAGCGGAATTCGTTATTGTCTTGTTTTAATAGGAGGGAAATCATTTTCAATTACTTACCTGAGCTCTGAGTTCTTTATTATTAAGTTAAATACAGGAAATTTGCTACGCGACATTAAAATAGTGGTTCTGGCTCAGTCAATTGTTGACAGTATAATGAATTTAACTCTAGTGTTTAAAGTAAGTCTGCTTAACTTCATACTTTGTTCAAATTAAATCAGAAAGACGAAATTTACTTACTTACTGCCAGGGCGCAGTGACCCAAAGTGGGTCTTGGCCTCCAACACCAGATTACCCCACGCTTTGCGATCTTGAGCCAGCTCTTGCCAGTCCTCGACCCCGAGGTCCAAAAGGTCTTTCAGGACCTCGTCCCTCCTGTGGTAACTAGGACGACCAACCGGCCTACGTCCACTCGGTCGTCCCAAGTACGCTCTCTTCACGGCTCGATCCTCTCCCAACCTTTCTACGTGTCCGAGCCACCGGAGTCTGGACCCCTTGGTCTCTCCTATAACATTGGGCTCAAATAAGACGAAATTTGGATACCCAAAATTAAATTAAATTAATTTATAAGCTGTTGTCCTCGACTCCTCTCTAATCTCCTTAATCAGATGATTTCAAAAATGATAGAATTCCACGTGATTATTGTCGATATTATTTTAAATTCTGTTATGTCATGATTCTGCACTGTTTTGAGTTCTGGGTATTTTATTAACATTCAATTCAATTAATGTCAAAATCTTTGATCAATTATAACTGAAGATACACATTGCCGAACAAAATCCCCTTCAAAGAATGTCCGAACTTTTTTATTTGTTCGCATAACAATTAAAATCATCACCTACACAGAAATTTGAACCTAGTCTTTACTTCATTACAGTCGAATTTCGGTTGACACTTGACAGCTACACTTGACAATTTCACGCAACGTACTGAGAAAAAAGAAGGCCACTTTTATCAAAGTGGCGCTCATTTGGCTCGGACATTTTCGGGCGCGCGACTGTGGATCTACAGTTATAATTGATCAAAGGTCAAAATAGTAATTTTAGTACGGTCAAGTGCAAAAATAAGTATCGATTTAATCCTCCCATCGTTTATACCTATACCTTAATTCTTGACTGTACATTTAATATTAAGAACAAAACAATTATGGTCATTAATCAATCGACAGGTTAAATCTTAGACACAAAAAACGATAGGACAATTAATATTTAGGACAAACGACATTAGGAACAATAATTGGGAATGTCTAAAAAAAATTACGAGTGGTTTTTATATTTTTTTTGTATAGAAAAGTCAATTATAAGACACTAATTTCAATATTTTGTCATTTAGTTCTCTACTTTTTTCAAAATTAATTATTGAAACTATTTTAGTTGATGACGTCAGATTATAATTGAGGGCTCCCACAATGCCAAATTTCTAAATCTATCTAAATGCGTAGGTAGGATAAGGCAACCTCTTTAATTATTTTTTGCGTAGTGGTACACTATACACTGTGTCACTTTACTGGCACTGACAAAGTGCTAGATGTCAGACAGCGGGTCCAAATCAAACTCCGTAGTATAATCCACGAGTAAATTGTGAAGAATTCTAACCACACAGAATAAAGTACGACTTGAACCGGTCACGCAATTTACACCAATGTCAAATGAAGGTCATTGCTTATTTGTTATATAATAAATTCATTATTACATAATATTAAAATTAAATAACTACAGAAAACGATTAAAAAAGCATTTATCTCGAAATGGTTTTCGATTTTCTATACATTGCAAAAAAATAGACATCCCCAATTTCGGCGAATAAAAAATATGCGGAATAATGATTATGCCATACGGTACTCGTATGCCCCTGCCTACCCCCTTTGGGAATGCAAGCGCGATTTTATAATTATGTATTATGTACAATTTAAGAAATCGTTCTCCAATTTTTTGATAACTATCATTAAATAATTGATGGTGGACTGAAAGTGCCACGAACCGAAGGCAATAATTGAATTGAACACGTGATCCGGAGGTAACAATGAAAGGAATAATCCGCCCGTGAAATGGGCTCGTTTTGCCTTCTAGTACTTATTAAGTACCATTGATATTGGTTTTTCTTGCCTTAGCGGACGTTTTGTAACACGGTTTTGTAGAAAAATTATTTTACACTTGATAGGTACAAGGTTTTTTGCTAATTGTACAAAGTTAGTTCACTCGGAGTCACTTTTATGTCCACAGGAGAGACAACTTTGTTTTGTTATGTGTATAACTTGTTTATTTTACAAGAGTTGTATCTTGGAATTATGATATTATTGCCATCATTTTTTAGGGTTCCGTGCCCAAAGGGTAAAAACGGGACCATATTACCAAATATTACTGAGACTTCGCTGTCCGTCCGTCTGTCACCAGCCTGTATCTCATGAAACGTGATAGCTAACCAGTTGAAATTTTCACAGATGATGTATTTCGGTTGCCGCTATAACAACAAATACTAAAAAACAGAATAAAATAAATACTTATTTAAGGGGGCTCCCATACAACAAACGTGATTTTTTTGCTCGTTTTTGCTCAATATTGATAACGGAAACAGGTAGACGCTAAAAATATTTACAGAATATTTAGTTATAGGTATGTATATTCACTTTAAAAATAAATAATTAAATTAAAATAAAAACAAATAATTAAAGGGGGCTCCCATACGACAAACGTGATTTTTTTGTCGTTTTTATAGATACGGAACTCTTCGTGCGTTAGTCCGACTCGCACTTGGCCAGTTTTTTTATACAATATAGGCTTGCGTTTGACCACAATAACGCCTGATAGAGAGCGAAGATGAGGCCTACGATGGAGCACGCTTGCCTAGTAAATGCTCATTCACCCTAGATTTGAATTTATTTATTTATTCCTTTTCTATATTGCTTAAATTGCTTGAAGTATGGCGAAAAACTTAAAGGCTCTTTCGGTTACGGTGTATGAATTGGTCAAATTGTAAAGTATCTGGTTAAAGAAAATATCCTTCGATAATTTTATTGAGATAGGACGTGGCAATTTTCAGAAAATGATGAGTAAGATTCCCGGTATAATCTATAATGAGGTAACAGATCTGTTATCACATTATTTAATGAAGATGGCATCAATAACCAATAATTTCATGACTTGTATGTAATAAAATCCCTCTAATATTATGTAGATAATGTAAAGTTTGTGGGGATGGAAGAATATGCGGATGTTTATTAATCTTTCACGCTAAAACGGCAGGACAGGTTCTGATGAAATTTGGCACACAGATAGTTTATAACCTGGATTAACAATAGGATACTGTTTATCCCGGAAAATTGCAATATTAACTTTATTTTATTTTTAGTATTTGTTGTTATATAGCGGCATTGTCTGTGAAAATTTCAACTATCTAGCTAGCTATCACGGTTCATGAGATACAGCCTGGTGACAGACAGACAGACGGAAACCCTAAAAATGAGCAAATTGCTTAAATTAAGTTTTTTCTTAATCCTGTTATGCATTTATAAGCAAGAATAAACTAACAAATCACCCAGAAAAATTCACGAAAATAGCTGTAACAATAAAGAAATTATCAACGTTTTTGCTTTAGGAGCTCCTGTAAACCTACGATTTTCGATTGGCGTAGTTGTTCATTGGTGCCATTGGTGGTGTCGAACTAATCGGATTCCCGCTTAGCAGGGATTGCGCTTGGTTACCACATAAATTCCAATAAATGAAAATCATTGGGAAAATGTCATGGATTTACGAAGTTTTGCTCCTGCATTGCATATACACTTACTAGGTATCATGTATTACAACTTAGGACTTAGGAGGTGGAAATCCCAAATTGATTTTGATAAATATGAATCCAAAATGTTTTCATTTTGGATATATTAAGTGGCAAGGGCAAAGGAATTCGGTCTACCTACGCAGACAACATTGTACGTATTGTTTTCTTGTATGCTTATTGATGGCTGCCTTTTGTATTTTTATTTTTATATTTTTTTGGATTGGTACTAAGCAACACTATCACTAGATAAAAATTTTACTTGTCGGTTTCACTGAACAGTTAACATATATTTCAAGCTAAATACAAACTGAAATATAGATGCACAGAAAAAACCCCAGAAAAAAGACCAATGCTGGGAATCGAACCCAGGTCCTCAGCGTTCCGTGCTGCGTGCTTACCCCTACACCACCACTGGTCTAGAAGTTAGTGACGAATTTTTCCTATACATCGTACACTTCAATCTGATATAATCACATTAGGCAGTGATAAAGCGCGCATCTATGTTATGCCCTCTACCGAGAGACTTCAACACTCCTTCGGAGCTACCCGCTCACCTGGACCAAAATAACTGGACCTAATGTGATTATAACAGACTGAAGTGTACGATGTATGGGAAAAATTCGTCGCTAACTTCTAGACCAGTGGTGGTGTAGGGGTAAGCACGCAGCACGGAACGCTGAGGACCTGGGTTCGATTCCCAGCATTGGTCTTTTTTCTGGGGTTTTTTCTGTGCATCTATATTTCAGTTTGTATTTAGCTTGAAATATACGGTTTCACGGGATGACCGTAAAAGTAATAAAAAAAATGAAGTTGAAGAAAATAAAAAATAAATAGAAAAAAATACTTCATACTTAACTTGAACAGTTAACGTTTGAATTGTGGGCTTAACGGTTCCTACGGAAGACCAGCGTCAGCTGCACGTCCGACATCATGCTGAGTTGGGACCATTTCGTGACAGTATAATGTTGTATCTGTTACCGTTTTTCTCCTGTTAATTTAAGATTATGTCACGAATAAATATTTTTCTTTCTTTTTTCTTTTTTCTTTTAAAAACATCAAAATCAAAAAAATATTCAAACGTTTTATTCTGTAAGTAGGCCGCAAAGGACTCTTTTACGTGTGACTTTTTTATACTTACTACCAGCGCTTCCAAAAGCAATTTTAATACTAAAGAATGCGCCGTAAGAAACTTGGCAGAAAGTCTTTTTACGACAGACAGCTAGACAAATTGAACTAAAAGTCCACCATAAAAATGGCATGGATATAGGAACATATTTTATTATCAATATTAGCTCTCTCTCACCTCGAATGTATAGTACGCTCTTTGAAAGAAAAAAAGAAGCTGAAACTGAATATTATCCGAGAAAAGAAAGTGTCATATTTGAAAGAAAACAAAGAAAGAATATACATTTATTTACAACAACACAAGACATCAACATCATTGCAAATAGACAACACGAAGGATAATAAAAATACAGTGTTTAATCGGGTTACAAATCGGATACTGATATATCAATCACGTATCGCGGTCGGATATTTCAATACGTTTGCCTCAATGTAATCTTCTTCTAAAATATAGAAATATCGTGACACGGTGTTTGTTATCGAACTCCTCCAAAACGGCTGGACCGATTTTTATTTAACTTTTTTGCTATAAATATAGCAAAAATACTAAATAGTACTAAATAGTAGGTCTGAGAATAGGTCATAGGCTATTTTTTATACCCCTATTCTTCGCAGACGGTGCCGCGGGCAACATCTAGTCTAATATATAAAAATTTCGTGTCACGGTGTTTATTATTGAACTCCTCCGAAACGGCTTGACCGATTTTTATAATTTTTTTTTCTCTGTATTCAGTATGTCTGAGAATAGGTTGTAGGCTATTTTTCTTCGCGGACGGAGTCGCGGGCAACAGCTAGTCTAATATATAAAAATCTCGTGACACGGTGTTTGTTATCGAACTCCTCCGAAACGGCTAGACCGATTTTTAGGATTTTTTTTTCTCACACATTCGTTAGGTCTGAGATTAGGTCGTAGGCTCTTTTTTATACCCCTACTCTTCGCAGACGGAGTCGCGGGCAACAGCTAGTAAATCACTATATGCTTAAACATCACTCTGTTCTGTAGGTACTAGTCTGTGCCGAAGCGACTTTTTTTCTTCTATAATGAGCGCAATTTGTTTGATCCGCAACCGGGATTCAATTCGATTCGGTCATTGGGCGTCAATTCCTTCGGAGTCTTAAGTCCCCTTTTACATTAACTCCCGTCCATTGAGGGAACTGGAAAGAAGTGTTTTTTGTACTCAATGTAATTTGGAGATGGCGGCGCGAAATGCTTCTGATTGACATTTTACAAATGTAATTGGTTTTTCTGGAAAGCTTTTTTTTTGTTTATTATGCTTTTCAAGTGCCCTATTTATCTTTAGGTGCTTCCACTTTATTTCACTGAATTTATTACACTATAGGTATACGCAGCGCATTATTTATTACATACCTGTAATAAAGTTTAATTATAGCAGGGGGATTTCAATCCGCAGTTTAGGTATGTTCGGCGGCGCGCCTCCCGGGGAGGAGTATGGCAGTTAGGTTGTCGCTCGGCTATCGGTTCGCACGCTAACCGCGTCGCGCGTTATTAAGCATCTTTCTTTCTGTGATTTTTGCAACAAACAATGACTTCTAAACGATCTTATAATTAACTTACCTACTTACTAAAGGTGTTTACTGAATTAATGCACACTGTTATCTTTCTTGATTTATATAGGTACCTACCTAAAATATCGGCGTGTGGGAACCCTGTGCTCTTGGTTTTGGGTCAGCGGTGCCTAACGGAATATGAACGCTCGTATCACACGATAAGTTTCAATTTCGCGTGCAAGCAGTTCGTCGTAAGAGTAGGCCAATTTTTATACTTACCTAACGTTGACTTTTGTTTGAGAGTGATCCTTCTGTACGCTAGTACTATTAGTTATTCTGTGCTTATAGTCCAATAGTCTCTGGATAGTTTTTCTTTAATTTCAGGGATGATTATATAAATCAATAGTACTGTCAATAGGTACCTATACGTCGCGCAACGTGTCGCGTTGCTTTAATAGATATTTATGTGACTGGTACTGGTGCATAATGGCAGGAATCAAAACACGAGTGTGGATTTATGAAACGAACCGAAGGTGAGCTTCATAATAAAATCACAATACAATACAATAAAATCACACGTGTGTTTTAAACCTAATTATGTACTGTTTCATACATAATTTTATCATGCATAAGTGTCCGTTATTTTTTCACCAGATATTTCACATCACAAAATAAGGTAACTTTCTTTTTCTGGTCTTTGACAGTTCGAATTCGAAACAAATGCCTTACATTTACATACTTTTAACATAAATTTTATTTTTGCGTAAACAAAGTCGCTAGAAAAAGCAAGTCAAATATAAAACAATTAAACATCGAGTAGAAAGTCTCAGCCACTGCCTCGGCTTCCGCTTTGAAACAATAAACAAACTGAACAAACTCAATGTCGAAATTTAAATTTTTTACATAAAACCCCGCTGCTATAACCACGTCCCTATCTCTGAATCCATTAGAGATATAACTTCAGCGATTATAACTCAATATTGTCGCGGCGGCCATTGGGGCTCTTAAAATTTGAATTTTCTTCATTTCACATTCGCAGGCTGCTGGGGCTCGATTTTATCTTACAGCCAGTTTAAAGAAAGGAAGGATACATTTATTTACAATAATATTATAATGTACTTACTAGACATCCAATATACCGCAATGTCTTAAGTCAAAAGTCTTAGACTAGTATGTGTTGCCAGTGATGACTTATGGCACTAAGATGTGGCCGCTAACGATGGGCCTCATAACAAAGCTCAAAGTCACTCAGAAGGCGATTGAGAGGGTTATGCTCGGAGTTTCTCTGCGGGGTCGCATTAGAAATGATGAAATCTGCGCAAGAACTAAAGTCACCGAAATAGCTCGAAGAATCACCAGACTCAAGTGACAGTGGGCAGGGCACATCGCTTGTAGAACTGATGGCCGATGGGGCAAAAAGGTTCTCGAGTGGCGTCCACGGACCGGACCGCTGCGCGAGACACAGTGCAGGTAGGCCTCCAACGAGATGGAGGGACGACCTGATTAAGTTGCGGGATCGCGTTGGATGCGGATGGCACGGGACCGATCTGTTTGGCGAGCTTTGTGGGAGGCCTATGTTCAGCAGTGGACGTCTTTCGGCTGAAATGATGATGATGACTGTATAGACATCAATATTATTACAAATAGACGACACGAAGCGAGTGTTTAAAGCGTGTTGTCGCGGTTGCGAATCGGAATGGCTCTGTATGCTTAGTATAAGTTTTACTTCACCAAATACTTCTCCATCGCGTTTACGTAAAAATTTCAATTCTATGGAAACATGGACACGCGCGCGCTGAGGCGCTGTCCATGTTTCCATAGTAATTGTTTTTTTTACGTAAACGCGATCGAGAAGTATTTTGGTGAAGTAAAACGTATACTAAGCATACAGCTCAGCATAATGCTGAAGCGTTTATTATAGCACCCCTCGCTCAGTCTCATCCAGGATTGTCGGTGAAACTCGGATCGCTGTACGGATCAGCGTTGCATAATTATCGATAGCAGTGTTGTTGCGATAGTTCGTTATCCTTGGGTTGACCTTGAGAAAACAGTCGATGGTCTATCGAAAATATCGGCATGCTGCAATACTATGTTTAGACTATAGATGTTATATTGTAAAAGTATTTTTTAAATAAAGATTTTTTTTTTTACTATCGATAGTATCAACTCAAAAAAGTCGATACTATTGATAATTAATTAAAATAAAATAATTGTTGATTTGTGATTAATATATCTATAGAAATATAAAATGTGTAATTAATTATTATTGGTTATTGGTAATTTATTTTGGTCTTACCGGCCTGCGTACGTGTTATTGTTGTTATAAATAAATATTTTTATTTCTTTCTTTCTTTCTAATTTGCTAATACGTAAAGGGAGGCGTTAATTTTTTTTTCTTGTAAAAGCGGCGGTAGTCCATAAAAGGTTGGGAACCTAATGGTATATGGTATAGCCAATATTTTTTAGTCAAGTCTACGTCAGCGTGTGGGACGCCTGGCCAACTTTCGGCCCATTTAAACGAATCTTAAGTTTGCTCGGAGTCGCTAACTTTATGTCCACAGGAGAGACAAACTTTTGTTCCTTACGCTGTGTATGACCCAAATCGCTGAAGTAAAAACTTGTACTTCGCGTACAATAAGATCAAGTAAAAGCAAAAGCAAAGCAAGGAACGAGTGATTTCGTTTTAAATTTTGCTCAGTCCTTTAAAATGCACTCAAACGATTCCCAGTCTCACTGATCGTGGAATCTCAAAACTTTCTTCTTTTCTCTTTTGCCAAAGGGCAATTCCTGACTCTAGTGAAATCAGATTCTCGTTTTAATCCGAGAATTCAAAATGGCAGTGAATAAGTTAGCTATGAAGTATCTTTTTTTGTACTTATTTTTTCAACTTCATTTTTTTATTACTTTTACGGTCATCCCGTGAAATCATACATACATCTCTTGTCCAGGTGAGCGGTTAGTTCCGAAGGAGTGTTAAAATCTCTCGATGAGGGTGTAACATAGATGTGCGCTTGTCACTGCATAAGGTGATGATTTAGCAGATTGAAATGTATGATGTATAGGAAAGATTCGTGTCTAATCTCTAGACCAGTGGTGGTGTAGGGGTATGGCACGCGGCACGGAATGCTGAGGACCTGGGTTCGATTCCCAGCATTGGTCTTTTTTCTGGGGTTTTTTCTGTGCATCTATATTTCAGTTTGTATTTAGTACGAGGTGTATGGCAGTGAATGTAAGATTCAATCTTCTTAATTATGTAACTAAGTATATTTTATACAAAAGACACTTATTGTGAGCTAGCACTGTTCTATATAAATTTTAGACGACCAAACGGCCTAGTGGAGTGGTGATAGAACCTGACGAAAAGTTAAGTGATAAGGTACAATCAAGATACTAAAATATGCGAGTTTCGTTTATTTTTGTATGAGAGCGAAAGAAGGCTATTGATGATTTACGCCTTGTTTTGATGGCTCTATTATTCGAGCGGCGGTCGTGCATCTAAGTATTAAATGATCGAAGTTAAAAGTAAACAAATTCACGGCCCACCGATTAGGTATTTGGCAATTAGAAAACTAAAACTGATAAGCTAATCTAAAACTACAAAGCTAAAACGACGAGGTTTTCAGGCATTGATCCCATGACACTGGCAGCATTGGCTCTCTGAGCTGCTTATCTTTGAGAGATGAAAGTCTAGCCCTGGGGTCGCCTGAGGCTCCAGACACGATTTTGTTAAACGTGACTCTGTAAAAAAAACCACTTTATTTTAATAGCCCTGAAATAAGGATTTGCCACAATGGATGCGTTCTGCGGTCGCGGTCAGGTCAAATTGAACGCATTATGTATGAACAGCGTTGTCGGTCTCTATTATATTATTTTGTATAGATATGCGATCTGACCGTGCGGTTCTAATATATAAAAATCTCGTGTCACGGTGTTTGTTATCGAACTCCTCCGAAACGGCTTGACTAATTTTTATTTTTTTTCCATATTTTGTAGGTCTGAGAATAGGTCGTAGGCTATTTTTTATACCCCTAGGTGATATATAGCAAAACAACGTTAGTGGGGTCAGCTAGTAAATTAAAAAAATTATAAACCCCCAACCCTATTAGGTCACATAATGTTTCAAAATAAAGTAAATGCTCATTATGTGTCTAAGATCCCTTCTGCAGCTAGCGAAATAGCTGGTAACTTTGAAACGGCTGGACCAATGTCTAAGAAAGAACCATCCCCAAGAAACCTCCTTTCAAATAATAAAAAAACTGCATCTAAATAGGTTCATCCATTTAAGAGCTACGGTGCCACAGACACACAACACATACACACACACACACACACACACACACACACACACACACACACGCACACACACACACACACACATACACACACACACACACACACACACGCGCGCACAAACACGTGACACGTACAGCGATCAAACTTATAACACCCCTATTATTATGTCGGGGGCTAAAAATAGATGATGCTTAATGTCTATTCAATTGACAAATCTGATTGTCACTTAGATCGCTTCGTGTGGAAGGGTTTTGGTAATTACGTCAATCCCGTTTATAAGGGGTGCGTCAAAATATCACAGCCCAAGATTGTTAACGAATTATTATTCCTTGGCTGGCCTGAATTATTCAACGCTCTCCGTAATATGTCACTTAATGGAATATTGAAACGGAAGAAACGTCATCTGTCAGAACTGGAACGAAATTTACACATTTTTGCTAAATTAATTTTCATCGTATACATTAAAATATTTTTTTAACTGGATTTGGCTGGTAACAATAAATATGATGGATGTGAAAAGTTAGCTTTAGTTCGATTTTTTCATAAAAAGTAGTGAAAAGAAGGTAGAGTCTTTTATAATTAGAATAGAAACAAAGAAGCGTAAAAGATGCAAAAGTATTGTAATTATAGGGTAAACTACCCGGTTTTTGCCCATGCATCGGTGATTGATCACTAAGAAAAATGAGTCCTCGCCCGCACGGTACAGGGGCAGGGGGGTATGATGATAAAGGGGGGCGGGAGAGGTGCGGGCGGCAGGCATACGAGGCGCGCTCATTTAAACGTTCTAGCTATAACTGTCTATCATTTGAGTTTGATTAGCATTCACTAAATAGTGTTGTGATTACTTTATAGTCAAATTGTGTAGGTGAGCCCGATATTTTTCCGGAATCATTCTATAGAGATAATCTAGATAGTCTTTTTTTTTGGCAAAATATTTTTCAAAGAAATTTTAATCAAACATGTCCGTCTTTTCAGGTGTCAACCCCAAAGAGCTTAAAAATAAGAAAGTGGGCGTATTTGTCGGCGCCTGTTTCTCGGAGTCGGAGAAAACATGGTTCTACGAAAAAATGCAGGTCAACGGATTCGGTATTACAGGGTAAATACAATTGTTATTTTTTTTAACGAAAAAGTTCTCGGTTTATCCAGACGGGATACGAACCGTTTTGGCTAGATATGCGCGCCGGCCAAGCATGCTAAAACTGCTTCACGTCGCCAATAGACTGGTTTAGGTCAATTTGCCAGAATCGTTATTACCTTTTTTTTTTCTTTTTTTTTTTTTAACAAAGTGGTAACACTTGACGTGTACCCCCGGGCTCGGGGAGACCCAGATGGTTATGTGGGGCTCACTCTCCCAGCCTCTTCCCCTGACGGGAAGGGGAGGGGGAGTATACCCACTAAAACCACTCCGACGTTGCCCTCTTGCCGAGGTTGGTAGGCGCCGTGGGATCCCAAAGATTCTACCACGACAGAATCGTTATTACCTACCTAGTAGCAAACTTTCCATTAGCATTTTTTCCTGAAGTTTTTACTGAAGTTTATTTTCACTATCGCATTTTTTCTCAATTTTAATATACTTACACAGAAACATAGGTAGGTTTAGGTCATGTTAAGTTTGCATAAAAGCATATAGAAGAAGGAGCCGCGTGTTTTACTGTGTCAATTCAAATTGGGAAGAAACGCTTCGATGAAAATAAGCTTCAGTAATCATAATCAATCATAATCAGAATCATTTATTGTGCATGAAATTCAGGTAACAAATACAGGTATAATATTATATTCAGGCTATGGTTTCACCAAATTCTACCCTTACAGGTGTACACACATTTATAATCAAAAAGCTAAAAGTAATCATGCAATTTAAAATTATAATCCGCCAGGGTTAAACAATATTACATGTCCTTATCAATTAAGTATTTGAATTTGTCATAAAATACTAATGATTATAATAAGAATTTAAATATAATGCCATTAAATATTACATAGGTACATGTCACTAAAATTTTAATACAGTAATTGCTAAAAAAAGGAAAATAAATATATCAATATATGCCATAAATTACCATTTATCAATAAGTTGACATTCTAAATATTCTTTAACCGTATAAAAACAGTTATCCAAAAGCCATTTTGTCAGTAAAAACTAACAGTGAGAAAAAAATCACCTGGGAAAGGTAGGAAGTAACGATTCTGTCAAATTGGTCTCACCAGTCCGCCAACAACCAACCCATACGAAAACATTAGGTAATCTCTTGCCGACCTCAGTAAGTAGTGGAAAACTTATTCCGCTTTAAAAATGTTAGAGAGAGTATTTAACATATTAAACTGTATAAGTTCCTACATTGTACTTGGTGGTGGAGAATTCAAATAAATTTCTTATTCTTATTCTTATATTATACTATACTTACTAGCTGTTACCCGGAACTTCGCCTGCGTTCCACAAAATTGTACACTTTGCGGCATAAAAAATAGTTTTTGTTCATCCGAATCGTTGAGCAAAAATTATCACCAATTGGATCCAAAAAAGGAGATGGCAAGATTATTTGTACTGTTTCATTCCAAAGCAGTGGCACAAAAAAATGTTCATCGAGGATAGTGTAGTCTTATATTAGTGAAACGTTTTCTTTTAAATATTTTCAAAACAGCTTAGTACTACAAACACATAAACAAAGAAAATTTACCTTTATAATATAAATACTTTATCTTTCTCTGTACGGTTACTAAAAAAAGTCAAAATTATTCAACAATTGATGATATACTATTTTATTAACTAGAACACAATAAAAGTAGCAGAAAAGATAAGCTGGGGCCGGGAATCGAACCTAGCTTTTCATCATTCTAACATAAACACCAAACTGAGCTATGTATGACATACACTACACGACCTTCTCGAGACGGTTACTTTCAATTAACATAACGAATATTTTCTCGCAAAAAATCTGGAATTTTTCAAAATTTGTCATTGTTGCTGATTATTTGATCGAAAAACTGCGGACACATCACACAATAGAAAAAGGTAACTATTTAATACAATTGCTTTGTCAGTTCTATATTCCCTCGACGGTTTTCAATTCATTTCTAGATTTCAATTTCAGAATTGGTTCGAGAGGCTTTTTTTATTTTCATTATGATAAAAAGTAAAGTGTGAACCTAACTTTAAAATTAAACTCTTCGAAAATAGGAAAAAATGGAACTAAAAAATGGCATTTCATTTTCTGTAGCGATTCATATCGAGTTATGAAAGCATTCAAAACTTTTAATTGAAATAACTTGATGCTAGTTCATTCTAGTTCGCGACGGAAAAATAGGGACAGTTTTTTAATCCCCAAAATCAATAGCGCTCTTAATTCTGAGTAAAAAAAAAAAACAAAATTTCCTCATTTAAAAAAGTAAACCTGTTCTGTCTTTCGGCTGAAATGATGATGAAACCTGTTCATATTTCTACATTCCAAAATTGGCTGTCCGGAAGAGATGGCTTTTGAGCCATAAGACCGCCTATTGTCTGCCCCAATTTTAATTTTTGTTAATTTTTCTGTACTGTTTTTGTTATCCAATAGAGAATACCTGTATTGTATTGCATTGCATTGCATTGTACTGTATTGTATTGTATTGTAAAGGGTACACTTTTTATTGAAAATTCTTAAATGCGTCTGAAGCTCGGCGCGCTTTTAAATCTCTGTTTTGATCTACAGTTGTTCCCGAGCCATGTTGGCCAACCGAGTGTCGTACTGGCTGGGAGTCACCGGCCCTTCGTACACAGTGGACTCTGCATGCTCCAGCTCCCTCTACGCCCTGGAACACGCCTTCAGAGCCATCAGAGACGGCCACTGCGACTCCGCCATCGTTGGAGGCTCCAACCTGTGCCTACATCCATACGTGTCGCTACAGTTCTCTAGGTAAGGGTTAAAAAATGAAGTAGAAGGAAAAAAGGTTGAGGATACGATGCGTGCCATTTCGCCATACAAAGTACCATTTCTCCATACAAACGTAGTCCCGTTTCCTCCCTGGATAATGGTATTCGAGCAAATATTTTTTTACCATATAATCATCTAGCATGGTCATGCCCCTATGTTTTGTTTCTTTCCATATTCCAACTATCACGAGAAGTAGGAGCCTTCAAAACTACGAAAGTTGTCTAATTTCAACGTCATATTCAGAAAGTCATAAAAAAAATTACTCATTAAAATGAAATGTTAAATGTGAAATGTTAAAACAATAAAATGAAAAAATATAGGCATAGAAAGCCTTCCTCTACTTATTTTTGAAATTTTACTTATTTTATTATTGGTCAAGTTTTTGAGATTTCCACATAGATACATAGATACAACCTAGAACTCTTCAAGGCTAGAGTGAATAGGCTGTTACTGAACTTCTGAGAAATCTTTGGCCTCATAGATCTGCACTTTCCATCACGTGAGATAGAGGTCAACTTTTGGGTCAGTTTAATGTAAAAAAAAATTAGAGATATTTCCACGAAATAACTCTCATTGCTTCTTTTACCTTTAGATTGGGAGTGCTGTCTCCCGACGGTAGATGTAAGAGTTTCGACAATTGTGCCAACGGCTACGCTCGCTCAGAAGCCATCGTCGTCTGCTTCCTCCAGAAAGCGAAGGATTCTAGAAGGTAAACATTACTTGAAAGTTTCTTTGAAAACTTCGACTTACAAAATATCGGAAATGGACGGTCAAATATTTTTTGTCCCTATTCGTTTATTGTTTCATATTCGTCCAGCTAGTATATATCAAATTTCATCCAAATCCAATCCATGTACCTACTGAAAATAATGTGCTGATGATGTACTAAGTGGTACCTAGTTTCTTAGTCCTTTATGATTGTGATCGGTAATACGAGATGAAATTGGATATACTACTATGGGGTCATTTTTAGGCGTTTCAACTACTTCACTTTCGTGGTGACTTTTTTGTTCTTACATTTTGATAGCATTTTCGGTTACTTACCACAGGTCCTTTATTTCTACCAGATGAATAGAAACTGTACCATAATCTTCTGTAATTTCTCCAAAAATGTGTCCACGAAAGTGACTTGGAACAAACGCGTTTGACAGAAGATTCTTATACAGTTTCTAGTCACGTGGTAAATAAAAATGACCCTCTACTGCCTAGGTTCTGTTCTTAACTATTTTGTAGTTATTTCGTTGTGCTAACGCTTGCTGTCCCACCAATTTCGATGCTGCCAAAAAGTCAGGCGCATATGTACAAATAATTGTACCATAAGGTAAGGACCGATTCGTTACTAAAATTGTATGTCTTGTGTTCATAGAGTATACGCCCAGCTCCTCCACGCCAAGACGAATTGCGATGGATACAAGGAGCAGGGCATCACCTACCCAGCCGGCCACATCCAGAAGATGTTGTTGAGGGAGTTTTACGAGGAGTGCTCAGTGCCTCCGCAAAGCATGGAGTTCGTAGAGGCTCACGGCACAGGTGAATAAAATAAATAAATATCACGGGACAATTCACACCAATTGACCTAGTCCCAAACTAAGCAGCTTGTACTATGGGTACTATAGACAACGGATAAACATACTTATATAGATAGATACATACTTAAATACATATTAAACATTCGTATTATTCACACAAATGTCTGCCCCGACCGGGAATCGAACCCGGGACCTCAAGCTTCGTAGTCAGGTTCTCTAACAACTAGGCTATCCGGTCGTCTAACTAAATGTAAGAAATAAAACAAAATTCGACAGTGGAAGGGTAAAATCGCTAAAGCGCGATTTTGAATCCTATCCTAAGTGTATAAGTCCTAACATATTCTATTTTAAACTTGATTATGTATAGTGCGCGTTTGGCAACAGCCGTAGCGCGTTCCTCCGAGAAGAAGGACTACGGATTAGTCCGAAACATGTCGAGTTAAACTCGTTTTGAGACGTGGGCTAACCGCATTAAGTATTACACTATCCTATTCTACTTAGGTACCTACTAATATCATAAACTTTCTGTACCGACGAACTTAGGACCGCGTATACAGTCAATTTACTACATTTCAAAATTTAGAACAACCAAAATTAAAACATAAAAAAAAAAATAATAATAATGCGTTTCTAGATCTTCTGGGTTGCTTCATTTATCAAAAAAACTTTTTTTAACGGTACGGTACAGTAACTTCTGAACGAATTTAAATGAAACTTGGCGTACAGGTGGACAAAGATCTGTATTGACACTTATCATACTTGTTATTCTGGTAATCCGTTTCCATGGGATGATATTTTAAATTAAAACAAGAATTGAGGGAGCTAGAGCTTTCCAAGTTAAAGTTAATCGGCCTTCAAGATTAGATGACGTGTTAACGCCTTCTGCAATACATAGATGGCGTTGTCCAAGCGAACTTTGTGCTTTAAAAAAATTACCGTAGCCTTATTTCACGGGCGAAGCCGCCGATAAAGCTAGTAGATAAATAATAAATAAATATAGATCACGGTAGGTATACTTAACATAATATTAAGTTGAACTAGGTAGTCTTAAAGTACTTAAGCAAAGCTATGAGAAGTAGGCAACGGATAAACACACATAAATACTACAAAACACACAAAACTCAACTGAACTCAACAAAAGCGGTTCTAACAAGAAAAATCCGTCAACCATCACAAATTTCTTAGCAAATCTTAGTAGCTATTAGTGTGCAGTTTATTTATTTATTTATCTATCTAAACAGCGATCCGGGTGTCACCAACGGTACTGGCTGAAAATCAGCGCTGGGGTACTTTAAACGCCTCAGCATTATGCTGAGCCAGTGTCCGATTTGCAACCGCAATGACACATTCTATCTTTAGGTTTAGCCTTTTTGTTTTGTATAATATTGTGTCTTGTGATGTTGTAAATAAATGTATTTTCTTTCTTTCTTCTTTCTTTCAAAACGCTCTGAAACTCATTCCTGCCTTTTCATATCTTGTTAACCTAGATACCTACTTAGGGTTGCCGCGGAAAGCCTTGTTATCTACAACCGCCACAGCCTTAAAGTTGACAATGTATTTTTTCCATCATCATAAACGAGACAAATTGGCTACACGGCACTTTGCACCGTAAACTTTGCCACGGTTTGCAGTTTGAGAAAACTCTTAGGGAGCTTTTCACACTAACAAATAAAGATTACTGTCAGCAAACTACGCGTTTTACGCGGTAGGGTTAAAATATGAGTGTAATGGACCAATTTTTAGGTGGAAAACTTAAGTAAAGTATTGTAGGAATCAAATTGGTTGACTGTACTTGGGAGGTCTACAGGCCGAAATGAGATGAGTAAAGTAGGAACAGCTACAAGTCACAAAATATAAAAGTACAGAAGTCAATCAAGTGTATGTACTTCACTTTTCATACCTACGCTCGGCGGTCGCTCTAGGGATGTCAATTATGGCATATGTACATAAAACTTATCGTGATAGTGGCACTCGTATCTAGTTGTTTGATTTATTGGTGATATTCAAACGGGAAGAATGGTAATATAAAATAATAATAATAATTAAAATACCTACCTACAAAATTTAGCGTTTGTCAATTTTCACTATCGAAAATCCCTAATAACTTCTAAACGGATTATCCTAGTTACACAATTTCCATTGTCCTATCGGTTTTAGACCTAAACCTATCTAATGATACTAAAAACAACACAATATCTATACAAACAAAAAAACATGTTTTCAACTTACGTAATATTAGTGGCGTGAATTTACCTTACAAAAATGTAGTTAGGTACTTACTTCGTTTATACTGATTCAAAATAGGAAACGATTATTGCTTTGGGAGTCGGGGCGAGGTGCTTACCTATCTACCTAACTATTCTATGTAACGTTAAAATGAACCATCGAAATACAAGCAGATACCTACTGAACTTACCTCTCTGAAACCACTGGTAGCTTAAAAAACGACCATTCACCGTTTAGGGTTGAATTTAAACAACCGTCCACTGAACAGTTATAACCTTTTTTTTGTTGCTCCATTATTGCACTCGAAAAATTCCACAGACGCGCGACACAAAATAAATAGGTACGCGCGACCACAGCGCGCGCCTCGAAAAATTCCACAGACGCGCGACTACAGCGCGCGCCTCACGCGGATGGCAATCGCGCTCGGACTGATTCGATCTGTTCTGAGATATCGTGTCTGTGAACAGTGTCTATGTGTGCGTTGCTCGAGCGCACTTTGTATGTAGATTTACTTCTGTACCTATCTGTTCTGTGTACAAGTGAAGCTAATAAAAGCGTGTTAAAAAAGCAGGGGCAATTCTGCATTAAAAATAAACGCAGACTAGTTGCAGCCAGTTGAAACCCACTCAGCGCATCGGCGGAGCACAAAGCCGCGCGCAATTAGTTTAAGTTTAGCTGCCTCCATTCAAAATGGGGCTGCGTGGAAGCGGGATGTGAAATAAGAGCGTGTAGTATAAAATACGTGGGAATTAGAGTATTTTACTTAATAAATTAGCGCTAGGCGACAAAAAGTCTCGCTAAGTATGTAAAGTTAGCTTGTGTAATTTTGAGAGGAAACCTGTGCCCTGTAGTGGGACGTATATAAGTTGGGATAATGATGAAGGATTAGGTATAGTAGTCGAATTAAAATGTCGAGGTCTTATCAAATACCAGAAACTTACAACGCTGTATGAAGGACACCCATTCAGTTCATGCATGGCTTTAGAGCCAAATCTTAACTTAGCTGCAAAGATTTTGAAATTTTACATGGATTCCGAGAAAAGATTGAGCTAAAAAGAAGCCTATGTGTTATTCCAAACGTCCTGCTATCTTTAGGTAGATGTAATCTTCTGTCTAATATATAAAAACCTCGTGTCACGGTGTTTGTTACCGAACTCCTCCGAAACGGCTTGGCCGATTTTTATGAAACTTTTTTCTCTACACTCGGTAGGTCTGAGAATAGGTCGTCGGCTATTTTTTATCCCCCCCCCCCCCCCCCAGCTAGCTATATAACATTTCATCCAAACACAGTAACAAACACACGGAAGCGCATACTTATTCAATAACTTAGCTGAGCTTAAAAAAACCATGCTTAAAGTCCAATTAAAAGAACTACCTTTGATACCGTGTTCGCGTCAGTACATCCCTTACCCGCTGTATAATTTTAAAAGAGCCAGACCACAATGTCCATTACGTGAAGCAGAAGAACAATAGACGCGAATACTCAAGACAATTATTGCAAGAACGCTATTGTGGCAACACCAGTTTACATGGCAAATACAATTTGTAGATTCTGAAAGGATTTCCTGACAACTAAATCATCATCATCATCCCACGACGACCGGATGGCCTAGTGGTTAGAAAACCTGACTATGAAGCTTGAGGACCCGGGTTCGATTCCCGTGTCGGGGCATATATTTGTATGAAAAATACGAATGTTTGTTCTTGGGTCTTGGGTGTTTAATATGTATTTAAGTATGTATCTATCTATATAAGTATGTTTATCCGTTGCCTGGTACCCTTAACACAAGCTTGCCTAGCTTACTTTGGGACTAGGTCATTTGGTGTGAATTGTCCCATGATATTTATTTATTTATTTATTTATTTATGTATCCCAACCTATACAGGGTGTCATCCATCGTTAAGTTTAGCCGTGCGATTATTCCGTAAATATGTATAACAGATATCGGAAACCTATAAACTGATGTCGAAAGTACGTTACGCAATGAGTAAAATCACATCAATAACTTGTTAAAAATAAGACTAAAAATACCTATCCATAATTTTGACATTATACACTCCTATACATTTAATACAAGATGTATTATAAGTAGGTAATATTAACTTAGTTTAAGTAAAACGCTTTTGTAAGATTTTAGATGTATAAAAGACCGATAACACAGCTTTTTTTTTCACCATACATAGTCTCTCCACCCTACTTATAACATCTAACCTTTTACCCAACAGGAACGAAAGTGGGTGATCCGGAGGAACTCGTGGCCATAGATGAGATCTTCTGCAACGGACGCGACAAGCCTTTACTGATCGGCTCCATCAAATCCAACTTGGGTCACAGTGAGCCTGCCTCTGGACTCTGCTCCGTTGCTAAGGTCTGTATCGAAACATTTGATTATAGTTTTATGTTTATCGAATATGTCTAAATCCCTCGCTCTCTCTCTATCTGTCTATCGATATCTTTATCGGATCTCATTTTGTCTCAGTATTAGAAAGTGTTAATCAGAGTACCGTAAGGGTTCTTAAGTCTTGAAAGGTCCTCCACCAAAGAGTTACACAACGAACGAAGTTGTACCTGCAAACTTTACCAGATCGTCAATTCAATAAAATTCGTCAATTCCTACGCCACTACTTCTGGTTCGCGGCCGTGACTCTAGAAATTTACTGCCCCATCAGCTGTCAGTTCTACGAGCAATGTGTCCTATCCACTGCCATTTAAGTCTAGCGTTTCTCCAAGCGGAATCAGTGTCATTGGTTGAATCTCTTCATTTAGAATAGAATAGAATAGAAATACGTATATTCAGACAACTCATTATTTCTAATTTAGGTCAGCTCCATTATATTTTAATGCCAATAAACTGAGCTAAACTAAATCGAGGCTTAAATTTCAGCGAGTGGCCAGCAAGCAGTAAAAAAATAACAACAAACTTTTAGAGAACAAATGTAATGCAAAAAAAGCAAAAACAGACAAGTAAATATATTTGAATTCAGAAAAAACCGCACTCTTTCATTATTTGCTTCAGTGAATAAAGCTTATATAGAGCTTCTCCCAAATAGGAGAAAGCTCGAGCGAATTTCACAGCAATATATTAAGTCGGACTTAAAGCTTTTGTAAAAGCTGGCCATTGTACGTCTTTACGGGGAATAATTTAGCTAAAGCTTGGAGCCAGCCAAGTAGGAGACAAAAGGGGTGTAAAAAAACTAATGGAACAAACAACGAAATTCGAAATTAGTCTGGCCAAAGTGAAATACTCGAGTCTATATTGAAAAGGCTAATAAGGTTCCAAATCGGATGATGCTCAACTTAACGTAATATCATAGCACCATTTGTACTACAAAATTTAGTACATTACTGCAGCGGCCGCGAAATAGGGGATTGCCGGCCGAGTAGTTATAGATGGCCGAGTGTTAACGAGGCCATCTAGAGATACGAGGCCGGCAATCCCTGTTAGTGGCCAAGGCTTGTATAGAGTTTTTCTCAAACATGCATCATCATCATCACCACCATCATCATCACCATCACCAACAACATCAGCAACATCCATCACCATCCATCAACATCCATCACCATCCATCAACATCCATCAACATCCATCAACATCCATCAACATCCATCCATCCATCCATCCATCAACATCCGTCCGTCCGTCCGTCCGTCCATCCATCCATCCATCCATCAACATCCGTCCGTCCGTCCGTCCGTCCATCCATCCGTCCATCCATCAATTCATCCATCCATCCATCCATCCATCCATCCAGCCACGTCGACCTATTAAACGTCATGGTGCTGTGTCACATAAATCAATAGACGATCATACGTGTTGTATGTAATTCCATTATTGACCTCTCGTCTAGCCGCACCTGCAACGTGACACTTCGTGGAGTATTATAAGGAACATAACGTCAATATTTCATAGCATGTTTGAGAAATAGTACATTATTGTCGTGGCCTGGAAGTAGGCAATTGCTGGCTGAGTATGAGTATTAAACGGACGAGCTTGCGAGTCCGTTTAACTAATACGAAGCCAGCAATTGCTATTCCAGCCGAGACTAATATTTATAAAGCTTTTCTCAAAAATGGTGAAGGAAAAAAAATAGAACAAACTTTTATTAACTTAAATAGAGTTACAAAGAATTGCAAATCACTTAAAATTAAATGTCATAAACCCTTTCCCGCCTTTTTCCATTAAAAAAAAACTGCAGGTGTATTTTTCTACCGAAAACACCACAAGCTGTTTCAAACACAATAAAAAAAGTCTGGAGTTCCAACAAAACAACTGATACCGGTCATTTGAGTTGGCTGTATACGAATAGTGCCAACTTATTACCATAGCCGTTTTATCTTTTTAAAAAGTTTGAGACTCGACAATAATGGAATTTGTATGCGACATTGTTGTCGAGTTTATCGAGCGTGCAATGTTTTGAACTTTTTAATTTTTTTACTGACCGTAAACTATGCACTTCACGTTCTGATATGTAAAGAATAATGTCAACTTTTACGGATATTTTTGAGAAAAGATTTTTAAAATTAGTTCGACATTTTGTGGGTTGACACGTTATTGCTTATCAGCATCCAATCACAGTATTACTGTAAAGTCGGGGTGTAGTCGAACCAACTGAACTGAATTCACAAACAATGTCACAGTGATATCAGATATCACATTGCTTGACAAGGAAAATTATTTTTAGAGTCCCGTAGGTACCTCTGAAGGAAAAATGGAACCTTATAAGATCACTTTGTTGTCCGTCTGTCCGTCTATCTGACAAGACCGTAATTTCTCAGGCGTGGCGGCAAGTTAAAATTAACATCAAAAACCGGTTGCCTGTAAAGTCGGTTTACGGACGATAGTTTAATGTGACAACATCATAACAAAACATTCAACCCCTCCCGCAAACACCCCCCCGCACCCCGCATTGATGATTACCCGAGCACTAATACAAAGATTGTATTATTATTTAATATTGCAACTGGCCTTCACTGCTCTGTAGGTACACGTAACGTTACGTAACGTTACATGTACGTTACATTGCGTCATCCTTTTTCGTGTATGCAGCCGGCGTTCATCGATTTATCAAAACAAATCAAATATAATGGCCATTTGAGACTTATTTTCTAACATTTCGCAGGGGAATAAAAACCTATAGGGTACTTCCCATAGACCTAGAATTATGCATACATATACCTAGAGATCTTCCTGGCACGAACGATGCAATGCTAGTGACGATTGAAAATATGTGAACAATAATACCAAACCAAATCAATATTATTATTATCTATGTCAAACACTAATCACACGTTGTTCGTATCAGGAAAATCTCTTGGCATAAAGGAAGGTCGTACAGGAAGTCGCTCCGTCACAAAAAAATGCGATTATTCTTTTACTAATGACATATTTATATACAAGTTTGTACGGAACCCTTGGTGCGCGAATCCGACTCGCTCTTGACCGATTTTCCATTTTTTTTTCTAGATGTGCATAGCCTACACGACTGGTTTCATTCCACCTAATCTCAACTTCAACACTGCTCGGGAGGGTGTGGAGGCGCTGTCCAGCGGTCGTCTCCAGGTGGTCACTGATAAGCACCCGTGGGGGAAGGGCTTGAGCTCCATAAACAGCTTCGGCTTCGGAGGTGCCAATGCCCACGTGATGCTCAAGAACGTTGCCAGGACCAAAGTAAGTGAACCACGGGATTACTAAGGATAAATAAATAAATAAATAAATAAAAAAATAGCTTACTAAGAATAAATAAATAAATAAATATTAGGGGACAATCTTACACAAATCGATCTTGTCCCAAACTAAGCAAAGCTTGTACTATGGGTACTAGACGACGATAAACATACTTATATAGATAAATAAATACCTACTTAAATACATAGAAAAAATCCATGACTCAGGAACAAAATATTCGTGCTCATCACACAAATGAATGCCCTTACCGGGATTCGAACCCAGGACCTCTTCCTTCGTAGGTCACTACCAACTAGGCTAAAGCGGTCGTCAAAACATGATAGTTTGTATCGAAGGATCCCTTGGTTTCCCATAGTTAAGATTGTCATAAAATGTATAGAAGCATACTGTTTTCAGGATTTTTTGAAATGCCATCTTATAGAATGCATTAGATTAGGTTAGTTTAACTTAGCAATTCCGAAGAAAATAAACAAAAATAAACCAATTTATGACTAATGAAAAATTATGGAAAATATACATTATGAAATATTAAATTATGGGAAACCATACTAGAGACCCTTGTGGATGAATGTGTGGATGTTTGTTACTCCTTCACGCTAAAGCTGGTAGACAAGTCCTGGTGAGGCACAAAGCTACTTTATAACCTGGAGTAATATATACGATTCTTTTACCCCGGAAAAATGCATAGTTACCATGGTTTAAATGAATTCGTCGTAGTAGTTTCATTATTTTAAAACCCGATCCATACACAATTAAAATTAGATAAAATCAAAAATATTGATATCCCGTGAAACTAAGTAAGCAATTTTCCAAGATAATTAACCGTACCTGGGCGACCGAGCTCCGCTCGAGCTGAAACTCGGTACCAAGCGCTTTCCCAGAGATAATACCAAGCTAGATCAATTTTTCATCCCTGAAAACCCCCACATACCAAATTTCATCGAAATCGTTGGAGCCGTTTCTGAGATTCTGATTATATATAATAATTGCTCGTTTAAAGGTATTAGATATTTCCTTCCTAGAAACTCAAACTACCTACATACCAAATTTCATCCAAATCAGTACAGCCATTTTAGCGTGAAGGAGAAACAAACATACGCATACGCAATAGCAGTAGAAATTAACAACCGCTATTGCTAAGTATAATTTCTTGTCGACGCCGAAATTTAAGTGCCTTTGAAATAGAATTATCTGGAAAGGATCTTTTCACCCATTTTTTTCCCACCAGGTAAACTACGGTTTGCCATCAGACGACTTACCTCGCTTGGTATGCGCCTCTGGTCGCACGGAGAGTGCCGTTGACAAAATTCTGGATGACCTGGAGTCCAGGCCACTAGATGCTGAGCTGGTGCGACTTTGGCACTCCATTCATGAAGAAGACATTGGCGGGCATGTTGTGAGGGGATACACCTTACTGCGTAAGTGAAATTGTGGAATAAACTTCCGGCAACAGTTTCCAGACAACTATGCATCGGAGTTTTCAAGATAAGATTTATACTTCCTTTAAATTTAAAGGCTGGCAACAAATCAGTGACTCTCCTTAAGTTGTTGATATTCGTGGGCGGTGGTGAACATTTCCCGTCGGATGACCCGCTCGCTCATTTGCCTTCCTCGCATAATAAAAGAAGTGTATTTAAAGAAATACACTAAGACCAAAGGGCCCTTATCCCCTTTTTAACTTGGAGACGTCCGTTATTAAACAACTATGAAGAACCGTCTTTGCGTCTAAATGTTATGGGCGATATTTCTTCGTCAGTCCTTGTTGAAAGGGGGGGTGACTTTATCCACGTCTCGCTGTACATGTTTTCACCCAATGCAATAACAATAGTAATGGGTTGCACTTGCACATATAACTCTTAGAACTGATGGCCAGTGGTGAATGGAGAGTCTTGCCTAAAGAACCTGAATCGTATTTTTCCCTAGTAATTTGATATTTTACGATCCAGCTGATGGATGATAGATGGCATTTGTAACAGAATTCGCTAAACAATTTGAAACAACAGATTCGGGAACAGATGGAAATTATAGTTGTGTATACATACTTATTGTTCAGGTTAAAAAAAAAAAATTTTTTTTTTGTGTAGCATGGAGAAAAATTAATGATTTGATGCGCATTTCACAAAATGGTCCCAAATAAGTATATCGTAAACCAAGCATCACGGAATGATGATAAAGTCTTTTTATCCGTTTCTTTGTTTTCTCGTTTCAGTAGAATTCTAAAAATAATTTCACGTAACAAACATTTTTGGACACCAAGTAAATAATGGTGTGCAAATTCTGCAATACAGGTAAAGATGGCACATCGAATGCCAAATCCATCACGCGCAGCATGGAGTATTTCTCCGGCTTGAAGCGTCCCGTCTGGTTCGTCTACTCCGGGATGGGATCACAATGGGCCGGCATGGCGGCGCAGCTTATGAGGCTACCTATCTTTGCTGCCGCTATACACAAGTAAGAAAATGAAAAATATATTAGTATTTTGCGGACTCAGTCCGTGGTAACCTTGACGTGGTAGGCTAGTGGTTTAACCTTATTTCCCACGTGGAAAATACAGCCCTAGCCCTGTCATTTCAAGAGAAAGCCTATGCCCAGTAAAGGGACCTATATAGGTCGGGGATGAGATAAAACTCAGTCCAGGACGGGTTATTTTTTATCTCGGAACTACGAAAACTAAAAGACTGATTAGAGTCCTATAATAAGCTTATATCATTCTAGAAATGTCAGCTAAGAACTTGCTTGCAAGTTTCAATAACACAAAGGTATTTAAAAATAAATCGTAATTCACTTTGCGACTATAGACAGAAATATAATTAACTATGACCAGCAGAGACCATTAATTGCCTAACGCGCTCCGAATCTTAATCACTTTCACCATTTTTTTCTCCCAAATGGTATAAGACGATGGTAGAAAGTGATAGTGAATCCAATTGCAATCTGCGACTCATTAGACAAACAGGACTTTAGGTCTAAGGCGTAAATCATCTTACTAAAGTTCACAATTTTGTCATTCAGATGCCACAAAGCCCTTGAACCTCTGGGTGTGAATCTAACGAAAATCGTGACGGATCCCGACCCGAAGATCTACGATAACATCCTCCACTCGTTCATTGGTATCGCCGCCGTACAAATTGGTCTCACTGATGTGCTGAAGGCTGTTGGCATCGAGCCTGATCACATTATTGGTATGTCAACGATCCAATTCTTCAAATAAAAGTAAATAATTACATCATCAATTTCCTCCTTTATTAATCCCAACTCTACTAGTCCTTGTTTTTTTAGCAAGCCCCACCTTATTCTTCTAATAGCATCATTATTTTTAGCTTTCGTTAATCTAACATTCTTAAATATTGATCAATCAAAAAATCAATTTACCTGTGGATAGTTAAATCCATAGTTCTTGTTAGGCCCGATAAAGCAGAACACTCGTACTTATATCCTTACCAGCTGTTGCCCGCGACTCCGTCTGCAAAGAATTATATAAAGATGTAATAAAAGAAGTATTTAGTTAGATAGGTAATAAACTCTAAAAAAGCTCTGTTGCACGTTGTATAGTAACGTGTCTGAAAACAAGTTGATGTCCCATGTTAAGTTAGATATCAGTTCTTCACACCACTACTGCATGCAAGAAGGACCTTGATTAATTGTTTACCTATTATGTTTTAAAATTCTTCTTTTAGGTCATAGCGTGGGTGAGCTCGGCTGCGCATACGCCGATGGCTGCTTCACTGCTGAACAGATGATCCTGGCTGCTTACTACCGCGGCAAGGCCTCTGTCGATACACCCTTCATCAAGGGATCCATGGCTGCCGTGGGACTGGGGTACAACCAGGTCAGAACCAGCAATGAAATGCAGAATTTTTCTAACACTATTGGCTCCAAATACATCTTCCTGCTCCCTCCTATCCATCTTACCTAATTTGTTATGTTTTAAGAGCTTTGTCAGCTTTTTATAAAGAAATAGTAAAAACATCTTCTTCTTCTAGCGCCTCTTCAATTCTAAAGGTTCGCCGTCAGCTTACTGTACTCCTCTCTATCGGTAGCCATCCATTACAACACTTTGACGGAGGCGAAGCCAGTCCACTCCCAAATATTCTTCAGCCACGATTTTTTTCTTCACCCTGCGCCTGTCAAAATATATGAAATGAACTGAAATTAAAAGTTTTATTATAACACCAGGAGATTTCAAGCAATCATTATACAGTGGATCCCAAACTAGGCTGAGCCTGTATCTCAGGACCCGGAGTTGACATATTGAAAATAATAAAACAATATTTACTGTGACAAAACAATATTTACTGTTCTTTCTAATGCACAATAAACGAAATACGAAATACTTTCTGAAACAGATGAAGACAATGTGCCCGCACGAAATCGAGGTCGCCTGTCGCAATGGCCCAGAGTCAAGCACTATCTCGGGCCCTGCTGAAGCCATGAAGGAATTCGTTGGCAAGCTCACCGCCAAGGGTATCTTCGCCAAGGAAGTCCCTTGCTCCAACATTGCCTACCATTCCAGATACATCGCAGAAGCTGGTAAGATTCTTTTTCCACACCTTATTTTTATTAAGTACACCAACTACAAAACCAACTATTAGAGGAATAGAATTTTTCGAATTAAGACAACCGCTACAGATTAGTACAGATACAAAATAAGGTATGTGCATGGGTCACTCGAAGCAGTGGTAGCCTAAAGGTATTTCCTATGGCCTCTCAAGCAGAGGGTTGTGGGTTCGAGCCCGGGCTCGCACCTCGGAGTTTTTCGGAATTTATGTGCCAAATCACATTCGACCACGAGCTTTACGGTGAAGGTAAACATCGCGAAGAAACCTGTAAACAAATTCATTGATATGTGCGAAGCTCCCAATCCGCACTGTGCTCGCGAGGAAACTATAACCCAAGCCCTTTTGTTCAGAGATGCCTGTGCCCAATAGTGAGACAAATAAAGGGGTGGCGACTAAAAATGTCAAATTGTATATAACCAGGTCCAACCCTCCTGAAATACTTGAAGCAAGTGATCCCGGAACCGAAGGCTCGCTCCGAGCGCTGGGTTTCCACCTCGGTGCCACAGCAGTTCTGGAACGACGCAAGAGCTGAATTCTCTTCAGCCGAATATCACACAAATAACTTACTGGTGCGTATTTACATTTTAAATTACGTTATGAATAAGTTTCAAAATGAGAGATAGAGAGAAATAAATAGAGATAAAGAGAGAGAAAGACTTACACGCATTCGATAGACAGGAAAAAATACACGTAGGTATAAAGAAACGCTCAAAATACCTTAGTAAAGTATATAGGTACACACTATTAGCCCCACTCAGAATATTGTTGTGGCAAGCCGCAGCGCTGTTTCTCCATCGAAACCATTTAAATTCTAAACACAAAACTATACACTGTGACGATATGAATGACAGCTGAAAGTATAATTCACAACGAAACTTAAATTAGATAGAAAAAGATTGGCTTTTTGGAGTCTTTTTGTATTTTTTATTTTTCAACTCCAAATTTTTACTTTTTAACGGTCATCCCGTGAAATCCATATATTTCATACTAAATACAAACTGAAACATGGTTGCACAGAAAAACCCAGAAAAATCTGGGTCTTTTCTGAATTTTTCTGTGCATCCATGTTTCAGTTTGTATTTAGTATGAAATATAAGTAATGCAGTTTTGAACATGAAACTACTGTTGGACTCACTACTACGAGTACCAATACTACACTACATACTGCATTACTTCTACTGAAAAATACGGATTACTCACGTCTTAAAAACTACGGGTACTACCGATTAGACCGAAACATGTCGAATTAAATTAGTTTAAATATTTTAGTCATCCGTATTTTTTCACTATAAGTAATGCAGTATTATGGAGTAGGTAACTAGCTGTTACCTTGCTAGATCAGTGCTTCGAAACTGATCAGGAAAATAAAATATAACCATTATAGATACCTTTCTACTCAACACACATAAACCAATGGTTCCGGAATAGCAAAATCAAATAATGTAGATCATTATGAAATACATTTCCTCAAAGTAACGCCTGAACTAATTAACATCATCAAGTCAGGTCTCAGTCTCTTATGTGGTTCAATTTCACATTAAGATGAAGTCTCCTATCTAACTACTAAAAGTTACTTTGGCAGAATATAAAAAGATCTCCGTCTAACTAAACACCCTCACCCTCAGAATCCAGTTCTTTTCGAAGAAGCCTCCCGCCTGATCCACCCCAATGCCGTGACCATCGAGGTCGCACCTCACGGTCTTCTGCAAGCCATTCTGAGACGGTCCCTGGTGAAGGACGTCGTGAATATACCGCTTACCCAGAGAGGGCATGAGGACAATGTCCAGGTCTTATTAACTGCTCTAGGAAAGTAAGTATATATTTTTTTTTCGTGACTTTAATGCCAAAAAGGCCGCAGTAGCCTGGTAGTTTGACATATAGCCTTTCAAGCAGAGAGTCGTGGGTTGGAGCCCAGGTTCACATCTCTGAGTTTTTCGAAATGTATGAGCGAAATTACATTTGAAATTTACCATTTATCGTAGTGGTAGAGCCATGTTGTCGCTAGCCGCTGCATCATGAATGGGCCGGCTCGTCCGGGGCAGTACCACCCTCTCACAGAACACCGGCGTGAAGCAGCAGTAATCCTGCTTGCGTTTCGTACGGTCAGTGAGAGTGCCGGGGGCCTAATACCTTACCCCTTCCCTCTCCCCCTCCCTCACCCCCTTCCCCTATTCCCTTTCCTTTAGGGCCGACAACGCACTGGCAACGCGTAAAGCGCTGCGAGTGTCTATGGACAGTGGTGATCATTTAACATCAGGTGACCCACTAGTTCGTTTGTCTGGCCTTTCTAACATAAAAAACCATGAGTTTTACGCTGATGGAAAACATCATGAGCTGCACACACCTGCGTAAAATTCAATGGTGTTTGCGAAGTTCCCATCCACACTGGGCCAGCGAGGAAACAACGGCCCAAACCCCCTCAATTTGAAAGGCCATGCTTTGCAGTGGGAAGTAAATAAACTGGGATGATGATGATAAATGAGATATTCGGTGAAACGAAATATCGTAAGAAAGCACACACCTGCAAATGCAAAGAATGAAGTAGTGTGAAGTTCCCAATCAGCTGGGCTCGCTTGGAAACTACAGTAATCTCAATCTCAGAACAGCAGTGGGATGTGCGACCGGAGGTGATGAAATGTTCCTTTGACTTTTTTTTAAATGGAGTAAGGTAAACGTCTCTGTGCTCGATACTGACACAATACTTGGCACCTTCAATCTTATGTCATAGTAAGGGAGGTGACAGATGGGTGTCATCTACTGGGCGTCGAGGTGTCGAGCATTGGTACGTTTACCTTAATTTTAGGGTTTTCTTATTCAAAATCCCGAGTACAGTTCATTTCTTTAAAGAAAAACTGTTTCCTTATTTCTTTGGTCAGTTTTATGATGTTTTTTTTCATACAGTTTGTCATAGGGTTGTCACAAAACTGACACAAAAAAATTGCATGGAAAACTAGGGATATAGCGCTCTGGATTTTGAGTAACAAAAACCCAGAATTTCCTCATTAAAAAAAGTGAGGGGTACACTTTTAATTGAAAACCCGCTTTTACGCGGTCAGGATGAGGGTAGAAACAGATACTAAAGCTCCAAACGCACAGACAGCGGAGGCGGTGACGTTTGTAATATTCTAACTTGTATGAACGGTTGTGCGGTACCGTACCGCGAACTTGTTCATACAAGTTAGAACTACCTCGACATTGGCAGAATCATCTATAGTATCGATGGAGCTATATTTTCAAAAATTGAACTGTAGAATATACAACCGTCACCGCCACCGCACCTCCCCGTCTCCGCTGTTTATGCGTTTGGAGCTTATGCGATCGCTCGCGCGTTAGACAATACGGCTTCAGGAATGATTCTTTCTCAGGATGTACGAGGTCGGCATGAACCCGAGACTAGCCGAGGTGTATCCCCACGTGCAGTACCCAGTGTCCATTGGAACACCGATGATCTCGCATCTCGTGGAGTGGGAGCACAGTGAAGACTGGTGAGTATTTTAATAACTCTTGTGTCCGCCCGAATTTTCGGTGTCGCCGTGTTTTGGCGTCGAATTGAAGTTTTGTTTTAGTGTTCAGTATTTATTAAGCCGTGGTGGCCTAGGTGGTCTGACCTATGGACTCTCAAGCAGAGGATCGTGGGTTCGAATCCCGGCTTCCACCTCCGAGTTTATGTGCGAAATTACATTTGAAATTTACCATAATATTTACGGTGGAGGAGAACATCGTGAGGAAAAATTGGTGTGAGTGAAGTTCCCAATCCGCAGTGGGCCCGCGTGGGAACTACGTCCAAACCCTCTCATTCTGAGAGAAGGCCTATGCCCTGCAGTTGGAAGTAAGAAGAGTGATTTTTCAAAAATAAATAAAAATGGCTATAACTAAGTATCTCAAAAACCGTGCAATTTGGCATAATAGTAAATGTGGTCAAAAATGTTCAGAATGACTATCTAACTATCACCCCTTAAAATTCCTGCACTCGACTGCCAAACACCCGGTATCAGTAGTATAGTAGGATTAATTTTTTGTCTGTAAATAGTTTTTGATGAAAAATGCCGTCACGTATTGGAGTTACCATACAAAGTGGCAGCGATGGATCACAGGCAGCGATTTGTTTGCGGCTTCTAACGGATGCACGACTATTAATATTAGTCGCTCGTTATTAGTTTGGTCCGCACCAACCGCACCGGATACCGGAGATGGTGCAAATCCTCTCTATTTCCTCCCATTTATGAATTTGTTAAAATTCAAACTATAACTAGTTTGAATTTTGACCTCCCATTTATGAATTTGTCAAAATTCAAACTAGTTATAGGTAGTTTGAATTTTAACAAATTCATAAATGGGAGGAAATACTCATATTCAAAAAAATAATTTAAGTAAAATGATGACTCATTGTATTTGTGGACAAACTTCTTTCTAGAGTTAGTAAAATAATACAAAAGAATTATAATAAATAAATATGAATATGTTACATTAACAAGGAAAAAACTAACGGCTATGTTTGCTTGAGAATTATTAGTAGTTTGAGTAAATGGGCCTGACCTATAAAATATTGCTTGTTTAATACGAACAGTATAATTAATAGTAAAATTAATTAGATATGCAAGGATTTTTTGTAACGGCTGCGGAACCCTATCCTGGTTTGTCCTGGGATGTCCGACACACTCTTGGCCGGTTTTTTATCATCTAATTGAGCACCTAAAAAGTGGTTTTTGGTGGCAGGATAATCTACCTGTTGAATGTTATCTCCGGGAACGTAAAAAATGGGCGTTCCAGATATTGCTCGCTAGACTATTTATTTAAGGTATTTGAAATCAATTAAAAATCTAATTTTACAGTTAATTGAAAAAGTCATTTATTTGAGCCTCAGTAAAATGTTTTTTTTATTGCTGATTAATTGCAAAAATATGTTTGTCGTCCATGACAGTCGTACGCCTGTCTAGACCGATTGTGTATCAAACCCGATGAGACGAGCAAAATATTCGTAGAAATGTGTTTTTTTTCAGTCAGTCGATTATTTCAACTTATGGGATTTGGATTGTGCCCGGGCTTTGTCTGATCGGTTGGTGTGTACCCGATTTGTGCGGCCAAAATTTCCGACTACCTAGTTTTAATTAAAAGAAACTAGACGGATTGGTTCGGTTTCTAAGACGGCTATTACTAAGTTTGCCAACTCGATTCGGGTACCTACAGACGTACTTTATTAACTAAACTTGAATCATAATTTAAACGGTGTTTTATGAAATCCCAAATTTGTGGTAGATCTTCTCATCATTTATTTTGACGACCGGATGGATAGCCCAGTGGTTAAACAACCTGACTACGAAGCTTGAGGTCCCGGGTTCGATTCCCTGTCGGGGCAGATACTTGTGTGCAAAATATGAATGTTTGTGCTAGAGTCTTGGATGTTTAATATGTATTCAAGTTTGTATTTATCTATATAAGTATGTTTATCCGTTGTCTAGTACAGTCAGCAACAAAAATATGAATACACTTAAAGTACCAAAAATATGTATACACGCCTTTATGCCCTGGTAATAGAGTCGTGGACGCATATTTTTGGTACTTTGGGTGTATTCATATTTTTGTTGCTGACTCAGCTTTGCTTAGTTTGGGACTAGGTCAATTTGGGGTCAATCGTCGCAAAAAATATTATTATTAATATAAATAGTTACCTAAATATATTAAGTTTTCTTGTCTTTTTATTTGTATTTTTTAATTTAACATCGCATTGGTGTTATACTGTAATGCTGTATATTTTTATTGATGAGTAAAGGAATAAATTTATCATCATCATAATATTCATAATACTTGACATGGACATTCAGAGTTAATAATAAATCATGGACAGGAATGTTTGGAGATAATACCGATCCACATTGGCGAACCCTAGTTTTAAATAGCGTATCTACCTACTGTGTTTAAAAATTTAGTTATGTAAATACTTACTTAAGATTTATGTAGGTAACTAAATCACATTGAAGATCTGTTTTCAAAAAAAAATCCTGTAGAGTTTCTTGCCGGTTTCTTCTCAACCGGGTTGTTCCAAACTGTGATAAACTTTTCGAAATTCATATCTTCTTGTTAGCCTAAATTGAATGATACCTTATTTATTCAAATCGGATGAGTAGTCTCGACGCTACGCTGGAACGTCCGTTATACAAACATAGACTGCGAAAATCATTACATTTCCTTTTGGCTTTGCCGTGGCCGTGTAAAAAAGATATATTTTGTCTTTTAATTTGACCACAGGTATGTCACGTCATACAAGGCGCAAGAGAAAATGAAGTCTGGAGAGAGGACAGTGCGCATGTCTATAGTGGACGAGGACAGCGAATACATGGCGGGACATGTTGTTGACGGTACGTACCTTATGGAAACTTTCATTTTATTTACCATGTTAGTACGGGCCAAATTTTGGTAATTTTTATTCCACTGTCGGACCACCAGAATATCAAAATACGCAAAATTGTAAATTATACCGAAACTAAGTAAAGCACACGACGTAGGAATAGAACCCAATAGACGGCCGGATAGCCTAGTTGTTAGAGAACCTGACTACGAAGCTTGAGGTTCTGGGTTCGATTCCCGGTCGGGGCAGATATTTGTGTGAAAAATACGAATGTTTGGGCTCGAGTCTTGGATGTTTAATATGTATTTAAGTATGTATTTATCTATATAAGTATGTTTATCCGTTGTCTAGTACCCATAGTACAAGCTTTGCTTAGTTTGGGACTAGGTCAATTGGTGTGAATTGTCCCGTGATATTTATTTATATATTAATTTCGTCATTATTCCGTGATGCGTGCTTATACACGAACCCAAGCAAGTAACAAACAAACAAACGAGTAAATAAGCGCGGTGAAACTTTTCAACGTGCTCTCGAAACAGTTTTTCTACAAATAATCTTGAAAATTTTGCATTTTTTTAAATAAGTAATTCGGGTACTGCCGTTTTGGCGAAAATTATTTCGCAAATGGCAAAAGTTTCATTTGGCAACTGTTTTTTTTTTCTGAAACTGTAAACTATTTAGGATATATTTCAGGATTATACTGTTGGTTAGGTTAGGTTAGGTATGTTTTATAACAAACTGAATAAGTTTACAGTTCCAGAAAAAATAAACAGTTGCCAAATTAATAATTTTGCGAAAAATTTTTCGCCGAAACATTATTAAACTTGGTCTTTGTACGTCTGTTTCACTTGTTAAATGGTTATTTAATGTTTTTATATACAATGAAGAGTCTTACATACATACGTAGATGTTTACTCGTAAGTACAATAAGTTGCAGGTTAGATACAAAAATCGGGAAGTAAAATTTGCGAATTTGGTAGTGCAAAATTATACCTACTTAATTTATAATACTTTTTAGAACTCAACTTAATTTTAGGTTAGATAAACCAATGCTTAGTGTATATTTTATTAACAATTATGACGATGGTAGATTAGGATACAGTCTAAATATAGCCACAACAATACGACCATTTCAATTCCAGACTCGATTAGTTGCGGTTTTGTTCCAATTAATTGGGAATGGACCGTAATTCATTAAAGCAATCAACTAAAATAGGAGCCTGCCACAGTCTAGTTCTTACTATTAACAAAACTAGGCAATGTATTAAAGTCTAAAGGTCATACATAGATCATAAAATTAGCAACTCCAAGTCAGTAAACTCAAGATTTGTTTAAATGGGCCGAAAGTTGGCCAGGCGTCCCACACGCTGATGTAGACTTGACTAAAAATATTGGCTACAGACCCTTAACTTTGCCATGTCCACAGAAGAAACACAAACAAAAAAATGTATATCTTGTGTACACACAATTTCCATCATGTGGTATTTAGGGTCAGATCACATGCCATTTAATCATCCCGCAGGTCATTTAAATGGCTTAATTGGCTACTTTCCTAACTAGTCAGTCTTTTAGATTATCAAAAAATATTGGACACGTATTTTTTATTTTGTCAATTAAACAAAAAAATACGAAGATATGGCGCGTTGAAGTTTCGCGTGACGTCACTTGTTCCTACACTTTGTATGAGCGTTTTAGGAACAAGTGACGTCACGCCTCGTCACGCGGAACTTCAACGCGCCATATCTTCGTCATTTTTTGTTTAAGTGTCAAAAGAAAAATTACGTGTCTAATATTTTTTGATAATGTAAAATACGGACTAATAAGAATTATTATTTTTTTACCTAGGAAACATCCCTATTATTGATCTGATGAATAACAATTATTCTTATTCTTAAAACCATACTACAAAAATATGTTTATTGTACCCTAACAATTAATGATCTGCATTCTCTACTTAAGAGAGACCCGTTTTCTCAAGTCGTATTCACCCTGACGAAAGTATGAATATCTCAGTTCTGGAACGGAATACAACTTGGTGTGCATAGAACAAAATTAAGTAGATTTAAAGACCTATTCAATGATCTAACTCCCAGCTTTGTTGGTTTTAAGTCCAGGCTCCATAAAAAGTTGCTCATGGTCCTTTGAGCAGTTCCGTTACAGAATGAGCTGTGAATGAGTTTTGTACTTGTTTTCGTGTATATGATTTATAAGGTCGGCCGCATACATGCGGAATTTTTCTTCGGATTCCGTACGGAATGACGTGTGTGGGCGAGACAGGGCAACGAAAGTATATAACGTTGACTCGCTCGCACATGTCATTCCGTGCGAAACCGCAGAAAAATTCCGAATGTATGCGGCCGGCCTTATATTTGGTACGGATTTCCGATCACGGGCCTATGGGGACCCGGTATACCGTTTAATTTAATAAGAAGGGCGTAACTATGGAGGTCTATTATTATTATTATTATCAAGTTAGTCAACTGGATCACGTAAACGAAGTAGTGTAATTGCCGTATTTAGTAAAACCTTGTAAAATGACAGCAGAAATTTTCTTTAAGGACGAAACTTGTACCCGGCCACGGGCTACTTGGTGCTGGTGTGGGAGACCCTCGGCATGATGATGGGAGAACTCTTCACCGAAGTGTCGGTCGTCTTCGAGAACGTCCGCTTCCAGAGAGCCACCAACATCCCCAAGGATGGCAACCTTGAATTCATCATCATGATTCAAAAAGGAAGCGGAAACTTTGAGGTACCTTCTACTTTTCTTTTGTTTGTATTTACGATGTTTCTGCGAAGATATGGGTATAATAGAAACGCGACAGGACAGAAAACGATCATACTTCAAATTGCGATTTTAGTCATACACAGCGTAATAAACAAAAGTTGTCTCTCCTGTGGACATAATAATTAGGGGAACCGAGTAAGCCAACTTAAAATTTATTTATTTATGTTGGCCAGGCGTCCTACATCATCATCATCATCATCATCATCATCATCATCAGCCTACGTTCGTCCACTGCTGGACATAGGCCTCTCCCATGGCACGCCATTGAGCACGATCCTCGGCCACTCTCATCCAGCTCTTGCCAGCCGCCTTGCGAAGATCATCGCTCCTACGCGGCGTTGCAAACTTGACTAAGAGATATCGGCTATAGATTCTTAACTTTTCCCATGTTCACAGGAGAGACGCGAATAAAAAAATGTCTATGTCCCATTTGATTGATGCTTTGACCATTTTATAACAGGCATGATGACTCGTCAACCTCCAGCTCAGTCTCCTAGATCTAGAAAGCTGATGCATGGAAGTTGAGATCATTTTTCGAAGTTCACGAAATAGGAAAATCTTCAACGGAAGCAAAAGCACTACTAATAATAATAAATGCAAAAATTTGTTTGTATGAATGTTTGTTCCTCTATTCACGAGAAACGGTTGGACTGATTTAATTTAAATTTGGTATGTGTTAGTATAAAGTAGCTATCAAAGACAAATAGGATGTTCTAATAAAAAAACGTTTCTACAGATCGTAGAGAGCGGTGCATCTGTAGTGACTGGTCGTATCTACGCCCAGAAGGACGTGGGACAGAACTTCCGGACCCTGCAGCCGGTGCCCGAAGCCACTGGACCTAATATCAAGCATATGCTCACCAAGGACTTCTATAAAGAACTCAGACTTAGGGGTTACCAATACAGGTAAAGCGACTACAACATTACAGAATTATGGATACACTTTATGACGATTTCTGTGACAGTATATTCATCGTCAACCGAAAGACATCCACTGCTAGATATAACAGTTAGTAAACTCAAATACATATGGTTTCATAGTCATCGTTTTCAGCCAAAAGAACATCAGGACTTTTTAAATGCCATCGTATAGAAATGTAGTAGGTTCGTTAGTTAACAATACTAGAAAAATACTGTTTCAGAAATAGATCAATTTATGACAAATGAAAATTATGCAAAATGATACTTCCACCTTGTAGATGTCCACCCACGCTTCGTCTACGTGCATTTGTAAAATCAAATGAAATCAGTTTATTTGCCAGAATACAGTTACAAAGATCTTATATCTAACATTCCGTGCGTTAAACCTGCATGCAGGTGTGCATAATTTAAACCTCTGTTGTGTCTGTTACCTAACCTAACCTTATTCTGTTTCTCCCAGCGGTCTTTTCCGTGGCGTTATTGGTTGCAACGTTGAAGGCAGCCGCGGCCGGTTAGCCTGGGTCAACAACTGGGTCACCTTCATGGACTGCATGCTTCAACTCAAGATCATCGGCCATGACACTCGCGGTCTCTTCGTACCTACCAGGATCGAGAAGCTTTCAATTGACGCCGGCATGCATTACAATGCTATATCTAACATGAATCCGGATTCTGGTCGGCAGTCGTTTGAAGCCCGTGTCTACCCACATGTTGGAGTCATCAGGTCAGTCACCTTTGATGTTATAACATGACATAACGCTATTTAATGTTCGGGTTTTTAATTATTTTTGTACCTATGCCAATGCATGGCATTATGGACTGACTTATACAACAATGTAACGTGTATATACATGACAGTACAGTGAAATAATTAAAATGGTTTGAACAGATCTGGTGGTGTCGAAATCCGTGGTCTTCATGCCACACCCATTTCAAAGAGGTTACCGCTTGGAGTACCAGTACTAGAAAAGAACGAATTTGTTGCCAACTTTGGAAAGAGCAAGATGAAGGTAATTTTTATTGAACTTTAATCTACTTAAAATTATTTTATTAATCTATTGATTATTAATCATAATGTTCTCTTTAAAGATTGAAGACATCCTCCGTGTCGACATCCAACTGATTCTAGAGAACATCCAAACTTTCAAAGTAAAGAGCATTGAATTAGTTGATGAAGAATACAAGACCAATGACTACGAGCCGTTGATCGAGAAAATCGGCGACATTCTTGGAGACCTGCCACTCATGCAGGCGGAATTGATGGTAATATCTGAAGACGCTATCGAGCTGCCGCAACATATTGCTGTTGAGAATAAGAAGATATCGGGCGAGACTAATACTGTGCTGTTTGTTGGTGCCAATTTGCTTACCCGCCCCGAAGTAAGTACAACTTGTAGATAGGAACTATAAGAATAAATATGTTAGCTTTTCTTAAAAAACTGTGCATTTAATTTTGGATTCCGACTTCCATACAAATTTACAGGTAAGCAACGACTGTTTTTGATACCAAAATTATTTACATGCTAGTGAATCAGGATATTTTGGGAGGCTGTGTTAGTTAGGCTCATTTGTATTTACATTACTTACCTGCCTGTAAATTTCTATGCAAATCAGAGTCCAAAATTAAGTGTACCTACAAAGTTATTGAGGAATGCTCATGGCATGAATAAAATACAATAGATCTTGCTCATTATATATATTTGCAGTTGTAACCAATAATTCCGGACAATTACAAACTGTACACTTTTTTCATAGGTACTCCAACAAGCAGTCTCAACACTAAAAGACAAATGCTTCGTCATCAGCAGAGAGAAGGAACGTCCCAACCCCAAGGAATATGCTGAGAAGTATGACGTCATTACCACCCACGACACAGGCTGTGAATACATCGTCATGTTCAGAAAGAGAGTAGGAGCCAAACCAGCCAAGTTTATCAGGATACGCGCAACAGATGACTCCTACTCCTGGATTGAAACAGTAAAAGAAGAAATTAAAGAAGGACAGAAAGTTGTTCTTTATGCCCAAGATGAGCATCTTAATGGTCTTTTGGGTTTAGTGAACTGTTTGAGGAGAGAGCCTGGTGGTGAGATCGTGTATGGATTCTTTATCGCTGATCCCTCAGCGCCTCCCTTCAACTCTGATCTGGAGATTTATGAAGAACAGCTCGATAAAGATTTGGCGCTCAATGTCTTACAGGATGTAAGTTTTCATATTTTAGTTGGCTTTAAATAAAGGTTGTAGCTCTAAGCGCTAATCATACTCCACACCTGCCACATCGTCACTCGAGTGTCTTTCTGACGCGTGCGACCTGCTTAGCTATTTTACTTTCCATAATTTCCATATAGATAAGATAGACTTTATTCAACATAACAAAAAAATACATTGCCTAATACAAAAATAAATTGAAGAAATACTTACTTAATGATGCCGAAAAGGAATTTGACTCGGCATTAAGCTGCACCAGGTGCAAGCTACAGAACACACAACATGCAAAGTAATGGTGGTAATCCAGACGCATCTTGCACAGGGTCCTCAAATCAAAAATACAGGATCTTAGATTGCAGACTTATACACAAATTTTATTGTTCTGTGTTGCATACCAGCTAGTATCGACATAATATCAGCGTTGACTCACCTTCTGTGACCCGACGAATTCTAAATAGATTCCTTTTTCACAACATGTATTTCATTACTTATTCTACATCCTTAATTCCTAGGGTCAATGGGGCACGTACCGCCACTTGCTGCTTGGCGACCTCGAGACTGTGCGTGCTAACCATGCCTTCGTCAACACCGTAACCATCGGAGACTTGTCGTCGTTGAGGTGGCTGGAAGGACCGCTCAGACATGACACGGTGTTCAAAGACATTGAGCAGATTCTAGTATATGTAAGTTTATAGTTTTAAAGCTTCATCATCTCTTTCATTGAATAAAGCAAAGAATCCTATCCATCTACCTATATCAGTTAGGTAATGAATGACAAGACCATAGCTCTTAAATTCAAGAAGGAATTTTATCATTATTTTAATTGTTTAGGTATACTGTGCCGCGCTGAACTTCCGTGATGTGATGACTGGAACAGGCCGTGTGACGGTGGACGCCGTAGCGCGCGGCAGACTTGCGCAGGAGTGCGTGCAAGGGTTTGAAGTCGTTGGCAAGACTAGCAAGTAAGTGCGTCACAGAACTTACTAGAAAAATTTTTTAGTTTTACTTATAACTTTATAAGGCGCAGGTTAGGCCGCACATGGAGTACTGCTCTCATCTCTGGGCTGGGGCAACCAAGTACCAAATTCTTCCATTTGACCGCATCCAACGTAGAGCTGCTCGATTTGTCGGTAATCAGGCACTCTCTGGCCTACTCGATCCTTTGGCTTTGCGGAGGGATGTGGCGTCTCTCTGTATATTATACCGTATCTATCATGGGGAGTGTTCTGACGAACTGTTCGAATTGCTGCCTGCGGCTAAATTCCACTACCGCACTTCGAGGAACCGTTTGTCTTTCCATCCTCACCATCTTGATGATTGGCATTCTAGTACCGTGCGTTTTAAGCGAAACTTCTTTCCTCGCACGACAAAGATCTGGAATCAGCTTTCTGCGGCAGCATTCCCGGAGCGTTACAACTTAGGGATCTTTAAAAAACGAGCCTACCAATTCCTAAAAGGGTCGGCAACGCACCTGTGATGCCCCCCGTGTTACGGGTATCCATGGGCGACGGTGATCGCTTTCCATCAGGTGACCCGTCTGCTCGTTTGCCACCTCTTATATAAAAAAAAAAATAAAAAAAAAAATAGTTGACAACTTTCAAAACAGGAGTGATATTAATGTCTAATTTTGACAAATTTAAGTATGAATGGCAGTATCTAAGTATAACTCGGTGAAAACATTTCTATCATAGCATGCGTCTCGAATTTAAAGACGTTCAACGAAGAACAGACTATTATAATCGACTGAAAAAGGATCCGAGAAACGCCTATCATTTCAAAAACTGATCCGTTTTTACAAAAAATTACAATAATCCTTTGATTTTTAGCGGATCCCGCGTCATGTGTATGGTGAGGAACAGGGGCATGTCGAACTTGGTGCAAGGAGACAGGGCGCTGATGTGGAGCATTCCCGACGACTGGACCTTCGAGGAGGCAGCCACTGTGCCCGTCGCTTACGGCACTGTCTATTACGCGATGGTAAGTGCCATTAAAAGTTCAACAAGTGGACTTCGAATTGATTCAACTCATCATCATCTCAGCTTAATACGTTCCGCTGCTGGCTACAGACTTCTCAGAATAAGAGACCACACACACCAAAGGTTTCAGGTTTCTTCGTGTAGTTTTCCTTCACCGTAAAGCTCATGGAAAATTTGTAAAAAAACTCAGAGGCAAGCCCGGGTTGAACCCACAAACCTTGGCTTGAGAGGCTAGAAGTCAAACCACTAAGCTGATACAGCCTTTTGATAGGTGTTTTACCAGTGCCATATTAACAGCACAATGGTAGGCCCCCTCAAGGTGGATGATGACGACACGTGATAAAAGTTGCAGAAGTCTGATAGATGCGGGTGGTGCGGGGTCGGTCATTGTGATGTTCTTTGGTAGAGGCGGACCAGCAATGAACTTCTTTCGGCTGATTATTATGATAATGATATTGAAACTATTTTATATCGTTCCTTCTTTTTTGTGACAACCTCCTGCCTCGCACAGCAAAGCTCTGGAATGAAGTACCTGCTGCGGTATTTCCGGACCGATATGACATTCAAGCTTTCAAAAAAAAGCATACTCCTCTCCTACCTAAAAGGCCGGCAACGCACTTGTGACTCTTCTGGTATCGCAGGAGTCCATGGGCTTCGGTAATCGTTTACCATCAGGCAATCCGTTTGCTCGTTTGCCCCCTATACCATAAAAATAACTTTCGGATCAGAATACAGCCTGATCAGTCTTCCCTAGTACAATCCTTACGCAGTTAGTTTAACTATTAAGGTGTTTCACAGGTAATGGTGGGACAGATTCAAGCTGGCGAGTCGATCCTCATCCACGCTGGCTCCGGAGGTGTAGGACAGGCCGCCATCAACGTTGCATTGCATTTCGGCTGCGAAGTGTTCACTACCGTCGGTACTGCCGAGAAGCGTGCCTTTATTAAGAAGCTTTTCCCTAGCCTGAAAGGTAGGTTTTTCTTTGTGTTGTAAAAAGTTATCTAATATATAAAAATCTCGTGTCACGGTGTTTGTTATCGAACTCCTCCGTAACGGCTCGACCGATTTTTATGAAATTTTTTCTCCACATTCGGTAGGTCTAAAAAAAATAGGTCGTAGGCTATAACTTATGGCAAAACAACCTTTGCGGGGTCAGCTAGTCTATCTAGAAGAAATTAGAAGCGATGACCATCCGTCGAGCCGTTTTAGCGTGAAAAATCGAGTGACAAAAACACACACACGTTTCCGACTAAGTAAATTATTGTAACATTTCTCTTATTTCTTTTTCTTTTTTGCCTTCTTCGTAATCATTTCATCCTGCTAGAATACCCGAAAGTGCAATACCAACACCAACCCATATACAGCTTAGATAATATCAACTTCAACTTTTTTTAGTTTTTGGCAACCGGTCGCTTTAGGTTAGCAACCATTACTGGCAATGACTCCTGACAGCAGCAAAGTGTATATTGTGTTTGACCAGTTAAAAAAAAGACCCAAAAGTCAAAGTGGTGGTGGTGGTTTCAGAAATATTTTTTAAAACTAGCTTTTTTGCTGTATATACCTATTGTTGACTGACAATGCAAGTGTCATTCAAGCTACATATCCATACTTACCAACTTTCAAGTCGATGCAATTGACCGTTGAATAGTTTCATTCTGCGGAGACGATTTTGGCCAGTCCACCAAAATGTCACTACCAGATTATTGTGTTGTATGTCACCGAACCTTTATCATCATCATCATCAGCCTATGTTCGTCCACTGCTGAGCATAGGCCTCTCCCATGGCACGTCACTGAGCACGATCCTCGGCCACTCTCATCCAGCTCTTGCCAGCCACCTTGCGAAGATCATCGCTCCACCGAGTCTGAGGACGTTCTACGCTATGTTTGCCGATCCGTGGTCTCCACTCAAGAACTCTTCTACCCCAATGGTTATCGGTTCTTCGGGTTAGGTATATGACCGGCCCATTGCCATTTCAGCGTGCTAATGCGGTGGGCTATGTCGATAACTTTGGTTCTCTGTCGGATCACTTCGTTCGTTACGAATTCGATCTTTTAATTTAGAGAAACTCCGAGCATAGCCCTTTCCATAGCACGTTGAGCAACTTTAAATTTCTGGACCAGCCCTACAGTGAGTGTCCATGTTTCGGCACCGTTTGTCATGACGGGTAGGACGCACTGATTGAAGACTTTCGTCTTTAGACTCTGTGGAATTGGCGATGCGAAGACTTGACGCAGTTTCCCATACGCTGCCCATCCCAACTGTAATCTTCTGTTGGCCTCTTTTTCTCGAAGTTGTTTCTACATAATTGCACCGAACCTTTATAAATATATCAAATTTCAGGTCAACGATCAGGGGGCTAACCTACTACGAAATTCGAAATTCAAAGTTTTTAACGTGCCGCCCCATTCACTTTTTTGTTTAGTGGAAACTCTTTTTGGAATGGCACGACACGAAGTTTGAAAATAGAATTTCATAGTATAAGTCCAAGGAATGATCGAAAAACGGTATGCAAATTTATGAAACCACAAGTCACAATCAAAATTACATAAGCGTGCATGTTAAATAAAACCTTGCTAAAGATAAAACATAATTTTAAACAGACAGCCACATTGGAAACTCACGTGACACGTCGTTCGAAGACATGATCCGCAGAGAAACTAACGGCAAAGGTGTGGACTTGGTACTCAACTCCCTATCCGATGAGAAACTACAAGTAAGTCTTAAATCCACTGCACGCGCCATCTTAGAATACGATTTATGTTATTTTTTTTCCTTAATTGAAGCTCTAGATGCCAAATTCTACTTTTTAATTATTGTACTTGTACTCGTATTATCAGTATTCAGTATTTCTACGCTGCAACTTTTTTTACAGTGATTGTATAATATGACGCCTTGCTTGTTCAAGCGTAGCAATTTAAATTCTAATTGGCTAGTTCTAGTAGTATTTTATTTTATTGGTTTTGCTTATCTTTTGTTAGGCCTCTGTCCGCTGCCTCGCCTACCGCGGTCGCTTCCTCGAGATCGGCAAGTTTGACATCAGCAACAACACCCCCATCGGCATGTACTTCTTCCTCAAGGAGACCTCCTTCCACGGCATCATGTTGGACTACATCTTCGACCAGAGCTTCGACTTTAGGCTGGTGAGTTCCTTTTTTCATAGACTTCATAATACTCCAGAATATTCAATACCAAATCATTGTAATGATGGTTCCAAAACCATGATTGTGAAGTGAAATACTTCATGAATTTGACTTATTTAACTTAGTTACCTAAAACATTCGTATTTGAAAAGCGTCCGCAACTATCATGATTCGAATCTTCAAAATTAGGCCTACAGACCACTTAGCTATTCATTATCATCAGCCCAGCCTATATACGTATAGTCTCCTAATAAAATGAGAAGCCGTAGTTCCCATACGGGCCCAGTACGGATGAAAACTTCACACACATCACTGAATTACTTCGCAGACGCGTGACAGCTTCCTTCCAATGTTTTCCTTCTGGGTAAAGTCTGGTTAAACCACCTGACACATGGGTAACAGATGCAAAGTGCGCATTTGACAACAACTATATTTAACAAGTTTGATTTGAAGTATCTTTTTGTATTTTTTTATTTTTCAACTTCATGTTTTATTACTATTACGGTCATCCCGTGAAAACATATATTTCATACTAAACTATATTTACCTATCAGCAAGTCCTCTTTCACTGTAAGTAGTGAAGGGACCTCTAGCTCCATCTATTATTTAACTTACCTATTCGGCCGAAATAATCACGTTTGTCATTCTACTTCACAGAGATTGCAGAACTTGCTTCTGACTGGCATTGAAAGCGGAGCTGTGCGTCCCCTCACTTACTGCACTTTCGAGAAGCATGAGGTGGAAACTGCCTTCCGGTACATGGCTGCTGGCAAGCATATTGGCAAGGTAACTTAATCAGCCCGATATTGAAAACTTCGTGTCGCGGGGATCGGCCATTAGGTCTGATACTACAAAATTCGATTTTCGAACTTCGTATGATGATCCGTTCACGTTAATAGTATTAACAGAAGAGTGAAAGAAGCGACACGATACTAACTTCGAATTACGTAGTAGCCCCCATGTGACTCGTAAGTCACGCTACTCTTTCGATGTAAAGTAGCGACTATTCAGTTTGATACGCAAAATAATCTTACTTTGGGTGTAGTTGTTATAGAGAGATCTCTCTCCAGGCAGATATTATGCCTGGAGACCGAAGTCCAATGGATGAAAGTTGGAAGTTGTATTTATGCAGCCGAGTTGAGAAACTTCGATAGCGTGATGTAGGATTGTAACAATTAGTTCCTTATGTGACGACTAGATGGCGCTAGTAGTCGCTACATCAGCCCCCCTTTTAGACCGGAGGTCGATACGAATTGCAGTGGAGTGCAGTCTGTGCGTCATGTGGGCGCTTGCAAGGGCCAGTCGCTCAGAGCCTCGTCGGCGAGCATTGTTGTTCCTCTGCTACTTGTAGATGCATGCATGTTGCGTGATTGCTCAGAGCCTTGTTGGCGAGCGTTGGTTGATTGATTGGCAAGTGGAAGTAGTGGGAGGACGATTTTTGCGAACTGTAGACACCAGGCAGATAATAGATACATGCTAATGGTGCACTGTGCGGTGAGTATGGCTTGCTGTGGGACTGCGTCATCGTCTTGTGTGTCTGAAGGCTGCGATTTTGTCCAATGTCGTGGGTCACCAATTTGGGTGAGTCACAATAGAGAAATCTCTCTCCAGGCAGATATTATGCCTGGGGACCGAAGTCCAATGGATGAAAGTTGGAAGTTGTATTTATGCAGCCGAGTTGAGAAACTTCGATAGCGTGATGTAGGATTGTAGCAATTAGTTCCTTATGTGACGACTAGATGGCGCTAGTAGTCGCTACATTACTAATATTATAGATTGAGACTCAGTCATTCATGATGACGCGAGCCGTGGTTCTTATTGTAATGTCATTAATGTCTAGTTTTGACAAATTCACGCGTCTTCGCGAATGGCACTACCTAGCTATATAAATCAGAAAGTTTGTGAAGTTGGGTGTTTGAATGTTTACGAGTAGATATTAAATGAAAAATGTCTTCAAACAGATGTACCTAACCTATGCCCATTTATAAGCTGCTGATTTTGTAGGTGATCGTCAAAGTACGTGACGATGAGCGCAGTCACCGGAGCGTGAAGCCAAGCAATTTGATCATTGACGCCGTACCAAGGTAAACTATGCGTACTGATATTCATTGTTTGTAACCTTATCACTCTAAAAGTTCAAAACAAGCAATCATAAAATGAACCAGGAAATTTTCAGCCAGTATTTCCCTCACTGTTCATAGTTCATTGAATCACTTTATCATATCAGCCAAAAGACCACCACTGCTGCTGGATTGGTCCTGAGGGCTTAGGCTCAAAAATTCACTTTCCCGAAATGTGCACTTTCTCTAAAAGTGCACTTTCCGCAAAATGTACACTCCCAAAATGTACACTTGCACACTAGGGGCACTTTCCCTGCAAGTGCATTTTCCCAAAAAGTACATTTTCTTAAAACGCACACTTTCCCAAAATGTACACTAGTCAAAAATGTCATCTTCACCACAAAGTTTTCCTTAGATCCTAAGCTATGATGGCGATGTTAACATTTTTACCTATGTACCTAGATAAATCCTTTGTGCTCGTGCATTTTTACCGTTTATCGAATACTTAGTCTATTTAAAGGTATATATTACGTACTTTTCCAAATCTTTCTTTCTCTATTTGAGAAAGTGCTCTATTTGAGAAAATACTCCATTTGAAAAAATGCACTTTTTGGGAAAGTGCACCTTCTGAGAATGTGCTCTGAAAGTGTACTAATTGGGAAGTGCACCTTCCGAGAAAGTGATCCTTCTAAACAAGTGTACTCTTAGACAAAGTGCACATTTCGGGAAAGTGAGTTTTTTGAGCCTAAGCCGTCCTGAGCTGCCTTTATCCAATTGGATCCTGCAACCTTTATCCGATCGTCAGTCCATCTTGTTAGAGTACTTCCTACGCCCGCCATGTCTTCCAGTTGACGGTTGTCACTCCAGAACCTTTCTGCCACATCGGCCGTGTCAGTTCTACGAGCAATGTACCCTGCCCACTACCACTTAGTCTGGCGAGACTCCGAGCTATGTCAGTAACTTTGATTCTCCTGAGGATCTCCTGATATCTGATTCGACCACGCAGAGAAACTCTGAGTACAGCTCGCTCCATCGCTCTTTGAGTAACTTTGAGCTTTCTTATGAGGCTCATTGTAAGCGATCACGTCTCAATTCCCTTTGTCATCACTGGTAACACACACTGGGTCACTTATCTTGTAGTTTTCGGTTGCACTGGAAGAGATTTAAACGGGTCTATAATGACTCCCATAAAATTTTAAGTCTTAATGTATCATTAGTCATAATCAACGTTAGTCATACAGTGATTTATTTCTGAAACAATTTATTTTTCGGAATTGTTATAAAACAAACCTAACGTAACCTACTGCATGATGGCATTTAAAAAAGTCCTGAAAAAATACCGTTTCAGAAATAAATCACTGTATGAATAACGTTGATTATGACTAATGATACATTATGACTTAAAATTTTATGGGAGAAAAGGGGTACCAGATTTAAACACACATATCTTGGCTAACCATGATGAGCGTGTTACCAATTACAACCACATCACCCCTGACCAAACCCACCCTGTAAACTAAAAGCGTCGCTACAACGACGCCTTCAGGGCGCTGTTGGGTCTGCCACGGTTCTGCAGTACGTCCACGATGTTTACCGAAGCGCAAGTAGACAGCTTTAACGCTGTATTACGGAAAAAATGACATCGCTTCTGACAATTGGCAGCACTTACAGTCTCCTAAAGATAATAGCTTTGCTGTGTGAGATGAGTGCTCTATAATGCAAAATGCAACCAAAAACACAATGTCACTTTGTCCAACATGGATCATAATTATTTTTTTATGTAACTCTTACTTTTGCACGGACTTAAAAACTGTGAATTCGACAGGTATATGTGCGATCCGGACAAGGTGTACATCATCGTGGGAGGGCTTGGCGGTTTCGGGCTGGAGCTGGCTGACTGGCTGATCATGCGAGACTGCCGGCAGATCCTGCTGAACTCTCGGCGTGGCCTTACCAACGGTTACCAGTCAACGAGACTTCGGTGAGTGACCCTAAGGTATCGGGTGTAGTGACTGTCATAAAATAAAACTTCCGAATGCGTAGGTATTACTTTGTTATAATCTTCATTTGTCATAATGTTAATCTGTCATAATTTTAGTTTTTCATAATGTTCGTTGGTCATGAATTTAATAGTTTAATTTTTGGAATACTAGTTTTCGTAGGCTAGCTAAGAAACGAAGTTTGAAACATTGACTTTATGGAAAACAAGGGAATGCGAATTATCCGTGCATTTTATTTCGTACTTACAGCAGAATAATAACAATAAAACAGAGTTGAAAAATTAAAGGCAATAATACAAGAAAAGTTCTTTTTGCGAATTTTGCTGGATGGAATGGTACTTTTTCCTCTGTTACGGAAACTTTTAAGTGCAAGTCCAACTTACACGTGAAAGTGCAGAAAATACTGATAACCGTTTTTTTTTCTTTTTCCACTTCTTGCTAGTAGCTTACTGCCCTTAAATCAATATCTTTATTTTTTTAACAGCGCTTGGGCATCTTACGGTGCTAATGTCCAGATCTCTACCCATGACGTCACTACTGAAAGTGGTTGTGAGGAAATGCTCAAGATGGCACTTGCCATGGGACCAGTGCAAGCTGTTTTCAATCTTGCCGTAGTGCTCAAAGATTCCGTTTTCCAAAATCAAACTCCGGAGACGTTCAAAACGTCATTTGCGCCTAAAGCTCAAGCTACGATGCACCTGGATAAGCTGACTAAGAGGATGTGCCCTGGACTGAAGTGAGTATTTTTTTTTAATTTAAAACTGACCAGCGATTTATATCTCGCCTGCTGGTAAAAGGCGTGGTGCCCTAATGGTTAGACCCATGGCATCTCAAGCAAAGCTCGCGGGTTAAAACCAGGGCTAAAAATTAAAAAAAATAGTTGATGGTATAAATTTACCATGAGCTTTACGGTGAAGGAAAACATCGTGAGGAAACATCCAACACACCTGCAAAGAAAATTCAAATTACCGCCTAAGGCACTTTCAGTCTGAGAGGCGACCTTTGCCCTGCAATATCGGACATGTCCAAGGTGGGCAACCTTCCTGTGTTTGATGGTCGGCATAACCCTGCGGTCCTGGTCTACTCGCCTGAAGGATTCGGCATTCTTAGCCAAAAACTTAAGAGTGAGACTCCACAGGTGCGTCGCAACGTTGACGCTGCGACGTTTTACATATATTTTTTATGACATGCTACATTAATCAACGTTTCAACGGATCGACGGTCAAGAGACGAAGCGGGGGGAGGGTGATGCCGCTGCGCTGTCTCTAACGGTACATTATTGTCGTGCGTCGCCGCAGCGCAGGTGTGGCATACAATGTGTTGATTCGTTGCAATGACGCTACGCGACGCAACGCACCATTGGAGCCAAACCCTAAAATTTATCATTCCGTAGGGACTTCGTGGTCTTTTCATCGGTATCGTGCGGACGTGGCAACGCCGGCCAGACGAATTATGGTCTCTCCAATTCAGTGATGGAGCGTATTTGCGAGTGGAGGAAGAAGCTTGGTCTTCCGGCCTTGGCTGTTCAATGGGGTGCCGTAGGTGACGTAAGTATTATTCATATCTATCATACGATTCCATTAAGTCGTGGTAGACCATTGGGTTGACCTGTAGCTTAAGCAGATAGTCGTGTGTTCCAGCCTGGGCTCGTACCTCTGAGTTTTTCAAAATTTATCCGCGAAATTACATATATTTGCAGTTTACTAGACACTACGGTGAAGCTGCACATTGCGAGGAAACTTACGCACACCTGTGAAGAAATTTTATGGTGTGTGTGAAGGTCTCGATCCGCACTGGGACCGCGGGGAACTACGGCCCAAGTCTTCTCATTCTAAGAGGAGACCTGTGACCTGCAGTGAAACATATTATAGGATAGCGATGATCGAGTAGACAGTAGCGGTGATAGTAGTAGTGTCGATAGAGTGGTTTGATTGTCCAACATCTTACGTAACAGAATCCTTGGAGTGCGAGATCAACAAGCAATTAGTATTTTATAATTTATATTTAGTATAATTTCATACCACAACCCACCCACAAACCGGAGGACGCAGTTTAGGTAGGCCTCCAACAAGACGTAGCGACCGCTCGCCAACGCGTTGGATGCGTTTGGCGCAGGACCTGTCTATATGGCGCACCTTTGGCCTATTTTCGGTAGTGGACGTCTTTTAGCTGAAATAATGATGGTGATGACGGTACCGGTAGTGATGATTATGATAATTATGATGGCGATGATGATGATGGTAGTGGTGATGATGATGATGATACTGATAATATTTTTCTCTCTCAGGTTGGTCTGGTAGCTGATATGCAAGACGATGACGTTCAACTGGAGATTGGTGGCACGCTGCAGCAGAGGATCTCCTCCTGTCTCCTGGCTCTGGACAAGTTCTTGAAGCAGGACTCTGCAATCGTCTCCTCGATTGTGGTGGCGGAGAAGAAGACTGGAGGCTCAGGCTGTGGAAATCTTGTTGACGCTATTGCTCAAATCATGGGTAAGTAATAATAATTTTAGTTTAATCCTATACCTAATGGTAAATCTGTCTAGCTGCTTCATCATCAAACCGTGAATAGTTCATTGGTCAAAGAACACTCTGAGACTATTCTAACAAGACGAACTTGGCTAGGTTACGTTGTTATGTCTTGGTATCCCAATGCCTGCTTTCGGTGTTATCGTCAGATCAGCTCGATGATATCATATCATTGTATTCTTATCAGAGTTTTGCATAGTTGCCAAGTTTCTTGCCAATACCACAATAAATATTGGAGCAAGAGTGGACTACGGCTGAAAAACAGTTCTGAAGTGATGCTCATATATAAGCTACTGTCTGCATTTGCTCACACCGAATCATTTGTCACTAATCCTTGTAACTTTTCTGTGTTTTTATGTGTATTGTCTTTAGTGGTGGTAATAAATATTTTTGCTTTCTTTTATTTCTTTCTAAAAAGACAAATTTAGTTGGTCAGTTACTTTAGAACTTTGTGAAACAGCATGACTTTCCTTCATCAGGTATCAAAGACCTGAAGACAGTCTCCCAGCAAGTATCACTGGCTGAATTGGGAATGGACAGTATGATGGCGGTAGAGATCAAGCAGACCTTGGAGAGAGAATTCGAGATCTTCCTCACTGCACAGGACATCAGGACGTTGACCTTCGCCAAGTCAGTATTTAAAATGTCTAGAAGAATCTTACATTCTTCCCACTTTAAATACAAAAAAAAACATGCCTGGTCTTTCAACGCACCGTTTTCCGGTAATCATTTGTTTTAAAATATTCTTCACCTTTTTCTCCGGTAGTAATAGATTCTTAGACTTAAAATTTTCCAAGAGCTTTATGAAACAATTTAGTGGTCTGTCTAAAGTTTTCAATCCATACCGGGCCTGCGTGAGTACTACACCTCAAGTTCATTCTTTGTGAGAGAGCAGTGGGGTGTATATAGGCTGAGATTATGATGATGATATTCTTTTAGACTGGTGGAGCTATCAGCACAGCGCGAGGCAGAAGCTTCGACGACAGCGGCACGACCCAGCGATGCGGTAGCCGCGGCTGGTCTTAAAGTCCTCATGAGAAACTTCGGCGACGAACGTATCGTCTCCGAGCCCTTCGTCTACATGCCTACCATGGTCACTGATGGCACTGAGGTAAGACTCAACAGATCAACTGTTAGCTATAAGCTCCCTTAGGAAAGGTAATTGGCAAAAACTAGGAGAAGATGAAGACAGGATAAAATTACATTATTTTTTATGCCTGCCTTCAGCTTATCGCATCCAGTTTCTGCCAGCTACCCTTAGCAAATTGTCTCTTCATTAAACTGGAGGCCGTTCTATACTATATAAATATTATATAGAATAAAGATTTATTTATTTATTTTATACTGCGTTTGGCGAGTCACGATCTCCGCTCAAGAACTTGTTTATTGTTTAAACCGGGGTTTCGACAGATATGGTCAGAACGCTGCTACTTGAGCTTACTAATCCGATGTGCTCAATATCAATTGGGATATTATACCTATTCTGTTTTTAACAGGGTCATGAAGCAATTCACGATACAGAAAATCCACCGATGTTCATGCTACCAGGGATGGAAGGTGCTGCGGCAGTCATGGAGCCGCTCTGCCGAAGACTTAAGTGCAAGGTTTGCGTTCTGCAGCTCGGCGTAGAGCATCCCAACGAAAATATGGAGGCTATGATCAACAGGCTTTACCTGGTAAGTGATACCTCTGCTACTCACTCTGGGGTACAAATTTTTTTTTTTAAATCTTTATTTTAAGGAACTTTGATCAGCACAAAATGTTCTTTAGCCCTTAAATTTAGAAACTTTGATCAAACATTTCGTCCAATATGTCTACCGAATAACGTAGTGGTTAGAAAACCTAACTACGAAGTGACTTCTCCTTTACTAGGGATTTTTATTTTTTGCAAATATCTAAAAACATCTTATGGTGCCTCTGCTTAGTACGGTACATAAGGCATCTTTCTCATAATGTCAGTATTTGAACTTTACTTCCCTTGCATGTTGGGCTTTGGTCCTTAAATTTAGTTTCGTTCATTTCATTCATTTATATTAATTTATTTATTCGGGACGCCAACAGGGCACACACATTATCATTATAACATAAATCCACCGAATCGATCGAATCGATTACGTTGAGGAGAAGGGACAGTTAATTTGCAGCGCTGTTTGGCTTGGTCGTAGACCTTATGCTGACAGTCGCCATCTTTAATACTAAGCCGTCGCAGGTGGTGCCATCCAGCAGTTAGCAGCTAAACTCTTCACATTCCTAGCTATTGAACAGTCACAAAAATAGCATGAAAACACCATAACAATATTAACAATGGATCAGATAGTGTCACCTGTTACAGCGGGCTCATATTGGCAACTGCAGATATTGAATCCTCAACAACAAGCTCTGGCTCGAACCTACGTCTAGATCCTTGAGAGCTTCTCAAGTATAGATACTTGAAAAACTACCTATAACTTTTTACATGTTCCTAAAGATGAAATGTGGTTTTAGACGGTGCGAACGAGGCTGGCCCCCGGAGGCCCCTTCACGCTACTTGGATACAGCTTCGGCTGCCAACTGATGCTCGAGCTGGCTGCTAAACTGGAAAGCGAAGGTAATTTTTACAAGCTTTTACATAACTTGTAGTATTCGTAAGTTAAATTGTCTTCGCAATCTTGCAAATTGACACCCACTTGTGGTAACCGAATTGCTTTGTAATTCAATGCGAATATCGTCACTACTTTGATCTTTCAAAACGTATCGCTCGTATCTCAAAATCGATAATCTGGTTAATTGAACTTTACTGATTATGCAATAAAGTTCAGTTTGGTTTACATATTGATTTGAGATACCTACGAGATTTTTTCAAAGTAGTGACGATACGTAGTTCCATATTTACAGTGTAGTATTAGTTCGGTAGAATTATGCAAACGTACATTTTTATTCATTGGAATAAAAATAAGCTGTAAAAACTGTGCAATGTTCAACTCCGAACAAATATAATCGAAAAACTAGCTAAGCGCGAGTCAGCTATCAGACGGCAGCGCTGTGAAAATTTCAAGTATCTTTCTAAGGTTTTAGATTCTGCCGGGGACCACGGAAGTACTTCATGACTTGGCAACTATTCTGGTCACAGTTTTCTGCGATTAATTTTATTATCCTATGTACAAGCGCTTTTTCTTAGTCAAACCTAATACCTAAGTATTAGACCCCCCCCCCTGCTCCCCACTTGCGCAGTCTCTGGAAACTGTTCTGAGTAACGACAAAGAGATGGACACATGGATGAGGTAGAAGTAAGATTCCGTTTGAACCTTTTCGGAATGCCACCAAAAACATAGGTACGCCATACAAATTCACTCTACAACTGAGTTCCCTGTAGAACTATTTCATCGAAGTTGGAAATTTAAACGCCCAACTAACTAATGAACTAAAACAATTACTTTGCTCACCCGCGAAAGTAACGCCTGATTCAATAAATTATGCCCAACTAACTCTCACTGCTGCCGGAGCGAGTCGACATCGGCTAATTGTGTTTTGAAACGCTGCTTTATTTAACTTTTTCAGATTATGTTTTTAAGGGCCACTTGCACAGTTCAGGGTTAAAAAAATAAATCGGTAACCCTGGGTTAAGAATGACAGTTCCATACATTTTGACACTTGTTAACCCTGGGTTAGCAGTTAACTCGGAGTTAAGTAGCTAACCCAGGTCCGCGCAAGCCGGCCTAAATGTACTATTTTTAAATTTCTTGTGTAGAACAGCTAGAATAGCTTAGTGGTTAGAAAACCTTACCACTAAGCTTGAGGTCCAGGGTTTAATCTCCGGTCGCGGCGGATAAATATCTAAATGTATTAAGAATATTTTTGTGCTCGAGTCTTGGGTGTTTAATATATATTTAAGTATATATTTATTATCTATATAAGTACCTATGTTTATCCGTTGTCTAGTACCCATAGTTCAAGCATTGCTTAGTTTGGATTGGAACTAGGTCAAATAGGTGTCAATCGTCGCATGATTTATTTATTCCTTTGCTATCGAAAGGTACATCGGTTTATGGGTAGATCATGATACACGTTTGAACGTGATCAGGACATAATGTCTTCATTTTCTTAATGCACCTACTTTAAGACTTTTCCATCTGTGCTTTCTTTATACATTAAACTAATTCTTTTTTCGCTACAGGGCATAAGAACGGCTTGCTGTTCTGCGTGGATGGCGCCCCTGACTTCCTCCAAGGTCTCCTAACCACGACAATGGTCTTCAAGAACGACGCACAACTCCAGAACAGCCTCATCTGCCACACCATTGACATCGTAGCCCCCAACAGCAACGCCACCACAGCTCTCATGGAAAAACTCAGCCAAATGGATGTATACGAAGAGAAGATTAAGTGTGCTGTAGAAATGTGCCCCGTCCCCAAATATAGCCCCAAATTCATCTCACAAGTCGCTAGTGTAACCTTCGACAGAATAAAAGTCGTACAGAATTATTCTTCGAAGGACATCAAGAAGATCGATGCTCCTATAGTTCTGTTGCGTCCGAAAGAAAATATTCCTAATCTTGTTTGCGATGAGAACTACGGTCTCGATAAATTTACAAACAGCACAGTAACAGTACACTTTTTAGAAGGTACCCATGTTACTATAATTGAGAATAAAGATTGTGCTAATATTATAAATAAGGTTATGCTGGAGAAAGATGCGAACATGGGCAAACAGATGCAGAGTGTTACGAGCATGGTTCAAAGCCACAGGCAGTTCATATGCAGTTAGATTTTTGAATTTATGTTTGGTTGATTGCGTTCCTACTTTAGTAAAACTAAGATTGACTTACATATTTCCTTTTGTTCAGTAACTTAAGTGTTATTTATTGTTTGGGGGCCGGGTTATGCGAATTGCGAAATCAAGTTCAAGTAATCGTTAGGTTAGTTTAAGGTATAATTATTTTTGTATTAAGAAATTAAATTATTTTAGTCTATTATCTGTCCAAAGAGACGCCAGTACCAAAAAAATATTCAATAGTTAAGATTTTGTCTGTTTTGTCATCATAACTGTGTTCATTTGGATAGGGTTCAATTACCATTGTAAACGGTTTTTATATAATTAAGTAAGGGACTATGAATTATAATGTTTATAAAATGTGTTGTTTCATTCTATTACTTTTACTAAATTACTTTCTGTTAAAAGGCATACGACATAAGGCTCCGTGGCGTGCTATGAAACTGTCTGTGAAACTGCAATACCTCGAAACTAGCTTTTTCCATAACGTCTAATTTGTTTAATTTTCACTGTTATTTCATTTTTGTTTATTTATTCATTTATTTATTATTTCAAGTTGAGCCTTATGGAATAATCTGGTTACGCGGTTGCAGTTTACCGACGAAAAATCCTAACTGATCGACTGACTGTCTCACTGACTCAATACCCAGCCCAAATCCTTGGCTTTAGAAAGCTGAAATTTTGCATAGAGGCTGCCATTATGATGTAGGCTAGGAATAAAAGAAGTCGGGGCAAATACAAGTAGTGTAAGTATTTTAAACATGAAACTACCGTGAGACTCACTCATAGTGAAAATAAACGGATCACTCACGTCTTAAACTTAGTGTAAGTATATTTTAACAACATCATTATTCACCATGATCATCATTACAGCCGCAGGACGTCCACTGCTGGACTTTCTTTCCTCATTGATACCCAATCTTTACGGTTGGAAGCAGCTTTCACCAAATTGTCCATCCATCTCGTTGGTGGACATCCCACGCTGAACCATACCTACATCTAATCTAATGTATAAAAATCTCGTGTCACGGTATTTGTTATCGAACTCCTCCGAAACGGCTTGACCGATTTTTATGAAACTTTTTCTCTATATTCGGTAGGTCTGAAAATAGGTCGTAGGCTATTTTTTATATCCCTAGGTGACATGGCAAAACAACGTTTGCGGGGTCAGCTAGTCTAATATGTAAAAATCTCGTGTCACGGTATTTGTTATCGAACTCCTCCGAAAAGGCTTGACCGATTTTTATGAAATTTTCTGTATTTGGTAGGCCTGAGAATAGGTCATAGGCTATTTTTATCCCCCTATTCTTCGCGTCGGAGTCGCGGGCAACAGCTAGTTTTAATAAAATATTTTTAAATTTACATGGCCAGTTTTTTTTAAAAGGGTACCTATAGCAACAAGCCCAAACACTTTTTTATCTTGATCCTTCCTTTACCAGAATCCAGATCAAACATCACTCCATAAGGAAAGGTCGCAGATAATTCCACCAGAGCTTTTTCAACTAAATAAAACTGCTCCCTGAATTAATTAAATGTTGACAATGAAGGGACAGAACATTTCTACCGTTTCGCCTGTGAAAAGAATTAATTTGACCCCAGATTAGGGTCTGCGCAAATTCTTGTATGTAATGAAGAAGCGCCCTCTGGTAATGACAACCTTTCTGTTGGAAAGGAAGATAAGTCAATGTGGTGCTTTAAATAGACCGGTTTAAATAAACAGGCAAAATAGATGCTCAAGATGGTTCGAAATTCTAATTCAATTCGATTCAATGGCCTCACTTGGAGAGTCCACAAAATTGATAGGTAATCAGAAGAATATGAAAATAAATATAGGTACTTATTTAATACTTATTTTGCTTTTCCGCGAAGTAGTCAGGTTAAATCATGGGAAATAGCGCATTTGAGGTGAAAATATATTTTTTCATGCAATTTTTCTGCTCTCCTTTCGCATCTTACTTCTTACTAATGCCAATACTAAACTAATCCATATGAATATTTCCATCCATACTAATATTAAGTATAAATGCAAAGGTGCATCTGTCTGTTTGTTACCTCTTCACGCTCAAACCGCTCAACCGATTTAAATGAAATTTAATATGGAGGTAGTTTGAGATCCTGGGAAGGACATCGGATAGATTTATCCCAGAAAATTGCAAAGTCTCGCGGGATAGTGATCAACAAATTCTTTGCAGTCGGAGTCGCGGGCAACAGCTAGTAGAGAACATAAACAATGGTCTGTCTGTTTGTCTGATGTCTGTCCACTGTTCATCTGTTTGTCTATCCATCTGTTCATTCAAGGCACTGGATGCGTTCTGCGGTCTGCGGTCAGGTAAAATTGAACGCAGCTCGCATTAAGTATGAACAACATTGTCGGCATATTTTGTGTACCTAGTATGCGGTCTGACCGTGCAAGCAGCATAACATCTGCCTTAAAAATCCATATTGTGGTCTTTCTCCATCTTTACAAAATTAGGGCTTAGCTATTCCACTCGAGTTTGGTGGATATACGTCCTAATTGTCGAGCGGCCTTGTGGTTAAGGTACCCGACATTTTTCTTTCAAAGAAATGGAAACACGTCCTCACAAAGGACACATTTTGTTTACGGAAAATGTTTAAAATTGTAAACTTCTCATTTAGGAGACAGAGAGGAATGTGAACAAAGAAATTACGTCACACGTTACGTTACGTATTTGTAAAAATGTACCCTGAAATGTTTAAAAAAAAAGTGACACAGTTTCATTTAATACTAGATATCCTGATAGGCTAGTTTTACATATTACAATGAAGAAGAGAAATAGTTTCGTACAGCGCATAAAAATTTATAATAATCTACCAGAGTCCATAAAAGTGCTCTCATTGACTTCCTTCAAAACTCAACTGTTCCGTTGGCTTCATAAAAAATGTTATTACTCTCTGAAGGAATTCTTGGATAATGTGTAAATAATTTTATTAGGGTAATTTTATTTTGTTTTGTTATTTAGCATAGTAAAAGCATGAACTAAATTCAATATTTGCATGACTTATAAAGTTTGAATGTATGAGACTAATAAATTATTGAACACCATGTATACTACATCTATAGCAAATAAATAAATTTAATTTCATTTCATTTCACATATAAGCTATTCCGCTTTTCGTACTATACGGGGTTTTCTCAAAAAATTCTGATAGCCTCATCAAGTCCCAGACCAAACCTGGAACCAAAAAAAGCTGAAATTTTGCCTAGAGTTTTTCTTTCATGTAGTTGAGAAATGAGTTCTGCAACGGCTCAAAATTAAATGCGACCAGTAGAGACGCTTTGCCAGTCTCATCATCGTCATCATTTCAGCCGAAAGACGTCCACTGCTGGACATAAGCCTCCCAAGGCTCGCCAAACAGATCGATCCCGCGCCATCCGCACAACCCTAACATATTGTTGGAGGCCTTCCTACACTGCGTCTTCCGGTCTGTGGACGCCACTCGAGAACCTTGTGGCATCGGCCATCAGTTCTACGAGCGATGTTCCCTGTCCACTGCTACTTGAGTCTGGTGATTCTTCGAGCTATGTCGGTGACTTTAGTTCTTGCCTAAAGATGCTTAGTCAGTCTAACTAAACTAATATAAATATTAAGTAAACTATGTACGTAGTTCCCAATCCGCTCAGGCCCGCGTGGGAACTACCGCCCAAGCCCTCTCATTGGGAGGAGGCCTGTGCCCTGCTGTGGGACTTATATAGGCTAGGATTATGCAGTCATCATCATTGTATATTGGTATTAGCTGTTGCCCGCGACTCCGTCTGCGAAGAATAGGGGTATAAAAATATAGTGAAAAAGTTCGGATAACTCTATGATCGAGTTTAGCTTGACATGTTTCGGGCTATCCCGCCCTTCTTCTTGTTCCGTACAGTTATCCGTACTTTTCCGCTATGAGTGTCTCACGGTAGTTTTATGTTCAAGGTATAAAAAATAGCCTACAAATTCTCAGACCTAACAAATATAGAAGAAAAAAACATAAAAATCAGTCAGGTCGTTTTGGAGGAGTTCGATAACAAACACTGTGGCATGAGGTTTTTGTATACATTTTTTGTAAGATAGATTAGAAGATAATACCTACTGTTAAATGTTTATATTTTAAGTGTTTTATATATAGTACAATTTCTCAATTTATTCAATATGAAATGATTTTTAACATATTTTTGAGCCAAAAGCCGCGATGTTTCCAACGGCCTGGAAATGAATGAATAAATTCCCATTCGCGGCATAAATCAAACCATTCACCTCACTCTCATTCAATTGTCCTTATTGACATGATAGCAGAGGTTGTCAACCCGCGCGAGTTATTAATCATAATTATTTGTTTCTTTCTTTATTTGTATCGAAAGCCATTAATCACGAGGAAAATTGAATTTATCCTTTGAAAACAGTGAAACAATGGATACGTTTTAACTTTGCCTGTGGTTGGACGCCCCTGAAGGGAGCCTCAATTTTGCGGTAAAGTTCTAGCATTATCAATCTACCTTCGCTTGGTGCCGAATTAAAAGTTGTCTGTAACTTTATTTTGTATCTTAAAAGGTAAATGGAATTGATTATAGGATCGTTGTTGTTTGTCAGTCGGTTTGTCTACACCTCTTTTTTAGGAAAACGTGGAGGTACGCAAATAAAAATGTAAAAATTAAAAGAAAAAAAATCTTTTTAAAGACAAGCTTTTAGGAGGTACAGTCAACAAATTTGATTCCTAGGCCACTATAGAAACATGTCATAATGAATCAGTTTGTTTACCTTCAGCGACAGTGATTATTGCGTGATGTACCTATGCCATTTCCGAACACGTGTCATCGATAAGGAATAGGAAAGGAGTTTGCTTGCGTATTAATAACTTAAATCCGCGCAAACAAATCTACAGAAGATGCTGTGACGCTTATGACTAATCTTGTAGGTGACCACTTGGACAACAATGAGGCCTGCCTTGGCGTATTCCTGGATCTAGCCAAGGCCTTTGACACCGTCTCCATCCCTATTTTACTTAGGAAATTAGAGCTTGTTGGTGTCAGAGGCAACACTTTGCAATGGTTTAGAAGTTATTTGACGGGTCGTTCTCAATGCATTAAAATTGGAGGGTTCACGAGCAATCCTAGGCAGATAGATTTCGGGGTTCCACAGGGGAGTATATTGGGCCCTACGCTATTTATCCTCTATATAAATGATATATCTCATATTGACCTGGAGAATGCTGAATTGATTTGCTACGCGGACGATACAGCTATCATTTTTCATGGTCATTCCTGGGATCAGGTGGTTGGAATTGCGGAGCGGGGAATGAGGTCCGTAGCTGCTTGGCTTCAACGCAATCTATTAACGCTAAACCTCTCCAAAACGGAATTCATCTGTTTTCATAAAACTAAAATCTCGGAACCATCCTCTTTCTTCGATATTACAGTGCATACCTGTGGTATTAACACTTTTCCTTGCTCCTGTAACAGTATTTGCAGAACCTCATCCATCAAATACCTTGGAGTAGTTTTTGATGAAAATCTTAATTTTAAACAACATCTAACGGCTACAGCTAAACGAGTCCGCAAATTAATTTATGTGTTCAGGAACCTTCGAAACTCAGCCGACAAAAACTTGCTCAGGATAGTATACTTTAGTATTTGCCACTCCGTGGTGACATACTGTATCTCTGTCTGGGGTGGCGCTGCAAAAACTCACATGATACTTTTGGAAAAGGCTCAAAGAAGCGTCTTAAAGGTTATACTTAAAAAACCCATTCGATACCCAACCAGTCTTGTATATAAGGACATGAATGTGCTAAATGTTCGGGGCTCGTTTATCTTGCGTTCTTTGTTAAAGGTGCACGCTGCAACGTTAAAGTCGCCGAACTACAGTGCATTGCTGATAAAGCGCACGTTCAGGGTCCCAGTGGGATCAGTAAGGTCCGCTTTCGGTAGAAGACATGCCAAATTCCTTCATCCTTTCATATATAATAAAATAAGCTCTAGACTATCTATTAAGGGTTGCACTTTGGCCGAACTAAGGATCAAACTTCAATCTTGGCTTGGTGCCCTGTCATATGATGAAACTGAGGAACTGTTGAGAGTAATCAAATGAAAATAAAACTGCATACACATTTATTTGCACTCACACATACGCACACTCACACGCGCTCACACACGAACACACACACACACACACACACACACTCACACGCGCTCACACACGAACACACACACACACACACACACACACACACACACACACACACACTTAGGCTTACGTTTTGTTCTATTTTCTTAATTATTGTAAAGGACTCTTATTGTCAACTTTGTTAGCAATTCGCATCGTTCTTGGTAACAGGGAAATTAATTGGTTACCTACGAGACAGGCTATGCCTAGTGTAGGGACCAGTCAAATTGGATTGGAAATTCGTTGCTCTTTAAATTACATGTAAACCTATTGCTGTTCTAAGATATTTTAACTGTCCTTGTAATTTTTTAGAGAAATAAATTAATTATTATTATTATTATTATTATTATTATTAAATTGTCACTATCCATCTGCCAAAACTTCTTTTTCTTCTCATGTCACGGAGCGAAAACGTTTATTAGTACATTATTGTCGTGGCCTGGAAGTAGGCAATTGCTGGCTGAGTTTAACTAATACGAAGCCAGCAATTGCTATTCCAGCCGAGACTAATATAAAGCTTTTCTCAAAAATAGTGAAGGAAAAAAAATAGATTAAACTTTTATTAACTTAAATAGGTACAAAGAATTGCAAATCACTTGAAATTAAATGTCATTAAACCCTTTCCCGCCTTTTTCCATTAAAAAAAACTGCAGGTGTTTTTTCTACCGAAAACACCACAAGCTGTTTCAAACACAATAAAAAAAGTCTGGAGTTCCAACAAAACAACTGATACCGGTCCAAATAGTGCCAAATTAACACCATGACCGTTTTAACTTTTTTGAAAGTTTGAGACTCGACAATAATGGAATTTGTATGCGACATTGTTGTCGAGATTATCGAGCCTGCAATGTTTTTAACTTTTTAATTTTTTTACTGACCATAAACTATGCACTTCACGTTCTGATATGTAAAGAATAATGTCAACTTTTGCGGATATTTTTGAGAAAAAACTTTTGACGTTTACTGCATGTTGTGATCGGAAAGTAGATACTCCTTTGACCGGCACTGACATTGTAATTATCTAGTAGTTAATGCGACAAGGTTCTACACCGTGAAATTTTAGTGGTTGTTTTCCCGAAACGAGGTGATTTACTATTTTGACTAGAGTCAAAAATCCAATTGTGTAAAACGAAAGTCGAAAATGACCGCAAACCAATAGTAACGCTTCGTTGGTACCTAACCTATCGTACGATCGTACGCTACTTGTACCAACGAAGTGTTACTATTGGTTTGCGGTCATTTTCGACATTCGTTTTTCACAATTGGACTTTTGACTCTAGTCAAAATAGTAGTTATAAATCGATTGTACAATCGAAACTAAATCACCTCGTTTCGGGAAAACCACCACTAAAATTTCACGGTGTATATTGGCCTAGGGATCAAATTGGTTGACTATACCTTGATGTTAATAAAAGGAATTAAACCACTCACAAGGCCAAACCACTAGGCTACCTAGACTTTCAATAAGAATTGAGTAGGCAGATTAGATAATGTTTTGTAATTAATGAAATGAAACCACGGATCCATTTCAAAATGCGTTTATTATAACATTTTATTTACATTTAGGATATGTATTCACAAACTATTTTTAGTAAATGAACAGACCTATTATTGTAAAAATTGTTACATTAACATTAACTAGGAGCTTATAACTAAGCCTTATACATAAATTAATTCATTGAGACGTCCATAAAAAAATTAAAACAACTTAAATCTTACGATAAGAGTCACCGGGTTTAAAGTATTGACTAAAAACTATATGTCTAATGGCCAACCCAGTGATGGCGAACCAATGGCACTCGTGCCAGTTGTGGTACGCGAAGATACCTAAGTATAATTCGGGCACATGACATCCAAGCTATCACTAACTGGGTATGTATTACAATACCGAAGTACGAAAGACCGAATGTATTAAAACATCGAATGGGTCAAAAGACCGACACGATTTTTTTCTGAAACCGTTAACTTTTTAAGAATGTTATAAAACAAACCTAACCTAACCTAATGGGTTCTGTATGATGCCGTTTTAATAAATTCTGAGAAGTTTACGGTTTCAGAAAAAAATCGTGTCGGTCTTTTGACCCATTCGATGTTTTAATACATTCGGTCTTTCGTACTTCGGTATTGTAATACATATACCCCACTAACTTTAGTATCTTTGATGTCACGTTCAACAATAAAGGTTCGCCATCCCTGACCTAACCAATTAACTGCCGTAAAGATTTTTTATACGCTCAGAAACAACTGAAAAACATGCTCCGAACGCAGCGGCAGCACACATACACGCTATTTGTCCTTTTTGCTCTCGTTATAAAAGGCATACGGTTGTCCTTTTCTTGGACGTCACGTGAAGCCGGAATCTACAATGGGCGAATTTTTCACGCTTTATTTTCGTCGCACTAACATAATCTACCTTATTTGATATTATACATCGTTTTTTTCTTTAATATCCGTTAACTTCGACAAGTTTTTAACCCCCGACACAAAAAGAAGGGTGTTATAAGTTTGACCGCTATGTGTGTGTGAGTGTGTGTATCCGCATCCAATACGTTCCCGCCGCCTTCATCAGGTCGTCGCTCCATCTTGTCGGAGGCCTTGAGAACCCGCCCGTAGACATGTCTATCCATTTTTAAAACACAACATCAGTGGTACGAAGAGGAAGTTAAAATTCCTTCTCGTACCACTGGTGGCACGAGTTGGTGGTGCGACGAGGACAAAGGGCTTTTTAGCCATATAAACGACTCGTATCTTTAGCTCGCGTTGCATTTATATTCCTATAATTAGTTGTTATGTATTATTCGCGTAGCTCGTGCTACGCACCGCCTACGCCGTAGAAGCTACGTTACTTGCTACGAAGCTTTCTTGTTAACAAGGTCTTTTAGGCATTTTTCTCGGAACATGAAGTTATCAGGGAACGTATCAAAATATATAAAGTTTAAAACGAATAATGGACGAAATACATAATGGTCATAATATATACTAAAATTTTCTATGAAACTATTGATAAAACGAACTTTTTTAATCGTGTAATCTACAGATTGGTTTAGGTTAGGTTAGGTTTATTTTATGAAAACCCTGTAAAGTTGAGAATTTCCAAGAAAATTGCATTATATCAAATGACCATTATGTATTTCGTCCATTATTAATTTTAAACTTTATATATTTTGATACGTACCCAGTTATCATCATGTTTTTATAAATATTAAAACGAAAATTTTTAATGATTTAAAGGCTGTGAAATTTTGTAAATTGATACTTTTGGCACTTCTGCCCCAAAATGTTGCCGACCTCTGGTCTAGATTATTTTGCCAGTGATTAAATGTTAAATATCACGCAACGTTACCCTGAATTATTAATACAAAGGGATTCAGTTCACCGCTGACAAGAAAATTGGTATACTTAGTAAAACGATATTCTGAACCTTAGAGCACTTATAACAGGAGTTGTCATTTTTACACGACTACGACAAAGCCAAAGGAAGTGTAATGATTTTAGCAGTCCATGTTTGTATTTACGGATGCTCCTTTCATAGCACTGTGACTGACTCTTATTTCGCCCTATGAAACGTGCACATGAGGCCTAAGGTGTATCTAAATATACAGCAGAGCTTGTCTAAGCTAAAATGACGCGCGCCCCTCTACTGAATCAGTTGATTTTGACGAACGCGTGCAAATATTAATTACGACTCTTCATCTATTTGGGAGCGTCAACTATTCCATGATCTATGATCAGTGTGCAACATCACGATCGACAAATCGCATGAAAAATCCTGTGCGTAGGTAAATGCGGTGGTGGGGCGCGTCATTTTAAATTAGACAAGCTATAACAGCCTATTCAATCTAGCCTTAGGTGGTAGCCATCGGAAAATACAGAGTATGGGAGCGAATTCCATTCCTTCGCAATGTGTATTGAGAAAGAAGTACTTTCATGCGAGTGTCGATAAGAAACCGTCAGTTATCAACCTTTTCGACGCCAACGACACACATATATCAGCACCGCAGATTCTACGCCAACGACTGATATATCAGGCACGGCGTCCGATATCTACCTACATGCATTTCTGTAGGGTTCAACTTCGCGTTTGACATTAGTGAGAGCTGTTATATTTGACAGAGCGTTGCAAAGGTTAAACAGTATAGTCATAAAACTTCCAAGCACTTTATTACGTATTTACTAAGATTTACAGGCAACTTTTTGCATCCCAATAACAACGAAACAGATGCTTCACTTTATTTATCATCCGCATTCAACAAATAAACTTAAAATTTGTAGCAATAAAAATGCACTCGTCGTGCGAGCAATATACATCGCGTTGCCAATAAATAGTACACAAAATCCGGCGCTATGAAATTTTAATGCTTATTTATTTGCTCGTGCCGAATCGGTTGCCGGGCGAATGGCAACGACGCCAACCGAATAATTTCCAGTGCTGTGAGTGAAATAAAAATGCGTTTTTGTCATCCATCATACTTATCATTTCGCTACACTCAATCATGGCGACACGCACGCATGTATTAAATCATACGGTCAAAAAAGTTTTTAAAAGACTTATTTATTTTTCGATATCCATTGGAATTTCGACCTTACGCGCTTACCGATTACTTATATGTCTGAATTTCAGAATTCCGAATCTTTTAGGAGCCGCTTGTACAGTCTGAGATAAAAAATTAAATCATTAACTCTGAGTTATGGATGACAGTTCCATACATTCTGACACTTCTTAACCCTGGGTTACCACTAAACTTGGAGTTATTATAGTTAACTCGGGTATGTGCAAGTCCGCCTAATGATATAAAAATTCACCTAATATTATGATGTTTGCGGGAAAACGGTAAAAAATATCCTTGTTTTTATCTAATGGAAAGTGTGACGAGAGCGTGTACCTATATTTACTTAGACCTTTTTCATGGTTGTCGAATTTCGTTTAATACCTGTGAAAGGTTCCAATGGCATTGCCCAAGAGGTTCAAGAAATTTAGAAAAAGATAATCCCATTACGGTACTGGATTTTTTTCGAACTTGATAATTATTTATTTCATTTTAATTATAAGCTGTACTATAGCGACATTTAAGGATTAGCGCGTATTAAGTTACACGATGTACAATGCTACTAAAATGGATACTTTTGAGGATTTTTTTATACAATAATCGGCTTGCGTTCGAACACAATCACGCCTGATGGAAAGCGAAGATGAGGCCTACGATGGAGCATACTTGCCTAGTATTTAAACACTCATTCACCCTAGACTTGAAAGCTGCCAAATTGTAGTGTTCAGGCGTAATGAGTAAAACCGGGAATCTGTGAGTTTTGAACCATGCGCATTACTTTGTTCTACTAAACAACAACGCATGATAACGCATCCTTTTACTTAGCGAAGCTTGAGGCGCTGTATCCAGTACGACAAAGTTGCAGCCAACCCAGAACCAAACTTACTGACATAAACATAGAAGCTATTCTCTAGTGGTGATAGCAAATGTAGATTGATTGAAGTTAGATACTTTGTAGCACGGATGGGAAACCGAAGAATAGAACTATTATGGAACTGCATTATAAGTTAACTTAACATTATAGAGGAGTTAGTTGTTTATGCGATACGTTTCTCACTGTCGCATTCGATAATTATTGTATAACTGTTGCAGTGCAAGTACGTTAAGCTTCTCTACTAAGTATTTGAGCATTTCAAAGATTGTACATTTCATTTTCGACTCGGATTTAAAAAAAATACGTAGTACAGTCGAAGGCATGAACAAAAATTAACCTTATGGTTAGTGGCATAGAGTTGTTTTTGAATGTAGGTATGTATTTTGTTTTATTTAGAAACGGTTGCATAGTGTGTTTGTGATAGTTGGTTAACATTAAAGTTGATTTATACGAAAGCGAATGAAGGGTAGGTATATGGGTGAATCAACTTTTTTGCTTTGTTTATTCTGTTCCCGGTGATCGAAGTGACATCTTCACAGGTACTGTTTCATTGAAAAATGCTTAGGTTGTCCATGAGACAAAATTTGTGCAACCATGGCAACGGATGGCAAGAAAATGATTCACCCATAATAATATGCTTGAAAACACATATATGTGTGGCACAAACTCAATTGTTTTTCACGTGTGGTTGCGGAATAGCAAGGTACAGTACATTTATATGGATCTCCGGAAAGTAACGCCAAAATCAATTTAAAAAAAAACGATCAAGTAAAATGATTTGTAAGTATAAAGAAAATGCTATTATTATGTATTTTGGTGATCTTTACTACCATATATTACAAATATTAAGTGACAAAGTTATTAACAGAGTACCGCATGTGTCTTTAAGAAAAACAAAGTCTTAAGCTCCAAACGCACAGACAGCGGAGGTGACGGTTGTAATATTCTAACTTGTATGAACGGTTGTGCGGTACCGTACCGCGAACTCGTTCTTACGCCCGCTGCGTTTGGAGCTTTATCCATTAAAGCTGCGTATCGACTTCGTGCAGCCACCGCGCGAGCTATGTTCGACCGCGGCAAACCCGTGTTTTGGCACCATCTAGCGCTCCAATATTCGAGTTGCCTCGCGCGGCGGCATGGTATAGAGCGGGGCTGCCGCGCGAGCCAATGTTTGATGGTTTGCCGCGAAGACGATATGCAGCTTTATAAGCTGAAGTTCAGACTTCAAGTAAGTACGTCCTTTTCTTAGTGTCCCACTAAAACTCCAATCCTGGTAAGAAGTAATTTTAAAACCAAGCAAGTAAATTACTAAGTTTCTAAACGTGTATTCTGTTGGTCTATTGGTATATACGGCACGATTGTCTAATCGTCAACAGTCTGAGAAGAAAAGGCGCAAAATGGACAAAAGGCGAACTAATCTTCCGTACAAAGTTGTGGAAACAAAATTCGTGTACGGTTACCAAACGTCGGCAAGCTTGTCAGAATGTAATAAACACGCACTACCGCTTGCGTTGCTGGTCCATTGACTTCTTCTTGGGGAGCGCCGGGCAGCGCAAGTGGCAATGGCAGTGGCATGAGAAGTAACGTGTATACACATCTGTCGGCTGAATTTAAATGCGACATTACGAGTTTAATACGCTGTTCACGGAGTGCAGTACTGCCAGTCAGAGTTAAACCAAACAGCCATTCCTTCTCGGACTGTTAACGATCGCATTATAGTCCGTTGGTCTACATCTACACGAATATGAAGTGGGGGCTGGCGCAGCAGTGGCTACGCTTGTCGGGGCTTCCAGCGCGTTGCCATTTGCCACGGCAGTGCGGTGCGACGAGGGCGTAGAACCGTGTCGTGTGCCCTACCACGCCGTGGCCGCCACACCGCCATTTTAGGTCGCGCCGCAAAGCTGCCGCTTCGCAAAGGACGCACACCTTTTCACCTAGAAACAAATTATCTTGGTTAAATGTGTTGTATGACCATACCCCGCAACGGAGGTAGCAAAAGTGTAGCAGGTGACAGCTTTATGTTAGGGTTGGCGATTGATGAATGATTTACTTGCATATGACAGACACAATTTAATGATAACTAAATCTTGATACATCCCTATTTAATTTTCTATCAAGAAAAATAAATTAACATATTTAATGTGTTTCAATGTGTCTGTCATTTTGTTTATGAAATCACGTAATTTACATATATTTCATTCAAATATTAATATGAAATCTTTAAATACTTGAAAATATTGGTGAACTTGAAAACAACAAAAAAAAATTCTCTATTTGTGCAGTGAATATAGAATCCAAGAAACACATTAAGCGAGTAGAAGCCATAAAGAAAAGGAACATAGTTTATCTTCACATTTAGACTTTCTTTTAAAAAATGAACCTGGCTTACATGTAATCACAGTATAGCAATGATGTTTTTTAATTAATTAGTAGATAATTAGAGTCATATAATTTAACTTTCATTAACATAATATCAACTTTAAATCGGGCAACAATCTCGGTTTAATATCTACAGGCAAAGCCACGACAGGAAAGAAGCTTTTGATAAATTTAGATGACGAAGTGATACTGATAAGGACGCATTCATAAATTACGTAAAATATGGGATTTCTGACCTCCATCCCCTGTCAAGCATTTTATCTTAGTTAAACTCCCCTCCCATGACATTATTTCTGAAAGGTCCCTAATGATCATGTTCATTGCTCATTCCTTCTCTTACATATTTAATATTTATAAATTAACGTTTTTTTGGTAAATAATCTAATCTATTTATTATAATAGTCGTCTAGCGGTTTGATCTTAAGCTACTGTTACAATGCCCGTTACAATTCTGAGAGGAGGCCTGCGCCCAGCAGTGGGGGGTTTATAGGTTGATATCTAGGTATACGCCGTGTCGCATCCCAAAAGCTGAACTTAACCTGTCCCGTTTGGGACGTTAAATTTTGGACTGAAAATTGGGGCGTTTCGCCAAAATTAACGACCGCTTTAGCCTAGTTGGCAGTGACCCTGCCTACGAAGCAAGAGGTCCTGGGTTCAAATCCCGGTAAGGGCATTTATTTGTGTGATGAGCACGAATATTTGTTCCTGAGTTATGGATGTTTTCTATGTATTTAAGTATTTATTTATCTATATAAGTATGTTTATCCGTTGCTTAGTACCCATAACACAAGCTTTGCTAAGCTTACTTTGGGACTAGGTCAATTGGTGTGAATTGTCCCTTGATATTTTATTTTTTATTTATTTTTAAAATCGGGAAATCCGGCTACTCTGCTTGTAATGTAAGTAAAATATGGTAAAGTACGTTTTTTGCTCACAAGATTTAAAACTCCCGTTTTTTTCCGACAATACTAATTGGAATGTTGACACCACCAATCAACTGACGTACTTTTTATGAGCTGTCAAAACACAACTCTCCCATAGAGTTTAAATGGCAATAGCAACTTATGACGTCACTTGTTCGCCAACTCAATCAACTACTTATTTGTTTTAAAGAAACAAAAAATCTAATTTTGCAGCTAATCGAAATTTAATCTGGTTTTTAGGGCTAAGATAATGCGTTTTTTTTACTGGAGTAGTGTCTTTGAATTATTTTCTAATGGCGTCAACATCCCTATTGAAAGCAAAATAAAAGCTTGTAAGGGTCTCCCCAAATCTATCGACGCGGAAACTAAAAGACTTCGATCAGCTCGGTTACGCGGGCCGAATGGAGCCGAGCTGGTCGACGCCTTTTTCGCTCTTATTGCGTTGACATAAAGGTTTTCCCGATCGGCAGAGGCCGACTCCACGTCGATAGATTTGGGGAGACCCTAAGAATACGGTTTGTGTATTGATTGACATGTGTTCACGTCAGTGCCTTACCTTCCCTCAAAGCCTTGTAGTCGGAGTCCACGTGGCACGCTTTGGACACTTTAGTGACTTGAAACTCCACGCAGTACCTGAAACAATTTCCGGTTAATTCAATAAGCATATTGGAAGCTGATTTGATGAAAGGGCCGACCTATTTCTAGTGAAAAACGGACCAAGTTCGAGTCGTACCGACCGAGGGTACCGTTCAAATTTATTGTGTAAGTATATCAAATTATGTTTATTTATTTATTTATTTATAATTTCAAAACTTAAATCTATCATTACAGTTATGCCCAATACGATAGACAAGTCAAGTCAAATAAAATGGATTAAAATTAAGAGGCTATAATTTTAATCCATTTTATTTGACAATATGATATGTACAATATTGACAAACTTAATTGCACATATCAATAAATTAATAAAATAAAAAAATAAGGAAAATGATCACAGTACGAGCAATCCTCACACTCAACCAATATCTAATATAGAACAGCTACTCCTAAGACAAAGTGAGAAAATCAACTCTCTGCTTGATCAAATAAGCGTTATGCTGCAACTGTTAACCACCGTCATTGCTAAACTACCTTAATGGCAGTTATTAGAATCGCTACCTAGAACATCAATGGTTTATCACCTAATATCCATGAGCTTGAAACCATAATAAAGTGTAACAAACTGGACGTAGTCTTGATTTCCGAATCTCATACAACTAGCAGCTCTTCGTGTCATATCGAGGGTTACAAAATCTACCACACTCCACATCCAGATGGTAGAGCCCACGCAGGAAGCGCGGTGGCTATAAAGAAAAATCTAAAGCACTCGGTTTTGGACGCCTACTCTACCATTCACCTCCAGGCTACCACAATCCGATTAGAAGACCGTGCGGGTCCGGTTGTCTTATCTGCCGTATACTGTCCCCCAAGACATAAAATAACAGAAGCCGTGTTCACGGACTTCTTTAGGACACTAGGCCCCCGATTTGTGGCGGGCGGAGACTGGAACGCAAAACACTCATTCTGGGGCTCACGTTGTAGCATGACTAGAGGAAGGGAGTTGAAACGGAGTGTGGATAGCAATCACTTTCAAGCAATATCCACAGGTGACCCAACCTATTGGCCCGCCGATCCAAACAAACTGCCTGATCTCTTGGATTTCTTCATCTCAAAAAATATTTGTCATCTGCATACAAGCATCGAATCAAGCTATGACGGTTCCTCAGATCATACTCCTGTCATACTATCGATAAGTGCAAGTCCACTCACCCTAGAAAAACCAGAATCCTTGTATTCGTACAAAACTGACTGGGGAGGGTTTAGGGCCTACATCGAGGATAACATTAATCTCAATGTTTCACTGAAGTCTCGTGAAGATGTAAATGAAGCCTGCAAATATGTCACAAATTTAATTCAGGTAGCCTCTTGGAGTAACACCCCCTATCAGAACGTAATGACAAAAACCTTGACGTTACCACATGAAGTAAAAGTGAGGATCGAAGAAAAGCGACGCCTACGAAGAGCCTGGCAGCAATCTCGTCATCCACTAGATAAAAAGAGGCTTAACAAAGCAATAAAAGAACTGAAAACGGAGCTTAAACAGTCCGCGAACGCTGTCTTAAAAATAAATCTAGAAAATATGTCGCCTACTAGTAACGACGGACATTCTCTTTGGAAGGCAACCAAATACTTAAATCGACCGCAGCAGTCATTCCCTCTTCTCCGATACCTATCTTCATGGGCAAAAACCGATGCAGAGAAAACTAAAGCTTTTGCAAATCACCTGGCAAGTGTGTTTAAACCGAATGACAGCAACTTGGATGAAACCGAGCTAGATTGCATGCTCAACCAAGACTTGCAATTGTGTCTGCCAATCAATCCAACATCACCTAAAGAAATATGGAAGGAAATAAAGCAATTAGACCCCAAAAAAGCTCCGGGTTTTGATTTGATTTTTCCTCGACATTTAAAAGAACTTCCGAAAAAATGCGTGACCTTCCTTGCTTGCTTGTTTAATGCGATATTTAGGCTATCCCATTTTCCAGAGCTATGGAAAGTTTCAGAAATTGTCATGATTCACAAACCTGGGAAACCTGCTCACGAAGCAGCCTCGTACCGGCCTATTAGTCTTACACCCGTTCTATCGAAATTATGGGAGAGGATATTTTTGACTAGACTCAAGAAACACATGAATGAAATCAAAAAAAATTGTAATACATTAAAACTAATTACAAATTAGAACATAATTAACAACATAAGACAGCATGTAACACAATAATATAAACATAGTGACCCTTGCGAAATCATTCTTTAATTCCATCCTGCTTATGCAAAAAAAAGCTATTAGAATAATAGAAGGCTGTAAACATGTACCAGTGACCCATAGACAGATGTTTGTAGAAAATAAGATCCTTACGATTGTGTCATTGTACTTGTATCGCATTTGCCTGTACGTTCATAAAAACATTGATGAATTCCCAAAAGCCAGACAATACCTCAACTACAACTTAAGAGAAACAAAAAATTTAGCTAAAGTTAAGGCCCACTTCAGTCACTTTAATAAAAGCATAAACAATAACGCCATTAAAGTATAGGTATAACAAATTAAACGATGACATAAAAGACTGTAGCGATGCAAGTACATTTGACAGGAAACTTAAGCAATATTTTTTAAGCAGACCTTATTATACAATCGACGAATATTTTGCAAACGCACTAGATCAGACATATTAGATTTACTTATTTATTTTTATTTAAATTGACATTCAGTATATGACATGATTTAATTTTTTTTTTTACGTTATTTAATTTAATTCAATAATAAAAAATTTAATAATCAAGTGCGGCTGTAAACAGTAACTTCATGTATTTAAGTATTTAATGTAAAACTATTGCATTGTACATGTATTTGTAACCGATTTAATATTGTACATATATTTGCATGTATACTTGTGTACTTTTGTGGCAAATAAATGATTGATTTGATTTGATTTGATTCAGGGAGCATGTAAATATGTCCAAATCTTGCGCAACTTTATTATTAGTGCGAATAGCCCTCGTTATATTGGTCATATTCCCAACAGTGTATGATTACGGAACCCTAAAAAGGCCGGCATTTAGTATTTTGCCGCATTTTGCGTGAACAACTGTAAAATGGCTGGAGAAATTATGCACATGAGCTATTTTAGTCCTCTGGGATGGCAACGCATACTTAATTACTTAAAATGTGCTGTGTATGCGTGTTTTTGTGTTTTTGTGTGTTGGTGCCACATGAAAACAGCTTTGTGGCTTACCGCAGCGTTTGCTGAGTGGGTTCCAATTTTATAAGGTAAACGTACCAATGCTCGACACCTCAACGCCCAGTAGATGACACCCATCTGTCACCTCTCTTACTATGACATAAGATTGAAGGTGCCATGTATTGGGTCAGTGTCGAGCACAGGGACGTTTATCTTACTATTCGATACGCATAAACTAGATAACAATATAATTGGTAGTCGATTATATTACACATATTTATAAAATTTATCATTTTGTTTGTTTTCTTGTAGATATTTACACAGAGAGATCTGCTGTGTGTCGAAAAAATATATGCAATTAAATCTTTCTTCCTCTCTCTCTAGCTCTCTATCTTTCTCCCTCTCTCCCTTCCTCCCCTTCCCTTCTTGCTGACTCCATCTATCCCTCTCAATCAATTTGATTATCATAATATGATTCGAGTATGGCTATAACGAAAGAACTAAGCTATTCTCCAGAATATAAAGTACTAGCTGATGCCTACACAAAAATCGCGGCAATCCGTAGCTCAGTTTCGACGTGAAAGAAGGACAGACAAACAAACAAACAAACACTCTTTCACATTTATAATATTAGTATGGATTCTATGCATTCATCTAGGTTACAAACTATCGGCGTGCCAAATTTCAACAAAATCCTTTCCTTACAATTAGTTTAGTTATGCGTAAAAAGTTTTTTTTTATAATGCATTTAATCTGCAATCGGCCACTCGGGCCATAATCAGATAGTTATAAAATTCTATTTTAAGTTTCTTTGGCAGGGTTCCATTGAACACCATCGCCATTTTATGTGAGGCTTGTCTCTCTGGTCCAGCTCTAATATCTGCCATCTTTTCAATCTTGGAGTGTACCTACTCGTTTTCGCTCAACAGGTCCCTGGCCAGTTCATTGGAGTGTCAATGCGTAAAAAAGTAAACAAACATTAATTCAATCGCACAAACTTTCGTATCAGTAAGACGCTCAACATTCGCTAGAAACCTTAACGAAACGACCCTCAAAATACCGTAAATAACGTGATCTTTTGTTCCTAAATACTCATTGTAATAATACCTTTGTCACAGCTAAGCGAAATATTAATTTTAGAAGCCCCAAACATACCCGCAAATATTTGCAAAAGGCCATTTTCATGGCGAATCCCAGACCTTCCGCAAATTTCCGGTCGCGTATTTACGGCTTTTGTCCGGTAGAAAACATGTTTGCTCATTATATGTAGTAGGTACCTACCAAATTGCGTTTAGTTTGAAAACAGTTGAATTCCAGCTTCGAATCAAATTAAACGTGATTTATATTAGATTAGTCTGACGTTCGTGGGCTTATACTTGATCATCATCATCATCATCATTTCAGCCGAAAGACGTCCACTGCAAAACATAGGCGTCCCCAAAGGCTCGCCCAACAGTTCGGTCCCGTGCCATCCGCATCCAACGCGTTCCCACAACCTTAAACAGGTCGACGCTCCATCTACTGCGTGTTCCGGTCCGCGGACGCCACTAGAGAACTTTTCGGCCCCATCGGACGTCGATTCTACGAGCGATGTGCCCTGCCCACTGCCACTTCAGTCGCTATTCTTGGAGCTAAGTCCGTGACATTTAGTTCTTGTGCGGATTTCATAATGTCTAATTCTAGTACTTGTACTTGATAATTATAAACAACTGTTGCCCGCGTCTCCGTCTGCGAAACTATGCGAACTATGCAATTTTCGTATGTTAATCCAAGTTATAAACAATTTGTGTGCCTAATTTCATGAAATAGAATTTAAAACTGGTGGAGTAGACAAAACACTATATGTATATTGCTGTGCCATTTCAGTGTCAATTTTGAAGCTGTACGCAATTTTAAGATCTTCATTTCATTTAATGCAATAAAGAGTTAGAGTTTGAAATTTTATCTTTTATCGTTATTCATTAATACGAATGTTTCTTCTCGAGTCTTGGGTGTTTAATATGTATTTAAGTGCGTATCTATCTATAAAAGTATGTATCCGTTGCCTAGTACCCATGGCACAAGCTTTGCTTACTTAGGGACTAGGTCAATTGGTGTGAATTGTCCCATAATATTTATTTATTACAAGGATGATATAGACTGGATTGGCAGTCGCCATAGTACGGATCGGCCGTGGTTTTTGTAGTTCGATTATTAAATCTAGATGGCGCTGAAATATAGCCAGAGGCTTTGAAAACACTATATGTATATTGCTGTGCCATTTCAGTGTCAATTTTGAAGCTGTACGCAATTTTAAGATCTTCATTTCATTTAATGCAATAAAGAGTTAGAGTTTGAAATTTTATCTTTTATCGTTATTCATTAATACGAATGTTTCTTCTCGAGTCTTGGGTGTTTAATATGTATTTAAGTGCGTATCTATCTATAAAAGTATGTATCCGTTGCCTAGTACCCATGGCACAAGCTTTGCTTACTTAGGGACTAGGTCAATTGGTGTGAATTGTCCCATAATATTTATTTATTACAAGGATGATATACGAGGGGCGTTCAATATAAAGTGAGAATGAGATGCAAACTCTTTTAATATTACGAAATTAAATACTGGCCGGTAAAGCTAATCTATCTAGCTGATTGCTATGAAAAAAAAAACTAACTGTCTTTTGTTTAAAAAAATATACGGTAATTTCTTTGCAATGCTATTGAGTACGTTAGCGAAAATGGAGAAAATTGAACTGCGCGCCGTTATCAAATACTTGTATTTGAAAATTTTTTCTACGGACCAAGTTAATTTGGATTTGCGGGACACTTTAGGGTCTAATGCTCCTCCGTATTTGACAGTCGCACGTTGGTGCGCCGAATTTAGACGTGGAAGAACATCGACAATGGACGACCCCCGCTCCGGACGCCCTACTACAGCAGTAACTGAAGAAATTGTGAAAAAAGTCGAAAACTCAGTTTTGGCGGATCGTCGTGTCATGGTTCGTTTTATTGCTGAAAATGTAAAGATTTCAACGGGGAGCGTGCATAATATTTTACATGAACGCTTGGGTATGAAAAAGGTATCTGCGCGTTGGGTACCAAGAATGCTTACTGACACGCAAAAACAAACTAGACTAGAGATTTGTCAAGAAGCTTTGAACCTGATGCAGCAAGACCGGGAACTTTTTTTGGCGTGATTTATAACAATGGACAAAACATGGCTCCATCATTACGACCCTGAAACGAAACTGCAGTCTATGACATGGAAAAGGCCATCATCTCCAACTCCGAAGAAATTCAAGGTGAGCCCATCTGCCGGTAAGGTCATGGGCTCTGTTTTTTGGGATGGTAAAGGGGTATTAATGATTGAGTATCTCGAGCATGGAGCCACTATTACGGGCACTTTATACGCCAAACAAATAGCAACATTGCGCAATGAGATCCGCGAAAAACGGCGAGGTAAACTCTCGAAAGTTGTGCTGTTCCACCAGGACAATGCCCCGGCACACAAGTCCGCCGTTGCAATGGCTGCAATTCGTGATGCTGGGTTCGATATCCTTAAGCATCCTCCGTATTCACCAGATCTCGCTCCCATTGATTTCTACCTATTTCCGAGATTGAAACAATACCTGAGAGGCCAGAAATTTAAAGACGACGACGCGGTAGTCGCTGCAGTACAAGATTTTTTAAGTACTCAAGATGAAACCTTTTTTAAAAATGGAATTTTAAGTTTAGTGTTAAACCGTTCACCAATTATTCTGTTTACATTTAAGTTTAATTCAAACCGTCAACAGATGGCGCTAGTAGTACGAAAAGTGTAACTTATTTCTTGACTATTTTTATCTATAAATGTATTCCAAAATTTATTATCAACACATTTGTATACAAACACGATGTTTGAATTGTAAACGGATATTATCCAAAACTATTATTTTAATTTCGAAACGACACACTAGATGTCGCTCTCAGATCCCATCTGATTCCTACATCGCGCTGTTAAGATTTTTCTTAACTTCATAACGTGATGTACGACGTTTTTATCGACACACCCTCAAAATATCTGAGAATTTTAGTAACTTTCAACTACCTTGAAATAAATTAGTAATTTGTGTAGTAGCAGTGTTTTCATTCTTGAACCTGTGGTTTTGAACATGGTCCTTCGAGCCGGCTGAAGCATCTACGCCTTGGATTCGACATCGTAAGCGGACATCAGTGTTAGTGTGTGTGAGTGACGAAGTGCAACTGTGAGTACATTTTGTTTATTATTAATTGTGGACTTAGTAAATTTGAAGAGAACTTTGAGAAGTAAAGTAATTAATCTTGGACTTAGTACAATTTCATAATTCTTGGACTTAGAATAATTTGCTCTAAAGTGTAGTTACGGGGAATCCACGCCCGATTTAAGTCAGAATTTCCTAAACACTTAGAAAATTCGAGCTCAGTTTGGACTTAAAATAATTCACTAACTTTGGGAACAACGAAGATATACGTTAAAACACTTAGAGAAATTTCGAACTTTTGGGACTTAGAAAATTTTTAAGAAGGTTGGTGAACTATAATAGAAATAGAAGAAGAAGAAATTTATGATGGAAGCTCAGATAAGAGTTCAAGAAGATTTGTTCCAAAGATTACATAAAGGAAAAGAAAATTTCAAAAAGTCACCCAAAGATCGCCTTCGTTCTGCGGCTTACCTTACTACGCGATTAGAGGCTTTAGAAGAATTGTGGGCCCAATTTAATTTGACACACACACAAATTATACAGATGTCCGACCGTGATGTTTTGGCGAAGACTGCTTATGTTACCAGGGATATATGTGATCAAGCAGAAGCCCTGTATATGGACTACAAATTTGAGTTGAAGTCGGCAATCAACAATTTAAAGAGTGGCCCAGTTTCGGGGTCCAATGGCAGTGGCAATGAAGACAATGAATCAAACCAAGCAAGCAAACTTCATCTACGCCTTCCAAAGATTTCTATACCACAATTTTCGGGCAAATATTCGGAATGGACCACATTTAAAGATCTTTTCGTGTCTTTAATACACAAGAACAATTCCTTAGATGATGTGCAGAAATTGCACTATTTGAAGAGCCATTTGGCAGGCGAAGCAGAGCAGCTTCTGAGACACGTGACTGTAACTCATGAGAACTACAAGGTATGTTGGGAACGACTTGAAAAACGATATAATAACAAGAAATATCTAGCAAACAACATACTAAAAAGATTGCTTAGTCAAAGAAATATGTCAGCAGAATCGGCAAGTGTACTAAAGGAATTATTGGACACTACCAGAGAATGTTTGCAGGCGTTGAAGAATATAGGCGTCGATACTAGCAGTTGGGATATAATAGTGATACACATCATTTGTTTGAAACTTGACATTGACACAAGGAAGCAATGGGAACTTAAGTCCAGTGAAACCTCGGAAGACTTGCCTACACTTCAACAATTTTATAAATTCTTGGAGGTTCGATTTAGAGCTTTGGAATTCGTAGAACCCAAAATATCAAAGACTACCAGTAGTTTTGCGCATAAGAGTTCCAATGCTCAGGTCAATCCAGGAGTTCATCATGTAGTTTCTTTGTCATGTGCATATTGTACTGAAAATCACAAAATTGGTACCTGTAAGGGTTTTTGTAAACTAGACACTGACGCTCGTCGTAGTTTCGTACAATCCAACCGATTATGTTTTAACTGTTTAGGTGTAAATCATACAGTGTTTTCGTGTCGTCAATCCACTAGGTGCCGCGTTTGCAATAAGAAACATCACTCGTTGCTACATCCCAAGAATGTAACACCTGCAATTGAAGCTGGAAGGCAACCAGTTGAGCAGAGCACGGCTGAGCAAATTGCCTCAAGTAGTTCATCATCTCGTGATGAGCCCACTATTACGCAAATTAAAAGCCATTTTTCGACAGTGCGCAGTCAAGTTTTATTGGCAACAGCTTTAGTTAATGTCCAATCGAGAAATGGCCACGGTACAACTCTCAGATGTTTACTGGACCAGGGATCACAGGCTTCTTTGATTACAGAGTCTGCCGTACAACTTTTAGGATTAAAGAAAATTCCACACAAGAGCACAATTTCGGGACTAGGTAGTGATGAGAGCGCTTCATTAGCTTCCAAGTCCATGGTGGAATTTAAAATTCAATCACGACATGACCCGAAACTTGAGTTTAAGGTTCATGCTTTTGTGTTAAGGAAACTGACGTCGGTCCTACCTGAGAAAAGGATCGTCGTCGAGTTATGGTCAGAATTTTCGAATATCAAATTAGCAGATCCCTCTTTTGATAAACCAGATGGGGTCGACTTGCTTCTGGGAGCGGATATCTATGGTCAGATACTGCTAGAAGGAGTCATTAAAGGACCACCAGGAAACCCAGTAGCTCAGCAAACTGCATTGGGTTGGATTCTGTCAGGACCGGTTAATTCTAGTAACCTAGAACGAAGTAGAAATATCCGAGTTAATCACATCCAGGTTGATGAAAACGAACTTCTCAAAAGATTTTGGGAAATCGAAACTGATAGTTCTCTGTCATCTTCAAAAGAAAAATACACGGACGAAGAAAAGAAATGTGAAGAGATTTACAATGCTACTACCAAAAGAGACAACACCGGCCGGTACATAGTTAAACTTCCTTTCCGGGACTCCAATCCCAGCTGTAAGTATGGGAATTCGGAGGATATAGCAATTAAACGTTTTATGCAGCTGGAGAGACGATTCACGAAAGATCCTAAACTAAAGGCACGCTATACAGAAGTCATTGAAGAATATGTTAAACTAGGTCACATGGAGAAAATAACTGGAGACGATAAGCAGAAAACTGATGCCGTGTACTTGTCACATCACCCCGTTATCCGTGAAGACAAAACGACCTCACAATTAAGAGTCGTTTTTGATGCCTCCTGTCCAGGAACTAACGGTGTGTCTCTGAATCAGGATTTGTTAGTTGGGCCTACTTTACAGGCGGATTTGCGACATATAATTCTTAATTGGAGGAGATACCGCATTTGTATAGTTGCTGACATTGTGAAAATGTATCGGCAGATAAAGGTTGACGAGAAGGATACAGATTTCCAACGCATTGTGTGGCGTAAAAACCTAAATGATCAGCTCGACCACTACAGAATACTAAGAGTCACCTTCGGAACAGCATCGGCTCCTTACCTAGCTGTACGATCGTTGCACCAGGTTGCCTATGATGAAGGAGAAAGCTTGTCGTTAGCTGCCGAAAGGGTTCTGAACCATTTCTATATGGATGATCTATTAACAGGTTGCGAAACCGTCGAAGAAGGAAAGAATGTCCATAGAGAATTGTGCCAGCTACTCGGGAAAGGAGGATTCGAACTTCAAAAGTGGACCACTAACAATGATGAATTAATGAAAGAAATCGATGGAAACAAAACAGGAATTGAAGACAATTTACAGCTAGAAACAGACAAGGTGATGAAAATATTAGGTCTCACTTGGAATAGGAAAAGTGACAACTTCGAATATTCGGTGAAGCTCCCTCCTCTGAAAACACCTGTCACTAAAAGAAGTGTGATATCAGATATCGCTCGCTTATTTGATCCACTTGGTTGGCTTCAGCCAGTTATTATATCAGCCAAGATTTTTATCCAAAAATTATGGCTCTCGGGAATTGACTGGGACGAAGAGGTTCCACATCAATTGCTGAAGGAGTGGCTAAGCTACAGAAACGATTTGTGTCAACTCACCAGGTTTAAATTACAGCGATGGATTCACACAAGCAACCACGATAATCTCCTGGAACTTCACGGATTTTCTGATGCTTCCAGTGTAGCGTTTGCTGCAGCTGTATATTTACGAGTAATAGACAGAAGTGGTAACATTCATGTGTCTTTAATCACATCAAAGACGAAGGTAGCACCGGTCAAACAAGTATCCATACCTAGGCTCGAGCTTTGTGGCGCGGTGCTTCTATCGAGACTGTTGAACGAGATCGCTGAGGTAATGAGCATTGAGAAGTCTAATATTCATGCCTGGACAGACTCCTCTGTTGTGCTCTCTTGGTTGAACAGTCATCCTAATAGGTGGAAGACCTTTGTGGCAAACCGCGTCTCAGAAATCATAACGTCAATAGAACCTCACCAGTGGGCACATGTAACGTCAAAAGACAATCCCGCTGATTGTGCGTCAAGGGGCACTTACCAAACCGTAGATGAAGAGCTCTGGAAGGAAGGTCCGGCTTGGCTGAAAATAAACCCAATAAATTATAAAAAAATTACCTACAAGCAAACAGAATTAGAAGAGAAAGGAAATAAACTATGTTTAATGAATACCTGCCAGTTGAATCAGGAGAAAGAGTCTCTAGAGATAGAGATCATCACCAAGTTTTCTTCCTTGAGAAAACTCGTTCGAGTTATAGCCTTTTGCATGAGGTTCTTGAAACGCAATAAAAATCCAAACTTTTGTAAATGGCTTACTAGTGACGAAATCAGTCGAAGCTTGAAGTTGTGCACAAACTTAGTACAAAAAGCTCACTTTGCGGCAGACATTAGTAACCTGAAAGAAAACAAACCTGTAAGTAAAAATAGTAAGCTTACCTCACTGAATCCAATTATCGATGGAGATGGTATGCTGCGTGTCGGCGGAAGGCTGCAGCATGCCCAAATAAGTGAAGAAATGAAACACCCTATTATTTTGCCTCATAAGGGACATTTCACAGACTTAGTTGTAGCTGATGCTCATCAGAAGACATTGCATGGTGGCATCCAACTAATGCTCAACTATCTAAGATCTAAGTATTGGATATTAGGAGCTAAGCACGTGATTAAAAGCCATGTTAGAAGATGCGTAACTTGCATACGCTACGCTGCTTCTACGAAAAGCCAGTTGATGGGTCAGTTGCCGACGGCGAGAGGATCAATTACTCGTCCCTTTTGTCACAGCGGAGTAGATTACGCAGGGCCTATCAATATTAGAGTCTCAAAGGGAAGAGGACACCACGCTTATTAGGGGTATATCTGTCTCTTCGTGTGCATGGCGACCAGAGCTGTTCACCTCGAGGCAGTTAGTGACTTAACGGCTCAAGGCTTCTTAGCTGCCTTCAAAAGATTTGTGTCTCGCCGTGGTCACTGTACTGATCTCTGGAGCGATAACGGTACTAACTTCGTCGGTGCAGCTCGTGAACTCAGACACTTGTTTACTGAAGAGAAGTCCACAATGCTTGTCGAAATAGCTGATTACCTGGCTACAAACGGGACAGATTGGCATTTCATTCCGCCCCACGCTCCAAACTTTGGTGGGCTCTGGGAAGCCGGAATTAAGTCAACAAAACATCACCTCAAACGTGTGATTGGCAATTCGACTTTAACGTATGAAGAGATGGCAACCGTATTGTCACAAGTCGAAGCATGCCTTAACTCAAGACCGATTTCACGTATCAACGAAAATAGTAATGACCCCATGCCATTAACACCAGGCCATTTCTTGGTAGGTGAACCTCTCGTTTTAGTTCCAGATTGCAACTATGAGAAAGAAAATATCAGCAGCCTAAAAAGGTGGCAACTGACTCAAAGGTTAGTTCAAGATTTCTGGCGTCGTTGGTCCAGGGAATATCTGACTCAGTTTTACCATCGATACAAGTGGGCTCATCAAAATCCAGAACCAGTTGTTGGTGATATAGTGCTAGTAAAAGAGGATGATCTGCCTCCCGCAAAGTGGTTATTTGGCATCATAACAGAGAAACATCCAGGTTTGGACGGAATAACGCGAGTTGTCAGTCTTAGATGTAAAGGTACCACCATAAAGCGATCAGTAGGAAAGTTATGTGTCTTACCCATAGAGAAGTAAAAAAAAAAAATTTTTTTTTTATGTTATGCATAAAACTTGTGCTTGTTTATTCAATGTGTAATTCGTCACCCAAACATGATGTTCTCTATTTGCTCTGTTTGGTCTTTGTTAATTTAGGCAGTCTTGCATTATGTACTAACCTCGTCAAATTAGTCTGTAAGGAACTAACACTCAATTTATTTTCTTAATTTTTGCTTTCGCTTGATATAGTTAGCTAAAACGAATCTGTCTGTTCGTCCCATGGTGGGCGGATTAAAGGACAATTTGTCATCTTGTCCTTGGTGGGCGGAATGTTAAACCGTTCACCAATTATTCTGTTTACATTTAAGTTTAATTCAAACCGTCAACAGATGGCGCTAGTAGTACGAAAAGTGTAACTTATTTCTTGACTATTTTTATCTATAAATGTATTCCAAAATTTATTATCAACACATTTGTATACAAACACGATGTTTGAATTGTAAACGGATATTATCCAAAACTATTATTTTAATTTCGAAACGACACACTAGATGTCGCTCTCAGATCCCATCTGATTCCTACATCGCGCTGTTAAGATTTTTCTTAACTTCATAACGTGATGTACGACGTTTTTATCGACACACCCTCAAAATATCTGAGAATTTTAGTAACTTTCAACTACCTTGAAATAAATTAGTAATTTGTGTAGTAGCAGTGTTTTCATTCTTGAACCTGTGGTTTTGAACATTTAGAAAAAAGATATACTAAGTGTATTATGCTAAAAGGTGACAATGTCGAAAAATAAAATGACATTTAGTAAAAGTTGTTTATAACATACTCATTTTCACTTTTTATTGAACGCCCCTAGTAGACTGGATTGGCAGTCGCCATAGTACGGATCGGCCGCGGTTTTTGTAGTTCGATTATTAAATCTAGATGGCGCTGAAATATAGCCAGAGGCTTTGAAGGCAAAACAATAAGGCTACAGATATTTCATATCACTGCAAATGTATTATTATGCAATATTTTTGAAAAATAATACATTTGTAGTAATATGAAACTTCTGTAGTCTTATTGTTTTGCCTTCAAAGCCTCTGGCTATATTTCAGCGCCATCTAGATTTAATAATTGAACTACAAAAACCGCGGCCGATCCGTACTATGGCGACTGCCAATCCAGTCTATATCATCCTTGTTTATTACTTATAAAATCTAATTTTCACGTGTGTTTTAGTAGGTAACTTCTAAAATGACATCCTCTACCTCTCTTTTCACATCCTTAAGGGATGATTTACGAGATAAAAACTACCCTATGTCCTTCGTAGGGTCTAAAATCTCAATGCCAAATTTTATCATTCAGTGTTCAGCGGTTTATGCACGCAGAGGTAACAGGCAGACAGACATACTTTTACATTTATAATATAATATTAGTAAGGACAAGGATAAATAGGATTCAGTTAACACGATTTACTGTATCGGAATAATTAAGTTCGTGCTAAATGATTAACCCTAACTCAGTTAGTGACTTAAGTATAAATCCTGTACCTAATCATAAGCAAAAGCAATTAATTTTAAACACAGACTATTAAAAATGAATGGGTATGTATTACAATACCGAAGTACGAAAGACCGATTGTATTAAAACATCGAATGGGTCAAAAGACCGACACGATTTTTTTCTGAAACTGTTAACTTTTTAAGTTTGTTATAAAACAAACCTAACCTAACCTAATGGGTTCTGTATGATGCCGTTTTAATAAATTCTGAAAAGTTTACGGTTTCAAAAAAAAATCGTGTCAGTCTTTTGACCCATTCGATGTTTTAATACATTCGGTCTTTCGTACTTCGGTATTGTAATACATACCCAAATGAATACGTCATCGGCACACTTGTCGATAATGTGGCCATTCTGTATTTAAATTGCTCGGGTATCGATTTTAGAAATCGCGTCTCTTATTTTAAATTGTAACTCAAATAAAATTATTTATTGAATCAGGCGTTACTTTGCGGAGGTCCATTATATTAAAGAACTAAAACATTACTTTGCTCACCCGCGACCTTACGATATGATGGATGGTTTCAATGCATGGTTTTTTAAGAACTAGAGGTGTCCTTTTTTTGTAGCAACTAAATTCATGTATATGGTCTGTTGTGTACTTTTTTAGCTGTATTATTGTAGTTGTTCAAAAATAAATATTTTCTATTCTATTCTAAGTACTTACTCTCTATGCGAATTAGATTCGGGATCGTCAGGGTTGCGCAGACGCAGGTTCTTGCGGATGTCGACAGTGGCGTTGGAGTGCCGGCTCACCGACAGCGTGCCCGGCAGGATCATTGCCGTCTCCTCTGTCACAAAATAAAGTATATTAGGATATACTATTCGCATTTCCATATAAATCCCACGACTGTAAATTAAGTACCCACTTGAAAATTTGTACTTTTCTAGCAATCTATGTACAAATTTATTAGTGTCAATTGGTATGCCTGCATGATGTGTTTTTAAAAATCAGTTCTTATAAAAAATGGGTACATTCGCGACAATAATGTACTTGACGTATCCACTTCAATATACTTCCGTGTTTCAAAGTAACTGTAAACCGATTATTGTAATCACATCACTCGAAATTCAAAACGATTCATCGAAAATGTCAGCACAAGCTGGACTAAAAAACTCTGGACACTCAGTAGGAAACAACTCCGACACATCTTCGGGGCATTTACAGGTCACTAAACACATACTAAGTAGTAAAGATGGGACTACAGGACAATGCAGATTGTAGAATATGTGGTGAGGAAGACGAAACAATGGAACACATTATGTGTGAATGTGACGCCCTCGCCTGATTAAGAATGAGACTCTTTGGCGACGGATACCCCGCACCAGGAGACTTTAAGGCACTACCGCTACGTCAAATCATCCAATTTATGGACGAGGTGATAAAAGCAATGGATTAAGTGTGAAGGAGGGGTAATTACACAAAAGATCCCTACGGGTCGAAGTGTATCCGCAAGGACCCCTAACACTAAGATAAGATAAGATAACAAGGGGTAATGTCGTCCCTCACTTCACATGGTAAAGAGAAGAAGTCGCGTGGGTTTCACTCACCTCGTATAGGCACATCACTGTCGTCCCCACACCCCTGGTGCTCCTGACAAGCGCGACGCTGCACCAGCGAGGGGCAATGGCGTCCACCGCGCGCCGGGGAGCGCACCACGCGGCGACTGCGCACCATGCTGCCGGCGCCGCAGTGGGTGTCGCAGACCGACCACTGGCCCCATGGGGATACCTCGCAGTCCACCACTGGAACAATAGACAAAATAAGATTACATGATTTTCAGTTCCCAATCCGCACTGGACCCGCGTGGAAACTGCCCAAACTCTCACGTTCTGAAAGGAGGCCTGTGCCCTGCAGTGGGACATATATAGGCTGAGATGAAGATGATGACCTATCATTTAAACAAGACAAGTAATTTTGCTATCTTAGATAGTAAAAATGGTGGGTTAAGTATGACCTGTACCGATTCAAATTTATTTTATCTCTGCGTGTATACCACGGAATCCACGTAAATTAATTTCTATTATAATTTGTTCTACAGAGTCGTTCACATACTCGTTCTATTTAAGACACCAGATAAATTAGTTGGCGTCTCTGGAGGCCCCAGGTAGGCAAAATACGGTTTCGATATCTTTTTTAATACATACCTACTGCTGTTATAGTATAGTCTTGTATTTATGTGCATATTACAATTTTACTTATAAAAATAAAGATAGATACAAACTTAAACACCCAAGACACTGGGTAAAATGCGTTCCTGAAATACGGTCACTCGGAAATCATTTCTCTCCCGACAATTTCATTCCAAGCTCTCACTTCAAATTATCAATTTTTAATTTATTCAACACATAACCTCGAACATCGACAGTAAAAGTACAGAATGGCCAATAAAAGACGGGTAACTGCAATTTGTCAGCTGTGGCCTTAATAGCGGTGCTACGGCAAAGTTACGCTGCAGAATTAAAGAAATTTTGTCGTTAAAATTGCTGTATAGCGCCCTGTTTTATGGACAGGTAGCTTTCAATGTTTATGATCGCTTTATGACGCTGTAAGTCCAACGGCGGCCGCGTCAACCAATTACAGAGGAACCCTTATGTTCCACATTTATATTACCCACGCAGAATATGATAAGGTCATCAATATACACGGTATCACAAAATGGATTTAGAACGATTCAGCCGGTGGTTGAGTAAGCCCGGATAGACATCCCTGCAAAAATCTTAAACGGCACGAAGATCTTAATTCGTTCAAGGCACTGATGCGTTATTACGAGTACGAAATAGACTAATATCGTTGCATTTAAGCAGTTCAAAGACTATCAAAGTAATTTACAAGCCAGGCTAGCAACGTAGACAGCAAATGGATTCATCGCTTAGCTCAAAGCATCTAGTCGAATAAATCGTTAATATTTTACTAGAAACTTCGAGATTCCCGATCCCGGAATGCCTTCACGTTTAAGGCACGGGATTTATAGCCTTCTTACCGATGGATTCGCCTGGAATCCGCGGGGCTGGTACATTGTCTAAATTATTTCGAGACTTTAAGTGGCTCAGTGATCTGCTTAGCTCGAGTATCGGTAGGAATGTCAGGATAAAACTGCCGTGGTAAATTATCTGGATTACGTAGGGCTTATCCGGACTTTTGAGAATTGAATAATAATGAAATGATTGATTAATTAATTTAAATCAAACATAAATTTATTGAATCTAAGAATTAATTATGAAGAACTAAATAACAATGAATAAAACTTTACTAAGTATAAACTAAATATCTAACTTAGAGTCTATTAGATTAATTAATTTAAATTGATCAACATAGTACTGTTGGAGAATGCAAGCCTTCCTAGTTAATAATAAACAATAATACAAGATGATATTTTTCTTAAATGGGTCCCTCTGAGAAACTCTCTGCGTATACGTATTGCTCTGCAATGGATTTTCTTTAATCCCTAACATATACGTAGATGATGCCGTCGTTAGTGGTTTTACCATACAACTTTCAAACAGAGGATCATGTATTCAAATCCAAGCTCATACGTCAGAGTTTTTTGGAATGTTCACCACAACCTTCATGAGAAAACATTGTGAGGAGACATCACTCAAATTCGCAAAGCAATTCAATGGTATATCGCATTATATATGTACATACGCCGAATAAATTGATGCTTTGTTACGGTAATGCATTAATGTAATTAATACGGCTACTGATTTCTTGTAAATAAGCAAACGTACAAACAATAACTATAAATTAAAAATTTTAAAAACCCCCAACGCAATTATGTCACTCGTATGTTTGAACATTAAGTCAATGCCTATTATGCGTCTTAGATCCCTTCTGCAGCTAACAAAAGAGCTGATAACTTTGAAACGGCTTAACCGATTTTGATGAAACATATCTAAGAACCATCGCCAAGAAACCTGCTTTCTATTAAAAAAACCGCATCCAGATCGGTTCACCCGTTTAAGAGCTATGATGCCACAGACAAACACACACACATAGCGGTCAAACTTATAACATCCCTCTTTTTGTGTCGACAAGGGTTAAAAATGAGATTGCTCGAACGTCCTGCTTTTTAAGCCCTGTTAAAATGACACCAAGAATACCAGATCACACGAGTTTGAAATAAAGCAAAAAATATGAAGATACATCTACGTCAATTTGCTTGTTTCCAACTCTTCTCTCAAAATTACATTCTGCACTCTACAGCTAAACAAGACCCGTAATATATCTCTGAGCTGTAAGTGGTGAAATATGTTGCTTCAGGATTACCTACTGCACTCACGCTTCCCAGAATTTCTCGCTTATAAACAAAACTGGAGCCCAATCATCATAGACATAGACATAACTTTATTCGACATCAAAAAAGAAAACGCACTGACTAATACACTGAGAAAAAAAACAATAATAACAATTAAAACAAAAAAACATAATTTTAGATGTCGAAAAGGAATTTGACTCAGCATTAAGCTGCAGTATGTGCCTGCTACAGCGCTGATTTTCAGTCATATCAGTGCATCAAACTTGTTGGACCGGAATCAGCACAAATAATTATGTGTAAAAAGTGTGCAACAAATAAATAGATACATAGGTATATTATACGAGGGGCGTTCAATATAAAGTGAGAATGAGATGCAAACTCTTTTAATATTACAAAATTAAATACTGGCCGGTAAAGCTAATCTATCTAGCTGATTGCTATGAAAAAAAAAACTAACTGTCTTTTGTTTAAAAAAATATACGGTAATTTCTTTGCAATGCTATTGAGTACGTTAGCGAAAATGAAGAAAATTGAACTGCGCGCCGTTATCAAATACTTGTGTTTGAAAAATTTTTCTACGGACCAAGTCAATTTGGATTTGCGGAACACTTTAGGGTCTAATGCTCCTCCGTATTCGACAGTCGCACGTTGGTGCGCCGAATTTAGACGTGGAAGAACATCGACAATGGACGACCCCCGCTCCGGACGCCCTACTACAGCAGTAACTGAAGAAATTGTGAAAAAAGTCGAAAACTCAGTTTTGGCGGATCGTCGTGTCACAGTTCGTTTTATTGCTGAAAATGTAAAGATTTCAACGGGGAGCGTGCATAATATTTTACATGAACGCTTGGGTATGAAAAAGGTATCTGCGCGTTGGGTACCAAGAATGCTTACTGACACGCAAAAACAAACTAGACTAGAGATTTGTCAATAAGCTTTGAACCTGATGCAGCAAGACCGGGAACTTTTTTTGGCGCGATTTATAACAATGGACGAAACATGGCTCCATCATTACGACCCTGAAACGAAACTGCAGTCTATGACATGGAAAAAGCCATCATCTCCAACTCCGAAGAAATTCAAGGTGAGCCCATCTGCCGGTAAGGTCATGGGCTCTGTTTTTTGGGATGGTAAAGGGGTATTAATGATTGAGTATCTCAAGCATGGAGCCACTATTACGGGCACTTTATACTCCAAACAAATAGCAACATTGCGCAATGAGATCCGCGAAAAACGGCGAGGTAAACACTCGAAAGTTGTGCTGTTCCACCAGGACAATGCCCCGGCACACAAGTCCGCCGTTGTAATGGCTGCAATTCGTGATGCTGGGTTCGATATCCTTAAGCATCCTCCGTATTCACCAGATCTCGCTCCCAGTGATTTCTACCTATTTCCGAGATTGAAACAATACCTGAGAGGCCAGAAATTTCAAGACGACAACGCGGTAGTCGCTGCAGTACAAGATTTTTTAAGTACTCAAGATGAGGCCTTTTTAAAAAATGGAATTTTAAGTTTAGAAAAAAGATATACTAAGTGTATTATGCTAAAAGGTGACTATGTCGAAAAATAAAATGACATTTAGTAAAAGTTGTTTATAACATACTCATTCTCACTTTTTATTGAACGCCCCTAGTACATAGTTATACATTATATTATACACATATTTATACATTTCCATCTCGGTATATCTAAAACTTGCAAATATAACAAAAACAGCAATTTCACATAGCGTATTTATAAATGCCTTTATGTGTGCTTAAAAAAAATTATCATCATCATCATCCCAGCTTGTATACGTCCCACTGCAGGGTACAGGCCTCCTCTCAGAATGAGAGGGCTTGGGCCGTCGTTCCCACGCGGGCCCCAATAATAGACTACAATTTGACACTATGTAAGTTTGGTTTGAATGTCATATATCCTATTTAAACTTAATAAATTTTCTATTTAATATAATATAAACCTTTCTAATGTAACCCTTATGACCTTTGACAAACTCAGTACGATCAGCACTGGCAGTTGACGTGATAATTTGGCCACGACATAAACCTGAGAACGACTTTTTTTACCGATTTCATTTATCTTTTTTGGGGTTTCGTACTCAAAGGGTGCCGACGGGACCCTATTACTGAGACTCCGCTGTCTGTCTGTTTGTCCGTCTGTCACAGGGTTCTATCTTTTGAACCGTAATAGGTAAAAACTTGAAATTTTTAGAAATTATGTATTACTGTGAAGGTGGCCGCTATAACAACCAATACTAAAAATAAAATAAAGTTAAAAACTAATTAGATTCGTCATACAAGAAGCGTTATTTTCAGCGTTTTTAACTCCGGCCATGGTTGCTAGGCTACGTGGCAGCCGCAGGTTACTAGGCAACGTAAGCGACGTGCTGTTTGGATGTTTACCTACCTATAAGTTTTCGATTTGTGTGCTTACATTTTGACTATGTTTTATTTATTGGACTGTTTTTCAAACATTCTACGGAGGTATTCTGTGCGGACGAAGCTGCGGCCAAAAGTTAGTAGATAATAAATCTTGATTATATAGTAAACTTAGCAGGAGTTGTACCTAATGGTGATCGCGGAACAAAGTCTCGCGCCCGAACTCAGCGGCTCCAGTCACGTAGTTGAAATTAATCGTCTTAAATACCTCTACATTACAGTGAATTTTATTAGGGGGTGTGTATCGACTATTCCCACTGCCTAGACTAATGAATGAATGGCCAGTGAATGGTAATACTTTTATTTTTATTTATTCCATTTATGTACATAAATGTAATTACGCTCACGCTTTACGCTTTTTTTTACGTTAAAAAAGCCGTGGTGGCCCAGCGGTTTGACATATGGCCTCTCAAGCAGAAGATCCGGGGTTCAAATCCCAGCTCGCACCTCTGTGTTTTTCGGAATTTATGTAGGCACGAAATTAAATTTGAATTTTACCATGAGCTTTACGGCGAAAGCGAACATCGTGAGAAAACCTGCATACACCTGCGAAGAAATTCAATGGTGTGCGTGAAGTTCCCAATCCGCACTGGGTGGGAACTACGGCCCAAGCCCTCTTATTCTGAGAGGAGTCATGTGCCCTGCAGTATGACGTATATAGGCTGGCGTGATGATGATTTATCTACGCGGCATTACAGCGAACCAATACGCCGAGAAAATAGATTAGTTAATCACTAAATATTACCAACTACACAATTAATTAACATCAATTATAAACAACTAGCTGATGCCCGCGGCTTCGCCCTCGCTGAAGTAGATTAAATCTTGATTTCCCGTGAGAATGAGATATTTTACCGTGGTAAAATGTAGCCTATTTTAATCTCCATGTTCAACTATGTCCATACAAATGCTATGCTATGTGGACTAATTAATTTGAATGATGAATATCAAATGAATAGCATAGCACATCATATCATTATCATCATCATCTTGAGTGGAAAAGCACCCTTACATTTGGATCTTGATAAAGTCGATAAAATTGCAAAGTAACTCGGCCACTAAAGTAACGATTTGAATAACCCTACTTTTTCAACCCCGGCATTTAAAAACGGCGGAGTTAGTCCATTCCTGCGAGTTGGCGTCGAATATTGAATTTATTGCAACTGCACAAGTTTGCGGAACTGCCTTTATCGGATTTCGATGTTACTCGGCTGTAGGCTGAGCACTTACTTTTCGATTCCCTAAGTTACTAAAAAAATAAAAAATAAATGGATAATAGCTGCTCTATTGGGAGCGCTTCTGTTGCAGAAAGACAAGGAACATCTTTAGAGGGCTTTGCCTTTGATTGGTTACTTGTAAAAAGTTTTGCGTAATAAAAACTCAATGGTCCCAATTATAATCTACTAGCAATGGATTACTTAGTACCTACCAATAGGCTACTTTCCTAACTAGTCAGTCTTTTAGATTATCAAAAAATATTGGACACGTATTTTTTATTTTGTCAATTAAATAAAAAGTTACGAAGATATGGCGCGTTGAAGTTTCGCGTGACGTCACTTGTTCCTACACTTTGTATGAGCGTTTTAGGAACAAGTGACGTCACGCCTCGTCACGCGGAAGTTCAACGCGCCATATCTTCGTCATTTTTTGTTTAATTGTCAAAAGAAAAATTAAGTGTCTAATATTTTTTGATAATGTAAAATACGGACTAATAAGAATTATTATTTTTTTACCTAGGAAACATCCCTATAGTTTGGATTGAGTAAATAATGCATAACTACAACTATTTATCATGGCTCTTGTTTGTTTATGTAGCACATTGCACTTAGTTAGTTATTTTTGCATGTATACTATTGTTAAGTTTATTACGTAGTACTCAAATTCACGTAAAGAAACTATAGGTCTAATTTATATTCAACTTAGTTATTATTATGTTGTATATGACTGTTTGTTTCTTAATAAAATAAAATAATCTAGAGATCTGAGACCGTATTGTCTAACGCTTCTGTCGCTTGCCTTCGCTTTCACCGTCTCTTTCTGTCATCATTTTTTACCGTTTGACAGAAAGAAATAGTGATTGCGAAGGCAAGCGTCAGAAGCGTTAGACAATAAGCCTGCTGATGCTAGATGACACTATTAAAAAAAAGATCCGAGAAAGACTTAAGTAAAAAAAAATGTAGTCCTGAAAACTAGATTAATTTTCAATTAAGTCATATTATAAACTAAGGTTGGATTTTACCAAACTTTTATTCTGAGAATAACGCTTACTCTCATATTGTTATGTCAAACCGCCATAGTAATTTGACATTACTATCTGAGAGTAAGCGTTATTCCCGGAATAAAAGTTTAGTAAAATCCAGCCTAAGTCAGCAATATCCACTTTTTTACTGTAGCAACTTTGAATGCAATCATAAAGTGTTACTTCCGAATATTTCGGTCAAATGTTCTGTACGCTTTTCAGTTGAAGTGGATGTTGCTGACTTTGCTTTTATATGACACAATTAACTGCTAAATTCTGTGGCTAAATTAAATTTCTAGTTGCTTTTAAACATATAAATAGTTAGTCGATTAAATTGGCATAGAGTGACGTACAACTAGTATTTGCCATACATATTTAAAAAAAAATTTAAATCCCCTATGCAAGTAGGTCACACATAATGTTTGAAAATAATGTAAATGTCCATTATACGTCTAAGATCCTTTCCGCAGCCAACAAAAGACCTGATAACTTTGAAACTTTTAATAATGTAACACGTTCAAAACGTTATAAATAATGTAACACCTTATGTAACCCATATTCCGCAAATAAAAACCATTTCATTTCAAACGGCTAGCGCGGCTGAACCATTTTTTTTTGTTTCGGGGGTTAAAAATACATACTATGTATCATACGTCTTTTAATAGGGATGTTGACGCCACCAATCAACTGACGTACTTTTTATGAGCTGTCACACAATTCTCTCATAGAGTTTGAATGGCAATAGCAACATATGACGTCACTTGTTCGCATACTCAATAAACTAACTATTTATTTGTTTTAAAGCGACAAAAAATCTAATTTTGCAGTTAATCGAAAATTAATCTCGTTTTCAGGGCTAAAATCTAAAATAAAGCGTTTTTTTACTTGTCTTCGAATAATTTTTAATGGCGTCAACATCCCTATTGGTCATCTACGGATTAAAGGGTACAAATCCGCGAGGATATAAGTGTGAATTCCAAATTTGAAAGAGCGTATCGCTAGGCGGGAAAGTTTTGTTCCAAATACAAAAGTTATCCGTTCGGAACGGTTTCAGGTAAAATAAAGTTTGATTTACGAACTTTTAGAACTATCGGAGAATTTTTAAGAATGAAATTCTGCTGCTGTATTTTGTTGCGACTTTTGACTCCGCAGGTAAAAAGTTTTGACGTTAACTTCAACTTATGCTAAGTTGAGTGATATTTCTTTAGGACTTTAAATTTAACTCTAAAGTGCGGTGCTTAACATAAATTTTTAGACAGTGCACTATATTGTTACCTACATGAGATTTTAATTCAATTTAAACGATAGAAAGTCTTTTTTATTTATTTATTATACTTACCCATTTTTTTTAAGCCGTGGTGGGTTAGTGGTTCGATCTTTGCCTCTCATACCTGGTTTACACTCGCCTACGAGTGGCGAGACGAACTGCGGGACGAGCCACGAGACGAGAGTGTGAACAGGAGCGCGTCGCGCCTCGTCTCGTGATTTGCCTTGATTTTGAGGCTCGCGTCCGGAGCGAGGCGACGAGGCGAGGCGCGAGGCGAGCTGACGAGGCGAGAGTGTAAATCAGGTATCAAGCAGAGGTTCGTGGGTTCGAATATGTTTATATAAAGCGAGCTACCTGCAGTCAAACTGCATAAGCAGTTTTGCGGGGCATGGTTTAAATGAAAGTGTAACTTTTTATGAATAAATATATTTCATACATACATACGACATACATACCCTGCTGCCACAAAAAAATGAAATATTGGCAAAACAAAGCCGTAAAAAATCCGTAGTATAAAAAAATGCGAGCCTCCGCAAAATCCTCGTTCAGAACAAGCCGCGAACTTGGGTTCTTAATAAATAATATGAAACAAAACTGCTAAACCATTTGAGCTGCGGCAAAACGAAGTAACTGAATTCTCGCCCCATTTGCCGCCCCATAAATCCACAGGCTGAGTGTTGCCATTGTGCGGCAGTCTTAAACTCCTACGCCATATTTACTGCTGTTTTTATTTTTAAATACAGCTGACGTCATTTGGTTTTGTTTTTTTGGAGTTATTAAATTTTGTCATCAGTTTTCTGTAAAGTTTACTTATCTTTATGAACTACTAGCTGTTGCCCGCGACTCCGTCTGCAAAAAAATGTTTATCGCTATCCCGCGGGATCTATGCAATTTTCCGGGATATAAACTATCCTATATCCTTTCCAAAGTCTCAAACAATCTACATACCAAATTTCATCTAAATTGGTTCAGTGGACACTTTCGCATTTTTTTACGTCATACGCCTGTATTTGGGTCACAAAAATGCAAAAGTACGAAATTATAATGAAACTTCAATGTTCAAGTCCACTCGCACTTGACTTTTTTTCTAATCTGTATTCTAAACTAGCTGTTGCCCGCGACTCCGTCTGCGAAGAATTTGTTTATCGCTATCCCTCGGGATCTATGCAATTTTCGGGGATAAAAAGTATCCTATGTGTTAATCTAGGTTAAAAACTATATATGTGCCAAATTTAATCAGAATCTGTCGAACCGTTTTAGCGTGAAAGATTAACAAACATCCATACATACAAACTTTCGCGTTTATAATATTAGTAAGATGACTCAAACATTCGTGGTACTACTTACTTTGATCGGAAACATCAACATATTTAACGTCCATATAATTTTATTTACAATATTACTAAGTATAACATTACACTCCATACACATTTTCTCGTTACGCATTTCAAAGAGGCAAATATTTTTGTTGAGGCATTTCATCAAAGGCCGTAGTCTCAAGCGAGCGATTAAAAAGAATTTATATAAAGGCAGTTCCGTTTCACGCAGCCCGATAGCTATTTATACGTTCTCTTACAAAGTTGACCTCCTATTCCTACTTTGTGCATACTTACTGCCTCTGTGGCAAAAAATATGGCTAGTTTTGAACTTAATTAGAATTTTATTTATTTCTTATTCTGAAACTCAATAGCTACCACTTTCAATAGTTACCACTGTAAAATCTGCCAATCGCCAACGATATGTCGGGCCTTGTATGCAGAGCTTTGAGTAAGCTGCTTCATGGTCACTATGAACTTAAAACCTGACTGCACACAGCACTGCGACAAGAAAGACAAGTGTGAACGACAGAGAAATCAATATAGAGAATTGCATCTCGTTTTGACTGGTGACCAAACATTTTTCAGGATATTAAGATAAAAAAAAAAAAAATTTTTAGCTGTTTATTTCAAGCAAAGAACATTTATAAAACATGCAAAACGAGTCCTTAATCCTAATTTTAAGGATTTTGCTAAGTTTTTTTTGGATAAGTACTTACACAATGTATACTGCCCATCCTAACCTACGATCCTCAAATATGGTCCTAACCGAGATCCAGAAGCCCAATCATGAAGCGCAGCATTTTAGACGTCAAAAGGACCGATCGACTTACTGTGCTCCAAAACTTGATTCGTTGATTTATGCAAAGCAACCCATATTAAAAGAGACTTGCTACTTTTGGGTGAAAATTACTTTAAGTTTCATAAAGATATACCATAAAACATACCAAAGCAACTAGGCAAGTGACACAGGAAAAATTAAAATAAAAACCATAGGAGCCGTCAACCACTATGGCGAACAAACTACGGCATACTTAGTGCCTAGACTAATTAATCAGTACTTAATTCAAGACATTAAATGCAAAAAAATGCAAAAAATATGCTCAAAACCAAGATTATACATAAATTTCATAGCGAATATGGTGCGATTGGGCACAGCCCGCGCGCAATCAGCAGGTAATGTGGATTAAACCGGAACCCTGTGCGATGTTATAAGTTATAAGTTTCATAAAAATCGGTCAAGCCGTTTCGGAGGAGTTCGATAACAAACACCGTGACACGAGATTTTTATATATTAGACTAGTGAACTCAAACAATTACTTTGCTCACCCGCGACCTTACAATAGTTACGTTTATGCAAGAAATGTGCGTTCATGCAGTTCCTCCACCTCCACACTGTACGAACACACACAAATCACATAAACCCAACCATCACCACCACCAAGCTACACTGACGCGTTTCGAACTCAACCAGAGCTCATCTTCAGAGTTACCACAACCGTATGCTATGCTACCAAATGTTAAACTAACAAACCAAAACAAATGTTTTAACTTGTCACTGTAACTTCTCAAGTACCCACTTTATTTTTCTTATTCTCAAACTACCCCACAAAAATTAACTTTTATTGACATATTTATTGAATCAGGCGTTACTTTGCGGAGGTCCATATTAATGAACTAAAACAATTACTTATATATTACTTATATTATATTAGACTAGCTTTTGCCCGCGGCTTCGCTCGCGTGTACCATAAGAATTCCAAAGAACCAAGATACCAAGCAAGCAAGCATACAGGCAAGCAAGCAAGCATGCAAGCAAGATTGCTTGCGTGACAATGGGAACATCTCAGGAGTATATTATATTCTTTCGAATAAAAAAAGAATTTTTAAAATCGGCCACAATTGACCGAGAAATCGGTGAACATACCTACATAACAAAATACATAAAATGGAATGCATAACCTCCTCCTTTTTTTGAAGTCGGTTAAAGAGCCCTTTGCGGCCTACTTACAGTATAAACTTATGAATTTTGAAATTTTAGCTTACAACCAGTAAAACGCAAAATCCCGTTTTTTCCCGTTCCCGTGGGAATTTTGGAAAGTCCTCTCTCAATGCTCTTCTACACTCCCCAAACAACCTCATGCCGAATTTCAGCTTTCTACGACCAGAAAAACGAAAAATCCCGTTTTTCCCGTTCCACTGGGAATTTTGGATAGTCCTCTCTCAATGCTCCTCTACACTCCCCAAGCAACCTCATGCCGAATTTCAGCTTTCTACGACCAGTAAAACGAAAAATCCCGTTTTTTCCCATTCCCGTGGGAATTTCGAAAAGTCCTCTCTCAATGCTCCTCTACTCTCCACAAGCAACCTTATGCCGAATTTCAGCTTTCTACGACCAGTAAAACGAAAAATCCCGATTTTTCCCGTTCCCGTAGGAATTTTGGATATTCCTTTCTTAATGCTCTTCTACACTTCCCAAGCAACCTACATGCCGAATTTCAGCTTTCTACGACCAGTAAAACGAAAAATCCCGTTTGTTCACGTTCCCGTGGGAATTTTGGGAAGTCCTCTCTCAATGCTCCTCTAAACTTCGCTGGCAACCTATATGCCGAATTTCAGCTTTCTACGACCAGTAAAACGATAAATCCCGTTTTTTCTTTATCCCGTGGGAATTTCTAAAAATCCTTAAAACTGTTTTTCACTATTATAATTACCTACTTCTATGCCAAATTTGAAGTGTCTAGTAATTATAGCTCATAGGATTCCGTTGAACTGAATATATATATTCCCGTTTATTCCTTATCCCGTGAGAATTTTGAAAAATCCTGTAATAGATGTTTTTATTATTGTAATACCTACTTGTGTATCAAATTTGAAGAGTCTAGTTATTATAGTTACTGAGATACGGTCACTCGGAATCGAATCTATAAATCCCGTTTTTTCCCGTTCCCGTGGGAATTTTGGAAATTCCTCTCACAATGCTCCTCTACACTCCTCAAGCAACCATCATGCCGAATTTCAGCTTTCTACGACCAGTAAAACGAAAAATCCCGTTTTTTCCTTATCCCGTGGGAATTTCCAAAAATCCTTAAAACTGTTTTTTACTATTATAATTGCCTACTTTTGTGCCAAATTTGAAGAGTCTAGTAATTATAGTTGATAGGATTCCGTTGAACTGAATATATAAATGCCGTTTATTCCTTATCCCGTGGGAATTTTGAAACATCCTGAAATAGATGTTTTCATTATTGTAATACCTACTTGTGTATCAAATTTGAAGAGTCTAGTTATTATAGTTACTGAGATACGGTCACTCGGAATCGAATCTATAAATCCCGTTTTTTCCCGTTCCCGTGGGAATTCCCAAAAATCCTTCCTTAGTGGATGCCTACATTGTATAAGGTATCTATGTGCAAAATTTCAAGTCTCTAGGTCCAGTGGTTTGGGCTGTGCGTTGATATATCAACAGTCAGTCAGTCGGTTTAGAATTTTATATATAGAGATTTAACGCAAATTAAATTTTTAACAATAACGTTTTCGATTAGCTAAGAAATGTAAACGTACGAATAATCTCAATCATATCCCCAAGGAAACAGTCCGCGCTGTTTGAGTCACGGAAAAAGCTGTTCGCAACACGGCGGGTGTGTTCGAGCCCCCGGGGACGGAAACTTTCACATCCGCACGCATCAGATCGGAGTGCTGAGTTTCCTTATTCTGTTTTATAATGTATGTTTTTTTGTATACTGTTATATTGTTATTGAATAACAAAGCCGTGGTAGTCTAGCGGTTTGACCTATGGTCTCTCAAGCAGAGGGTCGTGGGTTCAAATCCCGGCTCGCACTTCTGAGTTTTTCGGAACTTATGTGCAAAACTACATTTGCAATTTACCATGAGCTTTACGGTGAAGGATAACAATGTGAGGAAACCTGTATACACCTACGTAGAAATTCAAAGGTGTGTGTGAAGTCCCTAATCCGCACTGGGCCCGCGTGGGAACTACGTCCCAAGTCCTCTCATTCTGAGAGGAGGCCTGTGCCTTGCAGTGGGACGTATATAGGGTGGGATGACGATGGGTTTGACAAGGAAATTGGTAGGAATATAAAATGTGGCTAAACTCTAAAGAGAGACCGTATTGTCTAACGCATGGGCGCTTGCCATTGCTTTCACTATCTCTTTCCGTCACCATCATATACCGTTCGACAGAAGGAAATAGTGAATGCGGTAGCAAGCGTCCGCGCGTTGACAATATGGCCTCAGGACTAAAGTGGTTCATTCACCATGAACTTTACGGCGAAAGCAAACATCGTGAGGAAACCTGTACACGTCAGCGAAGAAATTTAATGATATGTATGAAATTCCCAATCCGCAGTGGACCTGAGTGGGAACTACAGCCCGAGCCTTCTCATTCTGAGAAGACAACTTTTGTCACAAGTACAATCGGGGTAAGAAAAGGTTCGTCTCCTTAAAGTTGACATTCGCCAACTGTCAGTCTTGTCAACATATTGTTTCAAACGAAACAGAATATCGCATTGACGTTTCCCATTCTTCAAAAGTTACTAACAGTGTGACTTGATATAGGAATAAATAAATAAAAGTAACATGGGACAATTCACACCTTGACCTAGTCCCAAAGTATGCATGAATGTAAAAAAAAAAAAAACTGTTTATTACTTTCATAAAAAATATACAAATTAATTATTAATATTATTAGTACAATCTTTTAAATTTTAAGATTATATACTAACAACTTACTTTCATTAACACTACATTAACTTATTATAATTAGTTAATATTTGTTAATAGGTACTTTTTTACAATACTCTTACCCCCCGTTTCACCATCCATTGATCAAATTTATTTGACGGATAAATGTGATGCCGCCTCTGTTTGTTTTGTTCGAATAGACGGAGACGGCATCACACTTATCCGTCAGTCAAAATTAATCAATGGGCGGTGAAACAGCCCCTTAGTCTGCTGTGTTGGCTTAGTAAGTATACAATTTATGGTATTGTTAGGGAAGCTGTTTAGGATATGTGGCAAGTAATTTGACCACACTCTTTTGCCATATTGATTTATGTGTTTATTTGTGTTATGGGTTTAATATATCTATCTATATAAAGCATACTTATTTAGATAGATATAGGTGAGACACTAGTAAAGGAACTGTTGTATGTTGTTGTTGCACTACTGTGCACAGAATTGACATGAAGCTTATGTCACTTTTCTAATTTGGAACGTCAATTTGTTTATACGGACACTTTACTAATACATAAAACAAGTACTTTACTTAAGTTTTTCACCTAAACATACCTACTTAAATACATATTAAACATCTAAGACTCGAGAACAAACATCCGTTTTTTTGATGTTTTAATGTTTTAATGTTTTGATACAAATATCTGCTCCTATCGGGGATTCGGAACCTCAGGCTTCGTATTTAGGTTCCCTAACCACTAGGCCATTCGATCGTCAAATAAATGTAATAACCGACAAAGCTTTTCGTGCCCTGACTGTATTTTGGAGACAATTTCACTAGAAATTTTTGGAAGAGTTCCATGAAATTCAAACGTTGCCGTAGATTGACGTCGACGTGATAAACTGCGCTCGACTATCCGCACTCCGGAGCCCGAACATAATGGAGCAGCTGTGACAGATTGCATCCATATTTTGATTTATCGAACACATTTTCTCACATCACAAGAATATTACGTAACACTAAGTGCATGCTTTTGTAAATTATGAACTAAGCTCTTACGTTATCCTACCATCATTATCATATCAGTAGGGATCGGAGGGTTGAGTGCAAATGACATAAGGAACAGAACTAATGGAGTAGAAATCAGTGTTATATTTCTTAGTCGACAAATGTGTCATTGTTAATGTCCATATTTTGTTTTTTTTTCATATTCCAATTATCATAAGAAGTAGCTTAGCCTTCAAAATCGATGAAAATTGCCCAATCTCAACTTAATTTTTAGACACTCGTCAAAAAACAAATAAGTACTCATAATAACAATAAAACGAAAATATAAAGGCATGGTTAAAGTCTTCCTCTAATTATTTAAAAATCATGTTATTACTGGTCAAGTCTTTGAGGATAAAATAGGGGACAACGATACTATAGGGGAGTAAAGGTCTGAGCTGCATGCAGTTGTCCCTTTCTTGTTGTAACTATACGGAAGGGTTACAGCGAGACAGCGACATTTAATTAAAATACCTATTTTTCCAAAGTCCATCATGCATCGTATCCTCTTAAGTTTGCTGACTTGGAATCGCTAATTTAATGTCCACAGGAGACAACTTTTGTTTCTTTTACTCTGTGTAGTTATGACCCTAATTAAAGGCACCTAACTATTTGAAAAAACGCTGCTTGATCATCATGGGGTCGCCGTTAAAAATATTTCGTAAACAGAGTGCCTGTATAAATAAACACTCGCGTATCGAGGATGATGGGGTGTCACACTCGGCAAGCCCGCGCCCTGAGGGCCCTCGAAGTGACAAGGATCCGAGTTGTCGACATAATCAGGGACGATACTTTCCGCACGGAACGGGAAGTAATGGAAACTCGTGGCTTAAAACCTGTTTCACTACTCTCTGTTAAGTTGCTGTTATTTTATACGACAGGTATGATGCCGTCTCTGCTGAATAAATAAATAAATAAATAAATAAATATTAGGGGACAATCTTACACAAATCGACCTAGTCCCAAACTAAGCAAAGCTTGTCCTATGGGTACTAGACGACGATAAACATACTTATATAGACAAATAAATACTTAAATACATAGAAAACATCCATAACTCAGGAACAAATATTCGTGCTCATCACACAAATAAATGCCCTTACCGGGATTTGAACCCAGGACCTCTTGCTTCGTAGGCAGGGTCACTACCAACTAGGCTAAGGCGGTCGTTACGACCAAGAGTTGGAAAAACGCCTGTCGTTACTTTTGAGTGGATAACGACGACAATTTTAGGACCCATTTATGAATTGAAGAAGTTCGTTCACACTCTACGGATGTCATTGGAGCGTATTGTAACATTTGTAAGGAAGTGTTTACTGCATGAAAAAGGGTTAGGTTAGGTTATGACGGGCGATGGTTCATAGAAATGTTTCATTAAAATTGGTACAGCCATTTCAAAGTTATCAGCTCTTTTGTTAGCTGCGGAAGGGATTTAGACGGTCTACTTCCGTTTGGCAGATTATTTTTCCCAAACTGATTCATTTGACAAATGTTTAATTTCCCAAATGTTTATTTTTTCTGAAACTGTAAATTCAGGATATATTTCAGGACTATTCTGTAGGTTAGGTTAGGTTAGGTTTGTTTTATAACAATCCTGAAAATATACAGTTTCAGAAAAAATAATCAGTTGGGAAATTAAACATTTGCCAAATGACTTTAAACATGAAACTACCGTGAGACTCACTCATAGTGAAAATAAACGGATCACTCACGTCTTAAAACGAGTTTAACTCGACATGTTTCGGGCTAATCCGTAGCCCTTCCTAGGATAGGGAGCCCTTTAGTGGTCCCGGAGTATATAAAATTCCATGTTCCTGTGGCAAGGATTATATCGGAGAGACTGGACGTAATGTTTCCACAAGGTTATCGGAGCACATACGCAGTATGAAAAAGCAAGACAGCAAGGGGTCTGCGGTGGCCGAACACTCAATGGACTCGGGCTCGACGCACTACATCCAGTTTGATAAGGCTTCCGTACTTGCGAGAGAAAAGTTTTTCATTCCGCGGAAGGTGCGTGAAGCCATCGAGATTGGTCGTCATCCAAATTTTAACCGGGATAGTGGTTGGTCAGTATCCCCGAGTTGGAAAACAGTGTTGAATGTTCGTACTGCGTCAACGGTGAGTGTGGGCGAACCTTTACAAAGTGATGTGGTTAGTGTTGTGTGCTACCCTACATTTGACAATGACAATAAAAGTGATGATGAAAACGGGGGTAGTTGTGTGTCGCTGTCAGTTGCGTCGAGTAGCCGCGCGACCAGGGCGTTAGCACGCAGTGCACGTTTGGCAGCCGCCATGACGTGCGACTCCGAGAGGAAGGGCTACGGATTAGCCCGAAACATGTCGAGTTAAACTCGTTTTAAGACGTGAGTGATCCGTTTATTTTCACTATTTGCCAAATGAATCAGTATGGGGAAAATAATTAATCGATTAGACGCATAATGAGCATTTATTTTATTTTCCAACGTTATGTGTGACCAAAGTGCGTTGGGGGCTTTTTAAATTTCTAATTTATAGTTATGTTCCGATATTCCCTTCGGATCGAGATAAAATTCCAATATCTCGACCACTAAGTCCAGATAAGTACATGAAGTTTTGCATACTTGGGTCATACACACCGTAACAAACAAAAGTTTTCTCTCCTGCAGACATTAACCTTTTCAACGCCAACGACACTTACAGGTGTCACAAAGTACAGTGTCAAAGTGATCTTGACACAATGACATAAGATTCAAAGCAGGTTTACGTTTTGTCGAAGCGTGGCGTTGAAAGGGTTAAATTAGCGACTCCGAGTCAGCAAACTTAAGATTTACTTAAATGGGCCTTAAGTTGGCCAGGCACTCCACAAGCTGATGTAGATTTGACTAAAAAATATTAGCTAATGACTCTTAACTTTTGCCATGTCCATAGGACAGACGCGACCAAAAAGATGTGTAACGACCCTTTAAAACCTGTTCCACTACTCTCTGTTAAGTTGCAGTTTTTATACGAGAGATATCCGGATCTGGAATTTTATTATAAAAACGTATTCACTTCCCCAGTTACGACTTTTTGGTTTCAGCCAGTTTTCAAGATGGGTCTTTAAGCATTTCTGTGTTGTATAATGAAACTTTCCCTCCAACGCGAGGGTGTAGCTGCAGCTGCAGTCTGCAATACAACGAGCTGTCAGCTTCCACAGCTGATGTGTCTACCTGTCAGCGAGCGCATAGCTTTACTTGCTGTGTGAAAATTCGACGAAGAAACATTGCTTCTTTGTTCGCATTTCAACATTGCCGTCATTAGATTTGAATCAAATTTTATGAATTCACAGAATAACGAGTAATTTTGGTACAAATGGCAAAATGCATAAAATGTCGAGATACAGTACAAAATGTATGTGCCACCAGGTAATTTTTTCTGAATATTTAAGTAAGGGAACAAGGCAGCATTCACTATAATAATTGAATATTTTGAGATATTTTTGATCTTGATTTATGTTCTATTAGTTTTTTTCTATCATACAATTAGGCTCACAGTTTTTTGTGGCATCTAATTGTTTTGTCTTTTGTTCAATGTTACCTACAACATGTTTACATTTACATACCGACTACTTGATCGTTGTACATTTTGATAATAAGACATTTTGAAACACTGTATATTTAGAGTACCAAGATTACTTTTACTATTCATACACCTAAGTAATAAGTACCTAAGTAACATTTTTTTTTTATTTTAACTTGCGAATCACAACCCTCGCTAGAGATACGGGCAGCTGTGATTTCAAGAACAATTATTGAGTATTAAACTGTTTTATTTATTTATTTATGAGTCATTTTAAAATACTAGCACGCGTTGTAGCTATATATATATGCCTTTTATTACGAGCTCTGCGGTGAAAACGCTCCGGTTTTACGGTTTCTAAAACAAACAACTCAAAACCACACTTGTAATCCTTTCGGCAACCTCAATCAGCCAGAGCCAGATGGAAAATTAAAAACCGAAACAGCATAATGCAAACAATGTAATTCTGTGTTTTAATCATTCGCAAAGGGTCGGGTATAATTATTCAACTTAATTGGAGTTTTGTCCGGATGCCTTGGAATTCCATCGGCTGAATTTGCTTCAAATTGTCTGCTGACCGGCGGCAAAGGATTGTCAGTAGCGAAGGGAATTTATTTTAATTTCTAAGGAAATAGGTCACTGGTAAGTACCTAGTTCATCTAGGGGTTTATAGCTAAACCGTTTAAATGAGTCCTCGCCCGCGCGGTACAGGGGCTGGGGGGATATGACGACAAAGCGGGCCAGGAGAGGTGCGGGCGGCGAGCGCGCCTCGTGTGCCCCCTTTGTCGTCATACCCCCCAGCCCCTGTACCGCGCGGGCGAGGGCTCATTTAAATGGTCTCGCTATAACCGTTATATTTAAAAAAAAAACCAGCCAAGTGCGAATCGGACTCGCGCACGAAGGGTTCCGTACAATCTATAAAAATCACGTTTGTTGTATGGGAGCCCCCTTAAAAATTTTCTTTATTTTAATTTAATGATTTATTTTTAAAGTCAATACATAATTAAATATTCTGTGAAAATTTCAAGCTTCTACCTGTTGCCGTTATCAATATCGAGCAAAAACAAGCAAAAAATCACGTTTATTGTATAGGAGCCCCCTTAAATATTTATTTATTCCATTTTTTAGTATTTGTTGTTATAGCAGCAACCGAAATACATCATCTGTGATAATTTCAACTCTCTAGCTATCACGGTTCCCGAGATACAGCCTGGTGACAGACGGACGGACGGACGGACGGACAGCGGAGCCTCAGTAATAGGGTCCCGTTTTTATCCTTTGGGTACGGAACCCTAAAAACGATAAGTGCGAGTCAAGTCCCTTATGTCAAGTCTGTGGGTTCCGTTCATCCGTACATGTTTTAAAAACAGTTCAGTATAAAATCGCCGATAATGTATCTAAGCACTATAATCGCAAACTTATAGATATGTATGTTTTTACGCGTTTCGAACTCAAGCACCGCATCAGTGTAGTTTGGTGGTGGTGATGGTTGGGTTTGTGTGATTTGTGTGTGTTCGTACAGTGTGGAGGTGGAGGAACTGCATGAACACGCATTTCTTACATAAACGTAACTATCGTAAGGTCGCGGGTGAGCAAAGTAATTGTTTCAGTTCATTAATATGGACCTCCGGCTCCGCAAAGTAACGCCTGATTAAATAAATTATTTAGACCTATGTGTTAGTATTACATGAGGATTTGAATTATCACGTCATAGATTATTGTCGTATATTCCAGAGGCCGTATTGCGTAACGCGCGAGCACTTGCCTTCGCTTTCACTATCTCTTTCTGTCACCATCTTATACCATTTGACAGATAGAAATAGTGAATGCGAAAGCAACCGTCAGCGCGTTAGACAATAAGCCTACAGGTCGTCATTTAAAGGTATTTATTTAACCGCATCCGAATAAACAACAGATCCAAGTGGAGCGCGCATCACGTTCTCAATTAACGGCAAGCCATCGTACAATTTGAAATGAAATCGCATTAAAAAACAGTTCTACCACAATTAGAAATGTAAATACAGAAGGTTCCCGTTGGTGCCCGTTGATTCGTTCCTAATTAGACAACGGACGGGATAAGGGGAATTTAAATGCTTTAGCTAATATTTGGAAGCGTTAAGGGTGAGCCGTGGGTAAATATTCTGTAACGTTTTTACATGCTTTTACATAAGTTGGAATAATATATGTTTGTGTATCTATAGGTATGTAAGTTGTTTTCAAACTTGAACTTGGAGTTCGCCTATTTATAATGATCGGATTTACTGGAAATATGATTAGGTATGTAGATAGGTTGACAATAAATCAATAGAAAAATCCTTATAATATACAGTATGTAACTGAACAAAGAGCAACAAATTATTTAGTATTTTATTATTACAATTATTCTGTAAATATTTCAATCGTCTACCTGTTGCCGTTATCAATATAGAGCAAAAACGAGCAAACGAGCTGTCTATCTGTCTGTCTGTCACACACAGACAGACAGACAGACGGACGGACATCGAAATCTCAGTAATTGGGTCCCGCTTTTACCCTTTGGGTTCGGAACCCTAATAAAAAAAAAGTAAAATATCCGTTGCCTAGTACCCATAACACAAGGTTTGCTTACTTTGGGACTAGGTTAATTGGTGTGAATTGTCCCATTATATTTATTTATTATTTATTGTAGGTAATAATTATGTTCTAAAAACAATACCTTGTTGAGTTTCATGCCGGATTCTTCTCAAACAGTGTTTTTCCGAACTGGTAGGTTCTTCGACTTCAATGTTTTGTATTAGCCTATATAAGCCTGTATTAACCTAAATTTGAAGTTATTTTAACTTTGACTTTGCAGCTTTGTAGCTACCATTTTGCTGACAATTTGATCATGCTGTTCCTAGGTAGACATTAGACAATACAGACAGACACACTAGCGCTAATATTGACCAATGATCTCCTGAGTGCATTCTATCAGCGTCTAAGTAATCACTGTGTGCCAATATATCCCGTAGTAGCTTAGGCATATTATCTCGAATGTTGGTGTAGATTTTGATCTGTACATTACTGCTGAGTATATAAATGCAGCTTCATTTATGTGTACCATTATGTCGAGCAGTTAAATTGAAATTAGCATGGGAAATCCCGAAAATGACATTTTCACCTCAGCACCTCAAACAGACAGGTTTTTTAGGCTTTTTCATTACATTTAAATGTCAAGGACAGTGATGATACTCACTGAATTCGAAAGATTTGAACTTCAGTTAGATTTGTCACTTTCATTTCAATACGAAAAGAGCGAGAGATAAGATCAAATCGATTCTAAGTTCGATTTTAAAATTTTATACTAGTAGGCCTACAAAAGAAACGAACAATTAAACGTTCAACTACTCATATAAATCTTTAACCTTGAAATTGCAAATCGTCTGTTGAGGTCCAAACTAAGCAGAGGTATGGGTACTAGACAACGGATTAACATACTTATACAGGGTTATTTGTAATTCACTAGCATCCTTTTAACCCTGAATTCCTATCACTCAAACAAATGTTTTTTGTTTTACGACTTTTTAAAATGAAGCACATTTTTCTCCATACAAATATACAGAGTATCGTAAAAATAAGAGGTAATCTCAAATTTTCAAAACGTTATTACACCAAAAATATTAAGTTATGACAAAAGCCGTAAAACAAAAAACATTTGTTTAAGTGGTAGGAGTACCACTTAAACAAATGTTTTTTGTTTTACGGCTTTTGTCATAACTAGGCTTGGGACTTTTGGATGCTCGACGTGGTTCTAGAATCCACGGAGGCGTCATTATGTTAAAATATTTTTTTCAAAGTCAAAGTCAAAGTCTAAAAATAAAACGATATATTAGATACTATGATAATGTTGTTAAATCGTAAAATAAACACATTATAATATAGTGCAATTAAATTATCACAACACAAATGCCTATCAAAGAGGATGCATAATTAAGTAAATTGTATATGTATATGCATATCGCGTCACCTGTGAACTACTGTGACTTGTGTTTAATAGATTAATTATAAAATTAATTGCAGTTATAGTAGGTAACGTGTTTATCATACAGCATAAATCGTGTATGACATCAAATAAAATGCTTTATTTTTACAAGCTTTTATTTAGTTTCACCTGTCCCGTTGTCTGTCTGTCTGTCTGTAATAGAATCTTGCAAGTTAAATTTGACCAACTTCCAGTAGTAAGATTGACTTGAAACTTGGAACACTTATGTAAATCGCGTGACAATACAATAATCTAGTAGTGACATCCTGGTACTCCAGCCAGGATCGTCTCCGCAGTTAATAGCATCGACTTGAAATTTGGTATGCAAATGAAGTTTGGGTGACAATGCAAGTACAGTCAGCAAAAAAAGCTTGTATTAAAAATGAAACTATTATGGTTAGGTTATTACACTTTGACTTTGACTTCGAAAAAAATATTTTAACATAATGACGACTCCGTGGATTCTAGAACCACGTCGAGCATCCAAAAGTCCCAACCCTAGTCAGAACTTAATATTTTTGGTGTAATAACGTTTTGAAAATTTGAGATTACCTCTTATTTTTACGATACTCTGTGTATTTGTATGGGAAAAAAAGTTGCTTCATTTTAAAAAGTCGTAAAACAAAAAAAAATTTTTTGAGTGATAGGAATTCAGGGTTAAGAGGATGTCAGTGCATTACAAATAACCCTGTATAGATAAATACATATTAAATACATATTAAAAATCCAAGACTTGAGCACAAACATTCGTATTTTTCGCACAAATATCTGCCCCAAGCGGGAATAGAACACCGAACCTCAAGCTTTGTAGACAAATTCTCTAACAACTACTTAGGCTCTCTGGTCGTTGATAGCATGCTTGTTTCTATGTCGACAAAATATCAGAGACCATCTGAATGCACAAATTAAATTTGAATTAAGTGAATTTTCTTCTCAACAACGTGTAGAAATTGCAAAATCATAATATAAGTATTTGTTTTGTACGTACGGCAGTGGGTTAACTACGCCGAGTAATCGGGTGACGGGGTAAAAGCTGAAACAATTCCCCACCCCTCCCGTCACCCTCCAATTTGTAGGGGTGAAAAAATGGTTACAGCTTTTAGGGTTCAGTTTTTAAATAAGTTTTCTTATAAAATCTGATTTGATGCAATCTTTCGCTAGTTATTATTATTGTTAATTACTGTTTTGTTTTTAATGTAAGTAACTTCTTTTAGTTTAAAATGGTTGTATATATTTAATTACTTTAAGACTAATTTGTATTTTGTGTGAAATGATGTCAATTGTCTAATAAAATTCACAATTCAAGTATGTAAAATAATTATACATGATAGTTTACTTAAAAAAAATTAAATCGCGACATTTTCCGTTCAGATAAACACGATTATTGATACAATACTAATGTTTACGCTTATCACATTGATGTGACACATAATAAAAGAAAAATTATGTAATGTCGAACGAACTCGCCTCAATAATCTCCTTGTGCGAAAGGGTATATGAATGGAAAACTCTTTACTGACGAAATTTAAAAGGACCCTTTAGGTACACGGGTTCAGCCATTAAATTTAATTATTGAATATTTCAAAAATAGTAAGAGTAAAGACGCTAGTTTTTTCGAGAAATTAACTATATTTGACCTGAATAATCATCCCTAAAAGTTAACGGAAATAAAAAACACGGTGTATAGAGAAACTAAACGTTTAAAAGTGTCAGATAGATTATTATTTAATAATCCATCATTCTTCTGACGATCGATGTTATAACCAATTGCCTAGATGAACTGTAAAACAAATGTTTCGCGAATATTCGATGGCGCTTGAAAATTAATTGAAATATAACTCACTTATGATGAAGCCTTGGAACTCAGCCAATTTAATTGCAAAGACAAATACCTAAGTTAATTAAGATGTATGCTAATGTAGATCCTACACGCGCCAAGACGCGCGGAAGTGTTTACGCGTGAAATGTCACGATTTCGAACTTTCAACGAAGCAATATAATAGTAAACATACCTACTTTCATATATACAATCACACCTTTCCAGCAAAGGGGTAGGCAGACACTATTTGATTGCACCTGCTACGATTCTGACATACACAAACATCTCGCTTCCACAACACTCATTTTTTTTCATACAATGCTCGCCGGTTTCGGGTAGGTACACTTGACCTAACCTTTTTTTTCCAAGACATCCCCTATCTGATCATGAAATAGATATTGAAGGCCCCTAAAACTCTGTGATATACTGATATAATATGTACGCAACCTGGGTTCCGCGTCACCTGCCAAAACCGTATCTTTAGCATGTCGCGTAGAGTCGCTCCAAAAGGCCGTTAAACAAAGTTAGCGGGGTGATTCCACGCTCCAGGTCGATTGTCTCGGTAATAGCTGTTTATGTCCTATCCATTAGGCGGCAATGGGTTGTTTACAGTAAATCTGATGTTACCTTTTCCGATAAATTGTATGCCTCAGTTGCCGATACACACTACTTAACTAACCTCCTAACCTTCTATTCTATACTGTTATACAACGTGCCCACCAGGTTACCGCGAGAGTTTAACCACACATTGCTGAGGCCATATGGAGTAATAAATGTTATGTGAGTATTTATTGAAATGGCAAAATCAGCCATAAAAGGTAACTCGTTTTTTTTATTTTGCCAGATTAGTTTAGTGATTTGATAACATCGTGAAACACGTTAGTGAATTAATGAAACTAACTCGCAAAGCCAACTCGTTTTGTCATTTCACTCGACACGCTCAGAAATTTAATCAAATCACCCAGTAGAGGCTTTATGCCTTTGAAATGTTTTTGAAATATATATCCAATAATATCCCACACTGGGTTTAGAGTAGAAAAAAAACATCATTTTACATGTAGAGAACGTACCCTAAACAATGATTTTCAGATTTTATTTCACCATTTTATCGGCGACATAATTATACACCGTGAAATTTTAGTGGTTGTTTTCCCGAAACGAGGTGATTTAGTATCGATTGTACAATCGATTTATAATTACTATTTTGACTAGAGAGTCAAAAATCCAATTGTGAAAAACGAAAGTCGAAAATGACCGCAAACCAATAGTAACGCTTCGTTGGTACCTAACCTATCGTACGATCGTACGCTACTTGTACCAACGAAGCGTTACTATTGGTTTGCGGTCATTTTCGACTTTCGTTATTCACAATTGGATTTTTGACTCTAGTCAAAATAGTAATTATAAACCGATTGTACAATCGAAACTAAATCACCTCGTTTCGGGAAAACAACCACTAAAATTTCACGGTGTATATAGCCATATAAAAAACCAGCCTACAAATACTAACACTATAACCTAAGTCGCCTGACAGACAGACGGACATGGCAAAACTATAAGGATCCCGTGTAAACTTACGGAACCCTGAAAAAACCAATTCAACGTTAAAAAAGCTTGTATTTTTACGAGTCTTATGTCATCGGTATTGTTTACTTTCTAATAAATATCAAAACAGAATGTCTCCTACAAACTTCAATATTGCTAGAAGGACACCGCTCCGGGCAAGGATCAACTTATAGTCCTATATAAAACCCATATAACACCTCATAACTTTCTAATACACGCATGAAGTTTCACCTTTCCATGGAACACAAACCGTAAAGTCATAGCACAGCGTCGCTTTTGCAATAACAGAGTTAAGTGAGATTGGAGTTTGTGTAAGTAAGTTGATACACAAAGCCCTTTTGAAGGTGATGTCCGATACGACAAAAATAGTTTCCAATTACTTCAAGCGCCTTATAAGCCGTACTAGCGCTTCTTGGCTGCTTAAAGTTGAAGTATTAAGTTACTGAGTAACCCTTTAAATGCTCGTGGAAGCCTCAAAAACGGAGGATACACATAAGCTCCAGAACATCAGACATATTAAAACTATTAAGCTCGAGAATTTAAAGTTAAGTTAAATTAGTTAACTAAAAGGCTTGCCAAAGAGCTCTGCTATAGAGTGCAGCGTATTAGGTGTGAAAAGGACAGAAAATATGGAGAGACCACGCTGCGCTAAAAAAAACACAAAGGCGATGTTGGGAAAAAGGCTACTAATATTCTTATTTTTGATTAAATAATCAGGCACTGGTTTTACGGTTAGAAACAAAAGGTATAATTATTAAAGTCATCTCAAAAACCATAGACAGTAAAAAATCTTTAAAAATAACTTTGAAAAGGTGTACAATCTTGCACATTCTCATGCGATGTGTCCTTCATACAACTAGGTACTTCATATAACTTTAGATTTAGGAAATCCCTTGCGAAATACCGAAATATCAATTCAAATCCCAAATGTAGTCGTTAACGGCGAAACCAGGGGTAAATGCTAGTATATTTAATAACCATAGCTCGGACAGGTCATAGCAAAACAATCGCATCACAGTAATAGAACAAGATTAATAGAGTCGTATTATGTACAATATTATTTAATTATATTTTTCAAATACATTTATAACGGTAACCCGAAATTGGTCAGATGTTTGTCCACAGCGTTTTTAATTACACCATATTTAAAATATTTTATTATAACCATATTTAAATAGTTTTACAAATTTCATTTGACGTAAAACTGTTTCAGTAATGCCGCTTTGACAAAAGTATAACAGAACTGCAACCTAAAAAGGTCAAAAGTTAATTGGGATAATATTCGCTTTAGATAATCATAATCTTAGGTACAACATTACGACTCTATTGCATCTTGTCCTACTACCGTATCTTTTTTTTATTTATTTTTATATTAGCACATACATAACAATATATTAAAAGTACGCCAAACTGTGAAACAGTTTGTTGGTGTCACGTTCTGACAATAAGATTCTTGTGCAAAGTGATGCTTACTAACTACATAACTTTACTAAAGATAATTATAAAATATACAAACGAAGACTCAGTCACCATACTCATGCAGTTTTATTACAGGGCTATTATCTGTTTTTAATCATAATCTTAGGTACCCTATTACGACTCTATTTAATCTTGTTCTATTTCCGTATCTATTTTTGCGATGGCTTATCCGAACTATGATAATAATTAATAACACTACAAATTTCTATACAAAATATTGAGACTAATTACTCTATACTGAACCATCTGCTAATACATCTAACGTCAAATTCTGAGCACATTAGAACCAGAACATACAGGAAACCAGCGAAGTCATTCGACCCTGAAAACACCCGTTTTCCCATTTTCGCAAATAATATAATACTCTCAACCCTTTGCTCGTCGTATTATCAACTCGAATAATTAAATTACGTTCACAATGACAGGAAGAGGCCCATACAAAATGTTACGATTTGTACAAGCATGAACGGACCAATGGATACAATGCATGACAACGCAGTACTGGGGTTAATTTCAACAGTAAGGCTCGAAAATTTTGTTATATTTTGATATATAGGTTAGGTTAGGTTAGGTTATATAGGTTAAGGTTATTAAAATATTATAGGTAGGTAATAGGTAACTATATAATATCATAAAAAATATATGTAAATAAAAAATGTTAGTTGCTTTTATAATCTACAAATTATTTATTTACGCATGTAGTCTTATGTAGCTATTAGTGTGCAGTTTATTTATCTATCTAAACAGCGATCCGGGTGTCACCAACGGTACTGGCTGAAACTCAGCGCTGGGGTACTATAAACGCCCCAGCATTATGCTGAGCCAGTGTCCGATCAAATCTGGGCTCCACAGAAAACCAGCGTTGCTGCACTCACTGTGTAGCAACACATGCTGAGTGGAGACCCTTTTTCGGTGACAATTGGTGTCACTACCATAACAAACTTGTTTATTAGGTGTATTACTGTTGTTTTCTACTGTTTGGTGGTGGTACTCTTGTAACCTTAAAGAAAATATGTTTCTTTCTTTCGATTTGCAACCGCAATGACACATTCTATCATATTTTGACAAAAGATCAAACGTGTTCCCTAGACAACAACGAGCACAGTACGAAAACCTATTGTACCAACCACGTTGTCGTTCAGATATTTACAAACGCAATGCTTATAACATGTCAATAAAGCTGTTCAATAGTCTTGCAGATGAATTCAAAAAATTAAATGGGCAGATGTTTAAAAACAAATTGTCAAAATGGCTTTTGGATAAGGTCGCGGGTGAGCAAAGTAATTGTTTTAGTTCATTTTGGATAACTGTTTTTACACGGTTTTAGAATATCAACTTATTAATAAATGGTAATATATGGCATATATTGATATATTCCTTTTCTTTTTTTAGCAATTACTGTATTAAAATTTTAGTGACATGTACCTATGTAATATTTAATGACATAATATTTAAATTCTTATTATTATCATTAGTATTTTATGACAAATTCAAATTCTTAATTGATAAGGGCATGTAATATTGTTTAACCCTGACGGATTATAATTTTAAATTGCATGATTACTTTTAGTTTTTTTGATTATAAATGTGTGTACACCTGTAAGGGTAGAATTTGGTGAAACCATAGCCTGAATATAATATTATACCTGTATTTGTTACCTGAATTTCATGCACAATAAATGATTATGATTATGATTATCTTTAGCTTTCGTGTTGTCTTTTGTTTTGTAAAAATATTGATGATGTGTCTTGTGTTGTTGTAAATAAATGTAATTTTTAGGGTTCCGTACCCAAAAGCTAAAAACAGGACCCCATCACTGAAACTTCTCTGTCCGTCCGTCCGTCCGTGTGTCGCCAGGCTGTACCTCGTAAACCGTGATAGCTAGATAGTTGAAACTTTCACAGATGGTGTATTTCGGTTGCCGCTATAACAATAAATATTAAAAATATAATAAAATAAATATTTAAACGGGCTCCCATACAGCAAAGCAAACGTGATTTTTCTTGCTTGATTTTGCTCGATATTGATAACGGGAACAGGTAGACGCTTGGAATATTCACAGAATATTTAGTTACATATTCAGTTTAAAAATAAATAATTAAATTATAATAAAACAAGTATTTAAGGGGGGCTCCCATACAAACGTGATTTTTTGCCGTGTTTATAGATAATGGTACGGAACCCTTCGTGCGCGAGTCCGACTCACACTTGGCCGATTTTTCTTTCTCTCTTTAAAACGTCGCAGCGTCAACGTTGCGACAACACAACGCACCAGTGGAGCCGCACTCTAAGACTGTTCCATACAGGTGTTACATTTTAAGGATTACAAGCTCCTCGTACTTAGTTTGCTATGGCTGCGGTCCCGAACACACCCGGGGTATTAATGCACCCAAATTAATTCGAAACTAGTTAGGGTTTGACGGTTAGTTCGGTTATTAAATACAGTTTGGAAGATACTCTAGGGCCGGACTAAAAGTTCCGGAGTTTAGGATTCACTGGCTTTGGAAGTTGAATGTGTATTGTTTCAGAGCTTCCATTAGTTTATAAATTCTCTTGCGAAGAATCGCACTGAAACTATTGATCCTCGCCTCCGCAAACATCCTTGATGCACTGCACCAGCGCAGCAGTCCCATCAGCATCCTGTATCCGTTGTTATATTGGACCCGCAAGGCCTTTAGTGTATTTTTAGTGCATTTTACCTAACCCATTCCAATAAGACGTGATGATACTTTGTATGGAAAAATTGTGTGTCACAGCACAAATTATTGGAAGAGGTCTGGGCCCTATTTAATAAAAATTACAAGTTGTAAATTGTATCAACAGGTTACAATTCTACAAGTTTCTGTTTAATAAAAATTTTAATTTACAAAGTTATGGTGGAAAATTTACAAAATTGTAAAATTTTACCTACAATTTCACATAATTCTGTTTAATAAAAATTTTCACTTCACAGGTTTGTTGTATGATTGTTTACAATTTTGTATGGAAATTTACTTTATTAAACAAGTAATTGTACTTACAAGTTTACATATTTTGTAAATTGTAGTATAATCCCTACAGGTAACCTAGGGATCTGTCAGAAATTAATGAACGATCTGAATAATTAAAAATCATGGTTCTAACAACGAGTAGTGACATTAGCTTGAGGTCCCGGGTTCGATTCCCGCGTCAGGGCTGATATTTGTAAAAAATACGAATGTATGTTCTAGTGTTTAATATGCATTTAAATATATATACTTATTTATCCGTTGCCAAGTACCCATAACACAAGCTTTGCTTACTTTGGAACTAAGTACCTATATTTATTTATATACCAGCAAATATTGCTTATAGTTTTTTTTTAATGGCCGAACGCCATGATGCCGTGTCACTTCGTGTGGAATCGAAACGAAAAAGATCAGGCCTAGGCCGCAATGTTGTATGAAAATCCATTATTGACCTCTCGTCTAGCCGCACCTGCAACGTGATACTTCGCGGCCATAAGGAACATAACATTAATATTATCATTGCATGTTTGAGAACAATCTCTTTATTCTCGTAAATTAGAGACAAAATTGTAATTTTGTTGTTGTTCTCCGTGACTTCAATAGGTTAACCAATTCAATAATTTCTTATTTATTAATAAGTCTACCCTCGTTTAATTGTAGTGTAGTGTAGCAAACTTGTAGCAAAAAATTACATTTTACGTAAATTGTACCTTACAATTACAATTTTGTAAATACAATATTGTCAGCAACAGGCATTTTTTTACATATGTGAACCTTTATTAAACGGCGTTTACAATGGTGATAATTGTAAATTTTTAATTTGTAAGTTTCTTACTTATTTGTAGAATTTCTTAAACAGCACTAAACTTGTAGTACAATTTAACAAATATGTCAGTTTTTTACAAAATTGTTGGATTGTAATGTTTATTAAATAGGGCCCTGGTGTCCATGAACGTCCTGATAAACTATATTTCTTTGTAATACCTACTTTACGATTACAATGCACAATCTCGACCGCTCGTAGTCTGTCTCTAACACAAGTTTACGGCTCGGGGACAAAAAGCCAATCCGCCATTTTTACTGCGTCCACATCACCCAATAAAACACAAGTTATAATCGAAGGCCGCCCCCGGCGCGCACCATAAGGCTGTGGTCACACCAGTGTCGGCAATGGCGTGGCTTCAACATTTTCGTAAGACAATCTGTAGCACAGAATAAATAATAGTACCTACTAACGTACAGAAGGATCACTCTCGAACAAAAGTCAACTTTAGGTATAAAAACTTGCTTAATCTTACTGCTTGCACGCGAAATTGAAACTTATCGTGTGATACGAGCGTTAATATTCCGCTGGGCACCGCTGATCCGAAACCAAGGGCACAGGGTTCTCACTCGCCAATATTTGGTAGGTATATAAATAAAGATAACAGTGTGTATTAATTCAGTAAACTAGCTTTAAACGCAACAGTATCTTTTATACGGATTATAAGATCGTTTAGAAGTCATCGTTTGTTGCAAAAATCACAGAAAAATAATTACGCGCGCCGCGGCTAGCGTGCGCACCGAATGCCGAGCGACAACCTACTGCCATACGCCTCCCCGGGAGGCGCGCCGGCCGAACATACCTAAACTGCGGACTGAAACCCCCCTGTCTGTAGTAAAAAAAACACCATCACCGAGTGAGCAAATGGCGAATGGAAGAGGCGTGAGCGAGGTGCGTCTTTTGTTGCGACACGTCGCATTTAATGTACATTTACATCACCATTGAGAGAGAGATTTATACATATTCGATACACAGGACAAACCGTGGTAAAGGGCCCGCGTGGGAACTACGGCCTAAGCTCTCTCATTCTACGACGAGGCCTGTGCCCTGTGGGGGGTGCGCCTCGATAGATATAACAACATTTGATATAACTGAAACATTTGGTATAATGCTACATTTGATATAATGCGATTTACTCAAAGAGTAAACTTCGGAGGATTGATATTAATTCTATTTGATATGCATTAGGTTAGGTTAGGTTAGTTTATTTTATAAAAGAATCGTAGAATGTTTACTTCTCGAGTAAATCGAATTATGTCAAATGTAGCATTATACCAAATGTTACAGTTATATCAAATGTTGTTATATCTATCATTACACACCCCTTTTTATTGAAAAACGCTTTTATAAAAAATAGTAATATTAACTACATACGAAACCAAAAGAGTGTAAATGACCCGAGTATTTTCTTTCAAATTGTTGCATATTAGCTGGGACTTATCTTCCAAAAGTGTTTTTCCATAAAAAAACACGTTTTAATGCTCAAAAAAAAATAGTAAGGGCTGGTATGATGACTACGATAAGAATGTCTGCAGGATTTAACTTTTCTCTCCACTAAGCGTACCTTCGGTCGGTGTGGCTGCAGCCTATTGTGCAATTTGCCGCGAAATTGCTCCGTATATAAACACGCGAGCACCAAGCCTCATTTGCCTTCTATTTGGTGAACACTCTGAAGATCGAACAGGAACGAAATCTATCTGTGATATCGGAAGGAACGCCCTAAAGTAGTGGAGGAGGAAACGCGCGCATAAATGAAAATAGATTACTATCAATGTTGGGAATTTTTCTCTACGATTTTTGCTATCCAGTTAGAATTTTTATTTCTGGAAATTATGGTGTTTTCTTACTCAGATTCATTAATTAAAGGGTAAACTCTAACATTATGCTTCTAACGCGTGCGAAGATAAATAAATAAATAAATAAATAAATATCATGGGACAATTCACACCAATTGACCTGTCCGCTACGCTAGTACGAACGCTTTAGCCTAGTTGGTAGTGACCCTGCCTACGAAGCAAGAGGTCCTGGGTTCGAATCCCGGTCAGGGCATTTATTTGTGTGATGAGCACGAATATTTGTTCTTGAGTTATGGATGTTTTCTATGTATTTAAGTATTTATTTATCTATATAAGTATGTTTATCGTCGTCTAGTACCCATAGTACAAGCTTTGCTTAGTTTGGGACTAGGTCGATTTGTCTAAGATTGTCCCCTAATATTTATTTTAGACGACCAGATGGCCTAGTGGTTAGTGAACCTGACTATGAAGCCTGAGGTCCCGGGTTCGATTCCCGTGTCGGGGTAGATATTTGTATGAAAAATACGAATGTTTGTTCTCGGGTCTTGGGTGTTTAATATGTATTTAAGTATAAAATAAATAAATAAAAAATAAAAATCATTTATTTCAGGACGAGGAGTCCCATATACAATGTGTTAGTTACATTCTTAATATCTATGTATCTATCTATATAAGTATGTTTATCCGTTGCCTAGTACCCATAACACAAGCTTTCTTAGCTTACTTTGGGACTAAGTCAATTGGTGTGAATTGTCCCGTGATATTTATTTATTTATTTATTTATTTATTTTATTTATTTTAGTCCCAAAGTAAGCTAAGCAAAGCTTGTGTTATGGGTACTAAGCAACGGATAAACATACTTATATAGATAGAACAAACATTCGTATTTTTCATACAAATATCTGCCCCGACACGGGAATCGAACCCAGGACCTCTAGCTTCGTAGTCAGGTTCTCTAACCACTAGGCCATCTGGTCGTCGGAAGAAGTATCGTATTCATCCGACTGTCGAAGGAGGGTTATTATATTTATAACTAGCCTTCCGACCGCAGCTTCGCCCGCGATAAATCAATTTTCCCGTAGTAAAAGGTATTTTCCCGCGGTAAAAAGTAGCCTATGTCACCCAGTGATAATGTAGCTTTCTAACGGCAAAATAATTTTTGAAATCGGTCCAGTAGTTTCTACGTATATTCGTTACATACAAAAATACAAATCTTTCCTCTTTATAATATTAGTGTATAGTGTACCTATGTATAGTGTAAAACTACAACACTCTCTGCTGCTAAATGAAAGATCCACGAAATTAACAATGTCTAGTCACTTTTTGCAAAGAACTATGACTTACCATTGAATTAAATATGGATATCTAAAAACAATACGTATTATTTGAAAACAATATAAATTTGTTCCCCAAGACACAGGTCTTTGCCTAGTTTGGGGGGGCGGAATCTTCGACGATTTACGTAACTTTTCGGTACATACCTATTAAGTTGTAGAGCTGTGTATGTTTATTACTTCATTGTTTGTTATCTTTGTTTTTTTTTGTGTGAAATTGTGTGTACTTTCTTGTATAATGTGTGTCTGGTAAAAGTGAATAAATGTCTTCTTTCTTTCTTTCTTTCTTAAGGTCTCACGTGTTACAAGTAATTTGCTTGATTTGGTTTGTACAATAAATATTCTTATTATTATTACATATACATACTTTTAAAGAAATGGTTACCATAGTAATTGTTCGTGATGGATGACTAAGTTTCAAACCGCTATTACTCAATAAGTTGCTTAGGTGACTAGACATTTTTTTTCGTAGACCTTTCAAATAACAAAACTTTCGTTTTACCGCACCGCGCATCCCAAGATGCCCATAAAACGTAAGGTGACGCGTCTTTATAAGAAAGTATAAATACGGTAGGCGCGATCTTGATTGCAAATCTCCAGAAAGCCACTTTAGCAAAATTTACTGGTGCTCCCAGCTCAAAGAGATTCTAGGTAAGAATTCATTTAGGTTTTTGAATAAATTGTGCCAGATTTTAATTATAAATGGGCTTTTATATTTGCACTTTCCGAGCACTAAATAAAACGTGTTTTTTCCTAACTTCGGAATTCCTGATTTTTTTAACAGGCTTGGTGCTACCGACTAAACTGAGTTCTCATTTCATTGAAAAACTAGCTGTTGGCCGCAACTCGGTCTGAGAAAAATATCTGCTTCAAATGTATACTTTGATAAATTCCAATATAATAACATACGGTTAGGTCAGGGTTTTTCAACCGGTGTGCCGCGGCACACCAGTGTGCCGCGTACATTTTCAAGTGTGCCGCGATGCTTAATTGCAGTCCAACCTAAAGGGTATCAATACAACCCCTACGTCCGTTACATAAAAATCAAAGCCTCTAATATACCGAATTCTTTACTGGTGTGCCGTGAAAGTTTACTGAAACTAAAAGTGTGCCGTTGACAACAAAAGGTTGAAAAACCCTGGGTTAGGTACTAACTTCAGTAAAAGAATCATAAAATTGGCCATTTCATTTCTGAGAAAAACGTGCACATAAAAATATACATTTCGGATCAAACAACCTTCCTTTTTCAAGCGATTCTAACTTTATAATACAATGTGTTAAAGCACCAACTGAATGGTACAGACAGAGATTAGAATGTTTGGAAATAATTCCGATCCGCATTGGCGTTCCCTAGTCTCAAATAGCGTATCTACTGTGTTAAAAATTTAGCTACGTTAAATACTTTAGATGTATGTTATTTAATAACATTACGAGTATAGATCTATTTCAAACAAATAAACATTGTTGAGTTTTTTGCCAAATTCTTCTCAACCGGTTATAGGTGTATGTATATGTACTCGCTTTTTATAGACGAATCTACATTGATAACGATAAAATAAATATTATGTAGAAATTTAATTTACGACGTCATTGACAAATTCGTCGATTGCATAAAAATTATAAGTCAAATTTCTACTCCATTAGTCCTGTTCCTTATGTGATTTGCACTCGATCGTCCGATCCCTAATTATTATAATTATAAATGAACTCAACATTGACAGTCCTCTTCATAATCGTCCTTGTAGTCATAGACTATGTCTATTTAACAGAGTTAGTTCTAGAAAACAGAGAATGCACGTAATTGGTCAGCGATAAGGACGATGCACCGGCACATACGTCCCGCTGCAGGGCACATATTTAAATATTATTATATACCTACTAATTTAAAATACATAATTATGATTAAGAGATGAATAAACATGACAAACATGTAATTATTTGAGATGCCACGAGAAAAATCAAAAAATCACGAGAAATATTACGAATATTCCAACAAACGGCATGTAAGCCGATCCCGCCATCGACGTATGATTGTTGACGCTCACTGACAGTTTCTGTCCCTTTCATTAGCATACAAAAGTGCAACAGAGAGAACGCCTTGCTAACTCTGTTAAATAGACAGGGTATAGCTATTTCGCTACCACGTTACCAGGCCCGTTATTTCGTACCCAGTTCGAGGTACAAAGAGTTAAAGTAGGTACTTAGAAGCAAGAATGAGTGGGAGCCGGCAGCTGTGCCCTGCGAGGGCGGGCATTAAAAAAACGTATTAAAACGAAAGGTTATGAGCCCAACGGTGTACAGTCAAGCAAAACAAAGCAAAATTGAAAAAAAAACATTAAGTAATAAAAAAAATATTATCATTATCTCAGCCTATGATATACTGAGAGGGAGGACCCAGTGGAGATTGGGAACTTCAGACACACCGTTGAATTTCTTCTCAGGTGTGTGCTCAAATCCTCACGATGTTTCCCTCGCCGTAAAGGTCATGATAAATTTCAAATGTAAATAAAAAGGCACCCCCGGACTCGAACCAACGAACCTCTGAGAGGCCATACTCGTAGATCAAACTAAAAGGCCACCACGGCTTATTATTAAAAATACGCGCGAGTTGTTCAAAATTTAAAGTTTATATTGCCTTAGAAGAAATTCAATGGTGTGTATGAAGTTCCTAATCCGCTCTGGGCCTGCGCGGGAACCACGGCTTAAGCCCTCTCATTCTGAGAGGAGGCCTGTGCTCTGCAGTGAGGCACGGATAGGCCGAAATGATTTATTTATTTATTGACGACCGCTTTAGCCTAGTTGGTAGTGACCCTGCCTACGAAGCAAGAGGTCCTGGGTTCAAATCCCGGTAAGGGCATTTATTTGTGTGATGAGCACGAATATTTGTTCCTGAGTTATGGATCTTTTCTATGTATTTAAGTATTTATTTATCTATATAAGTATGTTTATCGTCGTCTAGTACCCATAGTACAAGCTTTGCTTAGTTTGGGACTAGGTCGATTTGTGTAAGATTGTCCCCTAATATTTATTTATTTATTTATTTATTTATTGATAAAACATTTACATGGCATTACAGTAAAACCAATGCTTCACGAGACTTAGACTAACAGTTATTATGATTCACAATAATAAAACAAATTATACAAGCGAAAAATAATTTGGTTTTAACGAACATAAAACAATTTGTTTTAAACAAATAATACAACTACTTAGGGATTTTTGATAACTCCGCCGCATTCGCCTAGGTAGGTAGGTACTCGCAACATTTCTCAGGCTGTCATTTCAGTTTTTTTTTAAACTTTCATCGTCGATGCTACGAAAAAAAAACAGTCATAACGTCGTGTATGCAAACCGGGAGCAGGGCTTACCGGCTTAGAGGGATTAGCCATTCTTATTACTCGCTAAATAAAACATGGCGCGCTCTGCCAGGGAAATTAAACCGTTTGTGTGGAAAGATAACCCGGGATTTGAAACTCTTGCCTTACAGGTGTTTTGCAGGTCTAAGAAGAATAGGGATGTTGACACCACCAATCAACTGACGTACTTTTTATGAGCTGTCAAAACACAATTCTCCCATAGAGTTTGAATGGCAATAGCAACTAACTTTATGACGTCACTTGTTCGCCAACTCAATCAACTGACTATTTATTTGTTTTAAAGCAACAAAAAATCCATTTTTGCAGTTAATCGAAAATTAATCTGGTTTTCAGGGCTAAAATAAAGCGTTTTTTTACTGGAGTCGTGTCTTCGAATTATTTTTTAAATGGCGTCAACATCCCTATTACTATTGTTTAAATACTTTCACGGATTTTGGAAAAATTGATACCTGTGCTATACTTACTTTAAAAGCCGTAGGTACCTAGTAGCCTAGTGGACTTATGGCCTCTCAAGCAGAGGGTCATGGGTTCGAGCACGGTCTCGCACCTCTGAGTTTTTCGGAATTTATGCGCGATTTACATTTGAAAATTTATCATGAGCTTTCTTGAGGAAACGTGCACTGCGAAAAAATTTAATGATGATGTTCGCGTGGGAACTGCGGCCCAAGCCCTCTCATTCTGAGAAGAGACCTGTCTCTGCAGTGCGACGTAAGTATATAGGCTGGAAGGATGATTATGAACTTCGTGACAGACTGAGTAGGGCAAATACTTATACTTATACGACTTTTTAGCCACATGCACCTTTTAGCGCAAGTGACATTTTTATTTCTATTTGGTGAAGATTTGAACTAATCGTAACTTACCTATTTTTCACCAGCTAAGCTAAGCTAAGCTATATATTTTGTCGTCTGTATCTGGTGAAGGTACCTGCATGATAAAGTAAGAGATAAAGACAACAAACGTTAACGAAGTTTAACAAGCGCAAAATACAAGGGTTAAGAAAGAAGCTGACATGTTCTCGCAATTATTTATAGATACCTATTCTATTCTATATTCTAAAGTAGCAACTAACAACAGTGTAGTCCTCTGTCTGAACATTGTACATATAACAAACTGTAGAAATTAGGTTCGATAAAAAACTAAGCGCCTACTTAAACATAATAGCAAAATGTTTCTCATCTAAGTAACTTCTTCACTACCAGGCGCTATAATAAACCCGTGCCGAGCTTCATGCGCTACCTAATCAATTTTAGTTTTTTTTTATTATTATTTACTTAAATACAAACAAAAGAAGTACAGAAATACTTATCTCTAAATACCTCTGCCAAACTGCATAGCAGTTTGTTGGCAGAAAGTGTAGAACTCTCATTACTTAATAATATTAGTTATTACTTAGTATGCTATGCACTCGTGTATGTGTGCTTGAAAGCGGCTAGAATCAAAGCCGCGCGTACCTAAGCGAAAGCGACACAAATTCCCCGTCCGATGGCCGAAGGAGAACTAACGCAACTATACGGACAAGGGGGAAGCACAACGGCTCAAGATAGGTTGGTTAGTACGCGCGTGTATTTAGGTTTTTCATCGTATCTTAATTATTTTTAATGTATACTTACCGTTAAAGGATATTTACTAAATTGCTGACTAGTCAGTCAGTCGACAACGCACAGCCTAAACCACTGGAGCTACGAGGCTTGAAATTTGGTAGAAATATTCCTTATTAGGTCATAGAGGTGAAATAAGAAAAGAATTTTGGAAGTTCCTTTCCTAATACGGATAATAAAACTAAAATAATTTCATCCAAACTTCGTAGAATAGAAATTGTACCAAAATGATAACGAATTCCTTACAGAAAGTTAAATGCGAATAAAACCAATTCCTTGGTAGCTTAAAATATCTTCTTTAATATTATTCACAAGTACATATAATCTTTTTTGGGTTCCGTACATATTCAAAGGAAGCCAACTGGACACAAATACTCAGGTTTCGCAGGGTTTCGCTGTATGCCCTTCCGTCTGATTGAACTGTTTTGGACACTTCGGCCAAAGGTAACTGCTGCTGTAGAGATAAACTACGATGACATGTTCCGCCCCTTCACATTACTATTTCAATGTGTTTAGTCACATATTTACGAAATCATTTTTATTTAATAGTATCTGCTTTTGTTTGACGGCTGCCTCAACACGCACACATGCGTTGAAAATTTTGGCGTGCTTTATACATTGAAGACTTCTTGAATTGTGGAGGGGCGGGCCATGTTATCGTAGATTATCTCTACTGTTAAACCTTCTATGGCTGTTATGTTATAACAACAAGTACCTACCCAGCTATTTGACAAAAGAAATACACAAAACGTAACTTAGTTTTTCTGGTGTTTCTTAGATTGTCGGTAACGAGAAACGCGTCACAGTTCAATATTAAGGTACCACACAAAATTGTCCCATCACGTTTTGACAGCTTAAAAAGAATGTCAACTTCGAGTTTATTTAGTCCCAAATTAAAATTCGTAACCATACAGAACAGTCGCACTTTACCGTTTATAAGGTTCCGTAACTAAAGGGCGCCAACGGGACTCTATGACTGCGACTCCGCTGCCTGTACGTCTGTCTGTCACCAGGCTGTATCTTGCGAACCCTCTACTTATGACTGCTACTCCGCTGTCTCTCCGTCTGTCTTTCCTTCGATTACAGGGTCTCTTAAACCGTAATAGCTCTGAACACTTGATTTTCACCGATTATGTGTTAGGTACTGTGGGGGCTACAACAACACACACTAAAAAAAAAAGTTATAAATTAAAGGGGATCGTCATACAAGGAACGCGTTTCCTGTTTCCATTCCTGTATTATTTGGGCCATTCTACTTTTCGTTGACCAGTCATTTTTTGTACTGTGCTCTTCAAATATTTTTTTTACAAAAACGGTAAAGTCCTCGGTTTAAATCATTAAAGATTTAAATAGGCACATAATTAAGCTTACATTTAAAATTATCACTACGTATAAAAAGTAATCATTATTATCTATAAAGTAGGTAACGCAGTGGACATGCATGTCCCCGCCATTTGTATGGAAATTGATGTATTTTCCGCTGAGTTACCAATTTTTTCCACAAAAATTCTTTGAATTTAAAGTTTTATTGCTTTAAAACATTAAATTTAGGTGTTTCAGTTTGTATATAAGTTATTTACACTTGAAAAAAATCACCAGGTATGCCTTATATTTCACAAAAGATTAATGGTTACTTAAAAGTAGAATGGCCGATTTCTTGTTTTTACTGAACTATGTTTAGAACATTGTACAGAGTTACGGAACCCTTCATGTACACTTGACCGGTTTTTTAACGTCCCATGCCTTTATTCTTGCCTTAACGAGAGTAACGGGATACTCCGTTAAACAGGAACATCGTTAACTGCTTGTTAAGATTAAAAACTGTGGCCAAGTAATGAGACAGGACAATGGTTGGCGGACGGGTTCCGTAGAACTAATGAGGGTTTTCTGTCGGGTATCGCTAGATGGCGCTAGTCCGTTTGAAGTTACATTCTTGCTTGAGATTAGGGTTGCCTTAAAATTATGTAAAAATGATGTGTCATGATAAAACACTGACATGACAAGGACATCACCCTAAAATTCCTGTCATTTTTTCTTGTAACGTATTAGCAGAATTAAATTTTTATTTAAGTTATGTTGATTATTAGTAGGTACCTAGGTACCTGTTGTTATGAAAGAAATATTGTCCGTATTTTTGATTAAGTGATCAAGATGATTAAGTATTTAGTAAGAACTTGCATTTATCATTCCATTAATTAAAACTGTGTAAACTTTGTAATACTTAAACATCTTTAATTTTGGTCATATGAAAAAAGTGTGTAAATCGGTCCATCCGTTTGGAAGCTACGGTTGTCACAGACAGACACTGACACAACATAGCCTTCAAACTTATAACACCCCTCTTTTTGTGTTGGGGGTTAAAAACTAAAAGCTGCTGAATCAAACACTTAGTGTATTTTGGGCCTAGGACGTTTTGAAAATTAGTCATTATGAGAATTGTGTGTTTTGATACTTCCATGTGTATATATTTTAGTGTATTTTGGGAATGAGACGTTTTGGGAATAAGTTTAAAAATGAGACTCGATCCATTTAAAATTGAGTTATATTAAGAACCGCTCTTTTTGGTAGTAAGTCCATTTCATCTCTTATGAGAAAAGGTCTTTTAGATCTTAGGTCGTATTGAGTAATGGGGATTTCGAGATTAGTTCCAAACAGCCTGGACGGAGATTTTCGATACACAGGAAAACAAATCCTTTATGAAAAAAAATCGTGCGTGCAGTTCCTCCGCGCGGAAGAAGTAAAACTTCGTAATGGGGAAATGAAAAAGGCACTTATACATCAATATGAACCTAATTGCAATAACTTAAAGAACTAAATTACTCACTAGATGGCGCTTTTACCAAGTCTCATACATTTGCACAGATAGTATGAGTTCTGCATCGCACTATCGAAGTTTTTAACATCCGTTAGTATAATATATAATGCGAGATTACTTGCTTCGGCAGTGCATATACTAATGCTTTCATACCTCCTCCATGGTAGCGTTAAACGTTTAACGCAACCTTGTTGGAAGTCGCATTAGAAGTTTCACTTCAAAAAAATGGAATACCTAGTATAATTTGGGGCCCCACTCAGCAAAACGTTACGGCAAGTCACAACTCTCTTCTTCAGTGGGACCCATTTAAAAACAAAACACTACAAACTAAACACTGTGACGACACGAACGCCACCGGCAAGTATAGTTAGTAAGTAGGTATACCTAAGTAATATGTAAAAGACAAAATTCCTTTACACAAGTAAAACATAAACAATCCCACAATGTCAACATTGAAACATCATTTTGCACCCGTCGTCAATGTTTGTCATTGTTTGTTTTCAATGAGATACAGTAAAACATAGAAATCGGCACTTACCACCACAAGTTTCTCTAAAGTCGGGACAGCAGTCTCCCAATTTCAAGCAGGCGTGGTCACAGTAGCACGGTTTGTCCGTCAGGTCCTCAATTATGGCGTTTTGATGTGCCTTCTGCACCACGCAGGAACTGTCCCGCCCCGGACAGCAAAGGTTGGCATCCCTACAGTAGTTCGCACCACAGTTGCCAGCCAAGAAAAAAACGAAACACAACCAGTACCGCAGCATTTCAAACACTTTTTTTAAACACTGATTTTATTTTTAAATTTACAAACTGCCAGCAGTTCAGCGACTTTGCATTCCGATTTGTAGATCTGAAACCAAAGAGAAAGTTCGTTATAGGCTTTTACAAACTTCGGAAAACGGATTGAGCGCTTCGGTAACTGGGAATGGAGTGAAAAGGCTTTTGAAATAAAGTTCGAATATTTTTTGTTTAACTTTTTTTTAGTAACAAAAAATGGAAACGGGTGAAAGAACATTGGATAAAAAAAAGCAAAAAGTGATTTACACCAGTGCCTCCTGTGAGGTTTGAACTCACGACCCCTGGTTTACGAGACCAGTGCTCTACCACTGAGCTAAAGAGGCTTACGTAAGAGGCAACGAAATAGGCGTAGACTTGCTCTAAGTCATTTATTACAATGAAGAACGTATTTCAGTTGACTGTTTTTAGGGTTCCGTATTAAAATACTTATGCCTGCCAGTAAGAATCATTTTACAGACTTAAGACCGCCTTATGAGTTTTTATCACGGAAAATAAAATTGCATAGTGCCCGCGGGATAGCGATAAACAAATTCTTTGCTGACGGAGTCGCGGGCAACAGCTAGTATTATAAATGCGAAAGTGTGTCTGTCTGTCTGTTACCTCTTCACGCTTAAACCGCTGAACCGATTTAGACGAAATTTGGTATGGATATAGTATGAGACCCTGGGAAGGACATAGGATTGTTATTATCCCGGGAAATGGCATAATTCCCACGGGATAGCGATAAACGTTTTGCAGACGGAGTCACGGGCAACAGCTAGTATTGTATAAAAAACCCTGTCGTGGGCTAATTACAACGTGTTATCGTAACACCCTGTATAGTAAAGTTGAGGTCTCTCACCGGTCGTCGACCCCACGCGATATCGCGCCACACACAACCACATGTTACTGTCATTCATTAGCTAGGTACTGATTGGTGCCAAAGATAACTTAACGGCGATTTTTAGGGTTCCGTACCCAAAGGGTAACAACGGGACCCTATTACTGAGACTCCGCTGTCCGTCCGTCTGTCACCAGGCTGTATCTCATGAACCGTGATAGCTGGACAGTTGAAATTTTCACAGATGATGTATTGCGGTTGCCGCTATAACAAATACTAAAAAACAGAATAAAATAAATACTTAAGGGGGCTCCCATACAACAAACGTGATTTTTTTGCTCGTTTTTGATGAATATTGATAACGGCAACAGGTAGACGCTTGAAATATTCACAGAATATTTAGTTAGGTATATATGCACTTTAAATATAAATAATTAAAAAACAAATATTTAAGGGACTCCCATACTACAGACATGATTTTTTTGCCGATTTTATAGATAATGGTACGGAATCCTTCGTGTGCGAGTCCACTCGCAATTGGCCGGTTTTTCTTTGTCTTTTAGGGTCTCGTTCTTCAGTCAATCCTCTCGAACTAAAAGGTCGTGGCTTCGCACCCAGTCTCGAAGATTTCGGAAATTACGTGCTAAATTACATCATCTCATCATAATTCTCATCAGAATGAGAATTTCTTCAACCCAATTTGTTAAGAATTATTTAGGAAAATACATCTAGTTCAAACAAAACAGAAAATAAAATATTTTGATCTATTTTATTTAAATCAGATAGGTAAGCATATTTTTCGCTATTTATAAAATACCGATTTTTTTTGTTGCGAACATTTCTTGTCAGTTTCAAATTGTTTTATTTCAAAAATAGGTTAAGTGAAAAAAGAAAAAATATAATATGCATAGTAATGCGTAGGTATTTCATCTAAAGATCATATAACTCACATTTTCATTTACTTATTAATTTCATTCATTCACTACTTTTTTGCAATCAGTACTCTATGTAGCTGTGTGTGTAATCATTCGCCTCATCTCTCGTGGCGTTACCTATAGAGGCGATTTAGCAACCACATGCATCGAGTTGGAAATTCAACCTTATTGATTTCACTATACTTGACTACAGGTGTATACATACGTCACAATTTCCATTGTAATTATTGAAAATACGACTAGCTTTAAAACTGTCCATTGTCAGGTATGTATTCGATAGCTGCTTTTGATTCTGTTGTAGTATGCTCCAGTAAATGGGACCTTTTTGAAGGTCAACACTTTAAATTGGTGGCAGACACAAAATTTTGGATCTGTTTTCTCTAACCATAAGCCTATCTAAGTATGTATTCGTGAACGCATCACCAGTATTCACGGATACATACGTGGGGATGCAAATCGAAAACAAAGCTTAAGCGTTTTTGCTGCCGCATTGGATATTAACTAAACAATGTGATTTTATCTTAACCGTCTGTCAATCTGCTGGGTAACGCGCGTGAAATTGAACGGCGACGTGCGAACGCCACGCCCGTCACTGGACCAGTCTTGACTTAAGCTACCTAGTAACGGACAGAATAAAATAAGTTTTTATCAAAAAAATACACACATACGAGGGGCGTTCAATATAAAGTGAGAATGAGATGCAAACTCTTTTAATATTACGAAATTAAATACTGGCCAGTAAAGCTAATCTATCTAGCTGATTGCTATGAAAAAAAAAAACTAACTGTCTTTTGTTTAAAAAAATATACGGTAATTTCTTTGCAATGCTATTGAGTACGTTAGCGAAAATGGAGAAAATTGAACTGCGCGCCGTTATCAAATACTTGTATTTGAAATATTTTTCTACGGACCAAGTCAATTTGGATTTGCGGGACACTTTAGGGTCTAATGCTCCTCCGTATTCGACAGTCGCACGTTGGTGCGCCGAATTTAGACGTGGAAGAACATCGACAATGGACGACCCCCGCTCCGGACGCCCTACTACAGCAGTAACTGAAGAAATTGTGAAAAAAGTCGAAAACTCAGTTTTGGCGGATCGTCGTGTCACAGTTCGTTTTATTGCTGAAAATGTAAAGATTTCAACGGGGAGCGTGCATAATATTTTACATGAACGCTTGGGTATGAAAAAGGTATCTGCGCGTTGGGTACCAAGAATGCTTACTGACACGCAAAAACAAACTAGACTAGAGATTTGTCAAGAAGCTTTGAACCTGATGCAGCAAGACCGGGAACTTTTTTTGGCGCGATTTATAACAATGGACGAAACATGGCTCCATCATTACGACCCTGAAACGAAACTGCAGTCTATGACATGGAAAAGGCCATCATCTCCAACTCCGAAGAAATTCAAGGTGAGCCCATCTGCCGGTAAGGTCATGGGCTCTGTTTTTTGGGATGATAAAGGGGTATTAATGATTGAGTATCTCGAGCATGGAGCCACTATTACGGGCACTTTATACGCCAAACAAATAGCAACATTGCGCAATGAGATCCGCGAAAAACGGCGAGGTAAACTCTCGAAAGTTGTGCTGTTCCACCAGGACAATGCCCCGGCACACAAGTCCGCCGTTGCAATGGCTGCAATTCGTGATGCTGGGTTCGATATCCTTAAGCATCCTCCGTATTCACCAGATCTCGCTCCCAGTGATTTCTACCTATTTCCGAGATTGAAACAATTCCTGAGAGGCCAGAAATTTGAAGACGACGACGCGGTAGTCGCTGCAGTACAAGATTTTTTAAGTACTCAAGATGAGACCTTTTTTAAAAATGGAATTTTAAGTTTAGAAAAAAGATATACTAAGTGTATTATGCTAAAAGGTGACTATGTCGAAAAATAAAATGACATTTAGTAAAAGTTGTTTATAACATACTCATTCTCACTTTTTATTGAACGCCCCTAGTATTATGTATATACACACATCACTCCTGTATCCCCAAAGGGGGTGGGCAGAGCACACGCAACAATACATTAGGTATTTACGTTTCGGGGCTAATTTTAGCAATTTTAGGTATAAAGTGAGTTAAAAGTGGTATTGGAAAACTAAAGGACCTGGGGCTAAATTCAGGAACGGCCCAACACGGTTTGCGAGCGGTAATTCAATCGTTTGCGAGAGGATAGGGCTGAACTGCTGTTCAGGAACGCCAAAAATCACTGGTTTGCGAGAGGTTTGGGTTGAGCTTGGGATGAGCCTTATTTATTTATTTGTTTATTTACAAAGCGAATTAACAGGAAAATAAGCGTGGACAGCGTGGGTCGCGGTGGGGCTTTGCCTGCCACGCACTCGTTCGGAACAGACCACGCGTGTATCAGTGACGTCATTTCGTGCGCAGCGTGCTCGTGCACTACTGTGGAAGTAATATCTACCTACATTTTCATACAAAGCGTTTTGTACCCACGTGTGTAGCTTGACCGTGCGCAGCAGTGGGGTTCCGTCCGGCCTTAACCTATTTCCTTAGTCGTTTCTTACTACAGGGTGTTACAAAATTACTGTTCATGGGGTTTCAGGCTTTAGGGGTTATTTTGTAACACCCTGTATATCCACGGAAGAAATGGAGAGGTAAGTCTAAACCCGACACCTTTTTTCTAACTGTACTTTTTGTTGACTGTACTTGCATTGTGTTGCGTTCTTATTTATTTCAATACTATCTCCACTTATTTTCCTTGCAATTGTGTATTGAAACTGAGGGAAGTAGATATCCTACAATAATTGACTCCAGCAATCCCTTTGCTAAAGTTAATTGGATATGCAAAGCCATTCACGTTGCAGCGGTTTTAATAGAAAAAAATCTTCGTAAGCATTGGCCCCTCGGCGCCATCAATTAACTGACGGATTGACATTTAATCCATAAAGTTATTATGCGGCATCGAATTAATGGTGCTCTGCGCAAACACCATCAGATAATAAACTGTGAATTATGGGCAAATACAGACATTAAACAGTCTTGGTTTTAATACTAAATTATCCCTAGCTATACTCCATTTAACAACAACATTATATTGCGGCTCGTGAACAGTAATCTCTTTACAATTTGTACTAGAGTAACAATTGACGACACGCAAATAAAGTGACATTAAAACCATTTTATTTTGCGGCTCCCAGACTATTGTACTGTACTATATTTGCTAGGTAAGAAATAGTTGACGAGCCGCAATATAATGATGTTGTGGTTTTCAATTTTAAATTAAATGAAGTATAGACGATGCTTAGATGGTTTAAAAGCCGCGTTGGCCCAGCGGCGGTTTGAACTATCCCTCAGGCAGAGGCTCGTGGATTCAAGCGGGCTCACACCTATTTATTTTTCGAAATTTGTGTGCGAAATTACATTTAAAAACCATGGGCTTTACGGTGAAGGGAAACATCGTAAAACTGCTCCCACCTGCAAAGAAATTTAATGGTATCTCTGAAGTATCCAATACTACGCTCCAAGCCCTCTTTCATTCTGAAAGGAAAAAAGAAAGAAAGAAAAAAAGAAAGAAAGAAAGAAATATTTCTGCATGGAGGCCTGCGCCCTCCAATGGGACATATGGGTAAAACTCATAAATTTCAAATGTAATATCGCACGTAAAATACGCTTCGTTAATAATAGATTTCAAACATGTAAACCATCATCAATTGAGCGTTGACAATACAAAATATTACAATACCGTAAAACCATTGTTTACTGAACAACGAGCACAATGGAATTTGTATCGCACAAACTCAAAGACGGGATAGTGTTTAGTTTCTTGATTATTATGACGGGTACTTCGGTACACTCCCTCCAATTTTATTTGACACGAAATTGTTAAATGTTGCAGAAAACCAGTCAAGAGCGAGTCGGGTTCGCAATTGAAGGACTCCGTGCGTGCATATTTGCGTTAACTATACAATGTGAAAAGTCTTGACTGATTGACTGACTGAGACTCTCTTTTTTAACTGTTTTAAACTTTCGTGATTTTCACTCATAATTACTATACTAAACTGGGCTTATCACGTAATAAATATTTTTGTTAACTCGTGACCACGGCTGCTGCGATGTGGCCGAAACGTCGAGGTAAAGAAATAAATATTTATTGCGTGATAAGTCCCGCTTAGTATAGTAATTATGAGACTATCATTCTAAAAAAAATAAAAATTAACGACCGCTTTAGCCTAGTTGGTAGTGACCCTGCCTACGAAGCAAGAGGTCCTGGGTTCGAATCCCGGTAAGGGCATTTATTTGTGTGATGAGCACGGATATTTGTTCCTGAGTTATGGATGTTTTCTACGTATTTAAGTATTTATTTATCCATATAATTCGTACTAAATACAAACTGAAATATAGATGCACAGAAAAAACCCCAGAAAAAAGACCAATGCTGGGAATCGAACCCAGGTCCTCAGCATTCCGTGCCGCGTGCCATACCCCTACACCACCACTGGTCTAGAGATTAGACACGAATCTTTCCTATACATCATACATTTCAATCTGCTAAATCATCACCTTATGCAGTGACAAGCGCACATCTATGTTACACCCTCATCGAGAGATTTTAACACTCCTTCGGAACTAACCGCTCACCTGGACAAGAGATGGCGCTACTGTGCAACTTTAAACAAGTTAGCTATGAAGTATCTTTTTTTTGTACTTATTTTTTCAACTTCATTTTTTTTTTTTTTTTCTGGGGTTTTTTCTGTGCATCTATATTTCAGTTTGTATTTAGTACGAAATATATGATTTCACGGGATGACCGTAAAAGTAATAAAAAAATGAAGTTGAAAAAATAAGTACAAAAAAAAGATACTTCATAGCTAACTTGTTTAAAGTTGCACAGTAGCGCCATCTCTTGTCCAGGTGAGCGGTTAGTTCCGAAGGAGTGTTAAAATCTCTCGATGAGGGTGTAACATAGATGTGCGCTTGTCACTGCATAAGGTGATGATTTAGCAGATTGAAATGTATGATGTATAGGAAAGATTCGTGTCTAATCTCTAGACCAGTGGTGGTGTAGGGGTATGGCACGCGGCACGGAATGCTGAGGACCTGGGTTCGATTCCCAGCATTGGTCTTTTTTCTGGGGTTTTTTCTGTGCATCTATATTTCAGTTTGTATTTAGTACGAAATATATGATTTCACGGGATGACCGTAAAAGTAATAAAAAAATGAAGTTGAAAAAATAAGTACAAAAAAAAGATACTTCATAGCTAACTTGTTTATCCATATAAGTATGTTTATCGTCGTCTAGTACCCATAGTACAAGCTTTGCTTAGTTTGGGACTAGGTCGATTTGTGTAAGGTTGTACCCTAATATTTATTTATTTAATCTGTTGACGTGTTACAAATTTTGCTTAATATACTCATACTCATACTCATACTCATTTATTCATAATATTTATTACATGTCATTCTTAAAATTATTTTAATATATTATTCATAGTCATCATAATAATTAATAAGTTGAAGTTTTGGCTGAAAGTTAAGGAATTCATCAAAAGTGTAGAATGTGTGCTCGAGAAGCCAATTTTTGAGTCGTCTCCTAAATATGTCCAACAAAGGAGCCGAAATAATCGCTTCACTTATACTTAGTTATAATCTTTAATTATTTAAGATTTTATAAACTAAGGAGTGCGAAAGGGTATGTCTCATCAGCGCCCAGCCAAAACCCTAGACTCTAGGAGCCTAAAATTTAGCATAGGAGTCTCTTTTAAATATTATGCAGTCAAGGAATAAGGACGAACTTATTGAAATTCCCACGGGATAGGAAATAACCGGGTTTTATATATTCGATTCAAAGTGACCCTATTTCCATAACTATGATTACTAGACTCTTCGAGTCGGCAGGTAATTATACCCAACAGTAAGAAACTTATTTCAGGAATTGTGTAAAGAAAAAACTTGTTTAATAACTACTGTTACTCGCGCTTCCATCTGTAAATAATTCGTTAGTCGTTATCCCGCGGGAACTATGCAATTTTCCGGGATAATAACTATCCCATATCCTTCCCAGGATCTCAATCTATCTCTTATACCAAATAACGTAAGGTACTTAAATCGGTTGAGCGGTTTGAGCGTGAAAAGGTAGCAGACAGACGGACAAACTTTCGCAATGATAATATCAGTAAGGATTCACTGATACCGATTATGTTGATTTTTGGATGTCTTTGCCGAATTTTACGTTTATTCAATGAAAGACATGAAGAAGCTAAGCTAATTTGAATTCTGCGCGGACGATGTAGCGGGCAAACGCTTAAATTTTAACCCGCTGGTATTTTATTCAGTGCAAGCCGATAACACAGACTACTTATACTTTATTCCGCCGTCCGGTTTTTGCAAGTCCTTTTTGTACTTTTTACGTGACAGCACGACAGTATAACACGCGAAGGGCCTTCTCAGAACACAGACAATATCATAATGGGTTCCTGGAGGTAGGGGCCCAATGCTGCCATAACTTTTAAAAATGCAAATTTAAAATTATAAAATGATGCCGTTAGCTAGATTTTAAACGTACATACCTACGTTAAAATCACTAATCGTCATGAAGGTCTGTATTTAAAGAAATACCAAAGAGGTTACTCGACATCACAGACCGAAGATATGGCTATTCTAAAAGGAAACGCTGCCAGTATCTTCGGAATCTTGCCTAAGGAGATCACTTTTTATAATATGTTTTAAGGTACAATTCCATGACGGGCTGCAGGCCACAGTGTAGCTTTCATAGAGATTCATACAAACCAGTGGTGTCGCTTGCAGTTTATAGGGACAGCAGAGGCTCCCTGCGACAGGGTTCTAGTGCCACACAAGCACTTGACAAGGTATAGTTCATGAACTTGGGTGACATTCGACCGCAAAACCCCGCCGCGCCTCGCGAATTTGATCGTACCTACACCGTTGTGACCCTTAAGGCTCTCTACTATAGTTAAAGGTGTACTAAAGATACGTATAATCCGGGAAGCCACACCCGGCCTCCATCTCCGAATCAGAGCGGTTTAATTACTCAAAGTGCGTGGCGCTACAAGCTGGGAATTATTAATCAAAACATTACCTCCAGCCGCCGCGACGCAAGCCACGCGCGGATCGCGGGCGTCTCCGAACGATCTCATACAATACAACTATCATAGTGCGGTCGCGAACTGGCCCTTTACAATTCGATTTTCGAACTTCGTATCGTGCCATTCCGTTTACGCTAATAGTATTAATCTGAAGAGTGAAAGGGGTGATTCGAACATTGAATTTTGTTTCTCGTAGTAAGTCTGGATGACAGCGGGGGCAGCGGAGCGGCGAGGGTGTTCTCTGCAGTGGCGGCGTAGGGTAAATTGGCACCCCGGGAGGTTTTGTATTGAACACCCCTACTTGAAATAAAACACCAAATACTAAACATGCTACCTACGAGACTTTATTCTACTAAAATATTCGATCACATTATCAAAAAAAAACTTTTTTTCGAATGTCTCTTTCAATTGATAAAATGTAAAGATTGGTCAGCACGCTTGGCTCAATGAGGACCTTAAGTAAGTTCTTATTCATTCTAACTTAGAAAAGGTTCTTTCAGATGAATTATTATTATCACATTTATTGGTAGGTATGTCTTTAAAATAAAAAATAAAAATAAAATAAATATCACGGGACAATTCACACCAATTGACCCAGTCCCAAAGTAAGCTAGGAAAGCTTGTGTTATGGGTACTAGGCAACGGATAAACATACTTATATAGATAGATACATACTTAAATACATATTAAACACCCAAGACCCGAGAACAAACATTCGTATTTTTCATACAAATATCTGCCCCGACACGGGAATCGAACCCGGGACCTCAAGCTTCATAGTCAGGTTCTCTAACCACTAGGCCATCTGGTCGTCTTTAAAGAGAGAGACTCCGCGGCGGCCGACACGCACAATGAAATGAACCAAGAAATCGCTCGCGGCCACGCTGCCCGCTAGCATCTAAGTTGCTGCCAAAGAGCTATTACACATTGTCGACTGATCGCCGACGATTGGTTTAAATATTTTATACGCACGAGTCACTGTGTGTGGCGACACACAAGCGACTGGTCGGTCGCCGCGACCAATTCACACTGTCGACTACTCTAATAGGGCCCGGTGATAAATTGCTATAAATAATGAGCCTAAGGCCGTGGACTGGACGCCAGCGAACAGCGGGTAGGGTAGCGAAGCGGCGAGCGTGTTCTCTGTTCGTTCACCTGGCAGGGCACGCAATGTAGTCCTCCTAAAAGCTGTTACACACTGTCGACTACTCGCCGACGATTGTGACCTAAACCTCGTAGTCAGGTTCTGTAACCATTGGGGTATGCGGTCGTCAAACCTACAAACAATGAACCTCCTTTTTGAAGTCGTTCATTAATTATTTAATTATATGTCCTTGCATAAGGGTTATATAACTCCAAGCCCAGCCTCGTAGATTGTGTTAGCGTTACAAATTGAATCAATAAACAAAGTTATATTACTCGCTCAAAGCTTTCGCCACACTCGCATACCCGGCCCTATACTACGAAGCGCGAAATTCGAACTTCGTTTCATGCCGTTCCGCTCACGCTAATGGTATTTATTACGAGAGTGAGAGGGACCGCACGATCCGAACTTCGAACTTCGAATTTCGTAGTAACCCCCCCGAAGTACATGAACTGAACGCGTTAAAATCTCAAGTCATAGATGAATTAAGGTTGATAGACCAGGTAATATGGTAAACATTGATTATTAATGTGATATTGATAAACAAAATTCACTTTAATAATGAATAATGTGCAATTCAATCGACTCAATTTATTAATTCAATCCAATTTAGTCTTAATTCATTTAATTTGATTTTGTTTTAATTTAATTTACTTGATTCAATTTAATAATGAATGTTACTGACAACTAACTCTGGACTCTGGTTTTGGTAGTAGTTCTTGATTTATTGTAAAACTAATAATTATTATTTGACTACGTATTGTAATACGTTATAATTAATAACTAATGCTATGGCTAAAATTTATGTTTTTTTTATTTTGTATGATTGACAAAAATCGTCAAAATGAAAAAGTAAGATTTTGCATGCTGACTCAGGCAGATATTGTCGCACTCAAAATATATTTGTAACATTACATCTAACCCATTATCTAGCAAATAAACCATTTCATTTCATTTCATTTCATAATCTTCCGGTCTATTATGTCTACCCGTGTCAGCTGAAGAACTCCTAATTCAGGCTAAGACAAGATTAGAATAAAACATCTAACTCTAAGTAAAACATTCTACAAGAGTAAATTAAAGTTTTATTTTTCTATCCCTAAACTAAGAGCCGTAATCAAAGGCTCAGAGGGCTACACTCGGAGTTTCTTTGCAGGATCACATTAGAAATGATGAAATGATGTTTTTTAGGGTTCCGTACCTCAAAAGGAAAAAACGGAACCCTTATAGGATCACTTTGTTGTCCGTCCGTCCGTCCGTCCGTCCGTCTGTCTGTCAAGACCCTTTTTCTTAGGAACGCGTGGAAGTATCAAGCTGAAATTTATATCAAACACTCAGGTCTACTGTCCCTTGGAGCTGTGAAAAAATCAAACTTCTAAGCCAACGCAAACAAAAGATACAGCCGTTTATGCCGCAAATTTCCGCATATTTTCGAAACTCGCAAGGGAATCAAAACCTACAGGGTACTTCTCGTGAACTCAGAATATTGAAATTTGGTACGTAGCAAGGTATTATAGCACAGATAAAGGAAAAATTGCGAAAACCGTAAATTTTTAATCACATCATATAAAAAAAATATTTTTAATAAATTTAAGGTTACTATTCCTTTCCTCATGAACGCGTAGAGGTATTGAATTGAAATGCATATCAAATACTCAGGTCTATAATACCTTTAAGCTGTAACAAAATCAAACTTCTATGTCAACGCAATCAAAAGAAACAGCAATTTAAGCCGCATATTTTCAAACTCGCAACTACTCGCAAGGGAATCAAAACCTACAGGGTACTTCCCGTGAACTCAGAATCTTGAAATTTGGTACGAGGCAAGGTCTTATAGCACAGATAAAGGAAATAATTACGAAAAGCATAATTTTTTTCTCTATCTGTCTATACATATAAGTAACCAATCTACAATGATCCCACAATACGTACATTTTGCTTAGGAGCAGGGGTCTGCTAAGACTGGATGTTCATAGATACATATAAATTTACACGGAACCCTCGGTGCGCGAGTCCGACTCGCACTTGGCCGGTTTTTTTCATCTAGTATAGAAGTTACAGTCATGTATTCATTAAAGGATTTGTCACACTGAATGCGTTCTGCGGTCGCGGTCAGGTCAAATTGACCGCAGCTCGCATTATGTATGAACAATATTGTTGGTCTCTATATTTATATTGCGTGTGCGTACGTTTCTTTTCGGCCTCAAATCACTGCCACAATCTCCTAATGTGTCCCAGCTGCTAGTCAGAGCCCTGCCTGCGTATTTCGCCGGCTAAACTTTTGGACAAGAAATCCAGCATATTTGTTGCTTGAACCTTTTCTTTGAAAGTTTTCTACGTGTTTTTCTTTTTTTTCCGAACATTGTTCGGAGCGTGGCGAGGGCAGAGAGCACCTGCCCAAGAGTCTATAGTAGGTAGGTAGGTAGGTAGGTAGGTACCAAGGGTGGTGCTTAAGATCGCTTGCTGCTGAACGGCTGTCTGAGGATACCTTGGTTGAGCACGGCTTACCATCATCCGTGATACAAGTTCCGTCGGACCCCTCACAAACACCCAAACACAGGTGATACCGTTTCGTTTTTCTATCCCGGAGCATCAGGCCCTATAATTCAGGTTTTAATCTTATTTTTTCCGCGTGGACCACACGGTCAGATCGCATATCTATACAAAATATATAGAGACCGACAATGTTGTTCGTGCATAATGCGAGCTGCGGTCAATTTGACCTGACGGCGACCGCAGAACGCAATCAGTGTGACAAATCCTTTAAAGTAACACAAAGAAAAAGAAAACAAAATGTATATAGGTACAATAACAATAATAATAACTAAAACATATTATGAAAAGCGGTACCCTTAGGCAACGTTCCGAAGATACCGGCAGCGTTTCCTCTTTGGATAACTAAGCTAATTCTTTGTCCGAGGAAGCTTCTAATGTTGTTAAAAGGGACGCGTCTACGATGTAAATTACATCTCTGGAAGTTATATAACTTAAGACTTGTAAAAGTATGTGCGATACAAGTACATTACACATCATTAAACAATTATTAACTTGGTTCTCGTTAAGAGTTCGCTTGTTAACGCGACTGCGATCGGATTTACATACTTTGGATTTGAGATCGTTACATTTATGTTTGAGCATATTCGCGAGGTTGCTAAGTGACAAGTTATACAGTTATTTACAGGAGAAGTAATAAGAATTCATTTTCGGTTCATTCGTTTTGTACACGTTTTTGCCTAATTGGCATGAGTTGGGTAAAACGTCCGCCATTTCAGTTATCCTCGTAAGACCCACATCAAATGTCGACTATCAGAATTTGAAATTTAAGTCAATCGAGATAATTAACATTTGCATGAATTTCCTAATCCGAACAATTGCTCGTTAACTTGTAAAGTATACTAAACTAAACTGTGATACTCGTAGTTTCACTATTAAATTCGTTATACATAATCCTGTGATTGTGATTTTTTGAAAAATATTAAGCCACTTTTTATCGACTGCCTACCTAGAGGGAGGATAGGTACTTACTTGACTAACAAAAATTATCACTTCATATCAACTAATACTAAGCTAAGCTAAGCTACTAATCAACATTTAATTCAATTTTAATTTTAATTTAATTTTAATTTAATCAATATTTCAATAATGTACTTAGATGTTAATGTATGGACTTATGTTGTTGTCTGAAATAAATTTATTTATTATTATTATTATTTATTATATCATCATCAGGGTTCGGATTTTTCATCGCACGGTAAGATGAAAGAAAACTATGGAGTCGATATTAAAGTTAAAATTTAACTCATATTCATACTCATACTCACTTATTTTCTTAGTCTCGTAATACTTTTATCACTTTATCAGGCTGACAGATCGAAAATGTCAATCGAAAGTTAATCTTACTTACTTAATGTAATTGAAATGAATTTTTCTCTACAAAATTTTTTGTTCTACAAAATATGAAAAACGTCGCCGTGATATTATACTCATTTTACGATTGTAATTTTGAAATGAACGCACACGCCATACCTACCTTATCAAGATTTTGACGCCCATTCCTGTATCTTACATGCCCTATGGATATTAAGAAATAGAAGCTTTCTAAATGTTCATTTTTAGGGTTCCGTAGTCAACTAGGAACCCTTATAGTTTCGCCATGTCTGTCCGTCTGTCTGTCTGTCTGTCTGTCCGCGGCTAAGCTCAGAGATCGTTAGTACTAGAAAGCTGTAATTTGGCATGAATATACATATCAGTCACGCCAACAAAGTGGTAAAATAAAAAACAAAAAAATATTTTTTTTTAGGGTACCTCCCATAGACGTAAAGGGGGGGTGATTTTTTTTTCTCAACTAAACCTATAGTGTGGGGTATCGTTGGATAGGTCTTTTAAAACTATTGCGGGGTTGCTAACATGATTTTTCTATTCAGTGATCTGTTTGCGAAATATTCAACTTTAAAGTGAAAATTTTCATTAAAATCGAGCGTTAGGTGGAATGGTGGATCTAAACTGTTAGGTGGAAAATTTTGAAAAAATTCAGAATGGTAGTAAATATATCAAATTTACTAGGAAAATTATACCATTGAATTTCTTCTCAGGTGTTTGTGGTTTCCTCTCGATGTTTTCGTTCACCGTAAAGCTCATGGTAAATTACAAATGTAATTACGCATACGCACATAAATTCCGAAAAACTCAGAGGTGCGAGCCCGGACTCGAACCCACGACCCTCTGCTTGAAAGACCGTAGGTCAAACCACTAGGCCACCACGGCCATTTTTTTCATTTTATGCTTAGTATTATTATTTTTTGCTTACCTAATATTATTTTATTTCATTCTGAGAGGAGGCCCGTGCCCTGCAGTAGGATGTACCTATATTGGCTGAGATGAAGATGATATGATGATAATGATATCCTAAATTTAGGCTGTTGAGTTCTACGAGGTTATAATAATGAAAAAAAATCGGATAATATAGGAAACTAGCTGTTGCCCGCGACTCCGTCTGCAAGGAATTCGTTTAATTCCACGGGATATTTCATTTTTTCACGAGCGAGTTTCGCGGTAGTTTCATGTTCAAAATCTCAGAATCAATTCTTTTAATTTACAGCTGTATTAGCTTTCGACTAATATACAGGGGCTCACGATATCTTAGCTGGTTGCCGGCAAAGTTTGTACGGCTAATTTTAATCCGTCAGTAAAGAAGATTAACTTGATTATCTCCCAAATAATTAATTTACAGACAAACAATTTTAATTGGACTTGTATTAGACCCGGCGAAGTCCAGCGAAAAGGTTTTCAACAAAAATTATCAAAAAAACCGGTTAAGTGCGAGTTAGACTCGTACTTACATACATGAAGGATTCCGTGCCTCCGTACAATGTTTTAAAAATAGTTTAAGTACGTAAAAGAATTATAAAGAGCGATTTAAAAACACTGAAAAAAACACGTTTCTTGTATGACGACCCCCTTTAATTTTTAACTTAATCTTATTTCTAGTATTTATTGTTATTTCCTGTTATCAACCGACGAAAACAAAAGGAGGAGGTTCTCAATTCGACGTGTATTTTTTTTAATTTTTTTTTATTTTTATGTATGATCACGCATAACTTTTTACAGAGTAGTCCGATTTTGATGATTCTTTTTTTATTGGAAAGCGTATACCCCGAGGGTGGTCCCATTTAAATTTGGAAACAATATTCCTACCCTATAGGTAGAAAAACAGGGGATGATTGATTGTTCAGTTACTGATTGTACTATATGACCACGCATAACTTATTACAGAGTAGTCGGATTTTGATGACTCTTTTTTTATTGGAAAGCGTATACCCCAAGGGTGGTCCCATTTAAATTTGGAAATAATACTCGTACCCTAAGGGTAGGAAAACAGGGGATGATTGACTAACTTTTTATAGAGTAGTCTGATTTTCATAATTCTTTTTTATTGGATAGATAGGGTATACCTTGAAGTTGTATTATAAATTTGGAAAAAAAATTACCCCAAGGATGGAATAAAGTACAAAATAAAAACTTTTTAATAAAAAATTAAACCGCCGAAAAAACTGAAAAGCAAAAAATAAATACCTTTTTTGTTTGACCTTAATCTAGGTACCAGTTTGAAGTCGGTGCCTCAGCACGAGCCAGGAGGAGTGATAGAAGCCAATCAAGTAGACGATTATAGGTCCACTCCTCCTGGCTAAGTGCTGAGGCACCGACTTCAAACTGGTACCTAGATTAAGGTCAAACAAAAAAGGTATTATCTTGTACAAAATCGTTGAAAAGTTCTAGCTTTCACGGTTCAAGGGATAAAGCTCCGTGACGGACGAATGGACGGACAGAGGAGTCTCAGTAATAGAGTCCCATTGCCACCCTTTGGGTACGGTCTAGGTATGGTACTTTAATTGTGCATAATTGTGCATAATTGTACATTGGACCATCACCGCAAATAAATTAAGTACCTCACTAATTAACTTCTCCCATGTACATAAATACTAACTCGATTAATCTCCAATATTTGCTTAATTACATTATTATTTGCTCGATAATTTGATACCACAACTAAATTTCAATATAGAGCTTCGATTAGTTATGTAGATGTATTTATATGTTCACGTTGAATAGAGGAAATAACCAATAGTATCGTGTCATTTGCAAAATTCATTTGCATTGCATGCAAGCAAGCAAGGAATGCATTTTCTGCTGAAATGCATTCCTTGCTTTCTTTCTTTCTTTTTTAAAGGTTTCCTGGAAGAGATCGCTTCGAAGCGATAAGGCTGCCCATTGCTTACCATATTTCTTTTTTTTCACGTACTTGTTGTACAATAAAGAGTCATTGTATTGTATTGTATTTATTAAAAAATACGCACAAAGCGTTTTCGCTCTTCCTACATCAACCGAACAACTAAGGAGTGGAATCCCTATACTTGCGTCTGTGTTTCCTGAACACTACAATTTGGCTGTTTTCAAGTCTAGGGTGAATGAGCATCTACTAAGCAAGCGTGCTCCATCGTAGACCTCATCTTCGCTTTCCATCAAGCGTGATTGTGGTCAAATGCAAGCCTGTTCCATTTCAGGATAAAGAAAAAGAATTTGAAAAAAATAGTGCTAATACAGTATTAAATGACAAATCACTAAGGGGGCGTCCATTAATTACGTGAGGCGTTTTTGAGGATTTTTTACTCCCCTTCCCCCTGGTGAGGTATCGTGAGATTCGCCTCGACCCTCCCTCCACATTTTATATTGAGTATATTTAAGTTGATTTATTAAACAAAAAATCTTTTAACTTTATTTTATTTTTAGACAACCAGATGGCCTAGTGGTTAGAGAACTTGACTACGAAGCTTGAAGTCCCGGGTTCGATTCCCGTGTCGGGGCAGATATTTGTCTCAAATATACGAATGTTTGTTCGTTACCTGGTACCCATAACACAGGTTTTGCTTAGCTTACTTTGGGACTAGGTCAATTGGTGTGAATTGTCCCGTGATATTTATTTTATTTTTATTTATTTATTAAGATTAAGTAGTACAGACTAGTTTTTGAGATTATTCAGGCACGTGAACAATTAGATTTTCCAATCTTTTAAATTTAACCAAATTTTCTCCCATTTTCTTTTCTTTGCCAGAAAAAAATACGTCATATTGACCCACTCCCCCCCCCCCCCCCGAATACCTCACGTAATTAATGGACGCCACCTAATATGTAAAATAAATAAAAATAAAAATGTAACAGAATTGGACGGTAGATATTATAGCTCTATTGATTAATTCCTCTATCTATACGGCAGTACACGAATTAAACACAATAGTTCAATGACCCGAATAAAACTAAAGACGTCACAGCGGTATCAAAATTTATGGAAATGTAAAACAATTATTAAAATGTAAGGGCGGCGGCATATTTTGTAGCATCAGACCGAAAATATGGGGCATGTTTATTCAACGTTGAATTATTTATTTTATTAACGATTTTTTTTTAGGTTTAAGTACGTTTAAGTAGAAAAATCTATACAGCGGACTCAGACTCGCTAAAAGAGCTTTGCCGCGGACTAGACGCCAGCGGGTAGCGGGGCGTACAGCGGAGCGGCGAGCGTGTTCTAACACGACACAGACTTCTCGTGTTAGTAATTAAGTTGTTAATTAAGTATAATATAAATATGTATGTTAGTCTTTAAGTTATTTTTTTATATGGGACTATGCAGCCTGAAATAAAATTATTCTATTCTATTCTATTCTATTCAAAAGTCAAAGTCAAAATAGTTTATTGCATATCACATATTAGGCATTATCATCATCATCCCAACCTATACACGTCCCACTGCAGGGAACAGGCCTCGTCTCAGAATGAGAGGGCTTGGGCCGTACTTCAAACGCGGGCCCAGTGCGGATTGGGAACTTCACACACACTATTGAATTTTTTCGCAGCTGTATGCAGGTTTCCTCACGATGTTTTCCTTCACCGTCAAGCTCATGGTAAATTTCAAATGTAATTTCGCACATAAATTTCGAAAAACTGCGTGCGAAGCGGGATTTGAACCAAGACCCTCTGCTTGAGAAGCCATAGGTCAAACCACTAGGCCACAATGGCTAACATGGCACCGGTACCGGTACCGGTACCGGTACATGGCACCGTGGCTACGACTTAAATCATCAAATATATAAAAATCTCGTGTCACGGTGTTTACTATCGAACTCCTCCGAAACGGCTAGACCGATTTTTTTGAAACTTTTTTCTCCACATTCGGTAGGTCTGAGAATAGGTCGTACGCTATTTTTCTTCGCAGACGGAGTCGCGGGCAACAGCTAGTGATACTATAATATAATAAGTACAGCTATCCTCACCGACGTCATGTTCTGGCATGGTATCAGTATAACCATTCAACTAACTTCAAACATCATTAATTATTTCCATTTAAAATTAAGCACAGACTAGTTCAGGGTAACTAAATTCTCGGTAGAGACGACCAGGAATGTTGCGCATATTCGCATCCGCATCCGCATATGCGGAACATCCGCATAGATTTAGACATCCGCATCCGCATAAATCGATGCGGAGCTGATGCGGGTGCGGATGTGTAGCAGGTCGCGACAAGAAAGAAAGGGGCGGAACCCTTGCGAAACAGACTGGAGCCCGAAAAGGCGGCCATTCTACTTTTCATTAATACATATATTTATTTATGAAAAAATAACAAATAATGCTCCAATATTCAAATTTAATTACTAAAACCAACTATCATATAAATTAACAGTGGGAATTTCTGTCAATGTTTACTTTGACTTTTATTTACCTTTATTCTTTATATTGTAACATTTTGTGAACCTAAAATAATTAATTAGTAATAGTAATTCACTCACTACTTTATTATTAAATAAAGAAAGGATAAATATTACTGTCTTATTTTACGCAACCCACACTTAAGTTTTTTGTACAGATCCGATGTGAGCCTCTTATAATCCGCATCCGCGTCCGCATCCGCGGATGTGTGGAAAAATCTGCATTCGCAACATCCCTGGAGACGACCTCCTTCGGCAAACAAATTTGGACGCGTCGTGTCGGTTTGGGCAACAACAAGTTTCAACACAAAATTCAAGAGAGAGAGAGAGAGAGAGAGAGAGAGAGAGAGAGAGAGAGAGAGAGAGAGAGAGAGAGAGAGAGAGAGATGTTTATTTACACATATTCGATACAAACACAGAAAAAAAATACATTTGACAGGAAATTTACAAATAAAAAAAAATATATCGAATAGTATAAATTGGGCCCCACTCAGCATAATCCTATCAAAATATCATCAAATAGTAGTAGTAGTATAGTATCAAAGGTCTATCCTTCAAAATTAACTCGGTACTATCGAGAAGACAGCCTATAGAGCCCTATAATTGACAACATTTCGTTTTTCTGGAGCCTCTTATTTTATTGGTTACCTGGACTTGGTTTGGATAGACTATATTTCAAACTAAATACAAACTGAAATATAGATGCACAGAAAAACCCCAGAAAAAAGACCAATGCTGGGAATCGAACCCAGGTCCTCAGCGTTCCGTGCTGCGTGCTTACCCCTACACCATCACTGGTCTAGAAGTTAGCGACGAATCTTTCCTATACATCGTACACTTCAGTCTGTTATAATCACATTAGGCAGTGATAAAGCGCATCTATGTTATGCCCTCTACCGAGAGACTTCAACACTCTTTCGGAGCTACCCGCTCACCTGGACCAAGAAATGGCGCTACTAGGCCAACTTTTACAAGCTAACTTCTAGACCAGTGATGGAGTAGGGGTAAGCACGCAGCACGGAACGCTGAGGACCTCGGTTCGATTCCCAGCATTGGTCTTTTTTCTGGGTTTTTTTCTGTGTATCTATATTTCAGTTTGTATTTAGTTTGAAATATATGGTTTCACGGGATGACCGTAAAAGTAATAAAAAAAATGATAATGAATAAAAAAATAAATAGAAAAAGATACTTCATACTTAACTTGGATAGACTAATTATGCTGATAGTTTATTTTCCTCATCATTATTCACTTATTCTAAAATGGCAAAACTCCAGTTCTACCGTAGGATAGACCCTTTACTTTAGTCTTATCACCTTCGAAAAAACGGGACCCTAAGTATACTTCGGCTCCGTCCTTCTGTCACCAGGCTGTATCTCATGAACCGTGATAGCTAGATAGTTGAAATTTTCACAGATGATGTATTTTGGTTGCCGCTATAACAACGGCTCCCATACAACAAACGAATTTTTTTTGCTCGTTTTTGTTCGATACTAATAACGGCAACAAGTAGACGCAAGAAATATTCACAGAATATTTAGCTATATACCTATTCACTTTAAAAATAAATGATTAAATTAAAATAAAACAAATATTGAAGGGGGGCTCCCATACAACAAGCGTGATTTTTTTGCCGTTTTTATAGATAATTTTAAGGAACCCTTCGTGCGCGAGTCCGACTCGCACTTGGCCGGTTTTATCATTAATATGAACCTCCGCAAAGTAACGCCTGATTCAATAAATTGCCATAGCCTTATATAAACATCACTGCCGTATCTCAGATTCTTACCAGAACTTGCAAAAACTCTAACAAGCATCTACAGGGTTATTTTTAATTCACTAGCATCCTTTTAACCCTAAACTCCTACCACTTAAACAAATGTTTTTTGTTTTACGGCTTTTGTCATAACTTAATATTTTTGGTGTAATAACGTTTTGAAAATTTGAGATTACCTCTTATTTTTACGGTACACTGTGTATTTGTATGGTAAAAAAGTGCTTCATTTTAAAAAGTCGTAAAACAACAAACATTTGTTTGAGTGATAGGAGTTCAGGGTTAAGAGGATGTCAGTGAATTACAAATAACCCTGTAGAGGCTATCTCATCGACGCTCAGCATCCAACATCCCACACCGTTCCTTAATATTAAAACACGTTACGGTTACACCGACTCGTTAACATGTCCCTATGGACCTATGCCGAGGAAAGCTGCTTAACACGTTTGTTAGTTTACTTTGAACTGTGATGCGAGTTGAATATATTCGGAACATTTAAACATAGCGTAATAATAATAACAGTACGCTTAGTATAAGTTTTCCTTCACTTCAATACTTCTCGATCGTGTATACGTAAAAATTTCAATTCTATGGAAACATGGAAGCGCGCGCGCGGAGACGCTGTCCATGTTTCCCTAGTAATTGATTTTTTTACGTAAACGCGATCGAGAAGTATTTGGTGAAGTAAAAACTTATACTAAGCGTACTGGTGTGATAACTTGGCCGTGAGGACAGGCAAACCTCTCGCAAACCAGTGATTTTTGGCGTTCCTGAATAGCATTCTCGCAAACATTCGAATTACCGCTCGCAAACCGTCTTGGGCCGATCCTTAATTTAGCCCCAGTCTAGTCCCATTTTAGCTTAGCAGTCTTTGTCCCAACGTTTGGCTATGCGTGTTTTTGAGCGCAGTGTGGTGTTCCGGATCTATCTATCCTTTCACACCTAGTATGCGCTCTATCGCTTAGCCAAACTTTAATTAAGCTTAGATAGAAATAAATGTATTTAACTATAATTAAACCAAACCACCGTAACGTCCCTACGTCACGGCATACACCTTAAATCTTAAACTAAATCCCCACTGTTTTACAAGCCAAATCTCAAAGCGCGAATTCATCGGCATATAATCATTTATTAACCACGAAAACTTCTGAGACCCTCAGAATCCACGCGGTAAATTATTCCACCAAAGCTGTAACGAAGTTACAAGTTCTACCTATTTGTACCCAATTATAATTTACTTACGGACTTACATGGATCTCGGGACAAAGTTTAACCTTAACGGGATTTTGTTAAGAAATAATTGGTTAAAATTTTCGTTAAGAAAATCTTTTCTTTTTACTGTGGTGATTTTCTTAGGTTAAGAGGGAGTTGGATGTAGAATGGCGAACAGGATTTTGTTTGACTTATGTTTAATTAGCTTGGACGATTGGACAATTTTGGATAAGACGATTTTTTTTTAAAACGAAATATGTAAATTAAATAATCAGTCAAGCGCAAGTTGGATTCGCGCACCAAAAGGGTGTGGGTTGCGACCAAGACACCGGAGTGGGTAATAAGTGTAAGACGAAACGGCTCCAGGTTATTTCCATACTTCCATTATAAATGAGAAATTGTGTTTGTTAGTTTGTCCTTCTTTCACGTTGAAACTGAGCGACGGATTGCCGTGATTTTTTATATGGACATAGTTGAAGGGCTGGATCATGACATAGGCTACTTTTTACCACGGGAAAATATCTTATTCCCACGGGAAAACACGTTTTAATTTACTCTAGCGGGGGTGAAGCCGCGGGCATCGGCTAGTATAAAATATATTTAGATTAAGGAGCTGTTTCTTTTCTATTAATTATTCGGTTTAATACAAAAGTCCAGTTTGTGCCACACGACGCAAAATGAATTTTAAACAAATAAGACTTTCGTACGAAACCAAAATTACGCGACTCACAACTCAAAAAATTCCGCTCGTTTGGCCTCACGCTACCGGGGGCACTACGAAATCCGAAATTCTAAGTTCATATCGTGCTGTCTCTACCACTCTTCTGTTTAATACTGTTAGCGTAACGGAACAGCACGATATTGAATTTCGTAGTAGGTATAGGGCCACCTTTTCCGTTGAATTTTTCATTTCTCCTGCAGATAATGCCGTTTTATTCGCATTTGGTATTTAAAATTCGACGTTTGAAATGACGAGACGCGTGCGGCCGTTATTGAATTTTCGGTATACAATTTGATTTCACTTATGATAAGAACGGTGCCAACCAAATTTGTTATGTTTAAATTTTAACAAAAATACTTTTTCATGTATAAAATTTGTAGTAAAGCCAGATTCAAGTTGCTCGTATATAGCCGGTGGCTTAACGGTGTAGCTTCGGCCATAAAGAGACCACAAGCTGTTTAACATATTATCAGGGACCATAAACCAATCGACGTCGATCGTAAAGGTGGCGAGAGCAACAGGCGTAATGGACTCCCTAATAAACTGAGTGATAGCAGAGGCTGTACGGCGAAGGAGTGTGCGCCGATTAATTAATTAAGGGAACTAGTTATGTTTGTACTTTAGTATTCCATAGTTAAAATATGACTTTGTTGATTGGGAGTGTTGATAAGAGATAAGTCTAAACAAATAATACTGGTACTAAAATTATTGTTTACTAGCTATTTATTTATTTATTTATTATTTATTTATTTATTTATTATTTATTATTCCCCGTGTCTCCGTCTGCAAAGAATTCGTTTATCGCTATCCCGCGGGAACTATAAAAAATCACGGGATAAAAAGTATCCTAAAAGTTAACCCCCAACCTTGTCGCTGATCGCTCTTGACTAAATTTTGCCGCTGATCGTCGCACGTTTTTTCCGCGCCCGTTTATTACCTACGTCGTAAGTTATCGACTAACATACATTTTAACGCCGTATCGCTGGTAAAAGGTTGACCGTCGACTCTGAGATTTGACCTTTTATTGTGCTCGTACCGAATAAAATATACTACTCTGATAGCGAGGTTTATTGACCTATTTTTATCGAGCAGGAAGTTAGTGGTGCGAGTTCTTTTTATTTTAGAAGATAAGAATGTTTTAACGGATAAAATCAATGGTTATAGTCAGGTGGGTAGTTTTATGAGTGCTTCAACTGGTACATATTCTGTCGCATAATACTTACGCCGTGCTTTATTAGAGTTCCGTACCCAAAGGGTAAAACCGGGACCCCAACAAGTACTAAAAAATAAATAAAAACACTAAAAACTTGATTTTGTTTGTCGTTTTTGCTCGATATTGATAACGGCAACGCTTGAAATATTCACAGAATATTTAGTTATATCTAATATATAAAAAACCGGCCAAGAGCGTATCGGACACGCACAAGGTAGGGTTCCGTAGCCATTACAAATAAATCAAGTAATTTTTACTAAGGATTTCGTATGTGTACGGAATCATCCAAGTTTAGGTATGTTTTATACCTTAGGCTACTATTTACTCTTAAACTACAAATAATTTCCAAGCAATCTTAGCCGCTATAATTTTCCTAGTAAAATTGATATATTTACTACCCTTTTGAATTTTTTCAAATTTTTCCACCAAACAGTTTAGATTTTAGAGGGGGGGGACGGCCGATTTTAATGAAAATTTTCACTTTAAAGTTGAATATTTCGCAAACAGATCACTGAATAGAAAAATCATGTTAGCAACTCCGCAATGATTTTAAAAGGCCTATCCAACGATACCCCACACTATAGGGTTAGCCGAGAAAAAAAAATCACCCCCACTTTACGTCTATGGGAGGTACCCTAAAAAATTTTTTTTACTTTTTTTTATTCAATCACTTTGTTGGCGTGACTGATATATATATTCATGCCAAATTACAGCTTTCTAGTACTAACAGTCTCTGAGCTTAGCCGCGGACAGACAGACAGACAGACAGACAGACGGACAGACATGGCGAAACTATAAGGGTTCCTAGTTGACTACGGAACCCTAAAAAAGTGTTTTTTTTGTCGTTTTTGCTCGATATTGATAACGGCAACGCTTGAAATATTCACAGAATATTTAGTTATATCTAATATATTAAAATCTCGTGTCACGGTGTTTGTTATCGAACTCTCGGTAGGTCTGCGAATAGGTCGTAGGCTATTTTCATACCTACCTACCCCTATTCTTCGCAGATGGAGTCTCGGGCAACAGCTAGTATTCACTTTAAAAATAAATAGTTAAATTAAAATAAAACAAACTTAAGGGCTCCCATACAACAAACGTGATTTTTTTGCTGTTTTTATTGGTAATGGTACGGAACCCTTCGTGTACGAGTCCGACTCGCACTTGGCCGTTTTTTAATTCATTTAACTCCGAAAAATCGTTTAGTACCGTAAAACGGGTGCCTTTGATAAAACTGGGGCAACTTTGATAGTTTTAAAGTCGCTATAAAGTCGACACTGTCCATAATGAGGTAAATGGTTGACATGTAGACAAGAAGAAGATCGATGGAGACATCGGCAAGGAATAGCAAATGGCAAACTTTTTAAAGTCGCCCCGCAGTTCAATGTCACCGAGGGGCTAAATTCAGGAACGCTTCACGGGTTTGGTAGCGGTAATTCAATCGTTATTTTTTTTTTTTAATGAGTCTCCAGAGGGGCCAAAGACGCGAAGTCTTTGCTGTTTTTTACTTTAAGGATTGGAAGGGTGACTTGTGCTCGGGAAAAATCCCTTCGGACGAATTGGGAATGGAGGGCCCAGACAGTGTCCGACTTGCACGGACTAAAAAACCCGGTCACAAGTCCCCTTCTCTATTGGTTATCAAAACAAAAACGTGTGCTTTTTAAAAAAAATAAATTCAATCGTTTGGGTTGGGTTTGGTTTGAACTGCTATTCGGGAACGCCAAAAATCACTGGTTTGCGGGCTGAGTTTGGGATGAGCCTTATGTATTTGTTTATTTAATTATTGACAATACGAATTAACAGGAAAATAAGGCTCATCCCAAGCTCAACCCATTCCTATCCTCCCCCAAACGATTGAATTACCACTCGCAAACCGTGTTGGGCCGTTCCTGAATTTAGCTCCAGGTTCATGGTACCTATAGTAAACTTCAAATACTATTCCGCATATAAATTCCGAAAAAATTCGAGGTGCGAGCTCGGGCTTCGAACCCACGACCTTCTGATTGAAAGGCAAGCCACTACGCTACCACAACTTAGCTGCACAACTTGATTTTTTATACTCGTACGGTTTGACTTATAGGCTCTCAAGCAGAGGATCGTGGGTTCTAGTCCGGGTTCGGATCTCTGCACTTTTCGAAAAAGTGCGAAATCACATTTCTAATTAAATTTACCATGAGCTTTACGGCGAAGCCAAACATCGTGAGGAAACAAACACCGAGAAGAAATTCAAAAGTGTGTGCGAAGTTCCCAATCCGCACTGGGCTCGCGTGGGAACTACAGCTCAAGCCCTCTCAGAACCCTGTGCCCGGCAGTGGAACGTATTATAGGGTGGGATGTGGGTGGGATGTTCTCGTATCATTGCAATGTTTCCAAGAAACATAAGATTGCAGCTTAAGAAATGTAAGTCCATCTGTTCTCTTGGCACGTAGAGCTACTAAACGAATTTAGATGGCTCGCTCCATTTCAAACTTTCCGAGCACAGGTTCTGAATTTCAAGGTTCAGTATCAGTTTAGTTTGTTTTGAGAACGAAACCTTATTTCAAACGGCGAAGGTTCAAATTGGATTTTGCTGACGTAGAACGTAAAATTTTATGCGGTTTGAACCAATGTGAACCAAAAGTAGAGGATTGGTGTTAGCGGTCTTGAACCATTAAGAGCCAATAGACGTGTCCGTTGGAAACGTCTATTAGTGTTGTAGTTATTGTTTTTTTTTAAGTAAAGTACGTGTCCGTGCGTTCTGGAATGAAATTTGAACGTTGTTCATATACGCTCTTTCTTTAGCCTCTACATTTAGGGTAGCGCACGTACCTTACCCCCTACGTCCTTGAGATTACTTTAGGACTAGGTCAATTGGTGTGAATTGTCCCGTGATATTTATTTAAATATTCAATATTAAGGTCTGGTATAGTATACACCATGACGCGGAAAACGTGACAGATTACTGAGGTCCTTAGAAATAAAAAACGTTAAGCTGCGTACGCAGCTTTATATGAACCTGGGGTCCAATCGCCAATTTTAACCGTCCTTTTTTTTCAAATTAAAGATGGTAACTAGTGGACTTCGCACGGGAGCAATGCTGATATTATGCATTGTATTATAATTGTACATATAAACCTTCCTCTTGAATCACTCTATCTATTAAAAAAACCGCATCAAAATCCGTTGCTTAGTTTTAAAGATCTAAGCATACATAGGGACAGACAGCGGGAAACAGACAGACAGACAGACAGGGGAAGCGACTTTGTTTTATACTATGTAGTGATGACTGACTTGTAACTCACTCATCACAAAATAGATATTTAATCATTGTTGTTGACAATTGTCTTCAATCCGAGACACGGCCTCTTAATTGGAATTGAAATTGGATCCTTGTTGATAGTAATGACAAAAGCCAACGGATGTATGACCTAGTGTTACAGCATGATCAAGTATCGAGCAATCGACAATCGATGCTGCGAAACTGCATTTAGACTAAGTATTATAACTGCTAAGTGCTGCATGGGAACCTGTCAAAATACATACAATTTAAAAAGAATAATGAACAAAATACATAATGGTAATTTGATATAATATAATTTTCGGTGAAACTAAGTAATTATTAGTAATTAACGAACTTTTTTGACCGTGCGGCCGCATAATCTACAATCAGTTTAGGTATTTGTACTATTAATTATTCTGTGGTTTATGTTATACGCGACTCCGACTGCGAAGAATTTGTGTTTCGCTTTCCCTCGGGATCTATGCATTTTTCCGGGATAAAAAGTATCCCATATGCTAATCCAGGTTATAAACTACATACATATATGTGCCAAATTTCATCAGAATTCATCGAACCGTTTTAGCGTGAAATAGTAACAAATCCAAATCCATACAAACTTTTGCGTTTATAATAAGTATATACCTATATACCTATATTAAGTTAGATTTAGATTTATTTATTCCACTTCAAACTAGCTACTTAATGCTTCAAACTAGCTGAGCAATGTAACGCAACATGCATAATTTAAAGACTAAAGCCAAACCAAACTCAAGTGGCAAGTGGCAGTGGGCAGGGCACATCGCTCGTAGAACTGATGGCCGATGGGGCCAAAAGGTTCTCGAATGGCGTCCATGGACAGGTAGACGCAGTGTGGGTATGCCTCCAACGAGATGGAACGACGACCTGGTCAAGGTTCCTGGAACGCCTTGGATGTGGATGGCGGAGAACCGATCTGTTTGGCGAACCTTGCAGGAGGCCTATGTTCAGCAGTGGACATCTTTCAGCTGAAACGATGATGATTGATGCACAATTTATCCTGCAGGCCTAAACCGGGTTTAAGAGTCGACGACACAAACTCCGTTCGCGAAGTTAATTCCGATACGTGCCCTCTAATCCGCAGCGGCTCACTCTAAGAGGCTTTTGCGGAAAAAGCGTAATCCCAACATTCCGCTACGCGCGGAATCATACCGGATCTACATTACTTAAGGAAGGGATAAAATTGTGCCCCTTTTTATGCGGGAAAGATGTTCCAACGCCATTTATAGGTCAGACAAGTTCAAAGATGATCTGCATCGCTTCGGAGAAATTGTCACGGTCCCTTTTTCATGCGCGGAAAAGTTGCGCTATTTCTAGATAGCTCGAAGTCGTTGTTTGCGGAAAGGTTGGCGGAATTCAAGAGTCGAACTATAGATTGCATTATTATGCGGAATAACTTTTTTTATATTATAGGGCGGTAAAATGAGTAAGTGGGTCCTGACGGCAATGAGCATCAGTGGCGTGCCGCAACAACTCGATTTTTATGTGACGTCGGGTAGTCAGTAGATAAGTAGGCAAATGTTGCATCCAAAGACATACCTAACTCATGCTTCTCACATTATGGGTGGTCTTGCGAAAATATCTTGTGAAATAAAAAACTAGACTCGTTATCTATTGAAGTAAAAATCTTGACTCTTGTCTATGACAGTGAAAATCTTGAGTTATGTCTGTTAAAGTAAACATATCTGGAACCTTGTATGTAAAATAATATTTATTAATGAAAAAAAGGAGAAAAAGGGCATATACAAAAGATATATTAAAGCCAAAATGTGGACTTTTGTCTATTAAAGGAAAATCTGGAGTCTTGTCTATTGAAGTAAAAACCTGTATTATTTTCTATTGAAGTAAATATCTAGACTCTTGTTAATTGAAATAAAATCTAGACTCTTGTAATAAAAGTCTGGACTGTTGTCTATTGAAGTAGCTAAAAATATTCTTTTCCAACCACTTGAATGAATTCTTGTATTCGACTTACTATAAAAATAATTTGACGCAGAAATATAATGTAAAAGGAAGACGGTAAATTGTGTAACTATACTTATTTCACGTCGTGGTTTTTCTTTGCGAATGAATTCTTTGAAGTGATATAAGTCCCTGTTTGGTGGAGCGTTGGGCGTGTCTTCCCAGTCGCATGGTTTAAGCAGTAAGCAACGTGTTAAAAATAAAACGGCCAAGTGCGAGTCGGAGTCGCCCACCGAGAAATTAGTACAAAATAGGTACAGTCACGAGCTTTCATTTGGAACCCACTTAAGGTTGACAGTCCTGTCATATTGTATTAGGAATTCAAAGAATAACTTTTCCAAATGGGTCCCAAATTAAAGCACGCGACTGTACGGGAGACCGGGTACAAAAGTAACAGCGGGTCGAAAGTAGCAAAGGCTCTGTAGTTTTATCCAATAGTCGAAACACCTCTTCGCTACAGTCATATGACAGTCGATTCCACCCCTCTTACTTGCATCTAGCCGCTGTCGGTGCTCCGCGCTGCTACTTTGAGCTAGAGGACAAAACGTGATTTCACGAACGTTTTCATATTATTAAAAGAATGATTTTTATATGCATATTTGTATAGTCATTATTTATTAAATGGATTACACGGTGTTTGAGTTCGTTTGTGTCAATCACGTTCCACTTCAAGGCTAGCTTTAATTTTTTGTCAAAAATGTGGCAGGGTACAAAAGTAACATAGACAGACATGATGATGAAAACTGTGTGTGTCCGAAACAAACTCTGTTACCAAATACTCAGTTTGAATAGAAAAAATAATTCTCACGCCAAAAAAACATGTCATTTCCTAGACTGACAATAAATGCTAACAAAATGTTATTTTTTTGATTATTTTCATAAAAAAATACTTTTTCAATATTTTCATATACTTATAAAGTGCCAATATTTTTTTTTTGCTCATTCAATGTTTTCTGATACATAACTTATTAATTTAATACTTCATCTCATATTTAAAAATACTTCTTTATCCTGTTACTTTCGGCAACGTATCGGGGTCGAAAGTAACAACAGGCGAATTTTTTTTAAGTCCCTATTTTTCACACAAAATAAGTAATAATTAGGTAAATAAAGACATCAATTTGAAGAGCATGAACGAAATTTATAGATAGCTATATTAATTTCATCAAAAATATTACGCTTAACCAGATAATGAGGTAAAAGTGCAAAATGTTAGTTTTGTCCCCGGTCTCCCCTACCTATGTCAAAATATACGCTGTAAACGGTTGTAACCGTATTGTTGCTGTAGCGGCAATAGGTTTTTGACCTTTGTTCTGTAATGATTATTTCTACACGGGGTAGCGGGGTGGTGCTGCGGGTGGGTAATTAAACCACGTAGTAGGTGCAACAAGATGTATATTATTATGTATACTTAACAATTTCTTCCCCGGCTATCCCGCCCTCTCCACACACTTACATACATAGACCATATAGGCTTAAGCTTAAATCCTAACCCAGATAGCCAAAGTTTGATAACTTGTTAACTAAGTGGAATATTTCTTCCGCGAAGAAAACCAGTTATGTGGATATATTTCTAATTCCATATTCTTAACTGTGTTGGATTACTAGGTATCTAGGTAGCTGTGTGTGTAATCACTGATCATTTAGCTCAACTCTCGTGGTGATACCTATATATCTACTGTATTTGTTATGGGTGCTGCGACACCTCAGTGGGCGTAATATCCGTCCCTCGGACCTTTTATTTCTACGGCAGCCGGCCGATTGATCCGCCTCATCGCCCGTCACCAAGCAAGCGAGGACGCTTTTAATTTGAAAATTAATTTACCATAGCTTTTATTACCGGTTCATTTATCTAAGTGTAGGGACCTAGGAACCCCGCGGCGATCAATGATGCATATTGCTCGTGATTTAATGTTAATAACTCGGGTGATAATTTAAACTGATCTAGCCCTAAATTCCCCGTGTGGTGTTGAGTTTCACACCTCTCCATTTCTTCCGTTGATGTCGTAAGAAGAGACTAAGAGAATAGGTTAAGGTATAGGGTAGTTTTTCTGTCAGTGTATTTTTTTTAAATATTATTTATTTTTATTAGCAGTTACGTCTGCTCACCGAAACTAAGATTTAAAAGCGAAAAAGTTTTCCAGGTGCGCCGGTGGGATTCGAACCCACGTCTCCTGGGTATGCGCCCCAACCTGGGTGTTTTATCAATTGTACCACGTCGCTCCCAACCGACTTCCCCGAAATTCTTATTCGCTCACATACGCCAACAGTGGCGGACATTGTGACCAGCTCTCATCATCATCATCATTTCAGTCAAAAGACGTCCACTGCTGAACATAGGGCCTCCCCCAAGGCTCGCCAAACAGATAGGACCCGCGCCATCCGCAACCAACGCGATCCCGCAACCTTAACCAGGTCGTCGTTCCATCTTGTTGGAGGCCTACCTACACTGCGTCTTCTACGTATACTCTCATCATCCATAACTAGGTAATTCATGGGATTTAAAAACGAAGTATTTATTGCTATAATTACCAACTCCAAGCATCTTCGGACAACCTTCCGAACTTATCGACGCCATCTTGCCTTTAGGACAGGGCAAAATGAACGCGTCTTAAAAATCTACGGAATTTTAGCCCGCCCTGCCAATATCCCTTCTATAAATCAACCACCTCACATTGTGTTCCAGTCTAGATTGAAATACGAGCGTAAGGCGCTTGTCCTACTGCGAGCTAGTCAGAATTTATCGCCCAGATATCGTAGTCTAGAGCTACACGCAGGTATTTTCTTTTAAAGGGCGCCGCAAAAAAATTACGGCATGTTAAAGGATTCGCATTACAAAAAATATTGTTGTATACAGGTTAATTTTTTAATTAAGTGCACGAATTTTAATATGTGATTCAGTGTCGTTAAAATAACAAATTTCAGTATTTTTCGTTGTAATATTAATCACTTATTTTTTTGTTTTTCATAGTAACTCGACCAATTATTGGATAAATTACTATGAACAACCCAATTTCAAAATTTAAAAAAAAATCTGTGCCATAATTGCCGTGTTTAAAAGCATTATTTTGTACTAACTAGTAACTACAAACTACAAGGCAAAAGAGTTCGTTCAGTATTTCAACCCAAGCCCGCAAGTAAAATTCGTTTTATTCGCCGCTCGCTACTCGCCGACAGCGGTTCGATAGCCTAAGTAACGTTGATTTATTTAGTTTGTTTTGCTTCAGACAGCAAAATACTTGGGCTTAAGTATTTGGAAAGATTATTTCGAAAATGCTCACGTATTGCTTTTATTAAGACTGGTTACACCAATCGTTCGATTTACCAATTTCGTAAATTAGAGCTAGTTATTCTGATCAAATCTATCGTTACCATTTATCAAGTTTTATGAAGCTTCGATTTAGTGTAATGGAAAGAAAAAGAAAGAGAGAATATACATTTATTTAAAACAACACAAGTAACATCAATATTATTACAAATAAACAACACAAAGAATAAAGATATTGTGTTATTGCGGTTGCATTTCAAATCGGGCACTGGCTCAGCATAATGCCGAGGCGTTTATAGCACCCCAGCGCTGATTTTCAGCCAGCACCGTCGGTAATAAACATAAAAAAAAAGTTAAACTAAATACAATAATGTACTTGTGACTAATTCTTTCGAGCATAATATTCCTTGTTTTAAACTTTCGTGATTACACTCATAGTTACTAAACTAAACGGGACTTATCACGCAATATAGTTAACTCGTGACCACGGTTGCTGCAATGTGGCCGAAACGTCGAGATAAATGAATAAATATTTATTGCGTGATAAGTCCCGTTTAGTTTTGTGATTATAATATTCCTTGTAAGTATGATAATGTAAGAGAACGTTGTGGCGTGAAAGACGACGTTGTAACTCGTATAGAGAAAAGAATGTTAAGTTGGCTTGGGCATGTGAAGAGTGGAAGAGGGAAGAATGATGAAAGAGATATACATGGCCAGTGTAGATGGGAGTGTTGGAAGAGGGAGATCAAGAAGGACATTCCATGATCAGATTGGGGATGTCTTTAAGAAAGTTCTGAGGCCGTATTGTCTAACGCTTCTGTCGCTTGCCTTCGCTTTCACCATCTCTTTCTGTTATCATTTTATACCGTTTGACAGAAAGAAATAGTTATTGCGAAGGCAAGCGTCATACCTGGCTTACACTCGCGTACGAGTGGCGAGACGAACTGCGGGACGAGCCACGAGACGAGAGTGTGAACAGGCGCGCCTCGCGCCTCGTCTCGTGATTTGCCTTGATTTTGAGGCTCGCGTCCGGAGCGAGACGACGAGGCGAGGCGCGAGGCGAGGTGACGAGGCGAGGTGACAAGGCGAGAGTGTAAATCAGGAACCAGAAACGTTAGACAATAAGCCTGCAGGTCAAGAGTACGCGAAACCGGCGAGCATGTATGAAAGACTAATGAGTGTTGTGGAAGCGAAAGATGTATGTCAGGATCGTAGCAGGTGGAAACAAATAGTCTCTGCCCACTCCTTTTCTGGGAAAGAGGTATGATTGTATGTAAGTATATCGAAGCACAATTTTGTATTAATAATATTAGTTGGAAGGCAACAATGCTGACCATTACACATTGAGCCGTGGTGACCTATTGTCTCTCGAGCAGAGAGAGGGTCGTGGGTTCGAATCCAGGCTAGCGTCTCTAAATTTTTGGGAATGTGCGACATTACATTTGAAATTTACCATGAGCTTTACGGTAAAGGAAAACATCGTGAGGAAATCTGCATACACCTGCGAAGAAATTCAATGGTGTGTGGAAGTGCCCAATCCGCACTGGACCCGCGTGGGAACTACGGCCCGAGCCCTTTCATTCTGAGAGGAGGCCTGTATGATGATGATGATAAATGTGAGTTTAGGTTGGTTACATGGCTATAGAGCTATGTCCCAATGGTGCATGAGGCAGCTTATTCTTTCATTCCACGTGTGTAAACGTACTACAAATATTTCAAAGAGTATCTTACGCGAGATCTCCTCAGAGACTAGGGAAGGAAAAACGTTCCAAACCAATTTCGCCTGGACAAATATTGTACGGCCGCTCGGCGAAATTATATTTCGGCGCTATACACGCCAACAATATTAAACATGTTAACGTTGTTGTCGCTTCGCGGGCTTCGCGGTCAAAATGGCGAAAACGGCACCCTTGCTTATTTATAAATAAAAGCTTACAGCATTACAGTGATCTGATGGCCGATAGGGACAAAATCTCGAATAGCGTCCAAGGACCAGAAGACGCTGTAGGTAGGCCTCCAACAAGATGCTGCTAATGCTGATTAAGGTTGCGGGAACGCGTTGCATGCGGCTGACGCAGGTCTTATCTCTTTGCCGAACCTTGGTGGAGGCCTATGTTCAGCAGTGGACGTCTTTAAAAATTCGGAAAGTCAAATTACGATGATTGATGTAGATGGAAAACACTCTAAAATTATGGTAGAGTCATTTTACAATGAGCCCTTTTTAGAATGTACTTTAACTACATTATTTTTGATATATTATAGTACATTGTTGTAAAGGCTGGAAAGTAAGCAATAGATGGACGAGTTTGTTTGAGGGCCGACGCGTAGCGGAGGCCCTCGAAAGTACGAGTCCATCTATTGCACTTTTGGCCGAGACCAAACATTGTGCTTTTCACGACTAATGCGAGGAAATCATTATCATCATCATCATCATAATCATACATCCATCCATCCCGTCCATCCCGTCCATCCTGTCCATCCCGTCCATCCCGTCCATCCGACCATCCGTCCATCCGTCCATCTATCCCGTCTATCCCGTCCATCCATCCATCCCGTCCATCCCGTCCATCCGTCCATCCGTTCATCCATCCCGTCCATCCGTCCATTCCGTCCATCCCGTCCATCCGTCCATCCGTCCATCCGTCCATCCGTCCATCCTAACCATCCCGTCCATCTGTCCATCCGTCCATTCTGTCCATCCCGTCCATCCCGTCCATCCCGTCCATTCCGTCCATCCATCCCGTCCATCCGTCCATTCCGTCCATCCCGTCCATCCCGTCCATCCCGTCCATCCCGTCCATCCGTCCATCCGTCCATCCCGTCCATCTGCCCATCCGTCCATTCTGTCCATCCCGTCCAACCCGTCCATCCCGTCCATCCCGTCCATTCCGGCCATCCCATCCATTCCGTCCATCCCGTCCATCCGTCCCGTCCATCCCGTCCATCCTGTCCATCCCGTCCAACCCGTCCATCCCGTCCATCCCGTCCATCCCGTCCATCCCGTCCAACCCGTCTATCCCGTCCAACCCGTCCATCCCGTCCATCCGTCCATTCCGTCCATCCCGTCCATCCGTCCATCCGTCCATCCGTCCATCCGTCCATCCGTCCATCCTAACCATCCCGTCCATCTGTCCATCCGTCCATTCTGTCCATCCCGTCCATCCCGTCCATCCCGTCCATTCCGTCCATCCATCCCGTCCATCCGTCCATTCCGTCCATCCCGTCCATCCCGTCCATCCGTCCATCCCGTCCATCTGCCCATCCGTCCATTCTGTCCATCCCGTCCAACCCGTCCATCCCGTCCATCCCGTCCATTCCGGCCATCCCGTCCATTCCGTCCATCCCGTCCATCCGTCCCGTCCATCCCGTCCATCCTGTCCATCCCGTCCAACCCGTCCATCCTGTCCATCCCGTCCATCCCGTCCATCCCGTCCAACCCGTCTATCCCGTCCAACCCGTCCATCCCGTCAATTCCGTCCATCCGTCCATCCGTCCATCCATCCCGTCCATCCGTCCATTCCGTCCATCCCGTCCATCCGTCCATCCGTCCATCCGTCCATCCTAACCATCCCGTCCATCTGTCCATCCGTCCATTCTGTCCATCCCGTCCATCCCGTCCATCCCGTCCATCCATTCATCCATCCATCCATCGCATGCAGCAGACGATTACTGTTGATTGGTCCAATAATGTCGTTTCACCACGCCAGGAATGAAATTCAGAAATTATCTTCCAAAAAGTCGTATCGTATAATGAAATACATATACTGATACGTCCTGTTTTCGATTAGTGTAACTTTGTTGTCGTGTTTGTGCGCCATAAATGAGTCAGCTGTTAAATGTACATATATAGGCAGTTTTGAGTACTGGATTTAGGTTATCTATGGCCACATTTTCGAGCAGTGTCGTGAAAAGTATATTTATTTTAAGTGTTCTATAAGCTTTTATTTAACTTGGCATAATTAATAAGCTTCTCAGTATTTTTGATTGTGTGGGTCAAATCTTGAAAAATCGAATTTAATTTACTTCCTAATATGTAAATTGGGTGACTAATGTAAGACAGGCACTAAATAAAAAAGCTTGTCAAAAAATTAAATTTTAACGTTTTTTTTTCAGAAAAGTTGTATATACATAAAAATCACGCCTATATTCCCAAAGGGGGTAGCTTTTAGCAATTTTAGGTTTAAAGGTAGGTAAAGTGGTGATAATAGTGATCAAATTCTTTTTCATTTTCAAAACCAACCAATTAGGTACCACCGATTTTCGTAACTTTACCTACAGATTTTCTAAAATTAGGTCTGGCAACACCGTGGCTTACCTGTCATACCCCAAATATGAATTTTTGACAGGTTATTGGCATGTAGGTAGCCATGTATTAAATTATTCATACATTCGGTACGTTAGCTGTTGATATTATATACTCTGTAGGTACGTACCCTTTACCTGCTTTATAAAAAATCATAATGGTGGTATACAGGGTGTACCAAGACTCAACAATAACCTGGAGTCACGTTTGCTGTATGGGAGCCCCTTGAATATTTATTTTATTCTGTTTTTTAGTATTTGTTGTTATAGCGGCAACCGAAATCATCATTGTGTGAAAATTTCAACTGTAGCTATCACGGTTCATGAGATACAGCCTGGTGACAGACGGACCGACAGACAGAGGGACGGACAGCGGAGTCTCAGTAATAGGGTCCGTTTTTACCCTTTGGGTACGGAACCCTAAAGAAAGTGTTTTCGTTTTTTTTTCTAGAACTGTTATAATTTGGCCTCTCCTTTGATCAATTATAACTGTAGATCCACAGTCGCGCGCCCGAAAATGTCCGAGCCAAATGAGCGCCACTTTGATAAAAGTGGCCTTCTTTTTTCTCAGTACGTTGCGTGAAATTGTCAAGTTTGGCTGTCAAGTGTCAACCGAAATTCGACTGTAATGAAGTAAAGACTAGGTTCAAATTTCTGTGTAGGTGATGATTTTAATTGTTATGCAAACAAATAAAAAAGTTCGGTCATTCTTTGAAGGGGATTTTGTTCGGCAATGTGTATCTTCAGCGACACCCGATAGCAAAAACATTGTAATTGTTTTTAACAGGTTTATAGTATGTCGTTTTTACTAATTTCAATACTTTGGAGTGGTGATTTTTTTTATTTTTCTTATTTTTTTCTAGTTTGACAATGTGGTTTTATGTAACTTTTTATGGCCTTTATATACATAAATCTTGAATTATTCTAACTATTACAATGTAAAAAAATAAAAATAAAACCGCATAAAAAGATTGTAAGTACTACTTACCATGGTCTATTATCGAATTTATATTGATGCATAGATGAATTTTGTCTAACTTCATTGTATATCTAATATACTTTTACCTATTTGTATAATATTTTACAATATTTCAATCAATTTAAGTAGTTTTAATGACAAAAAACCTTATTAAAAGCAACACTGGGTACTATCATAGAATAAAACTTGATATGAACCAGAAATTATATTTTAATGAAATATGTATATCAACACCAAACTACTATAGCGATACAATGTCTTAGTATTTACAATTATTAAGTGTCATTGACAAGGTAATTATAATATACTCAAATTTGTGTAATTATTTTTGTGTCTGTGAACGGGTTAGTTTGCTTCTGGTTTGCTTATGGTCAAATTTGCTGTTCATCCACCATCAATGTATAAAAAGACAGAGTCAATTTTACTGATGATTACCAATGTTACAACTTCATTGCTCAAAAGAATTATTAATAGCCAGAAAACCAAAACAAAGGCTTTTGATTTGGTGTTCTACGGTACCATATGGGATAAGCTAGCTAGTACAAGTACACCACGTGAGCTCGTCAATGTTTTTAAGTTTTGGTACAGCAATCCGCTCAACTACGAAAGATGAAATGGTTAATTGTCGGAGGCCTATAGGTTGGAGGGCGGGTGAGATAAGGGGGTTTAACATCACCCAAGCTCTTCAACCTGTAGTACGTCAACAGTCTGATCGAGGAGCTCAGCAGCATGCATGTCGGATGCTATATTGTGGATGGCGTCAGCGTTAACAATTTAAGCTACGCCGACGATATGGTGCTGATGTGCCCCTCGGTCTGTGCTCTCAGACAAATGTTGAGCGTGTGTGAGTCATATGCAGAGAAACATGGTTAAATATACAATTGTAACAAAAGAGAGTACATGGTCTTCAAGTCGCATAGGATGAATCCCAGTGTTTACTACGGTATATCATTATTTAAATGGTGAGCCATTCAATCGAGTAACTCAGTTTAAATATCTCTGGGACACATCCTGTCTGACGGTGACGACTTGAAAAATGACCTGGACATAGAAATGGAACGGAGGGCGCAAGCAGTGCGAAGTAACATGCTGGCTCGTAGGTTCGCTCATTGTTCAAGACAAGTCAAAATTACCCTTTTTAAGGCGTTCTGTCGAGTTTTTTACACGAGCAGCCTATGGATTAATTACACGCAAAAAGCGTGCAATGCCCTCCGTGTCCAATATAATAATGCCTTCAGGATGCTGTTGGGGCTACCTCGCTACTGCAGCGCCTCGGGGATGTTTGCCGAGAAACACACAGACAATTTTTATGCAGTTAACAGAAAGAAAATCCCATCCCTGCTGAGCCGGGAGCGGGGTAGCCGCAACAATATTCTGATGGCATTTGCGAATAGGATCAATAGTTCCATCCTCAAATTTTGGATCGGGTTAATTAATTAAATTCAATTCAATTGAATTGAATAAAACAATTCCTTTAGAATCATTCAGTTGATTCAATTTCATTAATTGAAAAGCACATTATTCTATACTATTAGTATTACCTACTGCTATCTATTGAAGTGAATTTTATTTTTTAAGGACTAACGTAGCTGTAAGTAACGATACTAACATTTCTATGGATGCAATTATCTGAATCAAATGGTTATTATTATTATTATTATTATTCATGTAAGTCGTCTTACCATATTGTTGATCATTATACTCCCCGATACCTAGATCACACGAGAAATAAAATAATAGCAATATTATTTACAATGTTTTTGCTGGTATACTGTTTACCAATCGAGATTTTTTCACATTGTAACTAAATTTGCAATAATGTTACACTAAAAAAATAAGACCAATGAGATAAAAATAATTACTTACAATGTAATCACACGTACTAACTTTTTCAATTTTCATCTTAGGCAAAAAGCAAATAGATACGCAGATAGGTCAGCTTTTGCTTATTTCAACCTTTGAATATTAAATTACACTGTAAAATTACTTACAATGTTTTTGCTATCGGGTGTCGAGTTATAATTGATCAAAGGGCCTCTCACCTGATATTAGGTTATCGTTGAGTTTGAGGACAGCCTGTATAATAGATTTCAAAAAACTATCACAACTTAGTAAGCTCTAGAAGCTAATTACTAATAGTCGATTAAAGCTTAATAACATTTGCCGCATATTAATTATACTTATGAAACCATACACTGCGCTCGATACACGCTTGACTGGTTTCGATACCGTTTGAATCATCATCATCATCCCAGCCTATATACGCCCCACTGCATGGCACAGGCCACCTCAGCATGAGAGGGCCTGGACCGTAGTTTCCACGCGGGCCCAGTGCGGATTGGGAACTTCACACACACGATTGAATTTCTTCTCAGGTGTGTGCATGTTTTCCTTCACAGTAAAGCTCGTTTTCAAATGTAATTTCGCACATAAATTCCGAAAGACTCATACCTGATTTACACTCTCGCCTCGTCACCTCGCCTCGCGCCTCGCCTCGTCGTCTCGCTCCGGATGCGAGCTTCATACCTATACGCTTAGTATAAGTTTTACTTCACCAAAATACTTCTCGATCGCGTTTACGTAAAAAAATCAATTACTAGGGAAACATGGACAGCGCCTCCGCGGCCGCGCGTTCATGTTTCCATAGAATTGATTTTTTTACGTAAACGCGATCGAGAAGTATTTTGTGAAGTAAAAACTTATACTAAGCATACGGGTTTACACTCGCGTACGAGTGGCGAGACGAACTGCGGGACGAGCCACGAGACGAGAGTGTGAACAGGCGCGCCTCGCGCCTCGTCTCGTGATTTGCCTTGATTTTGAGCTCGCGTCCGGAGCGAGACGAGGCGAGGCGCGAGGCGAGGTGACGAGGCGAGAGTGTAAATCAGGTTTCAAAATCAAGGCAAATCACGAGACGAGGCGCGAGGCGCGCCGGTTCACACTCTCGTCTCGTGGCTCGTCCCGCAGTTCCTCTCGCCACTCGTACGCGAGTGTAAACCAGGTATCAGAGGTGTGAGCGCGGATTGGAGGAGGCCTGTGCTTGCAGTGGGACTTATACAGGCTGGGATTATGATGATGACATACCTATAGTGGGAATACCGGAGTAAAATGCAACGTAAGGGCGCTTTTCCAATACAAGGAATTTTACTGTCCGACAGTCAGATTTTTTACGGTCCGATATGGCACGCCATAAATTTATATGCTAGCTTGTGCACTACACCTAATTTTTAACGTCTGACATTTTACTTTTCCACATTCCGGACCGTTTTTTTCCACTTCTAGACGACAACAATGAAAACTTAAGGGGTATATATGTATAGGTATAGCAAAAATTCATAAGAAAATAAGTAAGTAGTTATCCGATAGTACCTCAGTCTTGGTTAGAAAATGAACTTTCGTTCTGCCTCAATTTATTGTGGTTTATGTAAATGTCAGGTATCTTTCAATTATAAGGGGTGAACCCAAAATTCTTTTTGCCTCTTCGTCTTCGCACGTAGAGTAAATAAAGCAACTAAGATTTAAAAGCGAAAAAGTTTTCCGGGTGCGCCGGTGGGATTCGAACCCACGTCTCCTGGGTATGCGCCCCAACACATGTGTTCTACCAATTGAACCACGTCGCTCCCAACCGACTTCCCCGAAATTCTTAATAGCTTGCATACGCCAATAGTGGCGTGCGGTAACATCCATCACAACTATTAGAAGCTACGACTCCTACGTTCCAAATTAGTTGGAAAAGCGTAAGAAATGATGCACCACATCTATTTATTCAAATATTATTAATTTTTATTAGCAGTTACGTCTGCTCACCGAAACTAAGATTTAAAAGCGAAAAATCCCACCGGCGCACCCGGAAATCTTTTTCGCTTTTAAATCTTAGTTTCGGTGAGCAGACGTAACTGCTAATAAAAATAAATAATATTTAAATAAAGCAAGCAACTGCCGACGTTCCAAGTAACTCGTCTTTCCTATAGGTGCCGTAATTACGCGTGCGTAGCGTGTACTTAGTTTCAAAGAGTGCTAACCTTCAACTGGGCCACACCTCCGCACAAAGACGGGCAAGTGCACAAGGCAATCATTTTAATGCGAAAAATCGGACTGCTGGATCGTGAAATTCCTTAAAGTGCACTAGCGCCTGTCACAATGCAATTGGGACAATATCATTCTTTGGTTTGTTTTGGACGTAATTACCGATATCCTTAGCGAAGTTAGTTCGATTCAATGCAACGAGCCTCACCCCGCGAGCACTAGATGGCGCTATTTTTCAAACTTACCGCTGCTATGATTTTTGGGCGTATTTATTTAATATAATTAAGTAAATACGGACAAAATCTGAGTTCTTGTCTTTCCTAAATATTTAATTAATTAAATAATGAGGAAAGCTAAATAAATTAAGTACATCGTTTTGTTGCGCAGTGTCTTCTCTGTGGCACGAACTGTCAAACCACATAACACAAATTACGGTTAGCGTTATCTCGAGGGGCGTGACTTAATTAAGCCTTTAAAACCCAGTGCCGCCAAAAATTCGGATATTTTGAATCTGAAGACAGCTATCTAAAAACAGTACATCTACTACATAATAATCCTGTGGATACTCTGCCCGTTATTGGTAAGTTCTCTCCAAAAGCAAATATCAACATCTTACCTTGTCTAATTTTATGTGTTTATTTCTAGCTTTCTATCTCTAAATTTATTATAGTACTATCTCCTGTTCTTACCTAGCTAACTCCAACGGTCTGCATTTAATTGTAAATTCTGTTTGAACCTCTTAGACCGTTAGGCAGTTTCAGTTAGTTCAAATTTAAATTTAAAAAAAAACAGTTTTCGTTTTCACTAAATTATTTTATTTTTTCTATTACATTTAGCTTCATCTTTCTCCTTTTGTAAATTCCGTATGATTGCTCTGCCACACAGCCAGCGTTTAAATTCGGACCTATGGTCAGGGACCGTTATGGACGTTGGGCCGGTGGACAGAGCAATTGTATGGGCCCCTGCTGACATTGACTAAATTCCAGGGCAACCAAGTCGGGGTTAAACCGCCGACCGTTACTGCAGTCTCCACCTCTTGGCACTACACCACCAGCACACTCCGAGCCCTGAAGCACCCTGGTCTCAGCCTGCAAATCAGCAGCGTCTCTGGAGGTCCACCTGCAACGCCCGCAGCGCGTCCTACGGTCTTCTGAATCCAGGGCAGTGTCTGTCCGGAGAAAGCGAATCCCACTCAAGTGCTCTTAGAACCTACGACCCTCTAGTCTCTTGCTTGTTCACAGCTTTAGCGTTCTAATAAACGTCTAGACTTGTTTCTTATAGTTTAATTCCTCACCTGGAGACCTATACCTAAACTGTGACACTGACTGTGTGTGACTACATCTTCTTCCCGATACCCAGTTAACAACATACCATTTACCAACCAACAGACCAAACTGCATCCATATCAGTCCAGACGTTTTTACACGAGTAAGTAATAAACACGCACAGAAGCTCCCAAACTTTCGCATTTATAGTAAAATTGAAAACAAAAAGCAATAAAGCTCAATGTAAGCAAAAACCACTTAAAAACAACATTAAAACGGCGTTTAAACAGTTCGCAGAGTGAACTAAAAACAAAGCCAAAATTGCTAACTTAGACGGCATTGTACTAGGACCAGCAGTTAACAGGTATAATGGGCCGTAAAGATAATTGAATAGCTGTAATAGTTCCAAGGTAAAGTCAGCCATTAGTGGGAGTTTCATTTAGCGTCCCTGGAGCAGTGGTACCCAAAGTGGTAGGATACGTGCTTGTTATCTAAACAGATCGCTCCCAACTAATACTCGAGTAAATGTACTTTTCATCTCTCCTGTTCAGAAAGTTAAATTTTCATGGATAGATAGCCGGGTGGAAAATTGCGTTTTCATCTCTCATACTCGGAAAGCTTCCTCTTAGAACTATGCTATAGTTCCCACACAGGCCCAGTGCGGAATGGGAACTTCACACACACCATTGAATTTTTTCACCTCTCCTCACGCTCATGGTACATTTCAAACGTACGCCGATAATGCGACGCGTGAAAGTCAATTACAAATATTGCATTCGGCTGGTTAAAGTGGTTAACCAGATGCCATAACTGTTGGTAGTTGTTGACTGCTGAGGTTTGTGTACATTTAGTTAAGTACCTAAACCATTCTAGTACTTAGTAAGGCAAACGTCCCTGTACGAGACACTGACTCGATACACATGGCACCGTCAATCTTTTCATAGTATTTATTATTTATTTATTAAAAATATGGCTTCTGTCCAATTTAAGGACAATTTCGCCAGTGTCAAAGTAAGCTCTCTTTGGGAGCGACGTTGTACGGTGATTGTAGTTTCTGCAACTTGATAGTAAAATTCCAGAAACCACGTGGAGACAACTTGCGCATTAAAAAATAAATGTCAGACACGAGAGCAATATAGAATCTTGAGATGTTAATTAAGGTTAATCGCCGCATAAAACACTATCAAAATTAAACTTCAACTAGCCAAAGAAACAGAAATACCAAAATTAGATACTGTCTACATCCGCCATGTTCGAATGCTACAAATCGAATCTTTTCATAGTAAAAGAGGTGACACATGGGTGTCATCTACTGGGCGTTGAGGTGTCAAGCATTGGTACGTTTACCTTAAACTACACAAGCCTACAAAGTACTCTATACATGTACAGGACAAGAGAAGACATGCAAGGGGTCTACGTACGCGAACAAAAAGTATGTTTTGTCGATTACTTACTTGTCAAAAATTCAATCCTACTTATTTGAGAGTATGTGCGTGCGTGCGTGTGTGTATTTTTCCTCCTTCACACTAAAACGGATGGAGAGATTTGGATGAAATTAGATATGTAAATATCTGAAACTGGAATAACACATGCTACTATATTCCCCCTTAGATTATTTATACACTAGATAGAGTGTTAGTAGCCAACACTACGATACAAAACATCCAAAAACCCATTTGACAGCTTCATCTTACGATCGCGTTACGTCATTCAGATTGAAGGGGCAAATGACATAGAAGCCAACTGTTGGCTTATATTTTTCGGGACGTTTTTATGCCGCGTAAGCTCTATCTTGTGTATAAATAATCTAAGTATTCCCCATATAAAATACAGAAATAAAATACAATGATTCTTTATTGTACACCACATAGAAAACAATACAAAAAAACAAGTAGGAAAAATATATTCGGTAAGCAATAGGCGCTTATCCGTTCAAAATAACCTCTTCCAGGCAACCCAATCTTAATCAGTGGGTCTACAAACAAATTTTTTTGCAAGAGCATTCCCTACGGCATTCCACATACAACGTAATAGGGATGTTGGCACCACCATTCAACTGACGTACTTTTTATGAGCTATCAAAATACAATCACTCTCCCATAGAGTTTGAATGGCAATACCAACTTATGACGTCACTTATTCGCCAACTCCATCAACTAGTGAGTGGGGGTAAGATGAAAATAAGATGAAAAACAGTGTAAGATGAAAAACTACTCGTAGCACTGCTACACACCCTAACTTATTTATTTGTTTTAAAGTAACAAAAAATCTAATTTTACAGTTAATCGAAATTTAATCTGGTTTACAGGGCTAAAATAAAGCGTTTTTAGGGTTCCGCACCTCGAAAGGAAAAGCGGAACCCTTATAGGATCACTTTGTTGTCCGTCCGTCCGTCCGTCCGTCTGTCAAGACCCATTTTCTCAGGAACGCGTGGAGGTATCAAGCTGAAATTTATATCAAATGCTCAGGTCTACTGTCCCTTGGAGCTGTGAAAAAAATTAAACTTCTAAGCCAACGCAATCAAAGATACCTACAGCCATTTATACCGCAAATTTTCGACACTCGCAAGGGAATCAAAACCTACAGGGTACTTCCCGTGAACTCAGAATCTTGAAATTTGGTCTTATAGCAATGATCCCACACTGCGCACATTTTGCTTAGGAGCAGGGGTCTGCTAAGACTGGATGTTCATAGATACATATAAATTTGTACGGAACCCTCGGTGCGAGAGTCCGACTCGCACTTGGCTGGTTTTTTACTGGAGTCGTGTCTTCGAATTATTTTTTAATGGCGTCAAGATCCCGGAGTTATTTTTGTCCATTCCCATGAAAAATTTTGTAATATCCTGGAATCTAATGGTTAATGTGAACGAAACCGTGGCTAAAAGCTAGTGTGGATGTATGACTAAGCGAAAAACTGTATAGAAAAAATGGTCAGCGTTCACTATATTGGACGTCTGACATTATAAATGAATGTTCCTTTACCTTTATCAAAATAACCGCATATCTAACAACTTGGTATAGTCTACAATTCGTCACTACTTTGAAAAAAGCTCTGGTCTAAAATCGATTTGTATATTAAAGTGAAATCTAAAATTATCAGTGTAAAGTTCACTCAGGAAGATTATCTATTTAGGGATACGAGCTTTTTTAGGATTCTGGAGCCAAAATGGCAAGAACGGTATCCTTATATTTTCGCCATGTTAGAGCTCGATATAGTGATTCATTTGCGAAATATTCAATTTTAAAGTGCATTTTTTGTTAAAATCGAGCGTCCCCTCCCCCTCTGAAAGTTAAACTGTTGGTATAAAAATTTTGAAAAAAATCAGGAATCAGGATGGGTGAAATATGTATGTCAAATTAACAAGGAAAACTATAACGGGTAATTTTGCTTGAGAATTATTAGTAGTTGAAGAGTAAATAGCAACCTGACCTATAAAATATTACTTGTTTAATACGGACAGTACCTATCATCATCCCTATAATACGTTCCACTGCAGGGCACAGGCCTCCTCTCAAAATGAGAGGACACGGAAAGTATAATTAATAGTAAAATTAATAAGATATGCAAGGATTTTTTCGTAACGGCTGCGAAACCTGGGCGTGCCCGACACTAATTTAGTGAATGCTTATCATTCTAATCAAACTCAAATGATGGACAGCTAGCAGCACTTGTCAACGTTTTTCTTAAAGTAGTCAATCACTGGTGCATGGATTGTATACATGTAAATATGTATACTTAAGTATCATTACATTATTGAACACATTTGATTAGCACACTTATATAGTGATGTCTAAAAATTACGTATTTAAATTTGCGGTAACACCTGAAACCAATCTCATTTACGCGTAGGGGGTATTCATTAATCACGTGTCTCGAAAAGGAGGGAGGATCTAGAAAAAAACCTCGATACATCAAGAAGGGCTATGCGTATGTTTGGGTATTTTAAAGGGTCATTTTTTATTCTCAAAATAACCTTGCAAATAAAAGGCCAGTCTTAGGTAATATGTAAAAGTATTTTTCATACACGTCAAATTTAAAATAAATATTTATTTAATAACCACTCGTGTACATATCTTTTCAGTTCAACTTATTCCTTAACATAATAATTACAATGTTTGAAATAACTTTTCAATAAAAGTCAATAAATTCAAAATGGCAGCTGAGTGGATAAGAACGTCACTGCTCGCTATTACGATCCAAAATCTTTAGGAATCGTATTTTGACAGCTCATAAGAAGTATATTAATTTGTGGTGTCAAAATTTGACACATTTGAAGGTTATTTAATAACATATTCGCAAAGTTTGTAAATATCTTACATTCATTGTAACAAAGAGATAAAATTAGTTAATAGTTAATAAAATAATGAATAAGAAACGCCTAGATACTAGTATGATAAAAGACCATTGACCTTATGACAACTTATCTCTAGGAGCGATGACATCTAAGTGTCGTGTCATGTTATTCGTGTCATCTATGTCATTGTTAATGATTTCTTTAATAGCAAATAGTACTAGAAAATGAAATCTTTAACATTTCTTTGATCTATCTCGTAACTTAAAACAGGATGTTTTTTCGTCATCTTTGACTGTTTCGATTTCAAATTGCGAGCAAGTTAATTTCCAAAAATCAAATAATTGATAACCATTTTTAGGGTTCCAGAGCCGAAATGGCAAAAACGGATTCCTTGTAGTTTCGCCATGTCTGTCCGTCCGTAAGTCCGTCCATCCGCGGCTTAGATCAGAGTCTATTAGGGCTAGAAAGCTGTAATTTTGCATGGATATGTGGTGCACTGCAATTATTCGGACAAAGCGAAAAAATAAAATGTTTAAAAAAAATTTTTTTAGGATTCCTCCCTTAGACGTAAAGTGGGGGTGAATTTTATTTTTTCGTTAACCATATACCTAGTGTGGGGTGTTGTTGGATAGGTATTTTAAAAACTTTAACGGCTGCGGAACCCTATCCTGGGCATGTCCGATACGCTCTTGGCCGGCTTTTTTTAAAAATTAATTTAGGGTTCAATGAGCATCTTACTAATATTTAAACGCGAAAGTCTGTATGGATTTGTAGATGTTTGTTACTCTTTGCTTAAAAACATGACCCAGTAGGGTCATATGGGGTGGCATACAGACTTTGGATGCAGGGGGGTCACATATTTGTCCGCAGCTGTCTGTACATAGTAATGAAAATAAATTAATGGAATCAAAAAGGGGCCACCTGCGAGTAAAATTCGATATTTTTATTTTTAATGATGATTTCCTTTTCTCCCGTAAGTTTTTTCTATTCTGTGCAATGTTTTTCTAAAACAAAGACGGATGCCTTAAACTTTTCTGACTGAAAATCGTTTAGCCCATAAACCCATTCCAACCAAGATGGATAACAGAACTTCTAATTCAATAATTAATTTGATTAACAAATTGTTTTAATAAACTCCAAATCAAACTGAACACTTAACTTGAAATTCGAATCAATCTTAATTATTCCACAAACTTTTATCCCGAGGGAAGTTGGAAAAAGTGTTTCTTCGGCAAATAAAACCTATTCGAAAACGGTACAGTCAGCAACAGTAGACAAACGGTTTTATTCTAAAAAAGATCACGACTTTACATAAATAATGCAATATTTTATTTTCTTTAACTTCGACAAATGGTTTAACACAACATTCACCTTCAACAATTATGCTACCCAATATGGACCCCATAAAATAATTACTTGCATTAATATAAGCATTTATACTTACAATATGTTTACATACATGTGACAAGTACTAAGCATTAGCTACTAAGCCCGTATAAACCTAGCAATATGAAGCTTGACCGGTGATAAAATCCTTCATAATTCATTGTGATTGGTGTGAGTGTGAACTGAGGTATCGATTTGGGGCCTTTTGCATAACAAAGTACAACTAATATCACAAGCGAACTCTCGCGGGTGTGTAATAATCGTCATAAGATCGTATGATATGCCTATTTTCACAATAAAAATAGTTACAATAAATATAGTAGTAAAATATACATAATTTTAATAATTTTAATTATACATCAATGCCATTGCGTTTTTTGTGGTTTCATGCCTTTTATTGATATTTTTATGTTTTTTTTTATGTTATTGTGTGAACTGTAATTTTAAACCTTAACCAGGCAACGAGGGTTTTCTTGTCTATGAGTGTTTGATATAATATGGTTCTCAGAGATACTTTTCCCGATAAAAAAAAAATCGAATCTAATGTGGTCCTTGTCCTATATAGTAGGTACCTACATTGCCTGGTTAAGAGTTAATTTGGAATTTTAAATTGCAATTTTACTTATTTATTAATGTTTCGATAGTATTTTTAATGTGTTCTTTTATATTTTAAATATAATGGTAGTTTTTATTTCGCATGTTCCTGTGTTCTTTACTGAGCTTAGAATTCTTCGATTTTATCTGAGTCACATTTAAAAAATCTTAACTTAATTTATTTACAGTGTTTTATTTTCTGCTTTTAACTTTGATATTTTTGTAATTTTAACAGACGTCTCGCTTTATGGTCAATGATTATGTACTCTGTAATTGTCGTATATATCAGAATAATATACATGTAACTAATTTTTATGGCTCGGATTGTAATATATATGATGTAGATGTGCTGAATAAATAAATAAATAAATAAGAACAATTGTCAGAATTTATCATTTGTCAGAAATTATCATTTCGCATAACTCTTTTTGCTCTGAATCCATTAATTGTACAGAATTGTTATAAAACAAACCTAACCTAACCTATAGAGTCCTACAGGATAATCATTTCAAAAATCATGAATAATTAATGGTTTCTGAGAAAAAAAGAGTTCTGCAAAATGATAATTTCTGACAAATGATGAATTATGCTAAAAGTTTGTTTGTATGACTATTGAATATATACCTACACACTCATTCGCATTTACCAATTAAGTATACCATGGAGGACCATGGTATACTTAATTGGTAAATGCGAATGAGTGTGTAGGTATATATTTGAAAACTAATTATCTGTTAAATTTTAATATTAATTATCTGTAAAAATGTTTTAAATAATAGTTTATATTTTATGCTGACACTGTTCTAGTATAACAGAAATATTACCTAATGCGTATCTGTCCTACTATTGCTACGCCCTTACAGGGTTCACATTGAAGCTGTATTTTATTTGTGTAACACCAAATGTACAATGTGAAACGCAATAAATAAGTAAATATTTACTTCTGCTGACTGTACCTACCGGTGGAAAGTTGAGAGAGCATTAAAACTTGAGGACGTATCCGCGTATCGTGAATTTTTTCATCATTTTCCCGATGCGATACGACATCGAAGAAAAACAAGTATTATTGTGGGGAATTTTGTTTAAATTTTGTCGGTTAACGCGAGAATGGAAAATGGGTGAGTAGGTCCCATTAGTGGGCATAGGCTTCCTCTCAAATTGAGAAGTCTTGGGCTCTAGTTCCAAGCGGGCCCAGTGCGGACTACACGTATAACTGCTTCACAGTAGTTCACAGAGGAATGCATGCTTTCATTTACCGAAAAAATCGTTGTTATCTATGAAGAGCGTTTCAACCGCTATTGGGTCAATCCGGCAGCGTTTAAACCGCAGTCATTATAATTAGTAGCGGAAAAAGCATGGCAATGGTATCTTGCTTTTGGGCAAGGTAAGGCCACAAAGCGTTTGAACCGCAATATCTTCTGTGTTATCTACTGTGTTAAAAATAAAAGATATGTAGTTGAGTGAAATACTTCAGATGTAATTAAATAACATCGCTGCCAATGTCTTCGAAACCTTGCCTAAAAGGACTCCTTTTTCGTAATATATTTTAGTTATTATTATTATTATCAAATTTCTTAAGGTTTTTAGTTTTAGGTTAAGTTTTCTTGTATATGAAATGTTAATTAGCTAGTATTATATACTTTTATTCTTGTCTAATTTCAATCTGTTTATATCTCGAATAAATATTTAATAATATTGTAGATCTGTTCAAAGAGTATTGTAATATTATATGAACAAGAGTGGCAACTCTATGGTCAAATATGCTTGTATGGAAGGTGCTGCTACCCTACGCCCTGGTCAAGAACTAATGTGACGTATCTATAGATGTATACCTATCTATATGTATATGTTGGTAGTGATGTACAGGTATAATTACGCGTAATTTTAATTGATAGGCTAATTGCCACTATTCGTATTTTAGCCGTCTAATTCAAATCAGCATATACGAAGTATAAGCGGCTAAACCCGATTTGCACTATACGGCTAAAATACGAATATTGGCAAGTGGCCTATCATTTAAAGTCCTTGACCGTACAATTTGGTACGCCATGGCCATGGCCGATGAATGACAACTGACAAGTTTGACAAATCAACCAAGATGGCCGCTAATTTAGTTCTTTAATAAAACACCAGAGATCGCTGTAGTCGCATGAAAAGTGTGATATATGTAAGTGTGCCCCCCTGGATCTGTTTCAAAAACTATACTCTACCTTGTTGAGTTGGGTTTTTTTTAAACCCAGACTGGGTCGAGTTTAACGAAATGCATGTGTGAAGTTTACAATGAGCTTTACGGTGAAGGCAAAAATCGTAATCTGCGCATATCTGTGAAGCTCTCAATCTCCACTGGGCCCGCGTGGGAACTAGGACCCAAGCCCCTGAGAGGACGCCGGTGCCCTGCATTGAAACGCATAAATAAACTGAAATGACGATGATTATGTATAAATTGGAACGCTATAAAAAAATTAACTCGCACCCGCCGATAATTTGAAAATAACAAAGAAATATATAACGGTCTCTAATTTAAATGGCAACACCTACGTATTGTAACATTATTAAGTCCAACCATTGTAGCAAAATAGTTCATAAATCTTCGAAAAATATTTACGCAACGTTTCACCTCACTGTCTTTTAAATACTTGAACAAAAACCTTTCAAATTACGAAACAACAGAAAACCAAGTACAGAAACTAATCTCAGTTGATATTGTAAATAAACACTTATTCAGTAAGAAACACGATTCAAATTAAGAGTTATTTAAGCTCCGACTTATTTCGTTCCGGTTATAAAAAGCTAAAAGCTCAAACTGATTGTCATGGTCATACAATAGGCTTTTAAAAGACCCTTAACACTTCATTATCGTCATAATACCTTCGTTCGAATCTTTGTCTGTTTATCGAAATGTATGCGCCACCAAGCTAATTTACCCAACAGTTCAAAGCGACAAGGTACTAAAATACTTATTCGTCGTAAATTTGAATACCACCCACGGTTTCTAATAAGTTCATTAATAATAAGTCGATTTTCGTGTTGATGCCTTAAGTGATGAAGATTAATGATAATAATATTACCTACTTAGCTAGCATTTACGTTTTTACCTTATAATGTCTTATCACGTTAACATTTGGTTCATTAAAGCAAAAAACATAGACAAGTCAAAATAATGCTTGCCGGAAAAGCAGCTAGAAGCTAAAAATGTACACAGATAAAAAAATCAAACATAAATATTTCAGTGTTGGTATAACGAACGGGCCTTAAACAACATTGCTAATTAAGTGTTAAAATTTATGAGATTTTTAAACACCCCTTAATTTTTAACAATTTTCCTGGTCCGGGCGTTAAACGACAGAATTAATTGAAATTTATCACAGCATGGATTAGGGAAAATTTGACTGGGAAAATGTCTCAGTGTCAGATTTGACAAGGAAGTTAGTCAGTGTTTTTAAACAAAACACAAATTATTACTGGCTGAAAAGACTACTTTTCCAAACACATTTCAACAAAGAAAAAAAACAGTTCGAAAAATAAAATTATTTTAAAAATAAAGCGAATTAATATTCCATACGCTCGTTATAATAAAAAAAAACTTACATGTTTCCCGCCAGAATCACTGTCACTTTTTTAACTTTTTAAAACTTGGCTATGGCACGGGTCGAGTCCGAATGCAGCCGCGGCGGGAGGACGTGCGCCCTCCTTCGTAACCCGGGAAGGTATGCGTTAGACGGGATCTGTCCGTACACCGTACCGAGATCAGAATGTAAAGCCAGGCTGTCGAATACGACTGCGCCGTATTTATTTTAATAAGACTACTATCAAATGTATATTATCGATTCATTAAAATAACGACGTTTAAATTTGAATAAGGAAATGTAGATGTTACCAAAACGCTGCCGTTATAAGAAAAAGACGCATCTGACATTTTTCCTGAAACTGAGTTCGTATACATGGGTGAATCAACTTTTTTGTGTTGTTACTCTGTCCGCGGTTGACCAAGTGACATCTTAATACTGTTTCATAAAAAAATACATTTTTTTTTTTTTTTTTTATGGCTACGAGGACATTAGCCAATGCCAAAGTTAGGGAAACTTATTTAATTATAGGATAGGACATTATTAGGATTACGGATTACGGATAAAATTTGGATGGAGAAGGATTGGATTTATTATATATATGCAATTATTTTTTTTTAAACTTTAATATTGTTATCTTCTATGAAAGATGCTAATATGTTATATATATCGCAGGTATTAAGATACAATAAACAAATAATGGAGGTAGGAAAAGGGACTGAAATTGATTGGAGTTGGGAGAAGATATCGGAGTGGTCGTAAAGCGAGCAGGAAAAGAAGATGTGATTCAGATCTCCATATTCTCCACAGGAGCACATGGGATCATCAACTATTTTGAACTTGTGTAAGTGTGCTGGAGTACAGACGTGACCCAAACGTATCCTGCAAATAAAAGAAGTAGCCCTTTTGGTTAAAATTATTTTGTGGAACCAAGGCTTACGTAGAAGAGACTCTTGGACAAGCCGATAGTATTTCCCTTTAGATGGATTATTAATCCAGAGTCTATTCCATTCTTCGTATAAAAAAGATTTGGGCAGACTGGACAAATCGTGACAATAATTAATATATGGTAATTTATCTCCATCAAAGATAGCTTCGTTTGCCAGTTGGTCGGCTCTCTCATTACCTAAAATTCCAACGTGGCTAGGAATCCATGCAAAGACTACACTGAAACCTCTCTTGGAGCATTCAAGTAGTCTGTCCCTAATGCTGAAAACAATCTGGGACTGCTTTTGAGGTTTAAAAGGAAACTTTTCTAAAGACTGTAAGGAACTAAGGGAATCACAAAAGATTACAGTATTTCGTAGCTTTGATAATAGTATATATTCAACTGCTTTTAAGAGACCGTAACATTCTCCTGTGTATGCAGAAGATTCTGGAGGTAGTTTAATTTTTTGTATAACTTTATTTTGTGAATGGTAAACTCCAACGCCTACACAGGTTGTATCTGAGTGTTTGGAAGCATCGGTGAAAATATAATGCCAACTACACCATTTTTCACTAACTATACTATTAAATTTAACATTTTGGAGATAACTGTTTTTAGAAATACCCAAATTATATTCTACTTGTGGAGTATTAAGTAGTGCAGTATAACTATATTGATACAAAGGCAACAGAGAGCTTTGGTGAGTCGATGCTACGATATTTTTGTATTTTTTTAAACTTTTAACAAGGCATGGCGCGTCTTTATGGTCCCAGTAGGCAGAAGAATCTACTTCCTGAGCTAGACTACAAAGTTTAGGGTATAGAGGATGGTACTTTAACTGAATGCTCCGGAAGAAGAACCTATCACTTAAATATTGTTGTCTTAAACTAAATGGTGGTTCGCAACATTCAACCTGCAAGCAGTTAATGGGACTGGATTTCATAGCACCAGTTATGAGTCTTAAAGCTTTTGCCTGAATGTTATCTATTTTTTTCAATGACCTACCATAACTAGGATGCAGTAGGAATGACCCATAATCTAACACACTTCGTATTATCGCGTTGTATAAAAGCCTCATTGTGAAAGGATGGGCACCCCACCAGACGCCTGATAGACATCTAAGGAGGTTTAAATTTTTCTCACATCTCTGTGTAATATATTCAAAATGATAGAGCCCAGTCAATTTAGCGTCTAATATAACTCCCAAAAACTTAACCTGGTCCTTTACAGGCAGAAATAAATCGTTATACATAACATTTATTATGGGTAGAGTTCGTTAACGAGAAAACAAAACTATAGTGCTTTTAGATATTGATAATTCAAGACCATTTTCTTCTAACCAAATTCTAAAATCATCTAATGCTGTAGACAAAGACCCACTCATATCATCTATAGATCGTCCAGACACATAGAATAGAAGGTCATCCGCATATTGCAGCACATTAACATACCTGTCCACCAATGGTTCTAAATCATACGTGTATATATTATACAAAAGAGGGCTCAAAACAGAACCTTGGGGCAAACCTTTCCAAACAGTTCTGGTTATATATTTATTTGTGCTTGGATCTATACAAAACTTAACAAATCGTTCACATAGCATGTTGACAATAAAATTAATCAATAAAGTTGGAATATTTAACTGAGTTAATTTCTTTTCCAGTATAGAAATATTTACACTATCATATGCACCTTTTATATCTAGAAAAGCAGCTAAAACGGAATGATTATTAGAAAAGGCTAAACGGATATCTGTGGTAAGGATGCTAAGACTGTCAAAAGTGCATTTACCTTTCCTGAACCCATATTGACTTTCTGATAACAATTTATTATGTTCTAGAAACCATTCCAAGCGATTTTTCACCATGTGTTCAGCTATTTTTACCAAAACGGATGACAAAGCAATGGGTCTGTACGAAGATGGATCTGATTTAGGTTTCTTTGCTTTTAACAATAAGATCAAAATTTGCGTTCTCCAAGCCCGAGGAATAATCCCCGTTAGCATTACTTTATTGATAAGTGATAGATAGTAAGTGAGACTGTTATCATCAAGGCTTGATAAAAAATAATACGGGATTCCATCTTCACCTGGTGCAGAATCTTTAACGTTTGAAAGAACCCCTTTTAATTCACACAATGTAAATGGAGAATTCAAATTAGTATTATTAAAATTGCTATTTACTACAGGTGATAATAAGGGAGTATGAAAGACAAATTGCTCGGGTACAGAAGGTGGTGCCAAACAATCCATAATTTGTTCTGCTAAATTATGAGATAAATTGGGTTGTTGAGTGTCATTAAAAGCAGATCTAAATTTTCTTATATTTTGCCACACAATAGACGGCTTTGTATTAGGACAAATAGATAAGCAGAAACTACGCCATCCTTCAAATTTCTTTTTACGTAAAAATTCCTTAGTCTCATTAGCTATTTTTAAGTAGTTATCGAAATTGTTATCTGTCATGGATGAGCAATATTGTCTCTCAGCCTCCTTTCTTTTTTTAACTGCGAGGGTGCAATCTTTATCCCACCATGGTGGTGATGGTATTATACCTGTTCCACAACGTTTTATGGGAAAGGTTTCGTCGGCTGCTTGCATCAATGCCTTGGCTATGAATTCAGAGCAGTCTGAAGTATTATTAGAATCTATTTCTGGAACATCACCCATTACTTGAGTTACTTTTTCTCTGAATGTTGCCCAATCAGCATTTGTTAAGTTATACTTCTGACGTGGTTGCCTTACCACCCTAATAGGTTTGTTATGTGGGAATGTGACAACCAATGGGTAGTGATCACTGCCATATGTGGATTCCATAGGGCACCAAGAAAGGACTGATGCTAGATCAGGTGTACAAATAGATACATCTGGTGAACTTGTTGATCTGGCAAGGCGTGTTGGAGCACCAGTATTCAATACACACAAATTATGAGAAGTTAGTAAATCTAATAACTGCTCTCCATAATATGTAGTTGTAGCACAGCCCCATAACTGATTGTGACAGTTAAAGTCGCCTAAAAGTATAAAAGGTTTTGGAACAATATTTATAATCTGATTGATTTCATCAAAAATATGTCTACTTGGGTGGGAATAATATACAGATATATAACAAATATTATTTACAGACACAGCACAGACCGAAAGGTCATTACTGTGAGGAGGCAAGGTAATGGGAATAAAAGAAAATAAATTATTGATGAGAATGGTAACTCCGCCATACCCATCTGGTTTATCTTCCCGAACACAGGTGAAACCTGGGATTTTGAAAACAAAATCCTGTTTCAGCCATGTCTCTTGAAGACAGATAACAAAGGGATCAATTTTGTTAATAATATGGATAAGGTCTTGTTTTTTAGGTATTAAGCTCCGGCAATTCCATTGAAGGGCTTGGGCTCTGTGGGCCATTATTATTTTTTGGTATATTGTAGAGTGTGTCGATAATTGCTGCAGCGTTGGACGGTGATATGTTGGATTGCGATAGTAATTGAATAATTAATTTAATGATGTCTGTGATTTGCATATTTTCTTTATTATTATTTATGTTTTGAATGGGTTTGTATTCTATAGCTGGATTTCTAACAATATTTGCATGGGCATGATAGTCATACCCCTTTGAGAATTTTGGTGGTGATTTGGGTTTTAGAAAAACTGTTTTCTTGTATGAAATGTTTTGTGGATTTGTAGTGTTTTGTAAATTTGAGGCGTTTTGTGTGTCTTTATATGAATTCGATGGAGGTGGAGAGGAGAGTAGAGCCTCTGCATATGATACCTTTGAAACCGGTGGGTGTGTTTTAAGAGCTTCTATGTAAGAGATGCAACTTTTACTCATTGTTTCTTTAATTGCCTTTTGTCTGGCATATTCAAGACATTTTTTGTCAATGGCCTGGTGGCATCCCTTACATAGGATACACCAATGATTTTCCTCCTCCACGTTGCAATTACTACTGTCGCGTACTTAGTACGCGAAGTATAAATATTGTACATAGCAACATTATTCTGAAGATTCAAATTTCCGCCACGTTATAAATATCTATGGTAAGCTGTCATTTGTTTTACATTCTTTGCGCAGAGTTTCAAATGATTCAGTGTAAAGTAAAAGTGTTATCCAATCCAAATATAAATGTGATGATGTCCGGACTCCTGAGCTGATTTCAAAGCTAATTGGTTCCTACAAGATTATTTGCCAATTAAGTATACTAAAGGTTTTATGTCTTAAACCATAGTTTCATGTGGTAAGTATGAAATATACTTTGTGATCTGCCTCCAATACGTGCAGGAGTAGCTGGCTTGCACGGGATTGGTGTGGCGGCCCCAATGGTACATGTTTGTTATCTGCCTCCAATACGTGCTGTTTGCACGGGATTGGTTCGGCAGCCCATGGGATGATGTTTCTGCGACATACGTGCAAGAGTTGCTTGCACGGGATGTGAGGGCAGGCCATTGGGGGAATATGTCTTTGCGCCCCTTCATCGTCAGGTCTTGATGACTGACACGTGGGTTGATTTAACCAACAAGTGTATGACACGATTTGTGGGTATTATACCATTTGTGTCCGGTTTAATGACGGACAATAAGTTGGTTAAGCTAACCAGTGCAAGACATGATTGGTACCACGTAATAGTCGGGTCTTAAGGACTGGCATGTGGGTTGGCTCAACCAACCACTGAAAGTTATGACTTTATAATAGTATGTTGGTTTAGCCAACCGATGAAACTTGGTTATGTTATGTATGATACATTAATGGTGATCTATGGCAATCTTGTATGTGGCTTCAACTGCGGTTGAAGTCATAGTATTAATTTTTACCACAGGTGGTTGACGCTTAGTCTGTTTGGATATCACACTATATGAGCACCCGGCTTGCGCCTGAGTGAGATGTAAATAGCTGAAGAGCGCGGACATCACAGGAGTTATTTTAAGGTATGAGATCACAATATTACTATTGCAATTGCCATCTATATAGATATTGATATAGATTGTTTGACATGCTCTTTATTGACCGTTGACCTGAACTTGGGCAAGTATATTGTGGGTGGTCAGTAGATAATAAGCGAAGCAGATACTCAGACAATCATAACTCTTTATAAACTTGTAAACAATTGGTTACATTCCCACAACAACAAACAGACGCCCCCACAACTACCAGAGTGACCTTGGCCACACTTGTAACATCTTGGAGTAGAACGACACTGGTTTTTTACATGTCCAAATCTGCAGCAATTATAGCATTGGATAGTGGGATATATATATAGTTCCACAGGAAGAGCAGTATAACACATATATACACGGGTTGGGAGAGCTCGCCCATCAAAAGTTGCAACAATGGTGCCTGTGTTGACATATTGATTAGATCCATCATTTCCAACTGCAACTTTCCTTTTTAGTCTTCGCAGCTTTATTATTGGGCCTGACCCGATTGGCACATTGATGTTAGCCAAGATCTCCTCATCTGACCAATCAGATGGGACCCCCCGTATAACACCCAAACGTGTAACATTGAATGTAGGTATGAAGGCCCCGTACTTTCCTTCAGTTAAAATTTTGTTCCACAAGAACGAGTTGGCATCATTAAAATTTGAACATTCCATACTAATCCTATTTCTGCCAATGCGTTTTAGAGAACCATTCACAATTCCAGTAATATTGTAGTGTTTTAAAAAACGACCAAATGTGACTGGGTGGAGAATTGTGGCATCGTTTGGGTTTATTATTTCTTTCTGGACATGGATAATAAAAGGTGACATATCCGTCTTTAAGTATTGGGAACGACCAACCGGCATACGAGTAGTATTGTCACTGGTGTTATTATTAATGTTCACGTTATCATTTTGTTGTGTGTTTATGTGTGTATGTTGGGGTGTCTGGTAGTTGGGTTTATTGTCTTTTTCTATTAAACATTGACAGTCGTGACGCGCGTCTTTAAATCCTCCTTTCCTTTTTCTCTTATGGCACAGACTGCATTTTACTGTGAGATGTTTTCGTTTTAGTAAATTTGCATCTGATGTGGAGCAGTCTGTGTCCATAGACGACTCCAATGCCTCTACTAGAACATCAATAGATGATGGAATTGGAGTTGGGATCTCAGCCCCTCCTCCAGGGTCGGGCGGATCGCCCATATTTACAATTTATTAAAAAATGACTTACCAATTTATATACACCTTAATTAACAATAACTATACATAAAATACTAATAGAGTAATAAATATATACACTTTAATCTACTTTACACCAATCCTTAGCCAATTATTTTGAGTTTTCAATTTCCTCAAAGAAAAAGCGCGCCCGTTTTACACGAAGTTTCCCGCCCTTTTCAAAAAAAAAAAAAAAAACATTAGGTTATCCAGGAGACAAAAATTTGCGTAACCATAGAAACGTATGGTAAAAAAAAAAGTTCTTTCACACATATACAGGTGCCCCAAAACTCGACAGTAACCGAGTACCGGGCGGAAAAAATAAGAAAAAATCGTGAAGCGATAATAGAGTTACCTAATATTTATCACTTTTAGTATTAGACATTTTCGGAAAAATGTCTATTATCGCTTAACTAAGTGACATACTTTTTTTTCAGAACTGTTATAATTTCGCCTCTTGCCCTTACCAGACATAATAAGAGTAACCACAAGGCAAAAAAAATAAAGCGATAATAATATCTAACATATTTTTAATCCGCACACTGAGTCCGTTTTTAGCGTAATTTAATAAGATTTATCATTGATTTAGCTGGAACGATCTCAGTTTTTCATTGATTTTTACTTTTTAATAATTTCATAAGTTCGCACCTTTGTCTATTGAAAATACCTTCCTCCATAATCATATAAAAAAAAATAAGTACTTATTCCTTCAAGCGTTTTCTTAGCGATACCCACTTTATTCTCAGTTCAACGAACTTAAAAAACCTCCTAAAAAAAGCGTACGGTGCGCAACTTTTTCTTTCCAGCCAGCGTTCATATGTCAAAACGTTGACAGTGACAGCTACTGCGTAAGTTCGAGTAATGAACCCATCAAGATGTTACATTTAATTTTAATGCTCTATAGTTTCTGCAAAGCGATAATGGTTATTTTTATCGCGTCCGGAGCGGCCATGTGGCCTCCCCCGCCGAGGCGACGACTCCAACACCATTTTGTTTTCCTTTTTTAAACGACAAGCGCATTGCCGCGGGAATTGGAGCATCCCAACCGTTCGCTGGATATATTGCGGTCTTTAACTTTAACAAGGTGTGACGTCGCTTAATTGGTAAAGAGAAATGTTCAAATAGAAATAATAACCTTAACCTAGGATCTCGCCGTAAAATTCTTGTTCTCACAATGTGACTTAATGTACCTATGTGAGATAGAGGTCCATCATTGGTCAGTTTTATGTAAAAAAAAAAATTTGGTTGGCAGGTAGGTACACGTGATTATAAATTATAATAGGTAACACGGGCTTTGCTTGATAAAAGAGTGGTAGGTTGAGTTACCTACATAGTGACATACATATGCAAGTCAACTCTTTCAAATATTTCTCTCAAAGCCTTTTTTACCGCACTACGTCCGTAGAGCTTTCATGAAAAATGTATGGAAGATTGTCTACCGCCACGCCCATCCAAATGTATTTCTAACCAAAGTTTATAGTACTTTTAGCCCAAGATCCTAAAGTAAAACGCTGCACCTGGTTTTTAATCCAATTATGAATAAAAAAGACAAAGACATGTCGGGTCACACAACGCGCAGAGTTGTATGTCAAAATCTTGCCGCAAATTTTCTCATACCTAATTAATTTTGAATTAATTAATAAATTTTATTACGAACTTTATTGATTCACATTGTGTTAGTAACAAAGTATTTTACACAAAGTTAAATAATAAAATAAATTAGAGAGAAATTGAAGTGACATAAACACACAAACAACACACAACATTAGAATTCAAATTCAAATTGACCAACTTTTGATTGATTTTTGTATTTTTTTTAAACTACTCAAATGTTTTGAATTTAAATAATGTACTAATTTACCCTGGAATTGAATAGAATAGAAATTAATTATTTCTTAGAATATGGTAGGTACAGATATTAAAATAAACGGGAACAAGTTAAGAAACGGGATTTATCTACACCCATATAGTAAACCCTCCATTATAGCATTACGACATTGAATAAAACTGTAACATAATGAAATTTCAGACATCATTATATTACAGTAGGTACCGGTGCAGGAGGAGCGCGCAATCACGTCGCGCAGGTCCTCGGGCGCCTGCCTGCCTGCCTGGGGTGGGGCAAATATACCTTTTTTTTTTTTGGTGTGGGAAATGCACCTTATGCATCGTCTCCTTTCGGGGAAACGGAGGTATGTGGGGCTCTCCCCAAAGGGCCTACCCACTAAAAACCACACGGATTCCCTCGTTTGCCATTGTGAACGCCGCGGGAGCACAAGGAGTCACCGCAACGCCCACTGGCCGCCCCGGGGTGGGGCTCCTCTGTCGACACCGTGCAATGCGGGCTCTGCACTCCCCGGCCTCCCCCGCTGGTGAAGGATTGTTTAAAGAGGTTTACTCCTCGTGGCTTCCGTAGATGCCCACGTTCCCGGCAAGCCGGGTTTACGTGCCCTCACGTTAGCTCCCGCGCCCTCATGTACTGTTCTGAAAGCAGAGCGGTACTGAGGGCACGGTCGCTTCCGCCCACTAGGCTCCCCCTCGCCTTTCCCTGTCCGCCGTGGCAGAGCAGGTACTTAGTTCGGGTTCGCCTCCGTCAAAGGCGTCCGCCCAAGGGCGAGACGCCATCCTCTCTGCGGACCCACGAATGGGCCCGCTGGCTCGGATCCCCCGCAACTAGTTGCGGTTTCACCTCACCAACCCCTACCCCCCCGTATGTCAGTCAATTGCCACAGGTCATGGACCCATCCGCTACTCTTCTCCCCCTTAACCACCAGGGTTAACAGGGGAGAACCGTAACGGTCGTGCAGCCCAGGTCGTGTATTCCCGTACCGACCCAGGCACATGTGGAGATTGCTGACCCCCACCCCACCAGTCGGATATTAGCCAACGGTTAACTAAATCCCCGAAGGAATTAATTAACCGTTGTTGCCCAGGGTGCACCGTCCCAGGCGTTACCCTTCCCCACCCCATGAGGCCTACGCCTCGGATAGAAAGGAGTGGTAACGCCCGGGCACTCGAGGAGGTTTCCGACATCGCACCCCGGGGCAGATATACCTAACCTATACCTCGTTAATGCAGGTCATTTCTCAATGGTTCTTTAAAGCATGATAGAAAATTTAATATTATGGATGTAGATAAAACATTGTATGCAACTGTACGTAATTAGGCCTTAAAACACACATGTGACATTTTTTGAAACTCGGCTACGCCTCGTTTCATGAAACCACACACGTATTTTAAGGACCCCTATTACGATACAGTTGCATAAAATACTATTATGTGTTCGAATCAGGGTGACCCTATCTCCGGAACTATAATTACTAAACTCTTCAAATTTCGCCTCCAAGTAGGTAAATTATAACAGTAAAAATAAGAATTCCAGGATTTTTGAAAATTCCCACGGGAAAAGGAAGCAGTCGCAAGTTCGCAGTATAGGTAGGCCTCCAACAAGATGGAGCGACGACCTGGCTAAGGTTGCGGGATCGCGTTGGATGCGGATGGTACGGGACCCATCTGTTTGGCGAGCCTTTGGGGAGGCCTATGTTCAGCAGTGGACGTATTCTGGCTGAAATGATGACGATAACTAACTGATACCGATGATGATGATGGATGTTTGGATGTTGCCGTTGACACATTTTTGTTTTTTGTTGCCAAACTTGAACCGTGCGCGTGGACGAAGAAGAATATTTGAAAAAGTACTGGTGATGCTGAAAGTTTGCACACATATTAGAGTCACAATATGATCAGAAAATAAACACATAAATACGTGCATAATTGTAAGGTGGGATCTTACACTATTAGTTTGTTTCCTATAAGAGTTTAGTTCTTAGTTTGTCTCCACTAACACAAGCTTTAAGTTTACAACTTCGAAGTTCGAGCTTTCAACAAAGCTTTAGCAACTTCTGGTTAAAAACATTAGTTAAGAATCAAGTTTGTACTTTTAATACGAGTAGACCAACAAGTTTCGCAAGCACGGTAGTTTTTGCTTTTCTTTGTTTTATTTTTTACGCATGGAACAAACAACGGTTGGAAAACCGTATACAACGTGTTTTCAAAAATCTGCTTTACAAGCTATATGTATTTGTTTTAGTAATACGATGAAAATACCTAAATACGTGTATGGTCTAACCGACCTATCTTGAGCCGTCGTGCTTCCCCCTTGTCCGTATAGTTAATTGCGTTAGTTCTCCTTCGGCCATCGGACGGGGAACTTGTATCGCTTGCGCTTAAGCAATAAGCACGGCTTTGATTCTAGCCGCTCTCACGCACACATACACGAGTGCATAGAATACCTAAAATCGATTAGCGCCAGAAGCTCGGTAGGGCCTCAACCTTCTGTTTTTGTTAGAAATCCATTAAAAAAGGTTATAGTACATTTTTAAAGCACAACGAGTACTCGTACAACGCCATCTGTTGATTACAGACGAAGTTTAAACGTAATCTTGAAAGCCGAGGGACAGCGCTCTCTGTTGCTCTAAGTTAAAATATTATTATTATCCCACGACGGGAACGCATTACCAACATATTAAGTATCCTAATAAATGTTGTTTATTTTATTAGCAGTTACGTCTGCTCACTGAACCTAAGATTTAAAAGCGAAATGTTTCCGGGTGCGCCGGTGGGACTTGAACCCACGTCTCCCGGGTATGCGCCCCAACGGGTGTTCTACCAACTGAACCACGTCGCATCCAACCGACCTCCCTGAAATTCTTAATCGCTTACATATGCCAACAGTGGCGTGCGGTAACATCCATCACAACTATTAGAAGCTATGACTCCTACGTTCCAAATTGGTTGGAAATGCGTAAGAAATGATGTACCACTTCTATTTAGTGGTATTTCGTGGTATTTCGTGGTTCAGTTGGTAGAACACCCGTTGGGACGCACACCCAGCACACGTGGGTTCAAGTCCCACCGGCGCACCCGGAAACTTTTTCGCTTTTAAATCCTAATAAATGTCTTTATCCGATCCTTTTGGCCTTTTGACATTTTTTTCCATTGATATTTTGTATTAAGTATATGTAGTGTATAAGTATTATATTGAATGTATTTGTTTATTTATATAATTTATATTATATTTGTATTGTTTTTATTGTTTGTTGTCTATTAAGTAATACTACGTTTCTCTTGTCTGTTATTTCTGCCACCTACAGTCGTCTGTTGATATTTATTAATTTCTGAGTAATTGGCTGTCCGGAAGAGATCGCTTTTTAGCGATAAGACCGCCTATTGTCTACCTGAATTTTTATTTTTGTAATGTCACTGTACTGTTTTTGGTGATCAATAAAGAATATTTGTATTGTATTGTATTGTATTGTATTGTATTGTATTGTATTGTATTGTATTGTATTGTATTGTATTGTATTGTATTGTATTGTATTGTATTGTATTGTATTGTATTGTATTGTATTGTATTGTATTGTATTGTATTGTATCGTTATCTCATCATCATCATCATCCCAGCCTATGTATGTCCCACTTCGGGGCAGTCCTCTCAGAATGAGCAGAATGAGAAGGCTGTGGGGCCGCAGTTCCTACGCGGGCCCAATGCGAATTGGGAACTTCATACACACCATTGAATATGTTCTCAAGTACCTCGTGACCTCAGGGCCCTATTTCACCGACGTGACAATTGTTGCATCTATTAATACCACACAAATAATAATAAAGAGGACAAGACTGACACTGCTGACACAGCTGACACAGCTGTCACAGCTTTAATGTCATCTCAAGATTTACCGACAAATCTACAAATATGTCGAATACAAAAAAGTATTCTCGTTCCACAACATAAGTCATTAACACGTTTTGATCGAGCCCTGAGACAGACAGACGGACAGACAGACAGAGGAGCTCAGTAATAGGGTCCCGTTGGCACAATTTGGATACGGAACCCTAAAAATACACCATAAACCAAAGTGACATGACGCTATTTTTTTACATTGGCATTGACAGTCTTCGTGATTTAAAATAGTCCGCTAAGATTATGTGTTTGTTTTAACTGCAGTCAAGTCCAAGTTCAAATATCGTCTGTAAAGCTTCAAAATATCCGTTAACCACTGTTAATTTCTTTTCATTCACATTTTTGTTATTTTATTTTCTGAAAAGCATTCATTAGCCTTATAGCTTCGAAATGATCTGTTCCAGGCAACCTACCATCTCCTCAATACCCCACCATCTCCCGTTACATTGCGGCGCTCAATTGGCCGCTTTCAAACACGTTCAACTTACAGCCTGGCAATGTAATGCAACTTACACAATTTTTCTTGCTGTTCTAAACTCTGCTTTATATAAACTCATTGAAGATTTTCTAAAGCACCTTGCCGTAAGTAAATCATGACGCTTCAAATTACAGTCCTGAATAAATTAAAAAAAAAACACGAAGCTGTTTATGCCGAAGCCATTGCCTTTATTACACGAGGGTAGTTTTAAAAATCAAACGCGTAATTCGCTTCCGTTTAATGAAGACTGAATTGGTGTTCGTGATATTAAATTTACAATTAAACCGAAAATGGCTTTTTACAACAAAAACATAGCAAAAAATAAAACTCTCAGGAAAGCCTGGCGCGCTGGGCATCAAATAAAATTAGAAGAAAACGAAGAAATATGTCTGCCGGAAATATGGTACGTTATTTTAATTTTTGCTTTTAAAATACGCGCGGGCTAGCTAGGTCTGTATGTACATACGTTGCTTAGATTTTATATCATAATATAGTTATTTGACAATGCTCAGAAATAACAGTGGGAACCGCGGCTATGTGTATTAAAGTGGGTGGATTACATTACATAAGTACAGCGAATTGTTTTAGACCCTAGCGTGTCAATTATTGAATACGTCAGGCACATTTCAGTCAAAACTGTGTAAATTCTGTCAGCCGCCTTTGTTTCTTTGTTTGAATTAGTCCATTGTTTTGCATAATTCACCTGTTTCGCTTTTGGCCACCGATATTTTAAATCGTGTCACTGAAACTACCTTTCGGAGGTGGTGTAAAATTGTTCTTAATTTAAATACGAATTGGGTCTGTCATCCATCAATCCATCATTCATCCGCCATTACCTCTCGTATTTCGATTTTTTTTATGGAATAATGGCAAAGACACTAGACAGACACTGGGAAAAATCCTTGTCCCATAATAAATGAAGCCATAATTTAAAAAAAATAAAGCAACTAAATACGAGTAGGTAGCAGAGTAGGTACTACGACTGTAATTAATCTTGTCGACTTATCGAGAATTTAATATGAGCGGTACTTTTGTAGTAATTTGTATGGATTTTTACCACTTATTATGAGTAATGTAAAGTCAAAAATTGATCACGTAACTGCCGTACGGTAACACTATTGAAAACAAAATTAGAACGTTTTTTAAAAAAAAATTGTTTATTTACCAAAAAACACTTGTTACAAAAAATGCGGTACATCTATCAGACTCCAAACAAGGCTTTCTTTCATTTTTGTTTTCTTACACGGAAAATATCTGTTATTTTTAATTTTCATCACGCTTTTGCAACATTTAAAATTATTCCTGGCTGTTTGACGAAAGTTAATACGACTTTATTTAAGAAACATATTATTGTGTGGTTGCTATTATTATTATTACTATATTGCTGTGCCCGTGCCCTTACAGATTATTGTTAAAGCAGTAGGTATATTATTTTTTAAGATAATCATCACAACATTTAATGTAAATAAGATAGGTCAACTGGCTTCATCCACTTACATAGGTGCCTACGAAGCGTGAACACTTTGCAACAATTCATGGTTTATTAATTAGAACCTAAAATGTATCCACAAAATAAATAGGTACAGAAGTAAATCTACATACAAAGTGCGCTCGAGCAACGCACACATAGACACTGTTCACAGACACGATATCTCGGATCGTTCGGATCAGTCCGAGCGCGATTGCCATCCGTTTGAGGCGCGCGCTGTGGTCGTGCGTACCTATTTATTTTGTGTCGCGCGTCTGTGGAATTTTTCAAGTGCAATAATGGAGCAACAAAAAAAAGGTTATTATAACTGTTCAGTGGACGGTTGTTTAAATTCAACCCTAAACGGTGAATAGTCGTTTTTTAAGCTACCAGTGGTTTCAGAGAGGTAAGTTTAGTAGGTATCTGCTTGTATTTCGATGGTTCATTTTAACGTTACATAGAATAGTTAGGTAGGTAGCTTAGGTAGGTAGATAGGTAAGCACCTCACCCCGACTCCCAAAGTAATAATAGTTTCCTATTTTTAATCAGTATAAACGAAGTAAGTACCTAACTACATTTTTGTAAGGTAAGTTGAAAACATGTTTTTTTGTTTGTATAGATATTGTGTTGTGTTTAGTGTCATTAGATAGGTTTAGGTCTAAAACCGATAGGACAATGGAAATTGTGTAACTAGGATAATTCGTTTAGAAGTTATTAGGGATTTTCGATAGTGAAAATTGACAAACGCTAAATTTTGTAGGTAGGTATTTTAATTATTATTATTATTATTTTATATTACCATTCTTCCTGTTTGAATATCAACAATAAATCAAACAACTAGATACGAGTGCCACTATCACGATAGATGTGCATATGCCATAATTGACAACCCTAGAGCGACCGCCGAGCGTAGGTATGAAAAGTGAAGTACATATACATACACTTGATTGACTTCTGTACCTTTTTATTCTGTGCTGTATCGCAGTGATGAAGATGTGTCGGTTTATTCAATTCAAAGTCCTGTAAAATATTCACATCTCGGACATGAAATGCCGTTGGGCCTTCACGCAATTCAAATCGTTTGAGAAAAGAACGGACGACGTACCGTTGACGTTCCAAATTTAAATTTGAAATTTACGTCTGACGCAGTTGCAAACATCTTTTTTCGGGTATTTTATTTAGTGAGACTACTTCGTAACCAAACCACGAACTTTGACAACTAACTCGAAGGATTCGTGTGGATTCTTGACCTTGTTATTGTTCCTCGATTAATGACGGCTATTATGACGGGAAATACATGTCTGTAACTAGTATATTGTGTAAGTAGATTGCTCTTTTATGCCATATTTGTATGAAGTTTGACGTATGTACGTACGCCTGTAGCTAGCACAGAAATGCGCATGTGAGCCGACGTCAGAGAAAAAATTATAAAGAGTGCGCATGTCTGTGTGCGTGCGTACAAGCATGCGTGCGTGCGTGCCTAAGAATGTTTATTACTCGTTCACGCTAAAACGGCTGGACTAATTTGGACGAAAATTGGTATGTAGACAGCTGGACCTTGAGAATTACACATGGACTACTTTTCATTCTAATATTCCCATGGGATCGAGAATCGAGATACACTACGCGTACGCGCTACGCGTGAGAACTGTGGCCCAAGCCCTCTCATTCTGAGAGGAGGCCTGTACCCTGCAGTGGGACGTACATATACAGGGTTATTTTTAATTCACTGACATCCTCTTAACCCTGTATTCCTATCACTCAGACAAATGTTTTTTGTTCTACGACTTTTTAAAATGAAACACTTTTTTCCCATACAAATACACAGAGTATCGTAAAAATAATAGGTAAACTCAAATTTTCAAAACTTTATTACACCAAAAATATTAAGTTATGACAAAAGCCGTAAAACAAAAAACATTCGTTTAAGTGGTAGGAGTTTAGGGTTAAAAGGATGCTAGTGAATTACAAATAACCCTGTACACCGTGAAATTTTAGTGGCTGTTTTCCCGAAACGAGGTGATTTAGTATCGATTGTACAATCGATTTATAATTACTATTTTGACTAGACTCAAAAATCCAATTGTGAAAAACGAAAGTCGAAAATGACCGCAAACCGATAGTAACGCTTTGTTGGTACAAGTAGCGTACGATCGTACGATAGGTTAGGTACCAACGAAGCGTTACTATTGGTTTGCGGTCATTTTCGACTTTCGTTTTTCACAATTGGATTTTTAACTCTAGTCAAAATAGTTATTATAAATCGATTGTACAATCGATACTAAATCACCTCGTTTCGGGAAAACAACCACTAAAATTTCACGGTGTATAGGCTGGGGTGATGATGATGATGATCGAGACACACGCATGTAAAATGCCAATGGACTTTGCGCAAAATCCCACCGACCAAAAAACTTGATGCTGAACTGTTAAAAAAAATTCTTGGTCAGTTTTTTTTTAAAAACTGTGGTAAAAAGTACCAGCCAAAGGCAATAGGGCTGTCAATGCTTCAACAATCTAGTTTTCGACGTTAATAGGGATGTTGACACCACCAATCAACTGACGTACTTTTTATGAGCTGTCAAAACATATTTTCCCATAGAGTTTGAATGGCAATAGCAACATATGACGTCACTTGTTCGCATACTCAATTAACTAACTATTTATTTGTTTTAAAGCAACAAAAAATCAAATTTTGCAGTTAATCGAAAATTAATCTGACTTTCAGGGCTAAAATAAAGCGTTTTTTACTGGAGTCGTGTCTTTGAATTATTTTTTAATGGTGTCAACATCCTTATTGGTCTCGCTGAAATGTGTTTTAGTCGCGAATGTGAGTTCGTGCCGATTTAGCCATCGAACAGCTTAACTAGAGTAAATGAATCGAGATTACAATGTCCATTGCAGACCCGAACAATGTTTATGTAAGTCTGAATGGTGACTTGTTCTAGACAAAAGATAAATGGAAACTTTCAGTCGGTCATTGACAAGGGCCGACAAACTCCCATTAATTTAATATTAGCCTTATCACGTAGCTTCGCCCGCGTTAGAAGCTTCACAAGAAGCATTTAGGGTGCGGCTCCTCTGAGGCGGAGACAAGCGGAGCGTAGAGGAAACGTGTAGGGATCGACCAATCAGTTTAGTCGAAATCCACATCTCGTCTCCGCACCGCTTTAATGGAAACAGTCAAGCGGAGATGAGGTGCTTGTATAATGGACTCATGCAAGCCCCTCTTTGTAAAATGAAAACTACATAAGTACACTACTGTGCCTATATACTTATTAAGCAACTAGCAATATTTGTAAAGCAATATCAGTATTTGTAAAAATAACAGATGTAAGTAACAGAACACAAAGGAAATGTAATATTAATAAATTATTCCTTCCAAGACTGAAGTTGCAAATGTATAAAATAAATTCCTATATTTTGGCCATTAGAGTTTTTAATAAGCTAGCCAGAGACCCTTGTGATCTGCCTTTAAATAAATTCAAAACAGATCTACATGCGTGGCTGTTACGCCGACCCTTCTACTCCCTTAATGAGTTTTTAATTAATTTAATTAAGGTTTTTGTTCTTTGTACTTAAGTGTTTTTACTAAAGATTCACACATCAGGAATGGTGTAATATGCAGTTCTTATTTAAATTTTGGAATGTCTTTTCTAGCATATTACTTACTGTGAATAAACTATTTTGATTTTGATGAGCAGCGGAGCGGAGCGGAAAGACGTCTAGGAATCGACCAATCACATTGGTGGAAATCCACTAACTTAACTCTTCATAGCTCTGCTCCACTCAGCTCCGCTCGTCTCCGCCTCAGTGGAGCCGCAGCCTTACATTCGTAGAGTTTGGCCGGAAAATGTTACGGTAAAATTTTTAAAGCTCAACGGTCGCATGTCAACGCCATCTGTTGATTGTAGACGAAGTTTGCACGTCATATTAAAAGCTGAGGTACTTCAACGTTTTTGGACAGCTCCCTCTCTTGTCTGAAGTTAAAATATGACAATATACAATAGAATACAATAATACATTGACTCTTTATTGTACACCACAAATAATTATTAAATTATTCTGTGAAAATCAAATTTTCAATAAATTTAATCTTTATCTTTCTTTTAATATAATACTGTATAATACAGAAGAACAAGTACATGAAAAAAATTTAAATAAAAAATAGAACCGCCTTCAAAAACACCCAAAAAAATATTAATTAAAAATGTAACCGACTATAATGAGCATTATAATATCTTTCTACTAATCTGTTTGAAGTCGGGCCTCAGCACGAGCTAGCAGGAGTGGTAGAAGCCCAACAGATAGTAGGTATAATAGGGATAATAGGTAGGTAAGTTAAATTACTACTATAAAGTTTGAGGTCCCAGGTTCGGTTCCCGCGTCGAGGCAGATATCTGTATGAAAAACACGAATGTTTGATCTCGGGTCTTGGGTGTTTAATATGTATTTAAGTATGTATCTATCTATATAAGTATGTTTATCCGTTGCCTAGTACCCATAACACAAGCTTTGCTTACTTTGAGACTAGGTCGATTGGTGTGAATTGTCCCGGGATATTTATTTATTAATTTAATTACTAGGTCCACTCCTGCTGGCTTGAGCTGAGGCCCGACTTCAAACAGATTAGTAGAAAGATATTATAATGCTCATTATAGTCGGTTACATTTTTAATTAATATTTTTTTGGGTGTTTTTGAAGGCGGTTCTATTTTTTATTTAAATTTTTTTATTTTTGGCTTTTTAGTTGTATTGGTATAAAAAAGATGCGTAGGTGTAGCCAGTAAACGAAGCCCCGCTTCTGTTTGCGCTCTGAGGATCGCAAGGTAACTAACAAACTTAACAAGGGTAAACGGGGGTGGTTTGAAGGTATTTTTTTAATGCGGGAAGCTCTGCCCCCCGAGCCCCCCGTTCCAGTAGCGAGGCTTCTATTACTACTCTGAGGGACGCAAGATAAACTGACGAATTTAACCAAGGGAAAAGGTAGATGGTTTAACAGATTTTTTTTATAGCGGGGGGCTCTGCCCCCCGAGCCCCCTCCCCTCCAAGAGCGGGGCTTTTATTTTCACCCTGAGGGACGCAAGACAGCTAACTAACTAACCAGGCTAAACGGGAAGTGATTTGAAGGTGTTTTTTACTACGGGATCTCCACCCCCCAAGCCCCTCTACCGGTACCGAGGTTTCTATTTCCACTCTTGAGGGACGCAAGGTAACTGACGAATCAAACCAGGTTAAACGAGAGGTGTTTTAACAGTATTTTTATTGCGGGGGGCTCCGCCCCCCGAGCCCCCCTCCATCAGTGGCGCTTCTACTTCCACTCTGAGGAACGTAAGATAACTATCGAACCTAACTAGGTTAAACAGGGGGTGGTTTGAAGGTGTTTTTAATTACGGGGGGCTCCGCCCCCCGAGCCCCCCTTCCAGTGCCAAGGCTTCATTTTCCACTCTGAGGGACGCAAGATAACTAACGAATCTGGTTAGGTTAAACGGGACGCGGTTTGACAGTTTTATTTTATTGCGGGGGGCTTCGCCCCCGAGCCTCCCCCCTCCCGCCTAATACCACTTTAAGGAGCGCAAGGTAACTAACGAACCTAACCAGGTTAAACGGGGGGTGGTTTGAAAGTATTTTTATTGCGGGGGCTCCGCCCAACGAGTCCCCTTTCCGGTAGCGATGCTTCTATTTCCACTCTGAGGGACGCAAGATAACTGACGAATCTAACCAGGTTAATCTTAGCAGGTTAAACGGGAGGTGGTTTAAGAGTATTTTTATTGCGGGGGGCTCCGCCCCCCGAGCCCCCCTCCAACAACCGGGCTTCTATTTCCACTCTGAGTGACGTAAGATAACTAATGAAGCTAACCAGCTCCGCCCCTAACAGGGTTTAAAACAGGTTTGGTTTTAAACAGAGGGTGGTTTGAAGGTGTTTATTATTACAGGGGGTTCCGCCCCCCGAGCCTCCCTTCCAGTGCCAAGGCTTCATTTTCCACTCTGAGGGGCACAAGATAACTAACGAATCTGGTTAGGTTAAACGGGACGCGGTTTGACAGTTTTTTTTATTGCGGGGGGCTCCGCCCCCCGAGCCCCCACTCTCACCTAATATCACTTTGAGGAGCGCAAGGTAACTAACGAACCTAAACAGGTTAAACGGGGGATGGTTTGAAAGTACTTTTTTTATTGCGGGGGCTTCGCCCCCCGTGCCCCCCCCCTTTAATATCACTTTGAGGAGCGCAAGGTAACTAACGAACCTAACCAGGTTAAACGGGGGATGGTTTGAAATTATTTTTTTAAAGCGGGGGGCATCGCCCCCCGAGCCCCCCTCCGATGACTACACTTCCATTCCCACTCTACGAGACGCAAGATATCTAACGAACCTAACAAGGTTAAGCGAGAGGTGGTTTGTAGGTATTTTTATTGCCCCCTTTTCTTTGTACATAGGTACCTACTTTCTATAGTTTAGGTGAATAACTTACACAATTCTTCGGACTGCTTTGGCCAATTAATATTAGTAATAAAACGTTGTAGGTAATTCGATGTTCTTGTTATCAATATAAGGACGAACAAATATGCTTTAGGACTTTCAACAGTATGCCAAACATTCTTCGCCAGAAAATTTTAGAACAATCAACATTATGCGATACAACAGGCACTCTTTGCTGACTGTACTTTTTGATCCTGGTTACCAAAGTAATCGTCAAGACGAATCAAACGAGCCCAAACTCGATGGGGTTATGTTGTTTTATTACGGAGTTCTTATGGTCACCTTCCAACTCCATTTTCAGACCCTAGTTACCATCTAGGATCAAAGTACTCGTCAAGACAAATGAAATGAGCTCAAACTCAATGCGGTCGTATCGTTTTATTACAGAGTTTCTATGGCCAACTTTCAGCTCCATCATCAGATCAGCTCCATGTCATAATAATATTGCATTGTCATCCAATTCACACATGTCTGCAAAATTTCAGCTCAATTGGAAACCGGGAAGTGGGTCAAATTTAACTTGCAAGATTTGACCCGTTGAGGAGTTCCGTTGGCCATCTACGGTCTTTTTCATCAGGTCCAGTTTACGAAATGATACTTCCTGAATGCAAATACTTCACTTGATACTAAAAATGCTAAAATCACTATAGGTTTGCCTGTAAAATTTGAAGGTTGCCCTCGATTTCTCTAGGATCCCATGATCAGATCTTGACTTGGTGCCAATGGGACCACCTCAGGAGTATACTGTTTCAAACAAAAAAAGAATTTTGAAAATCGGTTCACAATTGAGGGAGTAATCGCGTAACAAACATACGAATTGATAACCTCCTCTTTTTTTTGAAGTCGGTTAAAAATGTGTTACAAGGGTTAGATGAAATTAAATAGCGCTGTGGCCGATATCAATAATCAGTGTCGACTGGACTATTAATTTACTATAAGACGGATTTTTTACTTCCTTTAAAGATATCTTACATTGAAAAGTAAATTGTTAAATTAATTTTTAATCATATCACCGTAAGTAATGAATAAATACCTACCACAGGTAGCCAATGCCGTAATGTTTTTTTTTTATATCGACACCAACCAGCACTAGGTACCCTGTCTGTGGCAACATTTGAGCAAAATGAATTGTCAAAGTTGTCTCTCGAATTATGGCCACTAGTATACTATACTAAACGGGACTTATCACGCAATAAAAATTTATTTATATACCTCGACGTTTCGGCCACATCTTTGAGGATCAATCCTCATTGCAGCAGCCGTGGTCACGAGTTATTAAATAAAATAAAATAAATAAATAAATATCACGGGACAATTCACACCAATCGACCTAGTCCCAAAGTAAGCTAAGCATAGCTTGTGTTATGGGTACAAGGCAACGGATAAACATACTTATACACCGTGAAATTTTAGTGGTTGTTTTCCCGAAACGAGGTGATTTAGTATCGATTGTACAATCGATTTATAATTACTATTTTGACTAGAGTCAAAAATCAAATTGTGAAAAACGAAAGTCGAAAATGACCGCAAACCAATAGTAACGCTTCGTTGGTACCTAACCTATCGTACGATCGTACGCTACTTGTACCAACGAAGCGTTACTATTGGTTTGCGGTCATTTTCGACTTTCGTTTTTCACAATTGGATTTTTGACTCTAATCAAAATAGTAATTATAAATCGATTGTACAATCGAAACTAAATCACCTCGTTTCGGGAAAACAACCACTAAAACTTCACGGTGTATAGATAGATACATTTTTTTTTACATACTTAAATAGGTACATATTAAACACCCAAGACCCGAGAACAAACATTCGTATTATTCATACAAATATCTGCCCCGACACGGGAATCGAGCCCGGGACCTCAAAATTCGTAGTCAGGTTCTCTAACCACTAGGCCATCTGGTCGTCGTTATTGCGTGATAAGTTTAGTAAAGTAATTATGAGTGAAAATCACGAAAGTTTAAGACAGTATATCACAAAAAGTTGATTGGAGGTATCAATTAGCATATTGCCTCATCGCACGTTTTTTTTTTAGCAGTGAGATCGGTCGTTGGATGCGTAGAGACCGGGCCCCGCGCAACCGTCTCTCTCTACGCAGCTTCTCCATCCTGCTCTGCGGCGCCATCCGACTCTACAGGGATGAAGTTAACAAATTACTGAGCGGTAAGCACACAGAATTCATACTTATACATTCATATTCATACTAATACTAGCTGTGGCCCGCGACCCCGTCTGCGAAGAATCATCATCATCATTAGTGGTGGTCGTTATTACAACATCAGATAATGTAATGCGTTATTTTGACGCAATGAACAACACATTATTGAACAGTCAGCTATCCTGTTATCATTATTCGTTATCTGTTATCGCACCAGTCGCTCCCGCGCACTGTTGCCGCATAGCTATTGGCGGTCTTGGCTTGGCTGAGATTGCTGTTCATTGTTGTTTGTTGTCTTGTCAGTCTCAGTCAGTCGAGTAACGAGAAACAGTGTTGACGTATGGTTCCCTTTCGTTTTTGTTGCGTTGCAGTCGCGTAATTGATCTGATTATTTAGATTACTTAGTTCATTTGTCGTTAGTCGTTATCGTTACGATATATATAATACTAGCGACCCGCCCCGGCTTCGCACGGGTGCAATTATGCATGTATTATACATAATAAACCTTCCTCTTGAATCACTCTATGATATAGCAATTGTTGTGATGTAGTTCGTTTATTATCGTTTTGCAAAACAGCAACATAACAGTATAACAGACAACAGTTTACAATAACAGTTATTTTAGAATAACACAACACTGTTACTTGTTATTGCAAAACAGCCGTTATTGCCATCACTAATCATCATCCCAGCTTATATACGTCCCACCGCAGGGCCTATGCCTCACAAGCAGAGGGTCGTGGATTCAAATCTGACTCGCACCTCTGACTTTTTCGGAATTTATTTGCGAAATCACATTTGAAACTTACCATGGGCTTTACGGTGAAGGAAAACATCGTGAGGAAACCTGCGTACTGCATAAATTCGATGGTGTGTATGTGAAGTTCCCAGTCCGCACTGTGTGCCCGCGTGCGAACTACGGCCCAACCCCTCTATACACCGTGAAATTTTAGTGGTTGTTTTCCCGAAACGAGCTGATTTAGTTTCGATTGTACAAACGATTTATAATTAATTTATTGAATCAGGCGTTACTTTGCGGAGGTCCATATTAATGAACTAAAACAATTACTTTGCTCACCCGCGACCTTACAATAGTTACGTTTATGCAAGAAATAGTTATGCAATAGTTATGTTTGTGTGTGTTCGTACAGTGTGGAGGTGGAGGAACTGCATGAACGCACATTTCTTGCATAAACGTAACTATTGTAAGGTCGCGGGTGAGCAAAGTAATTGTTTTAGTTCATCGATTTATAATTACTATTTTGACTAGAGTCAAAAATCCAATTGTGAAAAACTAAAGTCGAAAATGACCGCAAACCAATAGTAACGCTTCGTTGGTACAAGTAGAGTACGATCGTGCGATAGGTTACGTGCCAACGAAGCGTTACTATTGGTTTGCGGTCATTTTCGACTTTCGTTTTTCACAATTGGATTTTTGACTCTAGTCAAAATTAAAAATAAAAAAAATAAAAAAATAAAAATAGTTTATTAAAAGAAAACCTTAATAACATACACAGAATATCCAGTGGCCCCACACTAGGCTATGCCTGTCACGTGGTGGCCTGATTCAGTATTAGGTACAATAAATTGACAACATTAGGAAAAATTACAATATAAGTATTAGCCGGTTACATGAAGCCACAGTTAAGGTTTTTTAGAAACTAGGTCGCAAATTTATAGAGATGAGACTAAGCAAGAATGAATGAGTCAGTTAACTTTGAGTACTTGTGTGTGAGTGTGAGTATGTGTGTGGTGTGCGTGTGTGTATTTAATTGTATGTAGTTGTGAGGGATATGTATGTAAGGCTAGAGAATTAAGTAACATTAAAACAATTATGATACGATTTTTAACAGTTCTTCGGTTTGATTATAGTTAAGACCCATCAACCAGCTCACAATCTTAGCTTTTGCTTCGCGTGGAGTGTTTTCCGCCATCATGCATACCTTCACCACCTTATTATAAATAAAAGGATGCAAAAAATTTGGAAGACGCCTAGCGAAAGCGGTTTTTGTGCGTGGAATGGGTATTTTAAAAACTCGTTTACGGATCAGGACGGGATATTCCGCCGACTGAATTATTTCTTTATGCGTGTGAGTTGCCACTCGTAGAATCATCAATTTCCTCACACTAAGGACGTCCGCAGACTTATAAAGAGCGAAATAGTAATTATAAAGCGATTGTACAATCGATACTAAATCACCTCGTTTCGGGAAAACAACCACTAAAATTTCACGGTGTATAGGCTGAGCTGATGATGACGATAATGATGATGCAGCTTGTGTTCTAAATAAGTATAGGTCTCATGATTTCTGTTTTTTTCAGATGCTTCAAATTTGAGCTGGAGAAAAAGACGAACACCAGCTGTACGTGTTCTGCAGACTATAGACAGAGATTTGCTGCCAGGTTAGTTGAAAGCATTCGTTCCCAACCACATCTGCAACACAGTGAAAACTAAAGCAGTCTCCAGGGTTTCATATGTATTTTGCTTACGGTTTTTATTGGAGAATAAAGATTTATTATTATTAAGTAATTAATTTATTATTAAGGGGAGGGGGAGATAAAAAGTTGCCTACGACCTATTCTCAGACCTACCGAATACAGAAATACAGAAAAAGGTTTCATAAAAATCGGTCGAGCCGTTTGGGAGGAGTTCGGTAACAAACACCGTGACACGAGATTTTTATATATTAGATTATTTGACGTATAAATGTGATGCCGTCTCTGTTTGTTTTGTTCGAATAGACGGAGACGGCATCACATTTCGCACACCTAGATCAAAGGAGAGTCAACTCAGAGTAATATACCAACCATTTTTTAATTTAGACCTTTCTGAAATAGAATGATGTCTAAATTAAAATGGTACATAATTTTGAATTGATGCTCTTTTGATCTGGGAGTGCGATTTATTCGTCTCTGTTTATTTTGTACGAATAGACGGAGACGGCATCCCGTTTATCCGTCAGTTAAAATTAATCAATGGGTGGTGAAACAGCCCCTAAGTATAGTAATTGTTCATACTCAGTTGAAATAAAATCACGAACTCAATGTATGTACAACTACAATTAACACTTATTTTGTATCACCATTTTCGTGTCACCCTGTATGCGTTGCTGGCAGTGAATGTGTTGCCGATACTGAAGAATTCTTCTGAAAAAAAAAACTGGAAACTATTTCAAAACTTGAATATAGGAACAGTTTAAATGGGTGTTCGATGGATTTATTTCTTCCAGCGAGATGGTTTTTAGCTGTAATAAGAATAAGTACGTCTACATAAAAAAGTACGTACGTCTCATAAAAAAATTTTCACTTCGGTTCGAAAATACGCAAAAGTGGTAAAATGATGGTGTTGAATTCGAAATATAAGTAGATTTTCGGAATTTATGTGCGAAATTGCATTCGCAATTTACCATGAGCTTTATAGTGGAAACATCGTGAGGAAATCTGCATACATCTGCGAAGAAATTCAATGGTGCGTGTGAAGTTCCCAATCCGCACTGGGCCCGCGTGGGAACTACGGCCCAAGCCCTCTCATTCTAAGAAGAGGCTTCTGTCCAGCAGGGGGACTTGTATAGGCTGAGAGATGATGATGATTTTTTTTCTTGTAGCGGCAATCGAAATTCACATCTAAGTATACGAATTATTATAAAGCTAAAGACTTTGATTGTTTGTTTGTTTGGTTAGTTAACCCATCTATCTAATACCTTTAAACGAGCAATTCTTGTATATAATTATATAGGTATTTACCTACCTACTTATATATATAATCAGAATCTCGGAAACGGCTCCAACGATTTCAATGAAATTTGGTATGTGGAGGTTTTCGGGGATTTAAAATTGATCTAGCTTGGTCTTATCCCTGGGAAAACGCTTAGCACCGAGTTTCAGCCCGAGCGGAGCTCGGTCGCCCAGGTAGGTACTTCACTTAATAAGTCCCCAGCTAATTATGTAATTGTTTTTTCAGATACTTCGTATAACTTGGAGGAAGAATCGTTTGTCCTTATGCCGCAAACAATTCAACTTAGTAAGTTTTTAAAACAAGCATAGATCTCTTAGTACAAGTATTAATCTCAATAAATCAATTATCTGAATAAATCAATTTTTATTATTATTATTATTAAATAACTTTGACAAGCAGTGGACTAAAATACGTCTCCCAGATGATATTATGATGATGACGATTACGAAACAATTTTGAAAACGTACGACAAAGAAACTAAATTTTTGTACACGAAATTTTTGTAGTACCTACTTGGTTCATACACTCAAAGATTGACTGGTAGCTTTGATCAATTATAACTGAAGATACACATTGCCGAACAAAATCCCCTTCAAAGAATGTCCGAACTTTTTTATTTGTTTGCATAACAATTAAAATCATCACCTACACAGAAATTTGAACCTAGTCTTTACTTCATTACAGTCAAATTTCGGTTGACACTTGACAGTTAGCAATTTCACGCAACGTACTGAGAAAAAATAAATAATAATAGTTTAAAATATTTTATTGTAAAAAAAGCGCGGGGTGCATGGTGTCAATTGTCAAGGATTATCATTTTGATAACATCTTAAAAAGCACCCCACGCTTTTTTTACAATAAAATATTTTAAATTATTATTATTTATTTTATTAATATTTAGAATTGTTTACAAATTTTGATCTGGATATAACAATATAATAATTGCTTATTAAGATTTTTTACTGCACTATAAGAATAGTGAATTGAAATTTATTAAAATTTATTTTTTATTTTTTAAAGCGTGTTTTTTAGTTTTTTTAAACTATTATTTATTTTCTATTTTTTAGTTTCATTTTTTTTCTTTCTAACTTTACCCCCCTCACCTACAACCCCCAAACCCCCTAAACCCAACCCCCCAACATCCCCCACCCCATTTCCCCAAACCCTCTCCAAACCCCACACCCTTACCCCCAATCCCCTAAGCCCCCCTTACCCCCTCCTCATTTTACAAACCCCCGAACCACCTAAACCCAACCCCCCTAACACCGAACCCCCCAAACCCCATATGGTTACCATATTGGATCAAAGTGCTCGTCAAGACGAATCAAACGAGCCCAAACTCGATGGGGTTGTGTCGTTTTATTGTGGAGTGCCTTTGGCCATCTTCCAGCTCCATCATCAGACCCTAGTTACCATATGGGATCAAAGTGCTCGTCAAGACGAATCAAACGAGCCCAAACTCGATGGGGTTGTGTCGTTTTATTGTTGAGTGCCTTTGGCCATGTTCCAGCTCCATCATCAGACCCTGGTTACCATCTGGGATCAAAGTGCTTGTCAAGACGAATCAAACGAGCCCAAACTCGACGGGATTGTGTTGTTTTATTACATAGTTCCTATGGCCACCATCCAGCACCATCATCAGATCAGCTCCATGTTACAATAATATTGCATTGTCATCCAATTTACACATAAGTGCAAAATTTCAGCTCAATCGGAAACCGGGAAGTGGGTCAAAATCGCGCCCTAAGGAGTCGGTTACAAACAAACATACAAACATACATACAAACAAACATACAGGTGAAGCTAATATAAAGCGTGTAAAAAGAAGGCCACTTTTATCAAAGTGGCGCTCATTTGGCTCGGACATTATCGGGCGCGCGACTGTGGATCTACAGTTACAATTGATCAAAGACTGGTAGAAATAGATCCCGAAGGGATTCGAAGAGGTTCACCTTTTTAACGCGCTTTTATTACATGTATCTCAACGGTTAAGTCAATAGTGTTGTTTTGCCTTTTTTTTGTACAGCAAAGAGTTTACATACATACTTACGTAAATATTAGAGATGTAACGGATATCTGGCCATTATTCGGTATCCGGTCTATCCGATCACAATTTTATTATTCGGCCGAATACCGGATTACTATCCGGCCGGATCCCGGATCACTTTTTTTTTTTTTTTACTAGCCTATAATTGTGTCCCACTGCTGGGCAAAGGCCTCCCCTCTGGTCCTCCACAGCTCCCTGTCCTGAGCGAAATCTGGCCAATCGTTTAATTCTGCGTCCAGGTCGTCTCGCCATCTGCGCCTGGGCCTGCCTCGCCGCCGGTAGTCATGCGGCACCCACCACGTGGCTGAGTGCGCCCACCTTTGAGGATGCATCCGGCACACATGCCCGGCCCAATCCCATTTGAGCTTGGCGGTCTTTTTTCCCACGTCGGATCACTATAATTATAAAAAAAATAAAGTAAAAAATATCATGGGACAATTCACACCAATTGACCCAGTCCCAAAGTAAGCTAAGCAAAGCTTGTGTTATGGGTGGTAGGCATCGGATAAACATACTTATATAGATAGATACCTACATACTTAAATACATATTAAACACCCAAGACCCGAGAACAAATATTCGTATTTTTCATACAAGTATCTGCCCCGACACGAGAATCGAACCCGGGACCTCAAGCTTCGTAGTCAGGATCTCTAACCGCTAGGCCATCTGGTCGTCTATACCTAATAAAATAATATATAATTATGGTTAAAAATGGGTATTTATTTTTATATTTGTATATCATTAAAATCAGTTTATTAATTCACATAGTGCGTATAATTCATAAAAGGATATACAATTGCATTTTTTTGTAGTAGATTGACCATACTGAAGATAAAGACGGAGTGCCCCACGCGCGCGCTCGAATTAACTCAATTTTATTGTAGGTAAAACTTGGGCGAATATCCGGCGGCCGGATATCCGGCTATCCGGCCATAGGTTTCGCCGGATATTCGGTATCCGGTATCCGGCCAAACAACTATCCGTTACATCTCTAGTAAATATATAAGTACATGTTTGTTTCGTATTATCTTATTTTATTAGGATGAGTCCCCACCCCACTGGTGCGTTGCGTTGCGTTGCGTTCAAGATTAGATTAGATTAGATTTATTTATTTCATCACAAAAATTATAATACACCGTGAAATTTTAGTGGTTGTTTTCCCGAAACGAGGTGATTTAGTATCGATTGTACAATCGATTTATAATTACTATTTTGACTAGAGTCAAAAATCCAATTGTGAAAAACGAAAGTCGAAAATGACCGCAATCCAATAGTAACGCTTCGTTGGTACCTAAACTATCGTACGATCGTACGCTACTTGTACCAACGAAGCGTTACTATTGGTTTGCGGTCATTTTCGACTTTCGTTTTTCACAATTGGGTTTTTGACTCTAGTCAAAATAGTAACTATAAATCGATTGTACAATCGAAACTAAATCACCTCGTTGCGGGAAAACAACCACTAAAATTTCACGGTGTATAACCTTCCTTAAAACTTAACCCTCCTTCGACAGCCGGGTGAAAAAGCAGTACTTACCTAACCTAATCATTAAACCACTAAATCACGAATAAATCCCTTTATAGCAAATTAAAATTAGACAAACGATGCATTTGGACATTATTTTTATGGCAGGTAGTATTAAGTTTGCATGTTTTATTTTGCAGGAGAAGTAACTAGAAATAATTGTGAAGAAATCAACTCCTCATTTGCAGAATCAACAGAAGTTAAAAGTTATGATGAAGAAGACCTGTCCAGTGAATCAACGGTGTTCACAGTGCAGTCTGATGATAAAGTATCTATTAATTACGTACTTAAAATAACATTTACAGATTCGATAAACAGTAAAAAATATTTGGAAGGCACATACAAATGGAATAATAGAAATAGAATAGAAATCATTTATTCATATATTACTTATATCAACAAATACAATTTACAAATTACAATAAATGCGCCAAACTGGAGTGACCAGTTTGTTGGAGCGCCACGCTCAAATCACATTACTTACTTAATTGTTTGAGTTATTCCAATGCTAATGATATTAATGTTTAGCAGAGATATGCATATTAACACTAAGCTGAAGCAAGTTAAATTAAATTACCATCCACTTTTGCTACTTGATATAAAAAACACCTGTACAGTATATTTTATCATAACGTCGTGGCCTGCACGGCCCTGCGAAGAAATTCAATGGTGTGTCTGTAGTTCCCAATCCGCACTGGCCCCGCGTAGGAATTACGGGCCCAGGCCTCCCATCCTGCAATGGGACGTATTTAAGTCAAAATGATTCGAAAAAAAACATTTCGAAGGAATAATACAAGAAAAAAAATCGAATAGTACTTATTAAAATTGGGCCCCATTACCATAATGTTGCGGCAAGCCGCTGGTTTTCAGCGAGAATAACCGAACCCACAACCCTCTGCTGGTGAGGCCATAGTTCAACCTACTAGGCTACCACGACTTAATAATATAATAATAATGATAGCCTTTATTAACAATCTAGTAAAAAATACAATATTATAATTTTATTTTGGATCTTCAGACATCGGTAAAGATTGTTTTGCTTTAGCATAGGCCTCCCCCAAATGTTTCCATAGGTTCCCACCATGACATTTTCTTCTCCACATTGTTCCCGCAGCCGCCTTTAAATCATCATCCCGTCTCCGAAACGGCCGTCCCCTCTTCCTTTTTCCCACTCTAGGATACCATTCAGAAACTAATTTAGCCCATTTTTCTGTTTTGTTCCGGATAAGATGGCCTGCCCATTTCCATTACAATCTTTTAATTGTGTATGACACGTCAGCAACTTTTGTTTTCCCACCTAGGCTACCACGACTTAAACTACATTATATAAAAAGCAGTCGTTGCTGACTGACTGATCTATCAACGCATAGCTCAAACCAATTAACGGATATACTGAAATTTGGCTCACCAGTGGCTATTGACGTAGGCATCCGCTAAGAGGTCACTTTTTAAATTCCCACGAGAGAAGGAATAAATTGGATTTATATTTTCACTTCAAAGTGGCTCTATCCCCGTAATTATCATTATTAGACACTTCAACTTCACATGTAAATAGGTATGTGATATAGTAGTAAAAATATAATTTATAGAATTTTGGAAATTCCTTCGGGACAAAGACAAATCGGGCTTGTTTATTCAATTCAACGGGACAGTATAAATTTAAGTGATCATAACAGCAAAAACCGATTTCAGCATTAAATTTTTGTAGATTCCCTGAGCGTAGTGTTGACAGTTTAAAAATGGAGTGTGGCCGTTTCTTAAAATTTGGGTTTACGGAAAAACATGTCCCTAATATTGGTTCTTGTCCGTTACTGGTGCTACCACGTTATACATTAACTAACATATCTTAGATTTTAGAACGCATGAGCGCCAATGCAATAAGGAGTTGAAGGTGGTCGCCATGGCGCCGGAATCGGTCGGATCGATCATCAATCGGATGTCGGATGGATTCAAGGATTTTGCTTTATTAAATAAGAGAGATGAAGAAGCTTTACCATAAATTCTGCGCGGACGAAGTCGCAGGCAAAAGCTTATATAATGTCATATTAACGTTATTAAAACAATTTTGCTGTTTTCAGCAATGCACACCGAAACAAGTTGAAACAAGAGAGCAGGGTTTGCAGACATCGCCTTGTTCTGGTGAGCCAGAGAGAGACAGATATACCCATGAAGGCTTCGACGCTAATCTGCCATTTGGATACATCATCGTTCATGACAACTTCCATTCTAGAATTCCTAGTAAAATATTTTTTACCAGTCTTAATGAAAATGTTAAAAACATGACTAATTAACTCGAAAAACAGTATTTAAAAAAGGATAGGCCTCTAAGGCGGATTTGCGCAGATCAGGGTTAGCTACGTAACTCCGAGTTAATTGCTAACCCGGAGTTAAGTAATGTGAAAACGTATGGAAATGTCAACCAAAACCCCATTTTCCATGACCCATTTTTAATTTGTTCATCAGTGTCAATTTTTTAATCCTGGGCTGTGCAAATGGCCCTAGATATGAGAACATGATTCCATAATAACATACATAAATGATGACTATAAGATTTGTAACATTTTTTTGTTAACTTTGTTTTGACATGCTCTACTTCAAGTAGGTATTTATTCAAATATACTATCATTCAGAACTTCACCTCTAAGTTTGAGACATAATTGAGTTATGATAACAATACACTTATTTAGTATACCTTCTTAAGTTCATTCAGATTTTTGTAGTAGAAAAAATAGTATCCCACATGTAAGAATTGTTTTAATAAATTAAACTTACAAGATATATCTACTACTTATTTGTATCTACTCTTATACCTACATGATGGTCAGAAACCAATTTGGTGGCGACCACGTTTAAATCGCAGTTGCATGAAACAAAACGTACATTTATTTCAATAATAATTATTTTGAAAATCACTTTTCTCAATCATCTTTGACAAGTCAGTTTCTTGAACAAACTTTGATATGAGATCTGTGAAATTTGCCACCAAAGCGATGACACTTGACGAAACTACTTAACACTTACAAATTTTTTTATTATTTATTTACAATACTTATACGTAGACTTAAAACAGAAAAGTTGAAAAACTCATAAGAAAAAAAAAACACTCGGTAAATGACAATCAAATGGTATATGTCCACACTTGTCCACACAGCCTACCTCTAGATATAGGTTAACTCCTTGGTTCAACTTGATAACTTGTTTACTATTTTTAGAAATAAATTGACTAAAACACCTACTTTATCTAATGCTTTTCTCTAATTATTATATTGAACATTGCTTAACAATAACGTCTATTGAAGTGAAGGCGACGCGGCCTGCGATCAAACGATGCGGACTGCGCCGCGCCCCGTCCCACGTCTCTTCTGTGTGGCTTGCGCCTTGGAGTCGCTAATTTTATGTCCACAGGTGAGACATCTTTGTTTCTAACGCTGGGACCTTAGGGTTTCGGTATTTTTGATAACGGTCTCTAGGCCCAGTGGACGGTGCAGGTCGCGATGTCGGTGGTGGTTGCTTCAGTGGGCAGCGTCGACCACACTGACGGTGGAGTTCCGTGATGTGAGAGCGTTGGGCGCGGTGATAGTAATCGGTACACGGATGCAAACGATAGCTGCGTTGTCCTGGTCTACGATGCGGAACTCTATCGTTGGCGAGATGCCCTGTAAAAACGGAGGCTTGGTTACGGTGTCGTTTTATTTTACAAGCGCTGTTTTCTCATATGGCGTGCGGCAATGTACACTACACATACATATTTGTTTGTGTGCACAAATACCTTAGACACCTGAGATAGCTTACTGATTTTATTTAACCTAATATAGACTACATCGCTATGTACCACTGTACCACATGGTACAGTCGCGGTCTTTAAATTGATGAGCCATTGGCCACTGTTCATATTTTAGCCGTGCAATGCAAATTGGGTTCAGTCGCTTATACTCGTATATCCTGATTTGCATTATACGGCTAAAATACGAACAGTGGCAAGTGGTTCATCAATTAAAGTCCATGACCTTATCTACCATGGTAGTGGAAGCTCACAAAAGCGGTCCATACTACTCATATTTTCCATATAGAGATCCGGCTGCGGCGTGGGCAGTACTGAGCGCCAGCGATGGACGTCAAATTAACAGACGTTGATTAAACGGTCTATGTAAAGGCAACGTTTAGACGGTCCACTGACCGAGGGTCGACTACTCGAATTCTGAGGCGTCTAAAGTTGTTCACAATTGTTCATATAACCTAGGAACGCGACACTGATACAAAATCGTAGTCGGTAACACTGTTCATTCATTCATCCAAACAATTATGAACTATGTGCCATAGACTACAGAGTTCATATTTGAATAAGAGTTGTAATGTAGGTAGATAAATGCAACCACACAGACTAGCGAGTCGTAGAAATCGACGTGCCGTTAATTGTAAGTTTGAACATCTACACAACGCAGACATCATGTCGACACGTCGACGAATTAAACTAGGTAGTCCACGGACTAGTCGATGAACGTAAATAAACGGTCTGGTTGCGTCAACGTTAAAATAAACTTAAGGTAAGCTTACACACAGCGCTTGTGAGATAAAATAACTGTACCTACGCTTTTAAAGACCACTTCCATGAACTGCCTGCTACTACCATGTGGGAGGTTTCATTTGGTACCACTAGTCTACATATGTATTGTATATCAAATGAACTAAAACAATTACTTTGCTCACCCGCGACCTTACAATAGTTACGTTTATGCAAGAGTTATGTTTTAATATGGACCTCCGCAAAGTAACGCCTGATTCAATAAATTATTGTATATCAAGCAACGAAATATCGCTCGAAAATATCGATATTTTTGGACATAAACTAAAACATACCACAGGAAAAGTGCTCTCAATGTACATGTAGAGAGTATACACGAGTATTTCACCCTCGAGGACTGGGCAGTAGGAGTTCTCGAGGAAATTGCAGGTGTGAGCGTTTTCACCCAAGTCGTATGGGATGGGCACAGGCAGCCCGATGAAGGAGAGGTACGCCGTCGCCAGCGTCGTCATGCTACTCATGTTGCGAGCTGTAGAGGTTCAAATCAAAGTCAAAGTCAACATAATACTCATTAAATTTAGGCTTTAATGAAAGGACTAATGAATGCCGAAGAATCTACTACCAATTCGGAAAAACCACGTTGAGAAAATCCGGCAAGAACGTCAATAAGTTATATTTTATTTCAAAGACATCTACTTACAAGGTTATTATATTAAATTACATAAGTACATCCAAAGTATTATATAACTGAATGTTTTAACACAGTATCGCTAAGGTAAACGTCCCTGTGCTCGACACTGACCCAATACATGGCACCTTCAATCTGATTTACATAAGATACTACTAGATCTACTGGGTGTATCGAGCATTGGTACGTTTACCATTGAGAGGGATCGCCAATGCGGATCAGAATTATTTCCAAAGATACCCCATTCATCATCCCAACCTATATACGTCCCACTGCAGGGCACAGACTTCTTAGTCTTTTCAGGGTTTTGGCGGTATTTCCCAAGCGGGCCCAGTACGGATTGGGAACTTCACACACACCATTGAATTTCTTCTGAGGTTTTTGTAGGTTTCCTAAGATGTTTTCCGTCACCGTAAAGCTCGTGTAAATTTCAAAATGTAATTTTAAACACATAAATTCTGAAAAACTCAGAGGTGTGAGCCCGGGTTCGAACCCACGACCCTCTGCGTGAGAGGCCATTGGTCAAACGACTATAGGACACCACGGCTTTTCTCCCAACTTCTCTATCCATGATATAATTATTAATTTTATAGTATGCATTAGAATAATGTTTTCTTGACAATGGATTCAAATTTTGTATCCGTTTGATTTGGTTATTGTTTTTGGAATTTTATTATTAAAACGTATGCAATTTCCCAGAAACAACATTTGGTTTTAGCCATTCTATAAGATTGGGACTTTAAGCTTCCCTGTGTTTTGCCTTTGCATTTCGACGTTAGTGGGAAAATCACATATTTGCCTGACCTTCTATCATGCGCTTGCATTTTATACGATGGTCTGATTGTTCATTTGAACTCAATCATCATTGAGTGTGGCGTTACTTACGTGCTCGGAAGATTATGTTGATGATTGCATCCTCAAGCTGCGTGAGTTGGCAGGGCGGCGTACCGCAGCCCGCAATGTATGCGTTTAACGGCAGTTCACCTGGGTTCGCCGTGCCTGCAACGGTCAACTTTGCATAGGTAAACTCTTTTTCAGAGTTCTGTACCCAAATTATGCCAACGGAACCCTATTACTGAGACTTCGCTGTCTGTCTGTCTGTCCATCTGTCTGTTCGTTCGTGATCTGATGAAAGAGTTCATTAATGTAGATATTACATTGAGTTACTCTATACATTGAGTTTGGAATTTCATTTAAATTAATTATGAACATCCTACATTTTTTTTGAGATTTTTTGATCACAGGCGTTGTCACTGGCACTAAACGTATAATGGAACGGATAATAAAACTAGTGGGAATAGATGGACCTAAAAAGGCGATACTTGTAATATTACTAAGGATACTCACACTGGCTTACTTGGGTAGTTTGTCCCCTGGCCACCACTAGCAGAGCTCCGAAAATTACAATCGCGCGCAACATCGTTGAAGCATTAAATGATATCGAAATCAAGTCATCATTACTTAAATATAATGATCGTTATCGACCATTATCAGCAGGTGTTCTATAATCGGCGATAAATGCAGGATTCATAAGTGATTTATTTAATAACAAATTATTATGGGTGCGCCTCCTGAAGCTCCGTATAATAATAGACAGTTTAGGCACACAAACGTATAATATGAATAAGTAACAAAAGGTAACGTATTTACAATAAATACCACGTAACTTTAAATTAAGAAGATTGTGTAGTAACGGTGAAAATGGTTTCCATCATAAATCATAAATGTTAGCCAATATTAGTATTTTTTTTTTATATTTTGTCAGTCAACACTAAAGCTAGGGTTGTACGTTTCATTTATTTTTTAAGGTTCGTAAAATTTACCAAAACCGCTTTTCGTAGTCCTCAAAAACTTGACCAATAATAATATTTTTGCAAAAATTAATTGTGGAAAGCTATATATAGCTATATATTGTTACCTGTGTGTGTTTTTTATGAGTGCCTGAAAATAACGTTGAGATTGGGCAACTCTGTGGTAGATATAAATTTTACGGTAAAAAAAATATATGCTCTAATTTTATTAATAATATATATCCTGGGAGAAAACGGAGGACTAAGTTTGCATGGAGCAATGGTTCGCATCGCATCCTCTTCTTTAGGCATTGCTTAATTGCTGATGTTTTAGGGGGAGTCCTCGACGACGGTGGCGTTGGCCGCTGCGCGGGAGTTGGGGTTGGGCGCAGCGATGACTATTGGTATACGGATACAGACGACGGGGCCGCTGTTCTCATCCACGATGCGGAACTCGATGGTCGGAGATATGCCCTGCAAAAATGTGAAGAGTCAACGTCAATCAGAGGAAGAGTTTATTATGGTATTCCCGGACCGATATGACCTTCAAGCTTTCAAAAAAAGAGCGTACTCCTACCTAAAAGGCCGGCAACGCACTTGTGACTCTTTTGGTGTCGCAGGTGTCCATGGGCGACGGTAATCGTTTACCATCAGGCGATCCGTCTGCTCGTTTGCCCCCTATATCATAAAAAAAAAAAAAAAAAAAAAAGGTTTTTCTAACTGATGGTTCGTTTGTTTTCACCCGACTGTCGAAGGAGAGTGGTTATGAATGTGCCGTTAAAGCTCCAAACGCACGACAGCTGAGGCGTGGCGGTGCGGTGGCGGTGACGGTTGTAATATTCTTGTACTGACTTCAACTTTCAACTTGTTCAACTTGTATGAACGAGTTCGCGAAACGGTACCGCACAACCGTTCATACAAGTTAGAATATTACAACCGTCACCGCCACCGCACCGCCACGCCTCCGCTGGCTGTGCGTTTGGAGCTTTTTTTTTTTTTTTTTTAGTGCGGTGCGATGCGAGTGAGCGATTCCAGGGGGCTACTATGAAATTCTAAATTCGAATTATGTATCGCGCCGTCCCTTTTACTCTCCTATTTAATACTATTAGCCTGAACGGAACGCCACGATACGAAGTTCAAATATCGAATTTCATAGTGTAGGATCCGTAGCATAGGACCGTAGTTCACGGGAAAACTCACGATGTGAGTAGATAACTTATTGTGTTCTCTTTCTCTCTCATTCCATCCACGCGCACACACACGGAGCAGAAGAAAAGCTTCCAAACAGTGCTCGAAATTCTTACCTACTATCATAGGGTTGTCGCTCGGTAAAAAAATAAATAAAAATCAAAATATTTTATTCAAAAAAGTACCTAAGTATCTAATATCTGTATATCTACAAACACTACAACAGGTAGGCATCTTTAAAAACAACCGAACACCCGAACTATGTAGCAAAACGCTAAACGGTCGCGTCGTCGCTAGCGGCACACCTGTACCTCTACCATGAGTTTACACTAGTTTACGTGACCGTACTCGCTAGCGACGGCGTAAATTATTTGTATGGAGAATTGTACAGCGCCTCTAGCGGTCACTTACGGAAGTCTAATTCTCCATACAAATCATTTACGCCGTCGCTAGCGAGTACGGTCACTGTGAACTAGTGTAAACTCATGGTAGAGGTACTGAACTTTGTCTACTCACTGAGCTAGTTCAAACCGGTTTGTCTCCGAGCGGGCGCCGGTGCACGCCCTCCCGTCTTGTCTGTGACAGGTCACGCACACATATGTTGTGCGTGTAGTAGTGTAATGCGTGCGCGACGTTGTTTGAACTTTTTATTCTGCTCCGTATTTATTTATTTATTTATTTATTTATTTATTGCGTTTCACATTGTACATTTGGTGTTACAAAATAAAATACAGCTTCAATGTGAACCCTGTAAGGGCACAGCAACAGTAGGACAGATACGCATTTCATTAATAATATGTCAGCATAATTATACACTATTATTTAAAACATTATTAATCATTTTTACAGCTAATCATGTGCTTTCGAGTACCGGTATTGTAACTTATATATCACGTGATAATGTGTGTGAAGTATCACGGTGGGCCTCATAAGAAAGCTCAAAGTCACTCAGAGGGCGATGGAGAGGGCTATGCTCGGACTTTCTCTGCGGCATCGCATTAGAATAGAAACGATGAAATCCGCGCAAGAACTAAAGTCACGGACATAGCTCGAAGAATCGCCAGACTTAAGTGGCAGTGGGCAGGGCACATCGCTCGTAGAATTGACGGCCGATGGGGCCGAAAGGTTCTCGAGTGGCGTCCGCGGACCGGAAGACGCAGTGTAGGTAGGCCTCCAACAAGATGGAGCGACGTCCTGGTTAAGGTTGCGGGAACGCGTTGGATGCGGATGGCACCGGGCCGATCTGTTTGGCGAGCCTTTGGGGAGGCTTATGTCCAGCTGTGGACGTCTTTCGGCTGAAATGATGATGATAATGATATAGCATGTTCATGTAGTATGATATATCATGTACCGGTACAGTACCAAGACTAATTCCGGTTCCTGGTGTATATGATACCGGTTCCGGAACCGGTACTTCAAGCCCTGGGCTTGACAGACTCACCACCATGAAGGTCTCCTCAATGAACATATACAGCGTGTATCGCAAGATTTCGCCCTCCAGGACGGGGCAATAGGAGTTATCGAGGAAGTTACAGGTGACTGCGTTCTCTCCGAGAGGGTAGGGCACTGGTGCCGGAATACCGAAGACTGGAAGGTATGCCGTCGCCAGGGTCCTCATGGATCGCATGGTGCGAGCTGATGACGAAAGCATTCTTAAGACGGAGTAAGAGGTACGGTCGTCCAAGAAAGTGATCCACCACTTTTGACAAAAGTTTCTGTGAGATCTAAATATCGCTAAGGTTGACTTTTCAAACTGAGTGAAGTCATTACTCTACTTAGTCACTGTCATCATATTATTGTTGCAAGGGAAAATAGACCTCGCTGTTCTATAACGGGCAAATGAACTTCAACCGTAGGGTGGTAGATCACATTTTTGGCCGAGTGTACAGTATGTAACTGAACGAATGGCAAAGCTGATAGGTACCTGGTTGATGGCAAAGTGGAGTATGATGGAATGGCATGCTTTGCACCAGGCTGTATCTCATAAACCGTAATAGCTAGACAGTTGAAATTTTCACAGATGATGTATTTCGGTTGCCGCTATAACAACAAATACTAAAAACCAAATAAAATAAATATTTAAGAGGGCTCCTTCCCATACAACAAACGTGATTTTTTTGCTCGTTTTTGCTCGATATTGATAACTTCAACAGTTGACCCTTGAAATATTCACAGAATATTTAGTTATATATTCACTTTAAAAATAAATAATGAAATTAAACCAAAACAAATACACTGACGAGCAAAAATAAAGGGTCGGTTACAAAAATGACGATAACTACAAAACCTGCTGCGATAGCTTTTTCGAGTAAAATCAGTTTAGTAAAGAGTTATTCTCAATTAAACTTTTTCTTGTTAAGAATAAAACTCTTTACTAAACTCATTTTACAGTTACAGTTTTGAAGTTATCGTCATTTTTGTAACCGACCTTTTATTTTTGCTCGTCAGTGTATATTTAATAAGGGAGGCTCCCATACAAAAAAATTACGATTACAATTTTTTTTGCCGTTTTTAATTGTACGGAACCCTTCGTGCGCGAGTCCGACTCGCACTTGGCCGGTTTTTATCAACTTTTAATACTTTTTTCGTTTGGTCCGTTCAAAATTAGATGGGATTAAATAAGTTCAGATTAACGAAACGAAAAAGTAGGTACTAAAAGTTAATGTCAAATGCTACTTAATTTCTTTAGAATTTACAATCATGTTCTGAAATGTCTTACACCATATTTTGTACACGTTATCATGAATATCGATACTATGAATTATGAATCAAGATTCAAATACTCACGAGCTCTGAAGATGACGTTGATGACGGCATTCTCGAGCTGCGGGAGTCGGCAGGGCGGCGCGTCGCAGCCCGCGATGTAGGTGTTCAGAGGCAGCTCCCCTTGGTGCACTGTGCCTGTAAGCCACGTTAGTCACAGATTATACAACGTGTCTATACTCTCTGGACAAAGATCGAAATCCTGAGTAAGTAGAGTTCCTTCTCAAGAATGTACTACTTTTGTAAAATTATTAGATTAAAAAAATTTAAGATACAATTAATACCCACAAAGAAATAATCGATTTAATCGATTATATCGTGTACTTGACCGATTATAATCGATATAATTGTATGAATCTTAGTATCGATTATATCGATACAATCGATACATCGATTGGATAATCGATATCTAGATTATTTAGGGGGAAAATAATCGATTAATTGATAATCGATTATCCGGCAACACTAAGATATCTAAACATCGCCGCCCGGGACCTTTAAAAAAAAACAATCATACCATAGACAGTCATAGGTCAGCGAGTGAGTAGCTAATGGAATGGCGGGTCGTAGATTTTCTTTATTTTTTCAATGTGTACTTTTATTTTATTTTTATAAACTTGTTTCATTTTTGAGAAAAGCACTATACAAGCTTCGCCCAGTAATCGCCATCCTGGCCTCGTATCATTGCTGGCCTCACCTGGCGGTTCGGCCATCAAACTTCTACTCGTCCAGGATGGCTTACTTACTGGTCTCTGCAGTAATGTACTATTAGGGAGGGTGGCGACTTGTTATATGACATCAAGTGTTAACTTTTTTTTAAAAGGTATGGGCAAAATAAAAGAACATGAAAACGCAAAGAAAAACAAAATCATCGACAGTTACAAAACCTTCATAATCTGTAAAGCGATACAGGAACTTAGTATAGGTAACGCCACGAGAGTTGAGGCGAATGATTACTTATACACACAGCTACATAAAGTAATGATTGCAAAAAAGTAGTGAATGAATGAAATGAGTGAGTGAATGAAAATTTGAGTTATATGATCTTATGATGAAATACTTACGCAATACTAAGAATATTATAATTTTTAGGGTTCCGTACACAAAAGGTAAAAACGGGACCCTATTACTGAGGCTCCGCTGTCCGTCCGTCTGTCCGTCTGTCCATCTGTCCGTCCGTCTGTCACCAGGCTGTATCTCATGAACCGTGATAGCTAGACAGTTGAAATTTTCACAGGTGATGTATTTCGGTTGCCGCTATAGGAACAAATAGGTACTAAAAACAGAATAAAATAAATATTCAAGGGGGCTCCCATACAAAAAACGTGATTTATTTGCTCGTTTTTGCTCGATATTGAAAGCGGCAACAGGTAAGTAGACGCTTGAAATATTCAGAGAATTTTTAGTGATATATTCACTTTTAAAATAAATAATTAAATTAAAATAAAACAAGTATTTTAGGGGGGGTTCCCATACAACAAATGTGATTTTTTTGCCGTTTTTATAGATAATGGTACGGAATCCTTCGTACGCGTGTCCGACTCCCACTTGGCCGGTTTTTCTGTTTCATCTATACATATAATAAATCTGTAACAAGTCGGTGTCTGTACATTGAAGATATTTGAGAAAAACTGTCACTAGGGCTATTTATTAGCGCAATAGAACACAAAATAATGATTTTTAGAATTATTGTCTGTTTGTCTGTTTATCTGTTTGTCTGTTTGTCTGTTTGTCTGTGCGTTTGTGCGCGCTAATCTCAGAAACGGCTTAACCTAGAAGGATGCGGTTTTCACTGATATGTTGGTATTTTCTTGGATTAACATTTAGTGTTTGTTTCATTTGAATCGGGTCACAAATAAGAAAGATACGTCATTTTAAGAATTTATCGAACAGATTTTTTTATTTGAACGCGCTAATCTCAGGAACTACTGCTCCGATTTGAAAAATTATTTCAGTGTTAGATAGCACATTTATTGAGGACGGCTATAGGCTATATTATCGTCACGCGAAAAATCGGGGGATTTTGAAGTAAAACTTCTATAGGCACGCTTGACTTGTGGTGAATGTGAACGCGGGTGTTATAACCTGCCCAAATTACTAATTCCACGCAGACGGAGTCGCGGGCAACAGCTAGTATAACGAACTAAAACAATTACTTTGCTCACCCGCGACCTTACAATAGTTACGTTTATGCAAGAAATGTGCGTTCATGCAGTTCCTCCACCTCCACACTGTACGAACACACACAAATCACATAAACCCAACCATCACCACCACCAAGGTACACTGACGCGTTTCGAACTCAACCAGAGCTCATCTTCAGAGTTACCACAACCGTATGCTATGCTACCAAATGTTAAACTAACAAACCAAAACAAATGTTTTAACTTGTCACTGTAACTTCTCAAGTACCCACTTTATTTTTCTTATTCTCAAACTACCCCACAAAAATTAACTTTTATTGACATATTATAAAACTACCTTGAATTTTTTTGTTTATTTATTTATAAGGCATATTTAATTAATTACTAACTGTTCAAATTCGACCCAAGCCGCAGTAAAGGAGAAGATACTAAATTTACCTGTTCATTAATAATAGACCCCATAGTGTTGTACCTAATTATTTCCATGCATTCCAGAGCATCCAGACGCAACCCCTTGCCGCAATAATGTAACACTTCATAAGATCTCTGGATGCTCTGGAATGCATGGAAATAATTAGGTACAACACTATGGGGTCTATTATTAATGAACAGGTAAATTTAGTATCTTCTCCTTTACTGCGGCTTGGGTCGAATTTGAACAGTTAGTAATTAATTAAATATGCCTTATAAATAAATAAACAAAAAAATTCAAGGTAGTTTTATAATATGTCAATAAAATAATTTTTGTGGGGTAGTTTGAGAATAAGAAAAATAAAGTGGGTACTTGAGAAGTTACAGTGACAAGTTAAAACATTTGTTTTGGTTTGTTAGTTTAACATTTGGTAGCATAGCATACGGTTGTGGTAACTCTGAAGATGAGCTCTGGTTGAGTTCGAAACGCGTCAGTGTAGCTTGGTGGTGGTGATGGTTGGGTTTATGTGATTTGTGTGTGTTCGTACAGTGTGGAGGTGGAGGAACTGCATGAACGCACATTTCTTGCATAAACGTAACTATTGTAAGGTCGCGGGTGAGCAAAGTAATTGTTTTAGTTCATTAATATGGACCTCCGCAAAGTAACGCCTGATTCAATAAAGCTAGTATAACCTATTTTTGAAATAAAACAATTTGAAACTAATAAGAAATAATCGCAACAAAAAAAAACGGTATTTTATAAATAGCGTAAATTATGTTTTATCCCATTTATATTTCTTTGGCGGGCCTTGGGTAGGCCTACCTATGTTCAGCAGTGCACGTCTTTCGGGTGAAATGATGATTCCGATCACTATCAATGGCATTTAACTTTATTGCAAATTTCTAGTGTATTAGTAACGTCCCTTATCCAGGATACTCACATTGACTCACTTGGGTAGTTTGGCCCCAAACCACATACACTAGAGCGCCAAAGGTCACAACCGCGCGAAACATTGCCGAACCTCCTAATGTGGGAAGCCTAACAAATTATCGGTTAATTAGAATATGATTGTTATCGGCAGGTGCGTTTATCGACAAAGACAATGTATTGTGACTCATTTGGGAGTTTTGCTGGCAGTTAATCTTGCGTGTAAGATAAAATTGTAAACGGATGCGTTGGAGTTTGTTTTTTATTGAATTTTTAGCATTTTCTCATGACATATTTGTATAGTGCCGTGGTAAGCGCAAAAGCGATATTTCAGTGAAAACGAGTTTCGATAAATTAAAGTTTTGTTCGAATAGGTAGTTTTGTTTTTCCTTCACAGATTGTTTTTTTTTTATTTATTGCTGCGTCGTTGTTTTAAAAGTTTTGGCGGTATCAAAATATACTAGGGGCGTTCAATAAAAAGTGAGAATGAGTATGTTATAAACAACTTTTACTAAATGTCATTTTATTTTTCGACATAGTCACCTTTTAGCATAATACACTTAGTATATCATTTTTCTAAACTTAAAATTCCATTTTTAAAAAAGGTCTCATCTTGAGTACTTAAAAAATCTTGTACTGCAGCGACTACCGCGTCGTCATCTTCAAATTTCTGGCCTCTCAGGTATTGTTTCAATCTCGGAAATAGGTAGAAATCACTAGGAGCGAGATCTGGTGAATACGGAGGATGCTTAAGGATATCGAACCCAGCATCACGAATTGCAACCATTGCAACGGCGGACTTGTGTGCCGGGGCATTGTCCTGGTGGAACAGCACAACTTTCGAGAGTTTACCTCGCCGTTTTTCGTGGATCTCATTGCGCAATGTTGCTATTTGTTTGGTGTATAAAGTGCCCGTAATAGTGGCTCCATGCTCGAGATACTCAATCATTAATACCCCTTTACCATCCCAAAAAACAGAGCCCATGACCTTACCGGCAGATGGGCTCACCTTGAATTTCTTCGGAGTTGGAGATGATGGCGTTTTCCATGTCATAGACTGCAGTTTCGTTTCAGGGTCGTAATGATGGAGCCATGTTTCGTCCATTGTTATAAATCGCGCCAAAAAAAGTTCCCGGTCTTGCTGCATCAGGTTCAAAGCTTCTTGACAAATCTCTAGTATAGTTTGTTTTTGCGTGTCAGTAAGCATTCTTGGTACCCAACGCGCCAGATACCTTTTTCATACCCAAGCGTTCATGTAAAATATTATGCACGCTCCCCGTTGAAATCTTTACATTTTCAGCAATAAAACGAACTGTGACACGACGATCCGCCAAAACTGAGTTTTCGACTTTTTTCACAATTTCTTCAGTTACTGCTGTAGTAGGGCGTCCAGAGCGGGGGTCGTCCATTGTTGATGTTCTTCCACGTCTAAATTCGGCGCACCAACGTGCGACTGTCGAATACGGAGGAGCATTAGACCCTAAAGTGTCCCGCAAATCCAAATAGACTTGGTCCGTAGAAAAATTTTTCAAATACAAGTATTTGATAACGGCGCGCAGTTCAATTTTCTCCATTTTCGCTAACGTACTCAATAGCATTGCAAAGAAATTACCGTATATTTTTTTAAACAAAAGACAGTTAGTTTTTTTTTCATAGCAATTAGCTAGATAGATTAGCTTTACCGGGCAGTATTTAATTTCGTAATATTAAAAGAGTTTGCATCTCATTCTCACTTTATATTGAACGCCCCTCGTATACTTAGTTGTTCACCTACGTATTATTGATATTATACTTTCATTTAAGTAATTCTCTTGTTGATTTCAGGTAAAACTGAGTTAGAGAAAAATTTTCTAAGGGATTTTCCACATGTTGTAAATAAGATACGGCGGTTGCGGTAGAAACGGCGGGTTGCTGGGGGCAGGACGCGAGACGGCTTGTGCAGGACATAGGCCGTCGTCTTAGGCAGAGGGGTGAAGATCCCCGCTCCGAATCGTTTCTGAGGCAAAGGCTTTCCTTGGCGATCCAGCGCGGAAATGCCGCAAGTGTTATGGGCACCTTTGCACCAGAAGCGACTAGGAGCGTGGGTTTATTTGACTGAATTTCTTTTTTGTAAAATTGACTGTTCGAAGAAATAAGATACTGTTACCTAATCGTATTTGGCTAGATTCATTGGATGCATGGATAAATTCACTCAGATGGCGATGAAGAGGGCTATGCTCGGAGTTTCTCTGCTGGATCGTATTAGAAATGATGAAATCCGCGCAAGAACTAAAGTCACCGACATAGCTCGAAGAATCGCCAGACTCAAGTGGCAGTGGGCAGGCAGGGAACATCGCTCGTAGAACTGATGGACGATGGGGCAAAAAGGTTCTCGAGTGGCGTTCACATACCGGAAGACCATTGACCGGAAGAGTGATCTGGTTAAGGTTGCGGGATCGCGTTGGATGCGGATGGCACGGTACCGATCTGTTCGGCGAGCCTTGGGGGAGGCCTATGTTCAGTAGTGGACGTCTTTCGGCTGAAATGTTGATGATGATTGGATGCATATTTTTTAAGCTAGTAACCGATGACATAAAAATCTCTAGTAGCTAAGCTTTATTTTTAAGATATCGCTTTTGCGCTTAGTACCTGCTGCAGTAAATCAGTGAGGGTGGTTAGCTAGGCCTAAGCGAAGCCCCGCGCCCTCAGCCTCGCGGTGTGCGGGGCCTCCCGTCTCTGAAGAATCTCGTTTTTTCCCTCAATGAAAATCTGCCATTAATTGTGTGGTGCGCCGTAAAATAGTATATCTTGCTAGGTAATTAATAATAATTAACCTGGAGAAGTGTCCCACTGCTGGGCAAAGTTCTCCCCCATTTTCTCCATTCATCCCGATTTTGAACGGTGTCCTTCCAGTTCCTAAGGTACACGTTCGTTCAGTTCAGTTCCATACCGTACCGTACCTCTCCGTTTCGTCCCGTTCCGTTCCATTCTCATCAATTTGATAAACAGATAGATAAATACAGTACCCGGCCATAAAGAATGCACAGCGGTCTTTGGAAAAAGACTCGGCAAATGTCGGCTTCGTATAGCGTTGTCACACACTACTTATGTGACGTTTGTCAGTCGTTGTTCAGGTGCCGTTGGGTACGGACGCGTTCCGGTGAAAATATATAATATAGAGTTATTGAAACCCCCCAACTTTAAATTGTATGATGGATTACACTGATAGACTAATAATAAATACGGCTGATATTTACCAAATTGAGAGCACACATAGTGAAATGGAAGGAATTGAGATTTTTTGAAAATTTAAATTTATGAAAAAATAGGTGTCTTTTAATATACTCTAATCTCTTTTTTGACTATCCTTTTTCTAGTAGTTGCAACAACCCTCTATAGATATCAAAACTTTACATGTCATTAATTTGACGTAAACTAATTAAGTCCATGGAGTGCAGTATTTATTTGATATCAATATCAAACGTCACTTAATAAATACGGCTTGAATACGGCTATTGATGGACGGTCGCCAGTGTTCGGAAATCGTCGTAAACTGCGAATTGTCTCTTGCTAAAGGCCGATGTGCATTCTTTATCGCCGGGTACTGTAGAAACTAAATTCACAGCAGCATATATTATAAAGGTCAAAATTTTCATTCCATTCAATTTCATTTCAGTTAATTTCTCAAATACTTTGCTATTCCTCGTCTTCGCCGCCACCGCAATGGAAATACTTCGCAAATATTCGCTGGAGCAGAACTAAAAAAGATTCCAGAAGATTGTGACGTAATCTGAACCAATATTTAATCGCCGTAGTTAGGTATTCGGGAGAGCAGCGCAAACAGAAGTCTGGTTTGAATTAGGAGGAGTGCGGTAGCACGGATTGTATTTTTTTAAATTTTCAGAATTTTTCGACTAAAGAATAATAGCGATGATACCTAAAGTGACCTGCGAGTGGTCTAGGTATGGGAAACAGGGGTGTACTTCCGTTTGGCAAATTATTTTTCCCAAACTGATTCATTTGGCAAATGTTTCATTTCCCAAATGTTTATTTTTTTCTGAAACTGTAAACTATTCAGGATAATTATATTTCAGGACTATTCTGTAGGTTAGGTTAGGTTTGTTTTATAACAATCCTGAAAAGTTTACAGTTTCAGAATAAATAAACATTTGGGAAATTAAACATTTGCCAAATGAATTAGTTTGGGAAAAATAATTTGCGAAACATTAGTAGGTAAACCGAAACAGGTCACATTCGAAATCGATTAAGTACATTGTAAATATTAAGTAAGCATGGAATCTACCTGAAGCCGAAAACATAAGTTTATATGGTTTACTAAATAAAACTTTTGGTGACCTGTGATATAAAGGGACACTTAACTTAGTTTGGTTAGGTTAGGTTAACTCGGTAGGATGCGGCTTTATTGCCATAATTATGATAGATATAACAACATTTGATATAATATTTTCATTCATTTGTATAAGTACCTAGAGATTTTTCTGAGATACACCTTCCATTTCCCTCAATACGGTGCATTTCCCACGCCATAAAAAAAGGTTTATTTTGTAAGACAATCGTAGAAAGTTTGCTTCTCGAGTAAATCAAATCACTTATACCAAACGTTGTATACGTTTATCGTTACACGGCCAACTTGGTAACAATTAGTTAAAAGTACCTAGTTCAGTATTATTTCACTGATTTGTAGGTTGTCAGTACTTTTTAATTGGCAAAAAAGAATCCATAGAATTACCTAGCTTTGCGAAACTGTAACCTTTTCTATCGACAAATTTCATTAGTGCTCAGGTCAAGGAAGGGACATCAAAACTTGTCAAACTAGATGCGCATTTCGATTTGTCCTTTTGGTGTACAGCCACATGCAAATTGTTTTCTTACTAGTGCCCAGGGCATTGATGAGTCAGTAGTCAGTCAGGGAATCTGTAAGGACTTTTCTCTTTGGGCTATTTTTTTATTTTCTTGTATGTTTAGTTTTTTTTTATTTCGAAAATTGTATGCAAGTTCTTCTCAGAATCACGAGCTTTTTCGATCCTACTAGAAGAAAAACCGGCCAAGAGCGTGTCGGACACGTCCAAGATAGGGTTCCGTAGCAGGTACGAAAATCTTTGCATACTTTATTAATGTGGTTGTTTTGGTCCCAACGTCGGCGGTACAGCGCCATCTATCGGCGAATTGGGTAACTAATCTACTGCAGCTACTAGAACTAGTACTACTACTACTACTACTACTACTCTAGTGTGTTGATTGTTTTTCAGATGTAATATATTTTTTTTTATTTGAAAGAAGATACTGTTAGCGTGATCTTATAGGTACTTAATGGAAAAAAAATGCTTGCAATGGCGGTTAAATTACAATCTTAGTTAAGAAAATATATGTACACCTGTAAAGGTAGGGTTTGGTGAGACTTCTAAAGTTGCAAGTGTGACTGCATCTGTAACCCAATCTCCAAATGCATGAATAAATCATTTCATTTAAGAAATATTTTTTAAAAAAACTTAAAAACTGCTCAACTGATCAAATTGAAAATAATTTTCCTAGAAAGTTTTTATTTTAGTTTTTTTAGTTTCAAAAGTTAGAGGGGTGGACACATTATTTTGAACTTTCGGAGTGAATATCTCGGAAAATATTCACTTTATCAAAAAATGGTTTTAGCAAGCCTCTATTTATTTTCAAATACCTATCCAATGATACCCCACACTATAGGGTTAGTCGAGAAAAAAAATCATCTCCACTTTACGTCTATGGGAGGTACCCTAAATAATTTTTTTTTAGTTTTTTTATTTAATCACTTTGTTGGCGTGACTGATATATATATATTAATGCCAAATTACAGCTTTCTAGTACTAACAGTCTCTGAGCTTAGCCGCGGACAGACAGACAGACGGACAGACATGGCGAAACTATAAGGGTTCCTAGTTGACTACGGACGGAACCCTAAAAAAATGTCCCAAAACTTCCAAATAATATTCGATTCCTCCATTTAGTTACGGTCATACAAAGTTCATGAAAAACAAAAAAAAACTTGGGACACTTTTGTTCTCACCGAATACTGATCTAGAAATAGTAGATTGTTCAACAAGGGAGGAAAATAACCAATATCACACGAGGGTACTTGGCACCCGAGCACAGCGAGGGTGATATTGGTGTTTTTTCCGAGTTAAACACTCTGCTTTCATTTCGACTGCAAGGAAAGTAAGAAAATATAAGTATAAATAAATAAAAATGTCTAAACTGGTCAATGATCGTTGTAAAATATTTCAATGGAGTTTATTGTTAAAGAATAATTAATTTAATAAAATTTAGAATGTTCAATATAATAATCAATAAAAACAGTAGATAAAGTAGGTATTTTAGTAAATTTATTTATAAAATATATAAGTAACCAATTTGAACCAAGGAGTTAAGCTGTATAGAGATAGGCTGTGTGGACAATAAATAACATTGTCGTTTACCGTGTTTTTTTCTTAACATTTTCTAACTTTTCTGGTTTAAGTCACTAAATAAGAAACTAATGTAAATTAGTAATTTTTAATTTAATAATATTTCACTGGCATTATAAAATTTGTAATATGACTAATTAAGAAAAAAAAACTCAATACTTAATTATTTCATGTATATGCCGTAATGCTTGGCTGAATGCGTATGTGTTCCATTGACAGCCAATGCTTTTATTTTTTTTAATTCATATCTACCCTAGGGAAGAAAATAATAGTTATCCTCCCGTATATCAGATATGATTTGCCTCACTTTCCGAGTATGAGAGATGAAAAATTAGTTCCCGATCACCGATTAAAAATCATCGTGTATAATTTTATACTACACTTATTCTGTTTGATTGACATTTTATCATCAAATCAAGAAAGCAAGAGTAAAAGTCAAATTATATCGCTATCCCTCGGGAACTATGCAATTGTCTTTGGCCGTTGAATTTTTTTTCTTGTAAAGGGGGTAACAGTTATGCCAAATTAAATTAGCACCTGTACGTTCGCCAGTTATTTGGTAAAAGGTATCCACGAGAGCATTGTGTATTCTCCTTTATACCGAACTAAGTTGCGGTCGGTAGATCTCATATTTGACGAGCCCTCATTGATTTAGTATATGTATGTTATACGACTCAAACTTCCATTTTATACTTCAAAGCTCAAGCACACCAAGTGCACGCCTTGTGGCCAGGATATCTGGAATAAAACATTTTTTTGTCCAACTTTACATATTTACTCACCCTGATTAGGTCGTCGCTCCATCTTCATTCTTCTTTCATTCTTGATTTTGTTGTCATCCGGTCCGTAAACGTCATTCGAGAAAGTTTAGGCCCCATTGGCCATCACTTCTACGAGCGATGTACCCGGCCCACTGCCACTTGAGTCTGCCAATTCTTCGAGCTATGTCGGTGACTTTAGTTCTTGCGCGGATTTCATCATTTGTAATGTGGTCTCGCAGAGAAACTCCAAGAATAGCCCTCTCCATTGCCTTCTGAGTGACCTTGAGCTTTCTTATGAGGCCCATCGTTAGCGGCCACGTCTCAGTGGCATAAGTCATCACTGGCATGACTTGAGACACTGCGGTATATTGGATGACAAGATACTGCGGTGCTTCCCGAACGCTGCCCAGCCGAGTCGGATTCGGTGATTGACCTCTTCCTCGAAGTTACACCAGGTTGAACAGGAATACCACTTAGAGAGGTACAGACAAGTGTAAAAATATGGGTGCACACAACTTGCTCATAAATATGTCCCATATCTCTTATGTCGTCGAATTAAGGTTAATTAATCGAATAACGATGGGAGGATTAAATCGATACTTATTTTTGCACTTGACCGTACATCAATTAACTAACCTATGTAATTTACCATCCCAAATATAATGGGTATCCAAAAATAGTAACGTGCTTGTAGTGCCATAATCAACTTCACAGCTTTTACCAACATATTATCATATAAAGGTTAATATTAAAGCGATATTAAAGTGAAATATGATATTTTATGAGACCACCTGCCGTCGATGGGTTTAATTAAATCATGGAACGACTAACGTGGCCTTACCTTACATTTGGCCTTACCTTATATACATACAAATAGTTTATGGAGCCTTTGAAATTTAAGATAACTTCAATTTAATACCTTCACAGAGGTTGTTCGAGAATATCGAATTGAAGTTGACGAATGTTTTAGTGCTGTTACGACGGCATCCTGGCTTCGATGATAGGTATTATTATAATACTTAGATGCAAGGTCCTGAGGCCATAATTGTCTCTAACGCTCCTGTCGCTTGCCTCCGCTTTCACCATCTCTTTCTGTCATCAGCTTATACCGTTTGACAGAAAGAAATAGTGATTGCGAAGGCAAGCGTCAGAAGCGTTAGACAATAAGCCTGCTGTGCAAAATCAAACTCAAAAATCGTCTCCGTCGCGACAATACTCACTTTGCAAAAACGATCCAACTTTCAACAAGTCGTTTTTTGATTTTGGAGCTAGTTTCAGCAACAAAAGCAAAATTAAAGAAGAAAATGGCAGTGGCTTGGATCGTTTTTGCATAACTACGTCCTATTTATTCTGTCACTCAAGTGTCAAGTGGGACAAGCTACTTTCTGGAGTGCGTGGCGGGAAACCTCATGTGCCCAAGAGTTGCAGTTCCTTTGTGAAACCATCTAGGGAAAAGAGCAGTGCTTGGGTCGGTGCACTCTGTGCATCGGCCAATGATTACTTGGCAATATACTATTCACGAAGACTCGCGGCCGACGGTGCCATAAATCACTTAATGCCATGCCATAAATCTCATAATCACGATTAAATCCAATATGCGTCAGTCATCGCTGCACTAATGATTACAAATCACCATATTAAAGTGTTGATTATAACTAATAATTATTACTATTACACCGGCGATAGTGACGATCTTAATCAGCCTTGAATATTGTTTTGTCAGAATATTATATTAAATAAAGTACTACTAAAGCGGCGATTACACTTAGTCGTTCACCTAAAGCTGCGTACGGACTGCGCGCACTCGGGTACGCGTACCCGGGCTTGCGTGTCCTGGAACGCCGTGTCCGTACGCCATGTACGCGTACAGTGTACGTGTTTGTGTGCAGTGTACGCGTACATGGCGTACGGACATATGGCGTTCCAGGACACGCAAGCCCGGGTACGCGTACCCGAGTGCGCGCAGTCCGTACGCAGCTTAACGCGGTCGCCGAACCTTATTTCGCGTCGTCTTCACTGCCGTATTCTTTTACACTTTTGCGGTCGCCGCATCATGCGGCATGCATGCATGGGTTCGTAGCATGCGGCGAACGACTTAGTGTAATTGTTTAATTAATTATATTTGTCACATTTAAACAAACAAACGTAGCCAAACAATGCGCATCTCTAAGTCCTTGTGACGTCACCGATAAACAGTGTAAATGCGAGAGAGGGTGCCTACATGATGTGCGCTGTCTCATTCGCACGTTTTATTGCACCGTCTGCCGCGAGTCTTTGTGATTACTATAATATCGAAACCGACACAGAGGGCGAGTAGTCTTTTACTGAACAACGGCCGTCATGATTTAAAATTGTCTCTTACTTGACATTGGCTAATTGTTTTGCAATGGACAGAGACATATTCATCATCATCATCAGTCTATGTTTGTCCACTGCTGGACATAGGCCTCTCCCTTGGCACGCCACTGTGCACGATCCTCGGCCACTCTCATCCAGCTCTTGCCAGCCGCCTTGCGAAGATCATCGCTCCACCGAGTCTGAGGACGTCCAGAGAGATACTAATATTATAAATGCGAAAGTTTCTATGGGTTGATATACGGACTTTTGTTATTCTTTCGCGAAAAGGCCGGCGCAGACCAGAGGCGTGTGCGTGTCACGCACCAGTTGTAATGAATGAAACTGTAAGAAAGATGGCACAATGTGCACGCATCTAGTGCGCCATCTTTCTTACAGTTTCATTTATTACAACTGGTGATGTGACACGCACATACATCTTGTCTGCGCCGGCCTTGAAACGGTCTGACAGACTCTAATGAAATTCGGCCAAAGTAAATAAATAAAAATAAATATTAGGGGACAATCTTACACAAATCGACCTAGCCCCAAACTAAGCAAAGCTTGTACTATGGGTACTAAACGACGATAAGCATACTTACATAGATAAATAAATACTTAAATACATAGAAAACATCCATAACTCAGGAACAAATATTCGTGCTCATCACACAAATAAATGCCCTTACCGGGATTCGAACCCAGGACCTCTTGCTTCGTAGGCAGGGTCACTACCAACTAGGCTAAGGCGGTCGTTAGGATAGTTTATAACCTGGATTAACGTATAGAATCCTTTTTATCGCGGAAAATGGCATGATTCCCGCGGGGTAGGTATAAACGATTTCTTCGCAGACGATGTCCCGGGCAAAAGCCAGTACCTACTAACTTAGTTTGGATATTTGGATGTGTCGATGTCTGTGACTCTGTTACACTAAAACCTAACGGATTTGGATGAAATCGGGTACAGAGATAGTTTATAACCTAGAAGCTTTTATCCCGAAAAAATGCAAAGTTCCCGCGGAGCGATAAACGAATTCTACGCAGACAGAGCCGCGGCAACAAGTAGATTTAAATAAATAATTAAGCTACTTTCACATACACATTATTTTTGCTGATATATCTGTAGATAGTTTCACGAAAATATGAAAGTAAGATGGCCCCGCACGGAGTCATGAATTCAAATAACCGAAAAGTGAAGCTGAAAGTTTCACTAACACTGTCTATAAGCAGGGCTGCCGTCCGTCCGGATGAAATTCCCCGGATTCAAAAACTAAGTCAAAATTAAAAAAAAAATATTCCTATAAAAACAAAAGAAGTACAGAAATATTTATCTCTACTTCATCCTCTATCTCATATTTTTTTTACCTCTGCCATCTGCATCTGTAGTTTGTTGGCCGAAAGTGTAGAACTCTCATGACCTGTTTTAATTTTTAGGGTTCCGTACCCAAAGCGGTGGGTAAGGGGGGTAACGGTAGAGTAAGGTCGGGTAAGGGGTAGGGGGGTATTGTTGGATTTTATTCAGTTAAGTCTTGAACTGAAACTCTATGAACGTCGAAAAATCTACCACCGGTTCGGAAAACCCTGAAACTCAAATTTTTCGAGCATATGTATTTAGTGTAAGTGATGATAATGTAAATAAAATAAATAAATAAAATAAATGTATTTACGAGTAGGTACGGTATATGTATCATTCATTGGCACGCCCTGCTGCCAAAAACGGCTCGATGGATTTTAAAGTGTCAGGTGTCATTACAATCGTCTCAGTTGCGAGAGTGACATAGGGTATGTACCCTTTATTTTCCCGGTTTGAACTTTTATAGAACACTGAAATATATATATAAACAATAAATTAAAAAATAGGTACCTACTGTTGATGTTGTTGGGCATGGACATATTATGGACTTGCCGTTTTGTGAGCTTCAAAAACGGATATTTTACAGTTTTTGTCTTGTTCACCAAAGTTTACAGACGACAACCCTATCTAAATATAAGCTATATTTCAAATAGAAACATCTCTGCTACTAAAAGCTTTCACAAATTCCATACACAAGGTGTCCATAAAATAACTAAAAACCTAAAAGTAAAAGTAGTTCGTACAAAATCGAGCACAGAGTCAATTGCATTATATATGTACTTACTTTTTCTTTCTAAATGAACTAAAACAATTACTTTGCTCACCCGCGACCTTACAATAGTTACGTTTATGCAAGAAATGTGCGTTCATGCAGTTCCTCCACCTCCACACTGTACGAACACACACAAATCACATAAACCCAACCATCACCACCACCAAGCTACACTGACGCGTTTCGAACTCAACCAGAGCTCATCTTCAGAGTTACCACAACCGTATGCTATGCTACCAAATGTTAAACTAACAAACCAAAACAAATGTTTTAACTTGTCACTGTAACTTCTCAAGTACCCACTTTATTTTTCTTATGCTCAAACTACCCCACAAAAATTAACTAATATTGACATATTTAAAACTACCTTGAATTTTTTGTTTATTTACTTATAAGGCATATTTAATTAATACTAACTGTTCAAATTCGACCCAAGCCGCAGTAAAGGAGAAAATACTAAATTTACCTGTTCATTAATAATAGACCCCATAGTGTTGTACCTAATTATTTCCATGCATTCCAGAGATTTTTTCTTTCTATTTTGCTCAGTCTAAAAGTTATAAATGGGCATTTCTATTTTTCGTTGTATCCAATTGTGAAAAACCAAAGTCGAAAATGACCGCAAACCAATAGTAACGCTTCGTTGGTACAAGTAGCGTACGATCGTACGATAGGTTAGGTACCAACGATGCGTTACTATTGGCTTGCGGTCATTTTCGACTTTCGTTTTTCACAATTGGATTTTTGACTCTAGTCAAAATAGTAATTATAAATCGATTGTACAATCGATACTAAATCACCTCGTTTGGGGAAAACAACCACTAAAATTTCACGGTGTATTACTAAATTAAATGAAATTTAAAGTAGCATTTTCATATGAGTATAATGTCATTAAGTATCACGTGACAGTGTTTTGTTATAGCAACTCTCATGTATTATTGATAAAGCACATTACGACATAAAACGTTTTTGCTTGAAAATTCATGTAAAAAGTAAAAATTTTAATATTATTTTTCTTTGTACACTACAGTAGCACATTATCCGTAATTTGTACAAATTTTATTGCAATCAGATCAATATTCACTGTTCTGTAGCCAATTAAAGAAAGCAAAAGTTTTTTGCGATTTCTGAAAAATAGGTGATTTTTAGATACAGTGTTTTGTCATGACACTGCAGAATATTATTGAAGAGACCAAAGCGCCCAGACTTCGATGTCTTGGACACGTGGAACGGCTGGGAGAGGATCGAGCCGTGAAAAGAGCGTACTTGGGGCTGGTCGTACCGCTGGAGGGACGAGGTCCACAAGGATCTTTCGGATCTCAGGGTCAAAGGCTGGCACGAGCTGACCCAAGATCGCAAAGCATGACATGGTCTGGTGTCGGAGGCCAAGACCCACTTTGGGTCGCAGGGCCCAGCTAGTAAGTAAGTAACAAAGTACCTCCTTAGTCAAACGTACAGTCGACCAATTTGATTCCTAGGCCGCTATAGAACCCTGTCACAATGAATACATTTGTTTATCTTTAACGACAGTGATTATTGCGTGATGTACTTATGTCATGACGACATCTCGACCTTTGCGAACATGTGTCAATTTAATGAACAGGAAAGAAGTTTGCTTGTGTTTTTATAACTTGAATTGTCAAAACTTCTTTTTCTTTTCATGTCATGGAGCGCTTTATACGTCTATTGCATGTTGTGATCGGAAAGTTGATAATCCTTTGACCCGCACTAACGTTGTATTTATCTAGTAGTTAATGCGACAAGGTTCTACAGGGTTATTTGTAATTCACTAGCATCCTTTTAACCCTAAACTCCTACCACTTAAACAAATGTTTTTTGTTTTACGGCTTTTGTCATAACTTAATATTTTTGGAGTAATACGTTTTGAAAATTTGAGATTACCTCTTATTTTTACGATACTCTGTGTATTTGTATGGGAAAAAAAGTGCTTCATTTTAAAAAGTCGTAAAACAAAAAACATTTGTTTGAGTGATAGGAATTCAGGGTTAAGAGGATGTCAGTGAATTAAAAATAACCCTGTATAGTGACTGCACCCGTACAAAACGTGTAATTTTCATAGAGCGATAATGTACCTCCTCCTTAATCAAGCACGCTCATCTGTCAAAACAAATGAAAAACATCTCTGAAAGCTATTGTTGGGCTTAATGAGAGTCCTCCATTATCTCTACAATGACACGTAGCTTATTACAATGGCCCTCGATCGAATCCCCACCTGCGAAGCTCCCACACACGTGAGCTTTTCATACTTAATTTGCCATATAATAGGCACTATTTATCCTACTTTCTACTCATAAAATATACATATGTAGAAGCGTGTGTTTTACGATTTTTAGGGTTCTGTACTCAAGAAGGGTATAAACGGGACCCTATTCTGTGACTCTGCTGTCCGTCTGTCACCAGGAGCTATCTCATAAACCGTGATAGCTATAATAGAAATTCTCACAGATGATGTTCGGTTGCCGCTATAACAACGAATACTAAAAAACAGAATAAAATGAATATTTATGGGGGCTCCCATACAACAAATGTGATTTTTTTGCAGTTTTTATAGATAATGGTACGGAACCCTTTGTGCACGAGTCAGACTTGCACTTGGCCGGCTTTTTATTTTAAATGTCATCTTTTATAGAATACAGTAGCTTAGGTTAGATTAATTTATTGAATCAGGCGTTACTTAGCGGAGGTCCATATTAATGAACTGAAACAATTACTTTTGACGTGATATGATCTATTTGCTTAACAGTTGCAACCTCCTTCCTTGTCGGCATCTTACTTTACCATAGCTTTACTCCTATTTGTCATGTCATTGTCAGTCAAGATTTCTCCGTGTATTATGTGAAATATCGTACAGTTTTATGTTTATTAAAACCTGAATACTACAGGTATTCTCATTATTGCAATTTAATAAACATAATGGACGGATAAGTACCTAAGACCGGAACGGTTCGACGAAGACCCGTCCAGTAAAACTGCAAAAGAATGGCTACATTGGAAAAAGACATTCATCAACTTCTTGTCTCAGTCAGAACCATCTGCTACGGATAAAGATGCTGCCGCAAAATGGCCTCAAATTAAACTCCGGCTTTTGATCAACCACATCTCGCCGAAGGTTTACGCCCATGTTAGTGAGTACGAAACGTATGACCCCGCGATTACTGCACTTGATAAACTATACGTCAAGCCCAATAACATCATCTATGCCAGACACTTACTAACGACGAGAAAACAGCAGGCTGGTGAGACTATAGATTTATACATGCAATCCCTCAAACTACTCGCAAAAGACTGCGATTTCACCAGCGTTGATGCTGAAACTAATAAAAACGATACCATCCGCGGCGCATTTATCGCAGGCATGACGTCCGGCAAAATACGCTCGAGACTTTTAGAGAGCTTATCATTAACACTGGACCAAACTTACAATACAGCCCTGTCTATGGAAATGCCAGAAACAAATTCGCAAACCTTTATCGACCCTATTATCAATGCTGTGCCTTTAACGTCTGTAACGCGAAACAATGCCGCTACTACTGAGACTGCTGCTACAACTGCCGCTACGTCATCAAATGTCACTGACTCTTCCTCCGCTCGCAAATGCTGGTACTGTGGTGGATCACTGCATGCCAGAAGGAACTGCCCGGCAAAAGACACGGTCTGCAAATTCTGTAACAAGAAAGGTCACTTCAGCAAGGTATGCCGATCAAAGCCCAACACTAGTGCATCAATTACCTCACCAGAAGAATGTGAACATTGCTCTGCCATCATAGCTGCTGCGCCGGCCTCTCTCCGAAAGGCAATGATTCCTGCCGTTATTAAAGGCATCAAAGCTCAAGCTCTAGTTGATACTGGGAGCTCAATTAGCTTCATCAATGAAGACTTTGCCAACCTTTGCCGTCTGAAGCGAAGCCCTTGTACTCAGACAGTCTCGATGGCTTCCCTATCTCATACTTCGCAAGTCGCTCCATTCAACCCTGGAGTTCGCCTTTGGTGGCCCTAAAGACGCGTTCAAAGTGTGCAGCGTTGCAGAGGCCTCAGTACCTGCTGCACCGCTCTTCGCCAATGTCTCTCCTGACTGCAAGCCAATAGCAATTCGATCCCGTAGACACAGCCCTGAGGACCAGGCATTCATTGCGGATGAAGTTAATAAACTGCTACAAGACGGCATCATCGAAGAGAGCCAATCTCCCTGGAGGGCACAAGTACTCGTGACTAAAAACGCAAATCACAAAAAGCGTTTAGTAATTGACTACTCCCAAACCATCAATAAGTACACTCAACTAGCCGCATACCCTCTACCCAACATTGAAGAAATGGTAACTAAGGTCTCCAAGTATGCGGTCTTCAGTACCATCGATCTCCAAAGCGCCTATCATCAAGTCCCCATCCTCACCCATGAGAAACCTTTCACAGCTTTTGAAGCTTGCGGTAATTTGTATCAATTTCGCCGCATTCCATTTGGCGTAACTAACGGGGTGGCCAGTTTCCAAAGAACCGTCGATTGGCTTATCAGAAAAGAAGATCTCTCCGGTACATATGCTTACCTCGATGATATAAATGTTTGTGGCAACACCCAACAAGAACATGACATGAATTTGGATCGATTTTTACGGGCGGCTGACAAATATGGTCTGACGCTCAACAACACTAAAAGCAAATTCAGCCAAGACACCATCAATTTACTTGGGTATACAATACAAGACCACGGTATCAAGCCCGATAGTGATCAACTACAGCCCCTTCTTAAAATGCCACCGCCAAATGATCTAGCGTCCCTGAGGAGGATATTAGGCATGTTCGCCCACTACTCCAAATGGATCCCTAACTTCTCCGAAAGAATCCATATTCTGGCTCATGCTGACTCTTTCCCCCTGACTGAAGAAGCTAAAGATTGCTTCGAAGGTTTAAAATCCACAATCGCCAAGTCTTCTGTTCATGCTATTGATGATAATATGCCCTTCACCGTAGAAACAAATGCATCCGAACACTCAATTGCTGCTACACTAGCCCAAGATTCGCGACCTGTGGCCTTCTTTTCAAGAACCTTAAATCACAGTGAACTCAATCATTCAGCCGTCAAAAAAGAAGCGTATGCCATCGTAGAATCGCTGAAAAAGTGGAGACATTTCCTTGTCGGGAAACATTTTACCCTTATAACGGATCAAAGATCGGTTTAATTTATGCTCAATGCCAAACACGCTAGTAAAATCAAAAACGAAAAAATCCAAAGATGGCGGCTCGAGCTAGCGCCATATAGTTATGAAATAGTATACAGACCCGGGAAGGACAATAAAGCTGCTGATGCTCTATCGCGCATATGTGCTTGCACGACGAATACCACATCTAAACTCCAATCTCTTCACGCATCACTTTGCCATCCAGGAGTGACAAGAATGTACCACTGGCTGAAGAGTAAGAATCTCCCCTACTCCATCGACGAAGTCAGGACGATGACTCGCATTTGCCGTCTGTGCGCTGAGATCAAACCGAGGTATTTCAACAACCCAACTCCCTCGCCAAAACTTATAAAGGCGACATCAGCATTTGAACGCTTAAGCGTAGATTTCAAAGGCCCTCTCCCATCAAAGTCTAACAACAAAATATATTCTCACGGTTATCGACGAATACTCACGATTTCCTTTCGCCTTTCCGTGCAGCAACAATGAGTGCTAAAACTGTGATCAAGCATCTAAACAGCCTGTTCATGATCTTTGGCATGCCCGCATACATTCATTCAGACCGAGGCACGCAATTCCTGTCAGCTGATCTTAGAGATTACCTCCACTCTAAAGGGGTAGCTACGAGCAACACCACTGCATACAATCCACGATGTAACGGTCAGGTTGAAAAATTGAATTCGACCGTATGGAAAGCAGTACAATTAGCTTGTGGAACTCATAATGCACCGATTGAACACTGGGAACAATACTTGTCAGTGGCTCTGCACTCGATTCGCTCTTTGCTGTGTACTACAACGAACTGTACTCCGCACGAAAGAATGTTCATGCACACTCGCCGATCGCCCAATGGAAATACGATACCAACATGGCTCACTAGTTCAGGTCAAGTGCTAATGAAAAGATTTGATCGTAAAAACAAATACCAACCCTTGGTAGAGGAGGTCGAACTAATACAGTCAAACCCCGACTACTCGTTTGTCCGATTACAAGATGGACGAGAGACAACGGTATCAAATCGACACCTCGCCCCTATGGGGGAGAATATCGGCGAAAGACTTGAAATCCTAGACACGGAGCCCATGATAGACGAAGAATATATATGACCCCACCAAGCTCACCGATTCGTGCAGAAGTACAAACGAACTCTGCCCCCTCTAATCCTCCTGCGCAGTCTCAAACAACAAACTCTCACTCTCCTGCACAAGCTCCAGCTACTACGCAACAGGTCCCTGCTTCAAGCACTACTCCACCACGCGTAGAAGCTTCACCTCCAGTTCTCAGAAGATCGAGCAGAACTCGAAACCCACCTCGATATCTTGAAGACTACAGTGTGGGAGAATGACGTGATATGACCTATTTTCTTAAGAGTTGCAACCTCCTTCCTTGTCGGCATCTTACTTTACCATAGCTTTACTCCTATTTGTCATGTCATTGTCAGTCAAAATTTCTCCGTATATTATGTTAAATATCGTACAATTTTATGTTTATTAAAACCTGAATACTACAAGGTTTTCTCATTATTTCAACTTTGCTCACCCGCGACGACAATTATTACTTTAAGACAAGTGAAAATTATGGATAAATATTTTTTTAACATAAAACTGACCGGTGATTGACAGGGGTCAAACTTTTCAGGGAGCACTTTCTATCAAGTGAAATAGCGATCTCACCTGACGAAAAGTGCGGATGAGGCCAAAGTGTATCTCACTGGTTCAGTAACAGCCTATTTACTCTAGCCTTGGAGAGCCTGTTGTACTTATCTGGAAATACAGACGACGGAAGCAAATTCTATTCCTCAGCAGTTCAATGATAACCGATACATTATATGACATACTAGCTGTTCCCCGCGGTTTCGGCTGCGACGAATTCATTTATCGCTATCCGCGGGAACTAAGTGATTTTCCGGAATAAAAAGTATCTTTCTTACATGTAAAACGAATTTAGGGTAGATTATACACCGTGAAATTTTGAGTGGTTGTTTTCCCGAAACGAGGTGATTTAGTATCGATTGTACAATCGATTTATAATTACTGTTTTGAGTAGAGTCAAAAATCCAATTGTGAAAAACGAAAGTCGAAAATGACCGCAAACCAATAGTAACGCTTCGTTGGTACCTAACCTATCGTACGATCGTACGCTACTTGTACCAACGAAGCGTTACTATTGGTTTGCGGTAATTTTCGACTTTCGTTTTTCACAATTGGATTTTTGACTCTAGTCAAAATAGTAATTATAAATCGATTGTACAATCGATACTAAATCACCTCGTTTCGGGAAAACAACCACTAAAATTTCACGGTGTAGAGAGCCCATCTGCCCTCTTCATCAAATGTCCTTTGGAATCCATAGTTTTGTATCGCTATAGAACCCCGGGTGCCAGTAAACCCCTATCAAAATATAATGCAACGTTTCTCCCAGCTCATCGCACCCACTTCACCCGATTTGGATAAATGCCACCAATTTCACGGCGACGGAGCACAATGGAAAGGTGACAAATACACTCTTTAAGATGGTAAGTTTGTACGGGAGTGGGTCGCGTGTGTATTGGTTATGCAAAGTGCAGGGTATTGTGGATGGCTAGGTGGATAAGGGTTAATGGCGGTTATTATTGAGGTTTAACTGTAGGGATGTTTAGGTTTCGTGGAGTTAGGTAACCTGTAGAAAATGGTATAGATTGCCAGAAGTAATTGAGGGTATTACGTATCGTAATGTTCATCATATATTTTTTTTAATTTTATCATTCTCTTATTTTAGAAGTTACGGGGGGGGACACACATTTTACCACTTTGGAAGTGTCTCTTGCGCAAACTATTCAGTTTAGAAAAAAAATGATATTAAAAACCTCAATATCAGTTTTGAAGACCTATCTTTAGATACCACACATGTATGGGTTCGATGGAAAAAAAAATTTTGAGTTTCAGTTCTAAGTATGGGGATCCCCAAAATTTATTGTTTTTTTCTATTTTTGTGTGAAAATCTTAACAATCAACAGCATAGTTCTTATAGTTTCGGAGAAAAGTGGCTGTGACATACGGACGGACAGACAGACAGACAGACATACAGAGAGACATGACGAATCCATAAGGTTTCCGTTTTTTACCATTTGGCTACGGAACCCTAAAAATGATAATACAATACAATATACTTAATACAATAAATATTCTTTAATGAACACCAAAAACAGTACACTACATTACAAAAATAAAAATTCAGGCAGATTATTGACACGAATTTCCCATTAAGCGCTTTAAACAAAGCCAGACCCAATGCGACATGTTCATTCATCAATGCCCGAACCGCGAATCATCGGCCATTTTGAGTTGGACGCCATTTTGGGAACGTGACAGCGCACAGACGGATGCATTTGTTTCTGACTCGGTGAACTTGCGTTCATAATGTGACGGTTTTAATTCTTTTGATGAATTCAACTCATTAACTCTGGGGGATATTTATAAATATAGGTTTTTAGGCTTAGATTAACTTAGTTTCCGTTTTTTGGGCATGTTTCTGAGTTTTTTTTTCTGAAATATTCTTGAAATTGGTTTGGGCGCATAACGTCCCACTCGCAAAACGTCCCTCCACCAAAATTACGTCCCATTCGCAAAACGTCTTTTCTGCAAATGGTCCCTTATGTGAAATACCCCATTCGCAAAACGTCCCTTTCTCAAAAGGTCCCACCCATTTCGCAAAACGTCCCTTCTGAAAAAGCCCCTTTCGCTGAAAGTCCGTACTGCATTAACGCCCCTTTCGTAAAACGTCCCGTCTGCGAAATGACCCATTCGCAAAATGTCCCGTCTGGAACAAGCTTGTTTCAGTAGAGACTAGGAGTCTTCTCATGGGATAAGAGATGGCCAATCGGACGGGTTATTTTGCGTAAGGGACGTTTTGCAAACGGATCATTTTGCGAAAGGGACGTTTTGCGAAAGGGACGTTTTGCGAACGGGACTTTATTTATGTGCAGGGACGTTTTGCGAACGGGACCTTTTGCAGAAGGGTCGTTTTGCGTAAGGGACATTTAGGAAAGGGACATTTCGCGAAAGGGACAAGGGGGCATTATGCGAGTGGGACGTTATGCGCCTAAACCTTGAAATTATGCTCTAAAAATAGATAGGTAATCATAAGGCGCAAGCCACACAGAAGCGAGACGTGGGACGGGGGCGCGTCACAGTCGTGGCGCCCTTGAATCAGTTTTCCTACTATGAAATTTACAGAAACGTCGCGAGAGGGGGAGATGCGGCCTCGTCTCTTGTGTCTGCTTTGGATCGCGACGCTTCTATACATTTAGTATGAAAGTTGATTCAAGCAGCGCCATGACTGCTACGCGCCCCCATCCCACGTCTCTTCTGTGGCTTGCGCCTAACAGTAAAACACTAATTTTAGGATTTTTGATAATACCCACGGGATAAGGAAAAAACTAGATTTATATCAATAACTGATACCGTTTATGATATTGTTGCATGCATGCATGCATGTTTGGATATTGCCATTTTTTTATATAAGTGGGGGCAAACGAGCAGACGGGTCGCCTGATGGAAAGCGATCACCGTCGCCCATGGACACCCGCAACACGAGGGCAATCACAGGTGCGTTGCCGACCCTTTTAGGAATTGGTAGGCTCGTTTTTTAAAGATCTCTAAGTTGTAACGCTCCGGGAATATTGCCGCAGAAAAATGTTGCTGGATTTCTGCTTTACTCAATGAAAGAGATGCACCTTCACCATCACCACAAATGGAACTCTGCGCGGACGAAGTCAAAGCTAATATATAATATAAGAACTAGCTTTTGTCCGCGACTCCGTCCGCGTGGAATTAGTAATTTGGGCAGCTTATTTTTTTTTTATCCAATTTGCTTTTTTATCAATTATGGCTCTCCTTAGTTCCTTGATATAAAAAAAATTACCTGCCCCCCCCCCCCGCACACCCGCGTTCACATTCAACACCGTGCACCGTACTCCCAAGTCAAGGGTGCCTATAGAAGTTTTCCTTCAAAATCCCCCGATTTTGAAACATTCTTCCACTCCGCTCCACTCCTATTGGTGTTAGCGTGATGATATATGTATAGCCTATAGCCTTCCTCGATAAATGTGCTATCTAACACTGAAAGAATTTTTCAAATCAAAGCAGTAGTTCCTGAGATTAGCGCGTTCAAACAAAAAAACCTGTTCGATAAATTCTTAAAATAGACGTATCTTTCTTATTTGTGAACCGATTCAAATGAAACAAACACTAAATGTTAATCCAAGAAAATACCAACATATCAGTGAAAACCGCATCCTTCTAGGTTAAGCCGTTTCTGAGATTAGCGCGCACAAACGCACAGACAAACAGACAAACAGACAATAATTCTAAAAATCATTGTTTTGGGTTCTATTGTGCTAAGACAGTAATAATGTGCTAAAGTGACAGTTTTTCTCAAATATCTTCAATGTACAGACACCGACTTGTTACAGATTTATTATATGTATAGATGAGGCTCCACTGGTGCGTTGCGTCGTCGCAAATTTGACGCTGCGACGTTTTACATACCTACTTATATTTTTAATAAATATTTTTTATTGATGCTTTGCGTCGTCACACGCGACGTTTCAACGGATCGATGGACAAAAGACGAATTGGGGGGAGGTCGATGCCGCTGCGCAGCAAGATGACCAAGCAAGATGCGCTGAGATTTGTGGCAGATTTCTGCCATTTGGGCAGATTTAGCCCTTAAATTTCAACACTGACAGAATAACCTGACGATTTGAAAAAGTGGCAGAATTTGGCAGATTCCAAGGAAACCCTTGTTATATGTATTTGAAATACAAATAGAAATTTTTTAAGTTTCTATGTCTTAGTAGGAGATTATTTTATTTAGTAAGTAGGTACTGAAATAAAACGAAAATAGTGAAAAATTTGCAAAACTAAGGGTGTTACAGGTGAGTTAGTAGTGTAGCAAGTGAAAAAAATATTGTGAAATATTTTGAATTAAATAAAAAAATCTTTTTATTTTGTATTACATATCTCATTTCCTTTCACATGGAGACAATAATAAGATGGCATATTATTGGTATTTCCTGGAGTCAAGTAAATTTGGCAGATTATGGCAGATTTTTGGCCAGCCTTGGGCAGATTCGCTATTTTTGAAGCTTTCAACCTGCTGCGCTGTCTCTAACAGTACAAACTCTGGTTTCCTTTCAATACGAACAAATCTTTCGCCTTTTTTCTAACAGTAAGTACATTATTGTCGTGCGTCGACGCAGCGCAGGTGTGGCATACAATGCGTTGATTCGTTGCGAGACGCGACGCAACGCAACGCAACACAACGTACCAGTGGAGCCTCACCCTTAGTGGGAAAGGATCTTTTGTCTTAAAATTGAGTTCAATATTATTCGTAGGACAGAATAAAACATCAGTTTGCTCTAATGGGTTTTTAAACGCAGAAGTATTTGCATAATTCAATTCCCGCGCGATTCGCGAACGAAGTTCGGAGTCCGACATTGACGGTTGGCGCTGGGAAGGGGTATTCTGTGAATACTTTATACTAAAAATACCAAACCGGCCAAGTGCGAGTCGGACTCGTGCGCGGTTTATAATATTTCAAAATATTCCTACTTAATTTTATAAATACCACTTCTTTCTTTATCTAAATATCTAAATGCCAAACGATACATTTAACTAACTAACATGGTAAAATGAAATATGACTAAATAAGTTTTTTGTTAAACAATGACTTGCCAAAAAGGCTTTCGCTAAATGCTAAATTGCAAAAAGTTATTTTGGGAAATATTTCTTTGCCAAATGAAAATTTGGGGATTGATTTATGTCAAAACATTAGTGATTTTAATTCATCTACATGACCTAACCGCTAAAAGTAAAATCGCGCCTAAAGTCTAGTAACGATATATTTAGCTAAACAAGGAGAGATGTCTGAAGCAGAAAGGCTGCCAGAGTCAGCCGAGGGCTAAAAGTTGACTCGTAGTTCGCAATTTCGCAACCTTTTTGTAATAGGAACTTTTACGTGCAGCTTGTCCATTGAAATTTTCATTTCCCCTGCAGAGAATGCCGTTTTATTCGCATGTTGTATTTAAAATTCGACGTTTGAATTGACGCGACGTGTGCAGTCGTTATTGAATTTTCCGTTTAAAATAGATTTCATTTACACCATATTTTTTATAACAACGGTCTCCACCAGAATGGTTGGGCAGAAATTTGAACAATCAAAGACGTTATCATGCATAATATAAAGTGAAATTAATAAGACAATGGACAGAGCTCACGAGTAATAGATTATTCTCTAAGTTACAACGCTTTCTGCTTGATGAATGTTTTTATTCCTTGGAAGAATTTTATTATAAAGTAAGAAATATTAATATTGACAATTGAATTATGATTATGTTTGCAATGGCTGTATTATGCAATTTAAATTAAATGAATAGGTACTTTTAATTATTATTACCTATATTTGTGACATATTTATCTGTATCTTTAATTATTTAATTCACTATCTTATCTTTGACATGTTAAAATTTAATTGAATAAATATTGGATAAAATTGTAGATTAATAATTTTTTAAGCATGTTGACTTTAGGTAGGTATCTAAGACATTGTATACCGTAAATCGGTTGATTGTGACGCACTACTGAATTATGTAACATCTGTATAATTATCGACAATCTGGCAATAAATTAATCTGAATCTGAATAATACCTAACCTTTGAAAAGTCAAAAAACATTTGTTTCAAATTTTAAGTTACACATACCTATGTTTGAAAATAAAGTACCTACCTAAATACCCATTATCCGTCTAAGATCCCTTCCGCAGCTAACAAAAGAGCTGATAACCCTGAAACGGCTGTACCAATTTTGATGAAACACGCTTTAAAATAGTCGCATCCAAATCAGTCAAATCCAGCGCAGACCAGATGCGTGTGCGTGTCTCGCACCAGTTGTAATGAATGAAACTGTAAGAAACATGGCACACCATGTGCACGCATCTAGTGCGCCATCATTCTTACAGTTTCATTTATTACATTAGAACTGGTGTATGTGCGTGACGTGACGAAGAGCCCTGTGACAGGCAACGGAGTCTCAGTAACACCCTTTGGTTACGGAACCCTAAAAACTACGGTTCCAATAAACATTCCGCGACATCTTTCATTCTAAATCAAAGTCCTAAGGCTACGCGTCCCCATTTTACATTTCAAACGGAAGCAAACATCTTCGGTAAATAAAAACAGGGTCAAAGCAAAGACAATGAAACAGCTCCAGGTGTATACGCTACGGCGGGGATTGAACCCGCACATAGATTAAACGGCTGACAGAGACGTGAGGGATGGCCGCCCTCGGGCGCACTGTGATGTATTTTCCATCTAACTGAATTATAGACGTGTAAACAAATGTAGGTACAAAGCGCGGGTGGATTTTGAACTGCGCGGCGCCGCCGTTAATAAGTTTAGATTAGGTTGGTTCTTTAACCACTCGGCCATCCGGTCGTCATAACAGTATACTTAGAATTACAAACCATTATTTTATTCTATTGTATGTACCATCGACAAAAAGGTCGCCTTGACACATTAAATGTCCATTTTGCTTGCAGTGGCTAAGTAGTCATCTGTCCATACCATACCAATGAACTTCAACGGCTGCAAGCAGATTTGTTATGAAACTGGGCAGGCTTCGCTTTTGTCGACTGTACATTCAACGTCGTAAACAGACATAGGAATTTAGAGCGCACTCAGACAGAGAGCGGTCTGGAGTTCCGCGTTCCGCGTTCAGAGTTCTGTGTTTTGACCAAAGAGTATTGTAATATTATATGAACAAGAGTGGCAACTCTATGGTCAAATATGCATGTATGGAAGGTGCTGCTGCCCTACGCCCTGGTGAAGAACTAATGTGACGTATCTATAGATGTATACCTATCTATATGTATATGTTGGTAGTGATGTACAGCTATAATTACGCGTATTTTTAATTGATAGGCTAATTGCCACTATTCGTATTTTAGCCGTCTAATTCAAATCAGCATATACGAAGTATAAGCGGCTAAACCCGATTTGCACTATACGGCTAAAATACGAACATTGGCAAGTGGCCTATCAATTAAAGTCCTTGACCGTACAATTTGGTACGCCATGGCCATGGCCGATGAATGACAACTGACAAGTTCGACAAGTCAACCAAGATGGCCGCTAATTTAGTTCTTTACCAAACAACCAGAGATCGCTGTAGTCGCGTGAAAAGTGTGATATATGTAAGTGTGCCCCCCCTGGTTTTGACCGCTTGAGAGTTCCAGTCGCCTGCTGTGTGCGTTATCGTAAAAGACTCGGTACATTCGAAAGAACGCAGAACTCTGAAAGCGGAACCCGGAACTACAGACCGCTCTCTGTCTGAGTAGGTACGCTCTTAGGGGGCAAAATTTAATGACAAGTAGGGAGTTCCTTTATCGATGAAATCAATTATCGACGCTTTTCCCATGTACTAGTGATCGCTCCAAGTAATTTTTATAAAAATAAAATTTTATAGAAAGTTAAGTATGAAGTATCTTTTTCTATTTATTTTTTTATTTTCTTCAACTTCATTTTTTATTACTTTTACGGTCATCCCGTGAAACCATATATTTCAAACTAAATACAAACTGAAATATAGATGCACAGAAAAAACCCCAGAAAAAAGACCAATGCTGGGAATCGAACCCAGGTCCTCAGCGTTCCGTGCTGCGTGCTTACCCCTACACCATCACTGGTCTAGAAGTTAGCGACGAATCTTTCCCATACATCGTACACTTCAGTCTGTTATAATCACATTAGGCAGTGATAAAGCGCATCTATGTTAATGCCCTCTACCGAGAGACTTCAGCACTCCTTCGGAGCTACCCGCTCACCTGGACCAAGAGATGGCGCTACTAGGCCAACTTTTACAAGTTAAGTATGAAGTATCTTTTTCTATTTATTTTTCTATTTATAAATGAAACAAAATAATAAATCAATTATATTCTTCTCGTAAAGCCCACGTCTATTTTTGGCTATCATAATTTGAAACTTATTTTCAATCAAGAAAAGCTGATATTTGCATTGACATACCCTTGACATACCTATTAAATTTAGCACGGTTGGGCCTAACAAACTAACAAGGTTAAGTATTGTAAATATTTTATAGTGCAATGGGACTCATCAGCAGCTATCTTTTAAAATATGTTTTGTATAAACTTTATCATAGTTATTTGTCTCCGAAATGAGACTTAAAAAAAATACAAAAATATACAAACAAAGCTGGGGGCGGTCACTAGTATATATGTTGAGTTTATCGATAAAAGAACTCCCTGCCTGTCATTAAATTTTGCTCCCAAAATTCCTATATCAGAGGCCGTATTGTCTAAGTCTTCTGACGCTTGCCTTCGCTTTCACCATCTCTTTCTGTCATCATCTTATACCGTTTGACAGAAAGAAATAGTGATTGCGAAGGCAAGCGTCAGAAGCGTTAACAATACAACAAATAAATGATAACTTTTGTACGGTCAAATGCAAAAATAAGTATGATTTAATGCTCTCATAATTTGTACACCGATAGCTTAAGATTTATGGGACGTGTTTAAGAGCACGTGGTATGTCCCCTTAGAGCCCGTTATCTTGTCGCACTGTCATAACTTTTCAGTAGAGCGTGAATGTTTTTTTTATCGACTATCTAAATGTCGATACTGTATGTCACTGACCATTTCAAAGAGGAGTCAGTTGGTACTATGATTTTTGTATAAAAATATATATAAGTAATAATAAACGAACGAATAAAAGTTGCTCTAAATTTTTTGAAGCCATGCGGCTTCTATTTGAAAAGATCCATTTTAAAAATGAAAAACTTCTTTCCACTGCGACAGATGTAACGGGAGCGTACTTAAATAAAGAGAAGTACCTATTGGAGGCTGGGTTTGCATGGATCGTCGTTCATTACTTCTATTTCTAAGCCTCTGTTAAGCATATATTTTTTTTGCAATGTATGATATCCAACATTGTTTTTTAATCTGAAAGATAGCTTTTTATAAATATGCCGTCCCTTTTCATGCAAAATTAACTTCGACAATTGCTTCTTTACATCACTTACTACGGCAATTGATTCTGAAAGGTCGATTGATTGACTCTCTAATTTTGTGATTGCTTGCGATAAAATTGACATGTTATCTTTATAAACTGTATAATTCTTTTTTGACGTTGAGATTGAGCATAGACTTAAAAGGCGAAAATTCAATTGCATTATATAAGCATCGATATCAAGAAAGTCGATAAAAAAAACATTCATGCTCTACTGAAAAACAATTTCAGTGCGACAAGATAACGGGGTCTAAGTCCCTATATTTTTATTTTACACTTGACAAAACCTTGTCGGTTTCAGTTGTTACATAATTCCATATGGCTTTTCAAACATGACGTCAAAGTGACAAGGTACAAAATTGATCAGTTATTTATGTCGTTGACCCTACCTACATCCAATTTGTACACTGTAAATATGTATTCAAACGTCTCCCAATCTCATTACCAGCTCTATAGCCCGCAGAACAGCAACAAAAGGCAACGCGGTAGAATAAAATCCATTCCGCAAGATTCAAGCGTTCAACTCAACCTGGCAACACAGGTCCTCACCGAGAAATAGTTGGTAATATTTTGTACATGTATGTTTGTTGATAAATTCCGACTCTATTCCGGGTTAGCCGTTCTTCATTTCCGGCTGCGGCTCACACCGTAACGAGCAGCGTCGCCAACTTTTTTACGGGCAAAGCGGGATACTTTCGCCAAAAGCGGGACATACTAAACAAACTAACAAACTCAGTGGTTTTACAATATTCATGCTTTTATTTGAATTCCTCATCATCATCATCATTTCAGCGGAAAGACGTCCACTGCTGAACATAGGCTTCCCCCAAGGCTTGCCAAGTAGATCGGTCCCGCGTCATCCGCATCCAACGCAATCACACAACCTTAGCCAGGTCGTCGCTCCATCTTGTTGGAGGCCTACCTACACTGCGTCTTTTGGTCCGTGGACGCCACTCAAGAACCTTTTTGCCCCATCAGCCATCAGTTCTACGAGCGATGTGCGATGTGTGTGTGTATGTGTGATTTGAAAATTGAATTCCTTGTTTAGTTTATGACAATAGACAGCCAAAATAGCCCCAGAGAATGAGAAAATGCGTTCCTTTACCATACGCAATTAGTAGTGGTAGAGCCATGTTGTTGCTAGCCGCTGCATCACGAATGGGCCGGCTCGTCCGGGGCAGTACCACCCTCTCACAGAACACCGGCGTGAAGCAGCAGTAATCCTGCTTGCGTTTCGTACGGTCAGTGAGAGTGCCGGGGGCCCAATACCTTACCCCTTCCCTCTCCCCCTCCCTCACCCCCTTCCCCTATTCCCTTTCCTTTAAGGCCGACAACGCACTGGCAACGCGTTAAGCGCTGCGGGTGTCTATGGACAGTGGTGATCATTTAACATCAGGTGACCCACTAGGTCGTTTGTCTGGCCTTTCTAACATAAAAAAAAAAAAAAAAAATACGCCGCGTCGCACAGTCGAGCCATCTCTCGAAAGCGGGACTGAGCCTGCCCCGGTCTGCTGCCTGCTGCCTGAATCGGGATGTTCCGCCAAAATCTGGAGGTCTGGCAACGCTGGTAACGAGTAACGAGTAAACCCAGTGCTGGATTTTTGTAGATTTGACTAAATCACCCAGTAGAGACTTTATCATGGTTCAGGGATTTTATCAAATCACTAAACAAATCTGGTGATGAAAGGCTACGGCACGTATTGACCACCTTCCTATAATGGCCACTTCCTAAAATGTCTATTTCCCAGAATGACTATATCCTATAGTGACCATATTTTAAAATTACCACATTTCACATTGACCACATCGTATGATGGATGACAAACACTCTAAATGACCACTATAAAAGAAGCCTACTTTTCATATTGACAACTTCTCAAACGGACCATTTCCCACAGTGACCACCTCCCAAATACGTAGGCACTATTTAAAATACTATTTGTCAGAATGACCACTATTACTTATCACTAATCACCACTACAGGTCGTATGTTAAGAGGGGTTATTATAGGAACGTGGTCAATTTGGGAGGTGGTCCTTTTGAGATGTGGTAATTTTAAAAAGTGGACCGTTTTGAAATATAGTATTTGTAGAAACTAGTAATTTTTAAAAATATGGTCGTATTAATTTTGGTCGTTTTAGGAAATGGACATTATAGAAAGTGGTCATTTTAGGAAGGTGGTCATTACGTGCCGGAGACGTAAAAACGAGTTGCCTTTTCTAAGTTGACCTAGAGAGCCCCCTGCGCCCCTGAATACCGATAGATACGCCACTCTGACTGAAGCCTATTACCGCATAAAGGCCACTACAAGCCGGGATGGAGCGTGCCCAGCGCGATCAATAACACTGAATCAAATACGGTGTGCCGCGCTTCCGGTGTATCACCGTATGTACATTAGATTCAGTGTTATCGCTAGGCATGCTCCGTCGGCGCCCCGCGCTCTCGGTTTGCGGTGGCCCTTAGACTGCGGTGTGACGCGCGGCTCGCCCGGCGAGTCGGCGAAAACATGCATTTTTATAAAGCGCGGACATTTCTCCCTGCCGCCCCTCCCTAATGATACGTCACCGCCGGCAGGTCACCGAGGGATGCGACTACAATTGCGGCCAAAGATTATACCTACTTTCTTTTTTTTGTCCATGGGTATATTCGACCAAGTAAGTGCTCTACCATTTTTGCTCGATCCCTAAATATCAGAATTTCAAAATACTGGATTGCCGACTTACCCTATTTCTAAAATACCAAATTCACAGAATACTTACCAGACTTTCCTGTCACCGTGTTTTTCTCTGTATCGGATTGCCAAAAAAAGCTTGCTTTCAATACACCATGTTTCATTCAATACCGAATTCCCATAATACCAGATACTGAAATCACCAGGCTCGTCAGGCAGGTCGTGGTCGTCGTGGGGAGGCCAAGGGGTCGTGATTTACGAGCCTGGTGATTTCACTATCTGGTATTGCTTATAAAAATTAAAGTTATTAGGTAGGTAATAATATTTGTTGAGCACTATGAGAAAAGAAACGCCGTAAAAACGCTGAATATTCACCTTACACCATAGGTAAAGCCGACTCAGGGTACGCGCCATCCGCATCCAACGCATTCCCGCAACCTTAACCAGGTCGTCGCTCCATCTTGTCGAAGGCCTAACTACACTGCGTCTTCCGGTCTGGACGCCACTCGAGAACCTTTTGGTTCCATCGGTGTAAAGGCTAGGTTTAAACAAAGGAATAACGGTAGGTAAATACGTGTAGATTCAACCAGCAGCACTTTAAAATGTAATAAATTCAAGCATTAGCTCGCTGGTTTTCGAGCATTCGTATCTTTTAAAGGCCGGCGCACACCAGGCCCCGATACCTACCCACATACGTTACAATTGCACATAATAGTCATTCATAGTCACTTTTATGTATGAGAAAGTTAACAATATGTCTATTTTGTAGCACTTGTAATTTTTGTGGTGCAGGGGGTAGATGCAGCGACCGATCCATAGTCACACCAAATTACTACACTGGTGTGACTATATATGGTTCATTTTATTTATCCGTAACTGTAACGGTCATTTCAACGGCGTGAAATCGGCGCAATACATTTTACAACAACTTTAACGCATTCACGGCCACCTGACATCCACAGGTGCCCACCGACGCACATGTGCGTTCAAAATGTATGAATAATTGACTACTTTCCTAACTAGTCAGTCTTTTAGATTATCAAAAAATATTGGACACGTATTTTTTATTTTGTCAATTAAACAAAAAATTACGAAGATATGGCGCGTTGAAGTTTCGCGTGACGTCACTTGTTCCTACACTTTGTATGAGCGTTTTAGGAACAAGTGACGTCACGCCTCGTCACGCGGAACTTCAACGCGCCATATCTTCGTCATTTTTTGTTTAATTGTCAAAAGAAAAATTACGTGTGTAATATTTTTTGATAATGTAAAATACGGACTAATAAGAATTATTATTTTTTTACCTAGGAAACATCCCTATTATGACAGCGGCACTGGGCGAAGTCCCGAAAACGCATATATGCGTCGGTGGCAGTGAATGCGATAGGTTCGGCCTAACCGCTGCTTACGTCACCAGATGTCTGTAGTTAGTTTTATAACAATTTTACAAGTGAAAGTAAACTGTTATTTTCATTAATAAATAATTAATTTTGTTTTATTTATATATTTATATACGCCGATCACGCCGATTACGCGCCGGCGCCATCGGCGCACACCTCTAGGTGTAACTAGTTACCGTTTATTTTACCCGACCCATGGTCACACTAATGCACCCCCCAACCATAATTCCGGCCAGAAAATAGGTAGGTTAGGTTAGTTAGGTAGTTTCTTCTGCCCGAAGGGCAAACCGCCCAGAAAAAAGAGCCCCGCGAAGCTCCGCGTCGAATTGGTTTAAATTAAATATTTATATTTAGTCAAGGGTGAGTTGGTCTATAGTGGTGTGACTATGGATAAATAAAATGAACCATAGTCACACCAGTGTAGCAAATTGGTGTGACTGCGGATAGGTCATCGCAAATGCGTGTGCGTGTCACGTCACGCACACGCACCGGTTGTAATAAATGAAACTGTAAGAAAGATGGCCCCCTTATTGCCTGCACAGTGTCAGTATGCCATCTTTATTACAGTTTCATTCATTACAACTGGTGCGTGATTCGCACTCGCATCTGGTCTGCGCCGGCCCTAAAACACTGAACAAGTAGAGATATGGAGCGAGGGCAGTTCGCATTGCTTCTTAGTTATCTTGAATGCTACCCCTTGGTCTCTCAGTCTTTTATTTGGGTTCCATATAAAAATGTTTTTAAAAAAAGGTAAACGTCCCCCCTCCCCCCCCCCCCCCCCCCCGTCTTCCCTGTGCTCGACACTAACCCAATAGATTGAGAACACATCCGTGACCAACGACCAATACTTATATATCCGTTTAGTAAAAATCTCATTAAAAATTGACAGTGGCACTAGACGGAAGTTTTTCCATTTCGTGCCATCGTGGCAGCTCCAGTGGCATACAACGGAATAAATGTTTTTTCTTGGTATCTGATTTTTCACGAAACTGGATCTGATGAGATTTTTTTATCGGCAATGGATCTATTATCAAAAATATTTTACAGTTGTTGGATCTACAGGCACACGGAAAACGAAGTTATAATTATGGGCATTTTCAGAAAAAAGTGTACCCTGTACTTTTTTTTTATGTTAAAGAGGCCAGACAAACGAACTAGTGGGTCACCTGATGTTAAATGATCACCACTGTCCATAGACACCCGCAGCGCTTTACACGATGCCAGTGCGTTGTCGGCCCTGGGAAAAGGAGAGGGAATAGGGGAGGGGGAGAGGTATTGGGCCCCCGGCGCTCTCACTAACCGTACGAAACGCAGCAGAAACTTTTTTAAGACCTAACAAATTTTGGGTTATTTCTACTCAGAATCACAAGCAGTATCGATAAGCATTAAAAAAAGCTTTTAATTGTCAGTTTTGTGACGCAGTTAACCTAACATGTTGTATGGACCATCACAAAAGTGACTAATAAATTTTGTATGGAAAATTAAGGATAATTAAGGCAAAACGGGTAGGTAGGTATATTTTTTTCTGAAAACCCCCTTATAAGGGTTCCTTTTTCCTTTTGAGGTACGGAACCCTAAAAAATTATAATCGAATGTTAGAATTTCTTATTTAACTACGTTTTCTAAAGGTTTTCTAAGATAACGAGGGGAACCTATCAATGTTTAGAAAATTTTATTTCCGAAGGTTTAGAATCCCGAAAACTTCATTTGTCCGAAAGCATTTTTTTCTGAAACTGTAAATATTTCAGGATTTATTTCAGGACCATCGTGTAGAACCCTTTAGGTTAGGTTAGGGTTGTTTTATAAAAATTCTGAAATATTTACAGTTTCAGAAAAAAATGCATTCGGATAAATGAAGCATTCGGGATTTTAAATATTCGGAAAAAAATATTTCTAAATTTTGATAGGTAACCTACTACAATGTAAGTGGTACCACGGGTATTTTCTTCTCATAGTACCACTAGACTGCTTGGTAGTACTACGGGAAGAAAATTTTGCCCGTGGTACTACTGGTAGGTAGTACCACGGGCGAAAAAGGATTTTCTTCCTTCACCTCTTGCGAAGAAACTAGTGCAAAAACTACGCAATAGTTTCTTTGAAGGGACAGCCAAAGGAACTACCGCGAATAATCCATATTAAACATCCAAGATACGAAATAATCAAAGTCAAAGAAAGGAACCCTAAATGTACGGCACCGTATAGTTAGAACTTGGAGAACAGAGCACTTTGCGTTTTAAACTTTCAGAAGGTTCCGCATCAGATCACACCGATTTATTGGCCTTTTCGGACCAAATTGCCGTGCGAGCGCTACTTCGGAACGGTATTAGAATGTATTGCCAAACTGTTTCTCTTCTAAAAGGTCTTTGTTAGTCGACTAATTGTATGCATCATTATCATATCAGCCAAAAGCATTCCATTGCTGAACAAAATAATAAATATATAAGTAAATATATTATGGGACGATTGACATGACACCAATTTACCTAGTCCCATACTAAGCAAAGCTTGTACTATGGGTACTAGACAACGGATAAACATACTTATATGGATAAATACATAATAAATCATTTATTCCGTTTTACGCTACTGAATCTGTGCCACTGGTACTGGTACGATTTTGAACTTTGTAATGGTGGCCATACACCATCCTTCCTACCGTCCAATCGGCATGACGCTACCGATTGGATCAGTTAGAACTTTAGAACTGACCGTGTGTGGGAGTGGATTGGCATGACAGTTTATACTTGACAGCAGAATCGAATTTCGATTCTTTTGGCTTGATCATGCCGATTGGATCATGCCGATTGGACTGTGTATGGCGGTTGGCGATCGTCAGTTCAGTCAGGTCAAGATCTTTTGGCGTAATCCTCAATTATTTTAATAAATTTGTATGAGTTAACTGTTTTCTTTTCATTAACCATTGTTTGCACCACTCTGCTCGGTCTTTTCTTTTTTTGTTGTTTCACGAGTAAAATGCCCAAAACGGCGAAAACATCGTCTGTCACGGGTGACGCCATGGCTTCAACTGAACGTCGCTGCCGATTGGACAATTTAAACTGATCGTGTGTGATGTATAGAGACGAACTGCAGGTTGGATCAAGCCTGCAGCGTCATGCCAATTGGACAATAGGAAGGGTGGTGTATGGACACCATTACTTCAAGGTTTTATAGTCCTACTAGCTGTTGCCCGCGACTCCGTCCGCGAATAATGGGGGGGAGGGATAAAAAATAGCCTACGACCTATTCTCAGACCTACCGAGTGTAGAGAAAAAAGTTTCATAAAAATCGGCCAAGCCGTTTCGGAGGAGTTCGGTAACAAACACCGTGACACGAGATTTTTATATATTAGATAGAACAAATAGGACCTATACTCAACCAATCAATCAAGTCAATTTATTTGCCAGAATACGGTTACAATGGTCTTATATATTATAATCTCTCGTAGCAAATAGATAAGCTGCATGATACGAAGATTTTACTGCGGAGTGATTTCCATATAAGCAAATACCTACGTGCAACGAGACACTCGAGTTTATTCCTAATCCTAGAGAAACTACAACCTCTACTTCCCCCTATATACTTAAAATCAACAATTTGAACCAATTCTCCCTATGTAAACAACATTTAAACGGAATTCCTCTTTGAATATCCACATTCCACCAACTTAATTCAGCATAGCAGAATTTCAGAGTTCGCCAAACGTACAGGCACCGTCAACGAGTCGCAACGAGATTCGATGCCGGCCATTTTGAGAGCACGTGACTTGAATGCTCATACAAAATGGCGGAGACGCTACGTAGAGATGCATTCAATTAAGATGCGAGCAGGGCGATACGATTATAAAATTAAGGGAAAATATAACTTCGAAATTTGTTTATTCGGTACCGGATCTAATTTCAACTTGACACCTCCACGCGCTTCCGTAAAGGATCTTAACAGACAGACGGACAGACGAACGGACGGACAACAAAGTGAAGTGAAAGAGTGAGTGAGTGAGTAAATGAAGTGAGTGAGTTTTTCCTTTTGAGGTACGGAACCCTAAAAACATTATGTTGTCAATACGCACATAAAGTAAATTATACCTATTAATGAATTTGACTGTACACTATGCTAACATCTAGGTTAGTTTTACCTAACCTATTGAAGTACCTAGGTACTATACGTAACCAATCCTCTTATTCTTTAGTTAGTAGCTGCAGAGGTGAAATAAACACGACTAAACTTAGAGTAGCAAGCAGGCATTCGTACTACGTTAATTAAAGGAGGGAAATACCTACATTCACGTCAGGGCTGTCTACTACTTGTAGGCTAGCTTTATCCCGAGGGCATTTCGAAAAATCCCTTAGTGCCATTTCGATCAACAACATACAATATTTGTATTGTTGATCGAAGAGCTTACTAGATTCTCGTTGCACATTACAAAATCGAAGATAACTGAAGGAAGTGATTTTTTTAAATTAAAAATAAAAATATTAAATGTAATAAATATGTAATATAGTACTTTGAAAAATCTGGTATTTTGGGAAGAGCGGTTTATATATAACTTTGCATTTCAAACTAAATACATGGGTTAATTCGTAAGTAATTTCATTAATTCAGTATGGCCAAAGACACTCCACAATAAAACGACACAACCCCATCGAGTTTGGACTCGTTTGATTCGTCTTAACGAGTACTTTGATCCCAGATGGTAACCAGGGTCTGGTCTGATGATGGAGCTGGAAGATGGCTAAAGGCACTCAACAATAAAACAAACTAAAAAATAGCTATGAACTCTTTTCGATAGGCAAGTTATCATAGGCATATTTGTTTATAAATTATATTTGATAAAAAAATATGTCTCATCGAGTTAACAGATCGGTGAAGGTCGATCTTCAACGGCTCTTAGACCATAAATAGGTATCAGAATTGCAAAATACTAGATTGCCGACTTACCCTATTTCTAAAATACCAAATTCCCAGAATACCAGACTTTCCTGTCGCCGTGTTTTTCTCTGTATCGGATTGCTAAAACAGCTTGTTTTCAATACACCATGTTCCATTCAAAACCGAATTCCCATAATACCAGATAATGAAATCGCCAAGCTCGTAAAATACGATCTACTTGAAACGCCTAGCGTTTTTCATTATGTTTTACGAGCCTGGTGATTTAATTATCTGATAATATGGGAATTCGGTTTTGAATGGAACATGGTATATTGAAAACAAGCTGTTTTGGCAATCCGATACAGAGAAAAACACGGCGACAGGAAAGTCTGGTATTCTGGGAATTTGGTATTTAAGAAATAGGGTAAGTCGGCAATCTAGTATATTGCAATTCTGATATTTAGGGAACGATCGCGATAGTAGGTACCGTATATGGGAGCAATCGTATGCTGCTCTCCAACAAAACGCGTTCATAGTTTAATACCTATATTTGGATATAGGTAGGGTCCAAAACGTAGCAGGTCTGGAGTGGATTAGCAACCCTATTTGCATCGCAAAGGCAAGCTGAAGCCTGTTGCACTTGAATAGAATCCTTATTACAAGTCTTGCTTTCTCCGGCTTATTCTTTTGTGCAAAATTAGTTACGATGCAGTTTTTTTACTTTTGCTGTTTACCTACTGGGAGGCAATTACTTAAGTACTCGTAGGTCTGTTTCTACGCAAATTTTTAGGGTTCCGTACCCAAAGGGTAAAAACGGGACCCGATTACTGAGGCTCCGCTGTACGTCTGTCACCAGGCTGTATCTCAAGAATTTGATAGCTAGACAGTTGAAATTTTTACAGATGATGTATTTCTATTGCCGCTATAACAACAAATACTAAAAATAAAATAAAGTTAAAAACTAAGGTGGGTCGTCATACAAGAAACGTGTTTTTCTCAGCGTTTTTAGCTTGATCTTTATAATGGCGTTAACTAGATAGACACTTGAAATTTTCACCGATTATGTACCTATTACTGTGGCCGATATAACAAAAAATAATAAAAATATAATGATATTAAATATTAAGGGGGTCTTAGCAACCAATATAAAATAATCTCACACTGCGTACATTTTACTTAGAAGCAGAGATCTGCTAACGTTGGATTATTATAGTTACGGCTGTTCACAGCGTACATTTTGACATAGGTACCTAAAGGTGGGTACTGACCAACGTTACGAGGTGTAATGTAACATGTTACACAGCGAGCATTCGTACAGTCAGTACGTCGTGTTACGGGGAAAACCAGCGAGCAACGACGTACTGACTGCACGAATGCTCGCTGTGTAACATGTTACATTACACCTCGTAACGTTGGTCAGTACCCACCTTAAAAAGTACGGAAAACTCAGTGCGCGAGTCCGACACGCACTTGGCCGGTTTTTAGAAATAAATATTGACTTTGAAATTGGAGTAAAGCTGGGTTTTAACTTTACGAATAAAATTATCCGAGTACAAATACATTACTGGCCTTGAGTCCATTATTAATTAACATAGTTCATTCAGCAGCCTGGCAATCTATAGCTACTGGTATGATTTACTCGTATTGTGAGAACACAGTTTAATTAAACCAATCAACATTTCCCACGCCCAATGTAATCGTGGGCGTATTTTTCGGCAGAAAGGGAAAAGACCTCGTTACTGTGTCCTGACAGTTGTGAGTAACAATATGTCGCTGTTTGTAACATTTGCCACCATTATTTTATCAGGCGTCATGTAATCGGGAAAGACCCTCTTGTGTTTTTAACTCGCTTTTGCAACCAGAGTGGTTGTTTATCATAATCATCACTATCATATTAGCTATAAGACGTCTACTGGGCAACGGCCTCCCCAGAAGGGTTCCACAAGGATCGGTTCTGCGCTGCCCGCAACTAGGTACGTGGTTTCTCCGACCTTCACAAGATAGTCAGTCCTTTTTGTTGCCCTTGTTGAGGACCTTTTACGCCACGTCGTTCGGTTCGAAGTCGTCACTGAACACTACAACTAGGTTGTCATTTCTTCAGCTGCTACTGTTTTCTATCTTAACAGATTCCCTGTCCCGAAGCAATGTGCGGCGTTCTTTCGACACGTCGCCATAGTAATAATAACATTAAACGCTCATAGAGTCAAGAGGCACATATGCCTCATGGACGTACCAGTAAAGTCACACATGAGGCTCATGTGCCTCATAGGACAGGGAACCTGTTAACAGATTCCCTGTCCCGAAGCAATGTGCGGCGTTCTTTCGACACGTCCCCATAGTAACAATGACATTAAACGCTCATAGAGTCAAGAGGCACATGTGCCTCATGGACGTACCAGTAAAGTCACACATGAGGCTCTTGTGCCTTATAGGACAGGGAACCTGTTAACAGATTCCCTGTCCCGAAGCAATGTGCGGCGTTCTTTCGACACGTCCCCATAGTAACAATGACATTAAACACTCATAGAGTCAAGAGGCACATGTGCCTCATGGACGTACCAGTAAAGTCACACATGAGGCGCATGTGCCTCATAGGACAGGGCACCTGTTAAATTAACTACCGGTACAGAAACCATATTATATAAATGAATACAAATAATAAATCTTGCGACCTTTACCAGATTGTCGGCCCATGTTGTTGGCGTGCTTCCCACAGCACGTACTTAGTTTATATGCCAGAGTAATATTCGCGGTTTTACAAGCATCAATATACTTCGGTACAAATTATAAATCTAATATATAAAATTCTCGTCTAATATATAAAATTCTCGTGTCGCGGTGTTTGTTACCAAACTCCTCCGAAATGGCTCGACAGATTCTCATGAAATTTTGTGTGCATATCGGGTAGGTCTGAGAATCGGTCACCATCTATTTTTCATACCCCTATTATTCTTCGCAGACGGAGTCGCGGGCAACAGCTAGTAATAAATAATAATAAAATAAAACAACATATATCTAAGGGCCGGCGTATTTTTAACGCGCGATATAAACAAACGCGATACAAACGCGATACGCACGCGGGTTATTTAAAAAACGCCGTGTGCTAGGGGCCTTAAGGCTGTTCTAATGGAATGAAAAAAGCGCTGTAAACGCGCGTCGACGGCACGTTAAAAATACGCCGTGTGCTTAGGCCCTAACCTAATACCTTTAAACGAGCAATTCTTGTAATACTTATATTATATAGTCAGAATCTCAGAAATGGCTCCAACGATTTCGATGAAATTCGGTATGTGGGGGTTCTCGGGGACGAAAAATTTATCTAGCTTGGTCTTATCTCTGGGAAAACGCTTGGTACAGAGTTTCAGCCCGAGCGGAGCTCGGCACCACAGGTACTATTTCTTAATGTTTTGTTTCTGCGAGTGTACCTACTCGCTAGAACGAGAGATGCACAATATCACTATTGTCACGTGCCCGACGGACATGCATTAAATGAAAGAAATGCAAAAACAAAACACAAAGTGAAATGAGATGAATTCCACTTGATCTAAAGAATTTTATTGTACGTTAGAAGAATAAATCCATCCACACATCCATCGCATATTCCAAAGAGTACCGTCATAAACCTATCGCCTTTTCAGCGCCATCTCTACGCAATATTCCATATTATTTACTTTGACTAATATCAACAAAAGATAGCCTATTTGAACAGTTGCTCACTGAGCTTGTAGAATGTAGATGGCATGCTATCCAAAATAAATAAACCGGTATGATGTAAGGGTTTTTTTACAGACGGAGGTGGAATATCGCTGGTTCGCGTTAGGTTAGTATCGTCAGTCTTGCGTTGTTTTTTTAATCCATTCCACTAGGGAAAAGGCAAAGTTTTAAAACCCTGAGCAGTTTGGGTCACTTCTTCCCACCGCATCCCCAATAAAGTCATTTCTTACTCAACAGGACAAAGCTATTGTTAGTTTTTTTTTACCCGACTTCGGCAAAGCTAAAAGGAAGGGTTTATGATTTTAGCAGTCTTTTAAATAGGGCTCTGTCCATTGAGGTACAATTTTGCCAGTGTCTAGTATATTTTTCCACTATCAATAAAAAAAAATCTAGAAAACGAAATATGGCATATAATGGTGGATGAACCCCACCCACCCATGATCTTAAAAATGCTTATAAAAACTCTCAGTCGTTGATTTGATTACTTATAAGAATATTTAACAAACTGGTGTCACGAGTATTTAGAAGCACACTTATTAAAAAAATGTCTACATTCAGTACATTAATCGCATAGTACCTGTATGTAGGTAGTCCTTTCTAAATCCAAGTTCTGCGTGTATTTTTGATTTATCTTCTAAATTTCATCAACCGTCCAGCAGTTAACGCGTGTCGGAAATAAATCTTGAATTTCATAATTATCGATAAGGCCGCCTATTGCTTACCTTGTAACTTACTCTCCTCCTCCTCTCCTGGTGTACAATAAAGAGTCATTGTATTGTATTACGTAAGTATTTTGTACTCTCTCCCGCTTTCTGTGCGTACTAAGAACAAAGGCCATCTTTGGGGGTCGAACCGCTCGCGTCCGTAGGTTTATCCTCGAGACCGTAAAAGTGACCCCTGGGTGGTGCTAAACGAGCAATAAAACTCCGGTATTAGGCTTCGGCCGCGGCTGGCCACCACCCTATAGGTTGAGCCAGGCCGCCAAGCGACTCTTCCTTTTGAAGGGTCTGGCAGTTCTGCAGCGCACGCTTACCGGTTACAGTGTCCTATTTGTTACGCTGTTGCAATACGGATTTGCACTACTTGGGAGCGAGCGCTGTTGATCCTCGCTCAACTGCCTTCCTTCTACTTATTCCCCTAAATCAAGTCTAGGGTGAATGAGCATTTACTAGGAAAGCGTGCTCCATCGTAGTTCTCATCTACGTTTTCCATCAAGCGTGATTGTGGTCAAACGCAAGCCTATAATGTATAAAAAATCTTTCTATCCTCATGCTGGACCTTGCGAGATAAAGTAATGATGAAAACGATTGTGATTCCGCTTGCGTTAAGACAATAAAGCTTCGGTATGTCGACCACTAGTGTAACTACAACATTATCACAGGTTCTTATCAAATACATTGAGGGAGCGGGAGGGTTCGTTAGTAGAAGCAATTATATCACCATCCCTTCTGTAATTCCCCGTATCGATCACTTCTGACTTGTCTTGAATTTCCTTTTTATTCAGTTCTTCAATGTAAATCTAGATAGGTACTCTTCCACTGTCCTATTCCGGTCCCTTCGTGGTCCAAAGAGAATTATGAAAACATATCTCAGAAGCCGTAAATGAAACAGGGTTTAGTTGAAAAACTTATATTTACACAGAGCGTATCTAAATAAACTTAAGTATTTGGCGAATAAACTATCAACATAAACATTCATAAGCCTTATTAATCAGTTTTAATCCGGATATATAATACCTCTCAAACTGTGAACTGACAAGATACATCTAGATTTACAATTCTTAGCGACACCATTTAACATACAACGTAAAAAATATTTCCTATATGTCCGTTAAAACTGAGTATTGGAATTCTTCACGATATGATATAGGATTAATTATTTCTATTCGACGCGCAGGTGACAATGGGAAAAACTCAAATGTTTTACATTGGCAATTGTTCATAAGGTACTTTTTTATTTAGTATATAAATTATATAATTTTAACAGTAATATAACACCTTTACAGGCTTCAAAAAATAATGGGTTAGCTTAGGGGTGAGTTTCCGCTGGTGACTTGTCGATAGTCTATTTCCACTAGTTCAGACAGTTGTACAGTTCAGTTCAGTTGACTACACTAGTGAATAGGTAAGTTAGGTTAGTTAGGTATCTGCAGTTGCCAGAAGGGCAGTTTACCCAAAAAAAGGAGCTCCGCCCTTGAGCGGTGCTCCGTCGAAAATCAGGTGGACAAACTGGAGGTTGACCACGGGTCTGTCCTCGTGTGAAAGAGAATCTTCCAAGTAGTTCAGTTGACTGAACTACCGAGAAAAAGAATCTCACTAGTTCAGTCAACTGATCTGGACAACTGAACTATTGGGAATAGAGGTAGTCGATAAGTCTTTGCTTCAACTCAAAGGAAGCTCACCCTGACTAGCCCGATGAAAAACTGGTTTAATTTCAGTTTTTATGTCACTTAGCTCACCATTACTGTCCGGATAACATCCAAAATACCCTTTACTTTTGTAAATACACGGCTTATTTCAGACTAAAAATTAACGCATTCAATGCTGGGAGCCCATATATGAGTTTTCCTGACTTTCGCCTAGTGCCACTGTCATAGTTTCACAGTTATTTGAACGCACATGTGCTTTTTGCCACCAGAAGAAATCTCGAGTCTGACAGCCGGCAGCGAATGCGTTTAAAATCTCAAAACTAAAAAAAAAAGCTCTTTAAAATGTCAAAATAACTTAATAACTCTTGATTACTTATTACTGGCTTTTACGTTATCGTGTCAGTTCCCAGAACAACAATTAGTATGATTATAAAAAGACAAAACAAAAAGAAAAACAAAAAGCTACTCCCCTATATTCACATTTATAGTGCAAATGCCTGAATGACTACACTTATCTATCAAATAATGCTCTACAACTATCATTGAATGTTGCTGAAATCACAGATTATCTTTTGCCATTAATTATAATTATGGCGCCAATACAAAACTATTCTTAAATATAATTAGTTCTCAATCAATCAATTCTGTACACAACCATATCGTTCTACAATCACTAAAAATATTTATTTATTTATGTTCACTTCTTTATATCTTTAACAATAACTTTCGGGTCTATTCTAATGATTTCTCTCAGTTTTTTCAAAGAAAACGGCACCATGGTATTATAGAAAGGCATAAGCGTTGTAACGTTCGCGAAGTCCTCCCAGGCCGGAGGTTTGGTGCCGTAGTATGAATAATCCTCCTCCTCTTCACTCTCAGAATCAGAATCAACATAAAATGGTAACTTTGTAGTTGATTTCTTGGCAACAGGTTGCGAGCATGGCAATTTAGTAGTGGACTTTTTTGCAACTCTCTTCTGTGACGACGTGCTGATTTCTTCAGCTTTCCTTTTAAGATAGTGCTTCTCTGATCCGGTATTTTCTGTTTTTGCATATGGGACGTAGGGAACGTTTTTGTACAAAAGTTTGAGTGAGCTGTGAACAGCGTTGTGATGGGATTTTAAGTCAATAAGACGATGAAATCTTTGATTGCAGTGGGAGCAGAGCACTAAGTCCCTAGTGTCGTGTAACAATTTGTAGTAGGCGTAGTTAATCGGCGTGGATGGATGGAGATCCGTATTGTGCTGCTGCATGCTAACTACGTCAGGTAACAGCAATAGACACTCGCAACATTTCACAACCACCTCACCTTTCTTACCAAACTTTGGAACATCTTTGTCATGAACATGAACTTTGGCTTCCGAATCGTTAAATACCTTCTCGCAAGTCAAACATACCGCGTCATCTACTTTTTTGGCAGAAGCCGTCAATTTCTTCGGAGGTTTCGAAAGATCTAGAATGGTCGGCGGTCCGAGCGGTTTATCAGTTCTATTGGCGAATGCTCGTTTATCGCTATGCTGGGACGCAATATGCTGAAGCACCCCGGGTTTGTTGCTATTAAAATCACAATACGGACACGTGAAGGGTTTGAGATTATAATGGCGTAAGATATGCGCGGTCATTATCTTTTTATACTTGGTAGTGAACGTGCAATGGGGGCAGTCCGTTTTCTTGCCTCTCTTTTGTGTTTCATCTATAACTAGATTTTCATCGTCGCTGTCGGGGGCTGTGGACGCGGCTCTTTTACGTCTCAAAGTTTCCGCTTCAGGAGTAGGAACGTTCTCTTCATACCGTATGACTAGTAAAGAGTTTTCTTCGGAGTCGTTGGAGTCGTTATCAGGTTGGAGGTTGGTGGCTTGTGTAGGTGTAGGAGCGGCGGCGGACACTTTGATGGCAAGTCCTTGGGTACTCAGGACGGCGCTGACCCAAGCGGCGCGTACTGCGGGGTCACGCGGCGCTTCCACAGGCCGCGCCGCCTGTCCCGCGTGCATACTCTTACAGTGGAACTGCGCCTCGTGATATGTCGTGAAATTATTAGGGCAGTTGCTGCAACACCATCTGAAGATGAAATTGATGTTTTGTTACGTTTGAAGCTCGCTTCGCTTGTCAGTGCACATATCTATAAACTAACAATTATACTTTGGTTCTTACTCAGGAATCTTCATGCAAAATTAAAAGCGTCTTACTTATTCTTCGTAGTCTTCTACCTACCCTACTTTGTTTTTCTACCTTTTCTTATTCCAACATGTAATCTGCTAACTTTAGTAAGTTCTGGTTTGATTTTATTCAGTTTAACAACTTGGTATTTTTATCAGATGAATGCATTCCATGCTGAACAAAGTTATAACTTGCAATGACGATCTTCTAGTCAATGTAGAATAAGAACCGCCTTTGCACTAAGCTTATTAATATGGCAAAACTTAGTTTGAAACTCTTGCTGTAATGCAATTTTTCGTTCGAGGAGTATTTTGGGTTAGGACACTTCTGCACTAATGGAGCCAATTTAACTTTGAATCGACTTAACACTCGAAACGCAATTGAAAACGATTCACATTATTTCAGCCTGTACAACGCGAAGCATAGCACATCATACAATAGACACCACAAAGCAATTTAACATGCAAAGCTTTACAAACAAATAAATCGTAACTTACCTTATGCGTGTCAACTCTGCCTCCAAATGATCCTGCATAGCCACTTCGTCGCTAGCTTTAAATTTGCATTTTGGACAAACAAACATCATGTTGCTGGCAGCTCCTAAAGACCCGAAGGCTTTTTCCAATTCTTCAATCGTAAGATTTTTCGCTGCGCTGTTTGACGCTTCAACAGTCCTCGACGCTGCCGGAGCCGAAATCCTCTCCACTTGTATTTTCTGCTGAGCTAATTTTTCTTTATTCTTCTTGATAAGGTCTTCTTGGTAGTCTAGCAGCTTGGATACCCAGGCTTCCACATTGACATCGACGGGGAGTTCTATAGGCTCTTGGTTTTGTCTATGTTCAGTCCACATGTGCTCTTTCAAACCAGTCTGGTGGAACGCTTTGTAGGAACAAAGACGGCAGCCCCATCTGAAAGTGAAATGGTAACACTAAGTATTTGGTAACTACGTGTTCATTATATATTATATCGTATAAAAACTACAAATTAGGTATCGACAGAGCGAGTGGAATCATATTTAAATATGAGACATAGATGTAGGATACTTACTTCCTGTATTTAAGTTCTTCGAACAGGTGACTCTGCATGGCCAATTTACTGTCTTCCACAACCACTTTGCACAGTGAGCATTTGTAATTAAGACCGTTCGGTTCGCAGAACTCACCAAACTTCTTACACAGGTCTTCTACCGTTTTCAAAGCAGAGTTGGATTCTGGGTCCACTTCCTGTTTTACTAAATTAAGGTTCACATTAACAGGGGCTGCTTGAGGTCGGATTTGAGGCAAGATCGTACCCGTAGTCTGTATCGTGGTATCGGCAATTTCAGCCTTCACCTCCGGAGTGGGGCCCAGACCTATCTTTTGCCTCTGCTTCTGCCAGTGAGGCGTGCCATCCGCAGCATCGGGGATAGAACCATCGCGGTAGTAAAAGTAGAATATCTCCTGGTCCCTATTAGGATGCGACGAAGTCTGATGCTTAGTGACATTTTCCGGCATCGACGTTCGGAACGGGCAGTAGGCGCACTTGTACTGCATTTTAGACTGGTGTGATTTGGAGCAGTGCTCAATGACTTCGGGACGAAGCATGCTCTTAAAATCGCACAGCCCGCACTGCCACGGCTTGAGGTCCATAGTGGGCGCTGCGGCGGGCGCGGCGGCGGGAGACGGGGCGGCTTCTTCCCGTACCACGATCATGTGTCCGCTACGATGGCTCTCAGCGAGATGCTTTTCCAAAACTTGCCGCTTGTAGTGGTAGTAGGGGCAGGCGGAGCACGCGTATAGCCTCGTGTCATGCATTTTCAGGTGGCCGATGATGCGGGAGGCTGTCAACGGCTTGGACTTGTCGAGATGCTGGTGCGGCGGGCAGTGCACGCAATGGTAATCCGTGGTGCCGGGATGCAACGTCTCCCAGTGGCGGCGGAGCATGCCCTCGTCCAGTGAGATGTAGGCGCAGCCGAGGGCGCCGCAGGCGAGGCGCTGGCGCTCCGGGACGAACTTGGGGTAGCGCGCGGCGGCCGCCGCCGGCAGCACCAGCGTCGTCTCGCGGCCCGGCCGGTCGGCTGCGCGCGCCGCCGCCGAACTCGACGCCAGGTTGACCATCTTGTCGAAATGCTTCTCATTAGTCTCCAGGTGCGGCACTGGGTTGACAGGCGCGGTTTGCGCGACCGGCTGCTGCTCGAGATGTTGCTGCAGATGCCGGACCATATTCAGACGCACTTTGGTATGGAACTCGCAGATCTCGCAGTGAACTGGCTCGTCCATTATGGGGTTGATTGGCAACTTGTCTATGTCCGAGGGACCGAAGCGTCGTTTGGCGGGCGCGGCGGGCGCGGCGGGCGCGGCGGGGGCGCCAGCGGAGGGCTTCCGCCGCACGGCCCGGCCGGCCTTAGCGGGTCCTGGCTTTCCACTCACGATGTACTGTATCTCCCCCGAGTTTGCAGACGACGAGGTCACGACGAGCTTGTTAACGTTGTGACTCTGCTTCACGTGCTTCTTTACTGCCGCCAAGGTGGTTTCGGAACGCTTGCATAAGCCGCAGCTGTAACGTGCCGGCGAGCCATGGCTCTCGTTGTAGTGGGTAAGCAGAGCGTCTATGGTTTCTGCCGAGTTACCGCAATGCGCGCATTTCAGCCCATTCTCCTTTGTGTAGCAAGAGAACAGATGCTTCTTGAACCCGTGAATGGTACTGCACACGGTAGTGCAACTGCCACACTTGAAAAGGTCCGGTATCTTTTTAGCTATCGGGAGCTGTTTCTGTTCGGTGGAAACGCCCGGCTGGTTGGTATTCGGAGCTTCGTCATCGGAGAGGCTGATGATGCCATGTTTGGAGTCCTCGTCGTCGCTATCCAGGCAGATGACATCGTCAGCAACTTTCTCGGGTGTGGTATCTTTCGGTTCCTCTTTAAGGACCGGTGTGAGTTGCTTGGACAGGTCTCTGTCTGCGGGCGGTGGCGGGGTGATGGGTGGCACAGGAGTGTTCGCTGCTAAGGGTTCAAGCGGGGGAACTGGTATCAAAGTAGCCATAGGGTCTAGGGCTGGGTTTTCCAGAGGGTTAGGTATGAGATTATCGAGTTCGGTGTTGAGGTTGTCGGGTATTTCCGTGACACGCGCGGAGTCGTCTGCTGCGGCGGGGGCGGCTGGCTCGGGGGAGGGGGTTGGCTCCTCGAGCACGCTAAGGTGGCCGATAAGTTTCTCCAGTTCGATGGAGCGCTCGGCCTCTCGCACCGGATTCTCCTGGATTTTCTCGGCTGCGACTTCCTCTGAAGGCAGCGCTGTCTTCTTTAACTCAACGAGGGGTAAAATCTTGAAGCTACCTTTTCCAATCTGAAATTGAAATGGGATGAAATTAATATTTTTACGACAATCATAATTAACAATCATAGTTAACTTGCTAAATTTGTTTAAAGCGGTTCGTCCACAAAATTCTTACAAAGTCTATGATTTCAATATAAACAGTTATATCAATCAATCGGTCAAATAAAGCAAATTTGATCTTAATTAAAATTTCATAGTTTTCGAGATAGGTACACTTTTTTCAACCATAATCAACCATGATTTCTTTAAAAGTGACAATATCTTGAAAATGGTGACCTATTTAGTGATTAATTGATATAATCGATAGCTTATGAGCCACTCTAGCTACTCTATCTTAGATTTGCATTAGTTTAACAAATATTTCCATACTTTACTACATGGTCACCCTGGCTAAGATATGACTGCATTTTGAATCAAAAAATTGCAAACCATCTATTGAAGTATTCCTGATTCTATATGGGCGCCTAATACAACTCTATGCCACTAACCATAAAATGTGATGTTTACATTATATTTAACGCGATGGATGTATAGATATGTATTAGCTATTGGCTGCGACTCCGTCTGCGAAGAATTCGTTTATCGCTATCCCGTGGGAACTATGCAATTTTCCGGGATAAAAATTACCCGTAACATGTTTGTCCACACATCCATCCATACAAACTTTCACATCTATACTATTACTAGCTGTTTTCCGCGACTCCGTCCGCGAGGAATAGTGGTATAAAAAATAGCCTACGACCTATTTTCAGGCCTACCGAATATGGAGAAAATAGTTTCATAAAAATCGGTCAAGCCGTTTCGGAGGAGTTCGATAACAAACACCGTGACACGAGATTTTGCATACATTAGATACTAATATTATAAAGCTGAAGAGTTTGTTTGCTTGAATGCGCTATCTCAGGAACTACTGGTCAGATTTGAAAAATTCTTTCAGTGTTAGATAGCCCATTTATCGAGGTAGAAAATAGGCTATATATATCATCACGCTAAGACCAATAGGAGCGGAGCATCAATGATTAACGTGGACGAAGTCGCGGGCACCAGCTAGTTTATAATATTAGGGGAATGCCACGTTCGATTAATTATTGCACCGGAATGTACGACCTAATAATGCATTTTATAATCAAATATATAATCATCATCATCATCATCATCATCATCATCATCATCATCATCATCATCATCATCATCCCAACCTATATACGTCCAACTGCAGGGCACAGGCCTCCTCTCAGATTGAGAGGGCTTGGGCCGTAGTTCCAGCGCAGGCCCAGTGCGGATTGGGAACTTTACACACAGCATTGAATTTCTTCGCAGGTGTATGCAGGGTCCCTCACGATGTTTTCCTTCACCGTAAAGCTCATAGTAAATTTCAAATGTAATTTCGCACATAAATTCCGAAAAACTCAGAGGTGCGAGACGGGATTTGAACCCACGACCCTCTGCTTGCTTCGAGGCCTTATATTCCGAGACGTATAGCCGAACCATTTAATTTCTGGCCCATCGTAGAATGTTTTCACAGTAAACGTCATAATAATCTTCCTTGTCAAGCAACGCGATGTCACTGTGACATTTTCTGCGAAAAAGTTCCACAGTGGGTCACGATTCAGTGGCTTCGACTGCACATTAACCACACCAGGTTATTTCATTCAACCACCATTTTATCTGGTCACATTTTTTTATGAAATGGCAGAAGATTCTGATACGTTCCCACTTATATGGTAAACGTAAAGGAGCTCTAAAATAACGAAAGCCTCATCAAAATCTACAACCATTTCTTAAAAAATGTGACCAGATAAATGAGGCGGTTGAAACGCTCGAATAAATGCCCACCCATAGGATTCCTAAGTAGAACATAAGACCACTGGTCAATTTGGCCCGAGTGTTAAATTGTCCGGGATGTCATAATGTCCAGATGCCATGAAGACCGCTGGTCAATTTGGCCTGAGTGTTAAATTGTCCGGGATGTCATAAGGTTCAGATGCAATAAAGACCACAATGACCTTGCTATAGTGGCTCAACAAATAATGTTTTGAGCACTGGACGTTGTGACACTTGGACATTTTGACTATTGGGAGTTTTGGTCATTCGGCATTTCGGTAACCGTACGTTCCGTCCATAAGACTTCTTGGAAATTGGAAGATTCGGCAATTGGACGTTTTGGCAACTGGACGTGATATTCGCTTTACATTATGACAATCAGGCGATTCGGCAATTGGGAATTTTGACAACTGGAGGTTATGTTCACTGGACTTTTTGGCAGTTAGATATTTAATTTATTCAATCAGGCGTTACTTTGCGGAGGTCCATATTAATGAACTGAAACAATTACTTTACTCACCCGCGACCTTACGATAGTTACGTTTATGTAAGAAATTTATGCAGTTAGATATTTCGGTAATCGGGCGTTTTTTCATTTGGTTGTTTTGACCAACAGACATTTTGGCAACTGGGTATTGTGTCCTTGGACGTTTTGCCATACGGACGACACGAACGTTCTAACATTTGGACATATTGACACTTGGGCCAATACATCCCGGAGGGGAAAATAACGTACCATGCCGCATATGGTGCGTATGTAAGCCAGTGGCGGCTTGGAGGGATGCTTGGCTGAGCAGTGAGCCAGCAATTCTTGTTCGGTGTCTGCGCCAAACACGCAGCTCGTGCAGTGGTATAGCTTCAGACCATGCGTCTTCAGGTGAAGTACCAATGTCGTCGCATTGTCGCTCACCAATGCACAGATCTGCAAATAAATATGATTATCACTTCTCATGATCATAAAGTCCATACATGCTGGATGGAAGCTGCATGATTTAATGCTATGCAGTACCTAGTTACATTAAAATCGAAATTATTTTGTTTTTGTGTTAGATCGCTTGATGAAAATACTCAGCTTACTAGTTAAACATAAGCAAACATAGCTAAGCTTAAAACCTTCCCCGACTCCTTCCCTGTCCGTGTGCCCACAATGTGGAGCCATCGAGCTTTCTGCAGGAGTTCGTGCTTTTACTATGGGTTCGCAACTTCAAGTGGAAGCAAACTTGGACGTGTCACTTGGTAAAAAAAAAATGATGGGGGCAGTGAACGTGTGAGAATAAATGAATTATCTCTATGACATGCATGACTGTATGATAATTTTAACAATAGGTTGTACCGTCTTTCACATAAAGGCATACAGGGCCTGTCCCCAGGGCCCCCCACCCATACGTCATGAAGGCCCCGAAAGTTACATACCTATATTCGTTTACATTTTTTGTTGTCAATGGCATTTACTTTAACACTTTCCAACGGGGTCCCGTTTTATTGGTGCCTAAGGCCCCGTCCCGCCCTAAGACAGTTCTGACAATAGGCCTCAATCATACAACAGAAGATGCTTGTGTAGGAGTAAGACTAATTCAAATGAAAAATCAAACGAAAGATGACTTGTGATATCTTTGTAGCAGTACTAAAATTATATACTGTCGTCGATGAGAATTGATTTCCGAACAATCTGACTTTGATTGTGTCGCCTCTCCCACTAATGTTTATGTTTGCTTTGGTCATTGTTTCAGTCCCAGAGTTATGATCATGTACAATGGTAGGTGCACGAAGGTATTAGGCGTAAATATAACATAAGCATTCTATTCCAAAGCCTATTCTATTATTAAGTTGTCAATTAAGAACTTTTGCCAATGGTACTAATAAAAAATACAATTAATACATACATAGCAGTTGTATCCGGTAGCTTCAGGGTGTCTCTGAGTCAAGTGCTCCCAAAACTTGGTGTGGGTGACAGTTCTGAACGAGCAAGCTCCCTCGCGGTCACCTACAAACAAATATTCATAAATTAGTAATGCCAATACATCATAAGACAAACATCAGTAATATCATTAAGCATAAATACAATTACTTGGTGATCACATCGACACCGTCGCAGTCGCGCGTCAACACTTCTAATCTAAAATGAAAGTAGTTCATTCGATACTCACTTTGTTTACAAACATAGAGCGGTACGGCTATTTCTCGCGTCAAGTGTCCAACCGTAGCATCGCGGAGTGGCGACGCGTTTTCCGCTTTGAGCACGACACCCTGCCCGGGCGTCACTTGGTGGACTCGGGCTATGTGCGCCCCCACAAGCTGACTCGCCGCCGCGCGATAGAAACACAGCCCACAGGCGAACTGACAACTCCCATGACTCTTAAACACGTGCGACACTAAGTCGATCGCGTTCCCAGACGAATCGAAGTCACAGTACGAACATAATAATGCGTTGGTCCCGCCGACGCGTTGGTGGGTCGATGCGTGAAGCAGCGCAGCTTCTGCCGAATAAGTAGTAAACGAACAGAAACGTCCAGCACATTTGAAAACTTGAACCAACTTTGCTGGCGCCATCATGGCATCTAGAACGACGCGATGTTTCTTCGACATAATTTCGGCTTGAGCCTCTTCATATTTGTATTCCTTAGGGGGTTCATCTTCTTTTCTGGTAACTGGGTAGGTCGGACTCGGTCGTGGCGGTTCCACCGTCGACGGCGAGAGGCTCACAACGTTTCCTATAACCGGCAAAGCCTCTGGTGTTTTCACGAGCGCTTCAATAGGCGTGTCTACCGGCGCTTCTACTGGTGTTTCTACCGCAGGTTCAAATGGTTTGACAAGTAAGTCCGACAGCGGTCGAACATTAATGTAAGTCTTAGGCGTCGAAGATCTTACTGGGGGCTCAGGTGATTCAACTGGTTTTACCGGTTCAGCTACTTTCTCAAACAAAGGGAAATCATCGATATGTTTATCAAGGAAATGAAGCAAGCATTCACTGAATTTGTGCTGCCCTTGAGGAGTCACGATAACTTTGCACACGAAACAGTAGCCGTCCCAATTTTCAGAGTGTTTAAGTTGTACATGTTTCTTCATAGAGATTAAAAGACCAGTTTTGTAATGATTGTCTATACCGTTTATACAGCAAACGTATTCTTTGTTGCCAGTATCTGTGTAGCGTATTTTGAAATGTGGGTAATCCATTACATCACTAGAAGCAGCTTGTATTTTATAACTCTTCTCAGTTCGGGTATCTTCATCGTCTCCGCTAGGTGTATCGTCAGGTTCATCAAAGTGAGTATCTTGCTGGTTGTCTTCTTCATCGTCACGCTCAACTTTAACTGCGGTGTCCACAGTGTTAGCCGTGTTCGATATGTCACTGGCATTGTCATCTGTTTCAAAGTTAATCTTTGATTTGAATGAAAAATTTGACGAGTGTAAAACTGGGGCGTCAGACTTCCCTGCTCTTGCCAACTCCGATTCACTCTCGGTAATATCGCTGCGATCATCGCTCGGCTCCGTCAGGCTTTGGTTCGAGCGCGAGCTCCTTGTTACTCGTGGCTGGTTTTCCACACACCGCTTGGCAAGGCTATTAATAGTTTTTTTCGTCATAACCGCAAAGTTGATAGTGTACACCGCTGTTTGTTCATCATTATGCCTGACAATAACGTGAGTTTTAAGATTCTCGAGTGATATCTGAGTAAAATTGCATTTTCCACAAATGAAACCAATGAGTTGGCCTTTAATGTCTTTAGGCGGAGGCGGAATGTCCAAGTTGAATGGGCATCTTTTCTCATTGATACACTCTGAACAAAGTTGCTTGTATTCTCCTGTATGCATGCTGACCACGTGCCAGAAAAAGGCTTCCAACGACGCCTTCTTTTTAGCAAATTCTTTATAGCAAAATCTACAGGTGTACTTGTCAGTGGGTATTTTGCTGATAGCTTGAAAATTTATTTCTTCGCATTGTTCAATTGCCTCCTTTGCTATTTCCGGGCTCATGCGAGAGAGTGGAATTTCGGAATGGGGATGACGTTTTTTGTAATGAAACACAATATCTGCAGTGCTGTGCGTTGATTCGCATAGACGACAAGAATATTCAGATACGTTTTTCGAGAAGCAATATTTTTTGTCTGTGAAGCAATTATGATCTGGTATAGAGATCTTACGTTCAATTTCAGGTACTGGTTCGCTAGGTGGTGATTCAGCACGCTTCGTTTCAACTTTCCTTTTCTTGTGTTTAGGTTTAATGACGCCCGCTTGCCAACCTTTTCTCTTACGTTTCGGTTTCTTTTTCAATTCTACAAGCAACTCTGAGCTCTCATAACTTTTAGAAGATGCCAACGATTCATCGTCAGATTCCGAACTGTTATCTAGAGCTTTATCACTTGCTTTAGAATCATTAATCGAATCAGTTTCAAAATCGTATGGATCTTTATCTTCCTGAATTATTCTCGTCTTGGACTTAGGTCCTGGTTTATATTTCACTAATGGTTTTTCCTCTTCGATAATTTTCTTCTCATTAGGGCTAGTCACGTCAGATTTTACTTTCGGTTTAGGCCCAGGCTTTTTCCGCAATGGTTTTTCTTTAATATTTCCGTCCTTTTCCTCAATGTGCTTGACTTTTTCCAAAACAACTATTGGCTCAGCCACGTCGATACTCGATACTTCGCTATTTTGGGAAGATTTTTTGTCATCTACCATTTTAGCCAACCGACACATGCGAATTCCCGAAGCGTTTAGAATGTCTTCACTCATAAACATTTCTTTTATAGAATCCTGCAATTGTTTCAGTTCTCTGGAAGGTTTTTTTTTAGATGGTCCTGGTTTGATTTGTAATACGGCTGCTTCGGAACGGGTAACACGTTTACCTTCACTGGGCCTATTACCTTTACCCCTTTTCATCTTTCTAGTTTTAAATCGTTTTAATACTTTACCAGGCAAGTTTTTCAAAGGAGAAGGTGATTGTAGATCCTCATCATTTTCAGACTTAGAAGTATTTTTGTCTTGTCCATCTTCTGTTTCTTTCGGCTGATCTAAGTCCTTAATATTGGGTCCATCTTCTGTTTCTTTCGGCTGATCTAATTCCTTAATATTGGCCAAGTTATCTGAATCTGGCACTGTATTTTCTGTCTTTGTGTCATGATCTTTATCAGTAACCTCGTTTATCGTACTGCGATCTGGAATTGATTCAACATTATCCGTAGTCTTTTCTTTGTTACTAGGATGATCTTGGTCTACAACACCTTCCTTGTTATCATTATTCTCGGCTTCAATTTCAACTTTATCTTCAGAGGGCGTCTTATTTTTACCAGTTTCGACTTCGGCACTAACGTCTTTTGAATCTTCATCGTCTGATACTATTTCACTGAGTTTTTCAAGCTTTTTCTTGATTTTTTCGTTTTCACTAGACTGACTCCCAAGCATATTGAGTAGTTCTTTTATTTTTGATTTATCTTGTAACATGGATAGTAAACTTCCAATAGATTCGATTTGCGTGATAGGCTCATTGACCTCACGAGTTTCTTTCGCTACCTTGTCAATGGTATCATGAGTAGATGATATATCTGAACTCATTTCACATTGGTTTTCGGCAGTGCTATATGGCTTTTTTTCCATGTCAGAACAAGTTTTTGTAACCACTTCGGCATCATTTGTACTGTCTGGAGTAGAACGGCCATCAAGATTCACACTGTCAGCGCTTATGTCCTTATTTGGCGTGTCATCTTCATTTACTGATGTTGAAACAACAGCTTCTGGATCATTTGGGTCATCTATTCGAGTGACAATTTCAGATTGAGCTTTGTTTGACTTATTTTCCATAAAATCAACATTTCGTCCCACGTCAAGACATGTTGCATTTGGGGTTTCGTCAATTTCAACTTTTTTTTCTTTTAGTTTATCTATATTAGTAATAGTACTACTTTCTTTTATTTTAGCATTGTCATCCGTATTCGTTATTTGTTTATCAATTTCAGTTGGACTACTGCTGTCAATTTCTTTTAAAGAATCAAATAGGTCTTTCTTTGCAGGTGCTGTGCTAGTTTTGATAGGACTTTGAGTCGCTTTACAGGTTTCTGGTTTGCTTGGACTGGAAGTTATTTTCTCAAGCATGTTTTCAATGCTTATTTCATTGAATAAGTTGTTGCAGGCTGAGCTGTCCTTAGGTGAATCCAAGTCATTGTCTAAATCAGCGATAAGTGCATTAATATTATCTAAAACCGGATCAATAATAATATTATCAGAGAACAGGTCAATATCATCTAAGCCAAAGCTAGAATCCAACGTTTCTTGATTTTCCTCAAGCTCTTTATTCTTTTTATCCTCTGAACTATTTAGGTCATTTAAGTTTGGTTCTTCAGTAATATTGTTTTGATTAGAAAAAGTAGATTCGTTTTTGTTTTTAACTATAGGCAAATTTTTAGGAGGCTCAATTTTAGGCGTTTCATTTACATCATCGCCGTTATCATCCGATTCTGAATGATAAATTACTTTTTTGAATTTTCTTGTTTTAACACCAATTTCTTCGTCCTCGGATTCAGTCAAAGATTTTCTTATTTCATTTTTTCTCCCAGATTGCCGCGTAACACGTTTTTCAGTTTTTTCAATGGTAATTTTTGATTTGTCATCACGTAATTCTCTTTTAGTTATTTTGTCAGCAATCGTTTTCTTCTCAAATTTTGAAACCTTCTCGACTTTGTTTGTTACTGTTACAGATTTCGCCTTTGTATCTTTTTCCAATGGTTTAGAAGAGTTTTCCTTTGCTTCATTTTTAACTGGCTTAACTTCAACTGGCGCAAGTTCAACCTCAGGTTTTTCTTCAGGTGCCCGCTTTATTTTTGGTATCTTGTAATTTTTTACTGAATTAATAAGTGGATTTTTTGCCACGGTGTCACTAGAAATCCCATAACTATGTCTGTCCCGGGAATCTGAGCGATTTTTATTGCTACGATCATCGAACCTGCTATGTAATCTTTGTTGTTCTTTACGCTGTCTTGGGTCCCTATAGTTCAATTTTTTGACGGGCGCATTTGTTTCATTCGCATTTGTTTTATTCCAATGTGTTCTATCTTGCTGCTTGTCATAACTGTCTCTGCGGCGTGGATCACGGTTAATATCCTGCTGCTTGTCATAACTAGCTCTACGACGTGGATCTCTGTTACTATCTTGTTGCTTGTCATAATTGTCTCTACGACGTGGATCCCGTTTACTATCTTGCTGCTTGTCATAACTGTCTCTGCGACGTGGATCACGGTTACTGATATTTTCATTAGTTCTAGAAGACGGCATCGTTTTCTCACTTTTAAATGTGCTCTCCGTACGCCGATAGCGTTCAAATTCAGCTTTTACATCTTTGAAACTTTTTTCACACATGTTTAACTCTCTTCCTACACTGTGTGCTCTGGATAAGTCTCTTCCTACACTCTGCGCTCTAATAAACTTGTTTCTGGAACTGGTTTCTGTATGGTGCGGTAGACTATTTGGTAGCACTCGCCCAATACTCGACTCTCTGGTAAGCGAACGACCCACACTCGACGCTCTTTGTCTGCGGCTATCGAAACTACTACTATCGTTACTTTTATGCGAATCAATGAACTTCTGGAAGGTACTGTTAACGCTTGTGTCTATAGTAAATGCACGTCCCGCGTGCGATTCAACTGATAATTTGTTACTTAGAGGTTTTCCAAAAGCCCTGCCCACACTGGAGGCCCTCGATCGTTGGTCGGGCATAGATGGGCCAATGCTTTCCTCACGCTGAGCAGTGCGCCTTGAGCCTACTTCTGTATAACTCCTTAAATTATCAGGGACTTGACTTCCCTCTCTAGAATAATGTCCGTCTCTTTCGTGATCTTTAGATAACGAACGTCCAACACTAGTTTCGCGCCGAGACAGGTAACTTTGATCGGGAGTGTAAGGCTTTTTATTATTCTTGCCTTCATTATGTTCTCTACTTGAATTTCGTGGATCGTTTCTTATGTATCTAAAACGATCGTTGTACGCAGGATGATCACTTCTGTTGTTACCATCGCTATCGTAGCTTCTGTTCAATCGTGGGTCTTGCGGTTTGCCGTATTTAGAACTTTGGTTATTATAGGAGTGATCAGACCGCCCAAATGGATGGCTTGGCGTCATAGGAGCTTCAGACCTTCCGAATGGATGACTAGGCGTAGAAGGTGCTTCCGTACGTCCAAATGGATGGCTTGGTGTAGACGGAGCCTCAGACCTTCCAAAGGGATGGCTTGGAGTTAGGGGCGGTTCTGATCTTCCAAATGGATGGCTGGGTGTCATAGACCCTTCAGATCTTCCGAAGTAATGGGATGGAGTCGCGGGAGCATCTCTACCAAAAGATGGAGTTGGTGTAACAGGACATTCTGATCTTCCGTAATAACTTGGCGTTCGTGGACCATCTTGTCTACTGTAATCTTCTCTGCTATGATATCTATCATTCCTAGTTCTGTTGTTACTACTTTCATATTTAGAATCACCGTATCGAGACCTTGGACCGTCATCTCGATGATAACTACTTCTCGGGTCTCTATCATCCCATTTTCGAACCGAAGTTTGGTCCCTATCAGACACGGGCGCCTGCCCTGGGAGTTCCCAGATAGGTTTATTTACTGGGCTTGGCTCCGGTGGCTCCCAGACCGGTGTTCGCTCGCCTGTATTATCTTGGATGGGAAACATCGGGGCATAAACGTGCTTTTGAACGACTTCATCCATTTCAAACTGCCGACTTGGAGTCATTTCAAATGATCTAGCACTAGGTGGGATATTTTGAACTCTAGTAGGGGTTCTGCTGGGTGTCATGTTAGGCGTTATATTAGGAGTTCTTGTCGGAGTCGCGTTAGGAAATCCCATTAGAGGGGTAGGAAGTAAAGCATCCTTATCTCGCCTGACGCGCGGATCTACTGGTGGGGTAGGCCATTTCGGATCCATTTTTACAGGATTTTTTGGTTCTGAAATATCGTGTGTTCTAGGTTCAATTGGTAATGTTGGCCCAAAAGGCACTAAAGTACTTGGAGACATATTCGGCATTTTCCTCATATCCACGTCAGCTTTGGAGCTTACTATTCTCGTTTTCACAGGATCAACTGGTATAATAACAGGAAGGGAAACACTATCATCGTTTGTAATTTCAACGTCGGGTGACTTAGGAGCAAAATCACCATTTTCTGGTGACTTTATGGTTTCATAGTTATCATCGTCATCATCAGAGCTGTCATTGAATGCTATTTTTGAAATTAAATTAAACCTTTCGACTTCTTTTTCAGTTAGTTTTAAGCTTTGTTTCCTAGATTCTTCTTTGGATAGAGCGATGCTAGGATCGTTAACAAAAAGTGAAGTTTTTCTTGGTTTGACAGATTTTTGCTTATAATTTTCTATGGAGATTCTTTTTTTAGGTAATTCTTGTGCGTTAGACACTTTAGTGATCTTAGGTTGATGTAAAGCAGGTGTTGCAACTTCAGCACAAGGTATGGCTATCGTTTCACTTAAGATTTCATTTTTCAATGCTTGTAAAATGTCGATTTCGGATAAGACATCTTTTGTGACAGGCTTTACTGTAGGTTCATTAAGCAAAGGTATTTCTTGGTTTTTGTCAGTACTTTTTGTATCTGAACTTGATTTTTGTTGCTCTGCTATCGCATTCCCAGTTTTAGACATATTTTTAATGTTATCGATAATTTTAGAAACTTCATTCGAGAGATTTGCGTCCTTTTCAGTCTCAGATTTTTGTAAAGAAGGCTGTTTTTCTAATTCAGGTTTATTCGCTGTGTTTGCTTCGTGGATTCCCTGTTTGTCAACTGATTGACTAACAGGTACACTAATATCTACAGACTCTTCGAGGGCTATGTTTTTCTTGTTTGTATTAGTTGCTTCAGCCGGTTCAACCAACGGTTTGTAAAAATTTGCTTTGAATGGAGTGGAATCTGCCTTTAGGACAGACGTAGCCTCTTGTGACTTAGAGTTATTGGAATCACCCTGTAGATCAAAATTATTCATATCGATGATGGCAGCGCTTGCTTCTTTAGTCACATTTTGCTCAGTTTCTATGTCAACATCATCGATAGTAATTATCTCTTGAGATTTATTATGATTTACTTCCGCCGGTGAAGTAGGTTTCTTAGTTTTTAGACTACTAGCTCCTTTATCTTTTACGGAAGACGCTGGTTCTGAATTCTTACTTCCGATAGCGTCATCGAACATCTCAAAATCAGTAATATCACATATTTTCTGTTTTTCACTTCCATGTTTATTTGCAGTTGCAGACGAATCTTCTTCCTTATCAGAATTGATAACCAGGCAAATTTGAATTTTACGAGGTACTTGATCTTGATCTAGCTTGTTATGATTCGATGAAGTATCCTTTCCTTTGTCCTTTTCAACTACGACTAAGTTGCCGTAAATGCTTTCAATCGCCTCGCTTTCACTATCAGATAGTTCTCCTTCTTCGACATCATCTTTCCTATTTCTCCGCTTTTTATTCTTATAAGACTTTAAAATTAAATCGGATATGTCTTCGTTAGCTCCTGTTTGTTTTAATTCGCCGAGTATTTGTGTTCTCAATTCACGCAAAGTTGCGATATCGACATCGCCATCGCTACAATTAATTATCCTTGACAGTATATCTTTTGTATTTAACGAATTCAAACTTTCTTCGGGAACCTTTAAAGTGATATTTAAGTCTTTGTGTTTACGAGTGTGAGATTCTTGCTTGGAAGACTTCTTTCGGTCTCGTTTGTGATAAGAAGGGGAATATCTTCGGGATTGTCGAGGAGGAGATCTTCTGCTGAAAAGCGGCTGGTCAGAAGTAGGTTCATCGGATGCAGACCAACCCGTCTTACTTCGGTCCGGTGACAATAATACTCGCGTGTAGTTTCGTTTTGAGGTAGACTTCTGAGGTGACTTGTCACTTGGTGAATGCTTAGTAGGAGATAATGAACTTTTGTTTGGTCTTCTTTGGAACAACGCAGGTTCCTTGCTACCCGGAACACAAACAACCTCGGTTTCACTGGCCCGCGCTATTTCCGGAAGTGTATCTGGATCATGAGATTTATTTGCTACGGATTTTAGTTTATTTCGTGCTAAATTTAAATCAGTCTTAGCATTCGGTTTCATGACTTCGGATGCGGGTTCTATGCCAGGTAAGGTGTCCCTCTGTAATCAAAGAAACAAAGTCACTCCTAACTTTTCTTCATGCTCCATTGCATAGATAAACTTAATTGAAACTATGTATGCAAACAAATTGTATAGGTGAAGTTGTGTTTCACGCAGTATGCGTAATCCCGATAAAAAAACATTAATATGAAATAATCAACTAAAAAGCGAGTTACAAAATAAAATAAAAAAAAAGTTTGACATAACATACATGAAAAAAATCTATTTAGTTTACCTGTTCTACTTTCGCATACAAATTAAGAAGAACTTGTTCACATTTTAATAAATTCTCCATCTTCATTCTGTAACAAAAACAATAGTAAATATCAGAAACGAACTGGTTTAAAAATAGCATTAAGTTGTAACTTCAAGTGAAATGTCCTATTCTCGGGATTTATATTCAATGGAAGCATGATAAAAACCAAAAATATCCTTTAGACCTTTTCTTCTTGTCTAGCAGGAGATCTCGCAGAGAGCGTATTTTATCGAGCTGGGCCTGGCGTGGATTTGCAGAGGATGAGCTGGTACTCTCCAGCCTTTTGATCATGCTCTCCAAGAAGGGGATGTACTTCTTCATCTCCTCGAATTTCATGTCGTACTCCAAATCCATTTTGGCAGCTAAAAGAATGATTAATAAGCGATAAATATAAAAGGCAAGAACTAATCCAGCGCAAATTAAAAATAACTGTAACAGTGCACAACTTAAACCAAAACCTTCGATCAACAATAATGTTGATCGAAGACCAAAACATATTTAATAAGCATGGCCCTTTCAGTATAATTGAGCTTACAGTAACCTAAGTAATTACTCATTGCTTTTGATGAACGGTGTCCGATACATTACGATATTGGATTTTAATGTTGCAAGATATTATGACAGTTTCCTACTAGTGACGGCCTCGTTAAGTTGTCGAACAACAAAAACCGAAATCCGTCGTATAAATTGTATAGGTAAGTAGGTAGTTTATAAATACCATGTTCGAATTCTCAAAAAAAACAAGCTTCGATCACCTCGCAAACCCTCTAATTTATTTCTTTCCGTTTAGTTTTTAGTCAACAGGTCAGGTAAACATTAAAATTCTATTGAGTCCCGGTCGATACTGCCACACCATGGAAATGTATAGTTGACCCAGTAAGTGCTTTACCATTTTTTATGACAGTTCCTACATCAAAGTAAAAAGAATAACGTTGATTGTCACGTTGACTTGTGAGTGAAAATAGCCTTTGATGTTTTAAGTCATACAACTAACAATGAACCTTAGGGTGGTAAAGGAATTTTATGTCTAGTTCTTGATTCGTCTCATTCTGCTTTCGTCACCCATTCTTCATTCGTCACTTTCGCATGTAGTCTTTGTTCTCTTTGGTCATATTTGTTGTTTGTCTTGTTCTTATACGTAGGTATACTGTAGAGTTTACCCTCTTCCCACTGTCGGGCCTGATAAGACTACGGCTGTAGTGGCCACGCGGGCGAATTGAAAACTCGACACACACCATAGAATTACTTCGCAAGTATAAGCAGGTTTCCTCACGATGTTTTCCTTAAAAAAGCTCATCTATCTATCTAATCTAATACCTTTAAACGAGCAATTCTTGTATATATAATTATATATAATCAGAATCTCAGAAACGGCTCCAACGATTTCGATGAAATTTGGTATGTGGGAGTTTTCGGGGATGAAAAATTGATCTAGCTTGGTTTTATCTCTGGGAAAACGCTTGGTACCCGACTTTCAACCCGAAATTTAAAGTGTGATTGAATTTTTGTCGCGCATAAATTTCGAAAAACACAAGAGGTGCGAGCCGGGTTCGAATTAACGATTTTCTGCTTGAAAAGCAATGAGTCAAAACACTAGGCTACTACGGGTTATTTGACAAGTTATAAGAACTAAGAAAGTAGTGGATATTGCCGTACTATGCGACTAGCAATATGGTGCCTTCGGCTAAAAATGAGCAACACGCAAAATACGAACAGCACATTGGCACTAGACGGAAGTTTTTTTTCCGTTTTGTGCCATCAGTGGCATACCCAGTGGTATACAACGGAATAAATGGAAATTTATACACGCCCTGAATTCACTAGAACTAGACTACCTGGCTAGTTCTGCCGTCATAGGGCAAAAAGACCCATTTGTCATTTTTTTCGAAGTCGAGTTACACATTCGCAATCTATACCTACGTAACTCAGTTCCGGGAACAAACGTCAGATGAGTCTTTTTTTCGTATGACAGCAGAGTTGAATTTGTTAAGTTTAGTTTAACACGCTACACGAAGCAATATGGTGCTGGTGCCCATAGCCACGCAAACTAAAACATGATCAAGCAAGGCTCTTTGATATCCATTTTTCATTATAATTATAAATCTCGAAGAAAGTATTCCCAAACGCAACTCTGGGCGTAAAAAATTTTGCAAGTAAAGCCGGAGCAAAAAAAACCTTATAAAATGAATCCTCTTCTTGAAAAGCCGTGCATTAATGGAAGAGAAGCGTTTGGTTACTTCAAAAGTTTAGTCAACCCGGGGGGAATCGGGTTGTTAGTACCCATCGCCACTAGTAGCCTGGACGTGGAAGTATTTTCTTGCGAAACGAGACGTGGGACATATCGAAGTAGCAGTTTCCGGTATTATCTTAGCTCGTGGTATTAATTTTTATAGTAGAGGAGACGTGGAAGATCGACGTTCACCGATCTGTTAACTCGATGAGACATATTTTTATCAAATATAATTTATAAACAAATATGCCTATGATAACTTGCCTATCGAAAAATGTTCATAGATTTTTTTTTGTTTTATTGTGGAGTGCCTTTAGCCATTTTCCAGCTCCATCATCATCAGACCATGGTTACCATCTGGGATCAAAGTACTCGTCAAGACGAATCAAACGAGTCCAAACTCGATGGGGTAATTCGTAATTTCATTAATTCAGTATGGCCAAAGGCACTCCCACTCACAAAAAAACGACACAACACTTTTCGATAGGCAAGTTATCATAGGCATATTTGTTTATAAATTATATTTGATAAAAAATATGTCTCATCGAGTTAACAGATCGGTGAAGGTCGATCTACAACGGCTCTTAGACCATTAGGGTTCCGGAACCAAAATGGCAAACGGAACCCTTATAGTTTCGCCATATCTGTCTGTCCGTCTGTCTGTAAGTCCGTCCGTCCGCGGCTTTGCGTAGAGACTATTAGTGCTAGAAAGCTGTAATTTACATGGATATATGTAGCAATTAAATTGCCCCGACAAAATGGTAAAAAAAATTTTTAGGACGTCTCCCATAGTGGTGATGATTTTTTTTTCTCGTCTAATTTTATAATGTGTGGTATCCGCTCGTGCCTAAAATACCACGTTCCCAAAATACCTTTTTCAGAATACTACAATACCTAGGTATTTATTTTACGCAAAATACCACAGTGACGTCGAGTAGCGGGAAATAGCCCATTACTACCTACTACCTACCAATTTATTAGTTTTATTACATTCCCATTATACCAGATGTCCAAAATAAGACATTCCACCAAAATAATCACTTCTTGCGTAATCTTTGATTTTTTAATGTGGCGCAACGAGAATCGATCATTTCAAAAATTTGGTATTTTGGGAACTTTTTGATGTATTTTATATTAACTTTTTGATTTCACGTAAGTAAAGTACAACTACTATAAGTACTAAATTATTTTTATCGTTCCAACCGACCTTACAAAGTGTCAGATTAATGTTTTTTTTTATCTGTTGAAATCTTAGATGTTGAAATAGGTATGTAAATTACCCTTGTGGTAAAAAATGTAACTTCATATTTTCATACCTTGGATATTTTAGGGAAGTGCAATTTCTGGGAATATACGCGAAAAGTGGACCCTTGAGAAAGCATCTCTTGAGAAGTACACTTTTTGATGTAGTCATGATGTGGCGGTAGTATCGTGAGGTCTGTTTGACAACATTGACATTTAAATTCCGTAAATCTCATGAACAGCGCACGATACTCATACAAAGAATTGATAGGATCCCACAACGACAAATAGAAAACGGTTAAAAAAGGAAGTAAATATTGTCAGGCAGGTCATAGGTACATGCGGTAGGTATAGTATATAGTCGCTTAGAGACCAAAATCGACGGATATCGACAATTTGCGTAGCCTTGTGTACTAAAAGTCTAAGCGTTCGCAGAGATTCGGACAGCCAAAAGCACTTCGGAGAAATTGTGTGCATCACCACTCAACTATAAACCGACCGAAAAATAGCTGTGCATTTCACTCATCGGCAAAATAGGCCTCCGCTCCGCCCGCAAACCTTCACCGAACATCATCCCGAGATTCCAGAGTTTTGGTACAAATTATCAAACACTTTTGGCATTGTTATTTCGGTGTCTTATTATTCGATGGCCCTTTACGACATTTAAATGGCGTAACATACTAGTCAAGTTCCAACACATGCCTACTTCGACACAACTGAAACTTCCAATTTTATTGTAAGAGAAGACAAAAATATTCTATAGGTAGGTAATCTACCTACCGTCAATTCATTTCAACAAATCATTTTAGCGGATATTGAATCATTATAACCTACTAGCTGTTGCCCGCGACTCCGTCGGCAACAAAGAATTCGTTTATCGCTATCCCTGGGAACTAACTAGGTATTACTTGTTCCAGGATAAAAACTATCCTGTCCTTCCCAGGGTCTCAAACTATCTTCATACCAAAATGCATCTTAATCGGTTCACTTAAGCGTGAAGAGGTAACAGAAAAACCGACACACTTTCGAATTTATAATACCTACTATTAAGTATGGAAGTATGGATTCCTAAACTCATACCTTGCTTGCACTCGGATCTCTTATTCACTTTCTATTCACACACAATCACTCACAATGTTTCAGAATACCCAAATGGTGAAATAAAAATACTTCTAAAACTAAACATGATTCTGTCTTCTTTTCTTTAAGCCAACCAAGATGGACGCCAGCGCCTCGGTTGCGCGCACCGGCCGGCCCCCTTCGCTTCGTAACGTAGAATGAAAACAAAATGGCCACGCACGCGGCCCCTCTACTCTACTCTTGTTCAGTGTCGAACAACGACAAAAAAAATGTTCAACCGTTACAACTTTTACAAATAAATCCAAAGGAATAAGGTGTTAAAGAAAGTAGATTTTTTTAATGTTATCATTTGATTTTAGAATTTAAATTCAGTAAAGAACTATTTAATAAAAACATAGTACTCAAACCGGATACGGATGGCTGCAATATAGAAACGTGCTGATTATACACGTAGTCGTACGCAGACTCGACTGTCGAGTGTGCGTGTGGACTGAGGGACCACTCGGTTTTTAATGGTTTTAGACAGTTTTAGTAAGTGTAAAATTTAGTAGTAGTAGCGAATTAATTTGTAATAAAATCCTGGAATTCGTAAAGAATTCACTAAAAAGTTATTCAGCCAAATGTGTGGTCCCTCAGTTCACACACTGAACCTTCCACTTCTGGGCAAGTGTTTAATTTGCTGGCTTATTTTGATGTTACAGATTTAGTAAAAACATGTCTAAACGCATTCGTAATGACCGAAACGTAATTTGGCAATGATTATACACTAAAGCAGTCTTCCTTCTTTGGTCCCTGAGAGACCACATAAAATAACTAATAAATCGGTACATTTGTACAAAAAAAATGTATTTTTCTTTGCAAACATTAGTAAAAATCGCAAGGAAGATTATAAAAGTTAAACAAAAGCACAACTATTAATAAATTTCGTCAAATTTATATTTGTTTGTGGTCCCTCAGTTCACACTATGAATTAATAAAATAATTAAAATATCCTAAAATATAAACATTATGGAAAGGTTTGTCGTACTGAGGTTTAGTTAAAAGGTTTGACTACATTTATATATTTTTTTAACGTGGATTGATGGCGTATAATATAAGATAAATTGTTTTTTAATATTTCCTTAGTAGTGTTTATTAGGGTGTCCACACAATGAAAAGCATTTACTAACGTGAATCATTTTTAAATTCAACTTTTTATATTTGCTTACTAACATTAAATGGACCAAGGAAAAACTGCATACAGCCAAAACTACATTTTAGATTCTGTAAGCAAAATTACGAAATTAAAAACAAACTAAGTATATGGTATCAGATTTGGTGCGGTAAAACATGTAGCTCGAATATACTTGCCCTGCGTATTATGTTTAAAGAATAAAAAGGCGGCAAATTAACTTGAATTGATGTGTTTGGTTTGTTATTGCTGTGTAATAGGCAAATTAGTATTGTGTTGCAATGGATTTGTTATTTATACTCCTGTTTTCCGTGTTGTTTATCTGGTAAGTTCCTCCTTTAAGCAGCATTATATTCTATTAGTATGGTTTGTCATTCATCAGTTGATGGTAGAGCTTGTCCAATTTAAAATGACGCGCGCCCAAGAATCGCATTCACGCACATCTGCCAAGAGAAATATTTCTCTATTGTAGCTTAAATTGAGTTTCAAATCCTGTGCGTAAATGCGGTGATTGGGCGCGTCATTTTAAATTAGACAAGCTATAGTAAATCACTACAAGGCACTTTTTATATCTATACTAATATTATAAAGAGGAAAGATTTGATTGTTTGTTTGTTTGTTTGCATTGACTAGGCTCCGAAACTGCCGGATCGATTTCAAAAATTCTTTTGTCGTTAGAAAGCTACATTACCACAGAGTGACAGAGGCTACTTTTTACAGCGGGAAAATACCTTTTCCTACGGGAAAATTAATTTTATCGCGGGCGAAGCTGCGGACGGAAGGCTAGTAATATTATAAAGAGGAAAGATTTGTATTTTTGTAGGGTCAACAGAATAAATAAGTGGTAATTTCTGTACCTTGTTGTTACCAATCGTTTGACAATTTTGTATGACATTTCAAACATGACGTTAAAATGACACCCTAATAAACACTCTGCTAAGGAAATATTAAAAAGCAATTATCTTATATTATACGCCATATTATATATTACGTACGTACGTATAGTACGCCAATATAAAAATGCGAAAAGGCGACCTGGCAGACCCAGACGGCGATGGCGAGATGAACTGGACTTCTTCACGGAGGACTGGCCCTCGTATGCAGCGGACAGAGAACAGTGGAAATGTTGGGGGGAGGCGTTTGCTCAGCAGTGGGACAGAATAGGCTAGTAATAATAGTAATAATAATATACACCATCAATCCACGTTAAAAAAATATATAAATGTAGTCAAACTTTTTAACTAAACCTCATTACGACAAACCTTTCCATAATGTTTATATTTTAGGTTATTTTAATTATTTTATTAATTCATAGTGTGTGAACTGAGGGACCACAAACAAATATAAATTTACCTATAACACATGAATAACAAACCAAACACATCAATTCAAGTTAATTTGCCGCCTTTTTATTCTTTAAACATAATACGCAGGGCAACTATATTCGAGCTACATGTTTTACCGCACCAAATCTGATACCATATACTTAGTTTGTTTTTAATTTCGTAATTTTGCTTACAGAATCTAAAATGTAGTTTTGGCTGTATGCAGTTTTTCCTTGGTCCATTTAATATTAGTAAGCAAATATAAAAAGTTGAATTTAAATATGATTCACGTTAGTAAATGCTTTTCATTGTGTGGACACCCTAATAAACACTGCTAAGGAAATATTAAAAAGCAATTTATCTTATATTATACGCCATCAATCCACGTTAAAAAAATATATAAATGTAGTCAAACCTTTTAACTAAACCTCAGTACGACAAACCTTTCCATAATGTTTATATTTTAGGATATTTTAATTATTTTATTAATTCATAGTGTGAACTGAGGGACCACAAACAAATATAAATTTGACGAAATTTATTAATAGTTGTGCTTTTGTTTAACTTTTATAATCTTCCTTGCGATTTTTACTAATGTTTGCAAAGAAAAATACATTTTTTTTGTACAAATGTACCGATTTATTAGTTATTTTATGTGGTCTCTCAGGGACCAAAGAAGGAAGACTGCTTTAGTGTATAATCATTGCCAAATTACGTTTCGGTCATTACGAATGCGTTTAGACATGTTTTTACTAAATCTGTAACATCAAAATAAGCCAGCAAATTAAACACTTGCCCAGAAGTGGAAGGTTCAGTGTGTGAACTGAGGGACCACACATTTGGCTGAATAACTTTTTAGTGAATTCTTTACGAATTCCAGGATTTTATTACAAATTAATTCGCTACTACTACTAAATTTTACACTTACTAAAACTGTCTAAAACCATTAAAAACCGAGTGGTCCCTCAGTCCACACGCACACACTGTCGATACCATTGTTCAATGCAACCAACAAAATAAAATGAACGCTTTAACGGGACAGAACAGTGTTTGTGTATAAGTATTTTTGCCATCAAAAGGATGAATAATAACAACTAAAAAAGTATTCAAACGAAAAATCTAAAATCTATTGTAGGCTAATTAATAAGCGAGTTTCTACTAAACGTACCTTCCACTCCAAACCATTTTATGTACTTTATTTAGTTACTTCGGGAATAACTGAATCCACTTCAATAGCTGCCAAATTAAAAAACAGTATGAAATTCAGTGACCTACGTAGGTACCGTACCTAACTAAGATTACGTAATAATAATATTACCAACGTGTAACTAAGGGCCATGAACAGTCTATACTCCATAATCTTTGGCATGGCATCGAGCGAGTTCCAAACGCTTTGTTCGATTACAACATCAGAACGTTGATCTAAATAAATTCTAATACCCACTTATTAATGTCATCATTCACGAAATCACCAAATACTTTCGCTAGTGTTCAAAATTAGCTGTAGGTAAATATGCTAGCTACAAGCAACAAATCTAAAACGCACTCGAAATGAAATGCACTGCGTTCATCAGACGCCATTTTATAAGATCTTTGGTCTACCGTTTGCACGTAGAGACTTAGAACGTAATTGAAACTTCCACTAACCTTTTAAAAAAATAATAAAATAAAACTAAAAATAGATTCCTAATCACTGGTCCGCGTGGCGATTAGGTTGTAGTGTGCACATTTTGGCTTGGCTGTACAATATTGCCGCGTTCAGCGTGTTCCTTGTGTTTGTTCGTGCCTCTCGGACAGGATGGCGACTGGATTGACGCGCTAGTCGGGGACCGTCGGCAACCAGCCCACGCCCCACCGCCCGCCGCTCGGCAACCGGCAGCGCCACAAATTCCAAAATCATTCGACGGACGAGCACCGTAGCTGGAGCACGCCGCGTTCGTCCTCTCTTATTATTACTTCTCGGCTGGCTCTCGTCCGCTCTCACAAGTTACACATTTTACTCTATCTAACTAAACAGTCAGTTGATCGCAAGCGTTCTCAAAACACGTTTAAATTTTCTTTGTGACGTCTTTTGTTTCAGTAATTTGCTGCCAGTTAGCCTGAAGGTTCAGGTTTGTCCACGTAAAATAATTGGTTGTCAAACGTCAAGTGTCAGTGAGTTGAGTTAGAAAAAACAAGTTAGGATGCAAAATATTATTCAGCAAGCAATGTAGGTAACATTGTGACCTCAATTCCTCGTTATAGCTAGCTAAAGCTACAATATGTGTAGATCGACACCGTTGATAGCGTTCCGTGTGCATCTAGCTAGCTAGACGAGGCCGATATATTAATCAGATATTTGTCAAGAAAAAGAAAGTAGCAAGGAGCGTTTATACACCTACTGCGAGATTCTAGTTGGCGGGCTTGAAAATCTACGTTAAAGGTGAATAATGTTAAAATTGCTGTTATCATGTTAATCAGGCGAGTGCCTACTTACCCGTTGACCTTGGATAGATACATGAATACTTGATGACTGGTGACGATTGATATGTTCACACAAGGTTCACACTAATGTCTTGCGTTGTGATTAATTGTTAAATAGCTGTCTAATGGCTAACTTGTTTATAATTACATTGATTAATCGAACTCATTAGCTTGCAGTACAAAGTATACCAATAGTGCCATAAAAAGAAAATGAAAGAAGTAATTTTATTGTGATGGCAAGTCCTTAGATTTGATTTCCAGACAAAAGAAAATTGTACCTAATCAGGTTTGTCCGGTGTTAAACTCTAAAGTTCGTGAGTATCGAAGGTAATTTTAAAACGAAGATGATAATATCAACGTTATGAAATGATTGGTATTATAATAGCAATAATAATGAGCATCAACCTACTAGATTATCCTAGTTTGACTTATTCTCTTGTTCTGAATTCTAACTGAAATTAATTGCATGTCGTCCTTTACCAGAAATCTTTCTTAGCGTAAATGTCAAGTAACTAAGACGTAGGTAGATATTGAGTACCTATACCCAAGTAGCTATTTATTCACCGTACTTTACCTCCTGATTCATAAAAAGTTACAAACATTTTACTAGCAAAATGTATGTCTTTGTATCTGAAACTTGAGCGCTTCCGACTAAGGGAGTTATTGTTTGCCTTTGTGTTTAGGTAGGGCCTAAAATGTTAGACCACTAGTTACCTAGCACGCCTATTTTGTTGATCCTTGTATTCCTTGTAAACAGTTTTTCTCTGTGGTTTTTCCCAATAAACGTACCCCTTTATGTTGTAATAACTAGTGGCTTTATTAGGTATCTAATATAATAAAAATCTCGTGTCACGCTTTTTGTATAAACTTCTCCGAAACGGCTTGACCGATTTTTATAAAACTTTTTTTCTCCACATTCGGTAGGTCTGAGAATAGGTCGTAGCGTAGACTATTTAATTTTTGTACATCCCTATTCTTCGCAGACGGAGTCGCGGGCAACAGCTAGTTATTATATAATAAAATAAAGCATCCGAAAGCATTTACGAGCAAGGGTACCTACCTATTTAAGCAGTTAATTCATAACTTTAGGTGGCTGCAATATTTTACATTTCCACGAGCAAAACTTCCAATTATTAGGTAAGTACCTATCTTGCTTATGTAACTATCAAATGCAGTCCGCTATTTCCGATTAAGTACAGATTTACGATGGTGCAGTTAACAGACTTAACGTTTCATGCCTATGAATATAGCCATCATCTAGAATGTTTGTGTTAAACGACTAAGAGAGCATTTTGTCCTCTTATATTGATCGTATACTTCGCCCTATGTAGGGAACTGCGCAGTGCGCATGTCGTGATAGTCGGTGATAGGCTTAAAATACACCGTTGCAAACGAAAGCGAGACCGCCGAGAACTAAAGTAGTCTGCCAGTGGCTGGTGCGAGGCGCGGTCACTTTGTTTTGCTCCGTATATCGGTAAATTCAACGTTCTTATAAATAGATTCAGTCCCCATTTATTTTCTTGAGCATTTTCAATATTACCGAGCGGCATACCTTCTCTACCATTTGCAACTACTGATTTGGGTGGTTAGTAGGTACATAGTCTCGCACGGCATACTGGTGGTTGCGTGACGCATCTTGCGTCAGTCAGACGAAGCATTATGTTATTAAAGTTAAATTGATATCCTCTTTCAGCACTATAGTTAACAGTCACGGAATCTTGTGAACAACAAAACATTCTGTAGGTATGCTTAGTATAAATAAGTTTTACTTCACCAAAGAAGTAAGTACTTCTCGATCGCGTTTACGTTAAAATTTCAAGTACGATGGAAAATTTCCACAGTATTGGAAAATTGCCATAGTAATTGAAATTTTAACGTAAACGCGATCGAGAAGTATGTGTATTTGGTGAAGTAAAACTTATACTTGGGCTAAATGACTGTGCAAAACGATCGACAGCCCGCCTGACTCAGCAAGGCGTCCCCATACATCATCATCTTATACTTACTAAGCGTACTGTCCGCAAAAACGTCTTACTACAAGATTTGAAGTCTGCGTACGAACATTGCAAGTCGAATTTAACAGTTTGTGTAGCTATCAGATTGCCTTAAAATTTGGTGTGATTTGGTACTTACCCATGTAGATAGGATGCCAATGCATTTGCGGTCAACAAAAAGTACAGTCAAGGATTTTAATTGTTAGGCCACTTGCCATGTCACTGTTCGTATTTTAGCCGTGTAATGCATATCAGCATAATTATACGAGTATAAGCGGCTTCACCCGATTTTTCATTTCATTACACGGCTAAAATACAAACAGTGGCAATTGGCCTAACAATAAAATCCTTGACTGTACCTGTGTTAATAAAAAAAGGTTTTCTCTGAAACACTGGCAATATTCGGCTCCATCTATGTAAATCTGAAAATTAGTACGGTCTGAGAGACAAACTAAAACAAAGTGAACCCTTGTGGGATATAGGGCATGCTAGATGGCAAAGACTGTTGTCGAAAATATATTCTGTATGTAAATACTTTATTGTACGTACTTACATAAAACACAAAAATAATACAAAGGCGAACTTAAAAGGATGAAGGAAGGGATGGTCTCGCTGCCATCCTTTTTCAGAGATTTTTGAATAGGGATGTTTCCTAGGTAAAAATATAATAATTCTTATTAGTCCGTATTTTACATTATCAAAAAATATTAGACACGTAATTTTTCTTTTGACAATTAAACAAAAAATTACGAAGATATGGCGCGTTGAAGTTCCGCGTGACGAGGCGTGACGTCACTTGTTCCTAAAACGCTCATACAAAGTGTAGGAACAAGTGACGTCACGCGAAACTTCAACGCGCCATATCTTCGTAATTTTTTGTTTAATTGACAAAATAAAAAATACGTGTCCAATATTTTTTGATAATCTAAAAGACTGACTAGTTAGGAAAGTAGCCTATTCTGTGGTGATACCTGAACCTAAATGTACCTACTATGATTTCCAAGACACCAAACTTGCGTCCAATAGTCTCTTTAAGGCCGGCGCCCACTGACGGCATGGCACGGCGTGGCATTTTATTACTATCAACTTATTTTGAATCTTATTTCAATGAGTTTAGAATTCATGTTACTTTGTTTCGATAACACGATGCCGCGACGTCCTGAGGGCCAATGCCACGCATAACCAATAAAGTAACATGAATTCTAAACTCATTGAAATAAGATTCAAAATAACTTGACAGTAATAAAATGCCACGCCGTGCCATGCCGTCAGTGGGCGCCGGCCCTTACTGTCTGTTATGGAAAGTATGTATGTTTATTGCATATCTACAGTCGAAGAAACGCATACCTACCATTGTAGAAACTTTTCACAATCAATTTCCCGATGACTTCTTCAGCATATGTATGGAATGCAAACATGACATTTCCAGTGAAAGTTCTGGCACGCTAGTTCGATTTCTTCGGCTGTACCCAACAAAGGTAAAAACGTAGAATCAAGTATAAGTAGTATAAATCTTCCCAGGTGAATTTTTCGCTTCGAGCCATTACATTAAATTTGAACCTTAATACTATGACGATACCGTTCGTTTTGAAAGATAAGGGCTCAAAGCGAAAAATTCACCAGGGAAAATTTATACTATACAATGTTGCATGTTTTTCAAAATTATTAAAATAAAGAAAATATTTAGATGCCAGGTACTTTTATTTGTTAATTTGTCCAGACATTAAAGTCATGTCAAATCAATATTTTTCCTATTGTTGAAGAGGGACCACATTTAAAAGCATATTATAAGCTCTTTGTCACTTCCGACGTATAAAATCGATCTCCTCCGGATCACTTGAACTATCTACCATAAATGTAAGGCGCATGCCACTTGGACGAGACGTGGGACGGGGGCGCATCGCAGCCGCGGCGCCCCTTGAATCGGTTTTCATACTAAATGTACAGTACCACTACCATGAGTTTACAGTGACGGTACTCGATAGCGCAGTGATATAACTCTGTTCTCTATTATACTTTGCTTATGCGATGCGTGATGCGATGGAGACGTGTAGTGATCCGATAGGGCTTAACTCAAGAACCAGCAAAAGTATTTTTGATCATTCTCGCTTTAGAGCTAAGCGACAGGTTACCAAGCTCTCAATTCTGGAAAATCCTGTACGCCGACGATGTTTGTCTAATGGCCGATTCCATGCAGGCACTGCAGTCATACGTGGAATCTTTAAATACCTCATGCCGCAGATTTGGTTTAATTGTAAGCACCAGTAAAACCCAAGTTCTTAAGCAGCCTTCACGAGGTTGTGATGAAGATCATTCTAATATTACTTTGGAGAACAGGACGTTGGAGGAAGTCTTACACTTTAGATACGTGGGTAGTCGAATAAGAAAAGACAACACTTTGGAGTCAGAGATACCAGCCCGAATAGCAGGCGCTGCAACGGCCTTTGGGAAACTCAAGGCGCGAGTTTGGAATTCACACGACCTCAAGCTTAGAACTAAAATATTAGTGTACAAGGCAATCGTTTTGCCAACGTTACTGTACGCCGCAGAGTCGTGGTGCTGCTATAAAACAGATATCAAACGACTAGACGCCTTCCACCTTTATTGCCTTAGGTCCATTTTGCATATTAAGTGGCAAGACCATATCCCAAACACAGAAGTGCTGCGCCGCACCGGCTTGCCAGGGGTAGAAGCGCTTATAATGAAACAGCAGCTTAGATGGAGTGGCCACGTTCTTCGCATGAATGAGAGCAGATTGCCGAAGGCAGTGTTCTACTCCGAACTTGCCTGTGGTAAGCGCAGACAGGGTGGACAGTATCTGCGTTATAAAGATGTGCTCAAGCGTAACCTTATAGCTTGTGACTTGCCGCCTGATTGTTGGGAGGAGCGTGCTCGTCAGGGACCAGAGTGGCGTCGTACTGTGCAGAAGTCCGTGGCCACATACGAGGAGAGGCGTCTAGAAGACCTTGACAATAAGCGTCAGTTTCGCAAAACTCGACCGAAGCCTTCTTACACCTACACGTATAATCCAGCAGTACCTCTACCATGAGTTGACACTAGTTCACAGTGACCGTACTCGCTAGCGACGGCGTAAATTATTTGTATGGAGAATTGTACTTCCGTAAGTGACCGCTAGAGGCGCTGTACAATTCTCCATACAAATAATTTACGCCGTCGCTAGCGAGTACGGTCACGTAAACTAGTGTAAACTCATGGTAGAGGTACTGGCCAACTTCACTGCGCACCGTGTGGTCGTATTTTCAAAACCAAGTTCGGGTTTGCGAGCCACATCAGGGCCCGGCATAGCCACAACTTGAATTGGACATAATGGGAGTCGCCGTCGCCGGATACGGCGTGGACGACGATGATGATGATGATGACTCGATAGCGACTGCGTAAATGATTTGTATGGAGTCTCCATACAAATCATTTACGCAGTCGCTATCCGTTACGGTCATTGTAAACGCATGGTAGTGGTACTGAAACGTCTCGATCCAACGCAGACAGAAGAGCGCCCCAGTCCCAACATCCCTTTTATTTTAATAAATGTTTTTGAATCTGAATTCTGTGTGGCTTGCGCCTAAGAACTTGGGTTGCCAAGAACCAGGGCTCATTTTAACGACATCACAGAACGAAACCCCCGGGACATCGCCGTATTCTGCCTCTAAGTTGGAGACACCCAATTTATAAGAATGACCCATTAAGTCATTAAAAAAAAATCTGTGACTATACTGATGTTTTAACTTAGGGGCTCGTTTGGTGGTGTCGTTAACAGTGTAACGAAAACCACTCCAGTACCACTACCATGAGTTTACAGTGACGGTACTCGATAGCGACTGCGTAAATGATTTATATGGAATCTCCATACAAATGATTTACGCATTCGCTATCGAGTACGGTCATTGTAAACTCATGGTAGTGGTACAGAATCCTTGCCAAGACTCGATTTATCAAGAGACGGTCGAGCATACGTTACATTCGCTCGTGCCTAAAATACCACGTTCTCAAAATACTGCATTACCTATTCATCGTATTTCTAACTTACCAGATTCTCGTAGCACCACATTATACAACCGAAGAATAGTCAAGGAAGAGATTTTTTTGGTGGAATGTCTTATTTTGAACATATGGTATACCTACTTAATGGGAATGCAGTGTGGTATTTTAGGCAGGAGCGGTTACATTGATCTATTTTTTTATTTGTTTGAACAGCAATCAAAAAATATAATGCATTTTGGTCACTGGACTGTATGTAACCAAACACAAATTTGGGACAAAAGTACTAAACTACACGACTGGTGTTGAGAGGACATGCTGCATTTTAACACCTATAACGCCATCTAGTTAGATCATCACATAACACTTAGCACCATAGACTACTAGAACTAAAATCACCGCCTACTGCTCGCGCGAGTTTCAATCATTACGTGCTGCCATCTGTCGGTGGATCTAGTGAAACATGGCATGAGATGACAGTATGGCAGAACTATTTCAAGTCTTGTAATCGGCAGCAGAGGAGTCTCTAGTAGCCCTTGTGATGCCCGTGTGCAATCATTACTTATAACGGCCGGCGTCGTACACGGGCAGGGTTTCATTGAAAGTGCCTCACGAGCAAAGAAACGCACACCCTCCACCATAGGGTAAAGCCACCGGCTCAAGAAGCCCTCGTTCACAGTCCCATTTCGCCACCTTCTTAAATCGTTCTCATTGTCATATGGTCTACTGTTCGGATTCGCCAACATTTCCTAAATTGTCCGCTTTCCTACGTGGGCCACTAGACACTAGACTCGTCAACATTTCTATTTCGACCACAGTGCCAACTGGTCAACAGTCTTATTTCGACTACAGTGCTAATTCTTCAACATTCCTATTTATACCAAGCAGCACTGGGGTCGATAAAAGAAAGTGAATCAGTTAGGAAGCTGAAGGTTTAGGAATTGTAGGCTGACGAAATGGTACTGTGGACGATTTAAGAAGGTGACGAAATGGCACTGTAGATGAAGTCATCCTAAGCCAAGCCACCTCCAATCAGCAGCACATCTTCTTTGTCGGTATCACTCTTGACAGAGTGGTCGTGGTCATCACTTCAGGTGTTGGTGGCAAGCTCACAACACGCCGCTACTCCTCTCTGGTGGCTGCCTTCCTCGTGCATTCATGTAGTGATGATGAGCCATTTACTGCTGCCTTTATTTGGTCAGTCCACCTCATAGGCGGTCTTCCTCGTGGCCTGGTACCCTCAACCTTTCCCTAGACCACAAGTCGCTCAATAGCCACAGCACAGCAGCACATACACAACCCTTTTTAATAATGAACTATAAGTCTGTCTGTGCTTGTTTAGGGCACTTGTACGCTTTAATTAAGCACAAAGTACATGCGGAGAAGAATAGAGTAAGACCGAGATAAGTCTGCAACGATTTTGATAGCACACGCAGTGCATGTGTTATTTTATACGTCATAATTTCATAGAAATTTGACGTTTAATATAACACTTGCACTGCGTGTACTACCAAAATCGTTGCAGACTTATCTTGGTCTGACTCTATTCTTAAGTTATTTTAACCTTAGACCTTAAAAAGTTTACTTACGTAATGTTACCTGAAATAATCACAAATTAAATTACATCCGCCATAGAACAAAATAAAACGAGTGAACAAACTTTTAAATTTTCTTTAATCAATAATTTAAAGCTTACAGGAGACATATTGATGTTGTAATATGTAAGCGACCGCGCGTCAGCCGTGACGCGGCGACACAATCCGACAACTGAAATTTCGCCACTATTCACAACTACATAAGAACAAAAAAACAACGCCGCATCTAATGTGGCGCCGCGGGGGCTTCTAAGTCCTCGCAACCAGCCATGATTGCTTCACACTTCCGAGTCAATAATAATGACATAAAATATTTGAAACCTGCGCGACTGTTTCAGGGGGTCTACTACGAAATTCGAAGCTCTTATCGTGCCATCTCTTTCGCTCTTCTGTTTTATACAATTGGCGTGAACGGAACGATATGATATGAAGTTCGAAAATCGAATTTCGTAGGCCATATGATCTGGTTAGAGCGCGGGCGCTGGCTATGACAGGGACGGTAGAGAGTTAAGAGATCTGTCAACTCGAAAACACGACTAGAATTAAAATTGGCATAACTCGAATTGAACTCGGGTTCGCTCTAGGGCACTAGAATGCGCGGCAAGGTCTTAGAATGTCATGAAATTAATATCAGCCGCACACTACTAGCGGCCCAAAGCCACAGATAATACACTCCAGAATCTTCGAGCTGTTTATAATCTACTGTCGCTACGGGCGTTATGCCACTTATGCCACATATTTATCTTTACTTTCGCTCTTTTGCTTTCTCGATTGGTTTCTATTGTGTAACCCCAGCTTCGACTCAATTTGAGCTAAGCGCAATTCGAGTTAAGTTCAGTTGACACATCGCTACTGTGTATCCTACGCTGGTCCGACCCTGGCGCGCGCGCAGGTATTGGACCGTCCCCGGGACAGGTCGCGCCCGGCCCGTGCTTCACGGTGGTCGTTCACAAGGCATAAGGCGAAATAAGGGTAAAGTATACGCGATATTGCTTGCTTCGTCTTGAGCAGACTCTCGACACTTCTGGACGGTAACAAACCCTAACTATTGTCCGAGGTGTCTTTGAAATTATAATTGACATGCACTGACCACGCAAGCTCAGGTCCAAACTTGTTTGAAAATCAATGGCAAAAAATCCACATATCGTTATAACATCGGACTCGCACAGTGGAAATCGTAAAACGTTTAAAAAAATATACCTTTAGAGGAATACTAACACACAAATGCAAGGTCGATACACTTGCGGATGATTCCAAAATAGTTTAAAAAATCTATTTCGCAACGACAAATGAAGACATAATGTTTCCTTCCAGTAAACGAAAATCCTTAACCTCCTTCCAAACATGACGTAGTAACAAAAATGCTAACAAACACAACCGTAGATATAGATAATATAATACATATATATTTCGCGTTCTGTCCCGTTCACACACAAATTCATTCGCTCATTTCGTTCACTCAGAAGACCAGTTCATTGTTCACACAGTCAATCACTCAATCAATGTCTTCAGTTTGAACGCATTGGAAAAGTTCCTTTAGCCACCACGTTCAGCACCGCAGTTCATATAGTCGGTCTGACAACTCCAAAACAAAATAATCCGAGAGCTAATCCATATTTTTCGACTCAAAAAATCTGCCGGAACTATTAAAAAAACAGGACAAAGAAAGCAAGAGGACTGTCAATGCCTATAGGTACGTATAGATACGAATAGCGCCTTAGTTTAAAATAAAAAAAAAACCTGCTATCTGTAACTAGTTTCACTATAGAGAGGTATCTGGACCATTTCATTTCGATGTCTGCTGAACACAGTGGCACCATCTATGAACTCAATGAAGAAACCAAATAAAATGGAGATGGGCGCTATCGGGTTAAGCAGAGGTCTAAATAACATACAAAATGAATGGTACAGAAATCTCTCTATATCGAAACTAACTATAGTAGGCTTATCAAGTCATTCATGATGACGCGTGCCCTGGTTCTTATTGCAATGTATAGTCGACCAAGTAAGTGCTTTACCATTTTTTGTGACAGTTCCTACATCAGAATAAAAACAATAAGGCTCATTGTCACATTGACTTGTAAGTGAAAATAGCCTTTGATGTCTTAAGTCATACAACTGACATTGAACTTTAGGGTGGTAAAGGAGTTTCTTGGTCGACTATACTAGTGTCTAATTTTGACAAATTCACGCGTATTTCGTAGGTATATTTTAAAAGAACGCGAAACTGTAGACTTTGGCAGTCTTGATTGAATTGTCCTCTGTGTTACCGGTAGATATTTTGCAAAATAATGATTCGGGATCCTCAGTTTTCAAAACAAAATCAGCCATTATTTTTGGTGGCGTTTAATTTCATTTTCGTGTTTTCATTCATATGCCCACTTGTCGTGGTGGTTAGCTATTTACCCGCGTAATATCTCCCGTTACACAAGTCAATGTTAGTCAATAGGGAGCTGAGTCGGGGTTAAAACATACATATAACGATATGCGACATAATCTAAGAGTAAACTCACTATTAAAAGGAATACATCAAAAATTACCCCAGACATCAGCTGCGACCTCGTTATGTGCATCCTTTCGGGACCAGGCGCTACGGAATGTCTATATTCCACAAAAAAAACATTAGTTAGACGTTGTCTCTGAGTACAGATGATTAAGGTCATGTCTAAACTCTAGGGGACAGGGTTTGAGGCCTACAAGATTAACTTCTTTTTTCATGTAAGCGAATATATCGGACGTTCGGGGAGTACTGGGTATGAGCTCGAGGCAAAGACGCCACTGGTATGAAATGACAAGTATGCGAACTCTTATGCCTCTCCAAGGCTCTTTTAGTAGTAGTAAGTTATTAGTAGTGCCAAATAGACACAGCAATATAATCAGAGCTATTCGCCGTTCAGAAGATTCATTTTCTTTTTCAATTTATAAAACTTTTATTCGTCGCAGTATCTTCGTATTTTATTTCATAACATAATTTATTAAATTAACGTTTTATTTGTTACCGTTTTCACGTACCCTTGTCCCGAAACGGATGCACGCTACTTCCTATACGATTATTTTTTTGGTAATTCAGCGAGAATCAAGGGGTCTCCCTTGGAGACCATTTAGTTATAGAACTTCTGTCATCACATTTTATAACTGATACTTGCACAGTTATCTTCCATTCAATTACACTAACGGGATAGTAGTGCAACAATTTATCATACACAACTACTCAACTGTGTAGACAAAAGTTTTACAAAACACTAAATTCACATTGAAATGCAATGATTACAATTGCGTCAAAAGTTAAGGTATAAGATTGAGTAAATTTCATGCTGCCTCCGATTCACTAATACGTTACATACAAACATTTTGAAATACACTTTGTATATACGTGATTCAAAAGCTTTATACAAAAACAACACGAAATTAAGTATTTTCCGTACCAGAGAAATAACTAACAGGTATGCTCTTAACATTCTGCTACTTAAATTTCAATGGTATAGAAATGATCTACTCTCAAATATAATGATCAATCATAACTTCATGATTGATCTATCAACAACGGCCAATGTTACATTAACGTATAAATACGCCAGATGGCTCTTTTGTAATGGTATAGCCATTAAAGTTTTAACATGTGAAGAAAATCGTCATTAAATCACTGGTTGACGTTGTGTTCAATCGGTTTCAGCTGTCATCGGGACAAGTCGGTTTACATCAGTTCAATATCCTGTTTCTCCAAAGCACTTAAATGCCTGCTTTGCGCGCTTTAGGAAAAAAAAATCGCTCTAAAAACGTATTGATAAAGACTACAATAAAATGAGGGAACACAACTTCAGGGGGGTACATGCATGGAGGACGTCCGCTCGAGAACCGACGAGGTCAGAATACTGTCAGAAAGGAACCGTCTGTCGGTAATCGCGACACGATAGAGCGATGAATCACGTCACCGAGTCATCAGTTCAAAGTCACAAATAATTTCGACACCGCACAAGGGCAGGCGGGCGGACCGCTGCAATCTCCACGAACTCCTGAGCAAAAGAATCGCGTCGGAAACAAAGGCGCCACTTACGAATAACCGAGGTCTGGAAGATTGGAGTCGTCCGCTTGCCAGTTTGAAATAGTGTGTCGTTGGTGGGTGTGGGGGCTCGCTCGAGTTCAGTTGCGCACCGGCGGCGCTGGGGAGTGGTGGTGCCTCTCCAGGTCTTCGAGGGAGAGCGCGTTGGGCACGTGCACGGAAGGCAGTTTGCCGGCGGACGCGCGCGCCAGCAGCTCGGGAGAGAACCAGCGCGCTAGCTGGTTGTCGCCACCGCCAGAGCCGCCTACGCCGCCCAGCTCTGAAGATAAACGTACAGGTTATCAGGGATCAGACGGATTAACGTCGTTGTTCGCAATATTGTGGACCCAAACTTAAACCTTTTGAACGCCAGTGTCGGCTATAGACGACAGTAAGGTAATACAAAAATTAACCTACCCGCATCCGAATAAAAATCAATTTCGTTCGTAACAAAAACGATGTGTGGCGTTCAAAGGGTAGGTAACATCTCAGCATATGTGCTTCCCACTGCAGGGCACAGGCCTCCTCTCAGAATGATTGGCTTGGGCTGTAGTTCCCACACGGGCCCAGTGTGGATTGGGAACTTCACACACTCCATTGAATTTCCTCTCTTGGTCGCCTTGGTAATATAGTTGAAATTTTATAAGCTGGCCGTTTACCTGAGAGTTTATCTCCTACACAATGCCATTGTATGTATTGTTTAAGCCAACCGCTAATCTTCCGCTCAGAAAAAAAATAAGCATTTCACAAAAAGCGCATACAGTTAACTACCATTTGACCTAAAAAAAGGTTGTAATAGTAAAAGCTTAACTAATTAAGAATGGCCTTTCGTCACTACAACGCCGACGATCTACCTGAGTACGGCTTTCAATGTCCAAGTCATTATCAAATGTGCTACAATTTTGCGATTTCAACCTTGTGATTTAGAGAAGATGGTAGCTATTTGTTTGCATTTTTTTTTTACTTGCTATGATTTGTTACTAGCGGTAATTTTCAACAAAAGAGAACAATGTTGTTTTTACAAGCTTTTATTTAGCTTCACCTGTTCTGTTGTCTGTCATCAAATCTTGCAAATTAAATTAATAATAATAATAAATAAAATTATTTCAGACAACAACATAAGTCCATACATTAACATCTAATTGAAATATTGATTAAATTAAAATTAAATTAAAATTAAATTATATGTTGATTAGTAGCTTAGATCTAAGTGTTAGTAATTAATTAACTGGGGCATGCAGCCCACAACAATGACGGATGTAGGGGCAGTCGTACCTGTCCCCTATCATTCTCAGGATGTTATTGGGACTGCCACGCACCCGGCGCACCATGGATGCGGCTCTTTTGCGCAGTCGCATAAAAGCAGTCTATCGTTGCTTCAGCAAACATCCCTGATGCGCTACAAAATCGAGGCAGCCCCACCAACACCCGGAACGAATTATTAAATTGGACCCGGAGAGCCCCATAGGCCCGTTGCGTGTACCGTTGCCACAAGCTGCACGTATAGAGAGAGGTGCAGTAAGCTCTAAACAAAGCTATCCTAACCTCCCTCGAACATCTTGCAAACTTGCGCGCAATCATATTAGTCCTGACCGACAGAGCCCTCCGTTCCCGCTCGATATCGGTATCGTCTTTGAGATCCCACGTAACCAGATGACCCAAATATTTAAATGTATCAACCCTGTTAAGGGGTACACCATTAAGACTAATATGTGGAACATCGACAGTCCGGCTCCGTCCGACCTCAAAGACCATGTACTGGCTTTTCAACACATTATATTTCAGCCCATGACTAGCAACATATGCCTCACACACCTGCAACAATTTCCTCAAACCGCACACCGACGCACTCAGCAGAACCATGTCGTCGGCATAGCTAATATTGTTGACACAAATATCGTCCACATGACAGCCCACATGCATTCTGCTGAGCACGTCGAGTAGGCCATCGATATACAATATACAAGTTAAATAGCGTTGGTGACGTTAACCCCCCTGTCGTACACCACACTCCAGTTTGTACGGGTCTGATAGTGTATCTGCCCATCTAACGCTATTGACCTGGTTTCCATACCAATACCTGAGAATGCTTACTGTTTCAGGAGGGAGGTTAATAGCTTTAAGCTTACTCCACAAGATCTCATAAGAAACCAGGTCAAAAGCTTTAGACAGGTTAGGACAAATTAGACTCACTTCTCGATATTAGACTGAGCTAAAATTTTGCACGCATGTGTGAATCGGATGACAATGCAACATTATTATGGGATCAGATGATGGAGCTGGAAAGTGGTAATAGGAAATCAGTAAAGAAATGATATAATCTTGACGAGTACTTTGGTCCTAGATGGTAACCGGTGGCAAAATAAACAGTCAGAAAAAAAGCTTGTATTAAAAATAGAATTTTTAACAAAAACTTTTACAAGATAAGTTCTCAGGTGGTAAACGGTCAGTTTATGGGTGAATCAACTTTTTTGTGTTGTTCACTCTGTGCCCGGTTGTCCAAGTGACACTTCACACTAGTTCATAAAAAAATGCTTAGGTTGTCCAAGGGACAAAATTTGTGTAACCATAGCAACGGGTGGAACTAAAAAGTTGACTCACCCTTATGAAATTCCAACAATATATAGTTAAAATTTTATAAGCTGGGGGTTTAGGACTGCAGAACTCATTTTGGTAAAGATAACATTGTTCTCGTTTGTTGAAGCTTACCGCTAATAACAAATCAGGACAAGTAACAAAAAATGCAAACAAATAGCTACCGTCTTCTCTAAGTTACAAGGTTGAAATTGCAAAAGCTTAACTCATTAAGAAAGGCCTTTCGTCATTGTAAGCGGTACTCAGGTGGATCGTCGGCGTTATAGTGCGTCCATAATAGAACAAACGCATACAATGTTATCATTACCAGATGAGTTCTGCAGTTCTGAACCCCCAGCTTATAAAATTTTGACTATACCTATAGCCGTACTGGCGCCGACTCACCATTGAGACTCCTCTGGTGCGACTGCACAAGCAGTTGATGCAACGTGGTGCCGCCGGCGATGCCGCGCGTCATGTTACTCATGTTCATATTATTCATGCTGTTCATATTATTCATACTGTTCATGTTGTTTAGCTGGAATCAAATAACTGACCTTGTTAACGCGTTCAATTTCAATGAATTCTAAATGTTATGTGCCCAACAGGACACATAGCATTTAACCTTATTTAATTTTAACATCTATACTATAACATACATTTTGGTAGAGCAATAAAGAATTGAGTATTGAATTTGACTTAACTGAAAAGGTTGATAATAACTGATCTTTTAAAATTTATGTTATCATTTTTTCATATATTTTGTAAAATTAATTATTAATCAGGTAGAAATATTCTGTTTTTAAGTCAATACCTACTCTTTGGCTAATGTCAAACGTTTCCGCACCGAAAACCCCGTGGTATGTTAATGATAATGAGTTTTACACTAACGACTATTCTAATGTAAAACACTCGCTGCCCGTAAGTGACACAGGTCATCGATGTGCTAGTTGCCTCAATTTAAAGATGCACGGTCAGTTTTTTTTTTACGTATACACGGTGCAATGAAAAATTACACACGAAAGGATCAGTTCACACCGCGACACGACACAGTAAAGTATATTCGCTTAAAATATAAATCAACTTTTTATAGACATTTAACTCACCGTGTTGGGCACTTGCTGCCTCTGTTGCGAGTGTAGGAACTGGCGCACGCTGCCAGACATTTGCTGGAACAAACACATTTATTACAGAACCAAAAACCAATTTCTAAATACTCAAACATGCTCGGAAATGTATGCGTTAATATCACGAAATAAAGACATGAAGTTTCTAGTTTATGGCTCCCTACATTACTTCTTGGCCTAGATCAAATGAGCAAGTAAATATGAAAAAAAAAACATTATTATCCGCTGCTCTAATTTTTTGAATTTCCTTACTAACATTAAACTGACAAAGGAAAAATTGTATAGGTAAGGCTGAGTAGCGATTCAAGCGCTGATCCTTTACGCTACTGCGATGCCATGTTACTTTGCTGTGGATCCGTTTGGTATAATGGTAATCTGTATTCAATGAGCCACGTAGCCTTGGTGGAAACGGGTTCAACTAAGCTATGTTTTTTATACGGAAAGATTGGGTGCTTTGGATGCGTGCTGTGGATGCGTGCTTTGTATCTTTCTCGAGCGGCTACATAGCTTAGCATTAGTGGAACAGGTCACATAGTTTCATAGCTGCATAGCACATCTATGGTCGAAAGGCACTCTTAGTTGGATAACTAAAACTGCAATGAGTTACCTGCTGCTGTTGGTAATGATGCTGGTATTCCGCCGGTGACGGAGCGTAGCCCATCGGTGGCGCCGCCCCGCTTTGGTTACCCTACAAATTGAAAACATACGTTATAGAGTATGTTTTCGAATAGCATCAACAACAAAGATTTGTAGACGGTACAATTTAGGACTTACAAGTGGGAATAAACACGGTCTGAGCTGAATAGTCATTGCCAGTCATGTATTTCAGTAAAGGAAAAAGCGTAGATTTTGTTTTATAACAGTCGATCGATGCCATTGTTTGGTATCGATCTATTGGTGTGGTAGGTTTGACTGATCGCCGGCCTTCCAGAGCATAATCCTAGAGTCTCATAATATCAGACTCGCATAATAACAGAATCGCAAAATATCAGACTCGCGAGTTATCAGTATCACAAAATATCAGACTCGCGGGATACCAGAGTCGTAAAATACCTGATGGGCAGAATTACAGAGTCGAATACCAAATAAAAGAAATATATAAAAAGGGATTTTGCGACTCTGGTATTCTGCGCTATCTGGAATTTTGCAACTCTGGTATTCTTCGAGTCTGATATTTTGCGATTCTGATATTCTGCGAGTCTGATATTTTGCGATTATGGTATTCTGTTCTGGAAGCGTAGGTTTTGGTGTAGTAGAAACTGACGATCGACGTCGACCAGTACATTCTACCATCAATCGACGACCGATCAACTGGTGTAGTAGAAGAAGATCGATGGTATCGATGATGATTTATTTTTCCTATTTTGAGAGTATTGTTCGTTACTGTATTGAGGTCTGGGGTAGTGCGAGTAATATTCAGTCAGTGCTACTTATGCAAAAAAGCTATCAGAATTATTGAGGGTTGTAAATTAGTACCTGTGACTCACAGAATTTTTTTTGTAGAAAATAATATTCTTACAGTCGTGTCCATTTACCTCTATCGTATTTGTTTATATGTTTATAAAAATATTGAAGATTTTCCAAAAGCTAGACTGTGTCCTAATTACAATTTAAGAAAAACATATAATCTAGTTCTAGTTAGGCCCAGATTCATTCACTTTAATAATAGTATCAATAATAATGCCGTCAGAGTTTATAACAATTTAAATAATGACATCAAAATGTGCAATAATTTTAATGAATTCAACAGAAAACTGAAACATTATTTCTTATCTAGACCTTTTTATTCCATTAATGAATATTTTGCTAATGCACTAGATTGACTTTAATTTAAATAATATGTAACAATAAACTAAACTGTATTGAAATTTATGACATGTCTGTAATGTTTTTGTAATTAGTAAATATCAATTAACAATATACTTGCATGTATACTTGTATACTTATACTTATAGCAAATAAAACAATTTGACTTTGACTTTGACTTTGACTTTGATGGATGGTGTGGTGGCAGGACAATTTTAGGTGGGGTGGTTTTGAACGTCGACGCGCAGTTCTTGTTGGCTATCCGCTCGGGTATACCTTGACAAGGGAGCACGGATTGGTCAGAAAAATGTGGACGTACCTTGACGATGGGCCGTCCCTGAGGCATCTTGGGCGGCTGCGCCCATTGCTGCTGTTTGGGGCTTGGCGCTTCCAGTTCTTTGTCCGCCGTCATCTTGCGGAGTACCTGTACAACCGATGATTCGTTAGCAAACGTCGTCAGAGCGTCCATTATTTACGTGAAGCGATTTTGGCGATTTTTCGACCCCCTCGCCCTTTGATGAGATGTCGTGAGATTTGGCTCGATCGCCCCCCCCCCCCCTCCTAAATCTCACGTGAAATTTTACTAATAGTCCATTTTTAAAGCACCATACTACTTCATGACCTTAACTGGTTTACCAACTTCGAAAAATAAAGGAGGTTTTAAGTACCTACGTGATGTTCATAGGGGTGATCAATTACCTACTAAAATATTAATAAGCCATGGTGGTCTAGTGATTTGAGCTATGGGCTCTCAAGCAAAGGGTCGTGGGTTCGAACCCCGGCCGGCATGCACCTCTGAGTTTTCAGGATTTATGTGCAAAATTACATTTCAAATTTACCATGATATCTACACTACAATGACGAAAAACATCGTGCGTGAGGACACCTTCACACAACTGACAAGAAATTCAATGGTGTATGTGATGTGACGTTTCCAATCCGTATTGCAATCATTCTGAGACGTGTGCCGTGCAGTGGAAGGCATATAGGCTGTGATGATGAGTGCTAAATAATTTCAGAGTGTGTACTGACCGAGGTGGGTGTGAAAGAGATAGGCGTCTTGCTGGGCGCGTCGTGGCGACGGCGATAGTTCTCCCGCTGCTCCTCGAGCTTCTTCTTGATGAGCGCGCCCTGCATTATCGACTGCGTGTGCGCAGCCAGTTCGCGCGGCGACGGAATGCGCGCTGGCACACCTGAACACAACATACATTGCGAATACTAATATAATAATAATAAATAAATAATAAATAAATAAATATTAGGGGACAATCTTACACAAATCGACCTAGTCCCAAACTAAGCAAAGCTTGTACTATGGGTACTAGACGACGATAAACATACTTATATAGACAAATAAATACTTAAATACATAGAAAACATCCATAACTCAGGAACAAATATTCGTGCTCATCACACAAATAAATGCCCTTACCGGGATTTGAACCCAGGACCTCTTGCTTCGAAGGCAGGGTCACTACCAACTAGGCTAAGGCGGTCGTTAAATAATAAGTTTTTGCTTGGACGAAGAAAAGTGAAGCATTTAACTCGAGTGAATGTTCGTTCAAATGAACCGTCTGATATCACCTAAAGGTAAAGCAGCGGCTCCATGAGACGGGTATGTATTACAATACCGAAGTACGAAAGACCGAATGTATTAAAACATCGAATGGGTCAAAAGACCGACACGATTTTTTTCTGAAACCGTCAACTTTTTAAGATTGTTATAAAACAAACCTAACCTAACCTAATGGGTTCTGTATGATGCCGTTTTAATAAATTCTGAAAAGTTTACGGTTTCAGAAAAAAATCGTGTCGGTCTTTTGACCCATTCGATGTTTTAATACATTCGGTCTTTCGTACTTCGGTATTGTAATACATACCCCCCCCCCCATGAGACAGGGTTCTAGTGTCACACGTACTTCAATTTATCAAGATAAAGTCTACTTATACAGCACTTGAAAGCGCATTGACCCACACGAAACATGCGTTTTCCTGCATCTAAACAAATTACGAAACAATAATTCATCAAAAACAAAAGTAAACAACAGCTCAAAAAAAAACATCGATCGAAACGTAAATAATCTAGTAAGTAATAGAACACCACAGGACTCACATCAAGAGATAATGTAAGGCTAGGATTACATTATCATACATTTAACGACGGCGCTTACTAGGGTAAATCAATAACTGGCTACCTCATACTAAAAATGAACTTTATTCACCCATAATAGACTTCATTGGTATCCTATTATCTCGCCTCATTCGTTTTTCGTTTAATTCTTATTTCGTCTTGTTCGCTATTCGTCACTATCTTTTTTGGTCAAATTCTGCAACTTGTTTATCTCCTAATACGTCTTATTAGGTTTTCGTCACGGTCTTCCTTGGGCTCATTCTTCGTTCTTCCCTTTCGTTTTTTGACTCATTTACTGATTTTCCAAAATTATTTCGATACGTTCGGTGCTGGTAAATAAATGAGACGAATGAGTCCAAGAAAGACCGTGACGAAAAACGAACAAGACTTATTAAGAGAGAGACAAGTTACAGAATTGGCTCAAATAAAATAATGACACATAACGAACTAGACGAATAAAGAATGAGTGACTAATACAGAATGAGACGAAATAAGAATTAAACGAAAAAGGAATAAGGCGAGATAATAGGATACCACTTATTTTTTAATAACTGGCCACGTTATACTAAATTGTATTGTGTTTGTAGGGGAACAGAGTTCATTTTCAGTATGAGGGGGCCAGTTATTGGCGGATTTACCCTATAATCAAGTACGGTCGGTCAAGAAAGTGGACAAAAAGTTCTGCTAGTTCTAAATATCGCTAAGGTTGACTTTTCTACGTGAAGTCATTAGTCACTATCATCATATAACCTACTCTGGTTTAACGATGGTCTAATATTATTGATATGTATTTTTGATTTATCTCTGTAATAAATAAAATAATAATATTATTACAAGGGAAAATCGACCTCGTTGTATCATGCATGACGTGCAAAATGAACTGGAACCTTGGTAGACCATATTTTTGGACGACTGTACCACTCAAATTGTTTTGTTTTTGAAGTATAGTCGACCGGGAAATTTTTACAATGTCAGTTGTATGGCTTAAAAGATCAAAGACTGTTTTCATGAAGAAGTTAAATAATGTGACAATCGGCTTAATAGGGGTGTTGACACCACCAATCAACTGACGTACTTTTTATGAGCTGTCAAAACACATTTCTCCCATAGTTTCAATGGCAATAGCAACATATGACGTCACTTGTTCGCATGCTCAATTAACTAACTATTTATTTGTTTTAAAGCAACAAAAAATCTAATTTTGCAGTTAATCGAAAATTAATCTGGTTTTCAGGACTAAAATAAAGCGTTTTTTTACTGGAGTCGTGTCTTTGAATTATTTTTTAATGGTGTCAACATCCCTATTGTTTTTATTCTGACGAAGGAACTGTCATAAAAAAGTTAAAGCACTAACTTGGTCGACTATATTTGAAGGGTACAAGGAAAGAACATATCTAGTCACCAAAGCAACTTTTTGGGTTACAGCGGTTTGAAACTAAGAGCCCGTTGTTTGATCAATAGTTAAACAAACTAGTAGTTAAAACATATAGCAAACATAACAATAGTTAACGCATTTCAAAGGAAATTTGACTATTAGTTTGTTTAACTATTGATCAAACAACGGGCCGTTAGTCATACATCATGAACAATTACTATGGTAACCATTTCTTTAAAAGTTAAAAAAATATACACTATTTTCAGATATCCATGTTTAATCCAATGGTAAGTTGTAGTACCTTTCCAGCTCTACAATTTGAGATTAAAATCTAATTTTTAAAAAAAGTTGTAGACATGTTCTTTCCGTGTATCCTTGAAATTTTCAGTCTATTGGGTGAAGCCAGACGAGCGTAATTTTGTGAGTCGCGAGCGGCAGAATTTCGGTCGCGCCATACAATATACAAGTCATCACGTGAACGTGACACAATGTATGGCGCAACCGAAAGTGCGGCTCACGGGCCCACAAAATTACGCTCGTCAGGCTTTACCCTATAAGCCTGTATGATGTATGATAATGCAGCCAGCCCTGTATGGTACCTGGATGGTGTACAGCCAGCGTGTTGGGACTGGTCGGCATAATGGGCGACACGCAAAACGCTGCGTCCGGACACACGGTTAGTATTTATAAGAACAGTGCCTTTTATTGTCTTGCTTATAATTTTTTATACACGTAACTTTGATTTCTTATATTTCTTTTCTGATAACCAGACAGGAAAAGGAAAAAAATTATGACATGCTTTTCCTATACAGGGTGTTACAAAATAACCCCTAAAGCCTGAAACCCCATGAACAGTAAATAAAACTGTAACTTTTCGCGCTGTTCATTTTTTTTGTAAAAAAAAATTATTTTTTTATTTTTTTTATTTAGCCTATTTTTGTGTCCCACTGCTGGGCAAAGGCCTCTCCTCTCTTGCTCCACTCCTGCCTATCAAAGGCGAGCTCCCGCCATCCCAAAAAAAAAAATACTAATTTATTTCTTTAATAGGTAATTTTGTAACATTCTGTATAACAGTGATCGTCCCCAGCTTTGTTTGTAAGTCTATGTTTTTTGTAGGCAAGTATTATATTGGAAACGATGAAAAAGTTTACACAAAGCGTATTGTAAATGATAGGCTGGGTAATGAGTACCATTGCACTATAAAAAAATAACAATAAAGAAGATAATTGAGTTATTCTTTTGTTTAATTTTTTAAACATTCTATGAAATTGTATTTTTCACGACACTGCTCGAAAATGTGGCCATAGATAACCTAAATCCAGTACTCAAAACTGCCTATATATGTACATGTAAATGAAGAGGTGTGTGTCACTTCATTTATGGTTATTGCTGCGCTTACTTTAATGCCTTTGTCTTTATTATCAGTGACAGTTGATGACAGCTGTCAGATCTGTGGCTAAGCGGCTTGTCAGAAAAGTGCAAGTAATACTATTAAGAATATAAATACTTGAGACAAAGAGACAATATAATTAGTGGAATAATAGCTTTAATGTTGTTTCTCTTTTCAGGTAAGAAATACTATTTAGTTAAGTTCTGTAAACACAAGTTGATTTATATGTGCTAAGTATAACTGTGTAGTATTAGTGAATAATAAAACTCATCTCTTTTCAGAGCAACTCAATTTAGTTTTTATTTCACCGCTGAAAATAAACTGTGTGGAATACACATTATAAAACAACATTTCCAGCTATTTCTTGACAAACATGGAAAAATTGAGATTTGAATTTATAGTGAAAGTAAATCCCGAAGATACAAAGTCCAGTATAATCTGTATAACCTCGATTACGGACGTTGATAAAAATGTCTTTGCAATCCCAGAACAATATCAACCAGTGAAACTGCATGAGACAATAACAAAAACACAAGCATATCAGAAAGTGAAAAATACACTACTGAGGAGACACGACAAAAGGCAAGTGTGGATTTCACTGACACCAGATATAGCAAGTAGTTATATGGATGAAGACGGAAATATACAGTTTAAAGGATATTTATTGGAAGAAATTGCACCAAAAACTCAAGACCAGACTCCGGCAGCTGGAATTTCTGAAGAAGCTTTATCAAGAATCCTGGAGAATTTAGCAGAAGCGCGGAAAGATAAACCTAAAACTCAGAACTTGACAGGATTAAAAGAAAAGTTTGTAATCGAGAAATTCACAAGAAAGACATCAAATGTATTGCAGTGGATTATGACTTTTGAAGCCGAATGTACTCGTCTCGGAATAGAAGAGGATACAAAACGGATTGAAGCTCTCAGGTTGTTTTTAGAGGAATCGTGTTTGGACTGGTACAGTGCCATGCTCATAAAACATACAGTTGATTCAGAGTGGTCCCTGTGGAAAAATAATTTTTGTGAAACTTATGCGGACAAAAGTTGGTCACCAATCAGGTATGCAATGTTATTTAAATATAGGCAGGGATCGTTATTAGAGTATGCAGTAAAAAAAGAAAGACTTCTATTAGAGATAAATAAAAGCATGGATATTTGTACACTGATAGATCTCATTGCTACGGGGTTGCCAAACTTTGTAGCTGATAAAATTGATAGAAATACCTTGAAAAAAACTGAGGATTTATTTAGTAACATAAGGGGTTTAGAATATTTAGTGGAAAGAAAGACGTGGGAAAAAAAGAGGGTAGGTTTTGAAAATAAAATTAATGAGAAAAATGTTAGTGTACAACCTTGTAAGATTTGCGAAAAGGAAAACAAAGGGAAACGGTATCACCCAGAGTCTCAGTGTTGGTTTAAAAATAAAAATAGTGAAAAATTTAAGCGAGAACAAATAAAAAGTGTCAACAATTATGAATTAGAGACCGAATTAAATGAAATGGATCCAAAAAACTAGAGATACCGCCATTAATCAAAATTAAAGTACTAATAAATAATACCTTAGAAGTACTAGGAGTTTATGACTCAGGATCTAATATATCTTTGATAAACTCAAGATTATTGTCCCTGACAAATAACACAAGTAATAATAGTAGCAGAAATGCTGGCTTGAAAACGATTAATGGCGTTAAAAAACCAATAGGAATGGTAACTTTAACAATAAAAATATTTGATATAGAACAAGAGGCTAATGTTTTCGTAATAGATGAGGAAAATTTTGATTACAATTTCTTAATTGGTTTAGATTGTATTGAAAAATTTCACTTAATTCAAAATGAAAACTTGATAATTACACAAAATATTCCCATCCTACAAAAACAAATTAGTAAAAAAGACATGGAACATAAACATGCAGAAATAATTCCTGGCTTCACAGGTGGCGAATTAGAAAATAAACATGATCAAAATGGAAATAAGGATGTGACTATTTTGGAAAATACTGGAAAGGAAATAGAACATACTATAAATTTTAATGAACACATACTAGTTGAAAACTTTAATATTTCAATAAATCACCTAAACCAACATCAACAGTTGGAAATAGATGAACTGATCAATAAATATACATCACTTTTTGCTAGAGATAAATATGATGTTGGTACTGTGAAGGACTATGAAGCACACATTGATTTGTTGGTGGATAGATATTGTAGTAAACGGCCATATAGGTGCACCATTGAAGATAGGAAAGAAATAGAACAACAGATATCAATGCTATTAAAAAAAGAATTAATTGAAGAGTCTTATAGTCCTTTCGCGGCTCCTGTAACATTGGCTTACAAGAAAGAGGAAGGAAAAAAATCGAGGCTGTGCGTAGATTTTCGCGACTTAAATAAAATTGTAGTCCCTCAATCACAACCGTTTCCACTTATTGAGGATCTAATGGTAAAAACGCGAAACTGTAAATTTTTCACTTCACTCGACATAAACTCAGCATTCTGGTCAATCCCACTAAGAGTTGAAGACCGGAAGAAGGTAGCATTTGTTACACAGGAGGGGCACTTTCAGTGGACGTGTCTACCGTTTGGTCTAAAAACCTCTCCTGCAATCTTTCAGAGAATATTAAGTAGTATTATAAGGAAACATGGACTGTCAGATTTTACAGTGAATTATATAGACGACATCTTAATATTTTCTGAAACATTCACTGATCATATTAAACACTTATCATTGTTATTGGAAGCAATCACAAAAGAGGGTTTTAGATTAAAATTGACAAAATGTAGCTTTGCTCAAGACTCAGTCAAATATTTAGGTCACATAATCAAAGACAATACAATTACACCATTAAAAGATAACTTAATTGCCATACAAAATTTTCCTACACCAAAAACACAGAAAAATGTACGCCAGTTCCTGGGTAAAATCAATTTTTATGGAAAATATGTACCAAATGTTTCAATAATATTAGAGCCCCTACATAACTTATTAAGAAAAGGACAAATATTTACTTGGTCAGAAAAATGTCAAGAATCGTTCGAGACTATAAAAAAACTACTGTGTCAAAAACCTATTTTAGCGATATTTGATCCGAATCTACCAATACATATTTATACAGACGCTAGTTTGCAGGGCATAGGCGCGATCTTAAAACAACCACAATGTAACGGGGAAGAGAAACCTTGCGCATACTTTTCGAGAAAACTCAATGATGCTCAAAAAAAGAAAAAAGCCATATATCTCGAGGGTTTGGCGATAAAAGAGGCCGTTAAATACTGGCAACATTGGCTCATAGGGAAACAGTTTACGGTTTTCACAGATCACAAACCTCTAGAAAAAATGAACATTAAGGCTCGACCGGATGAGGAATTAGGCGACATTGCATACTACTTATCTCAGTTTAACTTTGAGGTGGTTTATTCCCCGGGAAAATTCAACTTGGAGGCAGATTGTCTAAGTAGAAACCCTGTACTGGAACCAGATGATAATCAAGATGATAATTTAAAATGTGTAAACTTTATTAAGCTAAAAGACATTCAAGATGATCAGCAAAATAATGAACACTTGCAACAAAATAAGAATAAACTAAAGCAAAAAAATATATTATACTATAAGAAAATAGGAAAAAAAGAAAAGATAATAATAACAGAAGAATTCAGCTTGAAAATCATAAAAAATGTACATGATTATTTCTGTCATTTAGGACCACAACAGATGGAAAGCAAGATTAAACCGTTTTTTACCGCGAAAAATTTAACAAATAATATTAAAAAGATTTGTGACAACTGTAAAATCTGTATTAAAAATAAATCTAGAGTGAAATATAAACTTGGATTGATGTCGCACTTAGGTCCTGCAACAAACCCATTTGAAATAGTATCTATTGACACCATTGGTGGATTTGGTGGTTCCCGTTCTACAAAAACATATCTACACTTACTTGTGGATCATTTTACTAGGTATGCCTATATTTTGACTTCTAAAACTCAAGGTTCTCATGACTTTATAAAGCTGGTGAAAGCGGTAAACCAGGGTAATAAAATTGGAATGATTTTGTCAGATCAATACCCAGGCATAAATTCAACGGAATTCAAAAACTTTTTAGATAAAGAAAACATACCGATTATCTTTACGGCAGTCAATGCGCCATTTTCAAACGGTTTGAATGAGAGACTAAATCAGACGATAGTTAACAAAATAAGATGTAAAATAAATGAGAGAAACAATAAATTAGCCTGGACTACTATCGCTCACGAATGTACACAAAGGTATAACGAGACTGAACATACGGTGACCGGATTTTCTCCGAAATACTTATTGGAAGGGAAATCAGTTGATATTCTACCAAATGAACTAAAACAGGAAAAAACATATAATGAATTACTACAGGATAGAAAAATCGCATTAGAAAACACTATAAAGTCACACAATTATAATAAAAAACAATTCGATAAAAATAGAAAAAAGTGTGAAATCAAGGTAGGAGACTCAGTTTACGTAGAAAATGGAAATCGATTAAATAGAAAAAAGTTACATGAATTAAAAATAGGTCCGTATAAAGTTTTACAAAAGTTATCAAATTCTATTTACAGAATAGACACAGGCCATAAAAAATCTGAATCAAATCTGTTCCATGTAACCAAACTTATCCCGCTGATAGAATTGTTGTAATAACTGTGACATAAATGTATACATATATACTTAACTACTTTCTGTGGGGGGGGGGGAGATGTAAATGAAGAGGTGTGTGTCACTTCATTTATGGTTATTGCTGCGCTTACTTTAATGCCTTTGTCTTTATTATCAGTGACAGTTGATGACAGCTGTCAGATCTGTGGCTAAGCGGCTTGTCAGAAAAGTGCAAGTAATACTATTAAGAATATAAATACTTGAGACAAAGAGACAATATAATTAGTGGAATAATAGCTTTAATGTTGTTTCTCTTTTCAGGTAAGAAATACTATTTAGTTAAGTTCTGTAAACACAAGTTGATTTATATGTGCTAAGTATAACTGTGTAGTATTAGTGAATAATAAAACTCATCTCTTTTCAGAGCAACTCAATTTAGTTTTTATTTCACCGCTGAAAATAAACTGTGTGGAATACACATTATATACATTTAACAGCTGACTCATTTATGGCGTACAAACACGACAACAAAGTTACACTAATCGAATACAGGACGTATCAGTATATGTATTTCATTATACGATACGACTTTTTGAAAGATAATTTCTGAATTTCATTCCTGGCGTGCTGAAACGACATTATTGAACCAATCAACAGTAATCGTCTGCTGCATGCGATGGATGGATGGATGAATGGATGGACGGACGGACGGACGGACGGACAGACGGACTGGATGGACGGATGGACGGGATGGACGGGATGGACGGGATGGACAGGATGGACGGGATGGTCAGGATGGACGGATGGACGGATGGACGGGATGGACGGGATGGACGGAATGGACGGATGGACGGGATGGATGGACGGATGGACGGAATGGACGGGATGGACGGGTTGGACGGGATAGACGGGTTGGACGGGATGGACGGGATGGACGGGTTGGACTGGATGGACAGGATGGACGGGATGGGCGGGACGGATGGACGGGATGGACGGAATGGACGGGATGGCCGGAATGGACGGGATGGACGGGTTGGACGGGATGGACAGAATGGACGGATGGGCGTATGGACGGGATGGACAGGATGGACGGATGGACGGGATGGACGGGATGGACGGAATGGACGGATGGACGGGATGGATGGACGGAATGGACGGGATGGACGGGATAGACGGGATGGACGGAATGGACGGATGGGCAGATGGACGGGATGGACAGGATGGACGGGATGGACGGGATGGACGGGACGGATGGACGGATGGACGGGATGGACGGGATGGACGGGATTGACGGGATGGATGGATGGACGGGATAGACGGGATAGATGGACGGATGGACGGATGGTCGGATGGACGGGATGGACGGGATGGACAGGATGGACGGGATGGACGGGATGGATGGATGGATGATTATGATGATGATGATGATAATGATTTCCTCGCATTAGTCGTGAAAAGCACAATGTTTAGTCTCGGCCAAAAGTGCAATAGATGGACTCGTACTTTCGAGGGCCTCCGCTACGCGTCGGCCCTCAAACAAACTCGTCCATCTATTGCTTACTTTCCAGCCTCTACAACAATGTACTATTACAAACAAAAACAAAACTAGGACCGATCACTATTGTATGGGAAAAGCGTCGATATTTATATACGTTTATCGATGCAGGAACCAGTGCCAGTCATTAAATTTTGTCCCGTAAAATCCTATATCTGCTGATAACCAATTTAAGTTGGCCTATCATCTGATTTCGGTTACGTCGAATTCCGGGACACCCTGTATAGAGCACCTACAGAACCGCGGCCCGAGCGTGGAGATTTGAGCATGAAAATACATAATCACTTTACATGGCGCGTCGTGCATTTTCGACCGCGCAGACACGAACTATTCCGATAGCAGCCGAAGGCCCGATTCAAATTTTAAATCAGTCTTATGTCACAAAGTGCAAATTACAGTTATCCGTCTTTCACTTGGAAGTATGGCGGCTGACTGACATGCCACGCAACGCGCGCTAACATGACGGCAGCAACCCACCAATAGCGGCACAGGAAAAAGACGCGCCATGCGTGGAGTAATCCGATTGGCCAATGGCATTTCCTGCGCTTCAAAACGCGTATTCTCCGCAGGTATAGTCGACCAAGTAAGTGCTTTACCATTTTTTGTGACAGTTCCTACATCAGAATAAAAATAATAAGGCTGATTGTCACATTGACTTGAAATTGAGTGAAAATAGCCTTTGATGTCTTAAGTCATACAACTGACATTGAACTTCAGGGTGGTAAAGGAGTTTCTTGGTCGACTATACATATCAGTGAGCTACAATAGTAGTGTTACTACTGTACAGAATAGATGTAGTATTGTAGAGTTGCATGTAGCCTCTAGTTCCCGTACGTTACCTGGGTGAGGCAGCGGCGACAGACGGAGCGGCTGGTGATGTGGCGGCACGGCCAGATGTGGCGCCGCGCCCACGCCCGGCAGCGGGGAACCGCCCATTTGTTGCTACGACACAAAACACATAACATAAAGCCACGGAAGAAAAGTTGAAGACACACGATCGGTGAGATTGACTTTCCGCGTAAAATTAGGTTTATCAACGCTAACAACGGATATATGCATCACAAAGTACCTACGGTCGGCCTCAGAAGTCGCTGAACACTTTAGTATAACACAGTAAAAGAAATAGTGCGCGTAGATTATCACAGATATTTATATCTATTTTTTATTTTATTTCTATTCTTAACTTTATCTATAAATTATTTAATCTCTATCAAATTGACAATTTTATTTGACTTTCCCAAGTTCGTCCTCCTATCGTTGTTTTCAATCCTTTACATTTGGATTATTGGAGAACTTGGGATTTTTATTGAGACCTAACCTAACCCTTAAATCTACAGGCGGTCAAATATCCTTAAATTATTCTAATTTCTATCCTACTGCTAAGTTAAACGTCCGCGCGTTAGCGACCTATGGTTTTCTTCGCGGAAGAAATGTTCCACCCAGTTAAATAGTTATCAAACTTGGTTATCTGTGGAATAAAAGTTCGTGGCTTGTTCGTGCATTTTTTTTTTGTGTCACCAATAAAACGTTTTCTTACCTGTCTCTGTTGTTGGTGCAGCCGCAGTATAGTGAGTAGCACCTCTCTATGTCGCGATTGCAGTCCCGGGTTGCCGAGCTGCTGCATCAGATGTTGCACCGTGATCTCGCCCGCTTTCAACCCTGGAAACATTAAGAATAGCAGCACTTTCAGTGAGCTTCTTCTAAGGCGCAAGCCACACAGAAGAGTTCCCCCTTGGTTCTTACTGAATGTATAGAAGCTTCGAGATCCAATGCAGACAGAAGAGACGGGGCGGAGACGCGGCCTGCGAACAAATGACGCGGAATGCGACGCGCCCCGTCCCACGTCTCTTCTGTGTGGCTTGCGCTTACATTATGGAAGAAATCTGAATTAAATGATTATTGTTATTACGAGGGGCGTTCAATATAAAGTGAGAATGAGATGCAAACTCTTTCAATATTAGGAAATTAAATACTGGCCGGTAAAGCTAATCTATCTAGCTGATTGCTATGAAAAAAAAAACTAACTGTCTTTTGTTTAAAAAAAAAAATACGGTAATTTCTTTGCAATGCTATTGAGTACGTTAGCGAAAATGGAGAAAATTTAACTGCGCGCCGTTATCAAATACTTGTGTTTGAAAAATTTTTCTACGGACCAAGTCAATTTAGATTTGCGGGACACTTTAGGGTCTAATGCTTCTCCGTATTCGACAGTCGCACGTTGGTGCGCCGAATTTAGACGTGGAAGAACATCGACAATGGACGATCCCCGCTCCGGACGCCCTACTACAGCAGTAACTGAAGAAATTGTGAAAAAAGTTGAAAACTCAGTTTTGGCGGATCGTCGTGTCACGGTTCGTTTTATTGCTGAAAATGTAAAGATTTCAACGGGGAGCGTGCATAATATTTTACATGAACGCTTGGGTATGAAAAAGGTATCTGCGCGTTGGGTACCAAGAATGCTTACTGACACGCAAAAACAAACTAGAGTCGAGATTTGTCAAGAAGCTTTGGACCTGATACAGCAAGACCGGGAACTTTTTTTGGCGCGATTTATAACAATGGACGAAACATGCCTCCATCATTACGACCCTGAAACAAAACTGCAGTCTATGACATGGAAAAGGCCATCATCTCCAACTCCGAAGAAATTCAAGGTGAGCCCATCTGCCGGTAAGGCCATGGGCTCTGTTTTTTGAGATGGTAAAGGGGTATTAATGATTGAGTATCTCGAGCATGGAGCCACTATTACGGGCACATTATACGCCAAACAAATAGAAACATTGCGCAATGAGATCCGCGAAAAACGGCGAGGTAAACTCTCGAAAGTTGTGCTGTTCCACCAGGACAATGCCCCGGCACACAAGTCCGCCGTTGCAATGGCTGCAATTCGTGATGCTGGGTTCGATATCCTTAAGCATCCTCCGTATTCACCAGATCTCGCTCCCAGTGATTTCTACCTATTTCCGAGATTGAAACAATACCTGAGAGGCCAGAAATTTGAAGACGACGACGCGGTAGTCGCTGCAATACAAGATTTATTAGGTACTCAAGATGAGACCTTTTTTAAAAATAGAATTTTAAGTTTAGAAAAAAGATATACTAAAAGTATTATGCTAAAAGGTGACTATGTCGAAAAATAAAATGACATTTAGTAAAAGTTGTTTATAACATACTCATTCTCACTTTTTATTGAACGCCCCTAGTAAGTCGCTCCACTCTTGTTTGCCCAATTTACACGCGCGCGAGTGACTAGTTTTCGGATAAATGAAATTAGAGTAAACGAGTCTCGAAGAAACATTGGTATAACTTGGCCTGTCGTCAGGCACCAGGGCCCAATTGCATATCAAAGTACAACTTATATTACAAGCGGAACTCCCTTTCTAGTAAATATAACCAAGGATGATATAGACTGGATTGGCAGTCGCGTAGTCGCGTAGTACGGATCGGCCGCGGTTTTTGTAGTTCGATTATTAAATCTACATGGAGCTGAAATATAGCCAGAGGCTTTGAAGGCAAAACAATAAGACTACAGATGTTTCATATTACTACAAATGTATTATTTTTCAAAAATATTGCATAATAATACATTTGCAGTGATATGAAATATCTGTAGTCTTATTGTTTTGCCTTCAAAGCCTCTGGCTATATTTCAACGCCATCTAGATTTAATAATCGAACTACCAAAACCGCGGCCGATCCGTACTATGGCGACTGCCAATCCAGTCTACATCATCCTTGATATAACTGAAACGAGAGTTCCGCCTGTAATGTTAGTTGTAATTTGTTATGCAATTGGGGATGTCTATTTTTTTGCAATGTATAGAAAATCGAAAACCATTTCGAGATAAATGCTTTTTAAATCGTTTTCTGTAGTTATTGAATTTTAATATTATGTAATGAATTTATTATATAACAAATAAGCAATGACCTTCATTTGACATTGGTGTAAATTGCGTGACCGGTTCAAGTCGTACTTTATTCTGTGTGGTTAGAATTCTTCACAATTTACGCGTGGATTATACTACGGAGTTTGATTTGGACCCGCTGTCTGACATCTAGCACTTTGTCAGTGCCAGTAAAGTGACACAGTGTATAGTGTACCACTACGCAAAGAATAATTAAAGGGGTTGCCTTATCGTACGCATTTAGATAGATTTAGAAGTTGGGCATTGTGGGAGCCCTCAATTATAATCTGACGTCATCAACTAAAATAGTTTCAATAATTAATTTTGAAAAAAGTAGAGAACTAAATGACAAAATATTGACACCAGTTTCTTATAATTGACTTTTCTACACGAAATAAATATAAAAACCACTGGTAATTTTTTTTAGACATTCCCAATTGGGCCCAGGTTATCGTCAAGTTTGGGCACATCCTGTGCAGGCTGCGAATGAATGGTTCATACCGTGTATGATGGCCTGAGCCTCGGGCCGCTGCAAGAGCTCGCGGTCGGCGGGCGAGGGCCCGGGCGCCGGCGTCGGCGGCAACATCTCGTTCGCCTGCTGCTGCTGATGCTGGAAACAAACACACATACATTACATTGTTATACATACTTAGATCTTACTAAGATGCAGAGCCCGTACATTTGATGCCGATGTTGTCACGCCGCGTACAGAATGATTGCATTTTGTGCAGTTGTGATGATCAATCATCAATCATTAAACATTGTATTGAAGATAGTAGTGTTTTGACTTTTTCTATATTGATCGAGGGCTTTTGAAAGTAATTTCCAACACCTTTAGAAATACGCTCGTTTTTAGGGTTCCGTAGTCAACTAAGAACCCTTATAGTTTCGCCATGTCTGTCCGTCTGTCTGTCTGTCTGTCCGCGGCTAAGCTCAGAGACTGTTAGTACTAGAAAGCTGTAATTTGGCATCAATATATATATCAGTCACGCCGACAAAGTGATTGAATAAAAAAAAGTAAAAAAATTTTTTTAGGGTACCTCCCATAGTCGTAAAGTGGGGATGATTTTTTTTTTCTCGGCTAACCCTATAGTATGGGGTATCGTTGGATAGGTCTTTTAAAATCATTGCGGGGTTGCTAACATGATTTTTCTATTCAGTGATCTGTTTGCGAAATATTCAACTTTAAAGTGAAAATTTTCATTAAAATCGGCCGTCCCCCCCCCTCTAAAATCTAAACTGTTGGGCGGAAAAATTTGAAAAAATTCAGTAGGGTAGTAAATATATCAAATTTACTACGAAAATTATAGCGGCTAAGATTGCTTGGAAATTATTTGTAGTTTAAGAGTAAATAGTAGCCTAAGGTATAAAACATACCTAAACTTGGATGATTCCGTACACATACGAAATCCTTAGAAAAATATTACTTGATTTTTTCGTAATGGCTACGGAACCCTACCTTGGGCGTGTCCGACACGCTCTTGGCCGATTTTTATTTTTCAATTGAAACGGTTTTTTCGAAATAAGGTTGCGAAAGTGAACACAGCGTAATAATAATAATGGTCTTAGAACATAAATGTTATAAAAAAATCTATTCGATGAAGTGCCTGACTTAGTCGTTATTCGAAAATAATAGTTATCCGTTATGCGTGGGAATTAATGGAAGAATGATAACGTGCTTCGAGTTATAGAGGAATTCTGTTTTCTATCTACGTAATTATTGAAATGTGGTAACAATACCATTTACTAAAATGTATGTATAAAAAGAAAACAAATAGTTTAATTTACGTTTCACGTATCAAGTAGGCATTAATTATTCCACATGTGAATACAATTAAAATGATTGACGACTAATGTTTAATAATTACAATAAAACTATTTGGGATCGTCCTATATGCAGCGGCGTGACGTCAAATTGATGTCATCGGCATGAAAAGTACTGGCCCTGCTAATATGGCTCGTTTTACGCTCTTGTAGTACAATCTAGTAGTCTCACCTGTTGCACTTGCAGCAGTTTGTAGAGCAGCTCCTGCGGGATGTGCGGCGGCGGCGGCTTCTGCGGCTGCTGCTGTTCCATACTCTTGTTCAACATCTGACACACAACATAACGTTTAATAAATTGGGAGTGTCTAAAAAAATACCATTTTAAATTGTATTGAAAAGTCAACTATATGAAACTAATTTCAATATTTTTTCATTAGTTAACTATTTTTTTTTTCAAAATTAAGCTACAATAGAGTAATATTTAAATACTGTATAGATTCAGGCGTTACTTTGCGGAGGTCCATGTATAAAATAAATGGAATACGGTCCTGACCGTCGTAGGGTCGTCGTAGGGTCAACAACCGCTTCGGAGAGAAGCGAAACACGTGTCCGGGATTTTGTTTATGGTTGTGGTGGTGGTGGTGGTAGTTTGAATTTTATAATTCGAATTTTACGATATGAGAGTAGATAAAAGCATTTATCTCGAAATGGTTTTCGATTTACTATAATACACTACAAAAAAAATAGACAACCCGGATTGTGGTGGTAGATTCTTCGACGCTCACAAGAGCTTCAATTTAAGCCTAAACTGAATAAAACAATTTGAATTTGAAATTGGACAAGTTTAACTGAACTATGAAATCGGTGCTTTCAAGAAAAGGGTTTATACTTACGAGGGGCGTTCAATATAAAGTGAGAATGAGATGCAAACTCTTTTAACATTACGAAATTAAATACTGGCCGGTAAAGCTAATCTATCTAGCTGATTGCTATGAAAAAAAAAACTAACTGTCTTTTGTTTAAAAAAAATATACGGTAATTTCTTTGCAATGCTATTGAGTACGTTAGCGAAAATGGAGAAAATTGAACTGCGCGCCGTTATCAAATACTTGTATTTGAAAAATTTTTCTACGGACCAAGTCAATTTGGATTTGCGGGACACTTTAGGGTCTAATGCTCCTCCGTATTCGACAGTCGCACGTTGGTGCGCCGAATTTAGACGTGGAAGAACATCGACAATGGACGACCCCCGCTCCGGACGCCCTACTACAGCAGTAACTGAAGAAATTGTAAAAAAAGTCGAAAACTCAGTTTTGGCGGATCGTCGTGTCACAGTTCGTTTTATTGCTGAAAATGTAAAGATTTCAACGGGAAGCGTGCATAATATTTTACATGAACGCTTGGGTATGAAAAAGGTATCTGCGCGTTGGGTACCAAGAATGCTTACTGACACGCAAAAACAATCTAGACTAGAGATTTGTCAAGAAGCTTTGAACCTGATGCAGCAAGACCGGGAACTTTTTTTTGGCGCGATTTATAACAATGGACGAAACATGGCTCCATCATTACGACCCTGAAACGAAACTGCAGTCTATGACATGGAAAAGGCCATCATCTCCAACTCCGAAGAAATTCAAGGTGAGCCCATCTGCCGGTAAGGCCATGGGCTCTGTTTTTTGGGATAGTAAAGGGGTATTAATGATTGAGTATCTCGAGCATGGAGCCACTATTACGGGCACTTTATACGCCAAACAAATAGCAACATTGCGCAATGAGATCTGTGAAAAACGGCGAGGTAAACTCTCGAAAGTTGTGCTGTTCCACCAGGACAATGCCCCGGCACACAAGTCCGCCGTTGCAATGGCTGCAATTCGTGATGCTGGGTTCGATATCCTTAAGCATCCTCCGTATTCACCAGATCTCGCTCCCAGTGATTTCTACCTATTTCCGAGATTGAAACAATACCTGAGTAGTGAGTAGTAGTCGGTAGTCGCTGCAGTACAAGATTTTTTAAGTACTCAAGATGAGACCTTTTTTAAAAATGGAATTTTAAGTTTAGAAAAAAGATATACTAAGTGTATTATGCTAAAAGGTGACTATGTCGAAAAATAAAATGACATTTAGTAAAAGTTGTTTATAACATACTCATTCTCACTTTTTATTGAACGCCCCTAGTAGTTTACTTTAGAGGCCGGCAACAGATTGGCGACTCTCTTTGAGTTGTTGATATTTATAACCCGCTTGCTCGTTTGCCGTTAAAAAAAAATATTTTTTCTCCTTTTCACAATAAAAAAAAAACACCTGTGAATATTCGAGTTACCTGTAGCAGACTCATGGGCTGAGGCGGTGGCGCGCGCTGCGGCGGCTCCGCGGCCGCCGGGACCGCGTGCCCGCCCGACACTTGCGCCAACTGTTCACACGACACCTTATTTATTTATTTTTCTCAAACATGCTATGAAATATTGACGTTATGCTCCTTATAATAGGCCGCGAAGTATCACGTTGCAGGTGCGGCTAGACGAGAGGTCGTCAATGGAATTTCATACAACATCGCTGGCCTAAGCCGGCAAAGTGATCTTTTTAATTGCCATTCCACACGGAGTGATAGGGCATCATGGCGTTCAGCCATTAAAAAAAAACTATCAGCAATAATTGCATTTTGGTTAATTATGACATTACACCTATTAAAAATACTACTATCTGAACTACATATCTCGTTCTCTATTAAATCCGAGTTGGAAATAAAATTAAATAAATAGTAATAAAACTAATAAATGTGTTAGTTATATTTTTTTATCTAGTTTACTTATAATTTCTCTAGAAATAAACCTTTGATTTTTTTTGGGTTTTTTATTTATTTATTTCATTACATGTTTGAGAAAAGCTCTATACAAGCCTCTGCCGCGAACAGGGATTGTCGGCCTCGTATATCTAGATGGCCTCGTTGACACTCTGCCATCTATAACTACTCGGCCGGCAATCCGCTATTTCGCGGCCTTTGCAGTAATGTACCTACTATTTTCCAAACATCCAATGAACTATTGATGTTATGTTCCTTATAATATTGTAATTGTTTTTATAGATAATGGTACGGAACCCTTCGTGCGCGAGTCCGTCTCGCACTTGGCCGGTTTTAATTTCCATTCCACATAAATTTGTGATCTGTTTGGCGAGCCTTGGGGGAGGCCTAAGCTCAGCAGTGGTCGTCTTTCAGCTGAAATGACGATGATTACAAAGTGAGGTGTGTGTGTGTGTGTGTGTGTGTGTGTGTGTGTGTGTGTGTGTGTGTGTGTGTGTGTGTGTGTGTGTACTCACGAGTCGTTTGAACGCGGACAGGTCGTGGTCAGGGTGAGGGGCGGGCTGCGGGGGCCGCAGTCTCGCCTCCAGCTCTTCCAAGCTGTGGATCTTGCCTCCGCCGCCCACGTTGTTCATCTCTGAACAAAGCGACTCAATGAGATTCATAGGAAAACTGTGCTTGTAATTGACAAGATTTCATATTTCTAAGACTATAATTTGATTCGCTCACTGTATTCTGCTTGGAAAGAGAAAAACGCTGATAGTTTTAAATTTTCACTAGGATTATTAATTAATTTATATATTTTTTAAAATGTGCTTATTCTAAAAGGGCGTAACTCCAAAACTAGCACACAATAGATCCATCCATCGTCTAGTACCCATAGTACAAGCTTTGCTTAGTTTGGGACTAGGTCGATTTGTGTAAGATTGTCCCCTAATATTTATTTATTTATATTTATTTTATTTTTTATTTTAAAAACGAGCGAGAGTTTGACTGTTTGAATTTCTAAATCTAGAAAATACGAAGTTATATCGTGTTCCATCAGTGGCGGAGTTCTAAACTACGATTTTTAATTTCGTGGAATTCTGACATTTCTTAGTGTTACCAGGCAAAAATATTTCCCGAAAATTTAAACGAGATAAAACAAAAACTTATTTCCATACAGAGCACAAATTCCTTACTATACACATTAAAATTTGACATAATGTATTGAATCATTAATTAATACGTAGTTAAAATAATTTTTCTCAAACATGCTATGAAATATTGACGTTATGTTCCTTATAATACGCCACGAACTGTCACGTTGCAGGTGCGGCTAGACGAGAGGTCAATAATGGAATTTCATACAACATTGCTGGCCAAGGCCAGCAAAGTGATCGTCTATTGTTTTATGTGACACAGCACCATGACGTTTAATAGGTCGACGTGGTCGACGTGGATGGATGGATGGACGGACGGACGGACGGACGGACGGACGGACGGACGGACGGAGGGATGGATGGATGTTGATGGATGGATGGATGTTGATGGATGTTGGTTGATGGATGTTGATGGATGTTGGTTGATGGATGTTGATGGATGTTGATGGATGTTGGTTGATGGGTGTTGATGGATATTGGTTGATGGATGTTGATGGATGTTGGTTAATGGATGTTGATGGATGTTGATGGATGTTGATGGTTGTTGATGGATGTTGATGGATGTTGATGGATGTTGGTTAATGGATGTTGATGGATGTTGATGGATGTTGATGGATGTTGATGGATGTTGGTTGATGGTTGTTGATGGATGTTAATGGATGTTGATGGATGTTGGTTGATGGATGTTGATGTATGTTGATGGATGTTGATGGATGTTGATGATGTTGTTGGTGATGGTGATGGTGATATGGTGATGGTGATGATGATGGCGGTGATGATGGTGGTGACGATGATGATGCATGTTTGAGAAAAACTCTATACAAGCCTTGGCCACGAACAGGGATTGCCGGCCTCGTATCTCTAGATGGCCTCGTTAACACTCGGCCATCTATAACTACTCGGCCGGCAATCCCCTATTTCGCGGCCGCTGCAGTAATGTACTATTTGATCTAACCGTTTAGACGTAATAAATTATCCCTTTCATGAGTAAAAAATAAATTCTCTCTGGTATCATTGATATATTTCCTAGTTTTTGTTTTATCTCGTTTAAATTTTCGGGAAATATTTTTGCCTGGTAACACTAAGAAATGTCAGAATTCCACGAAATTAAAAATCGTAGTTTAGACAAGTGATCAGCGAGAGAGAGGGGTCTCGTACCGGGTCGGGGGTCGGGGTTGTTGGTGTTAGCGTTGGCGCGACGCAGCAGGTCGAGCAGCGACGGCGGCGGCGCGGCGCGCGGCGCGGCCGGCGAGATCGGCGCGAACACGTGCGCCGGCGCAGCGCCCGCGCCCGCGCCCGCTCCCGCTCCCGCTCCGCCCATGCCCGCCGGCTCTCGCGTCGACTTGTCCAGATCTACAAACAAATTTACTTGAATCAAATTGAATAGGGATGTTGACACCATCAATCAACTGACGTACTTTTTATGAGCTGTCAAAACACAACTCTCCCATAGAATTGAATATTTCCTGTTTTTAGAAGTGCTCGCCAAAATGGTAAAATAAACACAAGACCATACAAAACAGCACTACTTGCCAAAAGCGTAGTCGGCATGGCATCCAAGATCTACAACAAGCTTCCGAAGAATATACTGATGACCGAGGATGTTCATGATTTTAAAAAACAACTTTTTAACTTTTTGGCAGATAAAGCTTTCTATTCATTGGATGAGTATATGCGTGATAGTTTAACAGCTTTTTAGACTATAAGTATATTGATTTGTGCATGACTGAATGTGAATATTCATATTTGTATGCCCTTGGGCGCAGCATAGTGATACAAGTCTATGATCATTGTAACATCTATTTAACCTATGTTTGACAAATAAATTATTTGTATTTGTATTTGTTAGAGTTTGAATGGCAATAGCAACCTATGACGTCACTTGTTCGCCAACACTATCAACTACTATTTTATTTGTTTTAAAGCAACAAAAAATCTAATTTTGCAGTTAATCGAAAATTAATCAGGTTTTCAGGGTTAAAATAAAACGTTTTTTTACTGGAGTCGTGTGTAAATAATTCAAAGTATTTTTTAATGGCGTCAACATCCCTATGCGGGATAACAGGAACACATCATCATCATCACCATCATCAACATCCCTATTAGGGTAATTTTCAAATTTTGCGCAGAACACTGTTACTGTTTGTATGGAGCTACCGCTCTGTTACCATGCATTATAACAAATATTACATAAATACCAAGCATCTTTTTCAATTCCTGTAATTAATAGTTATCTGTTATTTAAAGGTGATGGCATATCATCAATAATTTTACCTAATAACCGCGGAGTATAGACAGTGTAAACGGAAATAACTTTTTTTAGGTTGGAACAATTTTACCTGCACAAAATTCAAAAATTGCCCTTTAATTAGGTTTGACCTACCTAGTGATTTTTTTAAACAGATGAATAATTATCAGGAATTATCACGGATATTAAATTCCCTGTTTTAAAGCTAAAGTCTAGTATAATCTAAAAGTATGTAAAAAACTAATTATAAACAGTATGGGGTTTAGATTTGTACCAAATGTGTGTAAATGCATGTTTTTCCTAACTCTCCCCCCCCCCCCCCCCATCAAAGACTTCCCAAAAGCAGTAATTAATGTGTTACTCACCATCAACCATGTTGTTAAGTAGCCGCTCGTAGTGGCGAGAGTCGTTGGTAGGGCTCTCGCGACGGAACCACCGGCTGAACCGGCTACCGCCTTCGGTTTCCCCACCACCATTCTAAAAACATAATGACAACTAAAAACAACAAACTAATGATACCAATCAACTGACATGACATACTTTTAATGAGCTGTCAAAACCCGGTTCTCATCTAGATTTTGTATAGAAATGACGTCACTTCTGTTGGACTATTTCCACCAAACGGACGGCGTCTGATCGGAACGGAAAGAATTTTACGACCTTTAAACGATACTGTACGCTTAGTATAAGTTTTCCTTCACTTCAATACTTCTCGATCGCGTTTACGTAAAAATTTCAATTCTATGGAAACATGGGAGCGCGCGCGCGGTGACGCTGTCCATGTTTCCCTAGTAATTGAATTTTTAACGTAAACGCGATCGAGAAGTATTTGGTGAAGTAATAGTACATTACTGCAGCGGCCGCGAAATAGGGGGTTGGCGGCCGAGTAGTTATAGATGGCCGAGTGTTAACGAGGCCATCTAGAGATACGAGGCCGGCAATCCCTGTTCGTGGCTAAGGCTTGTATAGAGTTTTTCTCAAACATGCATCATCATCATCACCACCATCATCACCGCCATCATCATCACCATCACCATCACCATCACCAACAACATCATCAACATCCATCAACATCCATCAACATCCGTCAACATCCATGAACAAGAACATCCATCAACATCCATCCATCCATCCATCCATCCATCCATCAACATCCATCAACAACCATCAACATCCATCAACATCCATCAACATCCAACAACATCCATCAACATCCATCAACATACATCAACATCCATCAACCAACATCCATCAACATCCATCAACATCCATCAACAACCATCAACCAACCTCCATCAACATCCATCAACATCCATCAACATCCATGAACATCCATTAACCAACATCCATCAACCAACATCCATCAACATCCATCAACATCCATCAACATCCATCAACATCCATCCATCCATCCATCCATCAACATCCATCCATCCCTCCGTCCGTCCGTCCGTCCGTCCGTCCATCCGTCCGTCCATCCATCCATCCACGTCGACCACGTCGACCTATTAAACGTCATGGTGCTGTGTAGGGAATGCAATCCCGATCTCGCGGGATCCCGATCTCGCGAGATCTCGTGTAATTTTTCGGGATCAATCCCGAAGCATAATATGACGAGATCCCGTTCGAGATTGTCGGGATTGGGCGGCAGCAACGCTACACACATCTACTCGGGGCGCGAGCGGTGCGCGATAAACGAGCTTAGATAAATTAGAGTCAGTCATAAAAAAGAAATGAATTTATTTGAGTGTGGAGGAACAAGGGGGAGATTTTTGCAGTTTGCATATAATTGTTTAGTCACGCTGTTGCCAACCAGTGTTGAGTCGGAGAGGGCACTCTCAGCAGCTGGGTACATTGCAACGGACATTAGATGCCGTTTAGCAGTTAGCACTCTTAATACACTTTGATTTTTAAGAAGCTACTTTCAAAATCACCCGTAACTACTTTCTAATCTCCTTGAGTTACTACTTTTTGTTTTGATTATGCTAATTTCCAAAAAAAACTTCAATTATTTCGTTAGTAATATTGAAGAATAAAGGTTTTTGTTTTATTTCAAATAATATTTTATTTTAAATAACCTCACTATCACAAACAAGCAGTTTTCATCGTTTTCAGTCATTTACATTTTTTTTAAACTAGACGAGATCCCGAAAATTCCGGGATCTCGCAGGATTGATATTTCTAATCCCGCGGGATCTCGAATTTGCGATCTCGAGTCGGGATTGCATTCCCTAGTGCTGTGTCACATAAAACAATAGACGATCACTTTGCTGGCCTTGGCCAGCAATGTTGTATGAAATTCCATTATTGACCTCTCGTCTAGCCGCACCTGCAACGTGACAGTTCGTGGCGTATTTTAAGGAACATAACGTCAATATTTCATAGCATGTTTGAGAAAAAACTTATACTAAGCATACTGAATCATAAATACACTCTTATTAAGTCTATATTACCAAGCTGCGCACAACAGCTACGATCGTCACATGTCGCGCAGGACGCCCGCGGTCAAGCTGTTGTGGCCAGCTTGGTAATATAGACTTAAAAACAGTCCACAGATGGTTCAGTATCGTTTAAATATCGTCAAATTCTTTCCGTTCCGATGCGATGCGGGCCGTTTGGTGTACTGTCCTTAAGCCTACTCAATTGGCTGAATATTAATTTGTTTAACAGCTAATTATCTATGTACGCAGTTAATTGAAAATTAATCTGGGGCCGTTTTGTCTAACGCGTGGATGAGCGCTATCGCATCAGTGGCGAAGGCTACTAAGAACCCGATACCCCCCCCCCCCGTGTTGACTAATCTTTCGACGATATTTTTTTTTCTTTTTTTGGTGGCTTAACTTAATTTGTCCTCTATAAGTATTTTTTTTTCTCTTTCATGGACACGAAATTTATTAGATTGTCGTGTATGTTGTGTTAGATAAGTCTAAAAACACCAATTCACCCAACTTGCATTTGTGTATTAACTAATGGTGGCATCTTTATTGGTTAATGTTAGATGTAAGCATATTAGATATAAGATTTAAAAGCGAAAAAGTTTTCCGGGTGCGCCGGTGGGTTCTAATAGTTGTGATGGTTGTTACCGCACGCCACTGTTGGCGTATGTAAAGAATTTCGGGGAAGTCGGTTGGGAGCGACGTGGTTCAATTGTTAGAACACCTGTGTTGGGGCGCATTACCCAGGAGACGTGGGTTCGAATCCCACCGGCGCACCCGGAAAACATTTCGCTTTTAAATCTTAGTTTCGGTAAGCAGACGTAACTGCTAATAAAAATAAATAATATATTACATATAAGTAAAATTGTACCGTTTGTGCCCAAATAAATAAAACATTAAAACATAAACGCTTCTCTTCCATTACTGCACTGGATTGTCTGATCCCTATTAACCCTTTTCCAGGCAAAGTGCATATAGCGACCACATAAATCTACACCAAGATTCGACCTTACTCCCTTTACAATATGGTAGAAAATTAATTGAATTTGTTTAAAGTAAGATCACTCAGAGGGCGACGGAGAGGGCTATACTTGGAGTTTCTCCGCGGGATTGCATTAGAAACGATGAAATCCGCGCAAGAACTAAAGTCACGGACATAGCTCGAAGAATCGCTAAAACTAAGTGGCAGTGGGCAGGGCACATCGCTCGTAGAACTGACAGCCGATGGGACCGAAAGGTTCTAGAGTGGCGTCCGCAGACCGGAAGACGCAGTGTAGGTAGGCCTCCAACAAGATGGAGCGACGACCTGGTGAAGGTGGTGGGAACGCATTGGATGCGGATGGCGCAGGGCCGATCTGTTTGGCGAGCCTTGGGGGCGGCCTATGTTCAGCAGTGGACGTCTTTCGGCTGAAATGATGATGATGATGAAGATTCACTTTTAAATTAATCCTGCATAGGTAAACAATACAAGCGTACCTAAACAGACGGGGCCTGGAAAAGGGTTAAGAGGGTTTATACCTGCTGAGCTGGCAACGTTGCATTTTTTTTAGTGTTTCTCGATTATTCCATAAAAATACAGGGTGACATTTAAGTCGTGAACAGAAATATTTTTTTCAAACTCTAAACAGTTGGTATAAACACTTGCAGGTAGTCCATTGTGAATCTGTTGACTTTAATTTTTCCAAATTAAAATTTGTTAAATTTCATAATTTGTCATAATTTTTGGTCACCCTACGTTTAATTAAAATGCTAACTTATTAATGAGTCAAACCTTAAAGAAGTATAAAGATACTACCGGCTGGAAAGTGGTGATAATGATAAAATAATAATTGACAATGACAATCTGCTACACGTCAAAACATTATCTGCTCGGATTGAAAATTGAACAATTCTGTAAAAATGCCTGCACCTTATCCATATTCCAATATTCAGCGCTTTGATATGGTAACTTTTTATGTACACACAAACAGCACCACTCAAGCACGAGAATCTTTCCGCGAACGGTATCCAGACTCACCAGTGCCGACCCACAACTTTATCCGTCGCATGGTTCAAAACCTCCGAGACTTCGGTCAATTTAGTGTTCCGGCTCATGCACAGGCGTTAGGACGCCAAGTTCAACATCCGCAAAGGCTTTACCGAAGAATTAGAAACTTTTTTAACAGGAACCCACAAGCTAGTACCAGACAAGCTGCAAGACGATTCAGAGTGAGCCAATATTACGTGTGGAGTCTGCTTAACGCATCCGGCCTTCACCCATACCACTTTCAACCAGTGCAGGACCTACTGTTGGCAGACTACTCAAAAAGGGTAGGATTCTGCCAGTGGCTATTGCAGAACCCAGACACAAATGTGCTATGGACAGACGAAGCAACATTCACGAGGATTGGACTGTACAACGTGCACAATGAACATTGGTGGAGTGTAAGAAACCCGCACGTTGTAAGGAAGAATGCTTACCAAGTAAGGTTTAGTGTGAATGTCTGGGCATGTATTGTCAATAATGTGGTGATTGGGCCCTATTTCATCGAAGGTAGGCAAAATGGACAAAACTATCTCAGGTTTTTACGAAATGTCCTCCCAGAATTGCTGACAGACGTCCCGGAAGAATCTTTGACAAACTTGCACTACCAACAAGATGGAGCCCCGGCTCACTTTCTACGAGAAGTTCGCAGTCACTTGGACAATGTGTACCCTGGACGATGGATAGGTCGAAGTGGCCCCGTAGAATGGCCGCCACGTAGCCCGGACTTGACGCCATTAGATTTTTATCTATGGGGTGAAATAAAGAGAAGGGTTTACGAGCATGTATCGAACACAGTGGTAGAGCTTCGCTCAAAGATCGTATCCGCGTTCGAGGTAGTTAAGGCCGATACTTTTGTTTTACAGCGTGTTAAAAACAATCACAGGCGACGGGCACAATTGTGCCTAGATTTAGGAGGCGAGCATTTTGAAAATTTATTGAAATATGTGTAATTAAATTTGTAAATATTTTTACAACAGTTTTTTTTATAACATTGTTTTATTTAACTTATTTTATTAAACGTTCAATAAGGCAAAACGTTTTAACAATTCCATTCTTATCAAGTACTTCTATGTAATGTTTGAAGCACTTGAACCAATTTGACTTCTAAAAAAGTTGCTGATTTGACTCAGAAGGAAACTAGCCAATTGTCACATTTTAGCTATGTCAAATAGCAGACTTTATGTTATGGTGTAGCCATAGCAACGATAGTTTCCGAAGAAGTTGTGATCGCCTATTGGTCAATGAGTTCTTGTTATATCGTGACCGTAGCAACGTCAAAGCCCGGGAAATTACGGTCGGCTAGGGACTTCCGAGTTTTCCCGATGATATCTTCGTACGAGTTCGGTTGTATTCGTTTAATGCGGCGAACCAATTGCAAGTCTAGCAACCGTAACCTAGTGACTGTAGGCCCTAATGACAACCGGTCCGCCTATACGATGCCGGTACTAGCGGACATTGTTACACAGTAACCATAGCAGCGTCAGTTATGATTGGTAAAATGAGTTCGGAAATAGTCGTGATTTCCGATGCTTTGCTACGATTATAACCGAAGTTTACATTGTGATATTGTACATTGACAATGTCAAGTTGTCAAGTCGAAAGTCTTGAGCGAATCACAAAAATAACAAATTACTATGGCTCTAGATTGATTTTACGTTATTGTGAGATGATATTATCATCTGTTTACGTTGCAGCCAGAGGAAAAGTGAACCGAATTATAGCATAGCATAACATAGCACAGGCTTCACTATCCAGCAGCTACGAGCCATCATTGTAAATGATGTGCTACCCAGCCATGCATCTACCAGAACAACAGCTTGCATACTTGCACTGTACAGCTGTTATGCTCGTATCGACAGAAAATTGAGTTTTCTAATTCTTTCAAAGAACGCCCTACTGCCGGCACGAGAACAGCTGTTTGATTTACATAACAGAACGAGAAGACCGGATCTGTACCTTCAAGAACAACTGAAAAAACATACAATTTCCAAAATAGCCATTTCCACATTACCCAGTGTCATTTGTAGTCATTGTTTGGTTGGATACAATAAACATGTTTGTTAAACATGGTTATTTTATTGTTTTTTTTACGTATTTTACGCTTTTTAAACTTATTTCCTAAACCTTAATAAATGTTTCGTTTAATAGTTCCAATAGTTCCATTTTAATCAAGTATTTTGTGTAAATACTTAACGTAATCTTTGACGCAGTCAAGCATCCTTTTGATTGAAGTGTGTGTTTACTTACACACTTATTTAATATCGTAAACAAGTCACGTGGTCTGGGCCGAGTAGGGTGACCAGATGATGATGATAGGTAGGGATTGATATTCTTATTTTGTTTTAATTAATTGAGGGACTGACTAATTGCGATGACCACTAGTGCTCCGTGTTAATCTTGGGCAGCTCTATCGGAAAATGTGGTTTCTGTTCACGACTTAGAAGTCACCCTGTAGAATGAAAATTAAAAATGTTTTGTATACAAATTGTTGTAATATATAAGTTAATGTGTCTACTGCAATAATAATTCGTGATAAGACTTTTATTTTCTTTAAAAACCGTTAGATAATAATTTGTTCGTTTTTAAAGAAAATAAAAGTCTATCACGAATTATTATTGCAGTATACACATTAACTTATATATTAGAACAATTTGTATACAAAACATTTTTAATTTTCATTCAATTTTTATGGAATAATCGAGAAAAACTTACAAAAATGCAACGTTGCCAGCTCAGCAGGTATAAACCCTCTTAATGACAGTATATGAATATACGTACAGTAAGCACGTCTGGGATTGAGTCGAACTTGAGAAACTCGTCGAGATTGAAGTCGGGCTGCTCGCCAGCCGCTTCCTCCGCCTTCGACTCAACGCCCGAGTCCTTGTCCTGTAACAATAGTACATTACGCATTATCAAATGGTAGCATTTTATTTGACAATGACAGAAGTGACAGTTGACTGTGATTTTTCTTCTGTTTCTACTAAGTGGGTGAATAAACTTTTTCGTGTCCCCCCCCTCTCCCCCCTCCCCCCCCTCTCTCTGTTCTCTGTCCCCGGTTGTCCAAGTGACATCTTCATACTGTTTCATAGAAAAATGCTTGGGTTGTCCAGGAGACAAAATTTGTGTAACCATAGCAACAGGTGGCACTAAAAAGTTGATTCACTCGATTAGAACCTCTTCAAAAAACTTTACTTAGCCAATTTCACTTGCGATAAAATGTCATCTTATAGAATACGATTAGTTAAGGTAATTTTAATAACAATTCTGAACAAATTACTGTTTCAGAAATTACTTTATGACAAAAGAAAATTAAAGGAAACGATACATTACGGCATATGAAATTCGAGCAAACTATAGAGAACCAATATTTAACTTTTTTTTTTGTCCTGAGCTGAACTAAGGATGGATTGTGCGAATTTTCCACGGGATAGGGAGCTCTGTAATAGGAGGCTGGTACTTATATTATGTCGTGGCAGTAATTTTTACCCGACTGCAAGGAAAAGGTTATTGTTGTATTGTACTCACGTTGCTAGTATTATTGGTATCTTCGTTCGTCTGAATGGCAGGCTCGGAGTTTGATTCGCTGCGCCACCGCTCGATTCGCTCGGGGCGTTCGTTCCGCTCACTTCGCTCATTTCGCTCGTTGCGCTCGCTTCGTTCGTTCCGATCGCCCCCAGGGGACCGAGCACCCCCGCTGTTATTCCATTTCTAAACACGTAAATGAATGACAATTAACAATGTGGTCACTTAAAATACTAAATTTAGATGTTTTACATAATATTATTTTTTCAACAGTCAATTATTTCGATTCTACGCAACCCCCTCGATTGTTATGTTTTCTTTCACCGAATAGCTCGAGGTGTACTTAATTGCACACAATATTTAAGATAATAAAAAAAATCACGAGGTGCGAGGCCAGGTTCGACCCTGCGATACTCTGCGTGAGAGACCATAAGTTAAACCATTAGGCTACCAAGTCACTACCTCCTCATGCGCAAGCCACACAGAAGAGACGTGGGACGAAGGCGCGTCGCAGTCCGCATCGTTTGTTCGCAGGCCGCGTCTCCGCCCCGTCTCTTCTGTCTGGCTTGGATCGCGACGCTTCTATACATTTAGTATGAAAAGTGATTCAAGGAGCGTCGCACTGTCGCGTGTGGCTTGCGCCTTACATATATGTATTCCGCGGTACAATGTTTAGATTCAAATTTTACCTCGCTATCCTTGCCAGCGCGCTCGGTCGGCCCGTTCTTTTTGATCGGCTCGTCGAAACCTCGCAACTCGATCGTTTCCAGCTGAGATGTCGGCCCTCCACTAAACCTGTTCACGAACATTACAAAGGATAAGCACACCGCCTCACATGACGGACTTTTTATGAGCTGTCAAACACTCCTCCCATAGATTTTGTGTGGAAATTGCTAGGACTGGTATAGTTAAAATTTTATAAACTGGGGGTTTAGGACTGCAGGACACATTTTGGTAAAGAAACATTGTTCTCGTTTGTTGAAGCCTACCGCTAATAACAAATCAGAACAAGTAACAAAAAATGCAAACAAATAGCTACCGTCTTCTCTAAGTTACAAGGTTGAAATTGCAAAAGCTTAACTCATTAAGAAAGGCCTTTCGTCATTGTAAGCGGGACGCAGGTGGATCGTCGGCGTTGTAGTGCGTCCATAATAGAACAAACGCATACAATGTTATCATTACCAGATGAGTTCTGCAGTTCTAAACCCCCAGCTTATAAAATTTTGACTATAAGATCAATTTGCCAGAATCGTTATTTTCTAGTAGCAAATTTTCCATTCGCATTTTTTCCCAGATGCTTTTTTTTTATAGTAGCGTTTTTTCTTAGGTTGGATTGACACAGAAACAGTATCGACGGTGCTCCGCGCAGCGGAGCTCCTTCTTCTGTGGACTTTTGGTCCTTCGATCCTATGCAAACTTGACCTACCTATTTTAAAAGCTTTTTACTAAATCGCAATGTATGTAAGTATTTTCTGTGTCGATTAAAAAACGTGAACTTACCATTCTGGTTCATCCTCTTTCTCAAATCGTCGTTGAGAATAGCGACCACCTGATCTGCGATTGTCTTCCCTGCGGCCAAACAAAATTAAACTTATCATCAACAAGACTAAGCTATCTTTTCTGCGCTACCCGCATCCAAGTGGTTCATGCATCCTTTATCAGATAGTAGATAGTTCTTCGTTGTTATGAAAGATGAATGAGCGATTGACGTGCACAAGACCCGTGGCATCAGGTGATTATGGCCAGCGTTAGCCAGGCTTGCCCACTTCCTTGTACACGGCAGCAAGGCGCAACCACATACTATACTAGAAAGGTTTAGGTACTTAACTAAGGGGGTGTTTCACCACCTTATTGTCAAACTGCTGGTTACGTAACCAATGAATAAACTAAGTACTGGACAAATCTGTCAGCTAGTGTTTTTTCAGTTTCACCACTCCGGTCCTATGCAAACTAAGTTCCACTTAACTAATCGTGGGTTTAACAAAAAGTCGGAATGGCAACGTCGCATTTCACGACCACACGTTCCTGTTCGCACACTTTCGTTCAAAGAGTCACTCATTATTAAATCAAAAGAAGTGGTTAACTATATAATTTTTGAATACATCTATTTTTTTTGCATAAACAAATATGTAACATTATAATTGATCCAAAAACGGTATTTATTCACGATACTTTGTTAACAATAACAAAGAAAAATAAAATCACGTAAAACGAATCGAAAAGTGGCGCCAAACCATTTGACAGATAAACTTTTTTTTAATGGCGACATACAAGTTCACGTAGAACAAACGATTGAGCCACTGAAAAAAAGTTTGTTATTAAAAAATATTACGAAATTTTGGATTTATTTTTACATACTAAAAGTGTACCTACATTTTTTTATTCAAATCTTGATATTTAAATTATTTTATGCAATTTAGCATGACCTCTTTCTTTAAAAAATAAAAAATACTTTGATTTATTTTTCTGAAACCGGCTGAAGGGCTCTCCAACCATGGCCACAAAAAAATAAACTAACTTTATGTGACGGATAAAAATGCTAAATGCCTCCTGATCTGATGGTCAAATTAAGAAACAGTTTGTCCGTCACTTAGCGCTAATCGAGACTGGTGAAACGGAAATTTTAATTCCATCTGTCAAATAAGGTTATGATTAAGCTAATCCGAACTTTAAGAAAAGTGGTGAAACAACCCCTAAATGTAAACAAACTTCAGCTGTCAACAAAAACTAACAGTTATGGCGTCGGGTTAGCCAGCCAAATTCAATAAGTAATTGACTTTCACGCGTCACATTATCGACGTGCTCTTTAGTTTAGTCCTTTGGTTCCCAAAGTGGTCCAGGTGGACCCCCAGGGGTCCACGGGAGACTCGACGGGATTTAGATTTAGTTCCAATCTTCACATTTTTGTTAGTTTTGGGAATATGGTACAAATGTAGCTGCAAGGGGTCCACCGGAAACAGCTAAATTTTGAAAGTGGTCTATAAGAAAAAAAAGTTCGGGAACTAATGGTTTAGTCGCATAATAAATTGACAGCTAAAGTTTGTTTACATTTAGTTAAATACCTAAACCTTTCTAGTATAATACAAATTTAACGATCGTCCTCCTCACCTGTCTCTCGGTTTTTCGTTGTTGAATCGGTCGTCCCTTTCCCTCTTGATGTCAGAGGAGTAGGAGTCACGGGTGAAAGAGCGCCGCTCAAACCTGTCGTAGAATAAGTGCACCTGTTATTATTTTAAACAATTTTTATTTTTACGAAAATGTACCGTTTTTTAAGACTGTGTTATGTTTAGGCCGCGAATTGACAAGATTTCATATTTCTAAGGCTATAATTTGATTCGTTCTCTGTATTCTGTTTGGAAAGAGAAAGACGCTGATAGTATTAAATTTTCACTAGGATTATTAATTAATTTATATATTTTTTTAAGATGTGCTTATTCTAAAAGGGCATAACTCCAAAACTACAACACAATAGATCCATTACTTTTGTCTAGTCTCTATTAAAAAAAGTGATGACGTAAATCTGACGTTGAGGTTGTTATCAAATTTAAAATTATTACATTCTTTTTTCTGGCGAAAAGGGCAAAGGGATTATTATCTATTCTGTGGTACCTACCTAGTATTGGTAAATTCAGATATATTTTTTTAATTTCTTGTATTTTTTTAAATATGGAGCAATAAATTATAGTAATTATTTTTCCGTGTTTATGAGGCAAAACTCTTTCGATTCCTGTAGTAATTTTCAGGTGTTAAAAAAATGAAATCTCGTCAATTGCGGGGCGGGAAGCGACGCGGCGAGCGTTTTTGTGATCATTGCGTGTACTGCTTGGTGACCACTGCGTGGCGAGCGTCACGGCCGCGCAATGAACAGAGAACGAGCTCGCCTCTTCGCTGCCCGTTCACTTCGTGTCCGCGGCCTTACTGTCAATAGCGTAGCGCAGTTTGTGGTGGAGTGAATAAATATCTTTTTACTTTTTTTAGGGGTTCCGTACCCAAAGGGTGTCAACGGGACCCTATTACTGAAACTCCGCTGTATGTCTATCACACGGCTGTATCTCATGAACTATAACACTTGTAAAAAATGGAATAAAATAAATATTTAAGGAGGCTCCCATACAACAAACGTGATTTTTTTGCTCGTTTTTGCTCGATTTTGATAACGGCAACAAGTAGACGCTTGAAATATTCACAGAATATTTAATTATATATGGATTTTAAAAATAAATCATTTAATTAAAATAAAAAAAATATTTAAGGGGGGTTCCCATACAACAAACGTGATTTTTATAGATAACTAGCTGTTGCCCGCGACTCCGTCCGCGAAGAATGGGGGGGGGGATAAAAAATAGCCTACGACCTATTCTCAGACCTACCAAATATAGAGAAAAAAGTTTCATAAAAATCGGCCAAGCCGTTTCGAAGGAGTTCGGTAACAAACACCGTGGCAAGAGATTTTTATATATTAGATTCTACGGAACCCTTCGTGCTCGAGTCCGACCACTTGGCCGGTTTTTTTCTACTGACCTGTCGCCGTTGGCGCGGTGCTCTGCGCGCGGCGGCCGATAGGGCTCACTAGGTCGGTACTCGCCCTCCTCCCAGCCCGTGGCTGGCACATCGCGCACCATAATACGCCCGGAGCCGATGCGCCGACCCGCTGCGCAGAAAAACAAACATTTAGCCTTTGAACGCCACACATCGTTTTTGATTAAAATTGATTCTTATGTGGATGCGGGTAGGTTGAACTATATGTATAGTGCACTCCAAGGCCCCAAGATACAGGCTCTGCCTAGTTTTGGGTGTGCCAGATATTCAACTTGTATATTGCTGAATGCTGATGTATGTTTTGAAAATAAAATTTATTATTATTATAAGAGGGAAATGTCAGCGAACGAAAAAAGCATAGAACGCGAGCTTCCTACAAAATTCCAGTTTAAAACGGGACAATTATTCCAACTACACATGCGCCCTGTAGTACCAATAAGAAATAGCTAAAATATCAGCCGATTTTTTATTACCCAAAACAAATAAACGTGATTGGTCAATTTCAAAGTGAATGGCTGGGATTGTATCCTAGCTCTGACGTTTTATGTGTCTAAAATGGCGGTGACAGTGAGAACGCTTAACTGATGGATGGTTGCATGCAACGAAGAGTCATTTTCGTAGGCTAAATCGTCGTAATTAATTACATTTGTTTTTTAGCTTTATTTTGATTTAAAATATTATCAAACCGCAATCAGAATGGGACTGTCAGAACTGTACTTTCATACATATTTTGACGTAAGCATATAGAATTACTGTCAACTCCAATCCCTTTCTAATCGCGGGCGAATAGTATCATAAGCAGAGGGCGGAATTGCTCATGGCAAAAATCAAACATCAATAGAGTTGGAACGTTGAATTTTATCGATTATCGAATAAACTGAAATTAAATTAGAATCAATAGTCTAGTTAGGATGACCCAGATCAATTGCAATAAATAGAAAAAAAAACATTGTTAGCACTATATTCCTAAACTGTATGTAAACTTATGAAATTGCACTACCTTTTTCGAACAATGTATGTATACAAATTGTTATGTGCGTGCATGAAACCATGTATCTCACCAAATAAAAATTTAAATGTTTAATAGGTATCTTAGGTACCCTTTCATTCAGCAAGAGGTCCTGGGTTCAAATCCCGGTAAGGGCATTTATTTGTGTGATGAGCACGAATATTTGTTCCTGAGTTATGGATGTTTTCTATGTATTTAAGTATTTATTTATCTATATAAGTATGTTTATCCGTTGCTTAGTACCCATAACACAAGCTTTGCTAAGCTTACTTTGGGACTAGGTCAATTGGTGTGAATTGTCCCATGATATTTATTTATTATTTATTTATTCACCTATAAACATTTTGATATACAAAATCTGTTGCAATTAAAAAAATGAAACATATATGTTTACGGCTTTACTTAATATGAAAAGTGATTCCATCTTTTTTTTATGTTTTCCAGAGTGATTAACACACCATTTCACTGCACAATAAGGCATATTTTTTTTATATTTCTGACCACTTCATACAACTGTTACGCTGCACCGCCATGTGCAAACTAAACAGCCGTTTGACACAGTTTTGATGCCCCACCTTCTTTGACACAGTTTAGGTGGTGTCGTTTTGCGATTGTGAAGGGCAGGGTTTTTACCCAAAAAAAAAAAGGCGAACTTTTGAAGAAGTTTTATAATTTGCGAAAGAGGGTAAAAAAGATTTGCCAAAACTGAGAGGACGTGCGGTGTGGGCAAAAGCTGTTATCGACACTGACATTTGCAATGCTGGTAAGCAAAAGGCCTACCGCGCGCGCCCCGGACTCACACCCGCCCCCCGCGGGTCCCCTCGCTTTGACATTGACGGCTACATTTTTGAATAAAAAATAAAAGATAAAAAATGGTTGTTACGTCGCTCACATGCCCCACCCCAGTGCTGTCTCGCAGCACTAATTCTCAACTGGTAGGCGAGCGACGCGTGTGGCAGATCGGGTAAGTACACCAGTCTTGGTTTTTACTTGTACCATCCTGACCCTTCCATCTCTTCCAGGCATGACCTTCTGTATGACTCCCCGTGGCCACACATTGCGGGGTCCGTCAGGATCTGCTAGCAGCACGAGATCTCCCACTTGTAAGGGCCTCGTCTCTGTGTGCCACTTTTTCCGTGGTATCAGGTCAGGTAGGATCTCCTTTACCCATCGTTTCCAATACTGGTCAGCAAGCAGTTGAGATATTCGCCACTGTTTCCTCAAATAGCCCTCAGAGTCATCGTATACGCCGATTTGAGGTAGGTTGGATGAGGACCCCACGAGAAAATGGTTAGGCGTTAGCGTTTCGTTGCTGTTTGGCTCTACAGAGACATGAGTCAATGGGCGACTGTTAACGATGTTTTCAACTTCAGCGAGAAATGTGTTTAATGTTTCCTCTTTTGGTGCTCGCTCCTTCAACATGGCCTTTAGCGAAGTCTTCACACTAGAAATCAGTCTCTCCCACGCCCCTCCCCAATGAGGGCTAGCAGCAGGAATAAAAGTCCATTTAGTTCCGTGATTCATGGCCTCGTTCTTAAGTGTCTCCTCATCCAAATCTTGAATCGATCGCTTGAGCTCTGCGTCGGCTCCTCGAAGATTTGTACCGTTATCTGAGAAGATTTGCTGCGGCCAACCTCGTCTCGCTGCCATACGACGAAGAGCCATAATAAATGAGTCTGACGTGAGTGATCCGACTGTTTCCAAATGAATGGCTCTAACCGTCAGACATGTAAATAAGACGCCGTATCTTTTCTCATGACGTCTTCCAATCGTGACTTGCATGGGACCGAATAAATCAACGCCACAAAATGAGAAGGGTCGCTGATGATGAGCCAGTCTAGCATTCGGTAAGTTTCCCATTCTAGGTATTTCAGGTTTACATTTTTTTATACGGCATATCATACATTTAGACACGACATTTTTCACTGTAGGTCGTATTCTAGTAATCCAGTATTTCTGCTTCAGGTTATTCACTACCAATTCCTGGTTTCCGTGAGCAGCGCTAGTATGGTAAAACTTGACGATTAATCGAGCGGTATGGTCTCGGCCGTCCAGGATAGCTGGTCGCTTCGTCGCCGGCGCTACGTGGTCGGCCGCGTCGATGCGGCCCCCCGCGCGCATTACTCCGTGTTCGTCGAGGAACGGTGACAAGGTAAGTGTTTTACTATCTCTCTGTATATGTTTTCCAAGCTTTAAGTTACTCACTTCTTGTCCAAAGGTTCGAGTCTGCGAGTGTATCAACAACAAATTCTCAGCGTGGTCCATATTAGTTCCAGAGACGTCGTCAGTAAGTTTTCTGCACCGGTTAATAAAGGTAAGTACCGTATGCGTAGATCTAAGCAGCCGTAACCAGGAGGAAAATCTAGTAGGGTCCGGTACAGGTAAGTCAATTTCTTCCTTTTTAATTATACATACGAGTTCTAAATTATTTTTATCAATTTCAGGTTCCAGTGCATCCTTCGGCCAGGTAGGTTCATCACTGAGCAGGAAGTCCGGTCCATATAGCCACTCATTTTGCAGGATAGAAGTGTCATACGTTTCTCTCGTGCCCACGTCGGCAATGTTCAGTTTAGTCGGAACGTATCTCCACTCATTGCTGCGTGTCAGTTCATCGATTTCACCCAGGCGATTGGCTATGTAAGGCTTATATGTTCGACAGTTATTTCTTATCCAGTGCAAGACTGTACTTGAGTCGGTCCAGAATATTTTGCGCTCCGCTCGTAGTTTATGTGCCTTTAATATCGTGTCGGCTAAGCGCGCGGCTAAAACGGCAGCTTGTAGTTCGAGCCGCGGTATCGTAATAGTTTTATTCGGCGCTACTCGACATTTACTGGCTATGAACGTTTTATTCACTTGCGCGTTATTTTTCCAGCGCCAGTAGGCAACCGTGCACATTGTTTTGGATGAAGCGTCGCAAAACACGTGCAGCTCCAGGTTTGTATAGTTCGCGTCGGACGTTAGTTGTGATGTAAGCGGTCCCGAGACGGGCGGCGCGGGCGCAGTGTGCGGCGGCAGCGTATTAGTCTGACTGACGACCGGTTCCGCTCCCGACTCGCTCGCTCCCTTAGCGGCCGCCACATGGTAGTATCTAGGCAGCCGTATGTTATTTAATTCTTGCAAACATTTTATCCATTTACACCACTTGTCATAAATTGTTTCTGGTATTGTATCATCCCACTCGATATTTCTTTGCCAGCATTCTTGTAATATAATTTTTCCATTTATTGTGAATGGTGCCAAAAATCCATAAACGTCGAATATTGACATGACGACTCGTAACATGTCCCTCTTGGTAGGCCGCTGTGTTCCATTTATTAAATTATCAGGTATTTTCTTAAATGAAACGTCGAAGGCTAGGGCGTCTTCACATGGGTACCAGATTAGGCCGAGGGTCCTTTCGCTTCCATATTGTTCCCCAATATTGAACCTTACGGCTGCTTCGCCGAGATCTTCTTTTGGAATAGTATCAAGTACTTGTTTACTATTACACGTCCAGTTACGTACCTCAAAGCCTCCCTGCTGATGTATCATTTTTATTTCTCGTATTGATTGAATGGCTGTTTTCTCATTAGGTAAACTATGTATATAATCGTCCATGTAATGATGATTATATATAGCGTCGCATGCAGCCGGGTAGGCACTTTCAAAACGTTGAGCATTCTTGTTTTTTATGTACTGGGCGATAAATGGCGAACAATTAGCTCCAAATATAAGCGAGGTCATAATGTAGGTTTTCAGAGGTTCATTAGGATTACTTCTGTATAAAAATCTTAGTGCGTTTCGGTCCTCGTTTCTTATTTTTATTCGTAGGAACATGTCTTTGATATCGCCGGTGACCGCTATTCTATGCTCTCGGAATCTTAGCATTATTCCAAATAATGATTTAAGTAGGTCGGGTCCCTTTAGTAGGTAGTCATTAAGTGACACACCATTTGTTTTGGCAGCCGCGTCGTAAACAAGTCGCAATTTTTTCTTATTCGGGTTATCAACACCGAAGTGGGATAAATACCAAGTTCGGTCGGTAACTTCGGTATTGGTCAGCATTTCAGCGTAATCATTGTCAAACAAATGCTGCACACGATCTCTGTATCGCTCGGCGTATTGACTGCATTTTTCCATCTTCCGTTCCACTGCCTTCAGTCGTGACAATGCGTAAGGAAATGAGTCGGGCATTATGCAATTTTTATCCTTCCAGGGAAGTCCCACGTGCCACCTGCCATCGACAAGCGTAGAAGTTCGTTCCAGCAGTTCCAGGGCACGTTCCTCGTCATAATTTGGTCGAGGCTTAGCTCCAACGCCCATGGAGTCGAAAGTAAACGATTGTTTAACTTCGTCATGTATTTCTTGTAGCATGCGGCTGTCGTCGGTGGAGTTATTAGCGACGAACAGGGTCACGTGTGGCGAGCGTGGCACCTGCGCAGGCGCCTTCCCGTGCAAACACCAGCCGAGCGGTGTGCGAGTGGCACACGGCTCTTGAGGGGTACCAGTTACCACTTCCAAAGGCACAATTAAGTGATAATTGTCTTGTCCAATTAAAATTTCGGGCGTTAATTGCCCGTTGTACAAACGATCTTGGAGTCTTGTTAAATGTTCGAAATTCTTGTAGTTAACAAAGTTCATGTTTTGTTTTGGTAAATTAAGTTCGTCAACACTACGGGCACTAATTGTAAACAAACGTCCATCCCGGTTAGACAAGGTTAAGTCGACCAGGTGAGTTTCGCACACTAGTTCAGTATTGTTCCATGCACCGCGCACGCGCATGCACTCGCGGCGTCCGCTCACCCCCACTCGCCCGGCGAGAGCGGAGCTAATCAGTGTGACAGTGGAGCCGTCGTCGAGCAGAGCACTGGTATTAATTACACCGCTGGCACCGTGAATGCTTATAGGCACGACTTTTAGGTAAACATTACAACCAAAGTTCCCGTTCGTATGCGCCACCACTTGAGAGTCCGTTTGTGTTTCGTTTTCGTTCATAATCACATTGTTACTGTTGTTATCACTTTGTCTTTCACTCGGTACGAAATGCAATAAACGGTGATGTTCTTGTTTACAGTCATTAACGTTACACGCGGGCGCCGGACAGTGTTGTCTATCGTGATGCGACAACAAACATTTATAACATAAGCCACTGCGTTTCACATACCGCCAGCGATCTTTTCTTAAGGATTTTTTAAACTTTTTACAGTCTGGTAAATTGTGATTTGATCCGTGACAAAACCGGCACTTTACGTAACTTTGTCCACTTTGTAATAATAATGTTTGTGAGTTATTAGCACTATTGTCGGTATATCTATTATTGTTATCATAATATTTTCGTCTGTAATTGTCTCTTGGTGTATTCAACATCGTTACGCGACACTGTGAGATTTTCACTGCTTCTTCGTGAAGAAATCGAGATAGGAGGTCTAGTCCCGGAGTAGAAGCAGCGACTGCGCTGCCGTGTAGATACCGGTAGTCTGCCCATTTAGACAACAGGATGGTAGGCAGTTTAGATAGCACAACGGTGACCAAACTTGTTTCATGTAGGTATTCTTCGCGACCTAGTGTGCGTACAGCTGCAACGTAGTTTTTAATTTTGTTTGAAAACACAACAATGTCTTTATGATACTCTGGTGACACTGCGTTTAGCTTTTTTATATCTAACATAATCCGGGTTAAAATTTCGTCCGGGTTTCCAAATTGTAGTTCCAGTGTAGATATTAGTGTTTCAGGAGATGTTGCCGTGATGAGTAGTGACATAACTGCATCCCTGGCGGGTCCTCGAAGACATTTTCTGAGGCGCCATAAGTTTTCTGAATCACTAAATTTACACACCCGGGTGGACTCTTCATATGCCATTTTAAATTGTATCCATTCCATTGGATCACCAGCGAATACTGGCAGTTCCTTAGGTGTGCTGATGCGGCTGAGAAGATTCATGCTGTGGGTATTATTGATAGAAGTAGTCACTATATCCTTTAGTGCATCAGCTAATTGTTGAATTGGTCCGTTAGTGCCGGCGTCCAAGGTTGCCGACGGGCGCGTGAAGTCAGTATGTTGTTCCTGCATAGCAACTGGCTCCTGCGTTTCCAATTCGTGCTGGCTGCGGTCTATCCATCTATCAATCATACTCCGTTTGTCGGTTACCGACGGTGGACTGTTATATTCTTCGTTTAGTTCCGCTAGGTCCGCTTCCAAGCGTTTGTCAATGAGTTCCATCTGTATTCGTGCTTTTGCCTCAGCTGCTTCTAGCTGCAGTATCTTCCTACGCGCCTCCACAGAAGATGATGAAGATCTTTTCGATAGTGACAAGCATTTCCGGGCTACGGGCATCTCTGTCTCAGGTACGTGCTCAGTCTTAGGATGTTCGGACTTAACACTTCCGGTTTGTGTTTCGGTGATTAACGGAAATTTCTTGCCGGCTTTTACTTCAACATTCTGCGTATTAATTCCACTAGTTGACGGTAGATTAACTTGCGAGGCTTCAATAGCATCTTTCCTTTCTTGTTCCTTCCGTACTGTACTTCTTGTGTTCACCATCTTATTCACAGGCGGGGTTGAAAAACGTTCAAGATCCGGTTCGAAGACCACTTTTGTGAAGGGCAGGGTTTTTACCCAAAAAAAAAAAGGCGAACTTTTGAAGAAGTTTTATAATTTGCGAAAGAGGGTAAAAAAGATTTGCCAAAACTGAGAGGACGTGCGGTGTGGGCAAAAGCTGTTATCGACACTGACATTTGCAATGCTGGTAAGCAAAAGGCCTACCGCGCGCGCCCCGGACTCACACCCGCCCCCCGCGGGTCCCCTCGCTTTGACATTGACGGCTACATTTTTGAATAAAAAATAAAAGATAAAAAATGGTTGTTACGTCGCTCACAGCGATGCTAGTTGTGCTTCTATGCTTTTTTCGTTCGCTGGGAAATGTGCATAGAAATATTATTAATTATTACCATTACCATTAATTATATTGGTGGATTTTTATCTCGCTCATCGCCAATTTAGAATTTAGATAATGCGAGTTTCTCACACGTTTTGGAGCGAGAATTCGTATGACATTATCGCATCCAATAACATATGCACTTTTCATATTTAATTGAAATAGAGGCAGACTATATCGAAAAATAAAAGAAGTTTTGTAAATGTATGTACTTCTTTTCTTTATTAGGCCGGAAACTTTTGGACCTGCCCCCGTAAATGGGCCTTTAGAGTTGAACGACAACCACTACATTAATCTTTCATCAGTAATTACTAATTAAACACATGTTCAAGGGCTGTTAAAGATTTGTAACACAGTAAAATTATTACAACAAAAATTTTAAACATGAAACTACCGTGAGACTCACTCATAGTGAAAATAAACAGATCACATACGTCTTTGGCAGTTCTTTGTCTTTGGCAGCCGCCGTGACGTGCGACTCCGAGAGGAAGGGCTACGGATTAGCCCGAAACATGTCGAGTTAAACTCGTTTTAAGACGTGAGTGATCCGTTTATTTTCACTACAACAAAAATTCCTGGCTCATCAACGCCCAAACCAAGCCCTTGCGTTTAGAAAGCAGAAAATTTTCAGATGAGTTTTCTTTATTATGGATATGATGAAAAAGGACGGGATAGATAAAAATGTTGGCAACGATTATACAATGGTGTGCAAAGTCTTCAAAGCACGCATCACCTGTATTTGCCGTATCAATATAGGCCTTGTTTAAACAAGTCAAATCGGCCTTAGTTTAGGGAAAAGATGGACGTACTGTCACACGCCTAATAATAATGACTCAATTAGGCGTTCTCGTTTCAAAAATAAACTTTATATAGAAAAAATAAGGTTCAGTTTTGAAATGAGAGCAATTCGAATTAAGTCAGTTTTTTTATCAAGCGTGCGTTGTGTTATCCCTTTCGCTAAACAAGGTCCAATATCCAGTACCATCGATACTATAGTGAGTTTCGAAAGACCGAGAGGCCAGGGTCATGTATCCAATCAAGATAAGCTAATAGCGATGCAGTGAATGACGTTACTGAAAGTTGTCGCTGTCCTAAACATCAGATCTGCAAATGTTTTTAGATTAGACAATTGGGAATGTCTAAAAAAAATTACCAGTGGTTTTTATATTTTTTTTGTATAGAAAAGTCAATTATAAGAAACTAATTTCAATATTTTGTCATTTAGTTCTCTACTTTTTTCAAAATTAATTATTGAAACTATTTTAGTTGATGACGTCAGATTATAATTGAGGGCTCCCACAATGCCAAATTTCTAAATCTATCTAAATGCGTACGATAAGGCAACCCCTTTAATTATTTTTTGAGTAGTGGTACACTATACACTGTGTCATTTACTGGCACTGACAAAGTGCTAGATGTCAGACAGCGGGTCCAAATCAAACTCCGTAGTATAATCCACGCGTAAATTGTGAAGAATCTAACCACACAATAAAGTACGACCGGTCACGCAAAATACACCAATGTCAAATGAAAGTCATTGCTTATTTTTTATTTAATAAATTCATTACGTTATATAAAAAATAATAAGTACAGAAAACGAGTTAGAAAGCATTTATCTCGAAATGGTTTTCGATTTACTATACATTGCAAAAAAATAGACATCCCCAATTAGCACCTAGATTATTTGCAGTTCAGTATAATGCTACACTTACACTAGCCTCGTACTTCGCTTCGTGCGTTGTTTCGTGTCTCGCATGACACCCGATTGAAAACGAGTTTCTGTTGGGTTAGGCTTGTAAAACACACTTTCTCGAAATGTGCACTTATTTTTATGTTATATTAGAGAGGCCAGACAAACGAACTAGTGGGTCACCTGATGTTAAGTGATCACCACTGTCCATAGACACCCGCAGCGCACTTTCTCTAAAGGTGCACTTGTTTAAATGGATCACTTTCTCGGAAGGTGCACTGTCTTAAAAAGTGCACTTCCCAATTGGTACACTTTCTCAGATAGAGCACATTCTCAGAAGGTGCCTTTCCCAAAAAGTACACTTTCTCAAATAGAGCACTAGATTTGGAAAAGTACGTACTATATACTATTCGATAAACGGTAAAAATGCACGAGCATGAAGGATTATCTAAGTACATATGTAGGTAAAAAAAAATGTTAACATCGCCATCATAGCTTAGGATATTATTTATTTTTATTACCAATACGGCTGCTCACCGAATCTAAGATTATTTAAAAGCGAAAAAGTTTTTCGGGTGCGCCGGCGGGATTCGAACCCACGTCTCCCGGGGATGCGCCCCAACCTGGGTGTTCTACCAATTGAACCACGTCGCTCCCAACCGACTTCCCCGAAATTCTTAATCGCTTACATACGCCAACAGTGGTTCAACAGTGGTTGGTTTGGTTGGGTTCGAATCCCGCCGGCGCACCCGAAAAACTTTTTTCGCTTTTAAATAATCATAGCTTAGGATCTTCATCTAAAGAAAACTTTGTGGTGAAGATGACATTTTTGACTAGTGTACAGTCGACTACAAAAAGATCGATACCGCCAAAGTTACAAAGATATGTATACACACCTTTATTGACTTAACATTAAGGTCGTGTATACATATTTTTGTAACTTTGGCCGTATCGATTTTTTTGTAGTCGACTGTACATTTTGGGAAAGTGGGCGTTTTGAGAAAATGTACTTTTTGGAAAAATGCACTTACGGGGAAAGTGCCCTTAATGGGAAAGTGTACATTTTGGGAGTGCACATTTTGCGGAAAGTGCACATTTCGGGAAAGTGTGTTTTACGAGCCTAACCCTTTCTGTTTACAATCTCGTAGTGAGTTCGCATATGTTTTGGAGTCTTGGCTCGTGCTCATAAAACCGCGCCCAAAGAAAGCGCGTCCAGGCAAGATGCGAATGCTCATTCACACGCTTTTTCGTGACTTGCCTCGTGATTCTTCTTGTCATTCGCGGGCGAGTGTGACTAGCTGGGTCCCCACTGAGCGAGCTGCCTCGCGAGGCTAGCGCATGAGGCATAATTCTGGGGCCCTAGTGAAAAAGGGGTTATAGTAAAAATCTTCCCAGGTGAATTTTTCGCTTCGAGCCCTTATCTTACAAAACAACCGGTATCGTCATAGTATTAAGGTTCAAATTTAATGTAATGGCTCGAAGTGAAAAATTCACCTGGGAAGATTTATACTATAATTCTGCAGAAGTTGAACAGCTGATTTCGTCTTAACCCCCCTTTACACATAAAATAGAAAATAGCTGTTTAATTTCTGCAGACTTAACCCCTTTTTCACTAGGGTCCCAGAATTTTGTTCGACACAAGGTTCAAAATCGCGCCGAAAATGGCTGCCTCGCGAGGCAGCTCGTTCAGTGGAGACCCGGCTAATGACGAGACGAGGCAAACGCAAGTTACAAAAGGTGCGTAAGTATGAGCATTCAACAAACGTTACTTGACGTGACTTGTGGTTATAAAAAAATAATCTGATAATCATTTCTGAAATCTGTTTTCCTACACCATAAGCATAATTACTATAGAATCTGGTAATATTGTAAAATATTTTTTTCTCCGTGTATGGATTGCCGCCAAAGCTGACACGTTATTTTGAAAGCTGATGAACAGCGCCTTTTAGACTTGTTTAAAGTAAAACTGTTCCACGGGAACTCATTACCGGGATATTCAGTATCCCTTTTCTCAATCCAGCAGGGTAATTGTGTAACTTTTTTGACACTCTGCATCGGATTGAAATGACGGTTTTTGTATGGCTGTGACAGCTGGCTGTTTCCGATACCAATTGTCAGCCCATACAAGAACTGTCAAAATGAACGCTGATTGTACTTGTTTGTCTGTATTGTTTTCTTTGTGGTGTACAATAAAGAGTCATTGTAAAGAGTCATTGTTGGTTGGACATCATTGACCTATAATAACAACTAGACTCCCAATCACGCTCAAAAACTGTCGGAAGCAAAAGCCTACACACGCGTCTATTGTGCAGGCTTTTGGTTCAGTTGTGTTTCGACCGCGCGTTGATTACAACGTCACTTCTCGCCCCGTATTCGTATATGTCTCTTTCGCACCGTAATCAAACTCGCGAGAAAAAAAGAGACAGACAGTCTAGCTTCCGCTTCGCATGACCACTCCACTGCATTCTTTACTCTTTAGGCGGTTTCCAGCGCGTGACGTCATGTCACTACTTCGAACGATCGTATTCAATTGACATTAAACATTACTGCTACGAAACAAGGTGTTAATTTGAATGAATGCTGTTAATGTTATCTGTATAAATTGATGTATACGTACACACAACGCCGCTCGGACGTTTTTTGAGGAACTTTTGTTAAGCGATTGGGTGTCTTGTTGTTATTATAGGTCAATGTTGGACATACCTGGTTCGGGTTTGACGGGGGCGGGCGGCGCGGCGGCGGCGGCGGCGGCGGAGAGCGGCGAGTCGGGGCGCGTGCGCGCCACGTGCGGCGGCGGCGCGGCGGCCGCGGGCGCGCCGCAGCCCGAGGTGAACGAGCGCCGCTGCGGGGACAGCACGATGCCGCCGCCGCTCGGCTCGCTCTCTTTGCGCACGCGCTCGCGCGGGTCCGCCGAGCGGCGCTCGCGCTCGCGCTCGCGCCCGTACACCCCCTGAACAACAATACATACATCATATCATACATAAATACAAACAATCACGCCTCCTTCCCAGCAAAGGGGTAGGCAGAGACCACTGATATACACCGTGAAATTTTAGTGGTTGTTTTCCCGAAACGAGGTGATTTAGTATCGATTGTACAATCGATTTATAATTACTATTTTGACTAGTCAAAAATCCAATTGTGAAAAACGAAGGTCGAAAATGACCGCAAACCAATAGTAACGCTTCGTTGGTACCTAACCTATCGTACGATCGTACGCTACTTGTACCAACGAAGCGTTACTATTGGTTTGCGGTCATTTTCGACTTTCGTTTTTCACAATTGGATTTTTGACTCTAGTCAAAATAGTAATTATAAATCGATTGTACAATCGAAACTAAATCACCTCGTTTCGGGAAAACAACCACTAAAATTTCACGGTGTAGATACACCTAGATAACGCAATGCTCACGATTTGTATTGAAACCAAGCGTGTCGACTTTTTAACACTACTGTGACGTCACAGCCGAAATTTAGTGATGGGAAATTCAAACCACAGACATAATTACACTTAATTACAACGCAACGAGGCATTTTCTTAGTTTTCGCGGACGTGACGTCCGGCTGCAACAACTGACGCACGCGAACTGTCAGTAGCGGCGGCCAACCCGACGCTCTGTCGGGTTTCGGACACGCGAAGTAGATGCATTTGCGTTATCTATGTGTATCTATATCTGTGGCCGAGACTATTTGCATCCTGAATACATCTATCGCTTCCACAGCGCTCGTTAGTCTTTTCAAACCATTGCGTGTTCAATATAGATACGATTTATTGCTACCTAAAGTTAACAACAAAATGTATAAAACCAGTGCTTTCACTTCTGCCATCAAGATTTTTAATAAACTCCCCATTGAAATTAAAATGTTGGATGGTAATAAATTTTTAAAATCAAACTACGTAGCTGGCTTATTGAAAAAGTTTTCTATAACTTAAAGGAATTCTTTGATAACAAAGATTCAGTATAATAGTTAAATATATATTAAAACATATTGTATTATTAGTCTTAAGTTTAATTAATACTGTATGCCTTTATGGGCAAATGTTGTTGCCTACCTCTATTTTTTCTCATCCTATGTATAGTCGACCAAGTAAGTGCTTTACCATTTTTTGTGACAGTTCCTACATCAGAATAAAAACAATAAGGCTGATTGTCACATTGACTTGTAAGTGAAAATAGCCTTTGATGTCTTAAGTCATACAACTGACATTGAACTTTAGGGTGGTAAAGGAGTTTCTTGGTCGACTATACACAGTTATACAATGAAAATTTTCTGATTCTGATTAATAATAAAATGCTCGCGGATTTTGAGTAGTCTTAACCTGCTCTTTCTCCAAGACATCCCAAATCTCATCCATGGAATGCCCTTCTTGGTTTCCCTCTTCCCACATTCCCATCTACACTCGCCTTTTGTCTCTTTCGTAATTCTTCTTTCACCCATCATCATCATCATCCCACCCACTGCAGAGCACAGGCCTCCTCTCAGAATGAGAGAACTTGGTCTGTAGTTTCCACGCGGGCCCATTACGGGTTGCGACCTTCACACCCACCATTGAATTTCTTCTCGGGTGTGTGCACGCCTCACGATGTTTTCCGTCACCGCAAAGCCCATCGTAAATTCCAAATCGTCGCTACTTTGAAAAAAGCTCGTATCTCAGAATCGACAATCTGGCCAAGTGAACTTTACTAAGTATGCATCAAGGTTCAGTTTGGTATACGTATTATTTTAAGATACGAGCTTTTTTAAAAAGTAGTGACGAAATGTAATTTGTTACGTAAATTAGATATCACAAACCTTATGGTTCTCGTTCGGAGCGTCCCCCCGCGCCCCTCGGTCATCCTCGTTGGGCGAATCGGACCGCTTTTTCAGTACTCTGGAATTACAATGGGTCACATTAATTTGGTTTACTATTGGTTCAGATGTGTCTGCAACAGCTATAGGTAAAACAAAATAAGGTCCTTCTAAGCGCGATGATGTACCTAATAGTCGACCAAGAAATTCCTTTTCCACTCTAAGGGGATGGTTAGAACAATTTACCAGAACCGCTATTTCCTAGTATCGAAATTTCCATTCGCATTTTTCCCCAATAAGCTTCAGTCGCTTCATATTAAAAGCCCCCATCTACAGATGTGCAAGTTGCGGAAAGTTTAAAAAAAATTGGAAAAGTTCTCGGAAATTTCTGGAAATTTTCACAAGAAATATAGGAAATTTAAATTTAAGAAACGGAAAGTTTCAATCCCCATACAAAATTATGAGAAGTTTCCGAAATTTTCCTATATTATGAAAAATTCCGCATTTTTGGAAAGTTTCCTTCGGCACGTCAGTACCCCCATCGACCCGCTCTCATCGACTTTAATTGATGAACCACTTGCCACTGTTCGTATTTTAGCCGTGTAATGCAAATCAGGATATACGAGTATAAGCGACTGAACCCAATTTGCATTGCACGGCTAAAATAGGGAACGTGCAGAAACTATAGGCGGCAGCACTAATGCGACAGAAGAGACACTATGCGGACAGTAAAAGAAACTTATCAGGGTAAAACATCGAAATTGAAGGCAGCACCGTCTATGTGCACGTTCTCTATTGGGACCGTGCACGACGGTGGCGCCGCGTATCGTTGACAACATTTCCTCCCCATTTACTTCCAATTTTTGCCATGTTGTGCGCTGCGATCGTTTTCTGTACCCCACCACCCGCTTCGCACATAGCCAATACGACAGTGGCAAGTGACGCATCAATAGGGATGTTGACGCCACCAATCAACTGACGTACTTTTTAGGGTTCCGTAGTCAACTAGGAACCCTTCTACTTTCGCCATGTCTGTCCGTCTGTCTGTCTGTCTGTCTGTCTGTCTGTCCGCGGCTAAGCTCAGAGACTGTTAGTACTAGAAAGCTGTAGTTTGGCATCAATATATATATCAGTCACGCCGACAAAGTGATTGAATAAAAAAAGTAAAAAAATTTTTTTAGGGTACCTCCCATAGACGTAAAGTGGGGGTGATTTTTTTTCTCGGCTAACCCTATAGTGTGGGGTATCGTTGGATAGGTCTTTTAAAATCATTGTGGGGTTGCTAACATGATTTTTCTATTCAGTGATCTGATTGCGAAATATTCAACTTTAAAGTGAAAATTTTCATTAAAATCGGCCGTCCCCCCCCTCTAAAATCTAAACTGTTGGGTGGAAAAATTTGAAAAAATTCAGAAGGGTAGTAAATATATCAAATTTACTAGGAAAATTATAGCGGCTAAGATTGCTTTGAAATTACTTGTACCTAGTTTAAGAGTAAATAGTAGCCTAAGGTATAAAACATACCTAAACTTGGATGATTAACACCATACGAAATTGGACACATACGAAATCCTTAGTAAAATATTACTTGATTTTTTCGTAATGGCTACGGAACCCTACCTTGGGCGTGTCCGACACGCTCTTGGCCGGTTTTTATGAGCTGTCAAAACACAATTCTCCCCTAGAGTTTGAATGGCAATAGCAACCTACGAAGTCACTTGTTCATCAACTCAATCGACTAAATATTTATTTGTTTTTCAGGGCTAAAATAAAGCTTTTTAACCCCCGTCACAAAAAGAAGGGTGTTATATTATAAGTTTGACCGCTATGTGTGTGTGTCTGTCTGTCAGTGGCACCATAACTCTAAAACGGGTGAACCGATTCGGATGCGGTTTTTTTTATTTGAAAGCAGGTTTCTTGGCAATGGTTCTTAGATATGTTTCATCAAAATCGGTTCAACCGATTCAATGTTATCAGCTATTTTGTTGGCTGCGGAAGGGATCTTAGAAGCATAATGGACATCTACTTTATGTTCAAACATACGTGTGACATAATTGCGTTGGGGGTTTTTATAGTTATTTGTGCAACAAGAGAGCAAAGTTGTTTTTTACTGCGAGTGCTGATTTTGAATCACGAGTTTGCGAAGGATTCTATAATTGAATCACGAGCGTTTAGCGAGTGATTCTAAGTTAGAATCCTGAGTGCGCGAGTGATTCAAATACACGAGATGCAAAAAAACTTTGGTCTCGTGTGACACATACAACTTTTCACCTCAGCAGCGAGAACATAATAAATTATTAAAGGTATATGAACGTCGTCTTTTTGTCTTTGTTGTGGTTTTCAACATTGAGTAAATACTTCATATTATATATATAACAATAGGTACAGTCTCCGAAAAAGTGTTGGCATTGTTTAAAAATATCATAAGCTTTTAAATATTTTTCGCGTGACTTTTCAAGTAAGAAACTTACTCTGCATTATGTTTTACTCCATTAATTCGTCTGGTGTTAAATTGTTGACTTCGTCACTGGACTCACTCAATTCACTCGTATCATATTCAAAAATGTATTAAATGAGTACTTATTACTATTATAATAATTTCCAAATTGCCTCTGATCGTGTACCAAACTCATAGATATCGAACTCTGTAGCTAGAGAAACAGAAGAATTAAAATTTGAATCCCACTATTTTTTTAAAGATGCGTTCCGATACTACACCCGCTGCGTTCCGATGCTGCATCCGCTGTATTTACCACGATGTTCAAGATTGTTAAAATTATTAATAATTATATAGATACATGTTTAAACTTTGTTTTCAACAACATTTTTACTATTAATTTGATTATATAAAAATATAATCCAATTATTAAAAGTACCTACAGTAATTTAATTTAAAACCTTAACAGACGAATTACACATTTCGTACTAAATACAAACTGAAATATAGATGCACAGAAAAAACCCCAGAAAAAAGACCAATGCTGGGAATCGAACCCAGGTCCTCAGCATTCCGTGCCGCGTGCCATACCCCTACACCACCACTGGTCTAGAGATTAGACACGAATCTTTCCTATACATCATACATTTCAATCTGCTAAATCATCACCTTATGCAGTGACAAACGCACATCTATGTTACACCCTCATCGAGAGATTTTAACACTCCTTCGGAACTAACCGCTCACCTGGACAAGAGATGGCGCTACTGTGCAACTTTAAACAAGTTAGCTATGAAGTATCTTTTTTTTTTTTTTTGTACTTATTTTTTCAACTTCATTTTTTTATTACTTTTACGGTCATCCCGCGAAATCATACATTTCGTACTAAATACAAACTGAAATATAGATGCACAGAAAAAACCCCAGAAAAAAGACCAATGCTGGGAATCGAACCCAGGTCCTCAGCATTCCGTGCCGCGTGCCATACCCCTACACCACCACTGGTCTAGAGATTAGACACGAATCTTTCCTATACATCATACATTTCAATCTGCTAAATCATCACCTTATGCAGTGACAAACGCACATCTATGTTACACCCTCATCGAGAGATTTTAACACTCCTTCGGAACTAACCGCTCACCTGGACAAGAGATGGCGCTACTGTGCAACTTTAAACAAGTTAGCTATGAAGTATCTTTTTTTTTTTGTACTTATTTTTTCAACTTCATTTTTTTATTACTTTTACGGTCATCCCGCGAAATCATACATTTCGTACTAAATACAAACTGAAATATAGATGCACAGAAAAAACCCCAGAAAAAAGACCAATGCTGGGAATCGAACCCAGGTCCTCAGCATTCCGTGCCGCGTGCCATACCCCTACACCACCACTGGTCTAGAGATTAGACACGAATCTTTCCTATACATCATACATTTCAATCTGCTAAATCATCACCTTATGCAGTGACAAACGCACATCTATGTTACACCCTCATCGAGAGATTTTAACACTCCTTCGGAACTAACCGCTCACCTGGACAAGAGATGGCGCTACTGTGCAACTTTAAACAAGTTAGCTATGAAGTATCTTTTTTTTTTTTTTTTGTACTTATTTTTTCAACTTCATTTTTTTATATTATTACTTTTACGGTCATCCCGCGAAATCATACATTTCGTACTAAATACAAACTGAAATATAGATGCACAGAAAAAACCCCAGAAAAAAGACCAATGCTGGGAATCGAACCCAGGTCCTCAGCATTCCGTGCCGCGTGCCATACCCCTACACCACCACTGGTCTAGAGATTAGACACGAATCTTTCCTATACATCATACATTTCAATCTGCTAAATCATCACCTTATGCAGTGACAAACGCACATCTATGTTACACCCTCATCGAGAGATTTTAACACTCCTTCGGAACTAACCGCTCACCTGGACAAGAGATGGCGCTACTGTGTCTAATCTCTAGACCAGTGGTGGTGTAGGGGTATGGCACGCGGCACGGAATGCTGAGGACCTGGGTTCGATTCCCAGCATTGGTCTTTTTTCTGGGGTTTTTTCTGTGCATCTATATTTCAGTTTGTATTTAGTACGAAATGTATGATTTCGCGGGATGACCGTAAAAGTAATAAAAAAATGAAGTTGAAAAAATAAGTACAAAAAAAAAAAAAAGATACTTCATAGCTAACTTGTTTAGACGAATTACAATTTTAAGGTTAAGAACTTATTATGAGTATCCGAACGTTCAATCGTTCGTTTATTTTTAGGTCGACTAGGATAGAATTTGAAATCGAAATTCGAATCGATTTGATCTTATCTCTCGCTCTTTTCGTATCGAAATGAAAGTGACAGATCAAACTGAAGTTCAAATCTTTCGAATTCAGTAAGCAGACCCACCATTGTCTTTGACTTTTAAAAAAAATAATTAAAAAGCTACTTTGTCTCACGCAGTGAGCAAAATCGGATTTTGCTCACTGTTTTTTAGTAGCAAAACCTGCCTGTTTGAGGTGCTGAGGTGAAAAAATTTTTAATTTATAGTTATTTTACTGGAGTCGTGTTTTCAAATTATTTTTTAATGGCGCCAACATCCCTATTGTCCTTGAGCGTACGAACGCGCGTGTAGGTAGATACTGCAGCGTGCGCCGAGCCGGCCCGACCGCCAGCACCACATGAATAAATACGGAGCAGAATAAAAGCTTCCGAACAGAGCTCGAAATTCTTACCTATTATCATAGGGTTGTCGCTCGGTAAAAAAAATAATTAAAAATCAAATTATTTTATTCAAACAAGTACCTAAGTATCTAATATCAGTATATCTACAAACACTACAACAGGTAGGCATCTTTAAAAACAACCGAACACCCGAACTATGTAGCTAAACGCTAAACGGTCGCGTCGTCGCTGGCGACACACCTGAACTTTGTCTACGCACGGAGCTAGTTCAAACCGGTTTGTCTCCGAGCGGTCGCCGGTGCACTCCCCCCCCCCCGTCTTGTCTGTGACAGGTCACGCACACATAATGTTGTGCGTGTAGTAGTGTAATGCGTGCGCGACGTTGTTTGAACTTTTTATTCTGCTCCGTATTTATTCATGTGGCCAGCACCGCCGGGTCACCGCCGCCGCCCGTCGCCCCGTCCCCGCGTGTACTCACAGCGCGAGCGCGTCGGCGCCGGCGAGCGGCAGGTCGAGCGCGCGCTTGACGAGCGGCGAGTTGCGCAGCCGCATCAGCTGCTCGCGCGTGTACTGCAGCGTGCGCCGAGCCGGCCCGACCGCCAGCACCGCTGGGTCGCCGCCGCCGCTCATCGCTCCGCTCTCCTCGTGACCTGGCGACACAAACATTACACAATAAATCTTGATTTTTTTATTATTGACAGGACAATTGCTAGTGTTAGCCCATACTTCGTTTATTTTAGCATTAGACACCTGAATGGGAAGCGAAGATGAGGCCTACGATGGAGCACGCTCGCCTAGTAAATGCTCATTGACCCTAGACTTCAATTTAGGGGAATAAGCAGAAAGAAGACGGTTGAGCGCTGTGTTGCACGCGCCCCCAAACAGTGCAAAACCTATAACAAATACGGGGCACTGTAACCGGTATGCGCGCGCTGAACAACTGCTCAGACCCTTCCTCTAGAATGGCTTCTACAGCAACAGACAACAGGCGGGAGCCTACCACTGGAGCATGTTATGTTATGTTAGACTAGGGGTTGGCAACCTTTTAGCAGACATGGGCAACGTAGTGAAAAAAAATAGATAAATTGTAAGATAACAATTGCAAAATTGTAAAATTGTAAAATAAAAAAAATTGCAAAATTGTAAAATAAACAGTTGCGAGCGGGCAAGGAGTTAGGTCTCGGTTTGCATGCGGCCCGCGGGCCGCACTTTGCCGACCGCTGTGTTAGAGTCTAACATTTGGAAGCATAAAGTACGGTTGTGGTACCAACTCTGAGGATGATCAGTGTAGTTTGGTCGTGGTGATAGTTGGGTTTGTGTGATTTGTGTGTGTTCCAACAGTTTGGAGGTGGAGGAACTGCATGAACACGCATTTCTTACATAAAAGTAACTATCGTAAGGTCGCGGGTGAGCAAAGTAATAAGAGTGTTAATAAAAAAAAATACAAATATAGTAGCGAACAAAAACCATACCTGGTTTATCTGACACTGCGTCGCTTAAGGATATTTCATATATTATGTACCATATTTACGGACCGCCATAATATCTCACGCGCACTTAAAATTAAGCAGACCATTTTGCTCCAGTATAGGTAACATAAAAGGCCGCATGGTCAAGCTCTCCCAATTGTGATGCCGATTCACAAATTAGATTCAGAAAGACCGGTACACGAACAAACATGAGATGCAAATGACATCAATGCAACGCTACCCCTCGGCTATCAATGATTAAAGAGGATGATGTAGCTAGATATAGCGGCATTGGATTCGCGGCCTGGTCACTGGCGGTGCGGTCACATGAATAAATACGGAGCAGAATAAAAAGTTCAAACAACGTCGCGCACGCATTACACTACTACACGCACATTATGTGTGCGTGACCTGTCACAGACAAGACGGGGGGGGAGTGCACCGGCGCCCGCTCGGAGACAAACCGGTTTGAACTAGCTCCGTGAGTAGACAAAGTTCAGGTGTGTCGCCAGCGACGACGCGACCGTTTAGCGTTTAGCTACATAGTTCGGGTGTTCGGTTGTTTTACAAAGATGCCTACCTGTTGTAGTGTTTGTAGATATACTGATATTAGATACTTAGGTACTTGTTTGAATAAAATAATTTGATTTTTAATTATTTTTTTTACCGAGCGACAACCCTATGATAATAGGTAAGAATTTCGAGCTCTGTTCGGAAGCTTTTATTCTGCTCCGTATTTATTCATGTGGCACAACGGTCTGGCGATTGTGACATGAGAAGAAAATATCTAATTGTCATTTTTATAGTAATGAATTGAAACAATTACTTTGCTCACCCGCGACCTTACGATAGTTACGTTTATGTAAGCAATGAGTGTGCATGCATTTACTCCACCTCCACGCTGTACGAACACACACAAATCACACAAACCCCACTATCACCACCACCACCAAACTACACTGACGCGTTTCGAACTCAACCAGAGCTCATCTTCAGAATAGGTACAACAACCATAGTTTTAATCAGAATGAGAGCGTTTGGGCCATAGTTCCCACGCGGGCCCAGTGCACATTGGGAACTTCACGCACGTCATTGAATTTCTTCACAGGCGTGTACAGGTTTCCTAACAATGTTAACTCTCACCGGAAAGCTCATGTTAAAATTTAAATGTAATTTCGCACATAAATTCCAAGAAACTCGGGCCAGAACCCACGACCCTCTGTGCCAGAGGCCATAGATCAAACCACTAGGCTACCACGGCAACTGGCACGGGAACTCTAAGAAGTAATCCTATCGGTGGTTTACTAATTCTAATACTTCCATTCGCTCATTCGATCCATTCGTGCCAGCTCTTGTGAATCGACCTGTATCTGGTAGAGACACAGTCCCGTCAAACAGGACGTTCAATCAAGTAAGGAGCGCCTTTAAAAACTATACAGTTTACAAATACAGTTACAGAGAACCATTGTCTCGTCGTACGATATCATTATCACACTTTCCGCTCGCCTCACAATCGTTGTTGAAGCTATCGTTACTGACATAGAAAACATACGCGCAATGCTTCCCTTTACCCGATTACGGAAAAATTAGCACTTATGTGTTTTGTGGTTTGGATGATCAAGAGACGGAAAAACGCCCGCCATTTTACTTTTGAGCGCGTAACGACTACAATTTTATGAGCCATCAATGAGTCGAAACAGTCCTTTTTAACAACAAATACCTATAGACCTCATGACGACACGTCATGATAGTAAAAGACTTAAAGTAAAACTTGATCGCTGGCTGTTGACACTGCCGACGAGAACTCTCTCCACTAGCGTGTCGCAGGCAGTCAGAACTGACGTCAAGGAAAGAAACAACAGAGGCCCTACCACGAAGTGCATAATTCGAACTTCGTTTTGTGCCGTCCCGCTCACGCTAATATGATTTGACACGAGAGTGAGAGGGATAATACGATACGAACTTCGATTTTCGAATTTCGTAGTAGCGCCTCAGTGCATCAAAAGTACAAGCGAGTGGTCAGAGTAACCGCCCGTCACACTCATACACTCTCGCTTATAACATAGGCACTGGTCCCACCGCCGGCGAGTATGCGATGAGCTATCGGCGAATTTCTCGCCCAAGAAACGAACAAAAGATAATCGCTCCCGTGTAAATAATAGAGAGATATAAGTATATATTTATAGTTCATCGCTGGCTGTTCACACTGCCGGCGAGGACTCTCTCTCTTCACTAGCTGATCGCAGCGATAAAAGCTATCAACGATAAAACTCGCTCAGCGGAACTCGGAGATGAACGCTTAGCGATCAGAGTGATCATTTTACCATAAAATCGCCCGTCGCACTCGAACACTCGCTTATAGCCGAGCGACAAAACTATTGAAACTACCCACTGTACACACTCGCTTCTCGCCGCTCGCCCACTCGTTTCTAGTTTCTAGTTCTACTCGTTTATCGCTCGTCGCCGGCGGTGGGACCAGTGCCATAGTATAGTATAAATCTTCCCAGGTTAATTTTTCGCTTCGGGCCATTACATTAAATTTGAACCTTAATACTATGACGATACCGTTTGTTTTGAAAGATAAAGGGCTCGAAGCGAAAAATTCACCTGGGAAGATTTCTATTATATATACAGCGATAAAACTGTCGGAACTACACGGTACTCGCGTCTCGTTGCTCGCCATCTTACGGCCCGGCCACGAACTCGCGCGTTTGGCGGCGCGGCAAGCGTTTTCTGTGCTCATTGCGCGGCCGAGACGCTCACCGTACAGTGGTTACCTGGCGGCACACGCAATGAACTGTACCTCTACCATGAGTTTACACTAGTTTACAGTGACCGTACTCGCTAGCGACGGCGTAAATGATTTGTATGGAGAATTGTACTTCCGTAAGTGACCGCTGGAGGCGCTGTACAATTCTCCATACAAATAATTTACGCCGTCGCTAGCGAGTACGGTCACGTAAACTAGTGTAAACTGTACCTCTACCATGAGTTAACACTAGTTTACGTGACCGTACTCGCTAGCGACGGCGTAAATTATTTGTATGGAGAATTGTACTCCCGTAAGTGACCGCTAGAGGCGCTGTACAATTCTCCATACAAATAATTTACGCCGTCGCTAGCGAGTACGGTCACGTAAACTAGTGTTAACTCATGGTAAAGGTACTCATGGTAGAGGTACTGATAAAACGCTTGCCGCGCCGCCAAACGCGCGAGTTCGTGGCCGGGCCGTAATTTCTAGTTCTACTCGCTTCTTGTTCATCGTTGACGGTGGGACGAGTGCCTTAATGATACGTAAATTAATCTTAAAGATAGGACGGACTAGGTAATAACTTGTTAGAATATAAATTACAAAAAGACTAATTTAGGTCCGTGATTGACAAGTGTGTGTAATCACACCAAAGTACAAAAGTGACCAGCTACCTTTGATGCTGACCGTACGACTACCGAAAATCCTGGGATCGTGCCTAGGTATGATCATTACTAACATTATAAAATACGAAAGTAACTTTGTCTATCTGTTTGTTACCTTTCACGCTTAAAGTTTTAGTTTGTGTTATTGCTGTGGCGTCTAAGTCACGTCGTATTACTTCGCTGTTTGGCGCTTAAAAGGTTAAATATAATGCCACTGTTACATTGCACACGATATCGAGAAGCTATGATGGCTCTAGTTTGGTGCAGTTTAGTGGCAATGCACGTCTACAACAAAAAACGTTTCCTCGCTAGCCAAGGCTGCAAAAACTAGATACAGACGATCGAATCAGTCGACACTGGTTATTGTACGTGAAATTATTATTTAGGAATGTCTTAAGAGTCACCTTGGACGGTAGAAGTTAAGTTAGGAAAGCCTTAAAGCTCAGTTTAGACCTGCAAGAATAAACATCCAAGCGTTACATTGCGGGGCCGTAAGGCAACAGAGTTATAAGCGGTCAATGCAGCGCCGCAACTTGCATTATTTTAATTCGATTATTTAATTCATTAATGGGGTTTATATTACCTATTCCTCAGAACAACATTCTATTTTATGATGGACAAAAATACCGCCATTTTTGTAACTCTAGAACTCTTTAACATCTCAAATACTATGAGCAAATTGGCAGCGCCTCTAGCGGCGCGTATTGGCAACATGTTCTCCTTCAAAGTAATTTTGACAAGTTAATAACACGTCAGCGTGTCACGACAAAAAACGAGTTTTCTCGGTAGTTTACCTAAAGTGCACCGTACCGTGTCAGCGACAAAGCAGGTCGCGTTAATTTGTGCTGGCCGTCTAGACTAGACTCTTTCCTATGTCATACTGCTTTATATCGCTTTAATTTAATAACTAACTCGTAAACGTGTCAAATAGACAGCCACGTATGCATTTAGTTATTGCGTGAGTGTCATTTACTTCTTCATAAGTAAATAAGCAAATTTCTTTGAATTGTTATTAAAGCTGAACATCAAGAAACATTAAAGGGCAGTAACAAAACGAAAGAACATTCTTCAGTTCCGATCACTAGACCGTTACAGTAACGACCTTTATTAAAAGTTTCGATGGATCCCCTTATAGTTTTCCTTTGGCTAAAAAGGTCGCGTTATAATGGTCAATTTACTTAAGCCGTCTTTGATTCAGGGTCAAAGGAGCAAAAGTATCGTTGAAAAGGTCAGGCTTGGAAATATGTAGGTGAACTTACTCCATGAGACACGTTTGACCCGCTTGGATGGAGGACCGGCGTGAACTCTCGGCGGGAGATGAGCCGGCACCTTCCTCAGGGCACTCTGGTAACGCATCAGGAAGGCGTGGACGGCACAATTCACAGGGCTCGAGTACTGGAACTTCTCTGGCAACGCGGTAACCGCAGCGACCACTGTTCTACGCGAACGTCGCTTCCCGGCACGATTCCCTGCTCGGCGTCTCCTCTTTTTACTCTTAGTCGCACCTTCAGTGACCAGTAATGGCGGATCCCTACTGACCATCTTACGACCGACGTGAGTTTTGATCGTTATTTTGAACGTCGACGGCGGGTGACGCGACAACAAAATGGCGGCGGTGTGGCAATTGACTTTCGTCTTAGAAACTAACTTAAACGTATAAAAAATTAAAATAGCTATTATAAATTAAAATTAACAACACTGAATAAAATATTGGTAAAATAAGGAATTTAAAACTACGCTATACTAGAGAGTGTCTAGGAGACAAATCTCCGCGATTCGGCTGCGCATTCGAACGTTTCACGTTAATTCTGCGTAGACGGTACCCGCCCGGTAAAGATGGAGGAAAGATATCAAAGCAAAAAAATTTGGTTTTCGCCAAAACGGACGCGTAGGTCGCGGGCGCACGGATTCGTCTCAGAGACTGGCTCGCTTCGAGCGCTGCGGTGGAATATTGAACAAGCTACCCACATTTTTTTGGCAAAATTTTATTCTGGTATTTCAAAGGTTTTAATACATACCCGCTTTTAGGAAAAAATAACTGGCTTATTCGACGCCTTGTTCTAAATTGCCAAGGTATATATTCAATGTGGCTGTAATGTATATGTATGACTGTTTGTTTAAGTGGGTGTGCTATCAACACATTGAATAGTCAAGACACGAATCTTTTCTAGAATGTTAGTGGACGTTTTGAAGCTTAACTAGATAGATACATAACATTCATACATTATTCATGAATACCAATGTCCAGAACAATATTTTAATTAAAAAAATACTGATAATTTAATATTAATATTGATCAGCCATTTTGTTTATTTCATTTTACTTCGAGAACTATACGCGATTGAATATCATATCATTTAGACCATTGCAACCTTGATTGAGGATAATAAATAATAAACCTTGGCATTGCACTATACCAAAACAATTGGAAATCTTTTATCGGTAAAATTTGCATGTTATCTCACAACGTTGACGCCGTCCAATACGTTGATAAAGATAATATAAACAAATGTGCTAATTGGTTGTCGGTATCGATTTATATGATCGTAAAATCTTAGTGCGCGTTCCAATAACAAGACAAGACACGTTGCAATTTTATTTTCACAATGTTTCAACACTTTCAACTTTAAGGGGCTGTTTCAACACCCATTGATTAATTTTAACTGACGGATAAATGTGATGCCGTCTCCGTCTATTCGAATAAACAAAACAAACTGAGACGGCATCACATTTATCCGTCAAATAAATTTGATCAATGGATGGTGAAACAGGGGGTTAGTCAGATGTGACTATAATCATGTCACTTCAGGCGTACTATCGCCCCAAGCGCCAGATAACCACCTTAAAGGCCCAGTTTGCCTGCAGTGGCTAGACATCTGTCCATAACAATCCATAGCAATAAACATCAACGGCTGCAAGCAAATTTGTTTTGAAAAAGGGTATCTGGCGTCTGGGGCGATAGTACATCCTGCTCATGGAAAAATTTAGTACGAGCTGCTGCCCGCGACTCCGTCTGCGAAGAATTCGTTTATCGCTATCCCGCGGGAACTATGCAATTTTCCGGGATAAAAAGTATCCTATATGTTAATCCGGATTATAAACTATCTGTGTGCCAAATTACATCAGAATCCGTCAAACCGTTTTAGCGTGAAAGAGTAACAAACATCCATCCATCCATCCATCCATCCATACTTACAAACTTTCGCGTTTATAATATTAGTAGGATTAGTTGCACCAAGTTATAGATTCTGGCACGTAAGTAGAACCAAAAGTCATACCTATATGTATTTACCTCTCGCCCGCTCTATACAAATGTGAGCAAGAGGTAAATATGATTTGGGTTCTACTTGTCATCATCATCATCATCATCATCATCATCATCATCATCATCATCGTCATCATCATCATTATCATCATTATCATCATCATCATCATCATCATCATCCCAGCCTATATACGTCTCACTGTAGGGAACAGGCCTCTCAGACTGAGAGGGCTTGGGCCGTAGTTCCCACGCGGGCCCAGTGCGATTTGGGACTTCACAAACATCACTGAATTTCTTCAGTAATCAGTAATCAGTAACTTTATTTGCTAGAACATAGGTAGGTACAGTCACGTCACGAGCTTTAATTTGGGACCCACTTAAGGTCGACAGTCCCTGTCATATTGTATAGGAATTCAAAGGATATTTTTTTTGAAATGGGTCCCAAATTAAAGCACGCGACCGTACAAAACCTAACTAACTAACTAACTTCGCAGGTGTATGCAGGTTTCCTTACGATGTTTTCCTTCACCGTAAAGCTCATGGCAAATTTCAAATGTAATTTTGCACATAAATTCAGAAAAACCACGGCTGCCACGGAGTCTACTTACGTGCCGGCTACTATTTATACTACTAGTGCAAAGGCACTAAAGGTGAGCTTTGCGGTGCTATCTTTTAGGTTTTCAATTTTACCCGAGACGTTCATTTAGTGGACCGACACGACACGTCGAGTGGAAAATGGGTTTAATGCTCGAGTTTTACACTCTGCTTTTCACTTCGATTGCAAGGAAACAGCAACAATGGAAATAAATGTTCATTTACAAGCTTTTTTCATGCATTGCAATATTTATAGTCTGTATTGCACTATATAATTTGCTTACTTTTACTATTTCATAATATATAATATATATTTTTTTTCATAATATAGGTAGTATAATACAAAACACCGGTTAAAAAAAATATATTTTATAAACTTCCATTGTTCGTGGCTGTTTGCGCCCGATTGCCTTGGTCTTAGTTAGACGAAGATTTTACTTTATGCACTAGAGCATAAAAAGTAATTTTACGCAGCTAACATCCAGCATAAATACGAACTTTACGAGCATGAGAGAGAAGTCTAGCAAAATCTCTAATATATAAAAATCTCGTTTCGTCGTGTTTGTTATCTAAATCCTCCGAAACGGCTTGACCGATTATTATGAAACTTTTGTCTACATTTGGCAGGTCAGAGAATAGGTCGTAGGCTATTTTTAAATCTTCGCAGACGGAGCCACGGGCAACAGCTAGTTGGAAAAAAAAAAATTTAACCGACTTCAATGAAGTACGTTCCTTTTCCGTCTGTCTGTGTGTATTTGTTACCCCCACAAGTGTGGCTCGTGAAATATTACAGTTCCCTGCCAAAAACGCAGCGAAATACAGCGAAGCCGCGAATTATGCCAGCTTCATTTTAATTTTAAATTTTGCTGAACAGACTGCAAGACAAAATATCTGTGTAAGCATTCTTGTATTACAGCGTATTTAAATTGTTGGTGTAGGTCTTGATGCCTCGAATAACGAACCTTATCACATAGATTTTACGGGTCGTCAACCAGTAACCAAGTCGATAACGTGAAGGGCCCTAGCTTATCACTGAAACGATTTGAACAAAACTCTTTGGATTGTTATGTTTTAACTAAAAGGTTTGGGATAAAATAAATGCCTGTAGCTTGGAGTTGCGCGACTAATGTCTTTATTGAAAAATGACGAGGTAACAAATTACGACATGCAAAAATTACTAAGTTTTTTCCCAACTTTAATCGACACAGAAACAGTGTCGACGGCGGAACTCCTTCATCTGTGCTTTTGGCCCTTCGGGCCGATGCAAACTTGACATACCTAATCTAAACCTACCTATGTTTTTGTGTTGATTAAAGTTGTGAAAAATCTTAGTAATTTTTTCATGTCGTCATTTTTATACCTCGTCATTTTTCAATAACTAAGACATTAGTCTCCCAACTCGTACACTTGCACATGGGTCATGTACAGTCAAGGAATTTAATTCCCCACCCATTTCGGAAAAAATGTCGTTTAACATTCGCAATGCATTAAAGTCGAAATGTCAAATGCAACACGTCAAATCAAGCTCTTATGGTAACAGTTTGCTGTACGATATTCAAACTTAGGTGGGTTGCAAATTAAATTCCTTGACTGTACAACTTCTTCACAGTCAAATTCCCGATGATTTCTTTGGCAGATTTAGGGATTGTCCACATGACATTTGCAACAAAAAGGTTCCATCCTGGTACGCGATTTAGTTTCCTCGACTGTACACATTTTTTGTTTCTGTCTCGCCTGTAGACATGGCAGAAGTTAAGGTTCTATCATCATCATCATCATTTCAGCCGAAAGACATCCACTGCTGAACATAGGCCTCCCCCAAGGCTCGCCAAACAGATCGGCCCTGCGTCTTCCGCATCCAATGCGTTCCCGCCACCTTCCCACCACCTACACTGCGTCTTCCGGTCCGCGGACGAGGGGACTATAGCCAATATTTTTTAGTCAAGTCTACAGCGGCGTGTGGAACGCCTGGCAAACTTTCGGCCCATTTAAATAAAATAAATATCAAGTTTGCTGACTCGCAGCCGCTAATTTTATGTCAACACGAGAGATGACTATTGTTTCTTACACTATGTATGACCCACATTTCGTGCTAGTAGCTTGTATACTTGTGTCATATTTGTATGAAATTTGACTTACGCACGCCAGCTACTTGCACAAAAACGTGCAAGCTACGCGCATGTGCAACACAGGCGTTGCTATAGTAACTATAGTTCGTTCTTTTAGCATGAGGCTCGGAATACACATGCCTGTAGCTTGCACACTTTTGTCCCAGTAGCTGGCCCATGTACGTCAAACTTAACACAGGCATGCGAGCTACTTGTACAAAAACGTGCAAGCTACAAGCATGTGTATTGTGTAGTGTATTGCGGGCCTTAGAAAGAAGGTAAGGGATCTTGACGCATCTTATTATTGAAAAACACTTTTATAAAATAAATCACAGCAAATATGTAATAATTAGAAAAGACGTAACATAACTACGGTCATTTACATTGGCAATCTAGTTATTTTGCAATTCTGATATTTAGGGAACGAGCGGTTTTTCTCTATATCGGATTGCCAAAAAAGCTTGTTTTTGATACACCATGTTCCATTCAAAACCGAATTTCCATAACACCAGATAGTGAAATCACTAGGCTCGTAAAATACGACCCCCCCCCCCCCCTGGCCTCCCCACGACAACCACGACCTGCCTGACGAGTCTGGTGATTTCACTATTTGGTAGGGAATTCGGTTTTGAATAGAACATGGTATATTGAAAACAAGCTTTTTTTGCAATCAGATATAAAGAAAAACACGGTGACAGGAAAGTCTGGTATTCTGGGAATTTGGTATTTTATACATAGGGTAAATCAGCAATCTAGTATTTTGCAATTCTGATATTTAGGGAACGAGCGATCAAAACTTAAGTTTTATTTATCAGTCAGCGGCGAAATGAGCTGGAAATTTTGTGTCACGGACTACGACGGTTAAAAGGTAAAAAACGGAGTCTCTTCACTAGTTCTACCCGACGGTTACCGTTATCATAAATAAGCGCAGACGATTCATTCATGCATAATCGCATTGATCAACCCTCGTAATGCTAGCCAGATCAATGTAGCGAGGGGAGCCGTGACCTTCATACCCGTTGCACCCCTGCACGGGATCGAATTACGCAACGCAAACAATGACGACGGTTGCGTGCGGCAGAGGTTGCCATATCAAAATTTTAAAAATCCTGTCAAAAACGGGCACATCCAAAATTTTCCAGACATTTTACATTAACATAGTAGCGTAACTACTAGTGTCCGGTGGATGGTTACTAATAACTAGGGTGATTCTAGTGTATATTTATTATTTTTAAAAGCTTTATTTAACTTGCTCTGTTAGTATGTGAGGGTCAAATCTTGGAAGATAAATTTGACCCAGTTCCCGATTTCCAATTGAGCTGAAATTTGGCATGCATGTGTAATTCGGATGACAATGCAATATTATTACGACATGGGGCTGGAAGGTGGTTATGGGAACTCTGTAATAAAACGACACGACCGCATCGAGTCGTTTGGTCCTAAAAGTGGGGCAAAAAGTAGTCAGCAAAAAAAGCTTGTATTAAAATGGAATTTTGATCAAAACTTTTTATTTGACTTGCGTACAGTCAAGGAATTTAATTTCCAACCCACCTAAGTTTGAATATCGTACGGCAAACTGTCACCATGATAAGAGCTAGCAACGATGTTGTTTTGACGTGTTCCAATTGACATTTCGACCTTAATGCATTGCAAATATTACACGACATTTTTACGAAATGGGTAGGGAATTAAATTCCTTGACTGTACATTTTAGCTTTTCTAAATATGTATTTGTGATCATATAAGCGATTATTATTTATTACATAATATAGTCTCTCCATGACACCGATTACGCCCGAACGACGCACGAAAGCCAGGTTCATGGGCTTTTCGTTTCGGTAAACTAAACCGAAACTCCGAATTAAAGCCGAAACTCGCCGTAACAGTTACCGAATGTTCGGCAGAACATTATACATGGGTAAAATAATAGTTTAAAAAAACTAAAAAACACGCTTTAAAAAATAAAAAATAAATTTTAATAAATTTCAATTCACTATTCTTATAGTGCAGTAAAAAATCTTAATAAGCAATTATTATATTGTTATATCCAGATCAAAATTTGTAAACAATTCTAAATATTGATAAAATAAATAATAATAATAATAGTTTAAAATATTTGATTGTAAAAAAAGCGTGGGGTGCATGGTGTCAATTGTAAAGGATTATCATTTTGATAACATCTTAAAAAGCACCCCACGCTTTTTTTACAATAAAATATTTTAAACTATTATTATTTATTTTATCAATATTTAGAATTGTTTACAAATTTTGATCTGGATATAACAATATAATAATTGCTTATTAAGATTTTTTACTGCACTATAAGAATAGTGAATTGAAATTTATTAAAATTTATTTTTTATTTTTTAAAGCGTGTTTTTTAGTTTTTTTAAACTATTATTTATTTTCTATTTTTTAGTCGCATTTTTTTTCTTTCTAACTTTACCCCCCTCACTTACAACCCCCAAACCCCCTAAACCCAACCCCCCAACATTCCCCACCCCATTTCCCCAAACCCTCCCCAAACCCCACACCCTTACCTCCAATCCCCTAAACCCCCCTTACCCCCCTCCTCATTTTACAAACCCCCGAACCACCTAAACCCAACCCCTCTAACACCGAACCCCCCAAACCCCCGGAAACCCCCCCCCCACCCCGCCACCTGCTCCCCCAACCCCTACCACACCCCCCACCCCGCCACCTACCGCCCCCCCCTTACAGTTCCATCATCAAACCCTTGTTACCATCTAGGCTTTGTACACCCTCCCCATTTCCCACAACCCCCCAAAATCACTTACCCTCGAACCCCCCAACACTCCCACCCTATTTCCCGTAACCCCCCCCCCCCCCATCCCCTAACCCCAACCGCCACACCCTAACCCCCAACCCTCTAAACCCCCGACCTCCTTACCCCATACCCCATTCCCCCCCCACCCCACCACCTACCCCCCCTTCCAGCTCCATCATCAGACCCTTGTTACCATCTAGGACCAAAGTACTCGTCAAAACGAATCAAACGAGCCCAAACTCGATGGGGTTGTTTCGTTTTATCGTGGAGTGCCTTTGGCCATCCTCCAGCTCCATCATCAGACCCTGGTTACCATATGGGATCAAAGTGCTCGTCAAGACGAATCAAACGAGCCCAAACTCGATGGGGTTGTGTCGTTTTATTGTGGAGTGCCTTTGGCCATCTTCCAGCTCCATCATCAGACCCTGGTTACCATTTGGGATCAAAGTGCTTGTCAAGACGAATCAAACGAGCCCAAACTCGACGGGATTGTGTTGTTTTATTACATAGTTCCTATGGCCACCATCCAGCACCATCATCAGATCAGCTCCATGTTACAATAATATTGCATGGTCATCCAATTTACACATATGTGCAAAATTTCAGCTCAATCGGAAACCGGGAAGTGGGTCAAAATCGCGCCCTAAGGAGTCGGTTACAAACAAACATACAAACATACAAACATACAGGTGAAGCTAATATAAAGCGTGTAATAAAGCGTGTAAAAAATAGCCAGAGCTGAAGGGAGGTGTGTTGTGACTGCTCGCCAATGTCATCAAGTTAGCAAATTTTTACTCAAAATATTTTTATGTAAAAGAATTCAATGAAGTAATAAATCCGGACAAAGTCTGCATGAAAAGTCCAAAACTTGTGTAAAGAAATTCAGTCGCATGGTAACCCTAATTACAGAACTATAAGTAAATCGCCGTAATTTCGCACCGCGCAATCTTGTCTAGCAATAAAGGTTACATTATACAACTTTCTTGCACTTTCCATACAATAAAATTGAGGCAATAAAACATTGCTCAGTCTAAACCTTAGAATAGTTATTTATGATACAAGTGCGGAAAGTAGGCTATTCCCAACGAATGTCGGAGATCTAAACAAACGAGCGAAGCGAGTTTGGTTTAGCCGACATGAGTTGGGAATTTCCTACTTTCGACACGTATATCATACAACATTTTACAATGCATTAAGCGAGGAAAAAATTGGGGCTAAGAGCGCGCGCAGACAGAGAGCGGTCTGGAGTACCGAGTTCCGCGTTCAGAGTTCTGTGTTTTCATCGCTCGAGAGTTCCAGTCGCCTGCTGTGTGCGTTATCGTAAGAGACTCAGTACATTCGAAAGAACACAGAACTCTGAACTCGGAACTCCAGACCGCTCTCTGTCTGCGCGCGCTCATAAACATTTTCGGAAAAAGATGTTGCGTTCTTATTTACCTTTCATTGAGGGAAAGTCTCGTAGATGTTTACATATTTCAGCATCGGTTTAGTCAGCAGGAGGCTATCACATTTAATTTTGTGCTTGGTCTAGGACGTCAGGCGGCGTTAAGTCCTATGTAAATTCATCACTTGAACTCTCCATTTTAATTTACTAAACTTAAATTAATTCTCCGGATGGAATTCATGAACATTGCTGTGGCGGGTTTTCATGACAGGCGCGAACGGAACGAACTATGATTGGTTCGTGTTACGCCATGCGCGCGCACTGAAAACTCATTGGTTGACAGGCGCGAACGGGTAACCGTGATTGGTTCGTATTACGCCATGCGCGCACATTGAAAGCTCATTGGTTGACAGGCGCGAACGGGTAAACGTGATTGGTCCGTGTTACGCCATGCGCGCGCACTGAAAGCGCAGATGTCTTACGGTCCGAAATGGACTCAAGGAATTATTTTAGTACTAAATTTTTTATTTCAAAACTTTTGACGAAATTAAAATTTGTGTGTTTTAATATTAAAACAATCTGTTTTATTATTTTATCAGTAAATATTCATTTGGTTGCATCAAACATTTTCTTATTTGTGCAAAGCTGAATTATGAAGACACAACTCTCTAGTCTTATTTTTTAAACACTAGTTTGGACACAACTTTTTGAGAATTGGCAATTTAAAAAGTTACTTTTCCGCACGCGTGTGGAAAGTAAAATCCATACAATTTTTTTTCACACTTGCGAAAGTGTGCTGGGATGACTAACTTTCTATAGATATGTTGACTCGCGTCAAGAGGCACTTTCCGAGCATATGCATTGTAAACCTTTTTTTTACATTTTGAAATTTGGGTTCATAGTAATTCATCCAATAAATTGGTCGAGTTACCTACTATGAAAAATAAAAAAAATAAGTGATAGAAATTATAACGAAAAATACTGAAATTTGTTATTACACGCTTTATATTAGCTTCACCTGTATGTTTGTATGTATGTATGTTTGTATGTATGTTTGTTTGTAACCGACTCCTTAGGGCGCGATTTTGACCCACTTCCCGGTTTCCGATTGAGCTGAAATTTTGCACATATGTGTAAATTGGATGACAATGCAATATTATTGTAACATGGAGCTGATCTGATGATGGAGCTGGATGGTGGCCATAGGAACTATGTAATAAAACAACACAATCCCGTCGAGTTTGGGCTCGTTTGATTCGTCTTGACGAGCACTTTGATCCCAGATGGTAACCAGGGTCTGATGATGGAGCTGGAAGATGGCCAAAGGCACTCCACAATAAAACGACACAACCCCATCGAGTTTGGGCTCGTTTGATTCGTCTTGACGAGCACTTTGATCCCATATGGTAATCAGGGTCTGATGATGGAGCTGGAAGATGGCCAAAGGCACTCCACAATAAAACGACACAACCCCATCGATTTTGGGCTCGTTTGATTCGTCTTGACGAGCACTTTGATCCCATATGGTAACCAGGGTCTGATGATGGAGCTGGAAGATGGCCAAAGGCACTCCACAATAAAACGAAACAACCCCATCGAGTTTGGGCTCGTTTGATTCGTTTTGACGAGTACTTTGGTCCTAGATGGTAACAAGAGTCTGATGATGGAGCTGGAAGGGGGGTAGGTGGCGGGTTGGGGGGGGGAATGGGGTATGGGGTAAGGGGGTCGGGGGTTTAGAGGGTTGGGGGTTAGGGTATGGCGGTTGGGGTTAGGGGTTGGGGGGGGTTTACGGGAAATAGGGTGGGGGTGTTGGGTGGTTCGGGGGTAAGTGATTTTGGGGGGTTGTGGGAAATGGGGAGGGGGTAAGAGGCCTAGATGGTAACAAGGGTTTGATGATGGAACTGGAAGGGGGGGGCGGTAGGTGGCGGGGTGGGGGGTGTGGGAGGGGTGGGGGGGGCAGGTGACGGGGGGGGAGTGGGGGTGGGGGGGTTCCGGGGGTATGGGGGTTCGGTGTTAGGGGGGTTGGGTTTAGGTGGTTCGGGGGTTTGTAAAATGAGGAGGGGGTAAGGGGGGTTTAGGGGATTGGGGGTAAGGGTGTGGGGTTTGGGGGGGTTTGGGGAAATGGGGTGGGGGATGTTGGGGGGTTGGGTTTAGGGGGTTTGGGGGTTGTAGGTGAGGGGGTAAAGTTAGAAAGAAAAAAATGCAACTAAAAAATAGAAAATAAATAATAGTTTAAAAAAAGTAAAAAACACGCTTTAAAAAATAAAAAATAATTTTTAATAAATTTCAATTCACTATTCTTATAGTGCAGTAAAAAATCTTAATAAGCAATTATTATATTGTTATATCCAGATCAAAATTTGTAAACAATTCTAAATATTGATAAAATAAATAATAATAGTTTAAAATATTTTATTGTAAAAAAAGCGTGGGGTGCTTTTTAAGATGTTATCAAAATGACAATCCTTGACAATTGACACCATGCACCCCACGCTTTTTTTACAATAAAATATTTTAAACTATTATTATTTATTTTATCAATATTTAGAATTGTTTACAAATTTTGATCTGGATATAACAATATAATAATTGCTTATTAAGATTTTTTACTGCACTATAAGAATAGTGAATTGAAATTTATTAAAATTTATTTTTTATTTTTTAAAGCGTGTTTTTTAGTTTTTTTAATTTTAACAACACTGTATCATATTAAAATTTGTGCACTTATTAAAAAATTACCCTGTATATTAAAGTATGTATTTATTTATAGAAGTATATTTATCCATTGCCTAATATCCGTTGTATAAGCTTAGCTTTGCAGTGGCGGCGCAAAGAGGGGGGGGCGGAGGGGGCGGTCCGCCCCTGGTGCCAGGCACCAAGTGGTGACAATGACAACTCACTCGTACATCCAAAGAAGGCGCACAAAATCTCCCTCTTTAAAGACATAAGTATCACTACTTATCTACTCTTAAAGCTCTTGTACCTAGCAACTTACATACTAATATCATAATTTTAAAACGCATCACAACAATATGTTCATTTACTTTTCGAATATATTTTCTAATTTCTTAAAAAAAATAATTCATTACAATTACACAAAAGGGGCCATTCTGAGACTGTTCCAAATTTAGCGCAATGACGTTGATATCTTTTAACAATTTGTGTGTGACAGTGGCTTCATGTGAAAGAAGCCTAACAAAGTTAAAATTAATAAAATCTTGCTTAAGTTCCACGATGAGCCAAGCAAGGCTAACCAAATATTTCCAAAGAGAGAGGAAAGTCAATTGTGATAATGTTATCGAATATTTTAGTAAAATAAAGTCTCGTAGGCATGTTTAGTATTTGGTTTTTTAATTTAAGTAGGTGTGCTCAATACAAAACCGCCCGGGGTGCCAATCTAGCCTACGCCGCCACTGAAGCTTTGCTTAGTTTAGGACAAGGTCAATTGGTGTCAATTGTCCTATGATATTTACTATAGTTTATTATGGTAGTACCTGCGCCACAGAGCTTCCCTCAGGCTACAACTAGAAAACTCACGTTTTCCTAGAGGTAAGACCAAGCTAGAATGGTTGTTTGCCCCCAAAAACCCCCACATAGTAAATTTCTTCAATATCATTAGAGCTCCCCAAAAGAAATAAATAATATCTATATATATCAATTTAAGAATAACGCTACTACTGTTTGAAATATGACAATGCCCTATCAGGGCTTATGTAGTGGCAAACTATTATATTTACTACTAGCGACCCGCCCCGGCTTCGCACGGGTACAACTATATTATGCATGTATTATACTTATAAACCTTCCTCTTGAATCACTTTATCTAATATAGCTTTTACTCGCGGCATTGCTAGCGTGAACCATAAATATTTCAGAGAAGCAAACAATTATGCAAGCAAGCCTGAAGCAAGCATACAAGCAAGCATGCAAGCTTGCAAAAAAGCATGCAAGGAAGCATTCAAGCATGCAAGAAAGCATGTAAGCGAGAATCCAAGCAGGATTCTAGCGAGCATGCAAGCAAGCATGCAAGCAAGCATACATGCAAGCAAGCAAACATGCAAGCAAGCATGCAAGCAAGCAAGCAAGCAAGCAAGCATGCAAGCAAGCACGCAAGCAAGCAAGCACGCAAGCAAGCACGCAATCAATCATGCAAGCAAGCATGCAAGCAGTATGTAAGCAAGCTTGCAAGAAAGCATGAAAGCAAGCATGCAAGCGAGAATCCAAGCAGGATTCTAGCGAGCATGCGAGCAAGCATCCAAGCTAGCATGCAGGTAAGCATGTAAGCAAGCATGCAAGCAAGCACGCAAGCAAGCACGCAAACAATCATGCAAGCAAGCATGCAAGCAAGCGTGGAAGCAGCATGCAAGCAAGCAAGCTTGTAAGAAAGTATGAAAGCAAGCATGCAAGCGAGAATCCAAGCAGGATTCTAGCGAACATGCGAGCAAACATCCAAGCAAGCATGCAAGCAAGCATGCAAGCAAGCATGCAAGCGAGCATGCAAGCGAGCATGCATGCGAGCATCCAAGCAGGCATGCTAGCGAGCATGCAAGCAGGCATGCAGGCATGTAAGCGAGCATGCAGGCAGGCATGCTAGCAGACATGGAAGCAGACATGCAAGCAGGCATGGAAGCAAACAAGCATGCAAGCAATCAAGGATGCGTGGAAGCATACCAAATTTCGTCTTAATCGGTTAAGTGGTTATTGATTCTCCATACAAAGTTTCACCCCCCTTTTCACCTCCTTAAAGGGCGATTTCCGGGATAAAAACTATTCTATGTCCTTTCCCGGGACTCAAACTATCTGTATACTAAATTTCATCTAAATCGGTTCAGCGGTTTAAGCATGAAGAGGTAACAGACAGTCAGACAGACAGACAGACAGACATACAGACAGACAGACAGACAGACATACAGACAGACAGACAGATACACTTTCGGATTTATAATATTAGTATGGAATTAGTATGGATAGACTGCTGGCTCTGTGAGCTGTAGTAGATCTCGCGAGTTTTATGAAATTGTTTTATGAAACGCACCTCTCTCGGCCCCTTTCTAATCATACTCCCCAGCCCCTGTACCGGGCGGGCGAAGACACATTTAAAAGGTCTAGCTATAATAATCTACTCTTATAATTCTCTAGTGGCTTTTTTAACCTTTTCAATGTCATGCTTAGCGAAACGTAAAGCTACTTTGAACCTCATGTCCGTGAGCAATCATAGATTGACCCTAATTTTTTTAATTGGCAGGCAGGTCCCACCGAAATGATCTGTATTTTATTTGGAATGTTTATTTTATCTACACTAATCCATTATCTTTATAAACATTTTGGGATAAATAAAGATAATTAAACTTATATATAAGTATGCTAATTATAACGTACCTACATGACTCAATCACTATCACTACATAGTATTATAACAAAGTCGCTTCCCGCTGTCTGTCTGTCTGTCCCGCTTGTCTTGTCGTTTGTCTGTCTGGCTTAGATCTTTAAAACTACGCAACGGATTTTGATGCGGTTTTTTTTAATAGATAGAGTGATTCAAGAGGAAGGTTTATAATGTATAATACATGCATAATTGCACCCGAGCGAAGCCGGGGCGGGTCGCTAGTTTGTCATAATTTCCAAATTTAAAAACTAAGGCATTTATTTATATTGTCATTTTTAATTTCGTAATATTTTTTGAACGGAATGTCCGATTTCGATAATTCAAAAAGAAATCAACAGGTATTGAACCAGTCTTGAATACGAAATAATTAATTTGGATAAGAATTAATACAAAGGTGTGGAAAACATGGTCTGATTTTGATAGGCATTTCTATCATCTTTTAAAATGTAAAAAAGTAGTAATAGTGACGTAACTACAATAATTGGTCATATGGTCTCGCGAAGTTTTTTGTAGATATTGATACGTTCTATAATATTGTAGAACATTTTTTTGTTCTATCATCAATACTTTCCGCAGCGCATGCGATGATAGACATTTTATGGCTAATTTTTTTACACCTTGGGTTGGTTTTAGTAAGATTTACCGAGGATCTCTAATTTTTTCTAGTAATAAATATAGCCTATGTTACTCAGTGATAATGTAGCTTTCTAACGGCAAAAGAATTTTTGAAATCGGTCCAGTAGTTTTTGAGTTTATTCATTACATACAAAAATACAAAAATACAAAAATACAAAAATACAAATCTTTCCTCTTTATAATATTAGTGTAGATTTTGACTAGAGTCAAAAATCCAATTGTGAATAACAAAAGTCGAAAATGACCGCAAACCAATAGTAACGCTTCGTTGGTACCTAAACTATCGTACGATCGTACGCTACTTGTACCAACGAAGCATTACTGTTGGTTTGCGGTCATTTTCGACTTTCGTTTTTCACAATAGGCTACTTTCCTAACTAGTCAGTCTTTTAGATTATCAAAAAATATTGGACACGTATTTTTTATTTTGTCAATTAAACAAAAAAATACGAAGATATGGCGCGTTGAAGTTTCGCGTGACGTCACTTGTTCCTACACTTTGTATGAGCGTTTTAGGAACAAGTGACGTCACGCCTCGTCACGCGGAAGTTCAACGCGCCATATCTTCGTCATTTTTTGTTTAATTGTCAAAAGAAAAATTAAGTGTCTAATATTTTTTGATAATGTAAAATACGGACTAATAAGAATTATTATTTTTTTACCTAGGAAACATCCCTATTGGATTTTTGACTCTAGTCAAAATAGTAATTATAAATCGATTGTACAATCGAAACTAAATCACCTCGTTTCGGGAAAACAACCACTAAAATTTCACGGTGTATAATAGATTGACATTCTATACCCTGACAGGGTGTCATGTACCTACCATCTTGTAAAACTACCATCTATTAATGTAATGAACATGAATCTGAATAAATAAATGAATATGAATATGAATAATGAATATGAATAATTGCTCTTTTTAATCATTAGACATTTGCCTTTGATAACTATCAGTAAGTTGTTGAGATTTGATCCAATTAGGTAGGTACATAATTTGGCCAGTCAACATTGATAAAATAAATGTAATGCTTCAATTCAGATAACATAAAAGGTTAATTTTGTTTTATTTATGAGCCTTTCCGTTCCTCACAATTGTAATTGACAATGGCAATAATATTTTTTCTATAAAGGCACATGGCAATCAACTTCATGGCGGCCCAAACTCTGATTGCTTACTTCAAAATAATTCACCTGTAAGTAATTGATAAGCGCACATCTTTACCATACAGGCATGTGGAGCTCAGGGCTTCATCTTCAAACCCTGGGGCAGCCCGAGACATTAGCTTACAAAAATAAAGAATAGGGTTCATTCACGTGTTGTTTTCAAAAAAATTGTACATAATTAAGGGCCTAATAAAAACAAAATCACAATCATATCCTTTGTGTAATGAAAGTTAGTCATACAAACTATATGGGTAACTTTTGTTAGGGCCGATACAGACGGACTGCATTCCAACTGCAACGTAATTGCCCATACATTTCCATTTCACTTGGCGAAACTGCATGCAAACTGCATGCTAAAATATATGGGCAGTCGGTAATAGCAGTTGGAATGTGGTCTGTCTATATCGGCCCTTACACAAGGAATCAATTAAGTTTTGTTTTAATTAAGTCCCTTAACCTTTTGTATGCCGAAAGTAAAAAAAAAAAAAGTTGTGCATTCTAGCCTCAACAGTTTCATATAAATCCAATGATACAGATTTTTAAAAAAATACAAAATGAAAGCCTTAAATTGGGTATGGATCTGGTACAAGGCATCCGAAGGGTTAACCCTTTGCCTATGGGTGTCAACTATAGTTGACAGTTTGTTCAGTACAAAATAGACTTTCTGTCACTGGAATTTAGTATTTGTCCTAATTATGCCTGTAGGTATAGGGTTAACAGTGTATTTTTTTTTTCAAAACAACTCTCATTTTTACATTTCAGTAGGGCCTCATGCTCTAAGACAGCTCTGAACAAGGGTGGGATGGGACTTATGAGTGGAAAGACATAAATTAAGAATTTATGAGTCAAAAACATTCATCACAACCTACAGATGTTATTGGAGCATAATGTGACATTGCAGTTGCGCTTTGGTATCCTAAATGTTAGACTCTAACATTTGGTAGCATAGTAAATGGTTGTGTTAGATACTCCTAGGATGAGCTCTGGTTGAGTTTATAACACATCAGTGTAGTTTGGTGGTGGTGATAGTTAGGTTTGTTTGATTTGTGTGTGTTTGTACAGTGTGGAGGTGGAGGAACTGCATGAACACGCATTTCTTGCATAAATGTAACTATCATACATAAGGTTGCGGGAGAGCAAAAGTTGTTTCAGTTCCTTGGGTATCCTGTTGCATGGCCAAGTATACAAGTCTTAAATAATAATTAATAACATAATGACAGTATACTGACAAATAATATAATGCTCTAATTGTAATCATAACAATGACCAATACTAACATAATTTAAGCTTTATCTTAATAACAAAGTATGAACCGTTGTTGTCCTCTGAAATAAATTATACACCGTGAAATTTTAGTGGTTGTTTTCCCGAAACGAGGTGATTTAGTATCGATTGTACAATCGATTTATAATTACTATTTTGACTAGAGTCAAAAATCCAATTGTGAAAAACGAAAGTCGAAAATGACCGCAAACCAATGTAACGCTTCGTTGGTACCTAAACTATTGTATGATCGTACACCACTTGTACCAACGAAGCGTTACTATTGGTTTGCGGTCATTTTCGACTTTCGTTTTTCACAATTGGATTTTTGACTCTAGTCAAAATAGTAATTATAAACCGATTGTACAATCGATATTAAATCACCTCGTTTCGGGAAAACAACCACTAAAATTTCACGGTGTATAATAATAAATTGCATTGATGTGAGTTTAGTACATGAAAGAGAGCTAGGTCTTTGAAATGACAGGAATATTTCATAATAAGTTCTTGCCTGGCAACTTATAATAGGTTGTATGGACTTGAACTTTGATGATTTGACATTTTTAATAATAAAACAATGAAATTTCATCAAGAATAAAAATCATGCATTATATAGATTATAGACCTATATGAATTTATCCTAAAAATACAATATAAATACAAACATCAAATCAATAAAATTCATATGTTTGTGGAATGCAAAAACACAATTAAATAAAAAGAAAACTCTGGCAGGTTGAAAAGAAAACCTACCAAGTCAATAACATTATAAAATGATGCAAATCACAGAAAAAATAGAAAATACTTCTCAAATTTAAAATGTCTCTATCATAAAAAAACAGTTATGTGGTGCCACTTTCTGCAGTATGACCTACTTGCAAATCAATTCCTACTTATTTATAAGATGTCAACAGAAACAGTATTGGAGAACCACTGTATACAATATTAGAGAACCGAAGTATTTTTTTACTCCAATGTCACAGAATTCTTGTTTATTCTTATTAAGATACACAAAAACGGAACAAAAACAAAACCAAGGTGTGAGGTGAAAATAAACGAAATCTTAGGGGGTAGTGGTGATTTAGTGGTGGTACGATGTTAGGGCAAGAATGAGTTGCAAAATAATTACCTTCTTCGCTGGTGCCATCCTTGGGGCTCTCGTCGATCGGTTTCTCTTTCAAAGACAACAAGCTCACAGCTGACATCGCTCGCTAATCTCTCACTTCTTGAGCTCAGTCTTCTCTCAGTTAATTACTAAAATTCTAGAATAACTGTATAATATTTACAAATCGTCCCGGAAATTAATCTATCACCTATTATAATGTTTATATCACAGACTTTTCGTTTTTCACTAAACAATACGGAACAACACGTCCACGCACGAAAATACTATCAATATTTACAAGACTCTAGGTAAAATAAACTTATTTACACATTAAAAACTAACGTTTATCAGCTAAATTTAACAAATACGCTCTAGCGGTCACAAGATACTCATAACTAAAAGAATTTATCAGTTTTCGATGCAAAAATATATAAAACGTCCGCCATATGCCTTTTGAGACCTCTATTGCGCAATGAATTTGTATAGGCATCACTAACTGGAGTTCATGTTGAAATTTATGGCGTTCTGATTTTAGTTGGATTATATCCAGTTGCCATTGCACAGTTTTTTTTTTAAATACAAAACGGCCTATTCCTTTCTTATTTATTAGCTTTCAGGTATTCAACCATAAAAGTAAAATAAAATGAAAATTATGGAAGCATCAGTGAACAAAAAAATTGTAAAAATATTTTTCAATAAACATATATATACCGTTTTTTATTCGTATAATTTAAATTTGTACATACCTATAAAATTAATCCTTCTAATATGCATTCATGTCCATACTATAATAATTTAGATGAAAATTGTTATAGGGATAGTTTGAGACCCTGGGAAGGTCATAGGATAGTTTTTATCCCGGAAAAATTGCAAATGTATTTTCTTTGCTTTCTCTCATTCATAGTTCCTGCGGAATAGCTATAAACTAATTCTGTGGCGACGGAGTCGCGGGCAACAGCTAGATAATTAAATTAATTAAGCAATTTAATAACTATGAGTTATGCCAAATAGAGGCAATTTTGTTGTTCATTTCATTATACTAATAATTTCACGAGAAATTTGCTGAAATTTGCTATTTCCTATTTGTTGACACTGGCTGAAAGGTTAACAACGCCAAATAGTTTGGTCGTGGTTTGGCCTTTGGAAACGCTGTTTTCAATATTGCTCTGGCAACTTTATTAAGTTGACAGTTAAGAGACGTTTACCCACGTTTACCAAGCGTCCAAGCGTCTATATACTTATATATATATAGCTTTGAAGCGACCCTTAGGTTGCCTTGCTGTGTTTATTTAATGTTTATTTCAAATATTTCAATGGTTAATAATGGGAAATTACAAACTTTAAATAATAAAGAAGAAACACATTTTGAGCCAATTAAGGCGTCATGGATATAATTATTTATTTGTACAAGTGTTTGATGTGGTATCGCATTGAAAAACACCCAAATACTTTGTCATCGATGGATGAAAAAAAAACTATGAAAAAAAACTGAGATTATGTCAAAAAATTGTCCATTTCGTGTCGTGTCGATCATTGAAAACATGATTTTATTCTGTAGTTAATTTGTAATTTTAACAAAACAAAATGTCGTTAAAGTGGACTGGCAGTGTAAGTGACTCCGGTATATTACGAAAAAGTGAGTTCAAAGAGAAGAAAGAAGAGCTATTCGTGTTCGGCTACTCGTGCAAATTGTTCAGGGACGATGAAAGAGCCCTGCACATTGATCAAGGCAAACACCTCATACCGTGGATGGGGGATGAAACGTTGAAAATCGACAGGTTCGATCTGTTTTTTACTATAACTGTGGCGCTAAAAACTATAAAGCGATTGCAAAATAATGGAAAATACTTAATGTTAGAAGATCTTAAGATTTCGCAGAGGATTTTTGAAGCGCTTCGGGCCAAGATCTCGCGGTGGGCGGCCGCTGCTTCGCATTTTCTAATGGTGACACTCTTCGGTGGTATGTATATCTTGAACAGGTATCATTGCGTACGTAAACTAAGTCTGATCACCACCATTTTGAGGTTATGAAACTAAGTATTGTTTTGGTCCAGTTTCCTCCTGGTAAGGCAAAGAAGCGTAAATTAAATCCATAATAATTGTGTGTCATACTCGGTATATTTCGATTTTTTCCACCAGCTTATGAATAAAACTAACCATTGAAAAATTTATGAATTTCTTATATTTCTCAATTATAGTGAAACCAATTGCCTGATTGTATAAATAGGCTAATAAGATTAAAGTTATGGCTAAAAAAGTGCTTACATAACAGTTCCATAGTGTAAGACTAAATTTAATTTCTAATTATTGAATATAGTCAAATGCTGAGAACGTCAACCTCGTCTCCAAATAACCTCAGTATAAATGTGGACAGGTATGACGCCCGAGGCGCTCTCCACGACGTGGCTTCGCTGGAGGCTCCGCCGGGCGGGTACGACTGGCGCGTGGAGCTGACACGGTCGGAGCTGGACGTGGAGCAGCTTTGTGATGAAGAACGCTACCGTGCACTTCACACCAATGAAGATGAGGAAGAGATGTACAAAGGTGGCAATCTTTATTATCTACCAATTGATCTCAGTAATGTTTTGTTTTTAATGAATATCTCATCTGGAACTTAAACATGACTATCTACAGGGTAATTTTTTAATAGGTGCACAAATTTTAGGGAATGATTCTACTCCTTAATACAAACAACTTTTATGGGGCCAACTTCGAAATTGATCCAATAATTTTGACCTCCATCAAAATTGACCAAAATTTAACAGCTGTCACTTTTATAGTATGGAGATGTTGAAACATTTTTGATTGATTTCAAAGTTGGCCCCATAGTAAAAGTTGTTTGTATTAAGGAGTAGAATCATTCCCTAAAATTTGTGCACCTATAAAAAAATTACCCTGTTTATTACTAAAATTACATCTATGTTTCAACCACAATGCAGCTGTCATGGTCAAGATCAGATTCTTCTTACTTGCTAACTGATAACTGACCAGTGAGCAGTTTGTATTATGAAAGATGAAGAAAAGCACAAAGCAAAGAACTGGTTTTTTTTTTACTAGCCTATAATTGTGTCCCACTGCTGGGCGAAGGCCTCCCCTCTGGTCCTCCACAGCTCCCTGTCCTGAGCGAAATCTGGCCAATCGTTTAATTCTGCGTCCAGGTCGTCACGCCATCTGCCCCTGGCTGCCTCGCCGCCGGTAACCGTCATGCGGCACCCACCACGTGGCTGAGTGCGCCCACCTAATAATAGTGTTGTAGCGTAGAGACCAACTCTAACATCTCCACTTGTGTATCCTTAGAGGAAGAGTTGAAACGGCTCCATGCAGCAGGCTACGGGCAAGTGGGGTTCAACTACGACCTGCCTGCGGAGGCTCCAGCTGTTACTGCACCAGTTGAAGCCGATGAACCCTTTGTGCCAACTCCGTCTTATAAAGCTTTGTTTGCTCCGGATATTTTATTGGTGAGTTCAATTAGAATATTGCCTTTAATACCATTAGGTAACATAAGTTCGTAACCAGCTTCGAAATGTGCCCATTCTGTAGCCAGTTATGAAATTTTTGTACTAAATGGAATATTGCAAGATATGACTTTTTACAGAATTTTATGATAATTTTGAGCATTTCTTGTCTAGTCTGCAACCAAATATCGATACATAAGTATATTTTAAAGCATGATTTTTTTTCATTTGTTTTAAAACTGACACAAAAAACTGTATGGAAAATTAGAGACATTTTTTTCTTAATCATCACAACCAATAGCGCTCTTGATTCTTAGTAAAAAAAAAACAAATACTTAATTCTAAAAAAATTTAGCAGGTCCAACCAACCAAGAAACCAAGAAATTCCTTTACCACCCTAAGGTTCAATGTCAGTTGTACCGTTTAAAACATCAAAGGCTATTTTCACTAACAAGTCAGCCTTATTGCTTTTATTCTGATGTACAAACTGTCATAAAAAATGGTAAAGCACTTACTTGGTCGACTATACATTTTAAATTGAAAATGCCAACAAATGTGTCAGTATAACAAAAGTGTATTTTTTTATTCTTCACAGCCTGACTCCGTGAAGCAGAACACTATCATAGAAAAAACTGCCAATTTCATAGCATCGCAGGGGGCCCAGATGGAGATCCTGATCAAAGCAAAGCAGGGTGACAACCCGCAGTTCCGCTTCCTGGACATGGGGGCTCCGCTGAGGCCCTACTACCTGGCGTTGGTCGCTCTTGTGAAGGCTGGGAAGTGGCCAGAGAAGACTCCTGAAGTTATCGAAGGTGAGGTTTAATATATTCACAGTCCAAGTAATGTGGACGATAGCTCTCATTTCATTGTACGAGGGGCGTTCAATATAAAGTGAGAATGAGATGCAAACTCTTTTAATATTACGAAATTAAATACTGGCCGGTAAAGCTAATCTATCTAGCTGATTGCTATGAAAAAAAAAACTAACTGTCTTTTGTTAATAAAAATATACGGTAATTTCTTTGCAATGCTATTGAGTACGTTAGCGAAAATGGAGAAAATTGAATTGCGCGCCGTTATCAAATACTTGTGTTTGAAAAATTTTTCTACGGACCAAGTCAATTTGGATATGCGGGACACTTTAGGGTCTAATGCTCCTCCGTATTCGACAGTCGTACGTTGTTGCGCCGAATTTAGACGTGGAAGAACATCCACAATGGACGACCCCCGCTCCGGACGCCCTACTACAGCAGTAACTGAAGAAATTGTGAAAAAAGTCGAAAACTCAGTTTTGGCGGATCGTCGTGTCACGGTTCGTTTTATTGCTGAAAATGTAAAGATTTCAACGGGGAGCGTGCATAATATTTTACATGAACGCTTGGGTATGAAAAAGGTATCTGCGCGTTGGGTACCAAGAATGCTTACTGACACGCAAAAACAAACTAGACTAGAGATTTGTCAAGAAGCTTTGAACCTGATGCAGCAAGACCGGGAACTTTTTTTGGCGCGATTTATAACAATGGACGAAACATGGCTCCATCATTACGACCCAGAAACGAAACTGCAGTCTATGACATGGAAAAGGCCATCATCTCCAACTCCGAAGAAATTCAAGGTGAGCCCATCTGCCGGTAAGGTCATGGGCTCTGTTTTTTGGGATGGTAAAGGGGTATTAATGATTGAGTATCTCGAGCATGGAGCCACTATTACGGGCACATTATACGCCAAACAAATAGCAACATTGCGCAATGAGATCCGCGAAAAACGGCGAGGTAAACTCTCGAAAGTTGTGCTGTTCCACCAGGACAATGCCCCGGCACACAAGTCCGCCGTTGCAATGGCTGTAATTCGTGATGCTGGGTTCGATATCCTTAAGCATCCTCCGTATTCACCAGATCTCGCTCCCAGTGATTTCTACCTATTTCCGAGATTGAAACAATAGCTGAGAGGCCAGAAATTTGAAGACGACGACGCGGTAGTCGCTGCAGTATAAGATTTTTTAAGTACTCAAGATGAGACCTTTTTTAAAAATGGAATTTTAAGTTTAGAAAAAAAGATATACTAAGTGTATTATGCTAAAAGGTGACTATGTCGAAAAATAAAATGACATTTAGTAAAAGTTGTTTATAACATACTCATTCTCACTTTTTATTGAACGCCCCTAGTAATAAGGGTCTGCTTTAAGGCAAGGACAGGGAATGTGTTAAATAACAGTGGTGTGGCACCATAACAACACAATTCCCACCAGCCCCCTGTACCAAAAAATTACAAGTGCTACAAATCAACAAAATTGTTAACTTTCTCGTACAAAAAACTGACAATTATCTTGAATTGTAGCACTTGTAAGTTAAGTGGTACAGAGGCCAGAGGCTGTATCGTCTAACGCTTCTGACGCTTGCCTTCGCTTTCACCATCTCTTTCTGTCATCATTTTATACCGTTTGACAGAAAGAAATAGTGATTGCGAAGAAGTCAGAAGCGTTAGAGAACAAGCCTGCTGTATGAGGTAGATTTACTGTCTAAGCCAATGATTTGTTTATAAACTGCCTTTGACCATTAGTATAATGCAAAATAATTCCATGATTTGTGTGAAGTTCCCAATCTGGACTATACCCACGTGGAAATTACAAGACTTTCTCATTCTCGAGAGGAGGTATGTGCCCAGTAGTGGGACTTGTGTCAAAGATGACAGATGAAACTTACTAACTTTGATGTTTATGGACAAAAATCTTTATTATAAATTCTTTGTTTGTTTTCTTTTTACAGAAAAACAGCCAGAGACTGAAGAATATTTACATCCCAGTTTGGCGTCAACTATTATTGAGTCTGTAAGTGTTACAAACAGACATCATGAACTTGTTAGTTTTATCAGTAACGTTTGCTCATCTCACTGTCATGTTATGATCTACTCTAGAATAGAAGTTATTAAAGAGCCTCAACCCTTTTCAAAAGTTACAATTTTACTAAAATGGCAATCGAGTTGCGTTTGAAAAATTAATTGAAATATAAAATGAAACTAAAATTTGCTAGCTTCTTAAATACGATTGGACGGACAATTAAGGCGATTCGAATGGCATAGCTGTTTGGCATTGAATTTGTTTTGTGCGTAAAAAAAAAAAAACATTTTACAGTCTTATCTTATCACATGTGTATTTTCAGGCGCCATCGATCCCGAGCATCCACTACCGGCCGTCGGCGGACTGCGACTACACGATGCTGGTGTCCAAGATGCGGGGGCAGGCGGAGCCCGACGAGCAGTACTGGGTGGAGCTGGCGCCCGGCGAGGTGGCGCCCCCGGGCACCGAGCCGCTGCCGCCGCGCGCCGACATCTCGCGCGCGCCCGTCATGTACCGCGCCGGTGAGTGCCGCCGCTACACGCTGCTGTGCCAAGATGCGGGGGCAGGCGGAGCCCGACGAGCAGTACTGGGTGGAGCTGGCGCCCGGCGAGGTGGCGCCCCCGGGCACCCGTCATGTACCGCCCCGGTGAGTGCCGCGGTGCCGCCACTACACTAGTCGTTTTTTAAAAAAAAATACACAATTAAGGTGTATCGTTGCAATAAGTGATTAAGCAAGTTGAGATGTCCCGACCAGTTGTGGTGTAGGGGTTTAGCACGCAGCACAGAATGCTGAGTACCTGGGTTTGATTCCCAGAGCTGGTCTTTTTTCTGGGTTTTTCTGTGCATCCATGTTTCAGTTTGTATTTAGTATGATATATACAATTAAGGGATTTAACCAAAACTTAATCAATTCCTTTGTGTAAGGAAAGTTACTCATACAGTTTGTATTACAAACTTTGTAATGTAATTAATAATGTAATTTTTTAAAACTACCGAACGAAATGGTTCGCTCAGGTCGCCAGGATGCCCTTTCGGAGCGTATCCAAAGACAACGAAGGGGGCTTAATGTTAAGATCCCATGGCAGCCAAAGTAGCTGACATCTTCGCTTTACCTTTGTACTGACTAGTGTTCCTCTGTCCAGCGGAGCCCCCGCCGCCAACGGTCGCGCCCGTGCCGCACGCGCCGTCGCCGAAGGCCGAGAAGCCCGCGGCGCCGCCCAAGTCCACCGGGCTCAGTCTCATGAAGAACTATAATACTGACTCGGACAGTGATGCATCTGGTGTGTATAATACTGACTCGGACAGTGATGCATCTGGTGTGTATAATACTGACTCGGACAGTGATGCATCTGGTGTGTATAATACTGACTCGGACAGTGATGCATCTGGTGTGTACAGCGCACTTTGAAATAGGGTAAACTACCCATTTCTTCCCCGTAACCTCCATTTAAAACACTGTCAAGTGCTAACTGTCTCTCATTTGCGTCCTTTTGAACGCCAGTGCCGGCTATAGACGACAATACGGTGATAGAAAAATTAACCTACCCGCATCCGCATAAAAATCAATTTTGTTCGTAACAAAAACGATGTGTGGCGTTCAAAAGGTTAAATAGCATCCACTAAATGGTGCTGTGATTGCTTTACAGTAAAGTCGTGTATAGCTAAACCGTTTAAATGAGTCCTCGCCCGCTCGGTACAGGGGCTGGGGGGTATGACGACAAAGGGGGCGAGAGAGGTGCGGGCGGCGAGCGCGCGGCGTGTGCCTGCCGCCCGCACCTCTCCCGGCCCCCTTTGTCGTCTCCCCTCGCGCCTCTGTACCAACGGGGGAGGACTCGTTCAAACGGTTTAGCTATTGCTAATCAAATGCAAATGCTAAGACAGTTGGCGCTTGACAATGTTTTTCTTAAAGTGGTCAATCACTGGTGCATGGGCAAGAACTGGGTAATAGTTTACCCTACATACATACATAAATACAATCACTCCTCCTTCCCAGCAAAGAGGTAGACGTAGGTACATCTTTCGGTTCCACAACACTCATTAGTATTTTCATACGTGCTCGCCGGTATCGGGTGTTTTTGATCATGGAATTTCCTTGGTCTCCCTCTACCAACATTCCCTTCCCTTGGAAATGAGTACAGATACCATATTGTTAAGAGCACATAGAATCACCCACCATCGCTTTTATCCCTTGTTACATCGATACACATCGGTACAATCGATTTATAATTACTATTTTGACTAGAGTCAAAAATCCAATTGTGAAAAACGAAAGTCGAAAATGATCGCAAACCAATAGTAACGCTTCGTTGGTACAAGTAGCGTACGATCGTACGATAGGTTAGGTACCAACGAAGCGTTACTATTGGTTTGCGATCATTTTCGACTTTCGTTTTTCACAATTGGATTTTTGACTCTAGTCAAAATAGTAATTATAAATCGATTGTACAATCGAAACTAAATCACCTCGTTTCGGGAAAACAACCACTAAAATTTCAAGGTGTAGTATAAGTGTAGAAAGAGATGGTGTGACGTGATCGTCCGTGTGTTACACAATACAGCCTCAGATTCACTAATTTTCTGCGTCTTTCACTGGAACCAGATACTTCTTTAAATGATAGGCAGAAATATACTTTGAGGATCATAGACATGCAATAAGAAGCCCAATAGCTAGCCCAATTTTTATTCTTCCACGGGAGCGAATCGACACACACACTTTAGACCTAATACAGTTGTCCTGTTTTAAACTTTCGTGATTTACACTCATAATTACTATACTAAACCGTGACCACGGCTGCTGCAATGTGGCCGACGCAACGTGCAACGTTGAGGTAAATATTAATTGCGTGATAAGTCCCGTTTAGTATAGCAACTAATACAGTTGTCATTGTATTATTGACATAATTTACATTTACAGTCTTACGGTAGGGACCGGATTGCCTATAATGCTAGGATAGTACATAACATTACAGCATACAAAACAAAAACGGAACAGGATACAGATAAACATTACATATTAACTAAGTATGCATATTGCAGAATCGTATCGTATTATAGATAGAAGACTTGAGAATGTTTTAATTTCCTGTATGATTTTTTTTCACCATGTTGTGTACAATTTGTAATTGTACCGAATCAACCACAAAACAATAAGAGAAATCAACACTTCCACAGACTACGACTCATCCTCCTCGGGCAGCAAGGACAAACCTCTCGTCGCCACCCCGCCAGAAGACGTCCAAGTCGTTATAGACAAGATGGCCGCCTACGTCGCGCGTAATGGCGACGAGTTCGCCGAGATAGTCCGCGCCAAGAACGACCCGCGTTTCACTTTCCTCGACCCGGAGAACATCTATCACGCCTATTATAAGAGGCTGATGCAGCAGAAGCGTGGCGGGGAGAACGGGAAGGATGACGCGCCTAAGAAGCCTGCTGGTATGTTGGTATACTTTTTGAGCAAAGTGTTGGATAGACGTGATGTGATGTCTCTTTTGTCGCATATGATCCCGATCGCGATTGGTCCCGTTCGCAATTCGTTCCGTTAACAAATCGTCCAAATTAGGTGCGTTTCCGGGACGAATTGAGAACGGGACGAATTGCGAACGGGACGAATTGCCGAACGGGACGATTTGCGAATGGGACCATATGCGACAAAACCCAAATTACTACTACTATTACTATTATTATTATTGACTATTTTAATCAATCTAGATGATGCATTATATTGTCCGCTATGGGTAATTGGTTTAACCTTTTGAACGCCACACATCGTTCTTGTCACAAACAAAATTGATTCTTATGCGGATGCGGGTAGGTTGACATGTGGATTACCGGTTTGTCATCTATAGACGACGCTGGCGTTCAAAAGGTGCACATTCGTTACAGCAATCCAAGAAATGTGGATTCAAAGTTATTCAGCCATATTGCGACCACAAAGAATACAATTTTTTTTAATTTTTGCAGCCCCCGTATCGTTCTCAATAAAAAAGCTAAAGGAACCAGACCCCATACTACCAAAGCCAGCTTTGCCGTACGAATCCAGTTCAGAAGATGAGTCAGAGAAGCAAGATAAGCAAGAATCCCCTAAAGCAACTGCTTTAGCAACTCCAACTGCCATCTACAGTCAGCCACCGCCCACCGTGTATAAGTTGGAGGCGCAACATTACACTGTCAAAGCAGAACCTGTTAAAATGATACCTGTCAAGGTTGACAAGATGCCGGAAGTTAAGGCGGCTATAGCAGCGCCAACGGTCCAAGTGGAGAAGGTGAGTCCAAAAATAGTAAAGTCCAACTAATACCCGCGTCTTTTATGATTCCATACTTCTAAAGGAAAAACGGAGGCCTTATAGGTTCACTTTGTTGTCTGTCTGCCTGTCATGTCGATTTCTAGGGTTCCGTACCCAAAGGGTAAAAACGGGACCCTATTACTGAGGCTCCGCTGTCCGTCCGTCTGTCCGTCCGTCTGTCACCAGGCTGTATCTCATGAACTGTGATAGCTAGACAGTTGATATTTTCACAGATGATGTATTTCGGTTGCCGCTATAACAACAAATACTAAAAACCAGAATAAAATAAATATTTAAGGGGGCTCCCATACAAAAAGCGTGATTTTTTTTGCTCGTTTTTGTTCGATATTGATAACGGCAACAGGTAGGTAGAAGCTTGAAATATTCACAGAATAACTCTTTAAAAATAAATAATTAAGTTAAAATAAAACAAATATTTAAGGGGGCACCCATACAAAAACGTGATTTTTTTGCCTTTTTGATAATGGTACGGAACCCTTCGTGCGCGAGTCCGACTCACACTTGGCCGGTTTTTTATAGCCTATAAAATGTCCCTCTGCTGGGCAAAGGCGTCCCCTTCCCTCCGCCAAACATAAAAAAAATATAAATTTAATAGTTAAAATTAACATTATTTTTGTTAATGTTATTTTCTTTACACAGGTTTTTTCAAAGCCAGAAAACTTAGTACAGCGAAATGAGAAAACGCAAGCGCCCGAAATTAAAATCGAGAAACCGCGAGAGAAAGATAGAGACAGAGAGAGTCCAGTCGTCAGAAGGGACAAAAGAAAACACAGCAAGAAGAAAGAATACCATAAATCTGAGAGCAAAGAGAAGAAGCGGGAGCGGAGTGTTGAAAAACAAAAGAAGAAAGAAAAAGAGAGTGTGAAGAAGTTCAAAGATGAGGTTGATGAAGTGATATCATTAGAGGATAATGAGGAAGACTTGATTGATTTGACTGGAGACCAGTCTGATACTAGAGGTAGGTATTTAGTTTTTATTTTGAGTCAACCCCTTCAGCGTCTCTAAAATGTATCAATCATTGTTTTAAATTTTTCCTATTTTTCCTCATTGATTCTTCATTGTACACTAGGTACATAGAAAACAAGTACATGGAAAACATATATAAGCTTAACAATATCAGTAAGGGAAGTAATTAATGAATGGTGCAATTTAAAACAAGTAATAAAAAAAGTAGTAAAAACATCCACACATACAATACTTATTATAACATAAAACATGCATAGATAAATAGATACACAGCAATTTACTTGTAAATAAACGGAGTATAATAGGGATGTTGACGCCATTAAAAAATAATTTGAAGACACGATTCAAGTAAAAAAACGCTTTATCCTAGCCCTAGAAACCAGATTATTTTTCGATTAACTGCAAAATTAGGTTTTTTGTTGCTTTAAAACAAATAGTTAATTGATTGAGTTGGCGAACAAGTGACGTCACGTCATAGGTTGCTATTGCCAATCAAACTCTATCGGAAAATTGTGTTTTGACAGCTCATAAACGTCAGTTGATTGGTGGTTTCAACATCCCTATTCTCGAGCACTGGTATAGTGTTCTTTAGGAGCATAACAACCCCTGATGCAGCTTCAATCGACGCGTCAATATATTTACCACGAAAGCGAATCAACAACACACTGACCGCGAGTAAGTCAACCTTTTCTGTGTTTGTATCGTGTGACATTTGCTCTTAGATTATTTATACACTAGATAGAGCTTAGGTGGCATGAAAACGTCCCGAAAAATATAAGCCAACGGTTGGCTTATACGTCATTAGCCACCCTTCAGTCTGAATGACGTAACGCGATCGTAATATGAAGCTGTCAAATGGGTTTTTGGACGTTTTGTGTCGCAGTGTTTGCTACTGACACTATTTAGTGTTTAAATAATCTAAGCATTTGCTATATTTTCAACAGAGTGTCCACCGGAGGAGCTAGCGAAGCAGCAGTCGCGGCGGCGCCGCGCCGCCGAGTTCCTGCGCCGCGTCGGCGTCGATCCCGCCGCTGCAATCCCCGCGTCTTCTCTCGCCAGCGCCATGGTATGACATATAGATTTATTTATTTATTGATACGGTACAATTACATATTGTAAACAAAACAGTAAGAAAATAGTGTAAAGAATAAAATCGTAGTCTACAATACAATTACAACTGTACTCAACATTTATACACACCAGTTGTTGAAAGTAAGTAACCATAACAATACATATAATAACAATTATCAACTAAATTTCATTTTTATTGATATTTTCCGCATAAATGTGGCTAGCGAATCATAAAAAATATCAACATTCTGATCCAAATCATTAAATCGACGGCACATTCGTATTATTGGAGCATTGTGGCTAACATTATTATTTGTAATGGGTACAGCAAATAGATTTTGGTTTTGTGTGCGCTTCGAACTAGCTCTAAAGCCTATGCAATCCAAAAGATGTATCACTAAAATCCACATACTTTCATACTAATATTATAAATTTGAAAGTGTGTTTGTCCATATTTCACGTCGAGACTGAGCGACGGATTGCCGTATTTTTTTGTATGGACAGTCCTGTGCAGGCAGGACAGGGCTAGAGAGCTACATAGGCTACTTTTTACCACGGGGAAAATATCTCATTCCCACGGGAAAACATGTTTTTATCTACTTCAGCGGGTCGAAGCCGCGGGCATCAGCTAGTCTGATTTATAAATCTGATAATCTCTTAGATACCGAAAGCCAACTGATTGTTTAGATGGTTGGAATGGTGGCGTGGCGAAGTCACGGCTAAAGGCTAGTGTGAAATGTAACATTCAAAACAGCATAAAAATAATGCAATCCCGACATTTATATGATTTTTAATGCAGGTGGATACGCTAGAGTCGATCAGAAAAAAGAAAGCGGAGGAGGAAGAGAAACGGAGACGCCGCGAAAAAAAACGGCATCGCTCCAGATATGGTATTTTTTATTATTATTCCGAGTCTATTATATCCTGGTCTCATTTTCATCATCATCATCATCCCAGCTTATATACGTCCCACTGCAGGGCACAGCACAGGCCTCCTCTCAATGAGAGGGCTTGGGCCATAATTCCCACGCGGGCCCAGTGCGGATTGGGAACTTCACACGCACCATTAATTTTGTTCGCGGATGTATGCAGATGTTTTGTTTGCAATAGGAACAGTAGCACGGCTAAAGCCCAGTTTATACTTCGTCTAAACTGACCACCATGTTTTGCAAGCCTTTATACTCGCAACGTTTGTTTGTATGTATGTAAAATATTTTTCATTCAAAATATTTTTTTTATCAAAATTGATTGTATGTATAATTTGACAATTTTATTTCGCAAGTGAACACAAATTTGGGGTGCGCAACGATCGCTATAAAAACTTTTGATACAATTTCAGTCGCTATAACGCTCATTTGATATAATCAACTTTTCATATAACGTTCACGAGATATAATAATGGTTGTATTTAATGCCAGAAAAGTAGGTTAGGTTAGGTTAGGTTAGGTACTGCAACCCCTACACAAAACAAATGGTTGCGTCTCACGAGATGTAACAACAAAATATATAATAACGTTATATCATATTATTATTATTATTATGTTGGTACGGATTTCCGATCACGGGCCCATGGGGACCCGGTCATTTGAAAGGCATACATGGGGCCGAAGCCAACATGAAGAGGCCTTTGGTACCATATAATATAAATGAGATGGGCGCAACTATGGAGGTCTATCCCCTAATACACCATGAGGATGTGCTAGCGGACAGTCCCCCACAGTTGCCAAACTATTGCCAGGTAGGAAGTGACATGGAATTGGCTATGGGGTTGGGATGTTGTGGACAGGATTACCGGGCTATGGAGTGAGATAACGGACACCTACCATTTAATATCTCATAAACTGAACTTTTGGTAGGCGGTGACTCGCTGTTCACTAAATGGGCCCCTCAAACTATTGCCCGCTCGGGGCAACGAGGCGGCAACATTGGTGTGAACGGCTAAGGATGGAGAGGTGTCCCTGGACTTTAAACTTCAAAATGCCAACTCGCCACTTACGGCCAAACACATCCATCCTTCGAGCATTTAGCTCTTGCGCTCCACTCTAGGCAACCAACAAAGGCAAACTAGAGGCGGGGCGGGTGTGTAACTGTGTGTGAGTGTGTGTATAAGCGCATGTGTGTATGTGTACCCCTGGAGGTCTCGGGTTCGTGGTGTCGCTACGCACCAACAGCTCGCCACAAGCCGCCCTGCGATGACTGACTGCACTGGTGACACGACAACACCAGCGGGCGATGAGGTCGTCACATCCCTACGCCTTTATTATTATTATTATTATAGCCTTTTTTATTTCCATTTTGAATTCATTCAACATATATCATAGTACATCACAGGTGCATGCATTACATTCTCAATATAATTAAATTAATTATTACACTAATTATTAAATCAACATTACATAATTATTTCTAAATTAAATTTCATTTTGTAATAAATAACATTTCAGTATTATTAAATATTTTATACTAATGATTTAATTTTATATTCTATTTTCAAATTGATTTTCATTAAATTAAACACCACAATTCAATATGGACCCCTCAACAGGTAAAGGCCACGTTATATCATATATAAAATTATATATTTTAAAATTATACCAAACGTTATTTATATCAAATGAGTGTTTATACTATTTGAAAATATATCAAATGTTGTTATATGAAAAGAAGATTATATCATATGTTGTTATATCGATCATTACACACCTTTTTTTTTTTTTTTTTAGATTGAAAATTACAATTATATTCAGCATTCCAAATGTCACAAATATAAAGAATTCACAAAAAGATCGTCAAAAGAATTTAAAAACATAAATGAAAAATACATTAATATAAAATGACACAAGGATAATATTAAAAACAATAAAAGTGTAATAAAACAAAAATGTCAATAAAAATAATAAATCACATAATGTGTGAATGTCAAAGAAATTTAGAACCACAACATAAAAATGATAAATGAATAATATTAATTCACATAATGTGAAGATGTCATAAGACCAAATAATTAATAAATAATAACAATAAAAACAAAAAGAATAAAAATACATTCTGATTTAATTTGACCCACTATTTTTCTGTTTAGATAACGAAGACGACGAGAAATCACACCGCAGAAGCAGACGCAGAAAATACAAGTAAGATCTTTGTTCATCGTATCTTAACTTAATTATGATACAGTAGACCAAGTAAGTGCTTTATAGGTAACGCCATAAGAGTTGAGGCGAATGATTACACACACAGCTACATAAACTACTGATTGCAAAAAAAGTAGCGAATGAATGAAATGAATGATTGAATGAAATTGTGAATTATTATGATCTTAAGGTGAAATACCTGCGCTACTATGCATATTATGCATATTATAATTTTTCATATTTTAATTTTTCTGTTATCATATAACCTATTTTTGAAATAAAACAATTTGAAACTGATAAGAAATATTCGCAACAAAAGAATCGGTATTTTATAAAAAGCGAAAAATATGCTTATCTGATTAAATAAAATAGATCAAAATATTTTATTTTCTGTTTTGTTTGAACTAAATGTATTTTCTTAAATAATTCTTAACGAAATAGGTTGAAGAAATTTTTAGTCAATTTTGTAATTCACTCTTGAGTCTGTTGATCTTGCTGTTGGTACGAATAAACGTCAAAATCCCGCTATCATTACATGAGATGTGGTTGTGTGCGTGGCCTCAACTCTGGTGGAGTTACCTATACCATTTGAATGACAGTTCCTACATAAAAGCAATAAGGCTGATTGTCGCATTGACTTGTAAGTGAACATAGTCTTTTCATCACTTAAACTCTGAAAGTAGGTTGCGTTTAACTTGAAATCCGTGTTGTAAATTCGATTTACATCTTTCGAATCGAATGGTGCTCCTTTGTATTCACGAAGCTCCAAACCTCCATGCTGGCATAATGCTGCTGGCCAGTGCTGGCTGAATGTGCCAAAGCCAAAGAGCGCGAGGCCATTAAAAAAAAAAACAAAAGATGGTTTGGCGCGATAAATTTTCTTCCGCTCTGTTACAAATTGCATATACATTTTTAACGTAACGTAACGGTTATTCTTTATTTCCTCGCATTTATGTTCAACTCGAGTGTAAATGATCAATTACACCCGCGAACTATAAGCACATAAATTCAAAGCACATAAATATCGTGGGGTGTAATTGAAGCCGTACAACTGACATTGAACCTTAGGGTGGTAAAGAATTTCTTGGTCGACTATAATCTGAAAATGTGTTTTTGTAAGTTTGATCTCTATTGACGGCTCAACGCCTCAATGTTGACAAATTATGGCATAAAACTCATAAACCTTTGACATGGAAAAAGACATAGACTACCATTTATTCTGATTTCTGAAATAGTTCTAATTAATACTCACACACATACTGACAAACTCTCATCTATAATATTAGTAGAATATAATAACGGAGTGATAATGTATTTGTTTGTTCGTGTGTTTTATGGAAGGGAACATAACCGATTTAAAAGAATCTTTCACGTTTAGAAAGCTACGGTATCCTTGGACCTTGGTTAACATAGGCTACTTTTTATCCCGGGAAAGTGCGAAGTTCCTGCAGGACACAGGAAAAGTTACGGAAAAAAGTTAGTCAAGTAATTTAGGATTTAGAGTACTTAATTGACCTTATAATAACATTTTCAGGTCTTCAGACGAAAACGATGAATCCGACAACGATGGGTAAGAATATACATTTTGTAGTTCTTACTAAACTTCTAACTAAAAACAAGTTTTATTAAAATAAGATTGCACTTCAATTATGTTTTATGCATCAATTAAAAAACGAATTACTAAAAAAAAGGGAAGAAGAAAAAATTTAAGCACCTCCGGTATTGCAGATCAAAGAAAAAGAAGCGCAAAAAGGAGAAGAAGCCAAAGAGCAAGAAGAAGAGGAAGCGCGAGACAGAAGACGAACAGGAGGAGGAGCACGAACTGCCGCCGAACATAGACCTCACCAACACGCTCAAAGTGCTTCGGACAACCTCGCCCACCAATGAGATCTGCCAAGGTACTTCACTTTTGCTCTCGTAGGGTGACTCATGAAATATAACAACAAAACGCTCCTTTAGAACAACACTAACACTCACAAATTATTTTAATTTCAAAACTAGACTTTATGTCAAAAGAAAAACAAGTTTAGTGTTGAAATGACAATAATTTGTAATTGTGTCAGTGTTGTTCTAAAGGAGCGAAAATATATAATTTCATATTAAATAACCTTTATAAGATGTAATGAACGTTAGCTGCAACAGCAAAATGAATACTTTTATAAGGAATATCGGTCAACTTTAAACATGAAACTACCGTGAGAATCACTCATAGTGAAAATAAACGTCAGTTGCGTCGAGTAGCCGCGCGACCAGGGCGTTAGCACGCAGTGCACGTTTGGCAGCCGCCGTGACGTGCGACTCCGAGAGGAAGGGCTACGGATTAGCCCGAAACATGTTCGTTTTAAGACGTGAGTGATCCGTTTATTTTCACTATAATATCGGTCAATTGACATAATGGTGGTTGTATAATAAAATAATAATGCCATGAAAGTAGGTTAGGTTAGGCTATATTAAACATACGTGTGCGTGCATCTCTCGAGATATAACAACAAAATATATAATTACGTTATACCTTACAAAACAGATATTTTTAAATTATATCTTTCGCTCTTAATTACATCCAGTGACCGTTATACTCAACTAGTTTATGCAAAGTGAGTGTATATTATGACTATTATATAATTACTAGTGATCGGAATTAGGTAAGCCAACATACCTATTTTTCGTAAGATGGATATCCTAATTCCGATGGAGTGGTTACAACCGGGTAGAAAATAGTACATTATTGTCGTGGCCTGGAAGTAGGCAATTGCTGGCTGAGTATGACTATTAAACGGACGAGCTTGCGAGTCCGTTTAACTAATACGAAGCCAGCAATTGCTATTCCAGCCGAGGCTAATATAAAGCTTTTCTCAAAAATGGTGAAGGAACAAAATAGAATAAACTTTTATTAACTTAAATAGGTACAAAGAATTGCAAATCACTTAAAATTAAATGTCATTAAACTCTTTCCCGCCTTTTTTCATTAAAAAAAAACTGCAGGTGTATTTTTCTACCGAAAACACCACAAGCTGTTTCAAACACAATACAGAAACTCTGGAGTTCCAACAAAACAACTGATACCTGTCATTTGAGTTGGCTGTATACGAATATTGCCAACTTATTACCGTGGCCGTTTTAACTTTTTAAAAAGTTTTAGACTCGACAATAATGGAATTTGTATGCGACATTGTTGTCGAGTTTATCGAGCCTGCAATGTTTTTAACTTTTTATTTTTTTTACTGACCATAAACTATGCACTTCACGTTCTGATATGTAAAGAATAATGTCAACTTTTACGGATATTTTTGAGAAAATATATTTTTTCTTGAATACTGGATATTCGATATTTATCCGAGTACTAGTCGTAATGTTAAACACGTTTTTACTTATGGTACGGGATATTTTATGTTAGTTTGTAGCAAAAAGTGTGTTATTTCGAGTCGATACGCTGTTGTTCTCGAAGTTAATATCAAAAGAAAAATTGGCAATCAAAAATAACTGAATCATGGACTCGCTAGTTAATTTATATTTGATTGATGCAATATATTTAGGCTTAAACTGCTCAAAGATTTTATGTATCTTCAGTGCATTACATGTAATGCACGGGACAGCTAGTGTTAATTTCAAATCGATCAAAATTATTTAAAGGGTTAGAAGAGAGCGAACCGCAGCGGCAAGACTCCTCCAGCGATGACGACATGGAGGAGAGAGAGGAGAGGGAGAATAGAAGGAAGAAGAAGAAGAAGGAAGAGCGAGAGTACAGTGAGGGCGAGTGGTCGAGCGACAGCGAGGAGGATTCCGGCTCGAGCGTCAGTAGGAATGATTAGGTATGTTTTGTTCGTAAAATATTTGTATATCAACAAAATTATAGGTGTATTACGACCGCTTTAGCCTAGTTGGTAATGACCCTGCCTACGAAGCAAGAGGTCCTGGGTTCGAATCCCGGTAAGGGCATTTATTTGTGTGATGAGCACGTTTATTTGTTCCTGAGTTATGGATGTTTTCTATGTATTTAAGTATTTATTTATCTATATAAATGTTTATCGTCGTCTAGTACCCATAGTACAAGCTTTGCTTAGTTTGGGACTAGGTCGATTTGTGTAATATTGTCCCCTAATATTTATTTATTTATTTTATTTATTTATTTAACAATTGGAAATGTCTAAAAAATTATCCATGGTTTTTTTTTGTGTAGAAAAGTCAACTATAAGAAACTAATTTCAATATATTTTCATTTAGTTCACTTCAAAATTAAAATAAATTCACCATCATCGTCATCGTCTCAGCCGTAGGACGTCCACTGCTGGACATGGGCCTCCCTCACTGATACCCAATAATTACGGTTGGAGGCGACTTGCATTCTAAATAATTCTATTCCACACAGAATAAAGTATAACTTATATTTCACGACATATATTTTAATGTCAAATGAAGGTTATTGCTTATTTGATATTATGTAATAAATGCATTACATTATATTAAAAATTAAAAACTACAGAAAACGATCTCGAAATGTTTTTCGATTTACATACATTACAAAAAAATAGACAACTCCAATTGAGGTAATGCATTAATATACGATCGTGAAAGTAAAGCTGTTACTTTAAATACTTACAATCACATGCATAAAAAATCTTGGTTTTAATGCAGTTCTTTTTACGCTATTGCCTTTAAGACAGACATTTTTAACATCTTTTTCTCTTTTTCAGATGACCCGACTTATTAGATTTAGGTGTAAATAGAAATGAAAAGACATTTAAATAATACATTTATAAATTCCTGTAATCCATACTCTTGATTTAATGTAAACCTAAATTTTAAGTTCTGTTTAAGAGTTTATTTAAATTGAAGTTTTTAAACCAATTCCGTATGTTATGTGGTAAAATATCTAAACCCATTTCGACCGTAGAATGAGTACAAATAATAATACACCATATTGTATGGGAGCAGTGTTTATTGTTGCGTACCCTCTCTGTCACATGTAAATATTATGCAATGTAAATAGATAAATGCCTTATGTAAGAATAGTTATGGATATATTTATAATAAAGTATGTTTCATATCATTTGTTGTTTTAATGTTTAATGAGGCAGAAGAGATAGTGTTGTAGTTCTTATGTCTGAGACGGCCAAAGAGATTAAATAATAACAGTGGTAATACGATCCATCAAATTATGTACCACAATAGTGATAAAGGAAAAACTATTTTACTTATTAAATTTTGATTATATATTAACTTTTTCTTTTAAATAAAAAATTAGTGGATTTTATCCAGTAACTAAGTACTAAACATTTGCTGTTTTATAATTATTTGCATATTCATATATATAAAATATTGCCCGTTTGTTCAGGACTTAAACTTTATTGTATGATGATAGGAACTAGGTATTTAAAAAGAAATCGACCGGTTTCTCGGTCGACTATGTTATCTTATCATCATCATTTCAGCCGGAAGACGTCCACTGCAGAACAGGCCTCCCCCACGCGGTCCCGCAATCTTAACCAGATCGTCGCTCAATCTTGTTAGAGGCCTAACTAACTGCACCGCGTCTTCCGGGCACTCGAGAACCTTTTTGCCCCATCGGCCATCAGTCCTACGAGCGATGTGCCCTGCCCACTGCCACTTGAGTCTGGCGATTCTTCGAGCTATGATTCTTCGACTATGTTAAATAACAGTCAAAGATCATAATCAATAACGTTTATAAACTGTATAAATAATGAAATGACGTAGCCTATGTTACAACTGACATTTGAACCGCGATGATTAATTTTATCAAATTGTTTTGTAAATAAAAAATATTCCGTAAAATCATGTCGCGTGATGAAGAATAATAAAAACTAAGACTTGGAAGGTTACTTGAAAGATTAATCAGAAGAGATCTCTTTGAGAGACAAACTCGCCTTTGTATAGTCATGTCATCTGTAAAGCATTCGATTGTACCTACTATCCGCTCGTTCCCTAAATATCAGAATTACAAAATAATAGATTGCCGACTTACCCTATTTCTAAAATACCAAATTCCCAGAATACCAGACTTTCCTGTCACCATGTTTTTCTCTATATCGGATTGCCAAAAAAGCTTGGTTTTCAATACACCAAATTCCATTCAAAACCGAATTCCCATAATACCAGATAGTGAAATCACCAGGCTCGTCAGGGGCAGGTCGTGGTCGTCGTGGGGAGGCCAGGGGGTCGTGTTTATTATAATCACGTTACTTAAAAAAAAAACTCAAAAATATAATTAAATAATACTGTACGTAATACGACTCTATTAATCTTGTTCTATTGCCGTGTAATTATATCGTAAGTATGGAAAACAATTTTGTAAAAATTTAATGTTTATAGAATTAGTGGTTGAGATTTCGGTATTTTGTTCCAATCCCGTAACGGTATCGAGATGAAAAACGTGTCTATGAGTTTCCCAATATCCAACTTTCTACATACCTACTAAATTTCACCTAGATCAGTAACAAACACGCACATTTTCTTTCTTGGCGGATTCTTCTTAACAGGGTTTTCCGAACCGGTGCACGCCGCAGTGGTATATTCTTCCACATTTATAAGTGCTGGCTTAAACTGAGGCGCTACCACGAAATTCGAAAATCGAAGTTCGTATCGCATTATCCCTCTCACTCTCGTGTCAAATCATATTAGCGTGAGCGGGACGGCACGAAACGAAGTTCGAATTATGCACTTCGTGGTAGGGCCTCTGAATAAAGGTAGGTACTTTCCCACACACTCACAAACTTTTGTAGGTATTTCAATACAAATACAGGTCCTTCTTACCAATGCTAAAAAAACGAAGCATTGGGGGTGAAAACAGTTATCACTTACCTATCAATGTTTGCATGAAAAGCCCTGACTACACAATCCTCCTAATCCCCTATTGCGATATAGATAGAGAAGGAAAAACCACGATATAGTTTGATCTTTGAAGGTGATATTTGCGCGATTTGGTGACTAAATATTATCTCCTGTGTACAATCGGCTACGACAACATTACTTACTATAATGGTCAACTAAGTGCATTTTCACTTAAGTGCGCAGAATACTTTTTAAAATGAGGAAATTTTGGTGTTTTCTTATTCAGAATAAATAAATAATACTTAAATAAATAAATAAATATCACGGGACAACTCACACCAATTGACCTAGTCCCAAAGTAAGCTAGGCAAAGCTTGTGTTATGAGTACTAGGGAACGGATAAACATACTTATATAGATAGATACATACTTAAATACATATTAAACACCCAAGAACCGAGAACAAACATTCGTATTTTTCATACAAATATCTCCCCCGACACGGGAATCGAACCCGGGACCTCAAGCTTCATAGTCAGGTTCTCTAACTACTACGCCATCAGAGTCGTCTAAACTTTGAGTATTTAGACGTCTAAAAGAATAAAGAGCGTACAGAGTAGAATGAAGAGCGATATTGATTTTGATGATAATAATTATATCTCCCCTTCGATCAACAATACTGTTGATCGAAGAATCTCCCTAATTTTCCATATAATTTTTTGTGTCCGTTTCATAACGAGCCATACAAACTATACGAAAAAAAAGTCAATAAACAGACTCATAAATAAGGACACCTTTTCGTGAGTCTGAGTTAGAAACAAAGAGTATTGTAATATTATATGAACAAGAGTGGCAACTCTATGGTCAAATATGCATGTATGGAAGGTGCTGCTGCCCTACGCCCTGGTCAAGAACTAATGTGACGTATCTATAGATGTATACCTATCTATATGTATATGTTGGTTTGGTAGTGATGTACAGCTATAATTACGAGTAATTTGAATTGATAGGCTAATTGCCACTATTCCTATTTTAGCCGTCTAATTCAAATCAGCATATACGAAGTATAAGCGGCTAAACCCGATTTGCACTATAAGGCTAAAATACGAGCATTGGCAAGTGGCCTATCATTTAAAGTCCTTGACCGTACAATTTGGTACGCCATGGCCATGGCCGATGAATGACAACTGACAAGTTTGACAAGTCAACCAAGATGGCCGCTAATTTAGTTCTTTAATAAAACACCAGAGATCGCTGTAAGTCGCATGAAAAGTGTGATACATGTAAGTGTGCCCCCCCTGGTTAGAAAACACTAAAAATTCCTCTTTTAAAAAAGTTTTCGCATTTTAAAGTGAAAACGCCCACGTACCCTTTTCGGTCTATCCTGAAGAGAAACACTAAAACAAGATTGCGAAGCACGAATAATTCCGCTCAATGACCTGTCACTGTGTCTGATGCGGCAATTAGGTAGTCAACGACCGCATGCCACATGCGGTGGCCGCAACGCAACAGTGTAAAGAACACTGTAGTCGGCCGCATTTATATACCGCCTAGATATGGCCATCGCATAAGGCGGACAGACTAATGTGAAGACGACGTTCGTTCGCCGAAGTAGTTCGAAACAAGTTCGGCGACCGCATTAGGCGCACGAAGTAGTTAAGTGTAATTGTCGCATACGTTGAACACTTGAATTTGTACGAATGTTTCTTCCGCGCCTTTTCCCATCACTTGGTGGGGTCGGACCTCCTCGTTTTTAGGCGCCAGTACGCTCTGTCCTGGGTTGTCTGTGTGTCCACAGCTGTGCCCGTTCCACGTCCTTAGTAACGGTTGTCCACCACGTGGCCAATGGCCGCCCTCTGCCCTTTTTCTTCCTCGGAATGCCCAAGGCTTTTCTAACAGCGTACTCTTCGTCACGACTATCACATGTCCAAACCATCTCATGCTCTCGACCATCTTCTCGGCAATGGGAGCAATTTTGTACGAATGTGACGGCAAATATTTACGCGCGATCTTTAGAGGCACGAGGCAAGTAGCGAAGGTCATTGTGCTCCGCAACCGTAATTTTTAGCAGGCTTTGTGAAGTTCGATTTTGATTACATCATGCTATGCCGCTCGTGCCAGGGGCGTGTGAGTGACAGGGGCGAACGATAGGTACAAAAAGCCGAGTCTCCACTGAGCGAACTGCCTCGCGAGGCAGCCATTTTCGGCGCGATTTTTAACCTGTGTCGAACAAAATAATGCCTCATGAGCTACCCAGCTATTTACGAATTTCTTAGTATCTCCCCTGAGGATTTAGAAAGGGCGGGGGTAAACCTGCAGATAAATGGGTACTACTGCACCAACGTTCCATCTCTAATTATATGAGTGAACTTCTTTAGGGGTTAATTTTCAAAAAGCAATGAACGCGATATCCGTAAAATTTGCTCTGTATGACGAAACCAAATCGCATGTTTAGTTAACATAAGCCTAACAAGCGAGCGCCTATAAAAAAGGGCACCTAAGGGGCTTTAACCTCCTGAGGCCCAAACTATTTTTAGGACGTTTACCTATACTTGTAATAACGACCCAGTGTCCTATTTATAGGCACTTATCCTGGTAGCCCAGGACCTCAATTATTACAAAATCATCATATACTTATCATATATATTTTAGACAATATTGTAATTGCTAATTAGTGCGTGTTCTTATTTTGGGATAATGGGACGCTATTTGATGAATTTTAACATTTACTTGGGCTGAAAGGATTACATTTTACAGTCCTAAAAATAGGACGTTGGGCCTCAAGAGGTTATAATTTCATGTTTATACCCCTACCTTTAAGTATTGGCATGGTGGTATCTGCGGACGGTAGGATTTGGTACTCCAGTGTGTTTAAACGATCAAGTATTCTATTTATTTGCTTTTATATGATAACCACACAAATATTGGAGTTTGTTACCGATTTTACAGTAAACTGGCAAATATCTAAATAATAATATTATCCGATAATGTAGTCATAACAAGGAGAGCCTTTATGTACAATATATACCTACTATACACCGTGAAATTTTAGTGGTTGTTTTCCCGAAACGAGGTGATTTAGTTTCGATTGTACAATCGATTTATCTAATACCTTTAAACGAGCAATTCTTGTATATATATATATATATATAATCAGGATCTCGGAAACGGCTCCAACGATTTCGATGAAATTTGGTAAGTGGGGGGTTTCGGGGATGAAAAACTGATCTAGCTATGTTTCATTTTCAGAAAACCGCTTTTACTCGTGTTTTCCGGCTATTTTTGTTTGCATTAGAATACAAAGCTAAATTTCGCCGGCTTCGAGCAGATCATAATAGCACAGTAGAAATCGGGTGGTCGCGGATCCAGCCGACCTCGGTTCGATTCCACGTTTTTTTTAAGGATTTTAGTTTTTTTTTTAAGTTTATTTTTCATGAGAAAACGAAGTTTCTTCTTTTGTGAGAAAAAGTTACTTTTTTGTGAGAAAAAGTATTATAGGGAACGTGCAGTAACTATAGGCGGCAGCACTAATGCGACAAAAGAGACACTATGCGGATAGTAAAACAAACTTATCAAGGTAAAGCATTCAAATTGATGGCACCCTTATGACACCAGTTGGCAGCACCGTCTATGTGCACGTTCCCTATTGGGAGCAAAGAACAAGAAAAACCGGTTGTCTGTAAAGTCGGTTTACGGACGATAGTTTAACGTGGCTCACCCGGTTTTTTTGTCAAATATCTTGAAAACGGTGCATCCTACGGCAAAATCAATGAAATTTTCATCTCCCCTTTGATACCCCCACGCTCCCTCCCACGCATCCCCCCGCACCCCCTCCCCCCTCTCACCCCCCAACCCACAGAAATAATAATAAAATATTTCTGTGCCCCAACCCCTCCGGTGTTTTTGTCAAATATCTTGAAAACTGTGCATCCTACGGCAAAATCAATGAAATTTTCATCCCCCCTTGAAACCCCGAACCCCCTCCCCCGCAAATATATAATCAGGATCTCGGAAACGGCTCCAACGATTTCGATGAAATTTGGTATGTGGGGGTTTTCGGGGATGAAAAATTGATCTAGCTTGGTCTTATCTCTGGGAAAACGCTTGGTACCGAGTTTCTGCCCGAGCAGAGCTCGGTCGCCCAGGTACTAATTACTATTTTGACTAGAGTCAAAAATCCAATTGTGAAAAACGAAAGTCGAAAATGACCGCAAACCAATAGTAACGCTTCGTTGGTACAAGTAGCGTACGATCGTACGATAGGTTAGGTACCAATGAAGCGTTACTATTGGTTTGCGGTCATTTTCGACTTTTGTTTTTCACAATTGGATTTTTGACTGTAGTCAAAATAGTAATTATAAATCGATTGTACAATCGATACTAAATCACCTCGTTTCGGGAAAACAACCACTAAAATTTCACGGTGTATATTAAGATATAGGTACCATACCATAAGTGGTTCCATTTTCAAAGGGATTCTACATAACATTACTCGGCTGTCTGTACGTCCCTCTGTCTGTCCGTTTCCGTCTGTAATAGGGCTATATTGAACCGTTAATACGTAGATACTTAACATTTTTTTTACTCATTTCAGATATCTATTCAATATACATTTAATAAAACAGAAAAGAGAAAAAACCTACCTACTTACTTCAAAGATGCGTATTGGCGAAAACTACTCCGGGTGTTTCAGAAATATTGACATTCCACATTTCAATGGTTTTCAGACTTCGTTATATTAGCACAGGTAAGTAGGTTGATAAAGTTTAGCCTGAGACTCAAAAGACTGGAGTTAGGAAGAAATAAGTGGAAATGACTCCATCTACAAGACTGCAACTCTTAAATTAAGCATCAGCATCATCACCAGGACGAGATTTAAAGAGCTGAGTGCCAACCTTCAATAATGATGTGGCACTTTAAGAAGAAGAATATCATCAGTTCATCAGATAATGGAAAGTAGGTAACTACCTATTGGTTAGTTTCAATGAATCACTTCTACTCTACAAAAACCACCTACGTAGGAGTATTTATACTTAGTTATCATCATTTATTGCTCAGCGACTGTACCCGCACCCATGGCATTCTGTTATTGTTCTTATCACAACTGCCAGAGTTTATCAATGGAGCAATTCCATAATATGGCCACACCCCCTCGTAACCTATGGTGTTATCCGACTGTCAGACTTATTTGCGCACAATAAAGTTGTGATTGCTTTGCTTGGACCTATAGCTAACCATGAAGTAGATGATAGTAGTAATTCAGTGTCAATCATGTCAATCGTTTCTATAGGGTTTGTTTTGATATTGATATTATATAAACATACTAGTTGCAGCTACATTCGTTTCTTCCAATTTTAATTTTGTTCGCACAATTGACTTGTGAATGGACCAAATGTGCCTAATGCTTTGGTGGTCTACAACCATCTTCGCAATACAGCCCGAAATTAAACAGAATTGATCTTAATCGATTGCATGTTTTAAAAGTCTATAACAGGGTTTACTAATGTTTCGCAAATTACGTTTCCCAAACTGATTCACTTGGCAAATGTTTCATTTCCCAAATGTTTATTTTTTCTGAAACTGTAAACTTTTCAGGATTGTTATAAAACAAACCTAACCTAACCTAACCTAACCTAACCTACAAAATAGTCCTGAAATATATCCTGAATAGTTTACAGTTTCAGAAAAAATAAACATTTGGGAATTGAAACATTTGCCAAATGAATCAGTTTAGGAAACGTAATTTGCCAAACGGAAGTACACCCTATAACAGACATAGAGATAGAATCAATTTTTGTGTTTTACAAGACTGATGGCCGATGGGGCCTAAAGGTTCTCGAGTGGCGTCCACGGACCGGAAGACGCAGTGTAGGTAGGCCTCCAACAAGGTCCTCCAATCAAGTTGTACTGTATAAAAAAATTGTTGGATCTTACGACTGAAAAATATTGAAAGTGAAAATTGGTTGTTTTATTTTTCTTCTAGCGATTAAATAAATTTTTAATAAAGTAGTTTTACAACTAATTACTTTTTTCGAGAGCGATTGCTTCCGCCATGTTGAAGCAAGAGCGAGTATGGGAGATGGAGGATTTTTACCCATTAAATCACATGCAAAATCTATAGAGTAGGTATATAAAATCTAAGAGTGTAAAGCAGAATGTTTTGCCAAATTCAAGTGCCTTCCGATGGATTACCGTTATCTCCTTACCATTGATGAAGTATAGCAAAAGATAGCAAACGTCACAATAGCTATCTCAGGGCCTAAGCCCCACTGATGTCTCGAGAGCCCTAAAGCCCTATAAATGGCACCGTGAAAACTTCCCCGGCCCAGAAGTCGAACAACCAAGATACGTGCCATTTCATCATGCCCACCGAAGTGGTAAGTATTTAAATCATAATAATAATGATTATTTATTTCAGCTAATAAAATAAAATAAATAAATGAATATCACAGGACAATCCACACCCATTGACCTAGTCCCAAAGTAAGCTAAGCATAGCTTGTGTTATGGGTACAAGGCAACGGATAAACATACTTATATAGATAGATACATACTTAAATACATATTAAACACCCAAACCCGAGAACAAATATTTGTATTATTCATACAAACATCTGCCCCGACGCGGGAATCGTACCCGGGACCTCAAGCTTCGTAGGCAGGTTCTCTACCTACTAGGCCATCTGGTCGTCTAAAAATTTACTACGACTTTACCAGTTATGACCATCAGTTTTATCTGAGAATAGTGTTGATATTTTAAAAAAAGTAGTGTTTCGGCCATTTCTTAAAATTTGGGTTACCGGAAAAAATTACCATAATTGGTTCTTGTCCATTACTGGTGCTGTCACCCTAGTCCGTTCATTCAACACCCATTGCTAGTACCATCCTCTATATATTGTAGAACCAACCCGTATCGATGATCGACCCGTCGCAGCTGCTTCGGCCGGAAGCGGCGTTCAACGACAAGCCGATCGAAGCCTTCCGTGACTACTCCATCGACGACAGCGACCCCATCAAGGAGCGCGTGCGCAGGACATACTATGAACAGCATACCAACATGACCGTCGACTTGGTTAAACGTAGGTATTTTTCAGTTAAGTGCAACACGCACGCAGAAGACGGGTGCGGGTCGGGAGCGGGTCGGGTTGAGAGTGCGACGGGCTTATCTATTTACATGGCTGTATTATGATAACAGGGACATATTCTTTTTTCTTATTCTTTTCCGAACTCTAATTCTCAAAATTAGTAGATAAATAGGTACAGTGGTTCCTCGTCTGTGTCCGACTCTTCCGACATCTTTAGTCACACTTACACGCACGGCCTCTCGATAGCCGCCGGGCCCATCGCCGACCCGACCCGCTTTGTATGTGAATACAACAAACAGCGCGGCCTACGCGTTGGAAAATACCCGACCCGCTGCCGACCCGTACCCGTCCTCTGTGTGGGTTATGCTTCACTATTCGAGCGTTTGAGCTGAATCACTTTAACGAACCCATTTTTGTAGAAATCACCACAAAATGTACTTTTTCCACTCTCCATCATTAATAGACCTGGTATGATGTTCAAATTCAAATGATTTATTGCTTACATGTTGTAAAATTACTAGGTGTTATATATAGATAATGTGGCAGAATACAGTGAATATAATACTTATTTATTAACTATGCCTTATCACTGCAGAGAAACGGGACAAATGGATGAAGTTCAACCACTTCAAGGCGACCATCAAGGACGCGCTGATTAAGCTGAATGATCTGGTGGACGAGTCAGACCCTGACTCCGACCTGCCCAACATCGTGCACGCCTTCCAAACCGCCGAGAGGATCCGCGAAGAGCATCCCGATGAGGATTGGTACCATCTCACTGGGCTGATCCATGATCTGGGAAAGGTAAGCTGTGGTGCACTGAGCAAATTTATTTTTATTTAAAACTGACCAGCGTATCTCACCAGATGGTAAATGCAGATGTTGCTGAAAATGTAGTTCCAGTCCAGTAACAGCCTATCACTCTAAAAGTAAGGTGAGCTTCTAAAGCATCTAAAGACACCGAGTCTTTTTACACCTTGATTACGCCCTTTTAAATTGTCCTACAGCCAAATAGAGGCTTCCCTAGTTTCCTTGTCTCCTAGTGCCTAAGTAAGTACCCCAAACTGAATTGACAAAAAAAATCACATAATTATAGAACCTACTCGAAATTTCATGAGAATCGATTTAGAAAATGCGACCTATAGAGAACAGCCGGATATCCGCAGGACATACGAAAGCATTTTTGCTCAGACTAAACGGAGACGCGCGGGCGCTTGCGATAACATTCAGCATCCCTTTCTGCCCTCATCCTTTGCCGTGTGACAGAGAGAAATGCTGAAACCGATTGTGATTGCAAGTGCGTTAGACAATAAGGTTTCAAGGGAAGGGTCCGGACTCGTTTTCAAATCGTGTTTCGTCTCGGCTTAGTTATTGAAGTTTGCCCTCATAGAGGAACACCTACGATCGACGCATAGATGGATTCAGCTGGCCAGCCTTTTGGTAGTGACCTTGCTTACCAACTGCTCAGCCACGATAACACGCGACCGGCGACTCGGAAACGGTTTTGTAATGTATTGCAAGTGTGGTCAATTAACCGCTGGTCAGTGAGTGTGTATAGAGCAATGTACAGAGAATTTGCACACTGCCCCGTCACCATAACCATGCGTTCTGTGACCAAAATAAACATCTGGTGATATGCAAACATAAGTTGTTTCGTTGTAAACGCGAAAATATTGGTTTAGTGTATTTATCAATATCCGATGCTTATATTTGCACGGTCTGGCCAGTTTGATGACCTGGTATAAAGACATCATCATCTTTCAGTTTCGTGTTAGACACCCCCTTATATTGTACATATTTATAAATTCTGGTATCGCACAAATAGATAAACAAATTAAGTACCTACTTAGTCCTACAAAAATCGAATCAAAAACGTAAATGCCTCCTTGATCTAAGTTTCGGAAGATCATGTTTCGAAGTAAATAAAAAACATTCGAAAGAAGACTTGACGATTTGCGCAAAAGATTATCAACCCTTGGAAGCATAGATAGGACTGAGCATTATGGAACAACTAAGTACAGTCAAGTGTAAAAATATGGGTGCATAGATACAACTTGCTCATAAATATGTCCCATAGCTCTTATGTCGTTGAATTAAGGTATCGGTTTATAATTATGAGAGGTCTAGCATTTTCTCGCGACTTCGTCCGCACAAATAAAATTTATGGTCAAACCCCGATTTCTATCCCGCGAGAAATTCCAAAAATCCCTTTTTAAGTACTACTCCTCTGTGATCCTAAAGGAATGATTAGGTACTGAGATAGGGTCCCGGTCCCATTGAATTGAACATATAAATTTCATATATTTCAAACTAAATACAAACTGAAACATGGATGCACAGAAAAAAACCCCAAAAAAAAGACCAGCGCTGGGAATCGAACCCAAGTCCTCAGCATTCCGTGCCGCGTGCTATTCCCCTACACCACCACTGTTCAGGAGTTTAGACACAAATTTTTCCTATACATCGCACATCTCAGCCTGTTAAATAATCACATTAAGCAGTGATACAACGCCATCTATGTTAAACTCTCATCGAGAGACGTCAACACTCCTTCGGAACCAACCGCTCACCCGGACAAGAGATGTCGCTACCAAGCCAACTTTAACAAGTTTAGTATGAAGTATCTTTTTGTATTTTTATTTTTTCAATTCCTTTTTTTTTACTCAAATAGCACGTGGCACGGAATGCTATTAGGACCTGGGTTCGATTCCCAGCGCTGGTCTTTTTTCTGGGGTTTTTTATGTGCATCCATGTTTCAGTTTGTATTTAGTTTAAAATATATGGATATCACGGGATGACCGTAAAAGTAAAAAAAAATGAGGTTGAAAAAATAAAAATACAAAAAGATACTTCATACCAAACTTATATAAATCTCAGTTTCTCTTTATCCTGTGGGATTTTCCGTAAATCCTAAAATTAGTTTTTTACTTTTATAATCACCTACTTGCATGCCAAATTCGATGTCGCTGCGGCTGCATTAGACGCTGCTGACATTAACCTTGCTACGTTGTGTCAGGTAATGGCGTTCTACAACGAGCCGCAGTGGTGCGTAGTGGGCGACACGTTCGTGGTGGGCTGCCAGTGGGCAGACTCCATCGTCTACGGCCCGGAGAGCTTCAAGGACAACCCTGACACTTACAACCCTAAGTACAAGTGAGTGCTTTGTACGTGATAAAATAGGTGCAGAAAGACGCTGAGAAAATGAGTTCTCTATCGGGGGTCTGAATTTCACATGCCATATTGCAAATAAATTCAATTTAATTTCGTAATTTTAATTTGTCATACAGTTATTTATTTCAACGATATTATTCAAAATTATTATTTAATTATTAATTTATTTATTTTAATTTTTAATTTTATGTTTTGTAGGTGCATACCATTGAATTTGGAAGTCGTTCAGTACAAAGTCATTATGACAGCTCAAAATCACCTCGAAAATTCCAGTCTCTCATTATGAAATATCACGAGGTCTTACTTATTTGCTAACCTTTGAGCTTTTTCCAACAGCTCCCTATTTCCTTTTGATTACTACGTAACGCTTCCTAATTCTCTGAGCGTCGTAGGTAGGGCCAACAGCATAAATAAGTGGTCATTTCTGTACCTTGTCGTTTTCAATCGTTTGACAATTTTGTATGACATTTCAAACATGACGTTAAAGTGTCAAGGTACATAAATGATCACTTATTTATGCTGTTGACTGTACTATCACTGTCCCACTGAAAGTCTTCAACGGCCACAAGATGGCGTTATCGACCTCGTTAAGAACTTATGTCTTAAATTACATTATTATCTGTACTTTTGCAGCACAAAGTACGGTATGTACGAACCGAACTGCGGAATCGACAAGCTCTGGATCTCTTGGAGCCATGACGAGTACTTATACCAGTTTCTGCAACACAATAAGGCCAAGATCCCCGTCAAGGGCCAGTACATGATCAGGTACTAAGCATACACTACCGTACCGTACTACTGTGCACTATCATACTTAATAAGTCGTCCTAATTGGCCATTGCTCGCACGCTGATGCATGCGTCCGAAGAAACTATTCATGCCATCAAACATACTATACCAGCATCGCTATCATCTGATCTCTGGGGTCATAAAACTCTGTTTTCAAACCTCTCGCTCGCACTTTGCACCGGTTTGACTGACGTGTATTGCAAAGTGTGAGCGAGAGATCCGATCACCTCCCAAATATACCCAAGCCATACTAAATATAACGCTTCAATAGTTATATTATTTTTTTATTAAAACTGAAAATAATCTCTAATATGTAAAAACTAGCTGTTGCCTGCGACTCCGTCCGCGAAGAATGGTGGGGGGGGGGGATAAAAAATAGCCTACGACCTATTCTCAGACCTACCGAATACAGAGAAAAAGGTTTCATAAACATCGGCCAAGCCGTTTCGGAGGAGTTCGGTAACAAACACCGTGACACGAGATTTTTATATATTAGATCTCGTGTCCTGGTATTTGTTATCTAACTCCTCCGAAACGGCTTGACCGATTTTTATGAAACTTTTTTCTCTATATTTGGTAGGTCTGAGAATAGGTCGTAAGAATGTCGTAGGCTATTTTTTCGCCCTATTTTTTTACCCCTGTTCTTCGCGGACGGAGTCTTATCAATACGTGGCTGAAGTTTGCATCAGTTCAAATCAGTATTCAATTTAAAATGCAATGCAGCAAACTTCTATTGTTCCAACAGATGGCGCTGTTAGAGTTACCCGTAGCTAATACTAGATGTCGCTACAAGTTGTGTCGTTGCAGGTACCACTCGTTCTACCCGTGGCACGCCGGCGGCGACTACCGCCATCTCACGAACGAGAAAGACGAAGAAATTCTCCAGTGGGTGCTGGATTTCAAGTAAGTCTCGCCTACTACAATTTGTCTTTGACCTTTTAAAAGAATTGATGTAGTAAGAAAGCTCAAAGACACTCAAAAAGCGATGGAGCGAGCTATGCTCGGAGTTCCTTACCTACGTCATCGAATCAGAAATAAGATCCGCAGTTGAACCAAAATTACTGACATAACTCGGACCCCGGAATGTTGCCCGAAATTCAAATGCCTTAATGTAGGTATCGTTTTCAAAACAACTACTAACTATTATATTTAATTTTGAAACAGAATTAAATATAATAGAATTAGGTAAATAAATTCAGAATTTTTATAAAACTTTAACCTAACCTACTGTTGGACGGACTTATAAGATGACATTTCAAAAAGTACTGAAAAATGCGCGCTTCTATTTATTTTATAACAAACATTGTTATGACAGATGAAATTTTAGCAAATTAAATTCTGGCAAGTAAAAGTAAACGAGTTTGGAACGTTCCTTTTATTTTGGTTTCTTTATTTGTTACAGCAAATACGACCTCTACACCAAGAGTGAAAAGGTTCCTGATATCGAAGCGCTTTGGCCCTACTACGAAGGACTCATCGAGAAGTACATTCCAGGCGTCTGCGAGTTTTAAACATCCATTAGCTATTTTAACCTTTTCAACGCTTTGTCAAATACAACAGCTCTCACTCATACGCCATGACATCGGAATGTCATACGCGAAGTTGAACCCTACGGGAATGCATGTAGGTAGATATCGCTCTGCTCGCCGTGACTCATTTCTCTGTCGTTGGCGTTGAACCTGCGGCGCGGTTATATGCGTCGTTGGCGTCGAAAAGCCTTGTTAATCGTAAAGCTACTTTGAACCTTATGTCGTTGCGTAAAGATCACTTTGACGTTGTAAAGGTTAAACATATTCACACCTAGGACTTAATCACGTAAAAATATGTTGTAATAATGGCCGCGTGTATTGTGGCTAAATATTGAGGTACCTACCTAATTAATTAAAACGTGATATTTTTACGTAATTGAGTTCTAGCAATCTGTAGAAATTTTAAGTGAAAATCGAAAAAGTTTCAATCATTATATCTATCAATTTAACATTCGCTAAACATAATTAAGTAAATGTAATTTGTATTTAACTACTTTACTGATAAACGACCATATGATCGGAGTAGGTAAGTAACATAATTATGTTAAGTAATGTTAATTAAAAGTACGAATTGAGTTGTTAAAACGATAGATAGAATGTTGATATTTATTTACCGCTTCGGATTTTCACGCTATCAAAGTGTTCGCAACAATAACATACATGTCAAATATTATGTAATAATTTATTTTGTACAATTGGAAACAATTATATGTAAATATTTACTCAATATGTATGAGTTTTTTTTAACACGCCCAATTAATTATTCCTAACCTTTTACTTATAATGATGGAAAGTACAGTCAGATTTACTGGCCTACGTAGTTAAACAAAAACAAATACGAATCTTTGTCAAAATACCGTCTATTATGCGTATAATAAATCACTACATAGTATAAAACAAAGTCGCTTCCCGCTGTCTGTCTGTCTGTCCCTGTTGAGATCATTAAAAGTACGCAACGGATTTTGATGTGGTTTTTTTAAATAGATAAAGTGATTCATAAGGAAGGTTTATAACATGCTTTACTACCCGTGCGAAGCCGGGGCGGGTCGCTAGTACTGTATAACTCATGCAATTGCTCTTCGAAAACATTAGTGAAGTGGAACCTTCACTCAATAAAAAAATACCTTCACGGGTTGCGACTCGATTACTACATAGTTGCTAAGAAATTTATACTCGTCTCAATTCATATGAAAATTGAACCGTCTCCAAAAGAACCACGAAAATGGATTATTCGCGGTAATTCCTTTACTTGTTCCTTCGAAAGATTATTACCTACGTTTTTTTCGCACTCATTTCTTCACAAGAGGTAAAGGAAGAACTGCGTTTATTTTTTCGTTAGGCGTTAAAATAAATGCAGTTCTTCCTTCACCTCTTGTGAAGGAACTACGCAATAGTTCCTTGGAAGGAACTGCCAAAGGAACTACCGCGCTTGTTTGGAGTCGGTGCCTCAGCACGAGCCAGCAGGAGTGATAGAAGCTCAATAAATAGTATGTAGGTAAGGTAGATGACTAGGTCCACACCTGCTGGCTCGTGCTGACACACCGACTTCAAAGAGATAAGAAGAAAATTGTTTTCGTGGTTTTTAGTTTGTTCAGTTTAAATTTTATTCAAGTAGCCATATATACTTAATCCTGTGCTATCTTAGAGTATATATAAGCAAGCTTGCTCCCGCAACATTTAACAAGATGGAAGCGGATGTCACAGAACCGGTCTGTTTGGCGAACCTTGGTCTATGTTCAGCAGTGGACATATTTCGATTGAAATGATGATGATGGATGATGATGAGCGATATGGACGGTACGCATTAAAAATGTGATGCATGAGGAGCGTTAACGGTGTGTGCGCTTCTATTAAGGGTCTCCTTTTTCTAACAGAATAAACATTTCATTTAATTTCCCCAAATCTATCGATGCGGAATCGGCTTCAGCCAATCGGAAAAACCTTTATGTCAACGCAATAAGAGCGAAAAAGACGTCGATCAGCACGGCTCCATTCGGCCCACGTAGCCGAGCCGATGGACGTCTTTTTCGCTCTTATTGCGTTGACAGAAAGGTTTTTCCGATCGGTTGAAGCCGATTCCGCGTCGATAGATTTGGGGAGACCCTTACACGTTCACGGACAGTACGTCGAGGGACGTAAATTATAACCCTCGTGATATGGCACTACTTCTCTAGACGGTGGAAGGTACAGATCACACCAAAAGTGGAACTACGTCCACAGCCGGTTATTTTTCATAGCATTTGTAGGAAGCATGTGGCTATGTGCCGCTTTAGGCTGAATCACAAACAGCTGGTGCCACAACAAACACTCTTTCTCTTGCACACACGTTTTTCTCCGTCACACATACAAAAAGAGACCTGGTATTCTGGCACTACGTCTGTAGCTGGACAATTTACTTACGGTTTTCGTCTATGGGCGTCACTGACGCAATAATTACTTTAAAAACGGGACAATATGACAATGCGTCCTCAGACGTGATGATACTTTGTATGGAAAAATTTTGTGCCACAGCGCAAATTATTCGAAGTGGTCTTGTGTCCGTGAACGTGCTAAGTAGCGTTGTGATCGTAAATAATAGACCTATGAGCATTCGTCGCGATAATGTCCGCACCCCCGTGATATTCTTGTGCAATATTATAGATCTATGACGATGCAACACTTGACCTCTCTTATCAGTTATCAATAGCATTTAAGATCTGCGGTCTCTTGGCACCAATCATTGTAGCCCTGTGAGCCGCAGACGCCGCCATGAAGCCGAAAACAGTAAGTTATATAAATAATCCAAATTTGGTGTTTGACGACCGGATAGCCACCTTGATTAGACCTAAGATTCTACTGTTTACTGAAAAAAACCTAGTGATTTAAAAAAAATATTTTTTTTATACTAATCTTATTTTTGCTTGTAAAACCACCCAAACTAGTCAGGTTTAGCAAAGTTAAAAACTACTGAAGTTCCATTTTCTTATGTCTATTCAAAGCCAGCTTGGAGTGCGATTTCAGTACTCATACATGCAGGTATTACGTACATATAAAATATGCTGACGTACACTGGAGCGACCGACCTCAAGCAACGACATATTCTTATCTCCCACAATGCGCATAATATTTTCTCCGACGCTAATCGGATTATAATAGTAGGTACTATTTCCCGTGTCTCCATCTGCGAAGAACCCTTCTATCGCTATCCCGCGGGAACTTTGCAATTTTCTGGAATGAAAACTATCCTAATATATCCTTCCCAGGGGTTTGAACTATTTTCGTACCAAATTTGATCCAGAGGAAACCTGTAGATATCTGAGAAGGAATAAATTCAATGGTGTGGTGAAGATGCCAAAACCCGATTGGGCCCCCGTGGGAACTACAGCCCAAGCGCTCTCATTCTGAGCTGAGTGCCCTGCACTCGGACGTATCTATACTTGATTTTTAATCCGTGATCAGGAACCAATTTTTCTAGATCAGTATTCGATGGCGACCATGTTTAAGTCGCAGTTTACATGAAACAAAACATCTTTTTTTTTAAAATAATGAGTATTTGGAAAATCACTTTTAATTAAAATCGTTGTCACCTTACACATGATTTAGTCTATGAGTTTTTTGACGAGTCGGTTCCTTTAACAAACTTTGACGCTAAAAACCTGTCAAATTCCCCGCCAAAGCGATGATACTTGACGAAACTACTTAACTTCAACAAAATGTAAGATGACCATGCATTCGGAGGATGGAGAAAGTTTTACTAATGCTTTTTTTTATTAATTAAACAGTCTTCGTTGCTTTTAGACGTCGTCTATTAAATTCCATTTTGGCTAGGGATTAATATTTTTCAACTCCTGATCACCGATTAAAAATCATCGTGTACGTATAGTCTGTGATAATGAGCATTTAAGACGGTTTTTGGGAACTAAACTTCACTAAAGGTACTTACTGCTTCCAGGATGGTCCCACCATCATAGACCCGTCGCAGCTGCTGCGGCCGGAGAAGACGTTTGACGACAAGCCCGTCACGGCGTTCCGGGATTACACCATCGACGAAAATGATCCCGTCAGGGAGCGTGTTCGCAGGACTTATTACGAAATGCACACGCACCAGAGCGTCGAGTTTGTTAAAGGTAAGGAATATTTTCTGGTAAGAACTGCTGAGTAGAAGAATCCAGGCGGGCATTATGCTCCGACATGGTTTTTAGGATTCCGGAGCCAAAATGGCAAAAACGGAACCTTTCCGCCCGTCCGTCCACGGCTGAGCTTAGAGACTATTAGTGCTAGAAAGCTGTAATTTTGCATAATAATAATTTACATTGGTCATAATTTTCTAGCCAAGATGGAGAAATGGCTGAAGTTCAACCACTTCAAGTCGACCGTGAAGGATGCCCTGATCAAGCTCAACGAGCTGGTGGATGAGTCTGACCCTGACACCGATCTGCCCAACATCGTGCACGCTTTTCAAACCGCCGAGCGGATCCGTGAAGAGCATCCCGATAAGGACTGGATGCATCTGATAGGACTGATTCATGATGTTGGCAAGGTGTGTGAACAACTTTGTATTTGTATTTCCCCTTCTGCTAAATTACGATCATAATTAACAGTAAAATTAAGTTTGAGTACACTCACTATAGTCGAAGGTTCTCGAATGGCGTTCATGGACCGGACGACGAATGTAGGCAGGTCTCCAACGAAACGATATAGAGCGGCGACCTTATTAAGATAGCGGGAACGCGTTCGATGCAGATGGCGTAAGACTGGTCTGTTTGGCACACCTTGCCTATATTTACCAGTGGGCTTTTTTCGGCTGAAATTAAGATGTTGTTATTAACAATAGAAACTGTTGATGGAAGTGCCCTTTGGATTTTTTCAGGTCATGGCATTCTACGGCGAGCCACAGTGGTGCGTGGTGGGAGACACCTTCGTGGTGGGCTGCAAGTGGGCTCCCAGCATCGTTTATGGAGACGACAGCTTCAAAGGCAACGTTGACACCCACAACCCTAAATACAAGTAAGCTGAAACTTGTGATGATACTTCAAAGGCACAGCCGATCACGGGTAGCCACGATCAGCGGCGCATCGAGCATTTCTCTGTTCATTGAATGTGCTGCCAGGTTACCGCTAGGTAAAAGAGCGTCTCAGTCATGCGATGAACAGAGTATGTTCGGCTCGCCACACCGCCGCTAAAGTCGAGTCGAGCGTCTATTTCCTCCTAGAGGTGCCCACAGGATGTCGGTACCAGGATTATTACTAGTAAGTATAAATACCAGGTCAGCACTAAATCTTACAGAGCATTTACTTACTCGCACATGAGGGAATGCGAGCTGCGATCCGTGAGCAGGAATTGTAAAATACTTACTTTTTGTTTTGAAAAAAATTACTTCGTGCCTAGATTCTCACGGCGCATTCTTTTTGTCAATGATGTTCTTTCCAAAAGCATTGGTTGTATAAAATTGACTTGTAAAAGAGCCTTTGTGGTAGCTTTGCGTCCTACTTACAGAATAAACATTTTGATTTTGAAAGGAAATATTATCTTACTAACTCAGCAAACGCACGTGCGTCAGACAAGTCTATTTTAATACAGTGACAAAAATTAACATAAGAAGGAACGGAATGCTCGTACTCGGTGTTTTAAGCTTTGAGAATGAACTAATAGTTTGTAGCTGAAGCGGTAGGTGTTGGTAGACGTAGCCGTGGTGGAGAAGAAAGGTATCTTTTTAGTTCACAGACATCGGTACGCTAATTCTGGCGTCGGTTCAGTTCATTATTCTGGTCAGAATGACGAGAGAATTATCGTGTAACCCTCTCGGACTGAGGTACTGATGGCCCAAACTGGTGCAAACTTTTTTTTTAGTTAGCCTGTTTTTGTGTCCCTCTGCTGGGTAAAGGCTTCTCTGTTCTTGCTCCACTCTTTCCTATCAAACGTAAGCTCTTCCCATCCCATGATTCCCATGTGATAAATATCCATCCTAAACTACGGCGCGCAAACGTGGTCATGGTCACTTACAGTAGTTCAAATGTCGAACGAGTCAACGAGCAATTGAGCGAAGGATTCTTGGTGTCCGAAGAACGGACCAGATTAAAAACACTGAGCTGCGCTCAATCAAAGACTCGGATTTGCTGACGTGGGCGTAAAGGCAGCCAAGTTGAAGTAGGACTGGGCTGGACGTGTCTGTCAACTGAACCCAGAACGTTGGGCCAAAATTGTCATGGAATGGGTCCCTAGCGATGGATATCGTAATAGATGGAGACAGAGGAATTAATTACTATACTATTATTCCATTTGCCGTCGAAACTGCTGGTCCTTGGGGCGAAGAGGCAAAGGCGCTGCTGAGGGAGCTAGGCCGCCGGTTACGTGACCGCGGAGCCGATCCCCGCTCTGGGTCGTTCCTGGTGCGGCAGATTTCCATAGCAATATAACGAGGCAACGCTGCCAGTGCTATGGGAACATTTTCCCCCGGTACGACCCAAAGTGGTTATATTTAGTTAGGTTTTCCTCTTTTTTGTAAATATATGTTTGTAAATATTTATGCAAAGGAAATTGATAATAAATAAATTAAAATTCTATTAATATTAATACCTCGATGAAAATTAAATATTTTAAATAAAATTCGTCAGTCCTTTGTGAATGACATAAAACCAAATGATGTCCTGAACTGACGCTAAAATGAACGTGTAAGTAACAGATGTCGTATGGACGTCGTGGACAAAGTATCGCTTGATCAATAAATAGCTTATCGTTGTCTCTCTAGCACGAAGTGTGGCATGTACGAGCCCCACTGCGGCCTTGAGAAGCTGATGATATCCTGGGGCCACGACGAGTACCTCTACCGAATGCTGCTTCATAACAAGTGCAAGTTCCCTAAGGAGGGACTCTACATGGTCAGGTAAATCTGAAGTCTGCATTGTAGTGTCACAAATGTCAATAGTGTCATGAATTGGGTAGTTGACATCATTATTCATTGACCAATAACCAGTTTTTTTTTATTATTACCTAACTGTAAAATTTGCGTTTTAGTTGCTTTGAAGTAAGTAAATAGCCATTTAATAAAATCTATTGGGGAATTAAGTTTTACCAGCTTATCAAAAGCAATAATCAGCTTAGCAGTGGTGTCAAACATAGAGTAATATTATATATGGTGCCAAACCACAGTGCCCATAGCCAGTACGACATTAATATAAAACAAGAGCAATTGGATAAAAAAGAAGTAATTTTTTTACATACGAAATTATTGCCATTTTAAAATATTTTATGTGATGTCATTTTTACTATTTTCTATCGATCTCTATCATTCAAGTAAATATTTTTGAGCAGTGATTTTAAATATGGAATTGCGGAAACGTAACTAGTAGGCGTTTGATTGTTTTTGCTTGTGATACGTCTTACTTAACTTCTTATCTGTTATATGTACCTTTTTAATGTGCTATAATATTTTTTAAATTAAGGAATGAGGAGAGGACTGTATCATTATCATTTCATACGCTAGGTAGTAGTCACTTCGTAGCACTTGTCTAATAGATGGCGCTGTCAAAGTTACTTGTGGCCACCACTAGATGTCGCTATATTGTCGGTTGCAGATACCACTCGTTCTACCCGTGGCACGCCGGTGGGGACTATCAACACCTCCTTGTGCCTGGCGATGAGAAGATCAAGGACGCCGTACTTGAGTTCAAGTGAGTATAAAAGAGAGGGAGAGAGAGAGAGAGAGAGAGAAAGAGAGAACTGTTCACTCAGAGATGTTCATTTGTATGTATGTGGTTATACATCATATAAGCCACGATGTTTAAATAGAAAGTTACTATATATTTATTACACTTAAAAAAGCCTTGGTAGCCCTTGGTTTGACCTATGGCCTATCAAGCAAAGGGTCGTGGGTTCAAGCCTGGGCTCGCACTTCTGGATTATTCGGATTTTGTGTGTGAAATTACATTTGGATTTACCATGAGCTTTACGGTGAAGGAAAACATTGTGAGGAAACCTCCACACACCTGTGAAGAAATTCAATGGTGCGTGCGAAGTTCTCAATCTGAGAGGAGGCCCTGCTGTGGGACGTATACATGCTGGAACGATGATTATGATGATGGCCGTCTTTAAGTGCAGTCGCAACTACATTATTGGCCAATAAACTTTAATTTGTGTGACTTTGTTTTTTTTTTCAGTTTAGTTTTGTAGTATAGTTAGTGCCATTCATGAAGGCGCGTGAATTTGTCAAAATTAGTCATTAATAATGACATTGTAATAAGATCACGGTACGCGTCATCATGAATGACTCAATCTGTATTCAAATATTGGCGTATTGGCGTATTGGCGTATTGGCGTATTTTGTTGGCGTATGTAAGCGATTAAGAATTTCGGGGAGGTCGGTTGGATGCGACGTGGTTCAGTTGATAGAACACCCGTTGGGACGCATACCCAGGAGACGTGGGTTCAAGTCCCACCGGCGCACCCGGAAACTTTTTCGCTTTTAAATCTCAATCTGTATTATCTAAATACTAGTAATGATGATTTCCATTTTGGGAACATTAAGTTAATATTGAGATCGAAACAACGAGAGCATGACGCATTTTTGGGCCCACACTTTTACTGATTTTGACTGTTATTTGATTTGAATACGAGACTGGAGTCCTCTATATTTTCCTCTTTAACTTATAACGTGCTAATAATAATTTTATATCCTCAGCAAATACGATCTATATACGAAGAGCTCGGGAATTCCTGATATCGAGGCGTTGTGGCCGTACTACGAAGGACTCATCGAGAAATACATGCCCGGAGTACTGGAGTGGTAGGCTGGTTGATACACCGGTAAAATGTCACATAATGTTAAATAAAACTACCGCAGCACAACAATTCTTAGACATTACAGTACTAAAAGTACCTACAAAGTAGAACACAATGTGAACGCGACGTCATTGAAATTCATCTAGTCGTCACATCAGCCAAAAGGTGTTCACAGCTGGACAAAGGGGTCTCCCAAAGAGTTCCACAAGAGGTCCTACGCTGCCCGCTTCCAAGTACTCGCTTACTATTTTACTTTAAAGTATAAAAGTAAAGTACTCGCTTTATCTAAATTTTTGTATAATTTTTTCCATATTAAAACTAAGTGAAAATCATTGCTAAGTAATATTATATCTGCTGACGACCAAAGGCATAATCCGTCGGGAAACAATTATTTTCGGTTTACATGAAGCTTGCACTAGATGTCGCTACAGTTTTGATTCATGAAGAAATATAACTCTACACATTCTCTTGCATTTATCTAATGAACAGCGCTAAACTTAAAACTAAACTAATTAAATTAATGAAGAATCTCCTTGTAAGAATTGGTTGAAAACATTCAGCCAAAAGTAGTTCATTATGGGTGTGAGTGATTGTTTTATTTACCATGATCGTGTGTATCATATCACCATTACATGTCTTGAAAACGACTTGCGAATAAATAGTTTTAGTTTGCATTGAGAATAACGTCTATTTCTTTGGAGTAGTTTTGCAATTCCCTTATTTTTTTTTTTTTTTTTACAATCCCAATGTTGTTACAATCCCACTTTAATGCATAATTAAGTGGTATCACCTCTGATTACCTCTCCGATGTCACCTAGGTATTATGCAGGTATCTAGATGGTTGCTAAATAGATACTGGAGGAGTCTTCACGTTGCTACACTCCTGACAGAGTGGTCGCGGAAGTCTTTTGAAGGTTGGTATCTCATTCTGAACCTTCATGAAGACTTTCTTTAGAAAAATGCTTTGGTGGGTTCCCTTTGCCCTTCGCACATCGCAGTGCTGGATTCCGGAGTTGGCAGTTGGCAATAAAGAGCGCTGCTTACGTCAGAGAGCGTGTTGTGTAGCGTGGGGGTATAAAAGGCGACTAAGAGCCTTATTACACTGGTGATTTGGTATTAAAAGCGAGGGAGACGCCATGATGTACTATCGCCCCAAGCGCCAGATACCCATTTTCAAAACAAATTTGCTTGCAGCCGTTGATGTTTATTGCTATGGATTGTTATGGAAAGATGTCTAGCCACTGCACGCAAACTGGGCCTTTAAGGTGGTTATCTGGCGCTTGGGGCGATAGTACGGTGTGTGTTCTTTTTTTAACCCCCGACACAAAAAGAGGGGTGTTATAAGTTTTACCGCTATGTGTGTCTGTCTGTGGCATCATAACTTTTAAACAGGTGAACCGATTTGCATGCGGTTTTTTTAATTAGAAAGCAGGTTTATTGGCGATGGTTTTTAGATATGTTTAATTAAAATCGGTTCAGCCGTTTCAAAGTTATTAGCTCTTTTGTTAGCTGCGGAAGGGATCTTAGACGCACAATGGGCATTTACTTTATGTTCAAACATAAGTGTGACATAATTCCGTTGGCGGTTTTTAAAAATGTTAATTTATAGTTATACGGTATAAATAATCGTTATACTTTCACAGCGTTCCACTTTATGCTTTACTCAAGAAACTAACTTCATTAATTTTTAACCCCCGGCACAAAAAGAGGGGTGTTATAAGTTTGACCGCTATGTGTGTGTGTGTGTGTCTGTCAGTCTGTCTGTCTGTGTCTGTCTGTCTGTCTGTCTGTGGCATCATAACTTTTAAACGGGTGAACCGATTTGGATGCGGTTTTTTTATTAGAAAGCAGGTTTCTTGGCGATGGTTCTTAGATATGTTTCATTAAAATCGGTTCAGCCGTTTCAAAGTTATCAGCTCTTTTGTTAGCTGCGGAAGGGATCTTAGACGCATAATGGGCATTTACTTTATGTTCAAACATAAGTGTGACATAATTGCGTTGGCGGTTTTTAAAAATGTTAATTTATAGTTATACGGTATAAATAATCTTTATACTTACTTTCACAGCTTTCCACTTTACCTATGCTTTGCTCAAGAAACTAACTTCATTAATTTTAACCCCCGACACAAAAAGAGGGGTGTTATAAGTTTGACCGCTATGTGTGTATGTGTATGTCTGTCAGTCTGTGTCTGTCTGTCTGTCTGTCTGTGGCGTCATAGCTCTTAAACAGGTTAACCGATTTGGATGCGGTTTTTTTTATTAGAAAGTAGGTTTCTTGGCGATGGTTCTTAGATATGTTTCATCAAAATTGGTTCAGCGGTTTCACGTTATCAGCTCTTTTGTTAGCTGCGGAAGGGATCTTAGACGCAAATTGGGTATTTACTTTATGTTCAAACATACGTGTGACATAATTGCGTTGGGGGTTTTTTAATTTTTTTAAATTTTTAACTTATAGTTATTGCGCAGTGTACATCATGGCGTCTCCGTAACTCGTTACGCATTCACGGCGAAGTTATTGCGCGCTCACCTCGATTTTAATACGTTCGCAAAATCGCCAGTGTGATACAGTACGCTTAGTATAAGTTTTACTTCACCAAGATACTTCTCGATCGCGTTTACGTAAAAAAATCAATTACTAGGGAAACATGGACAGCGCCTCCGCGGCCGCGCGTCCATGTTTCCATAGAATTGAAATTTTTACGTAAACGCGATCGAGAAGTATTTCGGTGAAGTAAAACTTATACTAAGCGTACTGATAAGGCTCTTGGTCACCTTTTATGACACCCACGGAAGACATTGTGCAAGTTGAATGCCTTAACAATAACTGAACTGTATTTCAGTAAAGTACTGTATGTAAATAAGGTACCCCATTGCCCGACGCTGCCCACCCGACAATTTCAATCTTAAGAGGGTACGATGGCTGAGAGACTTTTGAGAAATAGGTATTTTAATGAAATGTCGCTGTCTCGCCCGAACCCCTTCGTGTCAGTAAAGCGAGAGCGGGACAACTGCAGCTCAGACCGTTAAAAGGCGCGTAAAATTGATCAAAACAGCATTTCGTAATCCCCGGTTTTCTTCTCGAAAACTGGACCAATAAAATTATTTTTTTCCAAAATAATTAGTAGACAGATTTAGCTATGCCCCTATGTTTTCTTTTTTTTGTTTATATGAGGGATTATTTTCTGGTGAGTGTCTGAAAATGACGTTGAAATTGGGCAATTTTTTCAGTTTTTGAAAGCTTATATTTCTTATGTTAATTGAAATATGGAAAAAAACGAAACATAATAGCTGTGGTAGATACAGATTACACAGTGAAAAAAAATTGGCTCTAAAGCCATTATCCAGGGAGGAAACTGGGGATTACGTTTGTATGGAGAAATGGTGCGCATCGTACCCTCTTAATTCGTAACAATAAAGGCGACAAGCAGGGTGTCGATTCTTGGAATTAAAGTGTCGAACACTGGGGTACCTTAGACATTTTAGGTTGTGTGCAGCGGACCCATAGTGACAATATCCCCCTTAGGTAAGTAAGTATTTACATTATCATCAATAAATGCAACGAATCGTGTAATTTAATTTAAACCCGCCATATGGAGGAGTACTTATTTTGTAACTTGAATACAGGGTTATTTGTAATTCACTAGCATCCTTTTAACCCTAAACTCCTACCACTTAAACAAATGTTTTTTGTTTTACGGCTTTTGTCATAACTTAATATTTTTGGTGTAATAACGTTTTGAAAATTTGAGTTTACCTATTATTTTTACGATACTCTGTGTATTTGTATGGGAAAAAAAGTGTTTCATTTTAAAAAGTTGTAGAACAAAAAACATTTGTCTGAGTGATAGGAATTCAGGGTTAAGAGGATGTCAGTGAATTAAAAATAACCCTGTATAAGGCGGTTAATTTGTTAAATGAAATAAATATAAGGTATTTAATAATTAATTGTTGTTTTATTTCCTTTTTTAGGGTTCCGTAGTCAACTAGGGACCCTTATAGTTTCGCTATGTCTGTCCGTCTGTCTGTCCGTCCGCGGATAAGCTCAGAGACTGTTAGTACTAGAAAGCTGTAATTTGGCATGAATATATATATCAGTCACGCCGACAAAGTGATTAAATAAAAAAAACTAAAAAATTTTTTTTTAGGGTACCTCCCATAGACGTAAAGTGGAGGTGATTTTTTTTTCTCCACTAACCCTATAGTGTGCGGTATCGTTGGATAGGTCTTTTAAAACCATTGTGGGGTTGCTAACATTATTTTTCTATTCAGTGATCTGTTTGCGAAATATTCAACTTTAAAATGAAAATTTTCATTAAAATCGACCGTCCCCCCCCCTCTAAAATCTAAACTGTTGGGTGGAAAAATTTGAAAAAATTCAGAATGGTAGTAAATATCAAGTTTACTAGAAAAATTATAGCGGCTAAGATTGCTTGGAAATTATTTGTAATTTAAGAGTAAATAGTAGCCTACGGTATAAAACATACCTAAACTTGGATGATTCCGTATACATACGAAATCCTTAGAAAAATATTACTTGATTTTTTCATAATGGCTACGGAACCCTACCTTGTTTTTATCATGTTACACGCTGGTATTCTAGAAAAGTATCTTCGAAAGACTATTTCTGGTTTGTTACCGAATTTATGACGATAGTTCTTGAGATAGCCACACATCAGTAGACGGACGGACTAACATCTAAGTCTTAAACTAGAAACGTTGCAAACATGTGTAATTTTACATTAATTGTTTGATTTAGAAATTCAACAGGTAACATGACTTGTAAAATAATAAACTTAACAATTGAGTAAGTAGTTTATTTCAAACTCAGAATGTCCTAATTACCCTATTAGGAGATTATCAACCTTATTTACCTTTTATTTAATACCAAAATCTTAAAATACTTAGAGATGGATTTATCGGAGTTTGAAATTAGCTACTCAATTAACCTATAGATAGTCGTGTCCTAAGCTGTATGATATAATACCACCACGTGATTCTCGATTATCTGTTTAACAATAAGAGTAAGAACACTAGTGTTTTGGATAAATTAATTAACTTCATTTGACCTCTTGAATGTTCAAATCAAAAATAACACGGTGTGAGTGTACATGGTGATTAATTAGCCAGGCGGGCCACTGATAGAATTTTGACGGGTCGCAGAACTGGGTTGAGGAAAATATAGACTAGCAGTCCCTCCCAATGATTTTTAAAATAAAATAAATAAATAAATATCACGGGACAATTCACACCAATTGACCCAGTCCCAAAGTAAGCTAGGAAAGCTTGTGTTATGGGTACTAGGCAACGGATTTTGTAAGTGAAGATACGTCATCTCATCACCTTGCGCACAAAAGTACAGAAAACATGTTCCGAACGCAGCGGTAGCACATCCACACATAGGTACACGCATTGTGACCTTTTTGTTTTCTCGTTAAGGAAGGCGTCCTTATCTTTAACGGTACGTGAGACCAAAGACTACAAATGTTGTCTTTTGACGCTGCACTTTCGGCGCGCTAATAACATATCTAAGTACCTCTTTTTAATATACGAGTATGGGTATAATATCATTGGTTGCCCCATACTTCGTCCGCATACCCCAGGAACCTTCCATCCCCTTTTCAGGGATGAAAAGTGGGTAGTAAAAAGTAAAAACTACACGTTTTTCAGTCACGTGCATTGACAAAGACATAACCATGGCAAACTCGCTAAGTACTTGTTTATTTTTCGTCATTTTATAGTCAACTTGTTATGTTTTTAATGCGATAACCCGGCTTGCGTTCGCGACATAGGCCATGTCGCAGATTGGACGGCGTGACAGTTATTTTCCATGGTGTTTATCGGGCTGCCATAGCTTTACTCCATGAGGGTTATCATATTAATACCTTTAAACGAGCAATATTTGTCTTATTTGTTTGACCGATTTTTAAATTTTCTTTGTCTATATTTCTGAGAATAGGTCCAAGGAACGATTTCCATGAAATCTGGTATGCAGGGGGTTTCGGGGGCGATAAATCGATCTACGACGCCAAGAAGAGAATAGCATAATTTATTGAATCAGGCGTTACTTTGCGGAGGTCCATATTAATGAACTGAAACAATTACTTTGCTCACCCGCGACCTTACGATAGTTACGTTTATGTAAGAAATGCGTGTTCATGCAGTTCCTCCACCTCCACACTGTACGAACACACACAAATCACACAAACCCAACCATCACCACCACCAAACTACACTGACGCGTTTCGAACTCAACCAGAGCTCATCCTCAGAGTAAGCACCACAACCGTATGCTATGCTACATTTGGTATGGTAACATTTGGTAGCATAGCATACGGTTGTGGTGGTTAAGAGAATATCAAGCAAAAATTTCGAGATCCCATTTCCTTTTTTGCAAAATCAAATGAGTGGAAGACCCAAGGCGAAAAAAGGCTGCATGAAAAAAAATAGTTAAGTTGCTGACCCGACGAATTTTGGATTATTTTTTATAATTATAATATATTATTATTCGACGGGTCAGCAACTTAACCATGTTTTTTTTTGTATAGTACCTATACATATTTCTATTGTGGGAGTCCTGCATACCATCATCTATTTTAGCGATCTTTGCTGAGACGATAATGATAGTGGTGGTGGTCAGGTCGGTGCAGGACCTAAATTTAATGTGGGCAAGATATTTTGCAGGGCAGGGCACATCGCTCGTAGAATTGACTACCGATGGGGCCGAAAGGTTCTCGAGTGGCGTCCACGAACCGACTAACGCAGTACAGGAACGCGTTGGATGCGGATGGCGCACGACAAATCTGTTTGGCGAGCTTCGGGGGAGGCCTATGTTCACCGTGGACATCTTCCGGCTGAAATGATGATGATGAAGTTATTTTGCGAGGCCCTATGATGGCGCACCACAAATAATTGATGACGGACCTAACCTTTTTGGAGCGCGCATCTTGGCAGCGCAATGAACAGAGAAAACGCTCGCTGCGCTGCCGGTCGCGTGTCGTCGCAAGGACCGGATTAAGAGGGCACGATGGCTGAGAGACTTTTGAGAAATAGGTATTTTAATGAAATGTCGCTGTCTCGCTCGAACCCCTCCGTGTCAGTACAGCGAGAGCGGGACAACTGCACCTCAGACCGTTAATAGGCGCGTAAAATTGATCAAAACAGCATTTCGTAATCCCCTGTTGTCTTCTCGAAAACTGGGCCAATAAATTTATTTTTTTCATAAATTTTTAGAGGACAGATTTAACTATGCCCCTATCTTTTCCTTTTTTTTGTTTATAGAAGGGATTATTTTCTGACGAGTGTCTGAAAATGACGTTGAACTTGGGCAATTTTTTCGGTTTTTGAAAGCTCATATTTCTTATGTTAATTGAAATATGGAAAAAAACAAAACCTAGAGGCATAGCTGTGGTAGATACAGATTACACAGTAAAAAAAATTTGGCTCTAAAGCCATTATCTAGGGAGGAAACAGGGGATTACGTTTGTATGGAGAAATGGTGCGCATCATACCCTCTTAAATATGTTTCAGAGTGAACATTGAATCGGACAATAAGTATTCTTGCTATTAGTTGATTTGATTAAACTTCTTGAAAAGTGCGGTTGATATTTGGCTGAAAGGGGGCCCCGAAAATTATAGCTGGTGGTCGCTAAACGAAATAAAATAAAATAAATAAAAAAAAATTATTTCGGACCATTAAAATCTCGACAATTTTTGTAAGTGTTAATGATGCTTAGCACTGTTTGTTTTGTAGTTTAATCTTTTGGTGTATAATTATTTGAATTAGTAAGTAATATTTTGTTCTTGATCCTCTGGGCTGTGGCAGAATATCAGTGTTTTGCTCCTATGAGCAATGTTGACCACTGAGCCACGGCCCTTTTGCGATTAATTTTACACTCTAGCTTTCCTACTTCCACAAGCTGCGTACGGACTGCGCGCACTCGGGTACGCGTACCCGGGCTTGCGTGTCCTGGAATGCCATGTCCGTACGCCATGTACGCGTACAGTGTACGTGTACGTGTACTGTGCGTGTACGTGTATGTGTACAGTGCACGCGTACATGGCGTACGGACATGGCGTTCCAGGACACGCAAGCCCGGGTACGCGTACCCGAGTGCGCGCAGTCCGTACGCAGCTTCACGTCCTAGCTAAGTAGGTATGTGTTTCAAAAACAGATCAAGTACGAGTCGGACTCCGTACGGTTCCGTAGGAATTTCGTAGGAATTTTTTATATGGATTATACTCAGCGTAAGAAACAAAAGTTGTCTATCCTGTGGACATAAAACTAGCGACTTCAGGGCAAGTAACTTAAGATTTATTTAAATGGGTCGAAAGTTGGCCAGGCGTCCCACACGCCTATGTAGACTTGAATAAAAAAATTTGGCTATATACATACTTGCTTACCCTTACCTTTTACATGTCCTCAGGAGAAAAATGTGTATAACCCATATTCACAAAGTTATACAAAACTCTAAGTACCTACAATAATTATTAACATAGATAAGAACTAAAGCATACACTTAAATAATTTGTTTATTGGATCAGTAAATAACAATTAAAGTTGGTAAGTCATTAGGAATTATGGGAAACATAACTAGAATTGAACAAAATATTTACATTCTAAACAGCGTTAAGTATATCGTCGATAGGAACTATGTCATCACTACATAGTATAAAACAAAGTCGCTTCCCGCTGTCTGTCTGTCTTTATGTATGCTTAGATCTTGAAAACTACGCAACGGATTTTGATGCGGTTTTTATTAATAGATATAGAGTGATTCAAGAGGAAGGTTTATATGTATCATACATGCATAATATAGTTGCACCCGTGCGAAGCCGGGGCGGGTCGCTAGTTAAATAAACATATGTTTCTAATACGATGGCACTATACTTTTTTTAACCGACTTCAAAAAAAGGAGGAGGTTCTCAATTCGGTTGTATGTTCTTTTTTTTTTTTTAACCGACTTCAAAAAAAGGAGGAGGTTCTCAATTCGGTTGTATGTTCTTTTTTTTCTTTTTTTTTTTTTTTTAACGTGTGTTACCTCAGAACTCCGTCATTTATGAACCGATTTGGAAAATACTTTCGTTGTTTGAAAGCATATGCTTCAAGGTTGGTCCCGTTGTTACCGGAATCCAGTTCTGATGATGGGATCCATGAGGAATTGAAGGAAATCTTCAAAAGTTCAAGGGAAATGTAAAGCGATTTTAGTATTTTCAGTGACAAATCGAGCATTTGCATTCATAAAGTGTCATTTGGTAAACTAGATCTGATGAAGAAGACCGCAGATGGCCAACGGAACTCCTCAACGGGTCAAATCTTGCAAGTTGAATTTGACTCACTTCCCGGTTTCTGATTGATTTCATATTTTACATGCATGTGTAAATCAGGTGACAATGCAATATTATTGTGACATGGAGCTAATCTGATGATGGAGTTGGAAGGTGGCCATAGAAACTCTGTAATAAAACAACACAACCCCGTCGAGTTTGGGTTCATTTGAAACGTCTTGACGAGCACTTTGATCCCAGATGGTAACCAGGGTCTGATGATGGAGCTGGAAGGTGGCCAAAGTTACTCCATAAAGTAACGGCACTTACCCCATCGAGTACGGACTCATTTGACTCGTCTCAACGAGTACTTTGGTCCTAGATGGTAACCAGGGTCTGACAATGAAGTTGGATGGTGACCATAAGAACTCCGTAGTAAAACGACATAACCCCATCAAGTTTGGTCTCGTTTGATTCGTCTTGATAAGTACTTTGGTAACCAGAGGCAAAAAGTACAGTCAGTAAAGAGTGCCAGTCCAGGCCATTAGCAACAACTAAAAAGAAAAAAATAAAAAATTTTAAATAAAAAATAAAACCGCCTTCAAAAAACACCCAAAAAAAACTTGGAAATAAAAAAAATTTAAATAAAAATAAAACCTCCTTCAAAAAACCCCCAAAAAAACATAAAATAATAATTGATTGAACCGACCACAATAAGCATGAAAATATCTTTCTACTAATCTGTTTGAAGTTGGTGCCTCAGCACGAGCCAGCAGGAGTGGACCTAGTAATCTAACTTACCTACATACCTATTATAGGGCTTCTACACTCCTGCTGGCTCGTGCTGAGGCACCAACTTCAAACAGATTAGTAGAAAGATATTTTCATGCTTATTGTGGTCGGTTCAATCAATTATTATTTTATGTTTTTTTGGGGGTTTTTTGAAGGAGGTTTTATTTTTTATTTAATTTTTTTTTTGTTTACTTAAATTGTAATTGATTAAAAAAGCTACTGAGTCCACCATGGTTCAGTGTACTCGCAACGCCTCTAAAAGGCAGAAAGGGCTGTCCTCGAAAAAGTCTGCGACCCACCGAACATCCCTCCGTGTACCTCGTCTGCGCAACCACGACCACTCCGACAAGAGTGTCCGACTAAGAAGATTGTAATTTTATGCCAGGAGAAGTGTCTCATTACTAAGCAAAGCCTTCCCCTACATTTTCTCCATTTGTAACGATTTTAAGCGGTATCCAGTCCATAAGGTACACGTCTCGCAAACGCCTCCTGCGCCTACCTCGTCGCCGCATCTATCTTTCGGTATCCAGTCCGTGGCTATTTTGGCGCACCTATTTGGATCCATGGAGCTGACTACGCCGGTCTCGTCCCACTTCGGCTGGGTTTATATCATTTTGTAATATTACCACATGAGTTCGGAAAAACTCAGAGGTGTAAGCCCGGGCTCAAACCCACGACCCTCTGCTTAAGAGACCATAGGTCTGCAAACCACTAGGCCACCACGGCTAGCGGCTATACCTAGAATTCACTAATTCCTATTTCGCGGGATTTTGCATTTTCCTGGCATTATCCTATGTATTAATCCATGTGATAAACTACCTGTGTGCCAAATTTTATCCAAACAACTAACATTATTGTCTTCGCGTTTGAAGTCGCGAGCAAAAGCTAGTTAGATAATATATAGCATAGGGGCTGATTCAAACTAAACAGTAAACTGCTCAGTTAACTACAGTGCTGACATCCCATCATCTATGTTCCCTCGTTCCCTTCCTCGTATATACGTATAAAAGACCAACGTGACTGACTGACTGATAAACAGACTGACAGATAACACAGTCTAAATCACTAGAGCTAGATACATTAAATTCAGCAGGGACATTTCTTGCGAAAGAAAAACGCACTAAAAATATTTTTTTTGAAATTCGCACGGGTCAGGGAACTTTAAAAACAAAAAAACTCAATGTGGAACCCTAAAAAGCCAAAAGAATTTTGCCACTTCTGCGTTACGTAGGCGATAACGTCTGACCTTTGCCGCTTGACCTGCGATACGTTATCGGTACCTATCGTTATCGGTAGCATTTAAGATCAGCGCGTGCGACGCTCCGCTTATTGTTGTCCTGTCAAGAGACAGCTCTCAAGATGCCGCAAGCTGTAAGTGCGCTTTAAAAGCATTTCTAACATCGTAACACCCACGTCAGATTTTGAATAGCCGTTTTAAAAAATGTGTACTAAGTAGTATAGTTAAGGGCTTAATAAAAAAAAAACAAAATCACGATCGCTTCCTTTGTGTAGGTACCTAACGTAAGTCAGTCATACGAAATATATGAGTAATATTGTTTACATTTGCTTTGATACTGTTCAAGATTTTCCACGCTGCGACTTATAGCTAGAGAGCTAATGAACCCTCCGAGTAAGGCTAAAAATTTGTAGAACGATGATTTATAACACGCACTATATGCGTTCACGTTACGCCTCTTACTCGCACGCCTTTAGCATCTTTCCCGTCGCCTGTCAAGGTACAGGCAGGCAGGTATTGTACAGATTTCTAAAACGCTTACTAAAAAACATATCCAAATTTCAACTATACAGAAGAAAGTTTATTTTACCTCCTAAACTGTGCATCCTTCGATTCACCTGGCAGGTACTTTTGCTTACTGTAATCACCTGTCAATTTTTTTTCATAATTTACAATCAATAAACTAAATCATATTAATTTTTTAAGCTTACAGAAAGTTTTTTAGGGTTCCGTAGTCAACTAGGAACCCTTATAGTTTCGCCATGTCTGTCCGTCTGTCTGTCTGTCTGTCCGTCCGCGGCTAAGCTCAGAGACTGTTAGTACTAGAAAGCTGTAATTTGGCATGAATATATATATCAGTCACGCCGACACAATTTTTTTTAGGGTACCTCCCATAGACGTAAAGTGGGGGTGATTTTTTTTTCTCGACTAACCCTATAGTGTGGAGTATCGTTGGATAGGTCTTTTAAAACTATTGTGGGGTTACTAACATGATTTTTCTATTCAGTGGTCTGTTTGCGAAATATTCAACTTTAAAGTGAAAATTTTCACTAAAATCGACCGCCCCCCCCCCTCTAAAATCTAAACTGTTGGGTGGAAAAATGTGAAAAAATTCAGAATGGTAGTAAATATATCAAATTTACTAGGAAAATTATAGCGGCTAAGATTTCTTGGAAATTATTTGTAGTTTAAGAGTAAATAGTAGCCTAAGGTATAAAACATACCTAAACTTAGATGATTGACACATACGAAATCCTTAGAAAAATATTACTTGATTTTTTCGGAATGGCTACGGAACCCTACTTTGGGCGTGTCCAACACGCTCTTGGCCGGTTTTTTTATCTTATTTATTTTACAATTTAAAAAATAAAAAGGCTGATGACGTGTAGGGCTGATGCCGGCCAGGTCATGGTTATTGCCCTTAGCGTGCTATAAATGTATGTACGAGGGACGTTCAATATAAAGTGAGAATGAGATGCAAACTCTTTCAATATTAGGAAATTAAATACTGGCCGGTAAAGCTAATCTATCTAGCTGATTGCTATGAAAAAAAAAAGTAACTGTCTTTTGTTTAAAAAAAAATACGGTAATTTCTTTGCAATGCTATTGAGTACGTTAAAATGCAGAAAATTTAACTGCGCGCCGTTATCAAATACTTGTGTTTGAAAAATTTTTCTACGGACCAAGTCAATTTAGATTTGCGGGACACTTTAGGGTCTAATGCTCCTCCGTATTCGACAGTCGCACGTTGGTGCGCCGAATTTAGACATGGAAGAACATCGACCATGGACGACCCCCGCTCCGGACGCCCTACTACTGCAATAACTGAAGAAATTGTGAAAAAAGTTGAAAACTCAGTTTTGGCGGATCGTCGTGTCACGGTTCGTTTTATTGCTGAAAATGTAAAGATTTCAACGGGGAGCGTGCATAATATTTTACATGAACGCTTGGGTATGAAAAAGGTATCTGCGCGTTGGGTACCAAGAATGCTTACTAACACGCAAAAACAAACTAGAGTCGAGATTTGTCAAGAAGCTTTGGACCTGATACAGCAAGACCGGGAACTTTTTTTGGCGCGATTTATAACAGTGGACGAAACATGGCTCCATCATTACGACCCTGAAACGAAACTGCAGTCTATGACATGGAAAAGGCCATCATCTCCAATTCCGGAGAAATTCAAGGTGGGCCCATCTGCCGGTAAGGTCATGGGCTCTGTTTTTTGGGATGGTAAAGGGGTATTAATGATTGAGTATCTCAAACATGGAGCCACTATTACGGGCACTTTATACGCCAAACAAATAGCAACATTGCGCAATGAGATCCGCGAAAAACGGCGAGGTAAACTCTCGAAAGTTGTGCTGTTCCACCAGGACAATGCCCCGGCACACAAGTCCATCGTTGCAATGGCTGCAATTCGTGATGCTGGGTTCAATATCCTTAAGTATCCTCTGTATTCACCAGATCTCGCTCCCAGTGATTTCTACCTATTTCCGAGATTGAAACAATACCCGAGAGGCCAGAAATTTGAAGACGACGACGCGGTAGTCGCTGCAGTACAAGATTTTTTAAGTACTCAACATGAAACCTTTTTTAAAAATGAAATTTTAAGTTTAGAAAAAAGATATAATAAGTGTATTATGCTAAAAGGTGACTATGTCGAAAAATAAAATTACATTTAGTAAAAGTTGTTTATAACATACTCATTCTCACTTTTTATTGAACACCCCTAGTATGTATGTAAACTCTTTATTGTACAAAAATAAGGAAAAAAAAAAGAAATCCATTATTGACAACCGTTGAAATGCATGTACAAAGGCGAACTTATCCCAAATCATCATTCTACAAATTTCTAGCCTTACAGGAACACCGTTACTCGGAGGGTTCACTAGCTCTGGGACTATTAGGAGGGTGGGGGTGGGTTTAGCTATGAAGCGTTTCTGTTTTAAATAAATTCAAAACAGATCTACATTCGTGGCTGTTACGCCGACCCTATTACTCCATTAATATTTATTTATTCATTAAGTTTTGTCTTCTATGTGCGTAAGTGTATTTGAACATTTTTTTATAATAGTGTTAGTGTACCCTTTACTTATATATTTGAGGTTTCTTACTCATTATCAAGAACAATAATTAATTAATATTTTGATAAGAAAAACCTGTGTGTGTACCTGTGATGCCCCCGTGTTGCGGGTGTCCATGGGCGATGGTGATCGCTTTCCATCAGGTGATCCGTCTGCTCGTTTGCCACCTCTTATATATAAAAAAAAAAATTGTCTTAAATTTTTATGCCAGTTTTGTAAAGTTTTTTAATACAGTTTATATGGCTCGTGACAAAACTGGCACAATTTTTTTTAGGATTTTTTTAAGAAAAATTAGGATTTTTTACCGACACTTTTTTAAAATACCTACCCATATCAGTCAACTAAAAATCCCAATGACCACCACCACGCCTAACATTGGCAGTCCGGAAGAGATCGCGTTGGAGCGATAATACTGCCTAACTGACAGCCTATATTTTATTTTTGTTAATTTTTCTGTAAGTACTATATTTTGGTATTCAATAAAAAGTATTTGTATTGTATGAATAGTCAATTAAATTAAATCGCTTAAGAGGATACGATGCGCACCATTTCTCCATACAAACGTAATCCCCAGTTTCCTCCCTGGATAATGGCTTTAGAGCCAATTTTTTTTACTGTGTAATCTGTATCTACCACAGCTATGCCCCTATGTTTCGTTTTTTTCCATATTTCAATTAACATAAGAAATATAAGCTTTCAAAAACTGAAAAAATTGCCCAGTTTCATCGTCATTTTCAGACACTCATCAGAAAAGAATCCCTCATATAAACAAAAAAAAAGAAAACATAGGGGCATAGCTAAATCTGTCTTCTAATTATTTTTGAAAAAAATAACTTTATTGGTCCAGTTTTCGAGAAGGAAACAGGGGATTACGAAATGCTGTTTTGATCAATTTTACGCGCCTATTAACGGTCTGAGGTGCAGTTGTCCCGCTCTCGCTGTACTGACAAGGAGGGGTTCGGGCGAGACAGCGACATTTCATTAAAATAACTATTTCTCAAAAGTCTCTCAGCCATCGTACCCTCTTAAGTTCTATTTAGTTGTATTGTTTTGCAGTGTGTTGTGCGGTCGCAGGATTCCAATTGGCTTTAGTTCATGGATTATCCTTTGATTTTCGTAACACACGGGAAATGGCGGTTAAAACGCTTCACCGTTCAGCGTTTCAACCGCCCCACTTTCGTGGTTACATTACGAATTTGGCTAAACATTTTCGTGGCGTTTTCGGTTATTTACAAGAGGTGCTGTACTAAGGCGAAAACTGTAGAACGAAAAATGTTGCCACTTAATACTGTTAATATTAAATTCCAGGTAGGTATATGAAAAGCAATGGTGGGCGAAAAGCCGTAGTGGGCTAAAAGCCGTGTAGGATGAGTTTTTCGGAATTTATGTGCGACATTACATGAGTTTTACGGTGAAGGAAAATGTCGTGAGGAAACCTGCACACACCAGCGAAGAAATTTAATGGCGTGTGTGATGTTTGATGTGGTGATTATTCCAAATATCAGAAAACTTTAAATTTTAATTAAACACTCCCATACATTTAGTACGAGATTATTAGAAAGGTTTTAGTCCCCTTATTTCAAAAGGTTATTTTATAAGAAGCTTACTTGATATTGAAGGAAACTGTTATTCAACTAAATAAGTAATAAAACTATCTTTTAAATCAATGAATTCCATATTATTTATTTCTTAGTAAGTAAGTAAGTACAAAATTTTGTATTCAAAGCATAGCAAAGTGACGTTCTTGCTATCCTAACTTACTAACTAATAAATAAAATAGGTTTTAGTTTCGTTATTATATAAGAAGATTAAGTACTGAAATATAATAATATTAACCTAACTAATTAATTAATATATGTAACTATCTTTTAAGTGAATGAAATAAAAAAAAAACCTATTTATTTATTTTCGGAATAACTGCCTGGCAGTGGCGGGGCGTGAACATTTTTGCAAGTAAAGCCGGAGCAAAAAACCTAAAAACCCCATTTATCTTCGTCTTTAAAGTGCAGTAATAGAAGAGAAGTGTTTATTATTTGTTAAATTTTATATTGCACCACCTGCTGTAATGCATTCCTTGCTTTCTTTCTTTCTTTTTTTTAAAGGTTGCCTGGAAGAGATCGCTTCGAAGCGATAAGGCCGCCCATTGCTTACCTTATTTCTTTTTGTCATGTACTTGTTTTTCTGTATTGTATTTTTTGTGGTGTACAATAAAGAGTCATTGTATTGTATTGTATTGTATTGTGTTTCGTAATTTCGAAAGTTTAGTCAACCCGAGGGGAATTGGGTTGTTAGTAGGTATAGCCCGACAAGCTCGTGCGCGACCCTCCGCGGAACCCTGTCGCAGTCAGCGTTTGCCGCACTTATTAGGGTGACTCTTCAAGGTCGTGATTTTTGTTTTATTTCTCTGTCGTATTTTTTTTTACTTAGTACAGAAAAAATCATGCTCCCATGAAAATAGATTTGTTCAGTAACATAAATTTATGGTACTGGACAAATCTATTTTCATGGGAGCATGATTTTTTCTGTACTAAGTAAAAAAAAAATACGACAGAGGAATAAAACAAAAATCACGACCTTGAAGAATCACCCATTAAAAACAATCTTGTTAAGGACAGCAGAGGCTTCCTGCGACAAGGTTCCGCCGAGCGCCGCGCACGAGCTTGTCAAGGTATACGCTTCGCCACTTCTGCCTGTACCTCTACCATGAGTTTACACTAGTTTACGCGACCGTACTCGCTGGCGACGGCGTAAATTATTTGTATCGAGAATTGTGCAGCGCCTCTAACGGTCACTTACGGAAGTACAATTCTCCATACAAATCATTTACGCCGTCGCCAGCGAGTACGGTCACTGTAATCTAGTGTAAACTCATGGTGAGGTTCTGGCCACACTTAACGATTACACCCTGTATAGGCTGGAATGATGAACCAAACTTAACTTTAGGACGGCATCTTTTGCAGGAAGGCCCAGTGAGCATGATCGACCCGTCCCTCCTCCTCCGGCCGGAGAAGGTGTACGACGATAAGCCGATCGAAGCCTTCCGCGACTACACCATCGACGACAGCGACCCCATCAAGGAGCGCGTGCGCAGGACATACTACGAGATGCACACAAACCAGACCGTGGATTTCGTTAAAGGTAGAGCTTGAACTTTAGGCACTGGTTGTGTGGGGCTTTGAAGCGTTTCAACCGCCACGTCCCGTGTTTTACGAAAACCGACTAATAATATGTTTTAATGGTTATTTGGGCACAAAGGGTACATTATTCTTAAACCTAAATATAGTTACAATTCAGATAAACCAATGAAGCTGCCACCAGTTATTAATACAATTCGCTAATTAATTATTTATTTATCAATTCTTCTCTCTTTAAGAATATAAAATTATAGATTTTATCATATTTAATATTTTTCACGAGTCGACCACAATCAGGGCCGCTGCAATGTGGTCGAAACGTTGTGGTAATTTTAGGAATTAATAGTTTGTGATTAAGTCCTGAGAAATATTGTTCATGAACATTATTCCTAGATTTTCGTAATACGGTGGTTGAAACGCTTTAGAACCCCACCCAATTATCGAAATTTCTCACAATATTTTACGAAATTCGGTTGAGAAATACGACCCATAGAGGAAAATATAGAGGCCTTATACTTACTTAATACTTCAGAATTCCATTTTCGATCTTCGTATCGTGCCATTACGTTCACACCAATAGTATTAAACAAAAGAGTGAAGTGACGGCACAATAAGAACTTAATAATAATAACAAATTACGTAATAGGCCCCTAGTGGTATGAAAGCATTTTTTCCCGCGGTTGTCCACTGCGATCACCTAATTCGATCCCCCAGATACATTGTACCAGGTAATTGTAGCTGAAACGGAGACGCTACGGGCTCGCTTGGTTAAAAATCCATTAAGTACAACGATTTTTTTTACTTTTTCAGGTAAAATGGAAAAGTGGCTCAAATTCAACCACTTCAAGTCGACCGTGAAGGACGCCCTGATCAAGCTCAACGAGCTAGTGGATGAGTCAGACCCTGACTCCGACCTGCCCAACATCGTGCACGCCTTCCAAACCGCCGAGAGGATCAGGCAGGAGCACCCAGACAAAGACTGGATGCACCTGATTGGTCTGATTCACGACTTGGGGAAGGTTCGTACAACATTTTAGACTTACAAACTTATGAACGCTTAAGCTGCGAGTTAAGTACTTGTGAAAAAAATATCCTTATTTCCTTAAAAAGGTACAAGTATTTTAGGCTAATACATATACATATACATATATATGTAGAAACTAGAAAAAATCATCAATAAAGTGGGCCACAGCTGTTAACCTAGGTGTAAAACCTGTATTTCAGTAGCCGGAGCTCTTCCAAAATAATTGAGTCTAACGCAAATTTGCGTTCGTTAAAAAAAGAGGCCATATTGTCTAACGCACGGCCGCTCGTAATCGCATTAATCATCTCTTTCTGTCACCATCTTATACCATTTGACAAGAAGAATCGAGAATGTGATACCAAGCGCCCGCGCGTTAGGCCCTGACCTGACGGCTCGGTCACTCGGTCACGGTGGCGAGCGTTTTCTGTGTTCATTGCGCGGCCGAGACGCTCGCTGTACAGTGGTTACCTGGCGGCACACGCAATGAACTGATAAAACGCTCGCCGCGCCGCTAAACACGCGAAGTCGTGGCCGAGCCGTGAGGCCTTGTTGTCTAACGCACTTGGAATCATAATCGTTTTCACCGCTTCTTTCCGTCGAACGATACAGGATAAGGGTAGAAAGAGGTGGTGAATCCGATCGGAAGCGCTCGCGCGTTAGTCTATATGCTGTTACTCGTGAATTTTTGAGACCCATCATCATGGCGTAGCGTGGACTAATGTACCAGTACGCTTAGTATAAGTTTTACTTCACCAAAATACTTCTCGATCGCGTTTACGTAAAAATTTCAATTCTATGGAAACATGGACGCGCGGCCGCGGAGGCGCTGTCCATGTTTCCCTAGTAATTGATTTTTTTACGTAAACGCGATCGAGAAGTATTTTGGTGAAGTAAAACTTATACTAAGCGTACTGGGCGAAATCATATCAGCGAGGCCTCTTTTCTTTGGCCCCATTTGCAAAACTCTACGTTACACTGGCGCATCACACATTAAGTACGGATTTTTGAACCATTTTGAGGCGCGAGGCCGCTCAGAACGCGAGACCGTGGGCGAGGGCCCGCTTTGCTTACGACTACTTCGTTTTTTTAGCATTAGAAAGACGGTGAGCGATCGTGACGTGTCTTTTTATTGAAAAAGCCTTTGAAAAATAAATCACAGCAAATATATAACAATTAGAAAGGACATAATGGCCAATTTTAACGACCGCTTTAGCCTAGTTGGTAGTGACCCTGCCTACGAAGCAAGAGGCCCTGGGTTCAAATCCCGGTAAGGGCATTTATTTGTGTGATGAGCACGAATATTTGTTACTGAGTTATGGATGTTCTCTATGTATTTAAGTATTTATTTATCTATATAAGTATGTTTATCGTCGTCTAGTACCCATAGTACAAGCTTTGCTTAGTTTGGGACTAGGTCGATTTGTGTAAGATTGTCCCCTAATATTTATTTATTTATTTATTTACATTCTGTTGGTTTCTTTAGTAATACTTATAGGTACTTACTATTTTTTAAAAGCGTTTTTCGATAAAAAAGACTCGTCAAGATTGTTTATTTCTAATGCTAAAAAACCGGCCAAGAGCGTGTCGGACACGCCCAAGGTAGGGTTCCGTAGCCATTACGAAAAAATAATATTAAGGAATTTTTTTCTAAGGATTTCGTATGTGTACGGAATCATCCAAGTTTAGGTATGTTTTATACCTTAGGCTACTATTTACTCTTAAACTACAAATAATTTCCAAGCAATCTTAGCCGCTATAATTTTCCTAGTAAATTTGATATACAGGGTTATTTGTAATTCACTAGCATCCTTTTAACCCTATACTCCTACCACTTAAACAAATGTTTTTTGTTTTACGGCTTTTGTCATAACTTAATATTTTTGGTGTAATAACGTTTTGAAAATTTGAGATTACCTCTTATTTTTACGATACTCTGTGTATTTGTATGGGAAAAAAGTGCTTCATTTTAAAAAGTCGTAGAACAAAAAACATTTGTTTGAGTGATAGGAATTCAGGGTTAAGAGGATGTCAGAGTGAATTAAAAATGACCCTGTATTTACTACCTTTCTGAATTTTTTCAAATTTTTCCACCCAACAGTTTAGATTTTAGAGGGGGGGGGGGGGGGCGGCCAATTTTAATGAAAATTTTCACTTTAAAGTTGAATATTTCGCAAACAGATCACTGAATAGAAAAATCATGTTAGCAACCCCGCAATGATTTTAAAAGACCTATCCAACGATATCCCGCACTATAGGGTTAGCTGAGAAAAAAAAATCACCCCCACTTTACGTCTATGGGAGGTACCCTAAACAATTCTTTTTTACTTTTTCTTATTTAATCACTTTGTCGGCGTGACTGATATATATATTGATGCCAAATTACAGCTTTCTAGTACTAACAGTCTCTGAGCTTAGCCGCGGACAGACAGACAGACGGACAGACATGGCGAAACTATAAGGGTTCCTAGTTGACTACGGAACCCTAAAAACGAAGTATAGCTGCGCCATTGCCGGGCGACGTCCGTCCGTTGGCGGGTGAGAACACCCAGGGCCGCTATCCGCCATGGGTGGCGGGTCGGACCGACCAGGGCCTTAAGCAATAAGCGTACAAGCTTGAAGTATTTGTCGCTTCACCAGGTGATGGCGTTCTACGGTGAGCCGCAGTGGTGTGTGGTGGGCGACACGTTCCCCCTCGGCTGCAAGTGGGGGCCCAGCATCGTGTACGGAGACGACAGCTTTAAGGACAACCCTGACTCCAACAACCCCAAATACAAGTAAGTCCCTAACGGCTCTGCCACGACTTAATCGCGCGCTTAGCGGCACGGCGAGCGTTTTATCAGTTCATTGCGTGTGCCGCCAGGTAACCACTGTACGGCGAGCGTCTCGGCCGCGCAATGAACACTACCGCGCAATGTATTGCAATTTGCACGTTGTGAATTAGGATAAGTTTTTTTTACTGATTAACGTCTGCACTATTTCGTCGTTTTAGCTGAGCGTTTTAATTTTAGTTTTAGGGTCGATTAATTAAAACAAAATCATGATCGCGTCCATTGTGTAACGAAAGTTAGTCATACAAACAATATTAATAACTTTCGTTACACAAAGGAATCAATAAGTTTTGTTTTAATTAAATCCCTTAATTGTGTACAAATTTTTTGAAAAGCATCACTCTTTATTCATAATTTTCTTTTTTCTATCCTCAGTACCGAAAACGGTATCTACAAGCCGAAATGCGGCCTGGAGCAGCTGATGATGTCCTGGGGCCACGACGAGTACCTCTATCGGATGCTCGTACACAACAAGTGCAAGTTTCCCAAAGAGGGGCTCTACATGATCAGGTAAAGACGTGGCTGGTCACGGGCAGCCCTTCTTGGTTAGCTTTGGTAATGCAGATGATTGAATCACTAGAGGACTATCAATGTCTGCAAAATTCCGTATTCCTTTAAAATAAGCCTGGGCATTTATGGGCCAATTTTTATTGTGTTGTTTGTTTTGACTTTTTTTTAATATGGATTAATTTATGTGATTTCTGCCCAGAATCACGAGCTTTTTCGATCCTACAAGGAGAACAAAAGTGTCCCAAGTTTTTTCCGTTGTGTTACCATTTCTCATAGACTTTATATGACCGTAACTAAATGGAAGAATCTGAAATTCAGTACTTATGTAGGTATATGGAAATTATGGGACACTTTTTTTACAGAATAGCATATCTCTGGTGAGGCATCATTCTCCTCAGTTTTCTTTTTAAAGTTGTTTAAATTTCCAGATACCACTCGTTCTACCCATGGCACGCGGGCGGCGATTACAAGCACCTGCTGATTGACAGCGACGAAAAGATCAAGCAGGCGGTCCTCGAGTTCAAGTAAGTTAGTTCCAATGTCTTTTTCATCGACATCATAACAGCCAAAAGACGTCCACTGCTAGACAAAGGTCTCCCCCAAAGAGTTCAACAATGATCGGGCAAGCGCTTCCCGCATCCAAATGGATCCTGTGATCATTAGGGGCCATCCATAAATTACGTCACACCAATTTCGATCAATTTGGACCCCTCCCCCCCTTGTCACACTTATTACTATGAAAATCGCCATTATTTTGTTCTAGTGTCACAGATCGCTTGACCCCCCCCCCCCCTAAATGTGTGACGTAATTTATGGATGGCCCCTTACCAGATCAGTCGTTTTCAAAAAAATGTACACAATTAAGGGAATTAATAAAAACAAAACTTAATTGATTCCTTTGTGTAACAAAAGTTAACCATATATTTTTTGACTAACTTTCGTTACACAAAGGAAGCGATCGTGATATTGTTTTGATTAAGCCCCTATCTAATTTTTTTTTGAAAACGATCCAGATTTTCGGTCCTTCTTGTTGGGGAACTTTCCACGCCACGCCATCAAGTGCCGTAGTTTTATTAGCACCATTACGTTACTGCTATGTATCGCCATGGCAGTCAATGTCGCAAATGAAACTACGTCGTTCAAGTTAGCGGTCGCTACTCTAACCTTACTGCCCCATCGGCCGTCGGTTCTCCGCTCCCCTGCCCACTGCCACTTAACCCCTCGTAGGCTTAAGACATCCGTGCCCAATTTAAGGCATTCTTTTTCCATTTTTGACTTCACAACGTCTAATAAATCGACGAACGCTAAAGGAAAGGATGACGCAATGTAACGTAGGTACATTAAAATTTGCGGCGGTATTAAAGGGGGTTTCATTTTTGTTTTTTAATGTGGTGGGGTGTACGGGGGAGTTGAGAGGGGTGCGGGGAGGGGGCGCGGGGGTTTTAAAGGGGGATGAAAATTTCATTGACTTTGCCGTAGGATGCACTGTTTTCAAGATATTTGATAAAACACCAGTTCTCGTCCGATCACCGAGGTTAAGCAACGTCGGGCACGGTCAGTACTTGGATGGGTGACCGCCTAGTTTCATTTTTGTTTTTTGCATGTTTTGTTATGACGTTGTCACGTTAAACTATCGTCCGTAAACCGACTTTATTTTTCTTAATCTGTATAATTGGATTTATTATGAAACAGTTGAGACTAGAATGCACGATTTTTTGCACTTCCCGCATACGAGGGGATAAGTCTGGCAACTCTCCGAGCTATGTCAGTAACGCTGGGGGGTTACTCCGAAATTCGAAGTTCGAAGTTCGGATCGTGCGGTCCCTCTCACTCTTGTAATAAATACCATTAGCGTGAGCGGAACGGCATGAAACGAAGTTCGAATTTCGCGCTTCGTAGTATAGGGCCTGAGGCCCTACCACGAAGTGCATAATTCGAACTTCGTTTTGTGCAGTCCCGCTCACGCTAATATGATTTGACACGAGAGTGAGAGGGATAATACGATACGAACTTCGATTTTCGAATTTCGTAGTAGCGCCTCTGGTCTCCTGCGGATATCGTTTCTAATTAGATTACGCAGGGAAGCTTAGAGCATAGATCGGTCCAGCCAGCGCCCTTTCAAGTGACTTTGAGCTTTTTTAGGAGTCCCACTTTGTTAACAACTTCTTAGTTCCGTACGGCAACGTTGGTAAAACACACTTACTTTCGTATTGAGGTTTTTTTTACATTCTTTCATTAGCTTCATAAAAATATTTATATGGTTTGAGAGTTTCACCCATAGAATGGTCAGTACAACGTTGCCGTTGCCGTCCCTTGACTCTACCAATGTACACTAAATTAGCTATGTACCTACCTATGACATAAAGACAAAATTACTCGTCCATTTTTACCCAGTTCCCAAGACTCAAAAGAATATCCTATATCAGCGCAAACAACCAAACCGTAAAAAACTGTATTATTTCATCATCATCATCATCCCAGCTTTGGCAAAAAAAAACTTTATTTGAAATCTTCGTTGGCTGACTTCAAATACGATATTTTGTAATCTAAATTTTTAACCTTAATCCAATGAAACTCAGATTTTAATTAATCTGATTTTTGTGTGTTACGCAATGCACACACATAAAAAGTACAGATTATTTTTCCTCTGTGTAACGCAGTTTTATATAAATGATGGGTTATTTGTGCCAGTATTTCATTACTTATGATATTTCAGCAAATACGACCTCTACACGAAGAGCGCGGAAATTCCTGACATCGAGACGTTGTGGCCGTATTATGAGGGACTCATCGAGAAATACATGCCCGGTGTACTGGAGTGGTAGAACGACAAACGTCTGAATGTACCTACAATCTTATTGACATAATGTTATGATTACCTACCTGTCTTGGAACGAAATTATGATATTTGTAACACATTGTATATAAGTGTAAATAAGTATATTTAACAAATGAATTGGCCAATTTATCTGATTGATTAAATAAATTTAGTTAAATAATTAAACTTTTATTTGATTTAAACCCTTTCAACAGACGATTCCATCCCATATCATAAAAAAATAACATTAAATCAATATTATACCGAATAAACCTTATAAAGACCTAACCTTAATAAAGACTCGATCGATTCGAGATGAAATAAAAATAAATTATAAATAAGGAACTTTTATTAGGCTATATTTACACAGGTACAAACATCTCAAAATAGATAATTAATTATTTTGAATACATTCAACAAAGGTAACACAGGCTTTACCAAGTCATACATCAAATTATACTAGTAATCAAATGATCCGCATTAAAATACCACATCTTCAAAATATAGTGCAATCATGAATGGAAAAGCAAAATGACAGTCTAACGTCGAATTTATAACTTGGCATATTAAAGGTAAGGTTTGAAAAACTGCCACGCAAGAAATTTTGCGTACACTTACTCTATGATGTAAGACGGTCTTTTTGTTTTACCTTCCACTGTGCAACAGAGATCAAATTCAATCTCGATTTAAAATAAAATGAAATAAATTTAAATTTTCACACTAATAATCATCACAAATTGTAAAACATTAGCAGAATCAATCAAGTCATGCACAGTCAACTAATTAAAATTAAAATAAATCATTTCATATCCTTTTCACGTGCCATTCAACATTTGAATTGTATAACACAACTTCAAGAAAACGTTTAATATTTCTTTTGCAAGAAAAAAAACACGTATCTGATTGGTCAAACGCTAGTTAGGTTCAATTTAGACCATCTATGATATTTTAAAGGTATTTCAAAATAAGTTTTGACTAAGTTTATAATAAATAAACTACGAATATTTGAGGCTTAATTAACACTTTCACCCGATACTCTCTATATCATTCGCAGCTTGCTTGAAAGAAATAAAAGGCTTTATATCAAGGTAAACTCAAAACCTTATTAGCATACTTGCGATGTTTTACACGACATAACAATAGTAATAAACTTGAGAAGTTGCCGATACTGAGAAGTATATGACCAATAAATATTGTATAATGCTTAACAGAGTTCAAATTAAAACTTCAAATAGTGGAGACGATCTTTTATCCAACGATGCTTATACCAGCGAATTAGTTGAATATGCTGTTGAGTAAAATGCAAAATTTAATTGAATATATTTAGTATATATACATACCCTAACATGTAGAATGAAAAAGTTTAAATATAAATCTAGGAGTAAGAAAAAGTATTAGATAATGTTAGATAAGCTTTTTTGATAAAAATATCAACATATTTTATTGCGTATGCGTATACAAAATATATATTATTTAGGTTTAATAGATTGATTATATATGAGTAATAGTTTTCTTTACACATAGGAAGATTTTCGTATAATAATTTCCTTTGTGTAACGCGCGATTCTTATAAATCAAATATTCATAACGTATATTATTAATATAAGAGTTTAAGTATAAAACTCGAAGTGCTATCATTTTGATTAATCAACAGCGGAATAGGAACTGTTTTTTACAATAGATATAAGTTTTTTTTTAAGATCAACGGTTTAGAAGACCAAAATATTAACTTTTAAACACTAAAAGTTGAAGGTCCTTTCTTAAAACCTACCTTGGAATGTTTGCGACCTACTGAAGATACTCAAAATAATAATACTTTTTTGAATGAGGACTTTAGACAGTCTCAGTACATATCAATTACTTAGGGTCTCCCCAAATCTATCGAGGCGGGTTCAGCTCAGCCGATCAGAAAAACCTTTAAGTCAACGCAATAAGAGCGAAAAAGACGCTACGCTACGCGGGCCGAATGGAGCCAAGCCGATCGACGTCTTTTTCGCTCTTATTGCGTTGACATAAAGATTTTTCCGATCGGCTGAAGCCGATTCCGCGTCGATAGATTTAGGGAGACCCCAAGTGGTATAATCGCGCACACTCTTAACTAAACATTCGTGGATCTTGCTACCTTTATTACTTGAGTCCGGATTCTTGTCGCAATGACATCACAATAGGGTAAATTGGGGAGTAAATGGAATGATGTCAATTGGTTCCATACTGAATTGCATAAAACTTATACGCATAATTCATCATTTCGCTAACTCTTTTCTCAGAAACAATTAATTGTTCAGAAATGTTATAAAATAAGCCTAACCTAATTTATAGAGTCCTACAGGAATACCAGTACAAAGTTCCTGACTTAAAAGAAAAAAGACTTATGTCAAATTATGAATTATGAGTAAAAATTTTATCCCACCACACTGGAGCCTATTGTGACGTCATTGCGGCAAGAGTCCGGAGTCTATTTCTCATAGGTCCACGATCACTAAGAGAGTTGCCAACTGTACCTAGTACAAGGTATCTCAAAAAACTCTAGAATATTTCGTTCAGAGGTTGAGCAAATGCAAATGAACACTGTTGCGAAGATCTTTAGCCTGAAAGATAGCGTCACGACTTTGACATGTTTCATAATAATACATTTGTCAATCTCAGTTTCAAATTTATTTTGAATCATATTCAAAAAAATGTACACAATTAAGGGATTAAATAAAAAAAAACTTAATTGGTTCCTTTGTGTAACGAAAGTTACCCATATACTTTGCATGACTAACTTTCGTTACACTAAGGAAGCGATCGTGATTTTTTTTTGATTAAGCCCTTAACTATACAATTTTGTTGAAAACGATCCTTTTTATTTATATTCCGGACTGATTTTGTGATACCTTATAGTTTTTGAACTCTCATAATAAAGATACGTTAAATATACATAAGCTACGTAGATAATATTGAAAAATACTTAGTGGAAAAATATACTAAATGCATATATCTTAAGGCCATCAATTCACATCGTTTCTAACTTTCTTAAAAGAAATAGTTTTGCAGTTCGTATTATTAGCAATATTTTGCGTACGCAGGATACGACGAAGTTCTATTTTGTTTGACAGAATAAATACGTCATAGAACTTTTACACACTACTAAGCTTAGTAAAGCCCAGCTAGACCTGCGATATAGTGCTCTATTGACCTCTTCTCGGTAGCTTTCATCCCAGTCTATATATGTCCCAATGCGGGACACAGGCCTCCTCTCAGAATGAGAGGGCTAGAGTGTGGACTGACAAGTTTACACACAGTGTTGTATTTCTTCGCAGGTGCAGATCCACGATATTTTCCTTCACCGTAAAGCCCATGAAAAATTTCAAACGTAATTAAATTACACATAGGTACCAGTCCGGGCTTGAACACATGGCCCTCTTGCTTGCTTTTCGGATTCGCAATGCAATGCACCTTTCACGATTTTACTCGCAGGACGAAACTGAGCTAAAGAATCATCAACTTTTGATAACAACACGGTCTGCAAAACGCCTACAAAGTTGTTTCCTAGCCTAAGTCTAAATCAGTCTTGCTCACACAGACGGAAGCTTCAACAATTCCTCATCATTTATTTAAGCATTTAAAGGCCAAACTAGGGCTTCAATAAATATAGATGCCGACACTAGTGTCCTTTGTAATCAAAAACAATACAATGCTTTCACCCACACTTCACATTTTTAACAATAAATGAGTCGTTTTCAAAAAAAATGTACACAATTAAGGGATTTATTTAAAACAAAACTTAATTGATTCCTTTGTGTAACGAAAGTTACCCATAAAGTTTATATGACTAACTTTCGTTACACAAAGGAAGCGATCGTGATTTTGTTTTCATTATGCCTTTAATTATGTATATTATTTATGAAAACAGAGCGCGGGCGCCGACAGAGCATGCCCAGCGCGGTCAATAACACTGAATCAAATACGCTGTGCCGCGCTGCCGGTGTGTGTCACCGTATATTTGATTCAGTATTATAGAGCGCGATGGGCACGCTCCGTCGGCACTTAGCCTTGATACTTGGCAGATATCATTTTTAGAAAACATAGAGAATGGGATTTGACCATAAATTTCATCTTTGCTCGGACGTAGTCGCAGGCAAAAGCTAGTACTGAAATAAAAACCTTAAAAAGGCATCCAATAAGACACATGTCTATTGGCAATTTATTTGGCAAGAAATGCTCAAATCACGTTATTTTTTTCCCAAGAACACATTAACCTCTTAAGACCCACGTTAAACGTCATTTATTCAGCTAATATTAGCTTACCAGTAAAATAAAACAAATAAATAAATCATGGGACAATTGACACCAATTTATCAAGTCCCAAACTAAGCAAAAGCTTGTACTATGGGTACTAGGCAACGAATAAACATACTTATATAGATAAATACACACTTAAATACATATTAAACATCCAAGACTCGAACACAAATTTTCGTATTTTTCACACAAATATCTGCTCCGACCGGGAATTAAACCCAGGACCTTCGTAGTCAGATTCTCTAACTGCTAGGCTATCCGGTCGTCCAAGAGCGTGTCCTAACTTTAGGTTGTTGGGCCTTAAGTGGTTAAATAGTGGCAACATTTATGAGTCGTATTCAAAAAAATTTTACACACCTAAGGGTCTTAATTAAAACAAAACTTATTGGATTCCTTTGTGTAACGAAAGCTCCCCATATAGTTTGTATGACTAACTTTCGTTACACAAAGGAATCGATCGTGATTTTGTTTTCAGTAAGCCCTTAACTGTGTACATATTTTTTTAAAACGACTTATATTTACTAAAGCCCATATCATTGCAAGTTATAAGGTAAAAGGCAATTTTAAGTCTCACTCGCTTAATGCGTATAAATTATGTATCACGATATTACATAACTATAGTAACTCCTTACAACCATTTTGTTGGAAACATTCATATGATTCGTTTTGGAATATACAAGGGGTGTTAGAACTGTTAGAGTAATGTGGCACCGATTACAAAAGCCGTTGGACTGTTTATTACATTTTAGTTAGTTTTTAATTTCACATGGGTGACCAGAGCAGTCAAGGAGTAAAGGTTCATTCATTACCCAGTTTCTTTTTTAAATAATTATGACTGGTACAAACTGATATGCATAAGCTTATTTAAGCAATTAGTAATAAGTATCTAAATAAAAATATTTTTTGACACTTTTTTGAAATGGAATCGGATGACGGATGGATGGAAAGCCTCTTAAGTATTTTTAATTATTTGGTCTATCTTAATTGTACAAAAAGAACAGAACGTACAGCTGGAGCTGGGAATCGAGCCCCATCATTCCGCGATACAAAATTTCCAAGTTTGACAGTGACTTAAGTTCTCTAACCACTCAAAGTGAAATTAAAAACCAACCTTATTTCAACACCACACAATTGAGATTCGCTTACTATTCCAAAACAATGTTCTCGCACATCCAATACGTCATAAGTCTGAGTGGAATGAGCGAACGAATGTAAGTTCTAAAGCGCCAATAACAGAGTTTACGTTTCGAAGTGTTTATAGATGCTGGTGACGTAGGCCATGACCTGTTGCCAGTCAGGTCTCTCTTGTTGGATCATGTCTTGAATGTTCTGAAATAGAAAATAAATTGTATTAAAAAATGTTTCACTTAAAGTTATAACAGCAACGCTACATTAGACATATTTATGTGTTAAAGTTTCACGATTCTTATTCATAATTATAGCTAAACCGTTTAAACGAGTCCTCGCTCAAGCGGTACAGGGGCTGGGGGGTGTGACGACAAAGGTGCGGGCGGCTCACGAGGCGCGCTCGCCGCCCGCACCCCTCTCGGCCCCTTTGTCGTCATACCCCCCCCCCTCCCAGCCCTTGTACTGCGCGGGCGAAGACTCGTTTTAACGGTCTAGCTATAATATCACGTTTCTTGGAGTAGTCAATTTGTGGCCACGGCCGCTGCAATGTAGTCGATACTTCAAGGTAATTTAATTGTAGCAATATAGATAGTCGTGATTAATTTACATTTTTGAACAAAGACTTAGGCGTAGCTGGTGGGTATGTTAGTGGAGCTGTCGTGTAGCTCAAATCTGGGCTCTACAATAAAACCAGCGTTGCGGCATCCACTGACCCTTTTCCGGTGATAAATTGAAGGGTAAACGGTAAGAACATGTCTAGTCGCCTTTTTTGAAAAATGACATTTCAATCTCAAAATGTAGAGTTCGCAAAGTACAACTTACCATTGGAATAAAACCGGCCAAGAGCGTGTCGGACACGCACAAGGTAGGGTTCCGTAGCCATTACAAAAAATCAAGTAATATTTTTCTAAGGATTTCGTATGTGTACGGAATCATCCAAGTTTAGGTATGTTTTATACCTTAGGCTACTATTTACTCTTAAACTACAAATAATTTCCAAGCAATCTTAGCCGCTATAATTTTCCTAGTAAATTTGATATATTTACTACCATTCTGAATTTTTTCAAATTTTTCCGCCTAACAGTTAAGATTTTAGAGGGGGGGGGACGCTCGATTTTAATTAAAATTTTCACTTTAAAGTTGAATATTTCGCAAACAGATCACTGAATAGAAAAATCATGTTAGCAACCCCGCAATGGTTTTAAAAGACCTATCCAACGATACCCCACACTATAGGATTAGTCGAGAAAAAAAAATCACCCCCCCTTTACGTCTATGGGACCCTTAAAAAAAAATTTTTTTATTTTTTATTTTACCACTTTGTTGGCGTGACTGATATGTATATTGATGCCAAATTACAGCTTTCTAGTACTAACGTTCTCTGAGCTTAGCCGCGGACAGACAGACAGACAGACAGACAGACGGACAGACATGGCGAAACTATAAGGGTTCCTAGTTGACTACGGAACCCTAAAAATGGATATCTGGATTTTTTTTACTTTTAAAGAGATGTTAAGTTGCTTAGGTGACTAGACAAGTTCTTTCCGTGTACTCGTGTACCATTACGAATTTAAACCAAATTGTATTAGGTGCATTAATTTTGTTTTCTTCTGTTTGGTGGTGGTACTTTTGGAACCGTAAATTTCTTAAAAAAAGAACATGTTTATATGCAGACCAGTGTGGTGGGGATGCCAACAGCTTCGGCGGCGGCGCAGGCGACGGAGAAGTTGGTCCGCTGGTCGTGTGGTGATAGCTTCGCGTACGGCACGCGCGCGTCGCCCAAATACGAGTGCAGTAGAGCGCATAACGCCATGCCGTCGTTCCACGACGAACTGGAGATGATAAAATAACACACAATGATTCTAAGTTGCCTCCCACTATACCAGGGATCGCTACTTAATAGGGATGTTGACACCACCAATCAACTGACTTTTTATGAGTTGTCAAAACACAATTCTCCCATAGAGTTTGATTGGCAATAGCAACTTATGACGTCACTTGTGCGCCAACTCAATCAACTAACTATTTATTTGTTTTAAAGCAACAAAAAATCTAATTTTGCAGTTAATCGAAAATTTATCTGGTTTTCAGGGCTAAAATAAAGCGTTTTTTTTTACTGGAGTCGTGTCCTCGAATAATTTTTTAATGGTGTCACATCCCTATTCCCACGCGGACACAGTGCGGATCGGGAACTTCACACACACACCATTAAATTTCTTCGCAGGTGTGTGCAAGTGCAAGTTTCCTCACGATAGTTTCCTTAACCGCAAAGCTCATCGATAAATTCAAATTTAATTTTGCACATAATATCTGGAAAAACTCAGGGGTGAATTCACGCCCCTCTAATTTAGAGGCCTTAAGTCAAACCACTAGGCTACAATGACTTCACAACGCGTGCGTGCGTACACCATCGCTCAATACAATAAATTACTTACTGCAGACTCCATGAGTCTCGATGATACTAATGCGTATAAGAACATGTGTATGCAGACAGTTGATGAGTTTGTCCAGTCATGGTTTGTTAAGTGAAGACCTATAGCAATTAAACCAACAGAAGGACAACTGTATTTCTGTGGTGGATACGAACTAAAAGTTTTGCACATCATGCACCGCATTTTGGAAGGTTTTGGGAAACATCAATCAAACCTACAAAGCACCATCCATGTGACTATGAACACTGCCTCTAAAATAAATTTTAAATGTAATTTCGAATTCCAAAAACTCAAAGGTGCGAGCTCGTGGTCGAATCTATTTCATGTTTGAAAGACCATAGATGAAATTACTAGGTTTAAGAGTGAGGCTCCACCAGAGCGGTGCGTCGTCGCAACGTTGACGACGTTTTACATATATTTTTAATGACATTTTCAATGGATCGACGGACAAGAGACGAAACGGGGTGGAGGGTGATGCCGCTGCGCTATATCTAAAGGACTAAATGCACTGACAGCGGTAGCGGGGCGGCGCGGCGCGGTGTGGTGCCGGTGTCGGTTGTAATATTTCAACTTCTATGAAAGAGGCCGCATACAGCACCGGCCGGGAAAAAAGCGTGGCGGTTGCGGTGCGGCGGCGGAGGCAGTAACATCGCTATGTCAGAACGGCGAGAGCGGCTCGGTGGCGTGGCGGCGCGGTGCGGTGCCGGGATTTTGTCAACCTTATTATTATATTATATATACGAGGGGGCGCACAGAGCGGTAGCAGCGCGGTGCGGTGCGGTGGCGTAATAGGATCGGTACCGACGATTGTATTTATTTACAACTTTTTTTATGTGTTATGCTTGTTCGTTTGATGTAATAATGTGAAGTACTAAAAATTTTAATAGGTATATCTTGACATTTCACACATACGCCACCGCGCCGTCTCCCCGGGCGGTTTCCGCCCGGTTTTTTCATTGCGACGCTTTTTCAAACCGCGCGCCGCCCCGTTACCGCTGTCAGTGCGTTTGTAGCTGAACAGTAGATTTTCGTCGTGCGTCGACGCAGCACAGGTGTGGCATACAATGCGTTGATTCGTTGCGATGACCCGACTTAACACACCAATGGAGGCTCACCCTAAACGGGTGTGACTTGAACTACCGTTGAATTACCTGAAGTTGGTGATATCGATGTTGTTGTAACCTATGGTTTTCTGTTGACACCATTTCAGCAGCGCGTTCCGCTTGGAGCCGCCGTTCTTAACTTGCAGCGCGTTGAGTGGGTCCTTGCGCTCGCCTGTGCGTTACGAATAATAGACTTTAATGGTCGGTATAACATAATATGTATATCTCACCCTGTGGTGGGTCAGGAGGCGTGATCAGGATCTACACAACTCTGTAAATGTATTGTCATTTTACCACCTCTTTAAAAGTAAAAAAAATCCAGATATCCATTTTTAGGGTTCCGTAGTCAACTAGGAACCCTTATAGTTTCGCCATGTCTGTCCGTCTGTCTGTCTGTCTGTCTGTCTGTCCGCGGCTAAGCTCAGAGATCGTTAGTACTAGAAAGCTGTAATTTGGCATGAATATACATATCAGTCACGCCAACAAAGTGGTAAAATAAAAAATAAAAAATTAATTTTTTTTAGGGTACCTCCCATAGACGTAAAGGGGGGGGTGATTTTTTTTTCTCGACTAATCCTATAGTGTGGGGTATCGTTGGATAGGTCTTTTAAAACCATTGCGGGGTTGCTAACATGATTTTTCTATTCAGTGATCTGTTTGCGAAATATTCAACTTTAAAGTGAAAAATTTCATTAAAATCGAGCGTCCCCCCCCCCTCTAAAATCTTAACTGTTAGGCGGAAAAATTTGAAAAATTCAGAATGGTAGTAAATATATCAAATTGACTAGGAAAATTATAGCGGCTAAGATTGCTTGGAAATTATTTGTAGTTTAAGAGTAAATAGTAGCCTAAGGTATAAAACATACCTAAACTTGGATGATTCCGTACACATACGAAATCCTTAGAAAAATATTACTTGATTTTTTCGTAACGGCTACGGAACCCTTTATTTTTTTTTGTCCGACAAGCTCTTGGCCGGTTTTTAAATAATAAACTGCTCTGTGGACAGATATGAATTTAGTGACAAAAAGACAAATTTTAGATGACATTTTTATATGTACAAACAAAGACATTTAAGGTTTATTAATGAAATCAGGCGTGACATCGAGAGTCATACAAAACGATTGTCTGGAAAAAGTTATCACACATACCCATACAATTGTATGGTTAATTGTCTGTTGCACAACGGAATGTTTGCAATAAAAAGCTGAGTTTAGAGTTTAGACCTCAAGAAAAATGTGCAAGTGCATTATTTGCGAGGTCGTAAAGCGAACGAGATTAAACAGGTTAATCAAGCGCCGGAATGTAATGCAATTTGCATGGTTTTTGTTGGTCTAAACTGGGGGGTTACTGCGAAATTCGTATCGTGCCGTCCCTTTCGCTCTTCCGTTTAAAGACCACCACAGACCGCAGCGCGGGGTATGCCCAGCGCATTGTGTAACACTGAATCATATACGCTGCGCCGCGGGGCTGGCGTGTGACACAGTATACATGATTCAGTGTTATAGAACGCGCTGGGCACGCTCCGTCGGCGTCGCGCACACGCCTCGCGCTGCGGTATGTGGTGGCCTTTAGCGTGAATGGAACGGCACGACACTAAGTTCGAAAATCGAATTTTGTAGTATAAGAGCTTTAAAGCTGCTTTCAACTTGGCACTCACAGATGTCTCCGTAGCTGTTCCGTCGCACGAAGGACTCGATCGCCTTCTGCTGCAGTGAGAGCGCGCGTTGCTCGTCCGGGATGTTCGCGCCCGGCGCGCCCTCTGCCGCGCGGTTAGACACACGGTACAAAGCGGAACGAGACTGAGCGGCGGCAAACGACCAATCAGGTGCAAGCGTGACTTGCTTTAAGAGGTTGTTATTGGTTGAATCGTTGGGGCAAAACTTGACGTACTTTCTATTCTATGCTCAGAGATCAATAGATCATAATAAAAAAAGTTCTAGAAGGCATTTTTTTTTAATTTATAGTTTAAAGTAAGAACATTAGATTCATGACTACTGGTAAAGTTAAGTCGAGATTTAGTAGTTAAGCCTGGTTTGAGCTTGATTGTACTATAAGTTTTGATACTACTAAAATGAGCTTAACACTAAATCGATATCTGTATGTCCAACAAGTGCCTTTTAATTTCTCTTTAATGTAAATAGAACTTTGAATATGTTTCACGCAAATAAATAAGCCAAGTTAGGTCCAACGATTGATGAAAGAAACATTTTTAGTCGAATTGTTTTTTGCCACCACGCAGTTCATCGTGTGATACAGATTAAATGCCAACTGAGTTTTTTTACGCTGTAATAGTGACAAAAACACTTAACAAGCTGTCTTACTCAGCAATACAAAAGCATGTCATATTTAAAAAAACAAAAGTCTATAAAATGACATGATTATAAACAATGTTTTAAATTAAATACGAAATTGATATTGCATATCGTTATAGTTTCTTTTTAATACAATAAATACAACAATTTGTAACGATTTTTACAAAGAACAGAACTGGCAAGTAATCCATATAAGAAATTTAAAAGATCACACGTTTTCATCATACTTCAGCTATAAAACAGGTTTAAGATGGAAACATTTGATCAGAAAACATCCAGGCTGTGATACCATACCCAAAAACAAAACCTCTTCCTTTTGATTTTTTTCAGAGCAAAATACCCATAATTACTACTAAATTCAGACCAATTCAGGTTTCGAAACGGAAAACCAAAATAAATATTAAAGCTTTTTTAAACTGTTTATTAATTTACTTATTAATAAATTAAGTATTTCTGAGCACCTCATAGAATTCTATATCATAGTTCTAGTAATAGATACTTGTACAAACATGCAATAGACAAAGGTTAATATAGGGCGAACACACACAAGTTAGCAGATATTAGGCAAGGTTGGCATTACGCGCCCCTCTCATGCCGCCATGCTGTAATAAAATAAAAAGCAAAACACGTCATGCGATTAAGGAAGGATGGTTTTTTTTATAGTACGAAATTTAACGGGCACAGGAGGAACATATTTAAAAGTTATTCAAAGGATTTTTGTTACTAATTTTTATGCTAATAAGTTGTAAGATACGATTGATTGTATAACAATAGAAACAAAATATTGCCTTGGAAAAGTAGTAGTCATTTCTGGTCTTGTGTCTTTTGATTTCTACCTGTACAACATAAAGGCCTACTAGGAACATATAAAAACTTGTCTAAGAGTTAGTTGGCTATATTTAACAACACCTGTCTAAGATACTATAACAAAGCGATTTTACGACAAGAGGAAAAAAAAAAGTGGAGATAAAAATTTTGACTAAGTTTCAGAAGGTTAAAAGAACAAGATCGACAATTGAATAAACTAAGTTCTTCTTTTATCGTTCTTTAAACTGTTGCCAGTTAGTTATGCTAATATGCTTATTTAAGCGCGATATAGACAATTCTGTTTAGTTCCTGGTAGACTTTTGGTTCAAAGTAGCATTTGGTTCGCTTTACTCCATACTCCCATGTACCCCCTATATTAGGGTCGAAGAGTGGAATACGAGGTGTACTCAAATGGTTGGATTACTTTGACTGGACATCCCTGTTAACATTTTCCAGGATTTTTATAATTGTAGTTGACGGATTTTACCATAGATTGATCTATGTTCAAAGTGTACTGTGTCAAAAGGCATGAATCAATTTTGAAATAAAATTTTATTTATTTTACAGGATTGTTCAGTCAATACCTGCTGAGATATTACGTGTTAATTTTAACAACTTCGTTGTCTCCATATATTGCATTTTTGAACTACCCCACGATACGAGAATTTTCTACACGTTCATACTTCTAAAACTGGGGCAATAAATCACGTTCAGCTAAAGAAAATAGTACAAATTTTCGTTTAAAAATGAATCGCATAAGACTATTTAGCTTATCGCAAAATACTTCTATGAATGACAAATGATTCCTTGGACAGGGAAGTTGCTATAAATCACCTTGTGTTAAATTGTAAATGTCGAGTAGATTAGTGTGAGGCGGCTTACCGGTAGCGATGGGCGAGGCTCGAGCGGATCGTGACGCGGGCGGTTTGGCGAAGTTATTGGAGACGCCGTTGGTTTGCGCGGGCGCAGGGTCCGACAGACCATTCTTGGGGGGCGCGGCCGGGGTCACAGCCGGCGGGGGTGACACCTGAACCACAGATTATAATAATAGTTACTACGCCACAGATAACCTACCAGCGAAGGTATACGTAGTCACAGAGTATAATTTCATATTCAAATATCCCTGCGCTGTTTTGTTTTATCCTTTGTTTGAATAGGGATGATGGCATCATAAAACAATAATTCAAGACGAGACCCTAGTAAAAAATACTCTATTTAAGCTCTGAAAACCAAATTAATATTTAATTAACTGCAAAATTATATTCTTAGCTGCTTAATAGTTTATTAAGTTGGCATAGAAGTGAGTGGCGTCTATGCCATAGAAAATGTATGGGACACTGTGTTTTGACAGCTTATAAAAAGTAGGTACCTACGTTAGTTGATTGGTATAATTTTTTGTTGATAATGATAAAGATGATAAAGTTGGACTAAGTAATTGATATATTTTAGAATCATTTAAGAAGTTATGAATGTGACTGATATTACATACTCACTTGATTAAATAAACGAAACTGAAACTGATCAAGTGCATGATAGTTAAAATTTCAAAGTAAAGAACTTACCGTTCAAATAACTTTCAAAGCAACTGGATTATTGAAGACGTTAAGGACTCTTGTCATGCTTATACTAAAGCCCATCCAGTCAGCTGAATTGTGTGTTTGTGTGTTTACCTGCGGCCATTCGGTGACCGGAGTGGTAGCGGGGGACTGTTTAGCCGCTTTAGCTGCGTTCTCGATACTCTCGATCAATGACTTCACCGACAGCCGCGAGTCCTGTCGCGACACGCCTGAAATATCGACATTGTAAACAAAAGTTCTAATAAAATTCATCGCTTGTCAAGACGTCAAGACATCATGGGAACATGTTCAAGAGATCCCTTTAAGGATTTGTCACACTGACTGCGTTCTGCGGTCGCGGTCAGGTCAAATTGAATGCAGCCCGCATTATGTATGAACAACATTGTCGGTCTCTATATATTTTGTATAGATATGCGATCTGACCGTGCGGTCCGCGCGGTCTGATCGCACGCACGCGCAATATATAGAGACCGACAATGTTGTTCATACATAATGCGGGCTGCCTTCAACTTGACCTGACCGCGACCGCAGAACGCATTCAGTGTGACAAATCCTTTAAGGGATAAAATTCGCCTTTGTACACCGGTTTCTCTTGTTAAGTGTTAATTTCATGTTTTTATGTACAATCATAGTTTTACATACATAACATACCTACATACATCTTATCTTGAGTGAAATTTCAACATCAGACTTTAACAGGTTTTTGGTTTGTCAACGGGTTCTTATCTTTTTAAAAAAACAACCAACTGCACGTTGGTTTCTCGCATGGAAGGTTTCATATAGATTTACAAGCCAGCGAATAGTAAGTTTGTAAAATTAATTATTTTTGATGTATGAGCATTTTCAATGTAAGTGTTGTATTTACTTTTTTTTTAAATAAGGAAATTTTGGAGTGTTCTAATTCAAAATCATGAGAACTATTCATTTTCATAAAGAAATAAAGTGTCCTTATTTTATTTCGAGTCAGTTTTGTGAAATTTTTCATATAGCTTCCGGCTCGTCACAAAACTGACACCAAAAATTTGTATAGAAAATTAAGGAACAATTTTTGAAATCATCAAAATCAATAGCGCTCTTCAAACCCTAAAACTACCTAAGTAGTTCCGAAAAAAAAGTAGCAGGTACATTTTAAATTGAAAAAGCTGGTATCCTCACTTTAATTTGTCATACCTTTCGTCCGCCTATGCGACGCAGCAGTGGCCATTATGTCCTGAAGCGACGCGCTAGTCAGCAGCGGCGGAGGCGGCGGCGGCTCCTCCGTGCGCGGTGGCATCGCTACAGCAAGTCACCAATGTTACAACCAATACTTAAGAGTTACGACAACAACGCCAGAGATGAGTTTAAAGGTCCAAACGCACAGACAGCGGAGACGTAGCGGTGCGGTGGCGGTGATGGTTGTAATATTCTAACTTATAAGTATGAAAGAGTTCGCAGTACGGTACCGCACAACCGCTCATACAAGTTAGAATATTACAACCGTCACCGGCGCCGCGCCGCCCCGCTACCGCTTTCAGTGCGTTTGGTGCTTAAACCATAGAACTAATAATAATACAAATGTCACTCGAGTTAAAAGCCGTTGTACCTATTTAATTTTGCGGCTCAGTCAGGAATAAATCATTGAGGGTTTACCGACGGGAGTAAAATCGCTAGATGGCGCTAGTATCGTGAAATAAATAAATATTAGGGGAGAATTCACACTACAGATGTGCAAGTTGCGGAAAGTTTCAAAAAAGTTGGAACGTTGTCGGAAATTTCTGGAAATTTTCACAAGAAATGGAAAGTTTAAATCCCCATACAAAATTATGAGAAGTTTCCGAAATTTTCCTACATGAAAAATTCCGCAATTTTGGAAAGTTTCCTTTGGCACATCAGTAATTCACACTAAATGACCTAGTCCCAAAGCAAGCAAAGCTTGTGTTACGTGGTTTCAACAACCTTTCAGAAACCTTAATCAGGTCGCCGCTCCATCGTGTTGGACGCCTACCTACACTGCGTTTTCCGGTCCGCGGACGGCATTCGAGAACCTTTCAGCCTCATCGGCCGTCAATACTACGAGCGATGTGCCCTGCCCACTGCCACTTAAGTCTGGCGATTATTCGAGCTATATCCGTGACTTTACTTCTTGCGGGGATTTCATCATTTCTAATGCGATTCCGCAGAGAAACTCCAAGCATAGCTCTCTCCATCGCCCTCTGAGTGACTTTGAGCTTTTTTATGAGGCCCATCGTTAGCGGCCACGTCTCAGTCATCACTGGCAACACACACTGGTCAAAGTATTTTAACCAAAATCTACATGTATTGAACTGTATTTTTTATAGACACTAGGGGACCCCATCGTCCATGGGTATCTGGGCACGCGCCCATAGTGTCCAGTGGGAAAGGGAGGCCTTCCCCTGGTTTCTATTTAAACGAGCCAACCTCAAGCAAGACTTTAGACGTCAAATTGACTTCTCGTAAATGGCGCCATCTAATTGTGTTTGTCAGAAAACCCTCGTTATTCAAAAAGTATTGTATTTGACTGGTGAGTACCCTATTAGTTCTGTGGTTTAAGCCAACTTGCGGAGAGTTTCCTGTACCAAATCACCGTGTCTTAAAATCAATCCGCAATATTTCAGCGGATCATTGGGTTCGTTTGACTGAACTCCTGTAAATGTTTATCAGAATTTGCCAAATGTTTCCAAACATCGGTCGATGTGCAAAGTGTTAAAAAATTTACTGTACCTATTTTCTTATTTTAACTTAGTTTATTTTTTATTTAATTATGCAGGCAGAACATGCCAGTGCAAAAACAGAATATTAATATAATTTATTTTATTGTTATTTTTTTGTTAATTCTGTTAAAAGAGATAGTATAACAAGACAGAACAAATACCTACAGTAAAAAACATTATCTTAGGGCCTCCCCAAATCTATCGACACGACACGGAATCGGCTTCAGCCATGTCAACGCAATAAGAGCGAAAAAGTCGTCGATCAGCTCGGCTCCATTCGGCCCGCGTAGCCGAGCCGATCGACGTCTTTTTCGCTCTTATTGCGTTGACATAAAGGTTTTCCGATCGGCTGAAACCGGTTCCACATCGATAGATTTGGGAAGACCTTTACAAAAACCATCACCGAAAAAAATCAGCCTTGTAACACCAATAAGTGCTAAAGCTAAGCAAGCATATACGCAAACTTAAAATAGTCTAAAAATGGGAAATCAAAAAGATATGAAAATTTACGTCGCACTTAACATGTTATATGATATAACACACTTGATCTCTATTTCACTACTGTCTGTTTAGTTTCTGTTAACTATTGTGACAGATATATGTGATGCCGTCTCTGTTCATTTTCTTCAATTAAACAAAGACAGCACCACAATCATCTGTCACATAACATTACAGATAGTTAACAGACAGTAGTGAAACAGGCCCTTTATGATGAAAAGGTCCGCTTGCTAATTGCATTTTGGACAATGCATAAACAACATTCTCTTAGACTATTTACTTAGATACAAAATCAGACATATCTTTTCAAAAGTAAAACAAAATAATGCCAGCATTACACTGATCGCCACCGCCACCAACCACCACCGGAATGAGAACGATCAAACAAAACAACACACGACATTATTTTCCACATATTTACGTATAATAGGTCACGTAAACTCGGACAAGTCTGCAAAAACAGAACTAGTCAAAGTTACTCTAGTCCTTATTAATACTAAACAACTGTAAACACCGAGTACAGTGTTTAGACACCAAGTTTACAATTCGGAAAGCAAGAGAATGTTGAGCGGATTTGGACTTGTTTCAGTAACTACCATCAGAAACTGAAATGTCACCATGCATGTTTGCATTCCGAAGTGTCAACTAAACTTCCAGCCAATATAACTGGAGGTTATGTAGGTAAATGGTTTAGCTATTAATATGGACAACAGACCCAGTTATTGACATCACACGAGACGCGGGAAGCCTGGACTTACGTAACGGTCTGGCCGGCAGGGGATCGTTCAAAGACCTGATCGGATGCGACAGTCTTTTGTGTTCCAAAGTCTTCCAATGATACTTTTTAGGCTCACGAGGCAAGGAACCAAAGTTAGGCTCGTTATTAGGCGACTTTTGAACTTGTAAAGACAGCTTCCGTAGCGGGGCTTCTGAAAGCGGTCGCTTTTCCAAATTCTGAACGATCTCTCCAATAGCCCCCGTTGTTTTCAAATTTGTTATCGTTTCTTCTTTAGCACTGGGTGATCGGGAGAGTGAAATGACTGATTTAGTAATAAGCGCCATTTCTTTAACTATGTCAGTTGTTTCCACGCTATCCTGAGTTAAGATTATTTTTGGGTTCACGCGTTTCTCTTTCTTAGGTCGCTTAGGTCTCCGAGGTACGTTTAGTATGTCTTCCCTTGGAATGTGAACAAGTTCTGCCTTAGCCAGATTTTTATTTATTTTATCATCGTCAGGTTCATTCTTGTCTACTGAATATGGTACTGTGGGTTCGCCTATTTCTTCGTAATAGTTTTCTTGTACTGACTCTCTTCGAGAAGTAGGTAAGAATGGATTAGTGTTTTCGGTTATTTTAGGTTTTACTTGAGCAATCGAAGGAGCGTGTGATTGCGTCGTGTTAATTACAAATGGTACATTTTCAATAGGCTGGTAATATTTATTATCAATGAGGAATTCAGGTTTTTTAGATAACTTCGCAACATTGTTTTTGATATCTGAAGGTTTGACTTTCGTTGGAGATAGTTTGGAGTCAGATAAATTTTCATTTGATCCAAACGCTTTCCAAGACAAGAACGGTAACTTTGGTTTTGAATTCTTTTGATACAAGCCCTTTTTCTTCTGGCTATCTTCAGACTTGATTAGATTTTTCACTGTTTTATCTTCTTTGACTTGATCTATATCATCATAGTAAATTTTAATTTTCTTGCTTTCTTTTACTTCCACTGGCACAACATTAGGTTTCATAAAAAAGACAGGCTGAATTAGGACAGGGCTCAGTACAATTGGAGATGGGGACTTTCTGGTATAATCTTGTAAGGATATGTTTCCATCGACAATTTTGATAGGAGTTAGGAACCCTCTAAGTTTGCTTGAAGAATTTTCAATAAGCGGACTCGTTGGATGAACTGAGACCGTATTAGGCACTTCCTCATACGAGGTATCATTGAGTGTGTTTATTTTTAAATGGTAACTGACATTTTCATCAATAGAATCTCTAACCTCAGATACTTTAGGAGCTTCTAGGAAAGGGTTATTATTATTATGTTCAATAATAGGAGATTTAGGTTCCTCTACCGCACTTTCAAAATCATGTTCAACTTCTTTTACTACTTTTTCTTCTTCGGGTTGCGGAATTTGTCTATAGTTAGTTTCATATTTTGCTTCTTCATCATTTTCCACTACATCTTTAATAATTTTGCTTTCAGTTTTTATGTTTTTGTTTGTATCTATTTCTTTTGAAGGCCCTTTGTTCGCTTTCGCATTCCCAGTAATTCTCTCAATCGCTGAACGAAATGTCATCTTCAGTTCAGCATTTGCCTTTTTGAAATCGTTCTCAACCGGATCTTCGATAACGACATGAGAATCTAACAATGGATTAGGTTTTATAATTTCTTTGTTTTCAATTTCATTTAATTCATTAACTTTTGGGATAACTTCTTGAATAAATGGCACAAAAGGATTAGTGGGTGATTTTCTTAAATCATCAGGATATGGGAGCGCAAGAATCGATTCTGCTTTAACTATAGGGATTTTATTTACATCGTTTTTGTCTCCATCATTTTGTAAAGTTTCATTTGCTTCAGTGTCTGGAACGAAATCAATGAGATCTTTAGCAAATCTACTATTCTTTTCAACAGGTGATAGGAACACACTGTCTGAACCTTCCGTAAATAAAGACGTTTCACTATAGTTATTATGATCCAATAATTGTACACTAGTAGCCTCTCTGAGAAATTTGTCGAATTCACCGTGACATTGCAAATTATCCAGGCTATATGCTTTTGGTTTTCCATTATAAAATCTTTTAAGGTTGGTGCTGAAAATTGTTCCATCTCTAGGTTTTCTCACATCATATGATTCGGATTGAGTTGTCAGTTTGCCAGTATCTTCAGTAACGACATTAACATCGACAAATAATTCTGCAGCGTCAAGCTGATCGAAGGCATCTTGTCTCTTGACCGTTCCCATTGCAACGTCAACAGCATCTTGCCTTTTAATCTTATTAACAACAACATCAACAGCATCTTGCCTCTTTGTTTTAGTCAGAGCGCTGTCAACATTAGTTTTTGCAGCATCTGTACAATCTATAGAATCTAAACCGTCTTTATCGTCATCATTCGTTTCGTCGATCGTCACGTTATCGATTTCTATTTTGAAACCTTCAGTTTTTGTATCAGGAGCGCTCAATTTATAGAACGCTTGATCAACGATGCTTGTCTCTTTCAAGCTAGGATCGGAGACGCTGTGGACCCTAGAGAGGTACCGCGTCCTGATATTGCTAAATATATCCATGTTAGATATATCGCTTTGGGAGTCTAGGAACTCTGTGCTAGACTTGTCGTCATCGGAACAAATGACGCTATCCATAGAGACTGACCTGTCAACACCTGTGTGTACAAATAGATTAGGTATGTAGTACAGTACAATGGAATCAGTTGGTTAGTTTCGTGGTACGGCTACATCGCAAGCATTACACTGAATTAGTGCTTTTACTGTACTAGTGATGAAATTTTACTAACGCGAATTCTATGCATACTTAACTTAAAGCTTTCATATTAAATATTTTAATTTTTATAATAACATCACTGTTACAGTCGACGTTACTGTTAATTCCGCCGAAGAATATATTTTTCAATATGTACAATTTACGACCCTACCGTGCAGACTATGTTCTCAATTTAAAAACTAAATAATATGTTCACACATTCTATAATCTAAATTTTTTGCATGCATATTTTTTTTTTCAACTACCGCCAGTTTTTTTCTTAAAAAACATCAATTATCATGCAAAATTATAATCATGCTGTTTATTTTAATTGAATGAATTAATCTTAAACAACTTTTTGAAATTAAACGACCAAAAAAGCCGTAAATTTAATTGTACCTCCTTTTATACGTGTCGTGGTAGTGTATAGCCTCATTTAGCGGGTGCGAAACATACCGTTTGAGTTTCGTTCCATTGCTGGGCTAACTGGCTATGTATTTCTAAGTGATCGGTTAGCGCCGACAACGTACTGCATCTCACACGGTATTTCTCGCACCATTTCAGGCAGCCATGTCAAACATGCAGCCCACTGAGCGTTTTACTGCCGCCGGAATTCAATCTTGAAATTAACAACCGTTGTTATGTTATGATTTTCATTGGTCTCCCTTCTTTGAGATTAAGTTTAGTTAAGAAGTCGTGGTAGCCTTGTGATTTGACCTATGGCCTTTCAGTCAGAGGGTCGTGGGTTCGTCCCGAGCTCGCAACTCTTGAGTTCTTCGGAATTTTTGGGCGAAATTGCATTTGTACCATGAGCTTTACTGTGAAGGACAAAATCGTGAGGAATCCAGTACACACCTGCGAAGAAATTCAATGGTGCGTGTGAATCCTAATCCGCACTGCGCCCGCGTGGGAACTACAGCCCGAGTCCTCATTCTGAGGAGGCCTGTGCCCTGCAGTGAGACGCACATAGCCCGAGATGATGATGAGATCTTTGCGACCTACCTAATCTACGGTCTTTATGGCCCACTAGTGACTCTGAGTTTGACATGGCTGCTCTAAAAAAAGCTTTACATTACGGCGTTTGATTGATCAATTGCAAGTCGTGACATTAACGGCCCCGCAATGTAACATCTTGCTTGTAAACTATCGCCTATTAAGTCACGAACCTTTGAGCGAGTGTATCTGGTCTTCCAGGAGTCTGATGCGGTCGCGGGCTGCTTTGTTCTCGGAGACCAGGCGTTCTAGTTCCCGCTGGGCTTCGGTCTTGAAGTCGTTGGCCACGCGGACCGTCATTAACAAGTCGCTTTGGAACTGCTTCCATTCTGCCTCCTGTGGACATTTGTTTTTGTAAAATAGGGGGACTTCGAGAAGGCGAAAAAATATCTGACGAAAAGCAAAGCACTTATGGGTGCATTGCTGGTCTTTTGAGGAAATAACAGTCTCGTTTTTTGAAGATCATCCTCTGTAAGCTAGACAGATATTTATTCATACCAGGATATCGAAGACACTGTGTAAGTAGAATACCTACCTCTATAAGTCTGACTTTGTCACAGTATAGGTATTGGTCTTGCGGAGAGGAATTAAACCATAAACAACAAGTACAGACGTTTATTAGGAACGCTAAACTGTGAGCAAGCAAGAGACTAGAGGGTCGTAGGTTCTAAGCACTTGAGTGGGATTCGCTTTCTCCGGACAGACACTGCCCTGGATTCAGGAGACCGTAGGACGCGCTGCGGGCGTTGCAGGTGGATCTCCAGAGTCGCTGCTGACTTGCAGGGCTGAGACCAGGGTGCTTCAGGGCTCAGAGAGTGCTGGTGGTGTAGAGCCAAGTGGTGGAGACTGCAGTTCCGTTCGGCGGTTTAACCCCGACTTGGTTGCCCAATAAACGGGCAGAGTATCCACAGGACTATTATATGGTAGATGTACTGTTTTTAGATAGCTGTGTTCAGATTCAAAATGTGCCGAATTTTTGGCGGCACTGGGTTTTAAAGGCTTAATTAAGTCACGCCCCTTGAGATAACGCTAACCGTAATTTGTGTTATGTGGTTTGACAGTTCGTGCCACAGAGAAGACACTGCGCAACAAAACGATGTACTTAATTTATTTAGCTTTCCTCATTATTTAATTAATTAAATATTAAGGAAAGACAAGAGCTCAGATATTGTCCGTATTTACTTAATTATATTAATTAGATACGCCCAAAAATCATAGCAGCGGTAAGTTTGATAATAGCGCCATCTAGTGCTCGCGGGGTGAGGCTCGTTGCATTGAATCGAACTAACTTCGCTAAGGATATTGGTAATTACGTCCAAAAAACACCAAAAATTGATATTGTCCCAATTGCATTGTGACAGTACCTCCCTCTCCGCGGAGGATTTTTTCGTCTTAGCGAAAAAATCCGCCTGAGAAAAATCCCTAACGTAACACATTCAAAATAACCTATCAATCCTATCATACTTCCTAACATACTTTATTCATTCAACCTAACACAGGCAGGTCTGCCGTTTAAGACACTGCAAGACCCTACGCTACGAGAAAAATGGCGAGATGGTAAAGAGGTAGTTATTAGGAGACACAGCCGCCAATCTAGACAAGGGTTGCCAACCGCCCTTATAAGATTATCCAGCACTACGCGCAAGGTTTAGCTGCCTAGCCGCGCAACGCTAGGTATAGCTTTCATTAGGCATTTTTAAGGAGTTGAAATTAGTAAAGACCGCTCCGGCAAAGGCTTTGGATTAAGACTAGCATTGGTAGTGAAATAATTGTGTCGACCTAAGAAACTAGTGTACGTAAACAAAGCAACTAGAATTTTTATAACTTAGAGATAAATAGAATTAAGCACGGAAACCATGTGTATAGTTCATTCCTAACACGCGGCTAGTATTTGTTAAATTAAAGTAGTTAACTATAATTAGTGCGTCTCACTCTGACGAGGTAGACTCTAAGGTAGTCACAACGATCACGAACGAGTCGATGCGTTTTTATTTTAAAACTAGATTTAATCCTTAAAACTAGATTTAATCATACAGAAGAGTATTTTACGAGTAGGCGCAAAATATTTATAAGTAACGTTAAGTCGTTGACCTTGCTATGCAGTAGCGTTGTTTAAGGTAAACAAACTTGACGATACGATTGAGAACATAAAACAGGGTAGTTAGCGCAGCGCGACAATTACTGCCACCCTCTTTTTTAACTTAAGGTATCATGGACCGAGCCCACGACATTAACGTAATAAGAGTGCAACGTTGTTACAATAATAAAAGTACATTTTATAATTATGATGAAAATTAAGTCTTCTGTTTAGGAATAGTACTAATTGTTGCTAAATCGTTCCTAACGAGGTTAATTATTCGTACGTTATTTAAAGGTTATGTTGAAGTTTATTACTATTTATTGCCTGGAGTTAATTTCAGATCCTTTATGTGCCATACGCCTAAATCCTTGCCAGACATATCATGTAGTTCAAATATTAACGGTGACCTTTTCTTGGAAATACGGCATTTCATAAATTTAGGTGCAGGTTTTTTACTGAAATACTGCGATTTATCACTAAAATAAAAGGTTCGCTTCCATACAATGTCTCCTACTTCAAAGTTTGCAGGCTTACGTCGTAAGTTATAACGACGCACATTTCTTTGGTGCGCGTAGTATAATGAATGTTGCACTTTGTCGAATAAATTCGTGAGGAAACCTGCATTCTGCGCGTAAACATCGCGTGGAAGGCAAATTAATAAATAGAATAATAATAAGAAATAGTAACAATACGAAATTTCGAGACCTGATTCTAGAATATCGCTTGCGAGCATAGATGGCGGTAGCTTTAATATTTGTTTACGTAATTCTTGCACAGAGTCTGCGGGTGTAGAACCACGAAAAAAGACTTCATAAGTTAGCTCACTCTTTTGAAGTGACAAATACTTGATTTCGTACATATTAGATATTTAGATTAAGTGATCGCGTTGAAGTTAATAATTAGCTGATAATGAAATTTAGAAAAATAACAAATTATAAGGCGCGTGCCAAGCGACAGCTTATAAAAAGGATGTAGTACTGTACCTACTGAAGTTAAATTTACTAAAAAACAGTCTTAACGATACTTTGTGATAGTGATCGTTAAAATGTAAGGTATGGTTTTAGGTGATTAAGTAAAATGCCTACTGGGGTAGTCTCCAATAGCAAATATCAAGTAATTTGACTATTCCGTACGTTACAAACATGGAGTAATCTAAGTATGTACCTTCCCACTCAATTATATCCTCGCAGTAGATAGAAGTTAAAAAAAAAATAAGTAGAGTAGTGTTGCCTATATTTTAGAACGATTTGGATGAAATTTAGCATGCAGCGGTTGTAGGTTAAATAACCGTTGGTTATTAACTTCCGATTTTGTATGAAATTTACCGTTGTAGAATAACGGTTGGCAGTTAAGTTTAAAAATTAGGTAGGTAGTTCAATTTAAATTGGGTAGTGAAATTTGAAAAAACGTTACAAATTTTAAAAAAAAAAACCGTTAAGATGACAACCACTGGGCAACGTAATGCCCTTTATTCGCCTCTTACGAAACCTAGGTGCAAAAGGGTGGCACTATTCTTAACCGGAACCACACGGTGATTAGAAAAGTGATAAAAAGAATATTACTTACTGCGAGACACAAGTAGTAGGAAAGTGCACAAAATACCAACACAAACACAACGAATAAAACCAGAAAAAAACGTTTCCCAACTCAAGACCACGTTAAGAGGCGCCACTTGTCACAGTATAGGTATTGGTCTTGCGGAGAGGAATTAAACCATAAACAACAAGTACAGACGTTTATTAGGAACGCTAAACTGTGAGCAAGCAAGAGACTAGAGGGTCGTAGGTTCTAAGCACTTGAGTGGGATTCGCTTTCTCCGGACAGACACTGCCCTGGATTCAGGAGACCGTAGGACGCGCTGCGGGCGTTGCAGGTGGATCTCCAGAGTCGCTGCTGACTTGCAGGGCTGAGCCCAGGGTGCTTCAGGGCTCAGAGAGTGCTGGTGGTGTAGAGCCAAGTGGTGGAGACTGCAGTTCCGTTCGGCGGTTTAACCCCGACTTGGTTGCCCAATAAACGGGCAGAGTATCCACAGGACTATTATATGGTAGATGTACTGTTTTTAGATAGCTGTGTTCAGATTCAAAATGTGCCGAATTTTTGGCGGCACTGGGTTTTAAAGGCTTAATTAAGTCACGCCCCTTGAGATAACGCTAACCGTAATTTGTGTTATGTGGTTTGACAGTTCGTGCCACAGAGAAGACACTGCGCAACAAAACGATGTACTTAATTTATTTAGCTTTCCTCATTATTTAATTAATTAAATATTAAGGAAATACAAGAGCTCAGATATTGTCCGTATTTACTTAATTATATTAATTAGATACGCCCAAAAATCATAGCAGCGGTAAGTTTGATAATAGCGCCATCTAGTGCTCGCGGGGTGAGGCTCGTTGCATTGAATCGAACTAACTTCGCTAAGGATATTGGTAATTACGTCCAAAAAACACCAAAAATTGATATTGTCCCAATTGCATTGTGACAACTTGCACAAACTCGAGTTAATTATATAACCCCGAGTTAAGTGCTAACCCAGGGTTAAGAAGTGTCAAAATGTATGGAACTGTCGTCCTTAACCCAGTGTTAACCACTTAAATTTTTAACCCTAGTCTGTGCAAGTGGCCCTAAGTGAGTCCAAATTTGGTGGTCCTTCAAGATATTTATAGTTACAACGTAACAGACACTCGCGTTTGACAGCCGCAGCCGCGCAACATCACCGACCACTGTTGGGATACCCTGTAGAAGCTTGGTCATGCCAGAAGCAAGATAGATGCAGTACTTACTAACGTCTCTCACGCTTGCGCATGGGTTGCGTCAATTGCTGCTTGATGTCGACGGCGTACGCAAATGCCTCACCCGCGCGACATCAGCAACAACTGCTGGAATACCCTTACCCTGTAGAAGCTTGGTCATACTCATACTAGAGGCAAAATAGAGGGAATACTGCCGTCTTTCTCGCGCATCGCTCAGTTGCCGCTAAATGTCAGCCTCTGTCAGTGCTTGGCCCGCGCGACATCAGCATTATCAGCAACAACTGTGGAATACCCTGCAGAACCTCGGTTATAAAAGCAAGATGGATGCAGTACTAATGTCTTCGCGGTCGCGCATCGCTCAGTTGCCGCTAAATGTCAGCCTCTGTCAGTGCTTGGCCCGCGCGACATCAGCATTATCAGCAACAACTGTGGAATACCCTGCAGAACCTCGGTTATAAAAGCAAGATGGATGCAGTACTAATGTCTTCGCGGTCGCGCATCGCTCAGTTGCCGCTAAATGTCAGCCTCTGTCAGTGCCTGGCCCGCGCGACATCAGCCCACTGCTGGGCTACCCTGTAGTTGAGCAGTACTCACGTCTCTCTCGCGATCTCGCGTGAGCTGCGCTGCCCGCGCGCGTGCGTCGCTGAGCTGCCGCTCGGTGTCGGACGCGTGCGCGAGCGCCTCGCCCGCGCGCGACATCAGCGACAACTTCTCATCCTGCGCCACTTGCAGCTGCAACACACGACATTCGGAACTACTGGCCACGGCTGCTATAAAGTAATACCTGACAATGTCAACCATAAAAAGTTAATGCGACTAAGTTTTTACGCCGTTCGTATAAAGTGCAGTGTTTTGACCGCGCGGTTAAACGTCATTACCATTCAACGATTATTACCACAACCGAAGGACGAATCGCGCGAAATTTCATCAAACTAGATTCAGCATCGGTACTGTCTTAAGTTTTCATAAAAAGTTGACTCTAAGCATCATCCATTTTAATAATTTCTGCTCGAATGGTAATGACAAAAAAAAACGCCGTAAAAACGCTGAATATTTACCCATAAGTTGGTTAGTCTGGACGAGCATATATGAGTACTTGTTGCGTGTTATAGACTAGTAAGTATTTTGTCCTATGGGTCACATTGTCAATATTGAGAAACTTCATAGTTGTGCAATGTGTCAGGATTTACTTTATAACGGCTGTTAACTATAAGGGGTCGATTATTGAAATCACAACAATAAGAAACTGAAAGTAGATTTTTTTACCGAAACCTAACTTCCAATCAGAATCCACGTAACCATAAAAATACACTACACTTCGTTTTGTAAGGCCATTCATAAATTCACACAGAAACAAAATAATTGTAAAGTGATCGAAACGTCGAAGTAATTTTAGGTTTTTATAGTTCACTAGCCTTCCGTCCGCAGCTTCGCCTGCGATAAAATTAATTTTCCCGTAGGAAAAGGTATTTTCCCGCAGTATAAAGTAGCCTATGTCACTCTGTGGTAATGTAGCTTTCTAACGGCAAAAGAATTTTTGAAATCGGTCCGGTAGTTTCGGAACCTATTCAATGCAAACAAACAAAAAAACAATCAAATCTTTCCTCTTTATAATATTAGTATAGATTAAAGTTTAAAACATTGTAAAATAAGACGTGGGTCAAATTCGACTTTTAAGATTTGACCCGTACCGTACATACATACATACAATGCAAGTTAAATAAAAACTTGTAACATACTTGTACATACATGTCGGAGATACCAGGTTTAAAGGGGTGGTCAGATTTAGGTACTTGGGCTGTACACCAGACTCCAGACTCCAACACCAGAGATGAAAAGATCGACATACGTATCCAAAACGCATTACGTTGTAATGCCACCCTGCATAGGGTTTTGGCATCCAAGCTACTAAGTAGATGCACCAAGATTCGCATCTACAAGACCGTAACTCGCCCGATTTTGATATATGGATGTGAGGCCTGGACCCCGACCCTGAGGGAGGAGCATAAGATTTTGGTTGCGGAGAGAAGGATCTTACTCAGGATTCTTGGCCCGACGCAGAGACCTGACGGCACTTGGTGGATCCGGAAGAACGCCTAAATTGAGGAACTAGTTGCTGAACCCAACATAATTGGGAGTGATCAGAGCTCACAGGCTTCGGTGGCATGGCCACCTCGAGCGCATAGTGGACGGTCGTGCAGTGAAGAGGGTCTGGCAGGTATTCGATGCAGCGCCATGCAACTACCAATAAATAACTGGATACCCTGACGTCCCGTTAGTCGCCCTAGATTCCGTTGGGCAGATGGTGGAGGCGGATCTGGGTGAGCTTGAGCCTAGCGATTGGCGAGAGACGGCACAAGAACCGGGGCCATTATTGGAGGCCAAGACACACTTTGGGTCGTTGCGCCAGAGTAGTAAGTAACATACCTGTATCTGTAGTTCGTTAGCGGCGTCGTGGGCACCCTGCAGCTCCGCCTGGAGCGCCGCTTTCTCCTGGCGCAGCTGCTCCAGCTGGAACTCCAGCTCCGAGATCGTGGACTTGGCGTTGTTGCGGGACACCTGGAATAAGCCAATGATAACGTGTCTTTTTTAATTTTGTGTCCTACTCAGAGCCAGATTAGAGGTTTAGAGGCCTCGGGGTATAAATAGAGTGGAGGCGTGTTGGCCACAAATTATTTTCAAATATCAAAATATCAAATATCAAAAATATTTATTTGTAAAACATAGGTAGGTATGCATGTCACAATTTGATGTTACAATAAATCATTTGTATCACTATGTCTGGCCATATGGCATACAAATAACTACATTATTCACATGCAGCATGCAATTAATTATTGGTACATAAACAATACAAAAAAATGCTATTTTAATTTCTAAACTAAAAATCTCGGAAGGAGTCAGTCAAATATTCTTGAATGGAATAATATGCTTTCATGGTTAGAAAATCACAGAGTGCCACTTTGAATTGTGTAAAGTCAACTAGTTGTAGTATTGTTTTTGGCAATTTGTTGTAGATTTTTGTTTATTTTTCAAATAACATCCTGTTGACGCCCTCTGGTGATGTCAAGCGACAACAACGCTACTGCGCACAATTTAAGAACGACGACCGCACGAGGGCGCTGCAATCGCAACGGTTGTCAGTGTCAAAATTCTTTTTTTCCTTACAACCGTAAACTCGACACCAATTTGTTAGCGAGACAAGAGCGCACCATTTTTTTCTTTAATTGTACAAATCCTGTAGAAAATCTGAGAAAATAAATATTTTTGCTGAAGAAAAAATAAGAATCCTTCATTGAAGTTGCCTCTGCCGAACCACCCAAGAGATTGCCAAAGCACAGCCGCAACACATCCAAATAATCACTCGTCGGAATTTGATTTTTCTTCGAAGTCTCTATTGTGGAGGCCCGGGGTAGTACACCCCGATCAGCGAGGGAAGTGCACAGATATTTCCAACAACATAAAAGGTATCATATTTGGTGTAAGGACTCACAAGTGCGTCGTCGTGCAGTTTCCGCGCGTCGCTGTGCGCGCGGTCGAGCTGGCGCATGGCGTGCGCGAGGCGGTCGTGCAGCGCGTGCGCGCGCGCCGCGGCCGCCTCGGCCTCGCGCCGCGCCGCCGCCGCCGCCGCCTCCGCTTCCACGCACGAGTCCGCCGCGCCGGCACGCTCCGCTAACTACAATGGACACACAGTAAACTTTAAAGCTACAAAGGCACAGAATGCGGAGGCGTGGCGGCGCGGTGGCAGTGACGGTTGGAATATTCTAACTTGTATGAACGAGTTCGCGGTACGGTACCGCACAAGCGTTCATACAAGTTAGAATATTACAACCGTCACTGCCACCCCACCGCCACGCCTCCGCTGTCTGTGCGTTTGGAGCTTAAAAGTGTAATGTTGGAGCTTGGTCTGTGAAGACTGATCAAATTAGCTCATTTGTCAACATCGTTCAAAATATATATTCGGAGAAAACAATCCTTGGTCTGTGGCAGAACCACAGTGAGGTGAAAAATTTGAGAATAAGCTTAGCTTAAGTAAGTTTTAGTTATAACTATAACCTAAGCTACGCTTGTGTAGAAAAAAATTGAAAAACGACAGAGAATGAGATAATAAGATTTTGAGCTCAAACGAATTATTTCGGTCGCCAGAAGATAATCGTTTAAAGAAAATCGTTACTACAATTTTCTTCCACTTTTGATTTAACGCAAGCCATCCTCCAACACCATTGACGCCAAAGTTATAATATCTGATTTTTTTTAAGGGACTAATGTTCCGTATTAATCTAATCCCAAACTAAGCATAAAACACAAACTAAGTATGGATACTAGACAACGGATAAACATACTTATTATAGATAAATAAATATTAAACATCCAAGACTCGAGCACAAACATTCTTATCTTTCACACAAATGTCTGCTCCGACCGGGAATCGAACCCGGGAACTCAAGCTTCGTACTAGGGCTAACCAGAGGGCTATCCGGTCTTCAAATTGAAATTAAAATTATTATTATTTTTTAGACCTGAGAAACACTTATGAACGTCTAAAAACTACCATCCCCACCTTAGCCTTGGCCTGGTCGAGCAACTCCCCCAGCGCAGTGAGCTGGTGCTGCCGGGCGGCGGCAAGCTCCCGCGCCGCTCCCGCTTCATGTTCCCACTGCAGCCGCTCCGCCTCGCACCGCTCTAAAGTGCTCTCTAATGTTCTATAACAACACCATACATTTTCACAATTTTTCCTTCTTATGCGCCACACTTTGGTGGGCTTTGGGAAGCCTCTGTTAAAATGTTCAAAATAATTTGAAGTTTTCAACAGGTGTTTTCCGAAGCCAACCAAAATGTGGATCGGTCGGATTCGCTCTAAAATGCTCTCTAATGTTCTATAACAATACAATGTATAGTTTCATATTTTTTTCCGAGTGCGCCACACTTTGGTGGGCTTTGGGAAGCCGCTGTTAAAATGTTCAAAATACTTTGAAAGTTTCAACAGGTGTTTCCCAAAGCCCACCAAAATGTGAATCATTCGGGTTCGTTCTTAAATGCTCCATAACAATACCATAGTTTCATACATTTTCCTCCGAATGACCCACATTTTTGTGGGCTTTGGGAAGCAGCTGTCAAACGTTCAAAATAGTTTTGTCATTTAATTTGGTGATAAATAACCCGTAGCTTTTATTAACGGCAGTGGTGATTTAACAGTAAAACTTTATTTTATGAACATTACTTGCTTAATTCCGCGGCTTCGTTCCCGTGAAAGAATACAAAATCGGCTAGCTTCTTAGGAATTATGAAAAGCCCGACTTAGCACACCTCTATGAACCTTAAGCAATATTTCTGCCAAATTTCAAGAATTTGAGTGATTTAGGCTTTACATTGTCTGTCAGTCAGTCACGTTACTCTTGTATCGGTATAAGATATTGGAGTCTTTTTTCTTTAGTCTGCTTGTGCTCTCAAAGTAAAACGATGTTTTATGAAACTACTGAAACTAGTTTAGATTTGGGAAGTACTCCGGCTTGCAGAGGTGTAGAAAAACTGTCCTATTCAGTCTCAAATAAAGCCTAACATTCTGCCTCCCACAGCATTTCCTAGGAACACGATATCCCATAGTTTTAGTGGTACGCTACGTTACGTACCGAACTCGTTCGGCGAGCGTTTCGGTTTCTTTGGTTTTTTCCTCCAACGAGGTCTTAGTTTGAGCTACATCTGCCTCTAACTGCTCCTGCTTACTAATCAGAAGCCTCCTTTCTTCCTGAGACACCTGGAAAGAGAAATTTAATTATTTTTTTATCAGGTTACAGTTAGACAAGATTTAATAATTTTGCACTAATTTACCTTGAGAACTGCCAATAGTTGTTGGTCTGTGTCCCCGGAGAGAAGCGTTTCTGGTTCCACTCCTTCACGGAGAAGCATTTCTTGAAGTGTGTCGACCTGGAAGTATGAATTGCAATAACAACCGGTCAAGTAAAAAAATATGAAGATCGAATTCAAAACACTGAAAAAAGGACGCTTCTTGCATAACGACCCCCTTTTATTTTTAATTTTATTTTTATTTATTGTTGTTGTAGCGGCCACCGAATACAACAATACACAATTGCCGAAAATTTAAAATGTAGCTATCTATGTATGTTCAAGAGCTCAGTCATATAGCCCCGTTGGCAGCGTTTGGGAATGAACCTTAAAAATACTTGCTGATTCTATCAAACCAAAAGGTCAGCTAGTTATTGATGACCACTGATGGACTGAGGACTGTGGAGATACCTTGGTGCGGCTGTCTTCCAGTTTCTCAGTCTGTCGGCATAGCGACTCGAGCAGCACTTGTTTCTCGTCGGCGAGCCTCTCGTTGTCAGCGTGTGCGTCGGCGAGTTGAGTTTGGAGATCAGCCAGCTCGGCCAACGTTGCCTGGAGCTCTTCGCTTGTACTGGAAACGGAGATTTAAAAGGAAGGTTACATTTAGAAGACAATTATCGACCTTTGATAGGATAACAGAGAACAATTTTATGTTGTTTAGCAGGTAGAATAAGATTAAGCAGGTGGTAAAAAAACCATGCTGGTCTAATGGTTTGATCAACGGTCTCTCAAGCAGAGGGTCGTGGGTTCAAGCCCGGACCTCCGTGTTATTCGGAATTCATGTGCGAAATTTCATTTTAAATTTACCATAAAAGTGAAGGAAGACATCGTGAGCAAACTCGCATACACCTGAGAAGAAATGCAATGGCAGTGAAGTTCCCAATCCGTGCTGGGCCCGTGTGGGAAATACGACCCGTATGAAACATACACGATGATTTTTAATCAGTGACCAGGAACCAGTTTTTCTCGATCTGTATTTGGTGGGGATCACGTTTAAGCCGCAAATACGTGAAAAAAACTATATTTTTTTAATAATGATTATTTGGAAAATCATTTTTTTGATTAAAATAATGGTCACCCCCGCCAAAGCGATGACACTTGACAAAACTACTTAACTTCAACAAACGTAGGATGACCATGCATTCAGTGGATGGAGGAAAGTTTTAGCAATAACGTATATTTTTTTAGTTAAACAGTGTCTTTATTGCTTGAGACCTCTACCGTGTATGATGGTGAGATGGGAAATATGGGAAAGCATTTCTACAAGCATCGTATAAAATGGTCAGACCATGAAACAATCACTATCTCTCATAAAGGTATTACTCCAAAGTTTTCAGCTGTTTGACTTCTGCACCAGTATTTTGACTATATCTATCGACTGATGTCGTGTCCCGCTCACCTGTAATGGTGCTCTTCCATCTGCAGGATCCGATCCTGGAGACACGCGACTGACACCTCGCTGAGAGACGACGAAGAGTGCTTGTCCCATTCCGGCGTGGACGCGTCCCCGCTGTCACCCTCGCCCTGGCAATCATGTTAAACAACCGTCAAGATAAATTATACACTTATATGCCACCATAACTTTTCTGAGTCCAACCCAGTAATCGATTCGCGGGGATATCTGCTAGTTCTATGTACATAATGTGTTAATTTTCTCATTCAAAAAAGCACTTGTGTTGTGACTTTTATGGTATAGGGGGCTGCAGGGTAATTGTTTAACTTTTTTGACACTTGGCATCGGATTGAAATGACAGTTTTTGTATGGCTGTGACAGCTGGCTGTTTCCGGTACCAATTGTCAGCCCATACAAGAACTGTCAAAATGGACGCGATGGCGATTGCGAGGGAGTTAGACAACTAGCCTGCTGGTCTGATAGTTCATTTGAACGAAGCGAAGGTAGAATAGAATGTAATAGAATCCTTTATCGCAATTACAGCTTACAGGTGTGGGGCAAGGCCGGATTCAGGGGAGAATCTCCACAATAGATTTCGAAAAAAACTTATAAATTCCGACGAGTAATTATTTGGAAAATAATTTGTGGCCACCACTCCTTTTATGCCCCGAGTCCTCCAGACCTCTAAATCCGTCCCTGAAGCGAAGGTAAAATAGAACAGAATCGCTTATTGCAAGTTACATCTTCTAATATATAAAAATCTCGTGTAACGGTGTTTGTTATCGAATTCCTCCGAGACGGCTTGACCGATTTTTAAGATTTTTTTTTGCTGTATTCGGTAGATTATATCCCTATTCTTCGCGGACGGAGTCGCGCGCAACAGCTGGTTACAGTATTAAGGTATTAACGTAAAGGCAAGTGAGCTGTAAAACCACTGCACTCACGTTGTGCGCGAGCGCGATGCTGGCGGGCGCGGAGGAGTGCATGCGTCGCGGCGCCGGCGCAAGCAGCAGCTGCCGCTTCTCGCTGTCGGACAGCGGCGAGTGCGCCACGCCGCGCAGCCGCGCGCGCAACGCGCCGTTCTCGTCCGCCAGACGCTCCAGCGCCGCCTCACGCTCTGATTCCACCAGCTGGAAAATACGACATATTTTATCGAAACTGCTCCCTTCTAATCACTTATCACTGAAGGATATTTAGAACATCATCTCCGGCCTTTGTGCTTACACACAACTCGCCTCTCGGTATGAGAAGGCTTGGGATGTAAGATTGTAAGTAACTACATAAGACACGAAAATTTTCTTTCCGGCTGGTGCGTTTCACACCTCTAATTGCTCATTCCCAAAAACCTCTTATAAATGGTACTACTGGTGTCAATCCCAATTGATGAAGGATCAACATCATCATCCCAGCCTATATACGTCCCACTGCAGGGCACAGGCCTCCTCTCATAATGAGCGGGTTTGGGCCGTAGTTCCCACGCGGGCCCAGTGCGGATTAGGAACTTCACACACACCATTGAATTTCATCGCAGATGTATACAGGTTTCCTCACTATGTTTTCCATCACCGTCATCCCCCCCCTCAATCCCCTTATCTTCTATCAATCTAGCTGCTGTACTCCATGACACCTGTTTCCAGCTCCATTCATAATGGTCCTGTCCTGTTACCTGGTGCTACTGGTTTCAAGTACTCTCTCACCTTAAGTCGGTCCAGCTCGGCCCGCAGGCGTTCAGCTTCGCCAGCTCGCTCCAACAGCTCGTCAACCTTCGTCTGCAGCTGTGCTCGCTCCATGGCACTGGCTTCTAACTCCCTACGCAAGGACTCCAGCTCTCGGGCACCAGATGCCAGTGATGCCTAAAAGGATTAACGGCAATTGGTTATAAGGTGATGATGACGTCATCCATGCCGATTTCGACTATGATGACTAATTTTGCGTCTAAAACATTAATGACATGCTGTAGGGTGGGTAATGAAGCCAATTTTGACTGTGAAAATACGGGCACATCAAGCAAACTTTAGAGTGCCATCCACATAGTAGTTGTAATGAATATTATAACAACAATAAACAATAAACAATAATTTATTTTTCAAAAAAACACAGTGGTTACAAAAAAGGCAAAGGTTGAGGCTTCCCAGTAGGTATATAAGTACCTGTGTTGGGAGGCCTCGCTCTTCCAAAAATAGCACATTGTAATAGACCACTAATCTAAAAATAGTAGTTTATTGAAGTTAAAATCCTAACTGAACCTAAAGTTCCAGCATAAATCACGCGCCCTGCGCGCGTACGTGTGTGTGTGCATGCAAGCGTGCGTATGTGTGAGCGTGTGTGCAAATGTGTGTGTGTGTGTGTATGGGTGTGGGTGTGTGTGTGTGTGTGCGAGTGTGTGTGTGTGCGCGAGTGTGTGTGCGTGTGTAATTGAGTCTTAGTATGGTAAGTGAAAATAGATATTTAGCTAAGTGTAGACGAAATTATTAGATTTAACTATTGATAGGTACAGTCAGTTCCGCAACACAAGCAGCCACTCTTCCACGCAGTTAGTATGGAAAAGTGGATACCCAAATTACCCAAGCTAGGGAACCAAACCTACTACTTAATACAACATTTAAATTGAACAATACTCATCAACATATTTATTTGTTACAATAACCTATATTTCTAAGCGCCTAAAAACAGCAGTTCCTCAGTTTCTGTATAGTCCATTTTTAGGGTTCCGTAGTCAACTAGGAACCCTTATAGTTTCGCCATGTCTATCCGTCTGTCTGTCTGTCTGTCCGCGGCTAAGCTCAGAGACTGTTAGTACTAGAAAGCTGTAATTTGGCATCAATATATATATCAGTCACGCCGACAAAGTGATTGAATAAAAAAAAGTAAAAAAAATTTTTTAGTGTACCTCCCATAGACGTAAAGTGGGGGTGATTTTTTTTCTCGGCTAACCCTACAGTGTGGGGTATCGTTGGATAGGTCTTTTAAAATCATTGCGGGGTTGCTAACATGATTTTTCTATTGAGTGATCTGTTTGCGAAATATTCAACTTTAAAGTGAAAATTTTCATTAAAATCGGCCGTCCCCCCCCCCCTCTAAAATCTAAACTGTTGGGTGGAAAATTTTGAATAAATTCAGAAGGGTAGTAAACATATCAAATTTACTAGAAAAATTATAGCGGCTAAGATTGCTTGGAAATTATTTGTAGTTTAAGAGTAAATAGTAGCCTAAGGTATAAAACATACCTAAACTTGGATGATTCCGTACACATACGAAATCCTTAGAAAAATATTACTTGATTTTTTCGTACTGGCTACGGAACCCTACCTTGGGCGTGTCCGACACGCTCTTGGCCGGTTTTCTTAACTAAGCGTGGAGTAATTCTTTACATTCATTATATCGCAAGCTGTAGATGTGAATTTCATTGTTTATTTTATTATATAAAGTAAGCAGACTGTACATCACACTGCCTCCTTGCAAAAACTGATTTGTTTGGGGGTACAGGAGCAACCTTTGCTGCCCTTCTACTTACTTGATTTGGTATGCTTATGGTTTTAGTTAGTTCACGTTTCGCATTGATTCTACTCTTTTGCCTTCTTTAAACGTGAACTCATTTTTACTATAAGAATTATTATTATAATCATAACAACTACATGACTTCACGAATATACAAACGAAAGTACTTTTGGCATCGCAGGATAAGTGCAAGGAATTGGTAAATAAACGATCTCATGGGCAATAAGATTTCAATTCAAAAGTTTAACCTAATGCATCAATGTGTACATCGTCACTACTTTGAAAAAAGCTCGTATCTCAAATCAATACCTAAACCAAATTGAACCATGATACACACTTATCAATTAAAGTTCACTTGGCCAGATTATCGATTTTGATAAACGAGCTTTTTTCAAAGTAGTGACGGTAACCTTTTAAAAGGACCGCCAAGTATTTTTGATTAAAATTATTCTTACCTCTGATGGCAGCCTAGGCCTCAGTTCGACCTCCTGGAACCCTGGCATGTGATGGTCCGCGTTCAGCATGACGGGCAGGCTGACGCACTCCTGCGAGCCCCGCACCGATAGCTCCTCCGCACTCCCAAACTGACCCTGCGCATCCTCAAACTCCCCCTCCTGGTCCTCTAGAACCGCATTGTTATTCCCTAACTCCTTCTTCTTATGCGCTTTATGGAGCTTCTCTTTCGACCCGAAGATCTTCAAACTCTTATCGCGCGTGGGGGCTACTTTGTGGTGCTTGGAGTCCAAGCTAGACACCGACGGAGCGCCTTTCAACGCCGGTTCTTGCTTGCCCTGACTTGGTCCTCTACGGAATAATGATTTGAACTTCATCATCTTGATTGTTTTTTATATCATGTTCGTTATTTTCGTTTCGTTGGTCGAGTAAGTTTTTTGCATTCGTAACGGTCACTGCGTGATCGGCTGCGTGATTGGAATCAATTACGTTAGCGTTGTGAAGTTAATCTAAAAATAGATGACGAGATATCAGAGTGTAAAGATAATGTTTACGACATAATTATTCCACGTGCTTGAAGCGATAACGGATTAAAAACAAGAGTCGATCCCGTGACAAAATAGAAAAATAATTCTGTAGACAACCAACAATTTCGAACAAAGGACAAAGATACCTTTAGAATAGAAATATACTAAACTAAGGATAGATGTTAAACGATGCATTGTCTGAGCGACAAAGCCACAACTCCACAAAGGACGTCCAAAGAGGTCTACACAAATAAAAGCTACGTGTTAGATGAGATGACTGAAGTAGAAGATTGAAGACATGGAAGTAGGTAAATAAAACGTAACATAATACTCTAATAAGTATGAGGAAATAAATTGCACATCAACTGTATCTGGCATTATAAAGCATTGCAACATTAGACATTTGCAAAAAAGCAACAAGAACAGGTCTCCCATTTACAAGGCGTTTGAAAAATTCATATGCGTGGCATGATGTCTGCGTGAGACTTAATAGTCGGTATTCAGTCATTAATTTATTGTTATCTAATCAAGCCTTCAGTAATTAGAAGGAAGCGCTGTCGTTTACTGCTAACATCTAATCCTTAACCTCTAACTAGTTCCACAACAATTTACTATGTCTTATGCATAAGCAGGATAATAAATATAGCACTCTAGTGCATTTAGATAAGTTAAGGCCCTGCCGAGCTTTTGGCGCATTTATTGCATTCATTTAATCAATTGCTGTATCATTACTAGCAAAGCTTTAGTTCTGAAATTCATGTGTAAGATATTCGAGGATTCACTCTAGTGACCAGTGTTGTTATAAACACGATAACATGTAGTTTGCTCGACAGAAAAAAATCCAAAGTCGTCTCTAAAAAATAAAATAAATCTTTAGTACGGCGTAAATACTGCACGGTAGGCCATGACTTTTTGAATGTTAATAAAAGACGGTGGTGACACACACCGGCAGCGCGGCACGCCCTATTTGATTCAGTGTTATTGACCGCGCTGGGCACACTCCGTCGGCGCCCCGCGCTCCCGGTTTGTTGTGGCCTTTAATCTCTCTTTTTAACTGACTATAAAAAGTAGAGGAGGGCCTGAGTTCGACTGTTAAGGGAGTAGTTCCTTTGTTTGATCAAAAAGGTGAACAAAATAATAATAAGAGAGAAGGTAAAGTACCTAAATATTATGTAGGTATCTAAAAATATAGAGGCAACTTTGTCAGAGTTGCGATAAGGGAGATTAACTGTCTCAATATCTAAAGTTAAAGTTAGTTAGTAAGTTAGCGGCAGTGGGCAGAGCACATCGCTCGTAGAATTGACGGCCGATGGGGCCGAAAGGTTCTCGAGTGGCGTCCGCGGACCGGAAGACGCAGTGTAGGTAGGCCTCCATCTCCAACAAGATAGAGCGACGATCTGATTAAGGTTGCGGGAACGCGTTGGATGCGGATGGCGCAGGGCCTATTTGTTTGGCGAGCCTTGGGGGAGGCCTATGTTCAGCAGTGGACGTCTTTCGGCTGAATGATAATGATCTAAAGTTACAAAGTAACTATTAAATAATCTGTGTCTTAAGCATAAGACGGCGGATTACTTCCCTAAGCTCAAATTAACGACTTAATCCAACGGCTAAAGTCTACGTAGACAAAACAAATTGTTCCTATAATCCCTCTTGTATGGATAACAGTGAAACTATTATTTAGCATTGTTATGCAATTCCAGCTGCAATAAAGAAATGCAGAGCGTATTTAAATTTCAATTACCCTTCCTAGACGTCAATTTGGTCCGTTTGCCCCTCGCCGGCGCTCCCTTGTCTCCCCTATGCTAATAGGGGCTCGGCCGCACCTAGCTTGTGCTTTGTCCTTTAGCTTTATTGCTTTGTTCATTTTGATTTACTTTCAGCGAATAGATACTTAACGATCGTCATCAAATTTATTTAGGGCTTCTCGTTACGCTATAAAAGGCCTTGTTCAATGTTATTCGCAGTTAAGTAGACACAGTTTGAGTGAGTCATATAGGTAAAAAAGATTTTTAGATCGCAAGAATTGACGAGATTTCTTTTTTTTACACCTGTAAATTACTGCAGGAATCGAAAGAGTTCTGCCTCCTGAATACGGAAAAATATATATTATAATTTATTTCTCCATATTTAAAAAAATACAAGAAATTAAAAAATATATCCGAATTTACCAATACTACCACAGAATATATAATATATGTTTCCTTTGCCTTTTTCATCAGAAAAAAAGAGCTGTCATAATTTTAAATTTGACATTAACATTGAGACTTGACACATAGGTACATAAATGATCAATTTTTATTATTTTTAATGCACGAACGATAATAATATGTTATTGGTTTAAATAAGATTTTAAAGGAGCCCGTAGTTGTGATCGAAAAGCAAGAAAGAACCAAACCGCCCAAGCAAACCACACACAACGTCAACGTCAGATTTACGTAATCACTTTTTTTTAATAGAGACTAGGCTAAAGTAATGGATCTATTGTGCGGTAGTTTTGGAGTTATGCCCTTTTAGAATAAGCACATCTTAAAAAAAAAAAAAAATTAATAATCCTAGTGAAAATTTAAAACTATCAGCGTCTTTCTCTTTCCAAACAGAATACAGAGAACGAATCAAATTATAGTCTTAGAAATATGAAATCTTGTCAATCATTTTAGTGGTAGGTAGCGAGCGATTCCTGATTAATGATTGATCGATGATTTCCTTTTATAGTTATTTTACAGACTACCACTTTTCCCACCCTAAAATAAAAATAAAAAAATAATTTATTTAGTCCATAGTTTATTAGTTACCTGGCTTTAAGACTATTTTAGCATCACAATTTGATAAATAATTAAGGAACTTCACACACCATGAATTTAATCAATCGCAGGTGTGTGTAGGTTCCCTCAAGATGTTTTCCTTCACCGTGAAGCTCACGATTTTGTAATAAATTTCGCATATAAATTTCGAAAAACTCAGTGGTGCGAGCTCGGACTCGGCCATAGGACAAACCACTTGGCCACCACGGCATTGTAAAGGAGCATGAAAGGGACAATTCAAGTATAGGAAGCGTTTATCATTTAAACTATTGAAATGAAATACAATAGGTACTTGTTTATTATCGCATCTTTAAAAAAAATGAGTATTTTCCCTTTCATAAACGGATTGTTATTTGGATTGTCCCTTTCACGCCACCTCTCCCCTTCATATAATAATATATTACGTGTCTTCAAACTGTAAACTCAGCCGCCATAACTTGCACTGCCCCTAAATGGGTTACGTACGAAAACGCTCGCTACCATAAAGTGATGTAAAATTTGCATTTGCATACAATGATGTAAAAGGTTCGTAAGGTGCGATCAGATATGTGGGTACAATATTAGTGCAACACAATGAATAGCGTGGGTAGGTGATAGATAGATAAATGGTACAGTCAACGTCATAAATAAGTGATCACTTTTGTACCTTATCGCGTTCAGCCATTACATAATTTCGTATGGTTTGTCAAACATGACTAAAGTGGCAAAGTACAAAAGTGATCGCTTATTTATGACGTTGACTGTACGAGTCCTACTCGCACTTCACCGGTTTTTATGAGTTTATGACATGTTCCTACATCAGAATAAAAACAATTAAAATTAAATACTGAACTGACATTGAATTTTAGGGTAGTAAAGGAATTCCTTGGCCGACCGACTATAACTCTATCTGATACCTGATTTACACTCTCGCCTCGTCACCTCACCTCGCGCCTCGCCTCGTCGTCACGCTCCGGACGCGAGCCTTATACCTGATTTACACTCTCGCCTCGTCACCTCGCCTCGCGCCTCGCCTCGTCGTCTCGCTCCGGACGCGAGCCTCAAAATCAAGGGAAATCACGAGACGAGGCGCGAGGCGCGTCTGTTCACACTCTCGTCTCGTGGCTCGTCCCGCAGTTCGTCTCGCCACTCGTACGCGAGTGTAAACCAGGTATCAAAATCAAGGCAAATCACGAGACGAGGCGCGAGGCGCGCCTGTTCACACTCTCGTCTCGTGGCTCGTCCCGCAGTTCGTCTCGCCACTCGTAAGCGAGTGTAAACCAGGTATGAGAACTGAATAGTGATTTAGGCATAATCTAAAGGTTGTGTAGATTTGACAATACAAATCAGTCGGCCAAAGCGCCTGCATTCAAAAGTAACCTTTATAACAAAACTTAGTCATTTTGTTATTTTTTTTTCAATTATGGAGTCAGCTAAACGTGTAAATTATATCGTCTAAATGTCCAAAAAATATTGATATAAGGGTTACTAAGCGGGTGTGTAATGTGTATACTATAAATGGGTTTCTTGTGTGCGTGCGTGATAAAAGACAATAACCGATAATTTGACGTACTTTGCACCCCCCCCCCCCCCGAAGTTGCGGCCGTTATACGAAATGAGTACTTGGTTTTTTTGGAAAATCTTTGGGGATGGTAACAATAGTTAGCAACTTTATGAGAGGGAAGTCTTCATCTCGTTAAATATTATGTTGGTATTGACTTATTAACCCACAAAATATGGTAGGTAATTGAATAGCAGTGTCAGCCTACGAGACAGGCCCAGTCCGGTGATAAGGAAAATCAAGTGTAAATAACAATAATATGTTAATAAGGCATCGTACCTACAGTGTTTAACGTTTATGTAAGAAATGCGTGTTCATGCAGTTCCTCCACTTCCACACTGTACGAACACACACAAATCACACAAACCCAACTATCACCACCACCAAACTACACTGACGCGTTTCGAACTCAACCAGAGCTCATCTTCAGAGTAGGTAAGGTACCACACGATTCGCTATGCTACCAAATGTTGATGTGTGTGATATGTTAGAGGGTGTTAACTGTTAAATAAAATTAGGTACCTAAATAAATAAAGATTTATTCTTATTATTTTGGCGGCGTGTTTCCCGCTGTTTGGGCAATATAGTGGGATTATTTATTTATTCCAGGTATGTATTTATTTAAGACGTGGTAGCCTATTGGTTTGACCATTAGCTTCTCTAGCAGTGGTCCTGGGTTCGATCGAGCCCCTGACTTTTTCGGAATTTACGTGCGAAATTAAAATTCTACCATGAGCTTCACGGTAAAGAAAAACATCATGAGCAAATCCGCACACACCTGCGAGCGAAGAAATTCAATGACGTGTGTGAAATTCCTAAACCGCGCACTGAGCGCGTGGGAACCACGGTCTAAGCCCTCTCGTTCTGAGAGGAACGTATACAGGCTGAGATGATGATGATGATGATGATGGTGATAGTGATTGAAAAAACTTTATGATTTGATTTGTTCACATTGAATTGGATTCTTTGCAGTTTAAATTTTATGTTGCTATTGCCGGTAGTTTTATTAAACATGGATTACTATTAACTCGATGGTAATATGCGGCGAAACTACATAGTAAGTGCACACCCACACATGTATACCTATGAGCCCATAACATTTCGATATGCACAAGGTCGTTATTTATCGCTTTCATATTTAAATGAGCGCATTAGCAAGCCAGATAATGCGATAACTGTTACATATGGAATATAGATAACTAAGTACTAACTTAACTTGTATAAGTAATTTAATGTACCTACCTAAGTATGTATGTACAGACGATTAAAGTCAAATGTTGTCCCTTTCGACGCCGTTTGACAAAAAAATCGAAAAAAAAAAGCTTGGAATTGTTTCACAAAAAACAGCTTCATACTAAATTGTAAGTACATTTTGATCGGTTTACTAATGTTTCGCAAATTACGTTTCCCAAACTGATTCACTTGGCAAATTTTTAATTTCACAAATGTTTATTTTTTCTGAAACTGTAAACTTTTCAGGATTGTTATAAAACAACCCTAACCTAACCTACAAAATAATCCTGAAATAATATCCTGTATAGTTTACAGTTTCAGAAAAAATAAATATTTGGGAAATTAAACATTTGCCAAATGAATCAGTTTGGGAAACGTAATTTGCCAAACGAAAGTACTTACACCATTTTCATCGCGACGGTTCAAACCGTGATATGGCCACGCAAATAATACAAGCGGTCATTATCTTCGATGAGCGCTACCAATTACTTTTCAATTTACTCTTTGCGGTTACATCGACTGAATACCTAAATGCCGAATTCCGAGAATCGAAATTCGAAAATTTATCCTGCCTTCTTTATCTATGGTCTGAGAATACGTAAATATTTAAAAATGTTCATCCTTTGGTTAACGAATTAGACTATATTTCAAATTATTTACGCGCCAAAACCGACCAATCATCGTTGTTGACAACGACGAAGCGCATCCCTGATTAGTCACGTTCGCGGTTCGAAAAAGAAACAAACGGTGGAGGGTGAATGGCCAGCCGCGGCCGCGTGAGGTCGCCCGCCGCAGATATGGAAGCCAGTCCGGTTTGTGTTCTATGTTGTCTATTGGTAAAGAGGGCTATTCTTGAATCCTTCAATTAGAAGGATATGATGCCTGTGAGACTTTTGAACAATAGGTATTTTAATTAAATGTCGCTGTCTCGCTGGAATCCTTCTGTATAGGTGCAGCAAGAAAAGGACAACTGCAGCTCGGACCATTAATAGGTACATAAAATTGAGCAAAACAGCATTTCGTAGTCCTCTATTTTTTCCTCCAAAAGTTGACCAATAATAATAGGTTTTTCAAAAGTAATTAGAGTAAAGATTTAGATAAGTAATATGCTCCTATGTTTTCGTTATAGGTATTGTTAATACCAGTATTTTTTTACGAGTGACATGACATTGAGATTGGGCAATTTTCATAGTTTTTGAAGGCTTCTACTTATGATAATTGGTTGAAATATAGAAAAAAATCAAAACATAAGGGCATGGCCATAGTAGATATAGATTTTACGAACTGAATCTTATGTGTTATTTATGCTGTAATGTTTAATTTACGTTTTTCATACCTCTACCTCAAGCTTCGCAGTCCTAAGTCCTAAGTTGATGATTCACAAGTGTTGTGTACCATGCAATTATTTCAATTACATATTTTGTTATTATTAATCCTAAAACAGACCAAAATTAAAATACGCTTTACTAAGAATGCGTCTGATGATGTCATGAAATGAAGGTTACTAGAAAATATTTTTTTACGTAACAATAAATCGATTTTCCTGTTCTAAATGCTAAAAAAATATATAACAACATAGTAATTAAATGGTTTCCAGACATTAAATATAGTTACACTTGCTATTGCCTCTACACATAAAATCTGTACAGACACACCTATTTCAAAAGATATTTATATATTTTCCTAAGTCAGTAATTCTAAATGTAAATGTGCAACTTCATCAAGACAATTGCATCTTTAATTTGTAACTTTTAGAGTGGACACACCTATTAAAATATAACAAAAAACACAACCTGGGCCCAATTACATATCAAATTACAAGCTAATAGTATTAGCTATTTGTATTTTGTATAGAAATTTAAATTCACTAATACTATTTGCTTGTATTTGGTTATGCAATTGGGCCCTGCTTTAAAATATAGTGCAAACCAAGAAAAGGACAGTCCCTTAGCTATACAAGATGTGCATTAGGTAATGCAGTTGATCAATGATAAAACGCGTCACGACCAATAAATGTCTCAATAGAAGTAGGTTTAATGGAGTGGGTATATAAGGTAAGACAATTATAGTAATGTGCACCTTATTGAGAAATGTAATAGCCATGAACTTAAAAGGTAAATAAAAGCTGAGGTGGACGACCTGTGGACGACCTAGAAAGGACGCCACATTGCGTGCCAGTCATTTTATTGACCATAGGTAGGTACTTTTGTCTGTGTAGTATAGAGTTTAATGCCAATAACTTAATATGTAACTGTACAGAGGACCTTTCCATCTAGTAGAAAATTATAGAAAGATATAATCAAATACAGAGGGAAACCATTCACTCTCTTCTGTTGTTACATCATCGCGGCCTATATAAGTCCCAGAAAATGAGAGGGCTTGGGCTGTAGTTCCCGCGCGGGCCCAGTGTGGATTGGGAACTTTACACGCACCAAAACTCAATTTTAGCTACATTAGAGAAATATTTCTCTAGGCAGATGTTTTTATAGATTTCCTCACGACGTGGATGCAGGCTTTCTTCACTGTAAAGTTCGTGGTAAATATAATTTGGCACATGAAGTCTGAAAAACTCAAGAGGTGATAGCCAGGATTTGAACCCACGATACTCTGCTTGAGAAGCCATGGTCCAAACCATTAGGCTGTCACAGCTGGCTAGCGTCTGTTTTGTTCTGTTCTTTACCCCACCGGAACATACCTATACCTCTGGTATGTAAGGCCGAATAATAAAAAAGTAGTTTTACAGTTAACAATAGGTGGGATTGTCTGTCAATAAATGTCGAGGTGAACGTAAAGGGCATTAAGTATAGAGATTGATTAACAAAGCATGAGATCAAGATACTGATTCTGACACAGAGCTCAAGCAATAATCAGCATACGACGTTATAGGTATTTAGATACATTAGTTGCTTCTAGTTCTGAACGCACAGGTGCATTGTTACTATTACCCAGATCTAATATTTTCGTTTTGATACTTCAGATTCAATATTTTGATTTGAACCAAATCTCAATATCAGCCTAATCGATAGCAAAATCAAAATAAATAAGTGGACAAGATAACATAATTTGCGACAGTATTATCGCATCGCATGTGTTGTGTGTGACGTAGCGGCCTTGTTGATAATAAGATAAGACACATGCAGCATTCAAATACACCAAGATATAAACTTACGAGGGGCGTTCAATATAAAGTGAGAATGAGATGCAAACTCTTATAATATTACGAAATTAAATACTGGCCGGTAAAGCTAATCTATCTAGCTAATTGCTATGAAAAAAAAAGTAACTGTCTTTTGTTTAAAAAAATATACGGTAATTTCTGTGCAATGCTATTGAGTACGTTAGCGAAAATGGAGAAAATTTAACTGCGCGCCGTTATCAAATACTTGTGTTTGAAAAATTTTTCTACGGACCAAGTCAATTTGGATTTGCGGGACACTTTAGGGTCTAATGCTCCTCTGTATTCGACAGTCGCACGTTGGTGCGCCGAATTTAGACGTGGAAGAACATCGACAATGGACGACCCCCGCTCCGGACGCCCTACTACAGCAGTAACTGAAGAAATTGTAAAAAAAGTCGAAAACTCAGTTTTGGCGGATCGTCGTGTCACGGCATAATATTTTACATGAACGCTTGGGTATGAAAAAGGTATCTGCGCGTTGGGTACCAAGAATGCTTACTGACACGCAAAAACAAACTAGACTAGAGATTTGTCAAGAACCTTTGAACCTGATGCAGCAAGACCGGGAACTTTTTTTGGCGCGATTTATAACAATGGACGAAACATGGCTCCATCATTACGACCCAGAAACGAAACTGCAGTCTATGACATGGAAAAGGCCATCATCTCCAACTCCGAAGAAATTCAAGGTGAGCCTATCTGCCGGTAAGGTCATGGGCTCTGTTTTTTGGGATGGTAAAGGGGTATTAATGATTGAGTATCTCGAGCATGGAGCCACTATTACGGGCACATTATACGCCAAACAAATAGCAACATTGCGCAATGAGATCCGCGAAAAACGGCGAGGTAAACTCTCAAAAGTTGTGCTGTTCCACCAGGACAATGCCCCGGCACACAAGTCCGCCGTTGCAATGGCTGCAATTCGTGATGCTGGGTTCGATATCCTTAAGCATCCTCCGTATTCACCAGATCTCGCTCCCAGTGATTTCTACCTATTTCCGAGATTGAAACAATACCTGAGAGGCCAGAAATTTGAAGACGACGACGCGGTAGTCGCTGCAGTACAAGATTTTTTAAGTACTCAAGATGAGACCTTTTTTAAAAATGGAATTTTATGTTTAAAAAAAAGATATACTAAGTGTATTATGCTAAAAGGTGACTATGTCGAAAAATAAAATGACATTTAGTAAAAGTTGTTTATAACATACTCATTCTCACTTTTTATTGAACGCCCCTAGTATTTATGAACTTTGATTGCAATATTGCATGCGACAGACAATAAACATATCTGGTGTGTTTTGAATAAGATAGCCCGGTCTCGAGAATCATAAAAAGGTCCGAACGTACCTACCTATTTAATAATTGGTGCAATTGTTTCCCTAACAAAATGTTTCCATTTTTCTATGCAGTTAGTATGAGTCGAGGGTTAGTCGACCGTACTAGGTGCTGTAACAGTTTTAAATGGTTTACGATTAAGCAAATTGTCATTAGACATGATTATAATAAATATGACTAGTAGGTATTGTATTTTGAGCAAAAACAGAATAGAATTCGCAGCGGTAAAACTTTTATCCTTTCTAAAAATTTCAAAGTGGACGACGAGAGCCTACGAAAGAGCCTCTAATAGAATGAGAAATGATTTCGAGCAGAAAGCACCGTTGCATTGCAACTTCTAGTTACGAGCACTTTCTCCCCTAGCCGTAAAGAAACCAGTTGAAGCTTACTGCAGTTTCTGACCCGTAATTTCAATGGCCCTCTAACATGATCATAAACTTAATAAAACTAGAAATGGACTTTGAAATATGGACCTATGACAGAAATAATTCGAGGATCGGTCGTTCGATTTGTTACGATCCAGACACACTCTCTAATTGTTTGTTAAGTCGAGTTGAAAAGAAGTGAAATCTGACTGTATTTACCAAGAATTATTGAAACTATCTAACTTGAAACCTTCGTTAGACATAAATAGGAAGTCATCTAAAAACGTGGAAAACTCCTGCATTGCATAATATACTAGGTATTTTCTTGACTGATCAACTGCATAATGAAATGTTATTATTGGAAACTACACTCGATAGAACCAAGTAAAACCGAAACACAAAAAGATTTGAGAGATATAACGGTATATTTTTGTGCTTTCAGCTAAAATTCACAAAATAGTTGAGTACCTAATAAAAACAGGGCGGTGATCTAGTGTCTCAGGTACTTTAATCTCATAATTAGTTTACCTTAAAAGTAAATAAACAAACCAAACATGTAGAATTATATTTGTATGGCGACGGCGCTACGAATAACTAGCATCTCAATTGTGACGCCGGGGCGCCAATGACGTTCATTAAGCGTAAAACAGGTATGAATTGTTCTAGATAACAATACAAAACGTACCAAGTCTGGTCATAAATAAGTCTTGATGACTGTATAACGTATAATTAATAAGGAAAAAACAGCATGCAAGTACTAGTATAATGGCCTAATGGGTAATTCTATCAATGTGATGAGAAAGACGGTGAGTAAGTATTTTGGAATCATACGGTCAGACAATTCTGTTTTGAAAGCAAAACTGCGAGAATTCGGAATCTATACGTCATATGTCAGCAAGAATCATAATCAGAAACCAAAGTTTAGTACATTAAACAAATCATGAAATCATCAACATTCAGTCATTGGTCTCCAATATTTCCCATAGTATTTTAAAAAATATTTAGTTCTTTATTTAATTAAATGTTTAGTGGGTCTGGTCCTTCTCAAACGTGAGCTTAATTTTAGAAACTTTAGAAATAAGTTTTAATTGATAACTATAATTCGAAGTCAAAGTTTATTCATGCTTGTAAAATGAGGATGTTGTTGTTACCGTGTCAGTTCGTGATGAACTTTCGGTCACGCACGATAGCTTTATCCATTCAACACGACTATGAATTAGAAAACTAATGATGCCTTTTCAATTTCACATGCTGCTTGATACCTGAGTATTGAAAAGTTAGCGTCTAGCATCCGAGAATCGCAGATTTGGGGCTTAGAAATTTGTAGACAGATTATTTGACGACCGTGGAGTTTAAATGTTACAAACTATTAGTAATAATAATAACCATGAGCAACCCCATCTGTTTACCATATGCAGATATGAGTCGCTCGTATTTACATATAATGCTACCGAATTAAACATCGACAAGTTACTGTTGATACAATTTAAATTACGGCATCATAAAATGAACGTGTAATAAGGAGCACTGCGTATCGCCCTTGGTTTTAGCACTTGGTCAAACAATCGTTATCGAATCCAGCTCATTTGTCAGAGAGGAAAAGGTTCGCAAGTGATCATGTAGACGATTTAATTATTCACAAGTTTTAATATTTAAACAACCCTTGCTTTTAGCCCATTCAGCCTTGCTTTGTTGTTCCTCTGTGGTAAGATTTAGCTGTATTTTAAAAGCGACAAATATACTCCAAGATTTTTCCTTTCCTTCTTAATGAATTCTCATTACTGCGATTTCCAAGTAAGTCTTATGTTTCTTTAATGTCCTAACATTAATTGCCCAAAGTAGATATGCTAATTTATGGTTCTTGTTTGTTATCAGACCAAAATCAGTTCTACAAGGATTAGTAAGATTACTATTACTACTACGAAACTTCGTAAACATAAGGCTCATTGGTAATTTTCTTAGATCATCTGCTACCTACTTGCCGTTGGCCTAATTGTTGCTAACCTTTGCACTATTCGAATCAGACTAGCTCAGTTTATTCAATTTTTTTTTACAGATTTGAACTAAACTTGTATAAGTTAGCTATGAAGTATCTTTTTTTTTGTACTTATTTTTTCAACTTCATTTTTTTATTACTTTTACGGTCATCCCGTGAAATCATATATTTCGTACTAAATACAAACTGAAATATAGATGCACAGAAAAAACCCCAGAAAAAAGACCAATGCTGGGAATCGAACCCAGGTCCTCAGCATTCCGTGCCGCGTGCCATACCCCTACACCACCACTGGTCTAGAGATTAGACACGAATCTTTCCTATACATCATACATTTCAATCTGCTAAATCATCACCTTATGCAGTGACAAGCGCACATCTATGTTACACCCTCATCGAGAGATTTTAACACTCCTTCGGAACTAACCGCTCACCTGGACAAGAGATGGCGCTACTGTGCAACTTTAAACAAGTTAGCTATGAAGTATCTTTTTTTTGTACTTATTTTTTCAACTTCATTTTTTTATTACTTTTACGGTCATCCCGTGAAATCATATATTTCGTACTAAATACAAACTGAAATATAGATGCACAGAAAAAACCCCAGAAAAAAGACCAATGCTGGATCTCTTGTCCAGGTGAGCGGTTAGTTCCGAAGGAGTGTTAAAATCTCTCGATGAGGGTGTAACATAGATGTGCGCTTGTCACTGCATAAGGTGATGATTTAGCAGATTGAAATGTATGATGTATAGGAAAGATTCGTGTCTAATCTCTAGACCAGTGGTGGTGTAGGGGTATGGCACGCGGCACGGAATGCTGAGGACCTGGGTTCGATTCCCAGCATTGGTCTTTTTTCTGGGGTTTTTTCTGTGCATCTATATTTCAGTTTGTATTTAGTACGAAAAATACTAAACTTGTATGTTTATCTGAGTAGGCCAGCCGAGCCTTTAAGTTATGAGCTCATTAGTAAACATCCTATATCGGATTACGCGTTTGACTGTTAAATGCGAGTCGTTGAAACTCTATATGAGCTCACTGCTCCTTCAGAAAGCTGTAAACTGACTCCCAAAAAGGTTAAATGCGAGTCTCGTCAGCTGCATCGCACGCTATTTATGTTATGTCGTTTCCTTTACCGTTTATTGTTGATGTTACAGATTTATTTTATCCCCGTGCTGGTATTGTATACACAGGGTTATTTGTAATTCACTGACAACCTCTTAACCCTGAATTCCTATCACTCAAACAAATGTTTTTTGTTTTACGACTTTTTAAAATGAAGCACTTTTTTCCCATACAAATACACAGAGTATCGTAAAAATAAGAGGTACCTAATCTCAAATTTTCAAAACGTTATTACACCAAAAATATTAAGTAAGCCGTAAAACAAAAAACATTTGTGTAAGTGGTAGGAGTTTAGGGTTAGGTAAAAGGATGCTAGTGAATTACAAATAACCCTGTACATCTGGATAATAACACTTTTTCAAGATTCAAGTCAATCAGAAATTTCAACAGCATGCCGGTGACTATCAACTTCATTTTGAGCATTTGTAAATTACTTAACTACATTATCTGCAGTCCCATTGGTTATGAATACTATGATCCTACTTAATATTATAAAGAAGAAATTTTGTGAAGATGTTTGGATGCTTGTTAGTGAATCACGCAAAAACGGTTGAACGGATTTAGAAGGAAAGTACTTGGCATACAAATGGACAAAGATCTGTTTTGAGACATAGGATACTTAATATGAAAATGAAATGACCTGGTAACTTCGTCCGCAATCAATAGATGGCGTTGTCCGAGCGACCACTGTGCTTTAAAAATAATAACGTAACCTGTTTTCATCGATTTCTAATACTGGCGAAGTCGGGGATAAAGATAGCATGCTATAATTTGGGATAACACATTAATTATTTGATAATTATTCTTCTACTTATGTTGAGAATGCTTTATTTAGTTCGTCTTTTTACGCTACACCTCAGTGTCGTATTTATATTTAGCAGTGTATTAGAATTAGGTATTCTCTTGTGTCCTCTGTTACTGAGCACCACATCGAATCTACAGCTATTTCTCGATCTAGGAAGCCATTTCTGACCGTGGTTGTATGCAAAATGCTTCGTCAAATTCGTCACTCGAATTACATGAGAACTTTTTAAGGTCAAGATTGCCATTGTTTGAGCGAGATGTTCGTAATATGTTATTCTTTTAACGACAAAAGAAGTCGAGTAACCATGTTTAAATAACCAGATGTTGCAGCCCACCCACGTATGTTATTTACATGTATTCAATATCTACTTATATGGTAAAGAAGTTGCGTAAACAAAATAAAAACAGTGCGTTAGTAAGGTATACCTTACTTGGGCTTTCGGAATGTGCAATTGCAACTGAATTTGTAGATATACTCGTGAGCAGGTCAACTTTCTTGGTAGAATTAGCTATTCTCTTCTTCGAATTTAGAAAGTTAAGATTCATGTTATGAACATCTGAAACCTTTGAGTTTGACATAGCAGCCATTATTAGAATAACGATCTATTGATTTCACATAATATCAAGATAAATTATAGAAAAATATTAGGTAGGTAGGTAACTATTACTAGTTCTTCATGTAAGTATCTCTTGATTGATTACTTTTCCTAGTAGTTTGGATTGAAATAAAATATCGGTGAACTAACTCTAGGTACATACATAAGTACATAAACATGTGTATTGTGTATTGTGAATTTGTGAACAAACTATAGGTAGGTATAGGTAGGTACTACGCGTAACTTAAGTTTGATTCCCATTAACTTTCTTCATATCTTTGGTTTTGTTTTAGCTATTTAAGTGACTATATACTTGACACCCATTTGGATCTAACTCCACGTCGTTATTTTTAATTTTGTGTTTTTTGATCTCAAGTATTTTGACTGCTTTAGTATAGGTACCATTATTAGGTTTTACTGCATATGAGTGGTAAGTAAGTATAGGTACTCTCTTGTTATATTTACTACAAGGCTTTTGGTATGAGTCAGCACCATTTGACACGAGATGTGGTATAAATAAATTTTGCACCTATATCCAGTGACGTAGCTACCGGAGGGCTAGGTGGTGTCGTGCATTGGGCCTTAGAGCTCAGGGGGCTCTCAGGCTCAAGGGGCCCTCACGCTCACCTCAGGGGGCCCTCACGCTCAGGGAGCCCTCACGCTTGGGTGGCCCTTACGTTCAGGGGGTTTTTACGTTTAGGGGCTCTTAAGCTCAGAGGGCTCTCACGTTCAGATTCTAATCAGCAAAGTCAGCAAAGCGAAAACTGAACTCGAAAACGATTTTTTTTTTCCCACCCAACTTTAACTTAATAAACCTTTTAATCTACTTTTTTGTTCCAAGTAGTTATCCATTTTAATGAGTTCAAGTCATTAACTTTATTTTCTGTGCCCTGCATGCCTGCAGCGATACGATATTATTTTGTATATTTAATGGGTAAAACCTACAAAGGTCTGGGGCTCCAATTTATTTTTTGCACCAAGGTCCTAGGTTACCTAACTACGTCACTACCTATATCCTTCCCCGTTTAGTAAATATGAAGATACTTCAGTCTTCAAAAAAAAAGGTTTTAAATAGAAAAAGAATTCAACAAAGGACGCCATATCAATTGCAAAAAATCTTAAATCAATTAAAAAAAACCTGACAATTACTTAATTAATGCCACATTTGAGATTGAGAATAACCCAAAAGAAAGAGCAAGTACGTCTTGAAGGCTGATCAGAGCAGCAAAACAATGCCATGTCACTTTCACAAGTCGTTTGACACACTGACATGCGTGAATTGCGATAGACGGGCACCTTCTCACACCAAGTCACCACTTAATGCAACAAGACGAAACAACTTCAATTCAATCCGTCACTGTATTCCCAGCCAGCCACAGCCTACGTAATTAATTCCAATCACACGTTGACACTGCACAACGCACTAAAAACACATGTTTCACTGATTAAAGCAAAGATTTTTGTGAACATTACGTGGAATTAAATCAACTTTTTAAAAAGTTCGAAAAGAACACACACCCGGCCGACCGGATGGCATCCGCGGCCCAACCGAGCCAAACAAACCACTGCTCGCTGTTGCTGTTCCTTTCCTTCTCGCTCTAGACCTCAAACGAAAAAGCACTATCTTCCGTTTCAATTACAACACCATCAACTTAAAAACACACGACAGCTTTACGGCCGGTATTTAAATTGAAGCGTTCAACCAATTTGGTAGCGTAGCATCATGACGACAACATTCCACGAGTGCAACAAGGACGGCAATAGCTAATTGCTTTGAATATGATCGAGAAAGGAATGTGCGCGAGTGCGACTGCGACAGAGATAACGAAGCCGCGAAAAAATGGAAGTCAAATCACGTGCGAACATTCCGCGTAAACCCCGTTACCTGGTTCGCGTGATTAATAAGCTTCCCGCGTGGGAATAAAGTGTGTTTTTATTTGAGCTAAATCTACTAGTGATGGAATTTGCTTCCGGTGCAATTATTTTGGCGCGAATGTCAATCAAATGTAAACTTACTCAACCAACCAACTTTTTTAAAATTAAATTGTTGAAGTATAATAAAAACTTACTTTATGGGCTGCACAGGTAATTTCTTTCCAATAATTTTCGCATCATTAGCATTAGTCCAAACATTGTTGTTATTAATTGTTCTATTTTTTGACTTAGTTTTTTCCGGAACCCTAGGTTTCAAAGATGGTGGTAAGACAGTTTCGGTTTTCTCTGGTGTTTTCGGCAATGGTTTTGCGGGTGCATGTGATTGTTTCACTATTTGCAGAACTACATTAGGGCTTTTCAAAGCGTGTGGCTTTTTTACTCCTCCAGGATCTGGAGTCAGCTGGCTCGTTCGAGATATGGACCTCTCTGGGTCGGTTGGCTTATCAACGCGTTTGGAACTACTCTTGGAACGCAATACCGATCTTTTTAATGTGGATGATTCCGTTGGGGGTACTAAAATTGAAATTTTAATATTAATAGTTTCCTTATTTACTTTTTACAACGAAAAATAAATATACGTTATTTATTTACCTGTCCTAGGTCTATTCCTAGTTACAGGTTTAGTCTCCGCGCTGCCTATTTTGGTGGTTTCTTCGACCGTATACGACGAACCGGCGGTTGGTACCGCCTTAACACGAGAGCTGAATGTAGTTTTAAAGAAATTGGCCGAAAAGCCTTTCCTTGTCACTTGAGCACTGGAACTACGATGAGGATATCTAGAAAAAAAAGAAAAACAAAAATGTTGTTTCAAGGGGACACCCGGGTTTGAACCGGGGACCTCTCGATCTGCAGTCGAATGCTCTACCACTGAGCTATATCCCCGTCGAGAGATGTGTTGAAAATAGCGTAGACGTTACGATAAGTGACGCGCTCTCTGCGTGTTTCACAGCTAACTAGATAATGCTATGGCTTTGAACTAGATGGCGCTGTTAACGTCATAAACAAAAAAAGTGACGAGGTATTTTTTTATGGAATTGACTTATTATCGGTATATTTTAAGATTTCAACGACAATTTTGGTTTTACTCACTGGATTCCGGAATTACTAGGCACCCCTGGCGCCTTCTGCTGCATAACCTCCTCGATCTGCAACAAAAATCGCAACTTAAATAATTTTATTCAATTTGATACTTTTACTTAAGCTTAAGCTGAGCGTCTAAGTTCAGCAGCTCATCTGACCGCATCAGTTACCTGTTACCAAAAGCTTTTTCTAACTAGCGTTTAAAGTACATTATGTATGACTATTTAAATATTTTTTCCTTACCATTGTTTTGATCGCTCACTAAACATAGTGCACTCTCAAAATCCTTATCATAATGAGCTACTGTTATAAAAATATCGCAAGTCCATAGTCATAACTTTATCTTGGTAGGTATAGGAAGGTAAGTAGGTACATACCTACATATGCAGGTAAATATATGTATGTATACGTATATAATTAATCAGCATTCGAGTAGGTATGGATTAAGTTTAAAAAGTTACCTTTTATTTTTATTGTTTTAAATTTTTGCAATTTTCACTCATAGTTGTTATTACACCCTTACTGGACAATTTATTGGTAAAATTACCTCGACATTTCGACACAGTGTACTGAGGCGCTACTACGAAATTCGAAAATCGAAGTACGTATTGTATTATTCCTCTCACTCTCGTGTCAAATCATATTAGCGTGAGCGGGACGGCACGAAACGAAGTTCGAATTATGCACTTCGTGGTAGAGCCTCTGTAGTTGTGGTCACGAGTAGACTTAACCATTACTCTGCCACGGTACTCACTATAACTACTCGTGACCATCACGGCCGAAATGTCGAAGTTACCTTTTGCTTAAGTACCTATAGTATCTAATTTAATTGAATCAGGCGTTACTGTTGCGGAGGTCCATATCAATGAATTTAAACAATTACTTTGCTCACCCGCGACCTTAACCTTAAGACCTTAAGGTCGCAGGACTCGCAGGTGTGCAAAGTAATTATTTCAGTTAATTTTTAAGCAGTATCTAGGTACTGAACTGGAAAAAAATAACCATAAAAAATTATGAAACGGTGAAACGTAAAAAAAAAGGAAAAATAAAAAGTCACTCCAAGCTGGTTACGTTGTAGCAGGGAATATAGAATTAAATAAAATAAATAAATAAATAAATATCACGGGACAATTCACACCAATAAAATTGACCTAGTCCCAAAGTAAGCTAGGAAAGCTTGTGTTATGGGTACTAGGCAACGGATAAACATACTTATACACCGTGAAATTTTAGTGGTTGTTTTCCCGAAACGAGGTGATTTAGTTTCGATTGTACAATCGATTACTATTTTGACTAGAGTCAAAAATCCAATTGTGAAAAACGAAAGTCGAAAATGACCGCGAACCAATAGTAACGCTTCGTTGGTACAAGTAGCGTACGATCGTACGATAGGTTAGGTACCAACGAAGCGTTACTATTGGTTCGCGGTCATTTTCGACTTTCGTTTTTCACAATTGGATTTTTCACTCTAGTCAAAATAGTAATTATAAATCGATTGTACAATCGATACTAAATCACCTCGTTTCGGGAAAACAACCACTAAAATTTCACGGTGTATAGATAGATACATACTTAAATAGGTACATATTAAACACCCAAGACCCGAGAACAAACATTCGTATTTTTCATACAAATATCTGCCCCGACACGGGAATCGAACCCGGGACCTCAAGCTTCATAGTCAGGTTCTCTAACCACTAGGCCATCTGGTCGTCTAAAAATAGAATTGAAGATACAAACATTCCTAGAGTGGTGAAAAACCATCGGTTTGGAATCGTCGCAAGTCTGATGCAATCTTAGATTATTTAGGAGAAAGCATAAGTAATCTAAGGCTGCAATATATAAACTTATGGTCGAAAATATCAAAATGGCAAAAACCGACTTACGAAATGCGCAGATTTTAAGCACACACATTTTCGTGCTGTTTGCTTTGTGCTGCCGTCACAACTGGGTATCTGAACGCATACCTGTGGTCCGTAGCAACTGGAGAATTGGCGATGTTACGATCCTTGCGGCCGGCAGTGAAGCATCAAAAATCCATCATAAAACTTGTTACCTACCACCACAAATTGGTATTCCCGTCTTCTTCGCACCCCTGACCACATGGCGCTCATTCCTTTTATCAATTTTCAATCTTTGATGCTTACAATGTAAACAATAACAGAACTGACAGCAACAGCTGACATTCACTGGCAATGACAAAGTCAAAGTCATTTTTAACTGTAGGTAAGGTACACTGGGAGATTCGATTTGTGGCATTCGAACATGGCGGATGTAGACAGTATATAATTTTGGTATTTCTGTTTCTTTGGCTAGTTGTAGTATAATTTTGATAGTGTTTTATGCGGCGATTATCCTCAACTGTTACAGTGATCACAAAATTCTATATTGCTCTCGTGTCTGACATTTTTTAATGCGCAAGTTGTCTCCACGTGGTTTCTGGAATTTTACTATCAAGTTGCAAAAACTACAATCACCGTACAACGTCGCTCCCAAAGAGAGCAATTAACTGACATTGGCACAAGGGCCATTCTACTTTTCGTTGACCAGTCATTTTTTGTACTGTGCTCTTCAAATATTTTTTTTACAAAAATGGTAAAGTCCTCGGTTTAAATCATTAAAGATTTAAATAGGCACATAATTAAGCTTACATTTAAAATTATCACTACGTATAAAAAGTAATCATTATTATCTATAAAGTAGGTAACGCAGTGGACATGCATGTCCCCGCCATTTGTATGGAAATTGATGTATTTTCCGCCGAGTTACCAATTTATTCCACAAAATTTCTTTGAATTTAAAGTTTTATTGCTTTAAAACATTAAATTTAGGTGTTTCAGTTTGTATATAAGTTATTTACACTTGAAAAAAATCACCAGGTATGCCTTATATTTCACAAAAGATTAATGGTTACTTAAAAGTAGAATGGCCCACAAGCCTATTGGCCGCCATTAAGGAAGAAGAAGAAGAAGGTACACTGTCATCGTTCATCCACCATTAAAGACATATTTCTAAGTGAACCTTTATGGTCCGGAATAAAACTATACGATAAAGTATACTGGGCCATTTTTAGGGTTCCTTAGTCAACTAGGAACCCTTATAGTTTCGCCATGTCTGTCCGTCTGTCTGTCTGTCTGTCTGTCTGTCCGTCCGCGGCTAAGCTCAGAGACTGTTAGTACTAGAAAGCTGTAATTTGGCATGAATAAATATATATCAGTTACGCCGACAAAGTGATTAAATAAAAAAAAGTAAAAAAATTTTTTTTAGGGTACCTCCCATAGACGTAAAGTGGGGGTGATTTTTTTTTTCTCAACTAACCCTATAGTGTGGGGTATCGTTGGATAGGTCTTTTAAAACCATTGCAGGGTTGCTAACATGATTTTTGTATTCAGTGATCTGTTTGCGAAATATTCATCTTTGAAGTGAAAATTTTCATTAAAATCGACCGTCCGGGGGGGGAATAAAATCCAATCTGTTGGGTGGAAAAATTGGAAAAAATTCAGAATGGTAGTAAATTTATCAAATTTACTAGGAAAATTATAGCGGCTAAGATTGCTTGGAAATTATTTGTAGTTTAAGAGTAAATAGTAGCCAAAGGTATAAAACATACCTAAACTTGAATGATTCCGTACACATACAAAATCCTTAGAAAAATATTACTTTATTTTTTCGTAATGGCTACGGAACCCTACCTTGGGCGTGTCCGACACGCTCTTGGTCGGTTTTTTTTTATTTTGTTGTACCCTTTCACTTTTTTTAATTCGGTAAATTTTATGTGATTTCTGCTCAGAATCACGAGCTCTTTCGATCCTACTAGGGGAAAAAAAGAATCCCAAGTTTTTTTTCCGTTCTGTTACCATTTTTCATAGACTAATAAATATGACCGTAACGGAATGGAAGAATCGAAAATTATATGAAAGTTTTGGGACACTTTTTTTCTCCTAGTAGGATCGAAAGAGCTCGTGATTCTGAGCAGAAATCACATAAAATTTACCGAATTCAAAAAAAGTCACAGAGTACACCAAAATAAAAATTGGCCTTTGCGTTACCAAACTGAAACGGGCCGGGGCAGAGCAAATTATATGACGAGAAATGGAGCATGAGCAAACGTGTCTTGGAGTGACGACCTCGCTCAAAAAGCATATCCTTACATTTGCCATAAATTAATTTGCCATCATTACACTTGCCATAACAACGTTTGCCGTATAATATAAAAACGTGCATTTTTCAGGATTTTTTGAAATTTCATCTCATAGCATAGTATAGAAATGGTTGGGTTAGATTTTTTTTTTATGTTAGAGAGGCCGACAAACGAACTAGTGGGTCACCTGATGTTAAATGAACACCACTGTCCATAGACAGTCGCAACGCCTTACGCGATACCAGTGCGTTGTCGGCCCTGCAGAAAATTGTACACTCGCCTCTTAAAGGCACCCAGGTCGCAACTCGATGGGAAGACCCCAGCGGGAAGCTCGTTCCAAATTTTGCAAGTTCGTGGCAAAAAAGACCGCTTAAAACGCACCGTCGAAGACTGCCATTCATCAACATGATGACGATGAAATGAACGCTTACGACGGGTAGATCTGTAATGGAACCCCGCAGCTGGAATGAGGTCAAAGAGCTCCTTAGAGCATTCCCCGTTGTAGATCTTATAGAACACGCAAAGGGAGCTAACGTCTCTGCGGAGACCAAGAGGATCGAGTTTATCGGAGAGTAAGGGGTTTTATAACAATTCTGAAGAAAATACTGTTTTAGAAACAAATAAAAATTATGGAAAACGATACATTATGGCATATGAAATTATGGCAAACGATACATTATGACATACGAAATTATGGTAAACGATAGAGAACCCTCAAAAAGAAGAGTCGGCAGACGCTCAGCAAGGTGGGTGGATGGCATCAGCTCGATCGCTGGCCCGATCTGGGCGAGATCCATTGCGAATCGAACCGAGAGGCGGAAAAGTGGAGAATCGTATGCCCAACAGTGAACGTAGATGCGTTGAAGAAAAAAAAATCTAATGATACCAAACCTATTGTGTGTGTAAAATTTCAAGTCCCACGCTACCAAGTTATTCTGATTAGTCAGTCAGTCACAGCACCGTTTTACAAGCAGATATAGACCGCCTAAATTATGTTAATCACAGGGAGAACAACAAAGGATACTAGGATACTAGGATAGGGTAGATCAGAAGCGTGTGCGTGTCACGTCACGCACACGCACCAGTTGTAATAAATGAAACTGTAAGGAAGATAGCACACTAGATGCGTGCACATGGTGTCCCATCTTTCTTAGAGTTTCATTCATTACAACTGGTGCGTGACACGCACACGCATCTGATTTGCACCGGCCTTCATGGTGGGCGCTGTTTTCTTCGTATTTAACTAACCTTTTTCGCAGTGGCGGATTTACACTTTTGCCGCCAGTAGGCTATTCAATTTTTGCCGCCCCTAGTGTTAGACCAAGATAAGTCTGTAACGATTTTGATAGCACACGAAGTGTATATGATATTTTTACGTCATAATTTGATACAAGTTTGACGTTTAATATATACTTACACTGCGTGTGCTATCAAAATTGTTGAAGACTTATCTTGGTCTGACTCTACTAAGCTCTGTAATTTGATACCCTAAATTTATATTATAGTATTGAACGCTATTGGAATATTTAAAAAAATCATGTTTACAAAAGTACCTACCTATACTTTACAAAACACTTAGTAATTTTTCATCTTACAGACATTGGAATAAGTATTCGGCATACTAAAATATCGTAGTTTTTCTTAAATTTTCGAAATTTTTTTTTCTCCTTGTATAAAATCTTGGGGCACGGAAGTGCCCCCGCCAAGACGAGCCAAGCGGAGCGCAAGGGCACTACCTACCTTTTCTCGAAACGTTTCGTCGTTTTTTTGAACTCTTATAACTTTGCTTTGGATGATGTTAAATAGTTGAAAATTTCAAGATATAATGACACTAGTACAAACATGAAACATACAAAGTTTGAATGTCGTAGCTATTATACTTTAGATTTTATCAATGTCTATAAACCCCCGATTTCGTCACTGATTCACTCACTCACTGATCATCAAAATTCTTAAGGTACTTCCTGAAGTCCTAGAAAGCTGAAATTTGGTATGTAAGCTAGTAATAGTATACAAACCAGGGGCGTAGCGTCAGGGAGCGGTGGGAGCAGTAGCTCCAGGGCGCCTGGGCTGGGGGGGGCGCCGGGGCTGGGGGGGCTCAGATTTTTTTTCGATGGAATAATCATGGGTGACTGCGGATAATAGGACGGTGCGCTGGGCGAGCGGCGTTGGGTCCTCCCGCTTGAGTGGGTTCGTGCAAGCATAAACAGGAATTGCACGCAAAGTTACAATCGAAGTGGCGTAGCTAGGGAGGGGCGGCGGGGGCGGCCCGCCCCGGGTGTCACCCACTTACATCAGTAGTGCCACCTATAAAAAATCCTAAAACTGTGGCAGAAATGATTACATATATTTTTTATGTTAACAGTTTTGATTGAGTTTTGGGGTGACACCTACAATATCCACCCCGGGTGCCACCTATGCTAGCTACGCCACTGTGAATCGATCATTCAAAAAATAAGAAAGGGCGCTTGAAGAATTTTGCTCCAGGGCGCTAAAAGTGTAGCTACGCCACTGATAAGAACAACGAAAAAATCTTAAAACTTGAAACTTTTACCCCCCCTACCCCTTAAACTAGAGGGTGAAAGCTTGTATGAGACTTCCGCAAATTTTGATGCTAGAGGTCTGAAAATTGATATAAAGGGTCCTCGTTATCCTTGTTATAAATAATAAGATATGTATTTCAGGATTTTTAGTAAATCAATGTTTTTGTGGGATAAGGTTTTTCTTTTTATTCCTATAGAAAAAAAAATTGAGCCAAATTTGCCGCCCTAGGCTCCAGCCTACTCAGCCTGCTGGTAAATCCACCACTGCTTTTTCGACTGACCATGCGGGTGCGAGGGACCCGGATACTTACGTGAATTTTTATTGGAAATTAGCTGTTGCCTACGACTTTATCCTCCAATTTGTGGTAAAACTTCTTTATCATCATTCAATAAAACAAACACGTAAAACAGATGGCCGTTGGGGCCCAAAAGTTCTCGAATGGAGACCACGGACTGGCAAGCGCAGCGTGGGACGGCCACCAACGAGATGGACGGACGATTTGGTGAAGGCCGCAGGTTCAGGGTGGATGCAAGTCGCTTCCAACCGTAATGATTGGGCGTCAATGAGGGAGGCCTATGTTCAGCAGTGGACGTCCTACGGCTGAAATGATGATGATGATGAATAAAACAAAAATCCGGCAACGGCAACATACAAACATCCATCATTATCAATATCTATAGGTTGGTCGTTAAGTTTTCTGAAATTTTACTAGTTTTTTTTTTTTTGCGCGATTTTCCTAATTTTTATTTCCGTATGGACCTCCTACAAAAAAAAAGATAATGAAATAAAACTTATAAAAAAAGATAATGAAATCGGCAAAGTCATAATTATTATACTAAACGCAAACAATATTTACCTCGACGTTTCGGCCACATTGCAGCAGCCGTGGTCACGATTTAATGAGTGAAAACACTGAGTTAATGAGTGAAAATCACAAAAGTTTAAAACAGTATATCGGTAAAGTCTTTCTCAAATTATTGCATGACATGACCAAGGGAAATAAATAGTCACTTTTATATACATATACTTACAGACTTTAATGTCAGGAAAGCAATCTGAACCGGCCTACACGTATTCTTCACTAACCTTCGATTTCCTCCTAAGTAAGACACCCATTAATGCTTTGTGAGTCCAGCGTCCGAAACAACACACCAAATCGAAATGACACCGCACTTGGAGCGACAAAATTTGCAAAATTATTCTTTGGTATAATTCAAAGACGAAAGCGTCAGGACCTACTACCAAATTCGAAATTTACACAAACCCAACTATCACCACCACCAAACTACACTGACGCGTTTCGAACTCAACCAGAGCTCATCTTCATAGTACCTACCGTAACCGTTCACTGTGATACTTTTACCAAATGCTACATACAACAACAAACATTTACATTTATGTAACACTAGCTTTTGCCCGCGACGCCGTCCGCGTAGAATTAGTAATTTGGGCACCAAACCCCCCCCTGCACACCCGCGTTCAAATTCGCCACCGTACTCCCAAGTCAAGCGTGCCTATAGAAGTTTTACTTCAAAAACCCCCGATTTTGAAACATTCTTCCGCTCCGCTCCGCTGCTATTGGTGTTAGCGTGATGATATATAGCCTATAGCCTTCCTCGATAAATGTGCTATCTACTGAAAGAATTTTTCAGATCGGAGCAGTAGTTCCTGAGATTAGCATGTTCAAACAAAAAAACCTGTTCGATAAATTCTTAAAATAGACGTATCATTCTTATTTGTGAACCGATTCAAATGAAACAAACACTAAATGTTAATCCAAGTAAATACCAACATATCAGTGAAAACCGCATCCTTCTAGTTTAAGCCGTTTCTGAGATTAGCGCGCACAAACGCACAGACAAACAGACAAACAGATAAACAGACAAACAGACAATAATTCTAAAAATCATTGTTTTGGGTTCTATTGCGCTAATAAATAGCCCTAGTGACAGTTTTTCTCAAATATCATCAATGTACAGACACCGACTTGTTACAGATTTATTATATGTATAGTATAGTATAGATTTGGTAGTTTATGTGACTCCGGCGCCACACATATTACAAATGTTTGAACACAGTTATTTGATCACATGTGTAGCACCGGTATTTGCTTATTTGTTCAATAGAACATCCATACAATCAACCATAGATAAATAAATAATAATAAATAATAAATATTAGGGGACAATCTTACACAAATCGACCTAGTCCCAAACTAAGCAAAGCTTGTACTATGGGTACTAGACGACGATAAACATACTTATATAGATAAATAAATACTTAAATACATAGAAAATGTAGCGGCCAGATAGAACCATTACCCCCCTGGCCGCAGTCGGTTCCGCGCGTTGGCAAAAGTGATGAAACAACTGCACACCGGCGCGTGGAACTGCGTGGCTGATTTAAAATGGAAGACCAGTCAGTCATCAAGCGGCGGCTCATTCCCTGCAGCGGCTCGGTCTGAAGCAGTGCTCTACAAGTGTCCCTAATTACCCATATCGTTCCTCGAATCTCTGAGTCCATTTATTGTAAATACTTTTAATATCTTTTCTTATATTTTCATTATACGTTCGTGTGCCTTTTGATACCGTTCTTATTCATTTATATCTTTACGAAGCCTCAGGAGGCGCACCTTACACTGGTGACCCCGCATTGGACAAGAAACGCAAAATTCAAGTAAGAATATTAAACCTATTTTGAAATGCCAATGGGTAATAGCTCGAGTGACAGCGACGGCGCCGTTTTCAAAGTCGGTGTACGAGCGCCGCCGTTTTGGCCGCAAGAGCCTGCGCTATGGTTTTCGCAGATGGAAGCACAATTTTCTCTGTCAGGAATAACGCAAGATTGTACAAAATTTAATTACGTTATCGCTCAATTAGAACCTCAATACGCGTTAGAAGTGAAAGACATCATAAATTCTCCGCCCGTTGAAAACCGATACGTCAAATTGAAAACCGAGCTTATTTCAAGACTATCATTGTCGCAAGAAAAGAAATCGCTGCAATTACTAAAAGACGAGCAAATGGGCGACAGAAAACCATCTCAATTTTTACGCCAGTTACGCACTTTGGCCGGAAATTCGGTAACGGACGATTTTTTGCGCACCGTATGGACAAGCCGGCTACCCAAAAATCTACAGATCGTAGTCGCATCGCAACCGAATTCCACGCTGGATGAACTCGCTGATTTGGCAGACAAGGTGCACGGTCTCGTACTTCAAGAACCGCAAATTTGTTCCGTGAAAAGTGACAGAAGTTTTACAAATTTAGATGTCATGGCAAAACAAATGGCAGAGCTGACATCCGAAATTGCTGCACTCAAAGCGCAATTCAATGAACAACCGCACTCAAGATCTCGCTCGCGCTTCAATTCTCGCAACAGGAAAAACACTCCAGTTGGACGACGAGCGCGTTCACGTTCTGCGTCGAAGCCAAGAGACCCGACCATCTGCTGGTACCACTACAGGTTTGGAGACGACTCTACTCGCTGTACCAGGCCTTGCAGCTACCCTGGGTCGGAAAACTTCGACGGCAGCCGGAAGTAGCGGCTAACGACTGCCATACCAAACCGGGCCGCCTCTTTGTAATGGACCGTTCCTCAAAAGTTCTCTTCCTAGTAGACACCGGGTCGGATTTGTGCGTATACCCGCGCACGGCACTGAGTGGCAACCGACCTAAGAGCAGCTACGAGTTGACAGCGGCGAACGGCTCAGTTATATCTACCTACGGTTCGGTGCAACTGACACTTGACTTGGGTTTGCGGCGAGAATTTAAATGGAGATTTGTTGTGGCAGACGTTGCTAAACCCATTATTGGTGTTGATTTCCTGTCTTTCTTTAATATTTTGATTGATTGCAGAAAACAACGCATTATAGATGGCCACACTACTCTTTCCGCTGCCGTACCAACCCAAAGTACATCTGATGACATCTCGTCAGTAAAGGTGATGTCAGGAGACTCCATGTACCATGAGATCCTGCGCCAGTATCCCGACATTACCAGACCTTCAGGTACGCCAAAGGTACCCAAGCATAATACAGTGCATCATATACGCACAGTTCCTGGCCCACCGATATCGAGTAAGCCCCGACGCCTTCCTCCGGATCGCTTGAAGATCGCACAAAAGGAGTTCGAGGCTATGCTGCAGAACGGTACAGCTTGTCAGTCTGAGAGCCCATGGTCTTCTCCGCTTCATCTAGTTCCCAAGAAAGATGACGGCTGGCGACCATGCGGCGATTACCGTGCTCTTAACGCGCGTACGATTCCAGACAAGTACCCGATTCGACATATTCAAGATTTTACGCAGCAGCTCGCCGGGAGTACAATCTTTTCGAAGGTCGATCTAGTCAAAGCCTACAACCAGATCCCAGTTTATCCAGATGACATCAAGAAGACAGCAATTATTACACCTTTTGGCCTGTTTCAGTTCCCATACATGACGTTTGGTCTCCGGAATGCAGCTCAAACGTTTCAACGTTTCATGGACGAAGCGCTGCGAGGCCTAGACTTCTGCTACGGATATCTGGACGATATTTTAATCTTCTCTCAAAACGAAGAAGAGCATCAGCAGCATCTCCATCAACTATTTCGACGACTGTCAGAATATGGAATCCTCATCAACACTGGAAAATGTGAGTTTAGTGTAACGAAAATCACCTTTCTTGGCCATGAAGTGTCTGCGGAGGGGATTCGCCCACTACAGTCCAAGGTACAAGCAATCCAGAACTATCCTGTACCCAAGAATGTGAAGGAACTCAGACGATTCCTGGGCATGTTCAACTTCTACAGACGGTTCGTACCAGGTGCATCAGCTTTACAAGCGCCCTTGAACGTCGTACTGTCCGGTCCGAAGAAGAAGCCAACGCAAGAGATCGAGATGTCAGAAGACATGACGCACGCTTTCGCGTCATGTAAGCAAGCTCTCTCTCAAGCAACCCTTCTCGCTCATCCTCGGACAGACGTCGAGCTCGCTATCCACACTGACGCCTCTGACGTATCTATTGGTGCGGTATTACAACAGCGCGCAGCACCGGAAGCCTGGGAACCACTAGCATTCTTTTCAAGACCACTGAATCCTGCTCAAAAGAAGTACAGTCCGTATGACAGGGAGCTACTGGCTATATATGACGCTATCAGGCATTTCCGTCACATGGTCGAAGCCAGACCCTTCATTATTTACACGGATCATAAACCTCTGACGTTTGCGTTCACCACCGCTAGAGACAAATGCTCACCGAGACAGTTCCGCTACTTAGACTTCATCTCACAGTTTAGTACGGACATACGGTACGTAGCGGGAAAAGAAAATGTTGTTGCAGACGCACTCTCAAGAGTAGAAGAAATAAATGGGTCAATCAACTATGAAAGCCTTGCACGCGCTCAAGATGAAGATCCTGAACTGCAAGCGCTTCTTCAAGTTGGCTCATCATCATCATCTTCATTGAACCTCAAGAAAATCAAATCTTTTGAACATAATTTCGAAATTTATTGCGACATATCTACTGGAAGCTCAAGACCATACCTCACCAAAACCTTTCGACGTGCAGCATTCAACTCATTGCACGGCTTGAGCCATCCAGGTGCCAAAGCAACTGTCAGATTGGTGACCCAACGATTTGTCTGGCCCGACATACGCAGAGATTGTCGCCGTTGGGCGAAAGAATGCACAGATTGCCAGAGAAACAAAATTTCACGTCATACTTCATCACCCATATCATCATTCCATACACCATCACATCGTTTTTCACATGTCCACATGGACATAGTAGGGCCATTACCATTTTCTTGTGGTTACAGATACTGCTTGACGGTCATTGATCGCTTCACCCGTTGGCCTGAGGCCTATCCCTTGGCTGACATCACAGCGGAGACCTGCGCGCGAGCCTTCATCGCGGGCTGGGTCGCCCGCTTTGGCTGCCCTGTCAAAATCACCACCGACAGGGGCAGGCAGTTCGAGTCCGAGCTGTTCCACACTCTGTCATCTATCCTTGGGGCAGAGCACCGGCCAACCACATCCTACCATCCAGCCTGCAACGGGATTATTGAGAGATTCCACCGCCAGCTCAAGTCCTCAATCATGTGCCACACGAACACGCACTGGGCTGAAGCTTTACCTCTGGTGCTGCTGGGTATCCGCAGCGCCTGGAAAGATGACATACAGGCTTCAGCAGCAGAGCTTGTCTATGGAGAACCTCTACGCCTACCTGGAGAATTTTTCACGCCTACGAAGGGCACTACGGTCGACTACACGGACTTCGCAGCCAGACTTCGTGACCACATTGGAAAACTCAACCCAGTTCCAGCCAGCCACCACACGAAGAAGCTCTTTTACATCCCGAAAGAGTTGAGCACGGCCGAGTACGTTTTTCTTCGACAAGGGCACGCGAAGAGATCGCTAGAGTCCCCGTACTCAGGCCCGTATAAGGTCCTTGAGAGACGTGACAAGACATTTAGAATCATCTTAAATGGGAAGCCGAACACTGTGACTATCGACCGCCTGAAGCCAGCTTTCATGACAAACGACACTATAGAAGGCCCATCCAGCAGCCAGCAAGCCTCATCAATGCCACAGCCTGAACCGAGTACCGTCAGAACGACGCGAAGTGGGCGATATGTAAGATTTCCAGATCACTATCGACCATAGCAGGCAATGGTCTCGGCGGGGGAGTAGTGTAGCGGCCAGATAGAACCATTACCCCCCTGGCCGCAGTCGGTTCCGCGCGTTGGCAAAAGTGATGAAACAACTGCACACCGGCGCGTGGAACTGCGTGGCTGATTTAAAATGGAAGACCAGTCAGTCATCAAGCGGCGGCTCATTCCCTGCAGCGGCTCGGTCTGAAGCAGTGCTCTACAAGTGTCCCTAATTACCCATATCGTTCCTCGAATCTCTGAGTCCATTTATTGTAAATACTTTTAATATCTTTTCTTATATTTTCATTATACGTTCGTGTGCCTTTTGATACCGTTCTTATTCATTTATATCTTTACGAAGCCTCAGGAGGCGCACCTACAAAAACATCCATAACTCAGGAACAAACATTCGTGCTCATCACACAAATAAATGCCCTTAACGGGATTTGAACCCAGAACCTCTTGCTTCGTAGGCAGGGCCACTACCAACTAGGCTAAAGCGGTCGTTAAATATGATAGATCAAATATGTGTTCAAATATGTGTTGAAACATTTGTAATATGTGTGGCGCCGGGGTAACATTTGGTAGCACAGTGAACGGTGAACGATTTAGTGGTGGTGATTGTTGGGTTTGTGTAATTTGTGCATCTTTTGTATCTTTTACATAAATGTAGCTATCCCAAGGTCGCGGGTGAGCAAAGTAATTGTTTTAGTTCATTAATATGGACCTCCGCAAAGTAACGCCTGATTCAACAAATGGAAAGATGTTTTTAATACCGAAAATCTCATTGTAAACTTCACACTCACATAAATTCTGAAAACACTAAGGTGCATGGGCGGGCTCAAACCTGATTTAAGCCTGTTTTAGTTATGATCCCTAGCCTATAATACTCAGGTCCCATTGTAGGGCACGCACGTGCCTCCTCTCAGAATGAGAGGACTTGGGCCGTAGTTCCCAAGCGGGCCCCGCGCGGATTAGGAACATCACACGCGTCATTAGACTTCTTCGCATGTGTGTGTCATTTACCTAGTCGGTACAAGAAATATCATACGAGTTACAGCGTAAAGTAATGGGTAGTACAGTACAGCCAAAATACGGTAAAAGCCTACCTACCGGTTTACCGCCCTACGGTTCATTTGCACGTCATGATACAACGAAGTCGATTTTCCCTTGCAATAATATGATGACAGTGACTAACGACTTCACTTAGTTAGAAAAAACCGGCCAAGTGCGAGTCGGACTCGCGCACCGAGGGTTCCGTACAAATTTATATGTGTCTATGAACATCCAGTCTTAGCAGACCCCTGCTCCTAAGCAAAATGTGCGCAGTGTGGGATCATTGTAGATTGGGTACTGATATAGACAGACAGACAAAAAAATTTATGCTTTTCGCAATTTTTCCTTTATCTGTGCTATAATACGTTGCTTCGTACCAAATTTCAAGATTCTGAGTTCACGGGAAGTACCCTGTAGGTTTTGATTCCCTTGCGAGTTTCGAAAATTTGCGGAAATTTGCGGCATAAACGGCTGTATCTTTTGATTGCGTTGGCTTAGAAGTTTGATTTTTTTACAGCTCCAAGGGACCGTAGACCTGAGTATTTGATATAAATTGCAGCTTGATACCTCCACGCTTTCCTGAGAAAAAGGGTCTTGACAGACAGACGGACGGACAACAAAGTGATCCTATAAGGGTTCCGTTTTTTCCTTTTGAGGTACGGAACCCTAAAAATCAACCTTAGCGATACTCAGGTCTCACAGAAACTTTTGTCAAAACTGGTAGAACACTTTCTTGGCCGACCGTACAAGTTACGGTTCATTACCGTCGATGGTCAACCATTTATTAATCCATAGCCGCTTTACCCTGCGATGCATCGGAACTCGCGCAATGCGCCTAACTCTTATCGCTTACACCCCAATCTCGCCCACACACCGCCCTTTGCATCATACAAAAACGGTCCAGTCGTTGAACCTTTTTGCTATGATATCATTAATAATTTATATGCAAGTGTCACTCGTTAATGGCCAATCGTAAAACGCTAAATAAATTATGTTATTTACAATTCACAATTAAATTGCTATATTTGCGGTGGTCTTGCGCAATGTGCGTTTGGGTCGCCACCATTTTATGCGCTAATTCTGCCGAATTACGAAAAAAAAGCGAAACAATAATTTAAAATTTAGACGTTGGTTCTTTTGTAAGCGGCCAGTATGCCATACATGTTTGCCATGTTACAGGCTGGATAGATATAAACAATTCTTATTTCAATCGATAGTAATGTCAATTTTTATTTTTTTAATGCTGTCACCCATAAAATGACCTTGAATAGGTCTTTGACCTAAAGGTGGTGGGAAGAATGTTGAGTCACGACACGACAACCCCCCTTGTCGTGTGGGGGTGAGGCTAGACACTAGTTGGCGCCGTTTGACATGTCTGGCCCTACTTTACTAGCCTGTGCTTTCGTCGTTCTTTCAATATATACCTATTATGTAGAATGAAATGAGTTTTCAACCGACGAAAACAAAAGGAGGAGGTTCTCAATTCAACGTGTATATATTTTTTTTTTTATGTATGATCATGCATAACTTTTTACAGAGTAGTCCGATTTTGATGATTCTTTTTTTATTGGAAAGCATATACCCCAAGGGTGGTCCCATTTAAATTTGGAAATAATATTCCTACCCTAAGGGTAGGAAAACAGGGGATGATTGACTAACTTTTTACAGAGTAGTCTGATTTTCATAATTCTTTTTTATTGGATAGATAGGGTATACCTTGAAGTTGGTATTATAAATTTCGAAAAAAAATTACCCCAATGATGGAAAAAAGTATAAAATAAAAACTTTTTAAAAGCCGAAAAAACTGAAAAGCAAAAAATAATACCTTTTTTGTTTGACCTTAATCTAGGTACCAGTTGAAGTCGGTGCCTCAGCACGAGCCAGGAGGAGTGATAGAAGCCAATCAGGTAGACGATTATAGGTCCACTCCTCCTGGCTAAGTGCTGAGGCACCGACTTCAAACTGGTACCTAGATTAAGGTCAAACAAAAAAGGTATTATTTTTTGCTTTTCAGTTTTTTCGGCGGTTTAATTTTTTGTTAAAAAGTTTTTTTGATATAAAATACTACTAAGTAGCTGTTGCCCGCAACTTCGAATCCGAAGTAGTCGTTTATCGCTTTTCCGCGGAAAATATGCTAATGTCAAATTTGAAAACCATACGAAATTAGTTATGTAACGACTGGAATAGGTCGTTCATTATTTTAAAGTAACGCCACATTGTATAGGCATTTGACAGACCTCTTCATTTAATAGTCCGAACGAAATAATTGCGATTTTCATTAAAAAAAATACGAAGTTGACGAACAAAATATTTGCGATTTTCATAAATCTTGTGCGATCTTACTTAGGCGCAAGCCAACAGAAGAGACGTGGGACGGGGGGGGGGCGCGTCGCAATCTGCGGCGTTTGTTCGCTGGCCGCGTCTCCGCCCCGTCTCTTCTGTCTGCTTTGGATCGCGACGCTTCTATACATTTAGTATGAAAACTGATTCAAGGGGCGCCGCGACTGCAACACGCCCCGTCCCACGTCTCTTCTGTGTCGCTTGAGCCAGGGGGACTTAATGTGGAAGGTTTCTAAGCATGCGCCGTACGAAGTAAGAGTACTATAAATTACCTTGAATATAAAGACATTGGTTTGCATAGCAAGTACCAGTACAAGTCATTGTCAACATTAAAGGCCAAATAAACTAATCTTTACGTTAGATAAGACGATGTGGAGTACCTGCAAGGTTAACTTTCGGCAGGTGCGATTGTGTGATAGCTGTTTTATATCATGTTTGCTATTTGAAGAACGGAAAAGTATGATGGAATAAGATAACTAGTTGACTATATAGTTTTAGACTTTTAGACATAAAACCGGCCAAGTGCGAGTCGGACCACACACTGTGTAGGGTTCTGTGCTAACATGCTGGGTGGATCAACTCTATTTCTTGTTGTTATTCTGTCCCGTCAGCGAGGGGACAAAAGTAGTACTTACAGTTTAATTAGAAGAAATGTTGTGTCACGTTAACAACATGCTTATTAGATGACCAATTGGAGAAGAGGTTTAAAACTACCACAAAAATAAATGTTTGGCAAATTTTAATCAGATAAACTTACGGTTTAAAGAGTTACCCAGGAGACCGTCACTATAGCTATAGCAACGAGTGACAAAAAAAAGTTGATCAACCCAGTGCTACAAATATTCAATGCTAGCTGTTGCCTGCGACTCCGTCTGCGAAGAATTCGTTTATCGCTACCTCAGATGAACTAATTTTCCCAATTTTCCTTACAATCCGTCGAACGTACGAGAAGTCGCCATTTCCAGTCATGCTGCCTATCTCGCATCAAATGAAAGCTTACACTAAATATTCAATTAAATAACACCTTTATAACGTTTACGAATTATTGCTAGCTGGCATGCAAACACGCAATCAATTACAAAATGAGTTATTAGGATTCTGTAGTCAAAATGGCAAAAGCGGAACCCTATTTCAGCATGTCTTTCCACAGGTTAGCTAGGTTAAGATCTTCGAAATCAAATGGTACAGTCCAAGGCATAAATAAATTATTTTACATTCAGGGCATACTTAAGTTGTTTTAGATTAGTTGTATTAGATATTTTGACGCCTTAGTAATTATGCCCTTGACTGTATTATATGGTTCCAACGGAAGACCAGCGTCAGCTGCATAGCCGACATCATGCTGAGTTATGGGACCATTTCGTGATAATGTTGTGGCTGTTATACCGTTTTTCACCTGTTAATTTAAGATTATGTCACGAATAAATATTTTTCTTACTTTCTTTCTTTATACCTACCTAATTCATCCCTGTTTTACGTGTACCTAGTGTGCATAAGTAGTGTAGGTAAGTATTATTGTAGATATCATTCATCTTTTTAGTACTTACCTACTTATGACCACAGAACCTTAGACTGTGCGTGTCCGATATGCTCTTGACCGGTTTTTGTAGCATAGTGGTAATTTAAAGCTATAAAATTCAAATTGTTAGCGCGAATTGGAATTGGTGCGGTGTGATGCAACGACGTAATGTAATACAGTTAAATTGCACCTTGACTTGCTTAGAGGATGTGAATGTTACGCCAGCAGAAGTAAACCAAGAGAAATAGAAATGTTCCTCGAGTAAACGCTATAGCTGACCGTTTAAGGCCCTACCGTGTTTTTGGCGCATTTATTGCATTAATTTAATCTCGTGCTGTATCATTACTAGCAAAGCTATAGTCCTGAAATTCATGTGTAAGATAAATATTATTTATTTTATTAGCAGTTACGTCTGCTCACCGAACCTAAGATTTAAAAGCAAAAAACTAAAAAACACGCTTTAAAAAATAAAAAATAAATTTTAATAAATTTCAATTCACTATTCTTATAGTGCAGTAAAAAATCTTAATAAGCAATTATTATATTGTTATATCCAGATCAAAATTTGTAAACAATTCTAAATATTGATAAAATAAATAATAATAGTTTAAAATATTTTATTGTAAAAAAAGCGTGGGGTGCATGGTGTCAATTGTCAAGGATTGTCATTTTGATAACATCTTAAAATGCACCCCACGCTTTTTTTACAATAAAATATTTTAAACTATTATTATTTATTTTATCAATATTTAGAATTGTTTACAAATTTTGATCTGGATATAACAATATAATAATTGCTTATTAAGATTTTTTACTGCACTATAAGAATAGTGAATTGAAATTTATTAAAATTTATTTTTTATTTTTTAAAGCGTGTTTTTTAGTTTTTTTAAACTATTATTTATTTTCTATTTTTTAGTTGCATTTTTTCTTTCTAACTTTACCCCCTCACCTACAACCCCCAAACCCCCTAAACCCAACCCCCCAACATCCCCCACCCCATTTCCCCAAACCCCCCCCAAACCCCACACCCTTACCCCCAATCCCCTAAACCCCCCTTACCCCCTCCTCATTTTACAAACCCCCGAACCACCTAAACCCAACCCCCCTAACACCGAACCCCCATACCCCCGGAAACCCCCCTCCCCCCCACCCCCACTCCCCCACCCGTCACCTGCCCCCCCCAACCCACCCCTCCCACACCCCCCACCCCGCCACCTACCGCTCCCCCTTCCAGTTCCATCATCAAACCCTTGTTACCATCTAGGCCTCTTACCCCCTCCCCATTTCCCACAACCCCCCAAAATCACTTACCCCCGAACCCCCCAACACCCCCACCCTATTTCCCGTAAACCCCCCCCATCCCCTAACCCCAACCGCCACACCCTAACACCCAACCCTCTAAACCCCCGACCCCCTTACCCCATACCCCATTCCCCCCCCCCAACCCGCCACCTACCCCCCTTCCAGCTCCATCATCAGACTCTTGTTACCATCTAGGACCAAAGTACTCGTCAAAATGAATCAAACGAGCCCAAACTCGATGGGGTTGTTTCGTTTTATTGTGGAGTGCCTTTGGCCATCTTCCAGCTCCATCATCAGACCCTGGTTACCATATGGGATCAAAGTGCTCGTCAAGACGAATCAAACGAGCCCAAAATCGATGGGGTTGTGTCGTTTTATTGTGGAGTGCCTTTGGCCATCTTCCAGCTCCATCATCAGACCCTGGTTACCATATGGGATCAAAGTGCTCGTCAAGACGAATCAAACGAGCCCAAACTCGATGGAGTTGTGTCGTTTTATTGTAGAGTGCCTTTGGCCATCTTCCAGCTCCATCATCAGACCCTGGTTACCATCTGGGATCAAAGTGCTCGTCAAGACGAATAAAACGAGCCCAAACTCGACGGGATTGTGTTGTTTTATTACATAGTTCCTATGGCCACCATCCAGCTCCATCATCAGATCAGCTCCATGTTACAATAATATTGCATTGTCATCCAATTTACACATATGTGCAAAATTTCAGCTCAATCGGAAACCGGGAAGTGGGTCAAAATCGCGCCCTAAGGAGTCGGTTACAAACAAACATACATACAAACAAACATACAGGTGAAGCTAATATAAAGCGTGTAAAAAAGGTGGCGTATGTAAGCGATTAAGAATTTCGGGGAGGTCGGTTGGATGCGACGTGGTTCAGTTGGTAGAACACCCGTTGGGGCGCATACCCAGGAGACGTGGGTTCAAGTCCCACCGGCGCACCCGGAAACTTTTTCGCTTTTAAATCATGTGTAAGGTATACCGTATGTACTTTAAGGAAACTCCAGGTCTATTTATAAGCAATAGATATTAAGAAAATTTTTGTAAACGACTGTTTGTTTCTTGAATAAATAAATAAGTAAGATATTTGAGGATTCACTCTAGTGACAAGTGTTTATCATTAAAACACGGTTACTTGTAGTTCGCTCGATAGAAAAAAAAACAAAAGTCGTCTATACAAAAAAAAAAAAATTCGTTGTACGACGCTAATACTGCACGGCAGGTCATGACTTTTTGAATGTTAATAAAACAAGATGTGTTCTAGGGCGTAGTGTTGCTACATTTTAAAAATGTGTATTTGTTTTAGTAATACGATGAAAATACCTAAATACACGCGCAGTCTAACCAACCTATCTTGAGCCATCGTGCTTCCCAAAATCAAAATCTCTTACCTAAAATTGAGCGCGAAAAGCTCGGTAGAGTAGAGTAGAGTAGAGGGGGCCGGGAGAGGCGCGGGCGGCAGGTACACTAGGCGCGCGCCGCCCGCACCTCTCTCGCCCCCTTTGTCGTCCTACCCCCCAGCCTCTGTACCGCGCGGGCGAGGACGCATTTAAAGGGTTTAGCTATAAGCGTCTATACAGGGTGATTCAGAAGTCATGAGCAGGGGTGAAAGGTGATGGGGAGATTTACACTATGCAACTTTTACTATAGAACCAGCCCCGAAATCGCGAAAAAAAAACATTTAACCAAGAACTAAAACAATTACTTTGCTCACCCGCGACCTTTTTTTTTTTTTTTTTTTTTTTTTTTTTTTTTTTTTTTTTTTTTTTTTTTTTTTTTTTTTTTTTTTTTTAAACGATGATATAAATAGGTCGCGGGTGAGCAAAGTAATTGTTTTAGTTCATTAATATGGACCTCCGCAAAGTAACGCCTGATTCAATAAATTATTTAACCAAGAGTTAATTAAATGAATAAATAATCACTACAAAGTATAATGCAAAGTCGTTTCCCGCTGTCTGTCTGTCCCTATGTATGTTTAGATCTTTAAAACTACGCAACGGCGTTTTTTTTTAATAGATAGAGTGGTTCAAGAGGAAGGTTTATATGTATAATACATGCATAATTGCACCCGTGCGAAGCCGGGACGGGTCGCTAGTAAATAAATATAATAAATCTTGTGTCCTTCCAGGGTCTCAAAAGCAGCGGTTTCCTTATATGTTTTCTGTATTATTTTCTATGTGGTCTACAATAAAGAGTCATTGTATTATTTCATTTCTATTCCTTTTATTAGGGTTCCGTAGTCAACTAGAAACCCTTATAGTTTCGCCATGTCTGTCCGTCTGTCTGTCCGCGGCTAAGCTCAGAGATCGTTAGTACTAGAAAGCTGTAATTAGGCTTGAATATACATATCGATCACGCCAACAAAGTGGTAAAATAAAAAATAAAAAATAAATTTTTTTTAGGGTACCTCCCATAGACGTAAAGGGGAGGTGATTTTTTTTTCTCGACTAACCCTATTGTGTGGGGTATCGCTGGATAGGTTTTTTAAAACCATTGCGGGGTTGTTAACATGATTTTTCTATTCAGTGATCTGTTTGCGAAATATTCAACTTTAAAGTGAAAATTTTCATTAAAATTGACCGTCCCCCCCCCTCTAAAATCTAAACTATTGGGTGGAAAAATTGGAAAAAATTCAGAATGGTAGTAAATATATCAAATTTACTAGGAAAATTATAGCGGCTAAGATTGCTTGGAAATTATTTGTAGTTTAAGAGTAAATAGTAGCCTAAGGTATAAAATATACCTAAACTTGGATTATTCCCGTACACATACGAAATCCTTAGAAAAATATTACTTGATTTTTTCTTAATGGCTACGGAACCCTACCTTGGGCGTGTCCGACACGCTCTTGGCCGGTTTTTATTAGTCCAACGGTTAGACCTGTAAAGAATACAATTTTGTATATCTAACTTTATTGCCATAGACTTAGATTATTTATACACAAGATAGAGCTTAGGCGGCATGAAAACGTCCCAAAAATATAAGCCAACTGTTGGCTTATATGTCATTTGCCCCCTTCAGACTGCATTGTGACAGCACGGGAACGTATGAAGCTGTCAAATGAGTTTTTGGACGTTTTGTATCACAGTGTTTGCTACTGACACTCTATCTAGTGTATAAATAATCTAAGGCCATAGAGTTGTTTTAAAATACGCGCTTATCCGGCTCAGAGGACCAAAGCGAAAACCATCGTGTGAATGAGCAAGACAATGAATGTTTTTAGCTTATGGTTGAAGTCATCAGTAAACCCCGTTATCTAACGCTCAGTTTGGGGGCAAGTGATGGGGCAGTTTCGATAATCTGAATCGATAAAAAATGAAGCTCATTTACTCACTCACTAACATAATTTTCAAAAGATCAATACTTACCAGAGCTGTGCTATAGTGAGTTTTTAAATTATTATGAAATGAAATGTTTTATTTTTGTAAGTATGTTTATAATAAAATAAATTAACAATATTTTCTCCAACTTCGTCGACTGCTTGTAAAAATCCATTTTAAAAATTAAAATGATTTTTCGACCTCTACAGGTGTAACTGGCAATATATGCAGCTTTTGTTTACAATAATTTTATCGATTTAAGAATAAATTAAATACTAAATTAGGCGCCTACCTAGTAAGTCGTATCTGTACTATTCAATAATTGTCGCCCTCCTATCCAATCAAATATGTAAATGCAATGAATGAGTTATCTCAAGATCATTCACAAAAGAATTTTATTTTGACAAATAACTATTTATAAGTAAATGTGAATCAACTAATTATGTGAAGCAACATCACTATTTTAGCTTGCCCCCAAACTGAGCGTTTGATAACGGGGTCTAGTCATCAGTCATACTTAACTATAGCGCTTAAAATAGTATTTTGACAATCTATACCTATCTATACCTATAGGTACAGCAAATACTAAGCCGTGGTGGTCTAGTGGTTTGACCTCTGGTCTCTCAAGAGGGTCGTGAGTTCGAGCTTTCGATTAAGCGAGCTTTAAGTTTATTCGAAATTTATGTGCTAAATTACGTTTGAAATTTACCACGAGCTTTACGGTGAAGGTAAACGTCGTGAGGAAAAATGCACACACCTGAGAAGAAATTCAATGGTGTTAAATTCAATTCAATTTTGAAAAAATCTGGATGGGAGGAAATATATAAGTTTGCTTGAGAATTATTAGTATTTTAAGAATAAATAGCAACCTGACCTATAAAATATAGCTTGTTTAATACGAGTATGTATAATAATTAGTAAAATTAATAAGATATGCAACCTAAGGATGAAAACTCTAACCACCTCTTACCTCTAACTCTTTTTCACTATACGTAAGGATTTTTCGTAACGGCTGCGCAACCCTATCCTGGGCGTGTCCGACACGCTCTTGGCCGGTTTTTTTTAACTAGTGCTAGAGCTGGGTAGCTCACTCCAAATTTCTACCAACTCTCGGATTAGATACAACTCGGTGCGCATAGGCAGCATTCGATTAAGCAAGACATACATACATATATAAACTGGCTGCGAACATCCGGTGGTATCTAGAACGTTTGTGGTGCAGATTTTGCAATGGCCCACGCATCGAGTTGCCTTCAACTAAGGTTGGCTAGGCTTAGGAGAAATGTTTCTCAGGTGTCAAGCAACTGACGACCAAATGGGCTACTGGTTAGAGAAGAGTATGAAGCTTGAGATCCCGGGTTCAATTTCCGGTCGGGGCAGATATTTGTGTGAAAAATACGAATGTTTGTGCTCGAGTCTTGGATGTTTAATATGTTTTTAAGTATGTATTTATCTGTATAAGTATGTTTATCCGTTGTCTAGTACCCATAGTAAGTACATGGTTCAATTAGTGTCAATCGTCCCATGATACAATGTATCATTATTATAATTTAAGTATTAAGAGGCAGTTGATGTCAATGAGGGTGTTTGTGACAGGCGGCTGCGATTACTGTACGATCCCGTATTTATCGACTCGAAATGAACGACAATAATGCACGAGCATCCTGGTCACGGAACCAAATTGTGAAGGACTTCAGGTTATTTACTTATTACGATACTTAAATAGGTATTAAATATCCAAGACTCGAGAACAACCTTTTATATTTTTCACACATTAATATGACCCAACCGGGGATCAGACCCGGACCTCAAGCTTCGTACCTACTAGGTCAACCGATCATCGTTTAGGGGATATTAAGTTAAAAGGGGTAATTACGAATTTTTTTAATGGTTATATTTTAGTGGTGTGAATCCAGTCTAGGGTGAATGAGCATTTACTAGGCAAGCGTGCTCCATCGTAGGCCTCATCTTCGCTTTCCATCAGGCGTGATTGTGGTCAAACCCAAGCCTATATTGTACAAAAAAGTGTTATAAAATCTTAATTAACATCAGACCGTTTAAGGTAAAGATGTCTTAAAGTGAAAATAAAGAAATTACTTAATATCATTTCAGACCAAAACAGGCGCACTTTTTGGTCAGATTGCAATGAAAGGAGAAGGTTTTCGATATTTCTTATACACATTTGCTTACATTTTATTTTGTATAGCGATGCAGATAAATTAAATAGCCAATCCTAATATTTTAAAGCCAAAACACGTGTAATTCAATCCAATATAGATGCAATATAGATTTCGTTTACTTGTCATTGCTATCTGTACAAATTTACTTGGTGTTCGATAAAAATCTTTTTTATGCATTTGTAAATACGTAAGTTAAGTGGGCGATTGGACGATACGGTACAAAAGTTTTCGCCGTCCGTATAATATCATATGTATTAAAATAAATTGTTTTGTTGATAACAAGAGTTAAAAATGCTTTTAGGCTTCTTTTTACCCGACTGCAAGAACAGGGTTATGTTTTTATAATCTAATATATAAAAATCTCGTGTCACGGTGTTTGTTACCGAACTCCTCCGAAACGGCTTGGCCGATTTTTATGAAACTTTTTTCTCCATATTCGGTAGGTCTGAGAATAGGTCGTAGGCTATTTTTATACCCCTATTATTCGTAGACGGAGTCGCGGGCATCAGCTAGTATTTAAATATTATTAGTACCTTAACCAACCACAGACCAGGCCAGACACAGATCGCCTTTTGACGGAGGTGAACCCGAACTTAGTACCTGCTCTTCCACGGCGGACAGGGAAAGGCGAGGGGGAGCCTAGTGGGCGGAAGCGACCGTGCCCTCGGTACCGCTCTGCTTCAGAGCAGGACATGAGGGCGCGGGAGCTAACGTGAGGGCACGTAACCCCGGCTTGCCCGGGAACGTGGGCATCTGCGGAAGCCACGAGGAGTAAACCTCTTTAAACAATCCTTCACCAGCGGGGGAGGCCGGGGAGTGCCGAGCCCGCATTGCACGGTGTCGACAGAGGAGCCCCATCCCGGGGCGGCCAGTGGGCGTTGCGGTGACTCCTAGTGCTCCCGTGACGTTCACAATGGCAAACGAGGGAATCCGTGTGGTTTTTAGTGGGTAGGCCCCTTGGGGAGAGCCCCACATACCTCCGTTTCCCCGAACGGAGACGATGCATAAGGTGCATTTTCCACACCAAAAAAAAAAAGGCCAGACACAGATGGCGAGACGATCTGGACGCGGAATTAAACGATTGGCCAGATTTCGCTCAGGACAGGGAGCTGTGGAGGACCAGAGGGGAGGCCTTTGCCCAGCAGTGGGACACAATTATAGGCTAGTAAAAAAAAAGTACCTTAACTAGCTAAAAAGACAAAGAATCAACTTTAAAGTCGTGGTACCGAATGTTGACCTATGGCCTCTCAAGCAGAGGATCGTAGGTTCGAGCCCAGGCTTACACTTCTGAGTTTTATGGAATTTATGTGCGAACATTTGTTTGCCATGCACGAGCTTTAAAGTGAAGAGAATCATGGTGAACAAACTTGCACTTACGAAGAAATTAAATGTTTAAGTGTTACGTTCTCAATCATCACGCAATAATCATTGTCGTAGAAGATAAACAAAATAATTAATTATGACATGGTTCTATAGTCTAGGAATCAAATTGGTTGTGTATTATGTGTACATCACACCTAGCGTCATATCTACTTTATTAGCAATTTTGAGCGACATGGTATTTCATGCATTATTTAATTATATCTTAAGGCCGCTTAGGCTGAGATGATGATGATGATGAACCTTATAGAATTCGACAAGTTTGTAGTGTTAGCCAATCCGAGGTTTTAAATATCAATCTTCCACAAGCTAAACTACCGATCACTATCTCTGCCCAAGGCCGGACCGGATTTCTTGTTTCCTCTGATGATAAATTACTGCTTTGACGTTCTATGCAGACAAGTAGGTACGTATAACAGGATTTGCCTTTACATCATCTCTGTCTATGCATGGTGTCCCATAATAACTCAACGATAACTTGGTACCCCATGAGAGGCCAAGTTATAACTTTTCATTCTTTCTATACTCCATTTAACATTTAACGACCGCTTTAGCCTAGTTGGTAGTAACCCTGCCTACGAAGCAAGAGGTCCTGGGTTAGGATCCCGGTAAGGGCATTTATTTGTGTGATCTGATGAGCACGAATATTCGTTCCTGAGTTATGGATGTTTTCTATGTATTTAAGTATTTATTTATCTATATAAGTATGTTTGTTTATCGTCGTCTAGTACCCATAGTACAAGCTTTGCTTAGTTTGGGACTAGGTCGATTTGTGTAAGATTGTCCCCTAATATTATTTCTTTTTTTATTTATTTATTTTAACATTTGAAACTTAACGGTAAAATTTGCACACGTTTTTAAATGAATAAACGAAACTATTTAAAAAAAATATGTTAACTTCTATAATAAAAACAGTAAATACCGCTAAGAAATGAGCATGTAGGTATTTTTAGTCCATTTGTGTTCGAAATACCGAGAAACGTGTGTTACAATTTGACCGTTAGTTCAAACCTTAAATTAAACGAAGTATAGTGCCTCTCCAATTCTGAAGTTTGGCTGTTAGCTTGCTGCACTTCTCTTTATCAGTAGCATGTACATGAATTCGATGGCCGTTATTATTAAGTTATAACTTATAACAGACATTTAGTTAAGCGATATTAGACAAATTTTTCTAAAATACTAAAAGTGATACGTTATGTGACTACTTAACTGAGTGACATGGATTGTTTTTATTTTGTGGCAGAGGGGAAAGCACTGTAATATTGCCATCTCCTGTTATTAATGTTCTGAGGAGTTACGTACCTAGTTAGAACCGATTAAGTAATTTGTGATATTAACACATTGCGTAATTTTTGAACTGTGCATCAAAATAGATTTTCACAGCTATTTTAAATTCTAACTATTAAATCTAATATATAAAAATCTCGTGTCACGGTGTTGGTTATCGAACTCCTCTGAAACGGTTTGACCGATTTTTATGAATTTTTTGTCCATGTTTGGTAGGTCGTAGGCTGTTTTATTCTTCGCAGACGGAGTCGCGGGCAACAGCTAGTTTACTGAATATAATCATCAGTGTTTCAAGCTTCAACCATGTAAGTAAAGTTTGCATGTGTTTAAAAACCAAATGAGATTACGGGATTTTTTCAAATTATAAGTTTCACTCGAAAATATTAGCTGAAAGTAATGAAAAATCGTCCTGAATTTGTAATAGGGCATTTTCAGAAAAAAGTGTACCCAGTTCTTTTTTTAAAAACTAACAAATTTTGGGTTATTTCTACTCAGAATCACAAAGCACTATCGATTTAAGCAATAAAAAAGTGTCCCTCCTTTAATTATCAGTTTTGTGACGCAGTTAACCATACATGTTGTATGGACCGTCACAAAACTGACTAATAAATTTTGTATGGAAAAATTAAGGATAATTAAGGAAAACGGGTATACTTTTTTCTGAAAACTCTGAGAGTAGTACAACTAGTCGCGAGTTTAATTAAAGTTGTAGTTTCGTTGCAATATGTGTTTTGTAGTGAAAATAATTTTTTATCTACATTATATTTAATTGCATTTTCTTATTATTTGTTTAACTTCTTGTAGGGAAATTAGGGTTTAGCTTGATGAGAAAATCAGCCGTTATTGCGTGATTGACTAACAAACATCCACAAATCTAAATATCTAAACATCTTCACAAACTTTCTCATTTACTTTTTAGTGGGATAGGATTAATATTATCTACGCATTGCCAAATTTTAGAAATAACTCCTACTAAACTATGGGTACCTATAGTGGTTTCAATGAATTTGAAAGCTTTGGGTGGTGTTCAAGTAGTTGATTAGATATTAACTTATTTGATGTCGTATAAAATAAACACAACAATTCAAACACTTACTTATATTTTAATTATTTGGTTTTATGTCTATGAAACCTCCCCCTCTATGACAATATGAACGCAAAAGGAATTTATGAATCAGTAATTCTAAACATTGTTATCTAAAGATATCGATAAGATAGATAATCTTCTGTAATCCATGTTAATTTGTTTAAAAAAGTTGCAAAAACTACAGGTTCTTTTTATGGAGCTACTACTAATTAAATAGAACTTAATGTTTAAATTCGGTAACAATGTTAATTACAGACTAATCGGTCGGTACAGGAAACCGCTGAGTTTGATAAAGAATTTCGAATAAATACGTTATTTTTTGACAGAGTTTCATTAAATAACTCCCTAGAAATACGCGGAACAGTAGGCCGATTTAGAAATTACATTAAATACTAGGTAGAAAGACAATTCGAAAATGATGAATTCCCTGAATTTGAAAAACGAATCTAGAATCTTGTTAACTAGTAAGTAGTACATTTAGTTTGAATTGTAATATTGTAGCAATACACAGAATTACAACCTAGGGCTCTTCAAGGCTAGAGCGAATAGGCTGTTACTGGACCAGACTTTGGCTTCATCTGCACTTTTAATCAGGTCAATTAGTCAATTTTATGTAAAAACAATTTTCGAATGGTATTTTCAAGTGATGTTATTTCAAAAATTAACGTTTAATAACAGGAGCTAATTTTATTGTCATTTTGGCATTATAGTAAACAAACGCACCTCTATCCCACTCAGGAGCAGCTGTGTATTCCAAATTTGAAATTCACAAATCACTATCACTGAAAAACCGTTAGCACACTGGAGAGGTAAACGACTGAGCTATCAGTGTCTCACCGATAACAAACGCTATATTTTTTATCACGTGCGGTGCGTTACCGACAGCCGCGTCACTCCCGCGATGCGTACTAAAGCGGCGCAGGAGTCGAAATGGAGTTGCGTCAATGAGACGTGGGCATAGAGAGGCGGAGCGGTACAGGCTGGCGAAGGTTTTGGAAAAAGGTTGACGGCGACCGAGGATGTATTTGAATGGGCCTCGGCCGGCAGGGTTATTGCTAAAACTGTTAAAATCAAGCCCAGGGGTGGATATGGTTGGGTCAAAGTCAAAAATAAATGATCACTTTTGAACAGTCAGCATCAAAAGTAGCTAGTCACTTTTGTACCTTGTCGCTCTATAGAACCAAAACGTCATACTTACTTGATGGACAATTGTGTTATTACGACAAAGTACAAACGTGGCCTTGTCACTTTAAAGCCATGTTTTAAAAAACCATAGTACGAAATTATCTAAGGGCTGAAAGCGACAAGGTACAACAGTGATCACTCTATTGAGCATCATATAATTCAGAAAAATACCTACGTAATTGAGAAAATTTACAAGGCAAGTGGGCGGCCTTAGTGCTGGGACGATCTACAATTCGCCTAACTCCAGTCTCTCTCTGCGGAAGAGTGCCCTTAAGGCTAAATGGAAATTAAATTCCTTGACTGTAGAAATAATCATGGGTTGACAGAGTGGTCAAAGTCAAAGTCAAAGTCAAAGTCAAAATTCTTTATTCAATTTAGGCATCAATTGATGCTCCTATGAACGTCGAAGAATCTACCACCGGTTCGGAAAAAACCCTGTTGAGAAGAAACCGGCAAGAAACTCAACAAGGTATATTTTTTTCAATCAGATCTACATTGTTATTAAATTACATACATCTAAAGTATTTAATACAATTAATTTTTTTAACACAGTAGATACGCTATTTGAGACTAGGGATCGCCAATGCGGATCGGAATTATTTCCAAACATCCCTGTCCATGATATAGTCATTAATTTTATAGTACGCTTTAGATATTAATGTCTTCTTCACAATGGATTTGAATTTTGTATCAGTTTGTTCGGTTATTGTTTTCGGAATTTTATTATAAAAACGTATACATCTTCCCAGAAACGACTTTTTAGTTTTAGCCAGTCTGTAAGAGGGAACTTTAAGCTTCCCTGTGTTTCTATAGTAGCCTTTGGCTTATCGACGTTAGTGGGAAAATCACATATGTTTTTTCTTACATACATGATTATTTCAAATATATACAACGACGGCAGGCTTAGGATACCTATTTCTTTAAAAAAAGATCTTAAAGAGTCAAACGCTTCAATGTTCAGACCTGGGCTCTACATACGCTCTGTGTATAACGGGCCACTGCCTTACGCAGTGAGTGGGTGTGATAAGCTCGCTTGAGTGCCTATGTGCAACGAGTTTCGTAGTTCGGCAGGTTGCAATTTGCGAACCATGCTATTAAATTAGTAAAGCGTGGTAGCAGCTACTTTAACGAGTACTTAGTTTCAGTTTAATGAGGGTTTTTCACATTCACTCATCAAATGCCGAGTTCGGTGACAATGACAACTTGAACTATTCACTGTCCAAAAAAAAAATCAAATCGGTTTATAAATTACGGAGTTCTATAGGTAAAGTAACATACATTAAAGTGGCCTAGTGGTTTGACTTATGACCTTTCAAGCGGAGGGTCGAGGGTTCAAATCCCGGCTCGCACCTCTGAGTTTTTCGGAATTTATGTGCGAAATTGCATTTGAAATTTACCATTAGCTTTACGGCGAAGGAAAACACCGTGAGGAAACCTTCATACACCTGCGAAGAAATTCATTGGTGTGTGTGAAATTTTCAATCCGCACTGGGCCCACATGGGAACTATGGCCCAAGCCATCTCATTCTGAGAGGGGGCCTGTGCCCTGCAGTGGGACCAAGGGCGTAGCTACCGCCGTATCTGCCGTATCAATTATACGGGAGCCCCCGACGGCGTGCGTCAGCAAAAATGAATAAAAACTTCCCAAATTTTTTTTATTTCAGATATGTCAAAAGACAAAAAAAGAAACAAAAGTGACAGATAGATAATTATGATGAATAAGTATTTCTTTTTAGGGGCTCCTAGACGGGCCATATTTTCACGAAAATGTATAGCTGCAATAGTGTGGCTGGCAGCATCAGCCAGCATTTACGGCCAGACTATGCAACACTCGGCAATATTTTTAGTATGGCCGGGATATATTGTCACATATTTTTAGTGTGGCCGATGAAGATTAGAGTCCCAGCCATATTTCCGGAATAATCGCTTTGCAATCGAAAATACTCCAATATTTCTCAGCCACTTTTATTGTTGTCTCGCTATACGGCATAAGTGCGTCCCTTTTTCATGCTACGTGAAGTTTGCCGCGATTCGTTCGAGTAGCATAGCATGTTCGTGTTTGTTTCTATTTAGTTTGGTTCCTGTTTAAAGTTTGAGGTTACAAATTAAAATACGGATCAAATACGGATAAAATGACATGGTCAAATGCAACAATAATTGATTTCTCTCTGACTCTGAGAGAGAGAGATTCTGAGCAGATAACTTAGACTCTTATATGAATCTCCGGTTGCTAAAAATCGTAGAGTTATAGCTAACCTTGTAACAACAGGTACAGCTTTCCTCATGTTAGTATCTTTTCGTTGTATCGTTGGTCCAATTTGAGTTCAAAGTCACTCTTTGTCATTTTTTTTTTTTTTTTTTATTGAATTTTATGTTTATTTAATGAAATTATAAACTTTTTATAACAATTAACGATAAAAGTAGGTATAAAAACAGAGACTAAATATAAAATTAACATAAGTAAAACTAACTTAAAATAGCTAAACAAAAATTAAAAATTAAAAACTAAAAATTACCATCTAAATTTGGACCCTTAGGTAGGGTGCCCATCACGCAGGCAGCATTCCCACGTTGAATTGCTATAGCAAGTCTTTGTGCGAGAAAGCTGCCTGCGCGAGGGTCATTCGTGTAAAGTTTATAAATAATTGTTCGTTGTGTCTTATTTTCAGACTTAAAATTCTCACGTATCACGCTTATTGAAATAAGGTCGAATCCACTTTTTCTCGTTTTTTTTTGGTTTTGGCTTTGCTTTTAAAACAATGTAAGCTGCTGCAACGCGTATGAGTTCGTCAGCCATTGTAGCCATACTAGCCATATATGTAGCCCATGTAAAGACATAATAATGAGCCATATACTGCTGCAGAAATATTGCCGAGATATACATTTTCTAGCCATATGCAGCATTAAAATGTTTTTTTTATTGCCGGGATACAGTCGGCAATGTTGTAGCCACATATTTCATCAAAAGTATAGCCCGTCTGGGGGCCTCTTTAATTTTATGCAAACATTTTTTTTTTGTGACAAATCTTTACCCTTCATAAGTTCCCCCAAACAAATTTTTATACGGGGCCCCGCCAAGGCACGCTACGCCACTGAGTGGGATGTATACCTATAGGGTGGGATGATGAAACATTAAAAAAAATAACAAAAAATATAAGTACCTACATCCGTATTAATAATCTTTGTTTTGAAGTCGGTTAAAAAGTAAAGCTTCACTACCCTTCATCAGGCCTGTGTTATTAAAGATGTACAGTGGGACGTACATAGGGCACAAGCCTCCTCTCAGAATGAGAGGGCTTGGGCCGTAGTTCCCGCGCACGCAGTACGGATTGGAAACTTCACATAAACCATTGAATTTCTTCTTAGATGTGTGTACAATGTTGTCCTTCACCGTGAAGCTCATTGTAAAATTCAAATGTAATTTTCGCACGGAACTTCCGAAAACTCAAAGGTGCGAGCCTGGGCTTGAACCCACGACCCTCTGCATAGGAGGCCACAGGTCAAACCACCAGGCTATCACTTCTTGTCGGCGTCAGAGAGAAGTGGTGAAAATTTATGATGATAATGACGAGGTGGTAAAGGAGGTTAGACAATAAGGCCCAGTTCTGTGGTTCAACCACATGCATCATCGATGCAGTTGTGCAATTGAGGATTGCAGAGATAGTGTCGCCCACGCGGGTGTGGGTGTGGCGGCATCTTTGCATCTGTGTGCCACCCCAATTTAGTATGCGATTCCATTAGCCTAGCGAGACGTGACGTGTACGATCGATCGATCAGATTAGTTGAAGTCCCCATCTCGCCCCGCTCTATGACAGGGCCATTTTTATTTTGTTGTACCTTTTGACTTTTTTAATTCTGAAAATTTCATGAGATTTCTGCTCTAATCACGCACGAGCTTTTTCGATCCTACAAGACAAGGAGAAAAAAAGTGTGCCAAGTTTTTTCCGTACCGTTACCATTTTTCATAACTTTATATGGAAGTTTTGTTTTATATCGAAAAAGCTCGTGATTCTGAGCAAAAATCACATAAAATTATCTGAATTAAAAAAAAAACCAATAAAATAAAATAAAAAACCGGCCAAGAGTCCAAGAGTCCTTGCAAATCTTATTAATTTTACCATTAATAATTAATACTGTCCGTATAATTATTATACGGACAGTATTAAACAAGCAATATCTTATAGGTCAGGCTGCGATTTACTCTTAAACTACTGATAATTCTCATCTCAAGCAAACTTAGCCGTTATAGTTTTCCTTGAGATATTTCCTCCCATCTTGATTTTTTCAAAAATTTTATACCAACAGTTGAGCTTTTAGGGCTTTTAGGGCGGGGGAGCTCGATTTTAACAAAAAGAAAACACTTTAAAGTTGAATATTTCGCAAACGAATCACTGTATCGAAAAATCGTCTGGACATCCCCGTAATGATTTTAAAAGACGTATCCAATGATGCCCCACACTATATAGTTAGACGAGAAAATAATCGCCCCCACAGACAGACATGACGAAACTATAAGGGTTCCGTTTTGCCATTTTGGCTCTGGAACCCTAAAATGGCCCAACAATGGGACGTATAACAACTAATCCCTTTAATATTGTAAAACCAAAGGCAGTGGCAGCGCTAAAATTCATATGCACAAGGCATCATCCCATACGCTCCGCTGTAAGCGACAGGCCTCCTCTCAGAATGAGAGGGCTTCGGCAGTAGTTCCTTGGGCAACATCACTCACACACCATTGAACTTCTTCGAAGGAGCTCATGGTAAATTTGAAATGTGATTTCGCGCTGAATTCTGAAAAGTTCAGAGGCGTCAGGCTACCAATACAAGACAAGTATCCGTCTGTTAAAACTATCGCTTTCCTTTTCTCAAGTCATAGGAAAAAAAGGACACAGAATTGAAAAATTGAAAAATCAGCCCTTAGACATTGATGGTGAATTCTTTTGTAGAGAAGAAAAAAGATAAACTTTCCCGGCGCGAGGCCCCTCAGGCTGCGAGGCTGTAGGCGATGGCTTGTGTGCGCGCGTGTATAATGTGTTACCTTTTCGCGCTAAAGTAGCTTGACTGATTTTAATGAAAGGTACGCAAATAGCTGCAGAGTAATTGTGTAACTTTTTTGACACTCGGCATTGGATTGAAATGGCAATTTATGTATGGCTGTGACATATAGCTGTTTACGATAGTACAATTGTCAGCCCATACAAGTACTGTCAAAATGAACGCGATGGCGATTGCGAGGGAGTTAGACAATTAGCCTGCTGGATTGGATCTTGGGAATAACACATAGGCTACTTTTTAACTCAAAATTCCCACAGGATCAAAAATCAACTGCTGTTGTTTTTTCAAAACGGAAAAAGAAATCTAGCTGTAATTCAGTGTCCATCTTATCTCAAGCAAACTATGTCAATGTCAGCCAGACCCAGACGCTGATGAAACATAGATCTTATTAGCAAGGGCATAGATACCAATCTCAATCCTAAAATTTCAGGTCGCTATAAAAAATAAATCATAACTGTGTATCAACACATCGTTTTACAAATTTAGGTTTGCCGCTGGATATATCATAAGTAGTGTGGAGTGTTATCGATTTCGCACTTGTTTAGGTGTAAACTTAACTTTGCAGCGCATACTATGACTATGTTGATCAATGATCATATCTATGCGTGGGAAGCGTTTTTGACGACAGTGACATATTATTTCATAAGCTAGTTGTATAATTAGTTATCAAACGACACTAGAGCCCGTTTTTTGATCAATAGTTAAACAAACTAATAGTTAAAATATATGACAAACATAACAATAGTTAACGAATTTCAACTATTGATCAAACAACAGGCCGTAAGTAATATAGACAAAAAGTTTTCTAAAAATAAACTAAGGTTCCGTAGATCATTTTTTACTACCGTAAACCTGGAGCCTTTGATCAAATTGGGATGCATCAAAAAAAATAAGACTGCGTGAGACAAAGTAGCTTTTTTAAAATGTCGAGGACAATGATGGGTCTACTCACTGAATTCGAAAGATTTGAATTTCAGTTTGATCTGTCACTTTCATTTCGATACGAAAAGAGCGAGAGATAAGATCAAATCGATTCTAAGTTCGATTTCAAATTCTATAGCTAGTAGGACTGAAAAATAAACGAACGATTGAACATTCGGATACTGATAATAAGTACTTAACCTTAAAATTGTAATTCACTCGTCTGTTATGGTTTTAAATTTAATTATTGTACTTTTTAATAATTGGATTATTTTGTTTTTTAATCAAAATAGTAAAAAAACACGCTTTAAAAAATAAAAAATAAATTTTAATAAATTTCAATTCACTATTCTTATAGTACAGTAAAAAATCTTTATAAGCAATTATTATATTGTTATATCCAGATCAAAACTTGTGAACAATTCTAAATATTGATAAAATAAATAATAATAGTTTAAAATATTTTATTGTAAAAAAAGCGTGGGGTGCATGGTGTCAATTGTCAAGGATTATCATTTTGATAACATCTTAAAAAGCACCCCACGCTTTTTTACAATAAAATATTTTAAACTATTATTATTTATTTTATCAATATTTAGAATTGTTTACAAGTTTTGATCTGGATATAACAATATAATAATTGCTTATAAAGATTTTTTACTGTACTATAAGAATAGTGAATTGAAATTTATTAAAATTTATTTTTTATTTTTTAAAGCGTGTTTTTTAGTTTTTTAAAACTATTATTTAGTTTCTATTTTTAGTTGCATTTTTTCACAGTGAGAGTTTCCATGTGCTAAAAAGAGAAAACGGTTTTTGCTCGTCTTAAATAGAATCAGTCCATCTTATACTTGGTCTTTGGTGCGCGCGCACTGCTCTACACTACTAAACGTAAACCTCTTTCTTTCTAACTCTACCCCCCTCACCTACAACCCCCCAACCCCCTAAACCCAACCCCCCAACATCCCCCACCCCATTTCCCCAACACCCCCCCTCCAACCCCAAACCCCAATCCCCCTTCTCATTTTACAGACCCCCAACCCCCAACCCCGACCCCCACCACCCAAGCCCTCCCGGCCACCTGCCCCCCCCCCCCCTTCCAGCTCCATCATCAAACCCTTGTTACCATCTAGGCCTCTTACCCCCTCCCCATTTCCCACAACCCCCCAAAATCACTTACCCCCGAACCCCCCAACACCCCCCCCATCCCCTAACCCCAACCGCCACACCCTTACCCCCAACCCTCTAAACCCCCGACCCCCTAACCCCACATACCCCATTCCCCCACCACCCCGCCACCTACCCCCCTTCCAGCTCCATCATCAGACCCTTGTTACCATCTAGGACCAAAGTACTCGTCGAAACGAATCAAACGAGCCCAAACTCGATCGGGTTGTTTCGTTTTATTGTGGAGTGCCTTTGGCCATCATCCAGCTCCATCATCAGACCCTGGTTACCATATGGGATCAAAGTGCTCGTCAAGACGAATCAAACGAGCCCAAACTCGATGGGGTTGTGTCGTTTTATTGTGGAGTGCCTTTGGCCATCTTCCAGCTCCATCATCAGACCCTGGTTACCATCTGGGTTCAAAGTGCTCGTCAAGACGAATCAAACGAGCCCAAACTCGACGGGATTGTGTTGTTTTATTACATAGTTCCTATGGCCACCATCCAGCTCCATCATCAGATCAGCTCCATGTTACAATAATATTGCATTGTCATCCAATTTACACATATGTGCAAAATTTCAGCTCAATCGGAAACCGGGAAGTGGGTCAAAATCGCGCCCTAAGGAGTCGGTTACAAACATACATACAAACATACAGGTGAAGCTAATATAAAGCGTGTAAAAATGCTGTAGAAAAAATACAAAGTTTAACATGTTTCTATATACTTAATTATTAATAATTTTAACAATCTTGAACATCGTGATAAATACAGCGGATGCAGTATCGAGCGCAACGAATTTTTAAAAAATGGCGGGATTCAAATTTTGACTATTTTCTTCTGTTTCGCTAGCTACAGAGTTCGATATCTAAGAGTTTGATACACGATCAAAGGCAATTTGGAAATTATAAGAATAAATAATAAGTAATTACTTAATAAATATTTAAATAGGATATGAGTGAGTCCAGTGACGAAGTCAACAATTAAACACCAGACGAATTAAGGCAGTAATAGGTACCAAATACAGAGTTAAGTTTTTTGCTTGAAAAGTCTCGCGAAAAATAGCAAAATAGACTAGCAAAAGGTGCAAACACTTTTTCGGAGTGTATTGTTGTCAACAATATGGAGTAGGTATTTACTCAATGTTGAAAGCCACAATAAAGACAAAATGTTGTACCTATGTGACACGAGACCAAAGTTTTTTTGCATCTCGTGTATTTGAATCTCTCGCGCACTCAGGATTCTAACTTAGAATCACTCGTCCACGCTCGTGATTCAACTATAGAACCCTTCGCTTACTCGCGATTCAAAATCAACACTCGCAGTAAAAACCAACTTTGCTCTCTTGTTGCACAAATAACTATTGTACCTATTCCTAGTTTCATTAAATGTTAATTTGAATTTATTTTTGGAGACATCGTCTAATTTCCTTTGTTTTAGTATCTATTGTGATACAGCGCAAAAATGCTGTCAGCAATTTGATCCATGTCGCACAAGAGACGAGCACTAGCAAAAAGCTGCACATGTTTATTTTGCGAGCTGAGGAAATACCTAGCTAACAAAGTATTCGTTTGATGCTGACCACTCCAACTGAACTGTGTTTTAAAAATCAAATCATTATGTCACCCAAGGTTTTCTTGCAGAAGCAATGATCCCACTGATTTTCCACGTTCGAAAATAGCCACAGACACAAAAGCCCTTCCACAGATACCGTAGAAAATCGATCTATTTCAAACATTCGTCATGCCAACATTAGAACAAAAGACACATTGTCAGTACCACAATAGTATTCGATTCGTTGTAACGACTGCCCACAGGTGATCCATCATTGTACTATCTTTTGAACAGCACGTGGGTGCATCTGTTCTCGATATAGGAGACTGTAATATGCCTTGTATTATAACTATTATAAGGAATGATATTGCGATAATCTAAAGTGGGACAAGGAGTTCGGGACGAGATTCACTATCCTTTTCTACAATGACTCTCTATAAATAGCCATAAATAAAGAAAAAATACATGGTAATCAATACTAATATTATAAAGAGGAAAGATTTGATTGTTTGTTTGTTTGTTTGTTTGCATTGAATAGGCTCCGAAACTACTGGACCGATTTCAAAAATTCTTTTGTCGTTAGAAAGCTACATTATCACTGAGTGACATAGGCTACTACGGGAAAATTAATTTATCGCGGGCGAAGCTGCGGACGGAAGGCTAGTATAGTATAAATCTTCCAGGTGGATTTTGCACTTCGAGCCCTTATCTTTCAAAACAAACGGTATCGTCATAGTATTAAGGTTCAAATTTAATGTAATGGCTCGAAGCGAAAAATTCACCTGGGAAGATTTATACTATAGCAGCAGCAGGTGGTTTTATCGCTTCAGAGTCATCACTTTTATAACAACAGAAAGAAGTAAGGAATAGATAATATAGAATAGAATTATTTTAATTGCCATAATGTAGGTATCGTTTTTAACCGACTTCAAAAAAGGAGGAGGTTATATGTTCGACTCTATGTATCTTTTTTTCCATAATGTAATGTGTAATGTTTCGCGCGGTTAAACGAACATGACCCCTGTACTTCAGTCAACTCGTGACTAAACGTTGAGGTAAATGCATTATACAGGGTGTTACAAAATAACCCCTAAAGCCTGAAACCCCATGAACAGTAAATAAAACTGTAATTTTGCGCGCTGTTCTTTTCTTTGTAAAAAAAAATTTTTGTTTTGTTTTTTTTATTTAGCCTATTTTTGTGTCCCACTGCTGGGCAAAGGCCTCTCCTCTCTTGCTCCACTCCGGCCTATCAAAGGCGAGCTCCCGCCATCCCAAAAAATATATATATACTAATCTAATTCTTTACTAGAGTAGGTACTTCCATACCCTTCAGTTATTACGGGTAATTTTGTAACATCCTGTATAAATGCGTGATAAGTCCCGTTTGAAGTACCTAATAGTTCGTATTACCTATTTATAATACAGTATTTTATTTCTGAACCTAAGCTACTGCACCGTTTTCATTACAAACCTCATGTTGACATTCCATACATCTGCCAAAGAAATCATCGTGCAATAGGGATGTTGACACCACCAATCAACTGACGTACTTTTTATGAGCTGTCATAACACATTTCTTCCATAGAGTTTGAATGGCAATAGCAACATATGACGTCACTTGTTCGCATACTCAATTAACTAACTATTTATTTGTTTTAAAGCAACAAAAAATCTAATTTTGCAGTTAATCGAAAAATAATCTGGGTTTCAGGGTTAAAATAAAGCGTTTTTTTACTGGAGTCGTGTCTTCGAATTATTTTTTAATGGTGTCAACGTCCCTGCACCCTGGTACGCGATTCAGTTTCCTTATGACTGTGCCCCAACTTTCCGGTACATACGTACTTATAAGTAAATCCTCTTAGTATGTACAGTCAGCAGCAAAAACGGATGAGCGGTGGTGGAGCTCAAAATGACCTACACCCTTAGCAATAGAGTCGTGTGTAGATCATATTCAGCTCATAACTGCTCGTCTACTTTTGGTGCTGACTGTACTTAATACATTCGTGATATTCAGCATTTAAATTGACTCATGGACTTGTGTTAAGTTAGCATTTTTTTTATTGACTTAGATATCTCGCAAATTGAAAATTAAGTCGTCAATTCAACACGATAATAAGGCCGGCCTGATTTATTGCGGTTTGATTGATGTTTCTTCAATTAAGACCCAATTGCCAGCGATTATGGAGATTACGTGAATTATGGAGTGAGAAAAAACTTGTTTAAACTTGTGTGTTTGTTGGTCTCTAGTAATCGGGAGTTTGGTTTTCGACACTTTCTTCAATAAGCAAAGATCTTTTAAAATATAATTACCTGAATGATAAACAACAAGTAAATAGGTAAATAAAATATGGGACAGACATAATTACTTATCGTGAGAGGAGGCCTGTGCCCTGCAGTGAGACGTTAAGATGATACGATGCGCACCATTTCTCCATACAAACGTAATCGCCTGTTTCCTCCCTGGATAATAGATTTAGAGCCAAATTTTTTTTACTTTGTAATCTGTATCTACCATAGCTATGCCCCTATGTTTCGTTTTTTTCCATATTTCAATTAACATAAGAAATATGAGCTTTCCAAAATTGAAAAAATTGCCCAATTCCAACGTCATTTTCAGACACTCATTAGAAAAGAATCCCTCACATAAACAAAAAAAGGAAAACATAGGGGCATAGCTAAATCTGTCCTCTAATTATTTTTGAAAAAATAATTTTATTGGTCCAGTTTTCGAGAAGAAAACAGGGGATTACGAAATGCTGTTTTGATCAATTTTACGCGCCTATTAACGGTCTGAGCTGCAGTTGTCTCGCTCTCGCTGTACTGACACGCAGGGGTTCGGGCGAGACAGCGACATTTCATTAAAATACCTATTTCTCAAAAGTCTCTCAGCCATTGTACCCTCTAAGGCTGTGATGATGATGATTAAATAAATCATGGGACGATTGACACCAATTGACCTAGTCCCAACCTAAGGCTTGATTTCCTCCTACGCTGACGTCGGTCGCTGACGTCGGTCGAGCGTACCGTCGGTCGCGTATGACAAATGCGCGGCCATCAGCGTCGCTGTACGGTGCCCCATAGAATATTGTGTTTATTCGTACGCGCGACCGACGTCAGCGGTCCGCTTCGCACTGAGCGTGCGATAGTGGTGTATAGCGCGTCAGCGCCGTCAGCGCACTGACGCGCGCGGGCGCCAACGAGCGAGACCGACGCGCGCCATCAGCGGCGCGTAGCAATAAATCTGCCGCGGACGTCAGCGTTGCTGTGCGGTGACCCATAGAGTATTGTGTATATTCGTACGCGCGACCGACGTCAGCGACCGACGTCAGCGTAGGAGGAAATCAAGCCTAAGCAAAACTTGTACTATCGGTAGATAAATACATACTTAAACACATTGTATAATAAACATCCAAGCTCAAGCACAAACATTACTATTTTTCACACAAATATCTGCTTCGACCGGGAATCAAACCCGGGACCTCAAGTTTCGTAGTCAGTTTCTCTAATGACTAGGCTATCCGGCCGAATGCTCAAATGACGCAAATGTCACGATGACAAGGTTCTGTGGTGGCATAAGAATCATATTTGTTGACTGCATGTGCGTCTAAAGCACTTTAGATAGCACAGATTCCGAGGTTCGACAGCAGAAGGCCAGCGATCATAACAATCGGCATTGGTTCGCGTGGAAAGCTGCGTGGGCGCATGCGGGTCAGAGCGGCACGTGGGCTTTCCGGTCTTGCCGATTCCGAACGATCAGGGGGGTTACTACGAAATTCGAAGTTCGAAATTCGGATCGTGCGGTCCCTCTCACTCTCGTAATAAATACCATTAGCGTGAGCGATACGCTTAGTATAAGTTTTCCTTCACTTCAATACTTCTCGATCGCGTTTACGTAAAAATTTCAATTCTATGGAAACATGGAAGCGCGCGCGCGTAGACGCTGTCCATGTTTCCCTAGTAATTGAATTTTTTACGTAAACGCGATCGAGAAGTATTTGGTGAACAAAAAACTTATACTAAGCATACGGAACGGCATGAAACGAAGTTCGAATTTCGCGCTTCGTAGTATAGGGCCTGGCGTGAGTGAGACTATCTCTACACCCTGTCCAAGTTAACGAGCTAGCACTAAGAGAGCACAGCCGCAAATGATTGGTTAAAAATACGTTGCTAAAACCAATCAGCGGCTTTAACGGTGTATCTCGAACCAATCACGTGCAGCTGTGTTCGCGCAGTACTAGCTCATTAATTTGGACAGGGTATAACTCGTTGACAGGTGGCACGGGATCTTGATGTAGCGATGTCTAGCGCCATCTAGTCGTCAATTAGAGAAACCGCTTCTACAGGGTTATTTGTAATTCACTAGCATCCTTTTAACCCTAAACTCCTACCACTTAAACAAATGTTTTTTGTTTTACGGCTTTTGTCATAACTTAATATTTTTGGTGTAATAACGTTTTGAAAATTTGAGACTACCTCTTATTTTTACGATACTCTGTGTATTTGTATGGGAGAAAAAGTGCATTTTAAAAAGTCGTAAAACAAAAAACATTTGTTTGAGTGATAGGAATTCAGGGTTAAGAGGATGTCAGTGAATTACAAATAACCCTGTATTCTACATCGCGCTATGGAAGTTTCTCAACTCGGCTGCAGGGCTGGTTTTAGAGATCTGGAGGCGCGGGGCATAAAAGGAGTGGAGGCCCTTTCTTGGCCACAAATTATTTTCTAAATAATATCCAAATAATTACTCGTCGGTAGGTATTCGAAAGTTTTTTATTTTTATTTTGAAGTCTGTTTGTGGCCCCGCATGCCCTCCCCTTAATCCGGCCCTGCTCATGCGCAAAAACGTCTCTGCTCTGCCTAGTTTCCTCATCACTTCCCACGCCACTCGTCGCGTGCCTCCCGGCAAACCGTTCTCGTAACCACCGAAATTCACAAGCAGCGTCCGAATAGGCCCGCGGTTTGTTGACACCGTTAACACTGCGTGAGTCACTGCGTCCTTGGCGGCCGCTGCAGTAAACACGCACCGGGTGAAGGCGACAATTGACAAATATATGCGGCAGCCAAACTAAACCATACTGCCCTCATAATGAAGAATGCAGTAATCGACAAAAAAATCGATTTTGACTTTTTACGCAAAATGGCACCGGTGCCGGTAACTAACAATAACGTAGTACCTACTGAACGAGAAGTCAAATTATAATGGTTCTGGAAAAAATCCGCTCCGCTGTCCGTCCGTCTGTCCGTCTGTCACCAGGATGTCTCGCATGAACCGTGATAGCTAGACAGTTGAAATTTTCATAGATTATGTATTTTGGTTGCCGCTATAACAAAAAATACTAAAAAACAGAATAAAATAAATATTTAAGGGGGCTCCCATACAACAAACGTGATTTTTTTGCTCGTTTTTGCTCGATATTGATAACGGCAACAGGTAGACGCTTGAAATAAGTATTAACAAAATATTTTCACTTTAAAAATAAATAATTAAATTAAAATAAAACAACTATTTAAGGGGGGCTCCCATACAACAAACACAATTTTTTTGCTGTTTTTATAGATAATGGTACGGAGACATTCGTGCGCGAGTCCAACTCACACTTGGCCGGTTTTTTGTGTGTACCTATGGGACTCTATTATCGCTTAACTAAGAGACATCTTTTTTTTCATCGTTGATTTTAGGCTTAGAGTATATAGGTACTGGGCGTTCCAAGACTATGCGACATGAAAGAAAAGTACAGTCGAATACAAACAGATCGATACCGCCAAAGTTACAAAGATATGTATACACACCTTTATTGACTTAACATTAAGGTTGTGTATACATATTTTTGTAACTTTGGCCGTATCGATTTTTTTGTAGTCGACTGTACCTACTTATCTTAAATATTGTAGATACCTACTTAGGATATTTTGCTGAAAGGAGACTATTTTTAAATTTACTTATCCAATGTGAAAAAAAAACAACCCGTATTTTTATGATGCCAAACGAAAGAATGGATAATCTGGATCTTTCCACATTTGAGTCGGTTCGATTCCCAGACGAAGCAAGTAATTTTTAGAAAATCTTTGAATGCAGTACCTATTACTATACTAAGTTTTAATAATAAAATAAGGTCTCCTTTCAGTAAAATATCCTATCTATATCTATAGGGTACATATACACCGTGAAATTTTAGTGGTTGTTTTCCCGAAACGAGGTGATTTAGTTTCGATTGTACAATCGATTTATAATTACTATTTTGACTAGAGTGAAAAATCCAATTGTGAAAAACGAAAGTTGAAAATGACCGCAATCCAATAGTAACGCTTCGTTGGTACAAGTAGCGTACGATCGTACGATAGGTTAGGTACCAACGAAGCGTTACTATTGGTTTGCGGTCATTTTCGACTTTCGTTTTTCACAATTGGATTTTTGACTCTAGTCAAAATAGTAATTATAAATCGATTGTACAATCGAAACTAAATCACCTCGTTTCGGGAAAACAAGCACTAAAATTTCACGGTGTATATCTGTAACAAGTCGGTGTCTGTACATTGAAGATATTATTTGAGAAAAACTGTCGTTAGGGCTATTTACCTATTAGCGTAATAGTTAGAACCCAAAACAACGATTTTTAGAATTATTGTCTGTCTGTCTGTTTGTCTGGTGCGTTTTTGCGCGCTAATCTCAGAAACAGCTCAACCTAGAACGATGCGGTGTTCACTGATGTGTTGTATTTTTTGGATTGCCGGATTTTTGTTTTATTCGATGAAAGAGATGAAGAAGCTTTGCCGCAATTGGAATTCTGCGCGGACGAAGTCGCGGGCAAAAGCTAGTTAACAATATTTAAAGTACTTTCCCTTCATGTCGCATAGTCTTGGGACGTCCTATAAGCAAGCTATGCTTATACATGCTCAACCACCAAGTACCTACTTTACAACTTTTATAAATAAACCCTGTCTTGAAAATTTCGAGCTGATTACCAAAAGTGGCAAAAACTTGGAAATTTTTTGGTCCACAAAACAACTTCAGGGTGGTAAAGCAATTACTTGGCCAACTGTACTAAATAAAAGATAACTTACCCATGATTGTTATTTTCCTGGCTTCAAGGACGAACACAAAATACAGTTTTTCAAGCACTTTGTTTTAACATTATATCACTGAATTATCACATTAGTTCTTTGGATTGTTTCACTTAATTTTGAAATAAAGTATTTGGTCCTTATGTGCACTCTAGAATAGTGTAAATTTTAATACAATACGCTTTTATAGCAGTGCAACAGTTTTTCGGTAACTCTCTATAGGTACAATAATTAACTTAAGTATTTAGCCACATAGATCGTCTAAGTTAAATTTAGATTAGTTAAATTAATCCGAAATTAATCAATCAAATATAAACTTTTATCGTAGCTTAACGTCTATTTATTTTATATGGTATATCAAAATAGTGGTTGGCTAAACACCCAAACGCAACAGCAAGCAAAAACCACTGAACAACCATTGGTTTCTACTGGCGGGTGACCACACTGAACCTGTTAAAGCGATAAATATTCATATTTCTAAAACTATCGCCGAAATGAATAGCGGTATACAATCATAATAAATTTGATACAGGATTAAGAAGATTAGCAATTCATCGGGACCTGTGGCATGCGAGATATATCCGTAATGATCACTAATTTGTTCTTTTAATTAATGTATTAATGTTACTAGCTAATGCCCACAGCTTCGCCCGCGCTGAAGTAGATTAAAACGTGTTTTCCCGCGGGAATGAGCTTTTTTCCCGTGATAAAAAATAGCCTATGTCACTCTTCAGCCCTTCAACTATGTCCATACAAAAAATCACGGAAATCCGTCGCTCAGTTTCGACGTGAAAGAAGGAAGAACAAACAAACACACTTTCACATTTATTTTATTAATGTGGATGTTATTATATTGCATCTATCGAGCAGCATCCGAAATTTGGTATCTAGATAGCTAATGAACTAAAACAATTACTTTGCTCACCCGCGACCTTACAATAGTTACGTTTATGCAAGAAATGTGCGAAGTTTTAATACTAGATTTAAAGAGCATGTTTCGGCATATAGGAATGAGCATCCAGATAGATCGAATTTTGCAAAACATTTGTTGGAATCAAATCATTCATTGTTAGATTCAGATTCTTATGAAGTGTTACATTATTGCGGCAAGGGGTTGCGTCTGGATGCTCTGGAATGCATGGAAATAATTAGGTACAACACTATGGGGTCTATTATTAATGAACAGGTAAATTTAGTATCTTCTCCTTTACTGCGGCTTGGGTCGAATTTGAACAGTTAGTATTAATTAAATATGCCTTATAAATAAATAAACAAAAAATTCAAGGTAGTTTTATAATATGTCAATAAAAGTTAATTTTTGTGGGGTAGTTTGAGAATAAGAAAAATAAAGTGGGTACTTGAGAAGTTACAGTGACAAGTTAAAACATTTGTTTTGGTTTGTTAGTTTAACATTTGGTAGCATAGCATACGGTTGTGGTAACTCTGAAGATGAGCTCTGGTTGAGTTCGAAACGCGTCAGTGTAGCTTGGTGGTGGTGATGGTTGGGTTTATGTGATTTGTGTGTGTTCGTACAGTGTGGAGGTGGAGGCACTGCATGAACGCACATTTCTTGCATAAACGTAACTATTGTAAGGTCGCGGGTGAGCAAAGTAATTGTTTTAGTTCATTAATATGGACCTCCGCAAAGTAACGCCTGATTCAATAAATTATCTAGATAGCTGGATCTTGGGAACGTTAACGTTAATTTTTATTCGGATATTGCCACAGGATCGGAATGGGATAAACGCGAGTAAAATCCCGAAATCTCAATCGCAGTCAGAGACATACAATTTGCACGAGTAAATATTATGGTCACCCTACGTATAATAAGCGTCAACAAAAGAAATCGCCCAGCTGAGGTAACGTCGGTAACAAAACAAAACGAGTGCCTACTTTCGCGATCTAACGACAGTCGAGAGTTGATACAGTCGGGTGCGGATAATTTATAGTAGATTGTTCACGGAATTGAGGGATGAAAATGCTTCAAAACTACACGAGGTGTTTTGGCTTATGGGCGAAGAGAGGGTGTCGATAGTTCGAGGGAGGGATCGACATTTCCATTTAATGTAAAAAAAAAATACTTATGTGAGTTGTGTGTCATTGATAAATAGTGACCAATAGTGATAAAACTGGATATCGACGATAAGATTCGTACAAACGATGCAACCACGAATTTTCGATCTAAATTAACGATTTCTTTCGAAATACCTACTTTAAGAAATGCGAGAGACTGAAATGAAATTAGTCCCAGTTAATGAAAAAAATTACGGAATTTAAGTTCGAAATTACATTTGTAATTTACCATGAGCTTTACGGTGAAGGAAAACATCGTGAGGTAACCTGCATACACCTGCGAAGAAATTCAATGGTGTGTATGAAGTTGCCAATCCGCACTGGGCCCGCGTGGGAACTACGGCCCAAGCCCTCTCATTCTGAGAGGAGACCTGTGCCCTGCAGTGGAACGTATATAGGCTAGAATGATAATGATGATGAATGAAATTTACTTTTTCCCAGTTAATGAAATTTATTCACATAAAAAGACTTTCTAGGAATGATTTTGCTGTTTAATCTTATCATTTGGCTTTGCTTTGGGCTTTTTCACATAATCACGACTTACTTAAATATTGCTAAAATACGTTCATCACGATCGTTCGCAAAATTTTGCCAATTTGGGTCGAAACGTTCCAAATCATCCCAACATTGTAATTTAATTAATTAAATGATTGCTAATTACGAAAGTTCAAAACATTAATACCTATTGAACATAATACTTATATATTACTTCATTCTAAAATCTTGCTTCCATTCCTGTGTTACGCATCATAAACCTCTTTCCTAACTCCTACATCTACGCTCTACCTCTATCTCCACCTCTTGCCTACCTTCTACCAACCTTTTACCTCTACCTCTCCTACCTACATCTTGGAACAATAATAAACGACTGGGGCATTACCGATTTTCGTGTGACCACACCAACGACGCATCCCATGTTGCAATCGCACTTCTATTTAGGCTCCAACAACAACTATTCCACGTAAGTATCTATTGCTCTTACACGATTTTTAAGGGTTTTTCAGAAAATAATACGTCTTCTCTACTTAGATTAAAAACTAACTGGATCAGTGTAGGTACAAACAAACGGTAAAGAGCCACTGGTTTTCCTCAACATGTGTTTATTTGTATCAACGAATAGACCCCGTGGAAAAGTAAAAGAGTTAATTTCGTTGATATTAAATACTTAGTCATATCTGGTTAATGGCCTAGAGCCATGGCCATACTTTTAACTTTTTAACACTTTTTCGTTTGGTCCGTAGTTACAAAGTTATATAATATTTAATCTAATTTTAGATAGACAAAACGAAAGAACAGTAATAAAAGTTAATAAAAAGTATGCCAATCCATTAGACTCCTCTTGGCGATCAACCAGGTATCCAGTTTTGTTCATCGTTTTTGGCCTTTCGAGGTCCCCATGAGGTCGGTGCCCCTATGGAAAAGGCACCAAGCTAATGTAGTAAGTATTTATAGAAAAACTAACAAAAAAAAACTAAAAAAAACTAAAAACTACCGGCTCTTGTCACTGCGAACGGAAATGCTAAATAATAATAGATACCTATCTACAACTTACAGTAATCTAGATTTTAAATGACATAACGGCTAGAGTAACTAGAACTCAAGTCAAAAATTTTATCATTCGTTATTTATTTTGTATCATCACAGTTTTGAAAGATTACGTATTTATTACTCTGAAAAACCCTTAACAGCACTGAAGTTAATTTAAACTAACAAAAGACAAACAGTCACGCACATTGTCGCTCCGGCTAACTAAAACAAAATGCGGAAACTTAATCTAACGCACCTTACTCTCGTAAGAATAATTTCTAAGACATTTGGTAAGTAGTTCTTTATAATTTTATTACGGATGCATAATGTTCCATGAATATGCAGGAGCCTTTCACTGGGGCTAGCTCTGTGACTGGTTTGATCTAAGACTTAGAATTTGTTTCTCTGCTGCGTAGCCTATCTGCAAAAACTACCCAAGTTGTAGATACCTAGTTGCAAGTCCAATATATTACCGGTATATCGCTTACACGAAAATTATGAGTTTTTTTAGTTTGACGGGACATACCTACGTCCCACTGTAGCACCAGCCTCTGAGAATAAGATGGCTGGGTCATAGATCCCATAGCGAGCCCAGTGCCGATTGGGAACTTCACACACATCATAGAATTTCTTCGCAAATATGTACGTACAGGTTCCTCACAATATTTTCCTTGACCATAAAGCTCATGGTAAATTTTAAATGCAAGCAAAAAGCAATGCAATGCAATCTGTGAGTCCGGGCTCGAACCTATACGCTGCTTTGCTAAAAAAACCGGCCTAATTCGAAATGATACGCTGTGTAACTGAATACTTTAATTATTGCAAATAAGGTGGATAGTTACACAGCGTATCATTTCGAATTAGGCCGGTTTTTTAGCAATTATGATCTTATGCTTAAGAGGCCGTAGATCCAACCAATACTATCACGACTTTAATTCAAATCGAAAGTCACATAGGCTATTTTATCCCAGATAATATAAATAAATAAATAAATAAATATCGCGGGACCATTCACACCAATTGACCTAGTACCAAAGTAAGCTAAGCATAGCTTATGTTATGGGTACAAGGCAATGGCTAAACAAACTTATATAGATAGATACATACATATTAAACACCCAAGACAAATATTCGTATTATTCATACAAATATCTGCCCCGACGCGGGAATCGAACCCGGGACCTCAAGCTTCGTAGTCAGGTTCTCTACCTACTAGGCCATCTGGTCGTCTAAAATATGTATATTTAAGTACGTGTTAAGGCCATTAACATAATAATGGTAACAGCGCCATCTATACCGTACGTAAAGTTCTATTTATTCTGTTCGATAGCTTCGATACAAGTGTTTCTTCCTTACTTAATTAGGTTATAAAAACGAAAGCACGTTAGTTTTAAGACCTCTTGGACCTCTCGCTGTACTCATAGCAACATTATAGCTATACAGTTATTTTATTCTTTTATTTGGCCGCCATTTTCACCCTCACTTCAACAGTACGTTTTCACTTCGGACCTAGGCATTACTCTCATGATTGTCTCGTTCGATAGGTACGTGTCGTCTCGCTCCAACTATACGCTGGGAAATCGACTCGAAACGTGTGCCTGCACTGTACCCCGACAAGTGTACGTGTGGCTTTGTGTACAATAATCAGTCCGCGTAAGGCTTCTTGCGTCAGCAGGAACTAGACCGTGACCCACGGACTCGGGAGCTGGAACATGTTGCCAAAGGGCAGGAGATATCAGGGCTATTTTTTGTTTTATTGTGAAAGGCTCCTGCATATGTTTTTGTTTTTTTTAATTCGGAAAGTTTTATGTGATTTCTGTTCAGAATCAGTACAGTACAGGAGCTCTTTCGATCCTACTAGGAGAAAGTGTCCCAACTTTTTTTTCCGTTCCGTTACCATTTTTCATAGAAAATTATATGAAAATTTTGGGACACCTTTTTAAAATAAATAACTATATTACTATCTAGTAGGTACTCAAAGTCAAAATCAAAGACAAAATATACACCGTGAAATTTTAGTGGTTGTTTTCCCGAAACGAGGTGATTTATAATATGATTTATTATAGTATCGATTGTACAATCGATTTATAATTACTATTTTGACTAGAGTGAATTGTGAAAAACGAAAATCGAAAATGACCGCAAACCAATAGTAACGCTTCGTTGGTACCTAACCTATCGTACGATCGTACGCTACTTGTACCAACGAAGCGTTACTATTGGTTTGCGGTCATTTTCGACTTTCGTTTTTCACAATTGGATTTTTGACTCTAGTCAAAATAGTAATTATAAATCGATTGTACAATCGAAACTAAATCACCTCGTTTCGGGAAAACAACCACTAAAATTTCACGGTGTATGTATTTATTTAATTTGGGCTATAAAAAGCACTTATGAAAGTCGGAAGAATCTACCACTGGTAAGAAGAATCTGGCAAAAAAACTCAACAAGGTAAGGTACAGTCAGCAACAAAAATATGAATACACTTAAAGTACCAAAAATATGTATACACGCCTTTATGCCCTGGTGATATAGAGTCGTGGATACATATTTTTGGTACTTTGGGTGTATTCATATTTTTGTTGCTGACTGTACCTAGGATTTTTTTTTCAAACAGATGTGGAATGTTATTAAATTACATGCGTTTAAATTAATGTTTGATTACGCACATATTTTGTATTGAGTTTAAATTTCGCCTTTTGTAGGTGGTGGTGTAGATGGTGTTGGGTATGGCTACAATTGCGCCTGATTTGGATCTTGTATTTGGTCAGTTTGTGGATTTTTATTATAAAAACTTACGCAATTTTTCCAGAAACGAATTTTGGATTTAGCCAGTCTGTAAGATGGGATTTTAAGCTTCCCTGTGTTTCTTTCTAGTAGCCTTAATACTCAGGGGCAGATCTAAATAAGGAGTTTTTGGGCTGCAAGCCAAGGCCCTGTGGATATAAGGACCCCATTGGAGACCTTGTATATCCTGCACCGTCTTTCCCATAAGGGCAAACCAAATTGAACTTTGAAGCTCACCAATAAAGTTCAATTAGTAAGATTATACATTTTGAGATAAGAGCTTTTTTCAATGTAGTGACGATATGCTTAAGTACCTAATTCGTTTACACTAAAATACTTAATTGGTTCTGTTGTTAATGACATTTAATTTAGTTTAACACTTTCCAACGGGACCCATATCTTTTACTGCCCAAGGGCTCTGAGTATTTATCATTATCGAAGAGAGTTTTTGGCAAAATCGCAGTTAATAGATTAATTAGGTAGGTAGAGCCTAAATAGTATTGGCATAGGGCCTCATAAACTCACGGTCCATCCTTTTACCTACTCATAATGAGTAAGGAGACGAGTATATGGACTTAAAAGGGACAAAAGAAGGTTGCAGTCAATATTCGTAAAATCATTTAGTTTCGATAGCTACTAATTTAACGGTCATCGAACCACAAAATTAATAAACTGGCGCCCGAATAGTTATTTTTATGAGCCAATAATGTAAGTTACAAGCGAAAACAAGCTCGAGAGCCGGCAAAAAATTTGCATTTTTAATGGGATAACACAGACCCCACCGGTTAATTGCCAAATTTACAACAATACACAAAAACTGGTGGAGCTAGTCGTTTGGAATGCGACGGCATTTAGTCGATAATAATATTATTGCCATGGAATTCGCATTGTAGGTCCACAAAATTGCAACCAAAATCTTTGCAAGTGCAATTTCGGACCGAAATTAAACTCGTCAAAATCGATTATGATTCAGCTCCTATTTATACCGCATCGACGCAAATAGAAGCAAACGGACAACTAGGAAGTACACGACGTAAACAACTGCAACTGCATTATCTGCAGTTTGCAGCGATCGATAACGCGTCTTCTCGTTCAAGCGTTAACTCCGGCGTTATTTTAACCATTTCACACACAACACTAGCTTATTTACCACTTAAATAGTCCGAGTTTGTGCGTAATAATAAAATTATGAGTGACGCGACGCGAGGCGGCTGGTTAGAGCGAGCGCTCCCCAAACTATAACCTAGCGAGTTGTAAAACGGGGTGTCAGGAGCGGGCCGAGTGGGGTTCGCGCCATTCATGCCTAGGGGAGGCCCGCGTTTCCGCGTTCGTCACTGGCCTTTAGTCCGAGAGCGGATGGATATTTTTGAGTAGGTATTTGACGCGCTGAAAACTTGTCTAATGCTTCCCCTATGATACCCAAGGGAACCACAGACCTGGCTGACGGGCAGCGAGGTGGGGGCTAAATCAAACCTCGTATTTTTTATAGATAATTCAAAATTATTATTCTTTAAAAATTTGTCATTTAAAGAGTGTGAAATAAATAAGCCAGATAATTTGTCGGGGCTTAACTTTTGCTAGATGATAGCAAAAAAATTTTGCAAAAAATAAAATACAATATTATATTACATTACAATATATATATTTCAAATAAAATACACATAATTTCGGATGGACAATCGATCTGCCAATTTAAAGAGAATGAGGGTTGATTTAGCCCCGCTTCCCGTTAGCCAGTAAGTACCTCTACCATAAGTTTACACTAGTTTACGTGACCGTACTCGCTAGCGACGGCGTAAATTATTTGTATGGAGATTTGTACAGCGCCTCTAGCGGTCACTTACGGAAGTACAATTCTCCATACAAATAATTTACGCCGTCGCTAGCGAGTACGGTCACGTAAAACTAGTGTAAACTCATGGTAGAGGTACAGATCTGTGGTTCTGTGCTTGGGTATTATAGGAGAAGTATTGGAGGGTGCTCCAAATACCTCCCCAAAAATGTCAATCAGCTCTCCTATTATATAACGAAATTCGATTTTCGAACTTCGTATCGTCCGCTCCGTTCACGCTAATACTCTTATACAAAAGAGCAAAAGGAAAAGCACGATACTTCCAATTTCGTATTCCCCCTGGCGGCTTACCTGCGGCACGCTGCGTACCGACCGACCACGTAACGGTAGGTAGGTACCTGTGGTAGGTACCCTCACGTTGTAATATTTGAAACTTGAGCCGTACAAAACAATGAGTTGTATTATATCAAATTACGCAAAATTTGAAAAGTAGGTATGTATAATGGAAATAATGCAAAATGGTCATTTGATATCCTGGTGCAATTTTAGTACCTTACCTAATTATATCAGATTATACGATCAGGGGCTAAATTCAGGAACGGCCCAGGGTCGATTTCAGAGCGTTTTGTCAGCGTTTTTTAAATTTCATTAGTGTCACTCGATTATTGCTGTAAAATAATGATAAACCGCGACAACTTTGGATAAAATCAGACTAAGCCTCGGTACCGCCACACATTTATATAAAAAGTTAACTCTGATCATCATCCCCCTCTGCAATATTTACGTCGACGGTAATGAAAAAAAACGCGGCGGTCAAAACGCTCTGAAATCGACCCCGCAACACGGTTTCCGAGCGGTAATTCAATCGTTTGCGAGAGGATAGGAATGGGTTGAGTTTGGGATGAGCCTTATATTCCTGTTAATTCGCTTTGTAAATACCTACATAAATAAATAAACAAATAAATCATCTCATCTCACTCAGCCCATCCCAAACCTCTCGCAAACCAGTGATTTTTGGCGTTTCTGAATATCAGTTCGTTCAAACCAAACCACAGAACATAAAAGTTTCTTCTGTTCCGTGAAACCAAACCCAACCCAAACGATTGAATTACTGCTACCAAACCCGTGAAGGCCCGTTCCTGAATTTAGCCCCAGTAAAATTTGTCTAAAATTTAAAAAATAGTTTCACTCAGACCTTAATCAGTGTGGCCAAAACTGAAGTTATGGCAATGGATTGGAATGGTGCTAATAACTCTGCTGAATCTTTCTCGGTGAGAAAAGGCTGAACCAGGTAGAGAAATTTAAGTACTTAGGCAGCAATACCACAGCAGCGTGTGACCTTGAGTCTGAAATAAACCACCGCACTGCGTTAGCAGCGGCTGCGTTCGGCAAACTGCAACTCGAGGTATTCCATTCACACGATCTCAGATTCACATTCACTTAGCGATTGTTTTCCTCAATCTCCTCTATTCCTCTGAGACCTGGGTGCTATACCACCATCAAATACGCGCGCTTGCCTCCTATCCTAAACAAAGCTCAGTTTCATTGGTCGACTTAGATAATTTAAGATTGGTCGTTAATTCGGTCGATATACGAGGGGCGTTCAATATAAAGTGAGAATGAGATGCAAACTCTTTTAATATTACGAAATTAAATACTGGCCGGTAAAGCTAATCTATCTAGCTGATTGCTATGAAAAAAAAAACTAACTGTCTTTTGTTTAAAAAAATATACGGTAATTTCTTTGCAATGCTATTGAGTACGTTAGCGAAAATGGAGAAAATTGAACTGCGCGCCGTTATCAAATACTTGTGTTTGAAAAATTTTTCTACGGACCAAGTTAATTTGGATTTGCGGGACACTTTAGGGTCTAATGCTCCTCCGTATTCGACAGTCGCACGTTGGTGCGCCGAATTTAGACGTGGAAGAACATCGACAATGGACGATCCCCGCTCCGGACGCCCTACTACAGCAGTAACTGAAGAAATTGTGAAAAAAGTCGAAAACTCAGTTTTGGCGGATCGTCGTGTCACGGTTCGTTTTATTGCTGAAAATATAAAGATTACAACGGGGAGCGTGCATAATATTTTACATGAACCCTTGGGTATGAAAAAGGTATCTGCGCGTTGGGTACCAAGAATGCTTACTGACACGCAAAAACAAACTAGACTAGAGATTTGTCAAGAAGCTTTGAACCTGATGCAGCAAGACCGGGAACTTTTTTTGGCGCGATTTATAACAATGGACGAAACATGGCTCCATCATTACGACCCAGAAACGAAACTGCAGTCTATGACATGGAAAAGGCCATCATCTCCAACTCCGAAGAAATTCAAGGTGAGCCCATCTACCGGTAAGGTCATGGGCTCTGTTTTTTGGGATGGTAAAGGGGTATTAATGATTGAGTATCTCGAGCATGGAGCCACTATTACGGGCACATTATACGCCAAACAAATAGCAACATTGCGCAATGAGATCCGCGAAAAACGGCGAGGTAAACTCTCGAAAGTTGTGCTGTTCCACCAGGACAATGCCCCGGCACACAAGTCCGCCGTTGCAATGGCTGCAATTCGTGATGCTGGGTTCGATATCCTTAAGCATCCTCCGTATTCACCAGATCTCGCTTCCAGTGATTTCTACCTATTTCCGAGATTCAAACAATACCTGAGAGGCCAGAAATTTGAAGACGACGACGCGGTAGTCGCTGCAGTACAAGATTTTTGAAGTACTCAAGATGAGACCTTTTTTAAAAATGGAATTATAAGTTTAGAAAAAAGATATACTAAGTGTATTATGCTAAAAGGTGGCTATGTCGAAAAATAAAATGACATTTAGTAAAAGTTGTTTATAACATACTCATTCTCACTTTTTATTGAACGCCCCTAGTACAGTGTGCGATGACTTCTCGCAGGCGGTATAACACCCCTCTTTTTGTGTCGGGGGTTAAAAAAAGGCGACTGAATACGAGATGCAAAGGCGGTCCACTCTGTACACGAATCGTGACGCCCGGAAGGCTTAACCACCCGCAGCCATTTTTTGTCATTACGTTGATGGTGTCGTTAGGCTGCGGCTCCACTGAGAGTTAAGTTAGTGGATTTTAGTTAACGTTTGAATTGTGGGTAAAATGGTTCCAACGGAAGACCAGCGTCAGCTACAAGGCCGACATCATGGTGAGTTGGGACCATTTCGTGACAGTACTTTGACAGTATAATGTTGTATCTGTTACCGTTTTTCTTTTTTTTTTATGTCAAGCAACTATACATTATTTGCATGTAAACTTTAATGTAACTTCCGTAGCGACAATATTTTATATTGTTTTTGTACTCCAGTTTAAATTCCCTACCGTATCATGCAAGTATTATTTACTTATCGATGTTTTCAAGTCCCTGTATGGTGACAGATAAGATGTTTAAGATGGTGCCTAACACCTACCGTTTCGATTTGTTAATTAATAAATAAATAAATAAATATTAGGGGACAATCTTACACAAATCGACCTAGTCCCAAACTAAGCAAAGCTTGTACTATGGGTACTAGACGACGATAAACATACTTATATAGATAAATAAATACTTCAATACATAGAAAACATCCATAACTCAGGAACAAATATTCGTGCTCATCACACAAATAAATGCCCTTACCGGGATTCGAACCCAGGACCTCTTGCTTCGTAGGCAGGGTCACTACCAACTAGGCTAAATAGCGGTCGTTGGTTGGTTGGACGTTGAATTAACTATGTATTTCGTTTTATTTTCTATGGAACTTAAGGTCTGTTTGTTGTTACTTAAGTTGATTAATGTTGAATTGTGACTGTTTGTTTCCTAAACAAATAAAAAAAAAAAAAAGAATAAATATTTTTTTCTTTATTTCAACCAATATGATTGGTCGATTCCTACGTCTCTCCGCTCATCTCCGCTCGACTGTTTCCATTGAAGCGGAGCGAAGCTTCGATTGCGAGGAAATTAAATAGCGTGCTCGAAGCGGCCCCACAGCCATGGCCACGCGGCCCGAGGGGCAGTATATTCTAAATTTAAGATTGATGCAAAAAATACCCAATAATCTATTTAATACAAACTTTATTCAAATCAAAAAATAAAATCTACAATAATCCTTTACCTTTAACTAATATGTATAGTTATAAAATTTGCTTTAGCTTCTCGTCATTCGGCGTCGTGCCAAATCACCTCAAACAGGTATCTCCAAGGCAATATTACCCTCCTTTGTTACTTACAAAATTGATATAGCACATTTTGTAAACTTAACACTCCGTTACTCGCACCCAACTAAAATGTTACAATGAAATTATATTCAGAGAACCGAGACATTTGAGACAGCGTAAAAACTTGTACCTATATGCTTTCGCTATATTTAAAACACAAAAACACAGATCTGGCTGAAATGTAGTGGAGCTTACTGTTCCTTTACATATATTATATTACTAGCTGACCCCGCAAACGTTGTTTTGCCATATCACCTAGGGGTATAAAAAATAGCCTACGACCTATTCTCAGACCTACCGAGTGTAGAGAAAAAAAGTTTCATAAAAATCGGCCAAGCCGTTTCGGAGGAGTTCGGTAACAAACACCGTGACACGAGATTTTTATATATTAGAAGATATGATGAATATGCATCATACCTACGTAGTTTTTTTCTGTTACCAAAAATATTCTGTTAAATTCTCAACGTGCCCTAACACGTTTAATTCATTTTTTTAAACATCTAGCTAAGTTGTAGACCTAACTAAATTATCTGGCTGTTTATTTTTCACACCTCAGACATTAAAAAGGTATTAAAAAGTCAACTTGCCTCAAGAACATTCCATTGAACAAAAAAAAGGCCAGTCATAGAAAACTTGAGGGTTGCGCACCCCAGTAACTTTTAAGTAGATCCGTTTTTTTAATGTCGTAAAAGGGTGTATTGTTTAAGTTTTACTCTGTCTCAAATACCTATTCTAATGTCTACCAGCTCTCAAACCATTAAGCACAACGGGCTGAAAACAAAACGGTGCGGTATGGAAACGAAACGATGCGAGAAACGAACATTACTTTTACTAAATCATTTTAGACATAAGCTTAACAAATTATATTAAATCCTCTTTTACAGCTAATTTACAATGCATAATTCTTTACTTTTAATAAAAATACATATCTGATTTATCAAAGAACACTAGTTTACCTATGTCTCTTGTGAAGTCGGTAACGAACGAGGCACATTTTCTTATTACATTTTAAATCCTTTGAGGTATCACCTGCAACAGCAACAAACTTGGACTTGCTCAGGACTCCCATTCGAAACGATTTAATTTAAAAAAAATTGCCACAATTTATTATTGCCTATTAATGTAATAAAAATAAACTACTTCATATAAGGGTAAAAGTTAGTCTGCTGAAGACGTGTAACAATATTTTATATTGGTCCAATAATGGTATTGTATTTGGCAAAAACTAAAGACAAAAATAACTTTTTTTAACACCACTCGCATGACAATTACATTTTCAGAAAGTGTTGATGCATGTGTAGATAGATACATCCCTTTATTGTTCAACACTCTTTTGTCTTTTATCTGTGACATTTGCCTACGCATTACACAGACAAAACATGATTTGTAAACAGACCAGAGATGAGATAACACAAGATATCAAAGATTAACACAAGGCGTTTATCAAGATGTTCACTGTAGGTGAAACTTGCAGAGCAGTGACAACTCTGCTGCAAAAAGAAAAAGAAAAAATAGAACTGTCAGTCCATTAGCAATAAAAAAAAAGAAATTTTAGAGAAAAAATGTACATTACAAATTTAATGTACTAGAGCGTCAACAAAGTTGCGGTCTCGCAGAAAAAACGTAACATAACTGGTTTGGTTTTGATAAACTTCAATGGTTTATTCATCACATAATATTATCAATACTTATAATATAACATCAGTGGAGATGAGTTGTAAGGGTATGTACAGGGCGCGGCGTCCGCCTTGGCAGCACGCGTTATCTAATTAACAATATGGAAGGACCTTTACCGATTCGGATATGTCTACACTAATATAAATTTCGTAACAAAATAAGATGTCAGTTTACATTGAACCAGCTAAATCTCAACTCTAACTATATAGCTAGTCTGGGAAGTACATAAAACAATTCTTTTCCTAAAAGAATAACATCCTCGATAATCAAGTTTATTCTGTACTAAACTAAACGTTGATTGGCAAAACGTAAATTTTGATGTGAACTGTACAAATATCTTTCTCTGTACACTTCGACACATAAATATTATACATATAGCACTTTATTAAATTTCTACATTACTTTGAGAAAAGCACTCTTGGTATAGTATGCATAATTTTACTATTAGATATAATTTACGGGTAAATATATATCGTAACTATAGCGTTCCAATGTTCGCATTACGACATCTTGAAAATAATCGGGTCACAATATACATATGTATCTGACTCTCGCGCATCATAAGAACTCTTAATTGAAGTTACTCCGCTGTAGCCTCATAACGTCGTATCTATGAAAATTTAATTTTCATTCTCTTAAGTTAAATGCAGTACGTCATCAGCTGTAAATACGCATAAAATAAATATCTATCGGGGCTAATTCATTCCGCCTGGTCCACGAGTTAAACTTACGTTTTACATATTCAATATATACTCTTTGTACTATCGTCCCGCGCGGCCGTCGCGGCGCTAAACTACGTCAAAAGTGGTTCCGTATTAAAATTAAAAATCAACAACAGAAGTTTAACCGTAAACGACGCGGTCATCTTTGGATCCCGCGCAGCTCCGGGGCGCGAGCCGCGGCCTAATAAAATATGAAAAGTCAAAGAGTACTTTGGCAGTACTAGAAGGCACCGTTATCCCCGCACTCACAGGTAACCATAACATCACACTAAGAACTATCGCGTTACTTGGCGAGTCTCTTGCGCAGGCGGTTCCGGAGCGCGAGCGCGGGCGCCCACGGGCCGGCGCCGCGCCGCGTGAGCCGCGCGCCGCCCGAGCCCGCGCCCAGTCGCGCCGCCTTGCCGCCCCCGCCGCCGCCCGGCTCGCACTCGCCGCGCCGCTTGAGCGGGAGCGGGAGCGGGCCGGCGGGCGGCGGCGGCGGCGCGGCGTCATTGCGCGAGCGCAGCGCGCGCGTGAGCGGCTGCGGCTGCGGCTCCTGCGTGGTGGAGTGCACCTCGGGGCTATCGGCGCGGCGCGGGCGGCGCGATGGCGGTGGCGGCGGCGGCGGCGGCGGCGGAGGCGCGGGCGCGGCGGCGCGGCCGGGGCGCGGGCGCGGCCGAGCGCCGCCGAGGTTCTCCTTCGAGCAGCCCTCCCGCCGCGCCGCCGGGGCCCGCCGCGCCGGCCCCGGGGCGCGCGCCGAGTTTCCCGCCCGCGCCGCCGCCGCCGCGCCGCGCAGCTCGCGCGCCACGCTGCTGATGCTTCTCGTGATCTTCTGCGCGAGCGGCGTGCCCGGCGCGGACGACCTGGTGGCCCGCGCGGCCGGCTCGGCCTCCACGGGGGGCTTCCGAGGCGGCTGCCGCGGTTCCGACGGACGCGCGGGCGCGGGCGCGGGCGGCGCGCGCCGACTGAGTATAACGACCCGATCGAGCGCAGGCGTCGAAGCGGCCGTTCCGACAACGGGCGCCGACGGCCGGGTCTTCGTGACGGTCTGTCGGGTGAGCGGGCGCTGCGGCGCGTCCGCGTCGTGCGAGCGCAGCACGCGGTCGTGCGGCGGGGGCGGCGCCTCGGACTTGGGCCGGCGGCCGCGCGGCCGCGGCGGCGCCTCGGTCGGGGAGCTGGACGACACCTCGTTGATCTGTATGCTGACGTCGTCTGGATCGGGGCGGGGCTCGTCCGGGGCGGGCGCGTCGTCGGCCGGCAACGTCTTGTCGGCGCCGTGTTCGGGCAGCGCGGTGGCGGGGGGCGGGGCGGGCGCGGCGGGCGCGGGGGGCGCGGGGGGCGCGGCCAGCTCGCGCGTGAGGGCCGCCAGCGTGTCCACGAGCCGCGAGCGCTGCAGGAGGCGCGCCATGAAGTAGGACTCCGCGGGGTTCCCGTAGTTGGTCAGAGAGTCAGAGTCGGGGTCCTTCCGCTCGGCGCGCTCGTCGCCGCCGCTCGAGAACCGACCGTCTAATGTCGCACACGGCGGCAGCGGGGTCCTGAATGACAAACAGAACATACAATCGATTACCACCGCTATCTTTCATCCACTCCTAGTCATTTGTTTAGAGCGATAGCCTTTTCAGCTGTTGTAGGAACTGTTTTGAATTGCTTGTAGTATCTAAATTAAGAAATTTACATTTTGTCGCAAAGATATTATTCAGATTGATATGACCCTAGTTATATTATCATGTCATTTTTTTTTCAACGCAGATCATTATCAGCATTAATATGTCCAACTGTAAGACATAGTTCTCAAAATGAGAAAACTTAGGCTGTAATTCCCACGCATGCCCAAAGTGAATTGGGAACTTCACATACACCATCTAATTTGTTCGTAATTGTGTGCAGGGTTCCTCACAACATTTTCCTTCACTTTAAACTTCAAGGTAAATTTCAAATGTAATTTTCAACACATAAATTCCGAAAGTCAGAAGTGCGAGCTCGTGCTTAAACCCACTACCTACCTACCCTCTGTTTGAGAGGCCATAGGTCTAAGGTACTAGGCTACCACAACTTTTATCTTTTAACTAAACCTAAACTAATCCCAACCAACCTTTCAGGAGTGTCCGGAGCGATCACGGGCTTATCAACATCCGAGTATCTGGTCATGATGGTGAGACCGTTCTGAGGCACCGTCCGGGACTCGGGCTCGGGCTCCTTGTCCTCTTTCGGTGGGTTCGGCGGAGGCACGGTGGACTGGGGCTTCTGGGACGTGCGCGAGCGCAGCACCGTGGCCCGGGGCGGGCCGGGCGGGTCCAGCATTAGGGTCACTACTGACGTGTTATCTGCCCGCATGCGAGTGTTTGACCATCTGGGAATAAGATATACAATTGGGAATGTCAAAAAAAAATTACCAGTGGTTTTCATTTTTTTTTTGTATAGAAAAGTCAATAATAAGAAACTAATTTCAATATTTTGTCATTTAGTTCTCTGCTTTTTTCAATATTAATTATTGAAACTATTTTAGTTGTTGACGTCAGATTATAATTGAGGACTCCCACAATGCCAAATTTCTAAATCTATCTAAATGCGTACGATAAGGCAACCCCTTTAATTATTTTTTGCGTAGTGGTACACTATACACTGTGTCACTTTACTAGCACTGACAAAGTGCTAGATGTCAGACAGCGGGTCCAAATCAAACTCCGTAGTATAATCCACGCGTAAATTGTGAGTAATTCTAACCACACATAATAAAGTACGACTTGGACCGGTCACGTTATTTACACCAATGTCAAATGAAGGTCATTGCTTATTTATTATGTAATAAATTCATTACATAATATTAAAATTAAATAACTACAGAAAACGAGTTTAAAAGCGTTTATCTCGAAATGGTTTTCGAATTACTATACATTGCAAAAAAATAGACATGCCCACAATGGTGACGACAATTGAAGAGATGTGTGACGGGGGCTTGAGTCAGTTTCCATCCTAAATGTATAGAAGCGTCGCGATCCAAAGCAGACAGAAGAGACGGGCCGGAGACGCGGCCTGCGAACAAACGACGCGGACTGCGTCGCGCCCCCGTCCCACGTCTGTTCTGTGTGGCTTGCGCCTTAATTATCTAGCTGTAAGTAAAGTATCCAACTTCCTTAAACCCAAGATCTACAAATTTGGATCTCTTTGTTTCCCATAATTTCAACTGTTACACCAATGTTTGCTATAAAATATACGTTTTCAGCATTTTTTTAAACATCATCTTATAGAATACAGTAGGTTAGGTTAGGAGAGTTTAATACAAATTCTGAAGCAAATACTGTTTCAGAACTACTTATTTTTTTATCTTAGTTAAGTAGGTAATTATAACATTAAAAAAACTTATTTGTTGAGTGATTTATGGAAATTCCCACTGGATAAGGAATAACAAGGAATATTAATTAACTAACTAACTGTTGCTGTTAAAAAATCTATATTTGGCAGATATCATCCTGTGGTTAAGTGGATTTTTTGCAATTTCCAGCGGGATGGAAAACTGGAGTTGCCCATAATTAAAACTGCGCGCGGACGAAGTCGCGAGCACAAGCTAGTCTTACTAATATTAAATGTTATAATCGCGAAAGTTTGTTTGTATGGACGGATATGTGGATGTTTGTTACTCTGTAACTCGAAAACGGTTTGATGGATTCTGACGAAATTTGGTACACAGATAGTTTTTAACCTGGATTAACAGATATGTTATAGGTATTCCGTAAAATTAGTTTCCGCAGGACAGCGATAAACGAATTGTTCGCAGACAGTTACACAACAGCTAGTTATCTATAATTATATTATAAAAAAGGAAAGATTTGATTGTTTGTTTGTTTGCATTGAATAGGCTCCGAAACTACTGGACCGATTTTTATTCTTTCACAGTTGGGAAGCTACATTATTCCCGGGTGACATAGGCTGTATTATATTTTTTAAAAATTAGAGATCCTTACTAAAACGCCACTAATGTAACACAAGATGTAAAAAAATGACCTAAAAAAATCCTTACATCGCGTGCGCTGCGAAAACTATTCGTGATAGAACAAAATAATGTACTATGACTGCTAATAAATAAGCAGGAAGTATTCTCGTTAACTATTACAATATTTCTTGGTACGATATGGCACTAGGAAGTGTAATTCAGACGCGGCGCACCTGTGCTATCTCTAAACAACATTGAACTGATAACAACTTTTAAGAATCCAATGGAAAAATAACTCATCAATAGCATTGAAACTTAGTATTGACTTAATCCGAAACAGTAGACTTTACATTATTTGCACCCTTCCTCGCCCCTATATTGACATAATTGGGAATGTCTAAAAAAAATTACCAGTGGTTTTTATATTTTTTATGTATAGAAAAGTCAATTATAAGAAACTAATTTCAATATTTTGTCACTTAATTCACTACTTTTTTCAAAATTAATTATTGAGACTATTTTGGTTGATGACGTCAGATTGTAATTGAGGGCTCCCACACTGCCAAATTTCTAAATCTATCTAAATGCGTACGATAAGGCAACCCCTTTAATTATTTTTTGCGTGGTGGTACACTGTAACTAGTGTCACTTTACTGGCGCTGTCAAAGTGCTAGATGTCAGGCAGTGGGTCCAAATCAAACTCCGTAGTTATAATCCACGCGTAAATTTGTGAAGAATTCTAACCACACAGAATAAAGTACGACTTGGACCGGTCACGCAATTTACACCAAAGTCAAATGAAGGTCATTGCTTATTTGTTATGTAATAAATTCATTATATAATATTAAAATTAAATAACTACAGAAAACGAGTTAAAAACCATTTATCTCGAAATGGTTTTCGATTTACTATACATTGCAAAAAAATAGACATCCCCAATTGCTGTGACGTACTCATATTTAGCTCAAATTCTGAGTAGCAAACTTTAGTTACAAAATTTAGACAAAGCATGAGAAAGTATCTTCATCTCTGTAGTAGAATTCTATCTCATGGGAATTACTTGGAACCCTTCTTTGATGCTTGTTTACGAAAGGGAACTTCTATGCAGGATTTAATTAAAAATATCTGTCTACAAGCAACCAAAATAACTGAGACCTCTAGCTTTATATCCAGGGTCAATAGCTAGGCTATCCATTTGTTAAGTATGTAGGCAGAATTACTGCTGAAAACTCTAAACAGAAAGTTTATGATGTGAAAGTACAAGAAAAGGCTACAAAACACTAATGAACAAGAAGTCAACATATCTTTATTCAATTTAGGCTATAACAAGCATGTAACAGTATGAAGCCGGTTCGGAAAAACCCTGTTGAGAAGAATCTGCCAAGAAACTCAACAAGGCATTTTTTTCAAACAGATTAGAATTACACCAAAGTTCAAATGACCACACTCTAAGGGGCTGTTACACCACTTTTTTTAAAGTTCGGATTAGCTTAATCATAACCTTATTTGACAGATGGAATTAAAATTTCTGTTTCACCAGTCTTGATTAGCGCTAAGTGACGGACAAACTGTTTTTTAATTTGACCATCAGATCAGGTGGCATTTAGCATTTTTATCTGTCACATAACTTTATAATTAGTCAGGTAATTTTTTTGTGGTCATGGTTGGAGAGCCCTTCAGCCGGTTTCAGAAAAATAAATCAAAGTATTTTTTATTTTTTAAAGAAAGAAGTCATGCTAAATTGCAAACGAGGATTCAAATATTAAGATTTGAATAAAAAAATATAGGTACGCTTTTAGTATGTAAAAATAAATCCAAAATTTTGTAATATTTTTTAATTACAGACTTTTTTTCAGTGGCACAATTGTTTGTTCTACGTGAACTTGTACATCGCCATTACAAAAAAAAGTTAATCTGTCAAATGGTTTGGCGCCACTTTTCGATTCGTTTTACGTGATTTTATTTTTGTTTGTTATTGGGGTCAATCAACTTTTTTTTGTCAACGATTTTCTGCTACTTTCTATGAAAACCGAAATAATTAAAAAACTGATTATTTTTCCTTATTTAAAGTATACTTTTCAAAACCCTAGATTTTTGTAGTCAATAGTGGTATAATTGCCATATTTATTTTATTTTGTTTAGCTTTTATTTCGTGGGTGACCCAGGGGACAATGATGTCCCCGAAATTTGTATGAAAATAGTGGTATGTCCCCTGGGTGACCGGATTTTTTCATAGAAATACTTATTTTTTTTGGTTTTCACATACGCAGTATGATAAACAGTTTATCTAATTACTACAAAATCATGGTTTCACTAACCAGAGATTACACAGTTACTTGTAAAGGAGTAAATAGAAATTTACAAAAAAAAGTTGATTGACCCATTGTTAACAAAGTATCGTAAATAAATACCGTTTTTGGATTAATTATAATGTTACACATTTGTTTATGCAAAAAAATAGATGTATTTAAAAATTACATAGTTTACGATTTCTTTTGCTTTAACAATGAGCGACTCTTTGAACGAAAGTGTGCGAACAGGAACGCGTGATCGTGAAATGTGACGTTGCCATTCCCCCTCTATGTTAAGCCCACAATTAGTTAAGTGGTACTTAGTTTGCATAGGACCGGAGTGGTGAAACTGAAAAAAAACTAGCCGACAGATTTGTCCAGTACTTAGTTTATTCATTGGTTACGTGACCAGTAGTTTGACAGTAAGGTGGTGAAACACCCCCTAAGGCTAAAATAAAAAGATGGTAAATACTAGAGCTGGGCCAACCCTACATAAATGGTGATGGTGATTAGTGGAACATAACCCTAGAGAAAAAAAATATGAAATACTCCAACCTATGTGATTATGGCTAGAATAACCAATCGCAGATTTAGGGAGAAACTAGATTCCCATCAGGTTGCCTACATTTTTTTATGATACTGACACAAAAGGCTGACTGGCAGAGATCCCTTCAGGGATAAGTTCGCCTTTGTACTTATCATTTTTTTTTTCTGTAACTTTTTTGTTTTCCTTTTGTACAATAAACAGTATAAACAAACAAACAAACAAATGTGTGGAATTATTGTAATTTTAAAAATAAACTTTATGTAAAAAGAAAAACAGGTTTAGTTTTGAATGCCAATACTTGTAATTGGCGATTTTAAGAAGATATATAAATAAATACCTCTCCAACGCATGATCCACTAAGCTTTTGGATGGGTTCAGCCAGTCCCTCGGCTGGCTGGGTGAGCCGCCGACTAACGCAGCCTCATTGTGTTTCTCCGTCGCCTGGACCAAACTCACAGCACCCTCGGGTGATATCATGTTCCATAGGCCATCAGTTCCAAATATTAAGCACCTGGAAAAGTTAAAAGTGTTCTGTTAGATAAAGGTTTTATTTACAGTCGAGTTCTCCAATGTCAGTACAGCCAACCGTTCATAAATATCTAAACATGAACCTTATGTTACGGTAATAAGGTCTATGTATAGATATTTATGAATATGAATTTCCGTCAGATGCCGCTTGCTCGTTTTCCTCCCTCTCACAATAAAAAAATAGGCTGCCTAATACACATGGTATGCCTTTAAGCACCTTGTCTAGTTGTCTAGAACAAAGTAAAATCAACCTGCAGAATGCGATTATATGTTAGTGAGCAGCATATATTTCTATATCTTTATAACTGTGTCCCTTAAATCGGTAAACATAGGAGCGGGCTTTAAACTTAACATATAAAACTGGTATGGTCAAGTTACAGGAAAAATTAAGTATCTTAATAATTGTTGTGTGTATGTTACTAATATAATATCAAACACTGTTTACAGAGGTTTTTTCACAGGATAAACATAAATTTAATTATATTGAACAAAATATATTACTGCATTTGCAATTTTAATATTTTCGTCCATACAATAAACCAAGGGTGAAAGACAAGAAAAAAAAATCCAGTATTCAGCCAGATATTGTGTTACTATCTGATATCCGGCCAGTTAGCAAAATAGGCAGGAGAGGCCAAATACCAGATGGTTACCAGATATCCGTGACATCACTACAATACAAACTACTTATTCAAATTAAAAGATTCTCACCTAAATTTTGTGGGATCTATAGTGAGCACACCAACGTCAGGGTCCGGGCTAACGATAAACTCGTCATTCTGTGTGTTGTAACTCCACAAGTCTCCCAATGATCTGGCCACAGCCAGGAACGGGATCTCGTCCATGGGCGTGTTCTTCTTTATCGGCCCCTTGTGCCCCTGTCGGGGTCTGTTCCACACCACACGGGGCACTCCAGCCTTCGAGATCACCTTGCCTCCGCATCGCTGTATGCGTTCCATTTCAGCTGTGGACTCTGGCTTGTGATCTGATGTTAAGGGTTTTGCTGCCCATTCTTCACACCCTGGAAGAATAATTTTGTCTTAATCCAAATGACTATATAGCAGTGGTGGGGCGTGAAAATTTTTGCAAGTAAAGCTGGAGACAAAAAAAAACTAAAAACCCAATTTATCCTCTTCTTGAAAGTGCAGCAATGGAAGAGGCTTTTTTTTTGTTATTTTTGTCGAGGCTTTGAACACTCCAGGTGTTCATGTCAGCCTCATGGGTGCTTATACAATTCCCTATTCAAGGGTCATATCAATAAAATGCATGGAACCCAAATCCCCAAGAACTCTTCTCCTCAAGTCTGAATTCCGGACGCACTCTAACAACACATGGGTTGAGTCATCACACTTCTGACCATCATCACATAGTGTGATGATTTAATTTTCATCATATACACCGTGAAATTTTATTGGTTGTTTTCCCGAAACGAGGTGATTTAGTATTGATTGTACAATCGATTTATAATTACTATTTTGACTAGAGTCAAGAATCCAATTGTGAAAAACGAAAGTCGAAAATGACTGCAAACCAATAGTAACGCTTCGTTGGTACCTAACCTATCGTACGATCGTACGCTACTTGTACCAACGAAGCGTTACTATTGGTTTGCGGTCATTTACGACTTTCGTTTTTCACAATTGGATTTTTGACTCTAGTCAAAATAGTAACTATAAATCGATTGTACCATCGAAACTAAATCACCTCGTTTCGGGAAAACAACCACTAAAATTTCACGGTGAATAGAAACTTATTTGTAGGGATGTGTCCGGAACAAACTACACACAGCAGACACCAATACTCTTCTAGCAAGGCCGGCTGAGTCAAACCAAGGCGTCCACCGGGGGCTATCATGGATAGTTCTGTACCAGATTCCTACACCCCTAGAAGAACCGTTTGGTAACTTCGAAAGTTTAGTCAATCTAATTGTGTTGTTAGTACAACACACAATTAGAGTCGCCACTGATAGCTAGACCGTTTAAATGAGATCTCGCCCGCGCGGTACAGGGGCTGGGGGTATGACGACAAAGGGGGTCGGCAAAGGTACGGGCGGCAGGCACATTCATTTAAACGATTTAGCTATAGTCAATACTCGCTCCATGCCCTTCTTGAATCTAGATAATTGATACTTTGCATAACTGAGTCTGAAAGACGTATTTGGCTATTTTCAGTTTAATTGGTGCAGAAACTTTTTTTTAAATGAGGAAATTTTGGTGTTTTCTTACTCATTAACGAGCTCTATTCATTTTTATAAATAAAAAAGTGTGCTAATTTTTGACTTACATTTGTGACTTTTTTTTTATTTTCATATAGTTTGTATGGCTTGTTACGAAACGGACACAAAAAAATTGTATTGTATGGAATTAGGGTATTTTTTTTTATCATAAAAACCAATAGCGCTCTTGATTCAAGATAAAAAATTTTTTTGCTTCAAATATAAAGTGACAATGCTCATTTTGCGAAATTTCCATGGAATACACATGGTGGCTAAAAATAATCTAATATATAAAAATCTCGTGTCACGGTGTTTGTTACCGAACTCCTCTGAAACAGCTTGGCCGATTTTTATTAAACTTTTTTCTCTACATTCGGTAGGCCTGAGAATAGGTTGTAGGCTATTTTTTATACCCCTATTCTTCGCAGACGGAGTCGCGGGCAATAGCTAGTGTCTGTATATTTTAATACATTAGGGTTAGTTTGACTGCAGACCTATGTATAGGTTTTTCATCAAGTTCAAATTTTGAATCAATCAAAATGAAGTCACCCCTTGAAATTAAACTATCATCATCCCAGCCTATATACATCCCACTGCACGGCACAGGCCTCCTCTCAGAAAGGGAGGGCTAAGGCCATAGTTCACACACAGGCCCAGTGCAGATTAGGAACATCACACACAGCATTGAATCTACTCTCAGGTGTGTGAAATTAAATATTCCAGATTAATTTAATGAAACCTTGTATCACTACAATGTGGATGAAGCTGTGTGCATAAGCCAGTCTTAACGGAAATAATTATGGTAATTATTTTATTCCAATTTATTATCCTGACAAATAGGCACAATCATGTATAAGCACAGCTGGCATATTAGCATATAACATTTAAAACCAAGGTCCTGATTTAATGTGGCCTTACTTCTTGGATTTAAGTAAGAAGTATCATTTAGTTACTTATTATCAAACTCCTCCGAAACGGCTTGACTGATTTTTTTTTGTCTATATTTGGTAGTGAACTAAAACAATTACTTTGCTCACCCGCGACCTTACAATAGTTACGTTTATGCAAGAAATGTGCGTTCATGCAGTTCCTCCACCTCCACACTGTGCGAACACACACAAATCACATAAACCCAACCATCACCACCACCAAGCTACACTGACGCGTTTCGAACTCAACCAGAGCTCATCTTCAGAGTTACCACAACCGTATGCTATGCTACCAAATGTTAAACCCAAACATTTGGTAGCATAGCATACGGTTGTGGTAACTCTGAAGATGAGCTCTGGTTGAGTTCGAAACGCGTCAGTGTAGCTTGGTGGTGGTGATGGTTGGGTTTATGTGATTTGTGTGTGTTCGCACAGTGTGGAGGTGGAGGAACTGCATGAACGCACATTTCTTGCATAAACGTAACTATTGTAAGGTCGCGGGTGAGCAAAGTAATTGTTTTAGTTCATTAATATGGACCTCCGCAAAGTAACGCCTGATTCAATAAAATATATTTGGTAGGTCTGAGAATAGGTTGTAGGCTATTTTTAATACCCCTATTCTTCAGAGACGGAGTTGCAGGGAGCTAGTTTATGTATAAATAAAGGCTGAGAAATCAGCATATTCTGTATGAAACAATTGCATGGACAATTAGATATTAATTGATTTCTATGAATGTGGCACAGAGGGACAGTATGGAACTAGTCAAAACCATTTATAACAACATTCAAGGGACAGCAATATTTGGTTGTTAAACACGGTTGGTCATTGTAACCAGTGTTACTTTGGTATATAAGATTGTGTTGGGTTTTTTTCTTGGTTGTTACATCCAATATGTTGTTGTAATCGGTGTTGCTATAAACGGTTTTGGCTGTATTAATTTTAAACTTAAGGAATGTAGTATGTTTTACAATCTATAGCCCACAATACAATTTATAGACCTCATAGTTTTCCCATACTTGTCATCACTGACATCATACAAAAAAGTTAAGTTAAGTATCAGTGTAAGTTTTGTATCAGTGGGAATCAAGTTGTTAAGATGATACTTTTGGGACTAAAGACTATTTTTTTAATGTTTTCATTAATTCCAGCAAGTTTTTTATCAGTTTTACATACATTAAATCTTTTAACATTTCTACAGCATTAAAAAAAATGAGGTGGCAAAACTGTTTAATTTACCTTCTTTTTGGTAACCAAGGACAATTGCGGAATCCCCAACATGTCCAATATATATTTTCCCTCGTCTTATGAAGGCCACACTTGCTGTGGTACCCGCCGTACTGGGTAACCCAGTAACTGTTTTTGGCCATTTTTCTGCAATAATAAAATAAAATGGTTAAAGCAATTTATGGCAAGTTTTCATCAATGAGATGTATGAGTAATGAAATCTCTACTGCTCTTGAGCACTAAAGTTTATGGCTCTTGCAACTTTCACAAAAGTGGGCTATCAATTTTTGGTAATGGGAGCCTGAACCAATATAAAAACAAACTTGCATGACGGCTTTCACTTCGGCAATCCCACTTACATAAGCAGGAAACAACTTCCCAAAATCTGTGAATTCTTGTTTGCCAAGCAAATGTTATCTAACAGACTTGCACAAACAAAAACATAGCTTAACAACCATTTTAATATCTTTTGTCGACCCAATGTCAAACCACTCGAGACAAAAACCGCCGCCTTCACAAGGTCACGCCAATTTTTTAACAATCACTTAGGATTCTCGTGGGAACCACTGCTTGCGCAACCATGGGAAAATATAAGGACACTAAAATATCAAAAATATAACCTCACGCTTGAAAGTTTACCTAGCTCTTTCCACATGTTCAAATGGGTCAACATGTAACCATTCCTGATTGCTTTCAGCACATCCTCATCGTTGTCCGACCAGAACTGGCGTTGCTTCACAATTGAATCCATCAAATGCTCCTTTGCGAACGCTGCAGCCTCGCTCCCGCCGTGTCCATCATAAATACCAAAGAAAGCATACTCCAAATCTCTCTCGTCCTCCGTTTGTTGATACGCAACGGAAAACAAATCTTCCATGTACTTTCTCCCGCCTTGGCTACAATGGCCAGTCACGCGTAAGTTAACACCAATTGACGCAGGCATTTTACACTACAACACTACAAACTGATAACAAAATATTATGATTTCATTTTAACACAAGCGTTCCTTCAGACATTTTGCATTTGCAATTACGCGAGTCTCGACTGACTAACGAGAGGTCACGTGGACATATTGATCACAAGCGTACCTACTGGCAATGGAGATTTTGGTGAGTTAGAAAGAGACAAATATAAGTTGTCATTTTAGCTCTAAACGAAACGGCGCCATGATTGTTTCCGCCATTTTTCATAGCAGACCAAATGAATAACTAGATCACATAAAATATCTTGAATTAATAACTTAAGCATAAAGATTTGAACATTCGTAATAATAAAAAAAAAAGATTTTTTTTGACGCAATGTTTTGTTTAATATTAACATTGATGCAAGATAAAGTTATAATAGTTGGTCAACAACTAAATGCGTTTGGTTTTTGCATTGAAACAAAGGTAAAAATTCAGGTAAGTACAAAATAAAGTTAGAATGTTATTGAACCTATGAAAATGTTCTCTGTTGTACAGTCAAGTGTAAAAAAATATGAACTTATTCAAAGATTCAAAAATAAGTACCACAGACTCTTATTCCGACGCAATAAGGCCGTAGTAACATATTTTTGAGCGGTTCAAATAGATACTTATTTTTGCACTTGACTGTACCATACTATACATTATAGTTGATAACCTAGAAAACTGTTTATTTAGGTACAAGTTTCCAATCTTATCACAGTCACAGCTATTACAAGCATCTTAGTTAGTTTCTGGAGCCTACTCAACTGAAGTAATGCTGCACTGCTGTTAAAATAACTCAAAAATAGTAACACTAAATGAAACCATTCAGTGTATGTCTTAGTATTTTTTCTTAGATTGTTAGTTTATGTATTTTAGATTTTCAGAATACAGACTGTACTAAGTGTTACTTTAAATATAATTCTTTGGATACTATAAGAAAATCCTGACATACTGAAAGATATTTAAGGATACTTAAAGATTTAAAAAGAAAACTGAATGCTTAAAGCTATCATTTTATTTCTAGACTAAATGACACTATCATAATAAAACTACTCTTCAGTAACATTCCATGGTTTTTCTGGTCTATGTCTATCCCAAGGATGTGGGTTTTTATATACTTCTGGTTCTTTCAATTTGATTCCACCATTGGTAACTTCTCTTATGAGCTTTTGAATCTTTCCTCCTTCAGTAGGTTTGATGTCACAATACATTTCTGAAATGCCAGCTTCTAAGCACCTTTGAGCGAAGACCTGCCCAACACTGATATAGGCACAGGTATCTTTGGTACTGTAAAGCTGTTTTTGAAGTGCCCATTCTGATGATTTGACCTCCACAATTGGACCATTAAGATAGTGGACTAACTGAGCAGTCACTGCGCGGTTGCTTGAAGTTAAAACTAATCTGAAAATAAAAATAATTAATATTGACGGTGACTAAAAAAAATCACTATGAACATAGACATTTTCACTGCCTTCAGCAATAGGTATTTACTTGTGCCAATATTTTCTGCCCGGATCGTCCAAATGATACCCATCAGGTTTGCGGGCAATACGCATTCTTTCTAGATTTCTCGGGTTTCTGTTGACAAACTCTGCTGGAGAGGACGAGGCACTTCTCGCAAGAGGTGGAAGCAGCCAAATCTTTCTTAGTGAATTCATTATAGATACTTATAATTTTCTTTCTAGGAGTTTTATTTATTAAATGTACAGTTTACGATTATAACCTCCAGAGGCTTTAGTCTTTCGATTTTGACATAATTAAACTTCACAGTGTTTCGATCGAATTACGTTAAAAACACGTATAATGATATTTATATTTCAAAGTAAAATATGCTCTATTTCTGAAGATACAGAGCTTAATTTGGAAACACTAATAAATACTTGAATGTTTCATAAACAATCAAACGGATATTTTTTTTTCATTCATATAGCAACATAAAATACATCGCAGTTTTGTAACCACTAATGCCACTATAATAACAAAAAAATGTTAAAATAACCACGATAAAAACGTTTAACATAGTTATTTTAATATAGTACAACACTATCAAACGCAAACGTGACGTATTCTACAGTATAGACATTAGACATGGTATAGACTATGTTTTATCTGTATTCCCACATATTTCTGGCCCACCCACACTTTGTTGAATTTTGATAAGAAAAATATTGGCTTGTATTCATTTGTAAGCACGCATATCGTAGCCACACAAACTGCGGTTAGTTAAAGTTATGTGTCGTAATAATTCGCATAATGAATGTGATTCTACTTTTATCCCCTTCGTATTGTCAACGTGAAACGAGTGCTTAGTGAGGTTTCGTCAGCGGGTGTTAACACCAAAAACAGTTACGTGTTTTGCAATTAATCTGTCCGCCCACTCGACTGTCGGTGCAATCGGGTGTATGCGGCGTGCGTGATGATACTGGGTGCTAGATAGTGCAATTTTTTTCGGATTGTTTCCGCGATGTCGCTGCAAAAAAGTGTGAAAAGTGCTGGTGGTGACCGGAGCGAGCAGGCGGATACCACATCGATATGTTCCTCAGTGACCACTCAGCCGGATAGGCATGGATTTTTCGGAGGCGCCCAATACAGTCCAGAACCGTAAGTAATGTTTACATTCATAAAGCAATTATTAATGAGTCATAACACTCAATTGCAACCATCTGGATGAAAAAGTTTCATGGTGTTGGCTTATTAAAAAAAAAATCAATCTGTTTTTTTTGTTTTATTTGAATAACAATACATGCCGACTCTCACTCTAATTACAATAAATGTGAAAGTGTAACAGCGGTCAGCAGTGAAACTAAGTGCATTCCACATCCTTGTTTCTCAACTACAGTTAGTTTTAAATAAAATAAACTCAACATTTTATGGATTTACATTACGTTTTTGTGCTGTATGTTGTTAAACTAATCTAATTCCAAATTAGAACTGCAAACAACCCAGTATGATTTGTTCATTTTTTTATCTAGTTGCTTCTTTAATGTTGTAAAAGATATAATGCAGCATAATCTCTGCCCTACTTGATATATGTTATATTTATCTTGATAAATTACTTGCAATTTATGTAGCTTCACTGCTTTGATACTAGAAGATCAGTGACATAAAGCAAATTTAAAAAAAAAGTTTGATAAAGGTTGATGAATATACAAGAACATACAGCCAAAATCCCAATACTATTTCATTGGTTACTCCCCTTTTCCACTATGACTAAACAAGGTATTGAATTTCCAATAATTGAACAACGTAGATAATCAGGCCATCTGTGCTATCTCCAACTGTCAAAACAAATGAGTCATCACCCATTTCAGATAAATATTTTAGAAAATCAATATTTGATTTCCAACTGGCTAAAAAATTAAAATATGAGAATGAAATGAGCGGAAAAACACTTTTTTCCTGTTTCTTTCTTGAATGGCATACTAGTGATGAGTCCCTCACTCGTGAGGTACCTTGTTTGAGTTCCTCATCGCGACAAAATGAGGGAGTACTCGAATTGCAACTTTGATCCACCTCATTTAGCTCCTCATTTTCTATCACGAGGCGCGAGCACAGAGTACGAGGCGCGAGGTGCGAGCGCAGATAACAAGGCGCGAGGCGCGAGCACAGATAAGTCACTACACAAAGCGGCAACGATGCGCGCGCCACGCTACTCACTTACTCATTCAACTCATTGCGAATTGCAATCGTTTTAATTCCTCACACCTCACCTCACCTCAAATGAGGGGTACCTCGCGAGTACCTCGCGAGGCAAAACGAGTTACTCCCTCATCCTCATTTAAAAAGCAAGAGTTACACAACGCTATGGCATACCTACTTGATGCCTGCTACTTGTTAAAACCTTGCCTTACCTGACAAAATACTAGTTTTTTCCTGTCATTGTTAACCCACCATTACATGTTATATTTTTAGTTTTATTTAGCTGTATTTTTTACCAAACAGTGGCAAAATATAACTTTTTTTTTTTTATTTATTTCTCTAATAAACAGAATACATTTTTAAATTAATTATCTGCCAAACTGCATGACAGTTTGTTGGCAGAAAAATTTCACTCTCTGAAACTCTGATCTTAATCTAAATCCTTTACAAAAAAGAAAGAAAGAAAAAAAATAAAACTACATACTAAGCTATTAACCTACATTTGCATACAAGAAGGCATTCAAATTTGCCTGACTTTGACTTTTGGCCCAAGTCTTGAGGCCGCCATTAAGGGGAATAATCAAGGAATAATTATACTAAAACATCTACTAATCAATTGTATGTACCTTACCTTTCAAATGTGGGAAGAAAAAAAAGGTTTGCATTCTATTGTTTGTGACAAAAAAAAATAGAATTGGACAACTGTAAATTTTGCACTAGTCCCTGTCTTAGTTTATACCTCAACTACTGAATATGTGGGTAACCCGTGTATCTTAGTTTAGCCATTACTAATGTAATGTATGTTATTATTATGTCTGTGTGTGTGTGACTCATGGTACTTTTAGTTTTAATTCAAAGGATTTGAACCACAAATAAATCTAATATATAAAATGCCGCAGGGGCCATTTTTAGATCTAGTTTAGTTTTTAATTTAATTTAGTTTGTAATAGTTAGATATTTAGTTTATAGTTAAGTTTCATTCACTGTATTCTTAATTGTTTTATTTTTATCTGTATTTTCTGGTGTACAATAAAGAAAGACATATATAAAATTCTTGTGTTGCGGTGTTTGTTACCAAACTCCTCTGAAATGGCTCAACCAATTCTCATGAAATTTTGTGTGCATATTGGGTAGGTCTGAGAATCAGTCAACATCTATTTTTCATACCCCTAATTATTCTTCACAGACGGAGTCGCGGGCAACAACTAGTATATTAAGAAAGTTCTAAAGCTGACAAAAATAGTAACTAGCTAAAGTTATAGTAAGTCTAATTATATTCAACCTAATTATAGTCAAGTAACTGTTGCCCACATCTCTGTATTTTTAGAATTCCTTTATCACTATCCTGTGGGAACTATGCAATTTTCTGGAATTATACATCTTATGACATTCCCAGGGTTTCCTAATTCAATTTGATTCATAGGTGAGGCAAGCGAATTTTACAAAATCTTTGAATGCAGTTTTTTTTCTGTTCAAAAATAATAGAATGTTTCCTTTGAGTAAAATGAGCTAACTATAGGATTTAAAGTATGTAGTTCCCCTCCAGGACCCATAGATTTTTTTCCACCCTCTGTATTACACCTATAGTTGACTAGCTTAAAATAATTCCCATTCTAATTTAGACTTCATCTACTTTCAGGAGGGTCTAAATTAAATGGTGGATTATTGAGTTAGTTGACTCTTGATCTAGGACTGGGATATGTAGAACCGAGCCCACACTAAAAGGTGTCAGTGAGGGGCCCCATCCCGGGGTGGTCAGTGGGCGTCACGGTGGTACTACATTCTTCCGTGGCGTTCACAATGGCAAATGAGGGAACCCGTGTGGTTGTTAGTGGGTATGCCCGTATGGGGGAGCCCCACTTACTCCCCGTTTCCCTGAACAAGGAGATGCAGAAGGTGCATTTTGCACACCAAAAAAAAAGAGTGCAATATGTATGATAAGAATATTGCAATATCAGCTGGAAAGTCAGACTAAAATGCCTTAAATAGAAAACGCATTATTATTAAACAAGCCAACACAATACACATAATGGCAGAGGAAAAACTAAACACAGGTTTCTCAATTTCCCACTACATGTTGTAAAAGCAGATTGTTATCAATGCTCACTTTTTATATGCAAGGTAATAGAAAGGAAGTGAGGCATTGAAATTGATTGTAGCTTGATACATGCATGCGTTTTTGTGGTGGAAAGATAATAGATAAATAGTGACTAACAATGTTCTTACGCTACATCTTTTACTATCCACTTGATCAAGCTGTGGAATGATTTTCTTAACTTCAACATTTTTTGGTTTTTGGCAACCAGTCGCTTTAGGTTAGCAACACTACTGCCAATGACTCCTGACAGCCTCAATGTGTATGTTGTGTTTGTCCAGTTAAAAAAATGTCCAAATTATGGTTGTAGTACAGTACCCGGCCATAAAGAAAATCAAACAATACCCCATCTGTGCAGGCTGGAGGGGGTACAAGCATGTCACATATTTAGACAATGATTTACTTACCCTTGTCCCTAAAGGAGTCTGATTGTGGACGTGTTCAGGGAAAGATTTTATTTTATTTTTATTTTATTTTATTGATAATGGGAAACAAACAGCAAAAAATAGCATTGAAGGCCTGTGTTTTGACAAATAAAATTATTGATTGAAGAAATAAATAAATAAGATTGAAGAAATTGTGGCTTGGTTGGTACTGACACCTGAGGCGAGGCTGTATCCTCTTTTATGTCATTATAAATACAAAAGTTTGTATGGATGGATATCTATTTTAAAATAAAATAAGTAATACTATAATTGAAGTCTTGTAGTGGGAACCTAAGTGGCTGAGGAGATATACTTACAGAGCTAGAGGCATCCAAAATTATTTACTCAGTTGCTAATATTTCCGTGTTGAATAATTTCAAGGTAGGTAAATGAAACACTATGAGTAATATTTCCGTTTTTACTCTGCTTGGCATCGCAATTGCGATATTTCATATGAGGAATTTATTTGTGGAGTCATAGAAATTTACCAAACTGCGGAATGGTATCATAACTCCATCATTCATGACATATCAGAGATATTGGAATTTTGAAGTTGCAAAAGGAAATTAGTCACAATAGGGATACGAACATGTTCCTCACATGTTAGTAGCATTTAATGGTACCTATTAAATTATTAATAGGCACCATTAAATGCTGGTATTAACCAGAGGTTTTACTTATATTTTAATTGCCTAGAAGGGACCGTTTTGTTTTTTATGTGTCTTTGATATTTGTCTTATTTTTTTATATATGGGTTTTCCTATGTCAACATACAGACATAACATGACACAAATGAGGAGATTGGTTTATATGACATTTTGATATTAGGGGAGGAACAAACAGGAGACCTAAAACAAATAACATATGTTATGGACTGGTACGCTGACAACACCAAAAACTGCTATCCAATGATAAAATAAAAGTGAAATCTGCCATTTACACTGCTTACATGACAAAACAAATCTTATCTCTCTGTAATAGGGGTAGTTTCTGCTTGTTACAAATTAATAAAATTTTGAATGAAAAAAAAAACAATTTGCAATTTAATTGCATACCTACCTAATTATCGTGATTTCACTTATGTTTGCAAATTCCAACTAATGAATTCAAGTCAAGTTTTTGCTAAAGAACTGGACAGGTGCTATGGTATGCTGTAATACTAACATTATTTGTTGTCAAACAACAACTTCATGCATAGTCAATAGGTTTATTACCATGTTATTATGCTTATGATGTGTTCATTAATTGCGAGGTGTTACAGCCTAAACCAATTTTAAAAGCTTAACGAATTTTCGCAGACGGGGTCGCGGGGAATAGCTAGTAAATATTTATGTACAGCTGTTGCCCGTAACTCGGTCTGCAAAGAATTCGTGTATCGCTATCCCGCGGGAATTAGGCAATTTTCCGAGATAAAACTATCCTATGTCCTTCCCAGGGTCTCAAACTATCTCCATACCAAATTGCATCTAAATCCGTTCAGCGGTTTCAGCGTGAAGAGGTAACAGACAGACAGACACACTTTCGCATTTATAATCTTCTAATATATAAAAATCTCGTGTCACGGTGTTTGTTATCGAACTCCTCTGAGACGGTTTGACTGATTTTTATCAATTTTTTTTCTCCATACTTGGTAGGTCTGAGAATAGGTTGTAGGCTAACTTATGGCAAAACGTTTGCGGGGTCACTTCATTGCCACTTGAACTAGTCCCAAACTAAGCAAAGCTTGTGTTATGGATAATAGGCAACGGAGAAACATACTTATGCAAATTAAAACCATATATACAAATATTAAAAGTCCAAGACTCGAGCGAGAACAAATTCGTATTTTGCATACAAATTTCAGCCCCGTCCACGGATCAAACCCGGGACCTTTAGATTCATAGTCAAGTTCCCTAGCCACTTAATTATCCACTCGTCGATTATATTACAAGTTGTTGCAAAAAGAGCTTCTTGTGTTATTCATTTACAGTGTAACAATATCATCACTATTCATCACTACTTTCATCATGCATCTCAAAATTGATAATTTTACTAAATCAACTTGGTCACCTTAAGGTTCATTATAAGTTTTCATATAGATTTGAGATACGAGCTTTTTTCAGAGTAGTGACGATATGCATCGCGATATGCCTAGATCGCGTGATAATGTTGACGCTGACATCAAAAAAACTATAATTTATTATGTATCTACATACACATGTGACAGTACATGAATATTAATTATTTTCTTACACATAATCAGTATAAATCAAAGTTTAAACTGACGCTACTCATAAAAACAAATGCTACGAGTATTGTACTCATTACTAAACAAATTACTAAGGTGGGCTTGCACGGACCTGGGTTAGCTACTTAACTCCGAGTTAACTGCTAGCCCAGGATTAAGAAGTGTCAAAATGTATGGAAACGTCATTCTTAACCCAGCGTTAACGATTTAATTTTTTAACCCTGTACTGTGCAAGTGGCCCTAAGTAGTTTAACCAGTGCTCTGATACTCGTATGTACAGTCTAAAGCATAAATCGCACGCTTAATAAAAACTGACTCAATTCGAATTATCCACACTTCAAAAGCAAACCTTTATTTTTCTGTTTAAAGTTTATTTTTGAAATGAGAATAATTCGAATTAAGTCAGTTTCTTATTAAGGCTGATTTTCTATTCAGATGTATGTACCCTAGTAAACTAAATTTAAAGTAGAAAATGCCAAAACCGGCCCAGTGACCAGAACCGAGGCATCTGCCCTACTACATTTACAGAAAAGTAAATTAATATTTTACTTGATATATCATTTCGGGTTTGAATTTTTAATAAAACCGGACAAGTGAGTGTCGGAACCTTATTAATTTAAGTACCTAATGAGAGTTATAAACTTTCTGCCAACAAACTGCTATGCAGTTTGGCAGATGTATTTTAACATAAGTATTTCTGTACTTCTTTTGTTTGTATTTGTGTAAATAAATTATAAAAAAAAAAAAATTTCATTGAAATTATAGCTTTTATGGTGTCCGCATTTTCTTGGGTGAATCAATATAACGACATGATATATTAAATTAAATATGTCACCAATGCACTGGTCAATAGGGGAAGTAATTATAGCCAAGCTATTTATATCCCTAATACCTTTTTAGCTATCGCTACTTGATAATTTTATACGACATTGCATGTGGTCGGCCAACATAGGGTCATGGAGGCCGAGTACCTACTAAACACTAAGTTGATGCTCTAACGACCTACTTGTCACCTGTACGCTAGTGAAGGTCTCGCGTACTGGTTTGTATGGATGAATTGAATGACGATTTGCCATCGGGTAAATTCGGAAGCTGCGACTACTCACGAAGTGTCTATCAATCCGTGAATCCATGGGGACAGGGATAGCTAACGGATTCAAGCTCGAGTCTTATAGAATCTTAAATACTTGATTAAAACTTTAAGCATCAAATCGCACTTTGGGCGAGAACTCATTTAAACGGTTTAGCTATAGTTCTTAACAGGAAAAAGTGCCATTAGATGCTTAAAGTTAAAAAAACAGGAAAGATAGGCTAGTCTGGATTTTCCTCATTCCATGATGCGTGTTTGACCATGCACCGACCCAAGCAGTTAAGGGAAACTAAATAGGTACCTACTTAATAATAATAATCCGACCCCAAACGGTTGGATATGTTCAAACGCTTTCGGCTCAAGTTATAATTCAGAGTACAGCTCGCGCGATAAGAGTTTGGCTTTGACCGTTATTGCGCATTGGGTATCAACGGGGGTGCGGGGTATGCGCAGTAATCCCCTCCACCCGAAGGTCAAAGCCAAACTCTTATCGCGCGAGCTGTAAGTATATACCTAAGTAGATCCAGCGAAGCAAACTCTACTTTAAATGAGCTAGTTAGACTGTAATAAAAGGTAAAATTCTAACCTATATCGGTAGCCTATCATTCCCACATTAGTTCCGCTCGTTCTAATTCACACCGCACGCAATCTAATGAGTTTGCTGACCTCATTCCGAAGGCTATTTGCCGCGAGGATAGTTCTCAACATGCGCTAAATTCTTTGCCTGTGAAGTAAGCCTATTTCCATTAGTCTAAGATCATCGTCATAATTTTATTATTTCAGCCGAAAGACGTCTACTGCTGAACTTTCCCCCAGGGCTCGCCAAACAGACAGGTCCTGCGCCATCCGCGTCCAACGTGTTCTCGTAACCTAGCTAGGTCGTCGCCTTATCTTGTTGGAGGCCTACCTACACAGCATCGTCAGCATCTTTCGGTCCGTGGACGCCATTCGTTAACTTTTTGGCCCCATCGGGAATCAGTTCTACGAGCGATGTGCCCTGCCCACTGTCACTTGAGTTTGGCGATTCTTACTAGTTCTACTACTAGTACTGTTGCTAGTTTTTACTAGTTTACGACGGGTTCGTTTTTTTTTTCAAATAAATAAAAAAAAAAAAAAAAATTAGGGGACACTTACACAAATCGACCTAATCCCAAACTAAGCAAAGCTTGTAAGTACTATGGGTACTAGACGACGATAAACATACTTATATAGATAAATAAATACTTAAATACATAGAAAACATCTATAACTCGGGAACAAATATTCGTGCTCATCACACAAATAAATGCCCTTACCGGGATTCGAACCCAGGACCTCTTGCTTCGTAGGCAGGGTCACTACCAACTAGGCTAAAGCGGTCGTTAACGAAACTTCCACCTGTTAGTTAAAAATACTATAGCTAACCTAATACCACCTAGTCATCGAATAGATGAACTCTACTGTGCCACATGAGTGGTATCTGCTAGTGATCTCATTCTTGTTCTATATGGCATTATCGAAGTTTATATTAGAATCCGATATTCCAACACTTTTCCTTCGGACAACTGTCCCCAAGCACAACATCAGTCTAGCTAGAGAAACAACGCTCTCTCCCATTATTATACCATCATTATCATAGTAAATAGTGTTAAATCAGTGTATTGCTATTGCTACAAAACGATAAGTTTTTGACTAATTGAAAAAACAACTCTTGCACTAAATACTCGCATTTTATACGAGACATTTTTACACATATGTTTTCAAAAATCGGCCTCCTCAAGAATATAGTGACCTAAAGCGAAGGCAAAAACCCTAACGCCGACACTGTGTGGAACTATTTTTACAAGAATGTTGGCATTTCTTTCCTGTTATACAATCAAATCACACATGACACGGGATGGCATTAACCGATGATAATCAATAATACTATTCCAAACAAAACCTATTGTATATTAATGTAAACAAATATTTATGCGGTATGGCATCACCCAGGCATGAATATGCGCTCGTGCTCGTGTCCGGAAACACTACTCGCAAAATTATCTAACCTCGTAAGACCCACATCAAATAATCATCAGCATCAGATTTAATGTCAATCAAGAATTTGTATGCGGCCATCGGCCATACAAGGCTGTACCTGTGCCGCTCATCCAAAATTTAGTTGCACAAATCTCATCGCGAATGGTTTTTCGAAGTTGAATCAACAGTATTATCAATCCAATAGAGAAGGGGACTTGTGACCGGGTTTTTTAGTCCGTGCAAGTCAGACACTGTCTGGGCCCTCCATTCCCAGTTCGTCCGAAGGGATTTTTCCCGAGCACAAGTCACTCTTCTTATCTTAATATAAATAACAGCAAAGACTTCGCGTCTTTGGCCCATCTGGCGACTCATTCAAAAAAAAAAACAGTTATCATTCTTGAATTTTCGAAAAGTAACAGTCAAAATCCAGTTGGAATCTTAACTCAGTGTTTCCTATTTTCACCCGACTGTCGAAGGAGGATTATGTTTTTCGAGCGTATGTATTTATGTATGTATGTATCATTCTTTGGCACGCCCTGCAGCCTAAACGGCTCAATGGATTTTGAAGTGTGAGTTGTCACTAGATTCGTCTCAGTTCCGAAAGTGACATAGGGTATATATTTTCCCGGAATTCCCATGGGAACGGGAATTATACGGGCATGTTTTCTTCATCTAGATAGTATTAAAATTAAAGTTATATTTATAGTAATAATGTTCATGTTGTTTGTATTGTTTCAGCAAACGGACTGTGTCTCCGAGCACAATCCTCAAGCGCGAGCAGAAATGGCTGCGCATGCTCAACAAGTGGGAGGAGTTTATGAGCAAGAACTACAAGAAAGTGCGCGAGCGCTGCCGGAAAGGTATGGAGAGAACCAGTGATTTGCACGTTGTGGTTTGTGAACGGGTCCATAAGTAGGTATAGGTGACGCCACGAGAGTTGAGGCGAATGATTACACTTACACACACAGTTACAAAAAGTACTGATTGCAAAAAAAGTAGTGAATGAATGAAATGAATGAGTGAATGAAAATGTGAGTTATTCGATCTTATGATGAAATACCTCAGTAATACTATGCATAATATATTTTTTTTAATATAACCTGTTTTTGAAATAAAACAAAAATCGGTAGTTTATAAATAGCCAAAAATTTGCTTATCTGATTTAAATAAAATGGATCAAAATATTTTATTTACTGTTTTGTTTGAATTAGATGTATTTTCCTAAATAATTCCTAACGAAATAGGTGAAGAAAATTTTAGTCAATCTTGTAATTGTATGTATGTACGTAAAACATGAAAATTAACAGTTAACAAGAGAAACAGATGTACAAAGGCGAACTTATCCCTTAAAGGGATCTCTTCCAGTTAACCTTTGAACGATTGACAGGACACCAGAGACAAGAGTAGGCAAGGTAATTCACTGTTGAGTCTGTTGAACTTGCTATCGGTACGAATAAATGTCAAAATCCCGCTGTCATTACATGACGTGTTGTTGTGTGCGTGACCTCAACTCTCGTGGCGTTACCTATACACAGCGTAAGGCGCAAGCCACACAGAAGAGACGTGAGACGGGGGTGCGAGTAATTTATTAGTATTACACATCATGCTATATTAATGAATGGCATTAAGTATTGAATTAATCGCATAGTTGGAACAGATTGCACAGCGTCATACAGTTATGACGTTAATTAAAAATAATAACCATTATCCTCAAATTCAGACCAAACATAAGGAAACTAAACGTTACATTTTCAAGGTTGCTAGTATGAACATTTGTTAAATATCCCAAAGGTAATATTTTCCTTCAATTAAATCCGGCTTAATTATTTCATGATCGTACTTCCAAACCAGGTATACCGGCTTCAGTGCGGCCCAAAGCGTGGCTGTACCTCTGCGGCGGAGAGCTCCTCATGAAGAAGCACCCCACAGAGTACGAGGAGTTGCTCCAGGCGCCAGGAGATCCTAAGTGCATGGATGATATACGAAAGGATCTACACCGACAGTTCCCGTACCACGAGATGTTCATACGGGAGGAGGGACCGGGGTGAGTCAGCTTATGTGAAAAATACAATGTAACTTCTTATAGGTAAGCCTAAGGCGTAAGCAACACACGAGACGTGGGACGGGGGCGCGTCGCAGGCAGCGTCTCCGCCCCGTCTTCTCTGTCTGATTTGAATCGCGACGCTTCTATACATTTAGTATGAAAACTGACTCAAGGGGCGCCGCGATTACGACGCACCCTCGTCCCAAGTCTCTTCTGTGGCTTGCGCCGTAAGTCCACCTACAGTACGACCTTTTCACAATAAATGACCTTGTGTATAATGGTAGCTTCTTCAGGGAAGATTATACTGTAGTCAGTAGGTCGGTAGGTAGGTAGGTAGGTTATACTGTAGTAGTAGGTAGGTAGGCGCTTGCGGTAGTTTTGCTTCGTATTTCTTTGTTTCCCATAATAATATTTGATCGTACTGAAAAGGGTTTTTAGATGGGTACAGTAGATATGTTATACTATGCTCAAAATATGTGAATAATTATCTACAATACATAAATAGGCGGGCGCCAATTTAATATTAAATCCGTTTTGAACAAAGAATCTCATCATTTCAGCTTCGGCAAACGAGCAAGCGGGTCATCTGATGGGAAATGATCACCATTGCCCATGAATATGAACAACTCAAGGAGAGTCACTGATCTGTTGCCGGCCTTTAAAGGAAGTGTAAACCCTTTTCTTATATACCTACATACTATTGCAGGGCACAGGCAGACCACCTCGCATATTTTAATTGGGAGTTTTTTTTTATTTCACCCGTAGCTATGCCTACCCTGTCCCTCCAGGCTACCGCCATGAACGTGTAGTACTATTTCTCATATTTTCCTAAAAAAAAGCACCCTTCAAAGTTTTATATTTCTCATTATTTTTTCATGTTCTCAAACATACAATCAAACCAGTAATAAATAGCAATGCTTGAAAAAAAAAATTACAGTAGTTAGAGGGTTTAGTCACTTTTACAGTACTTTGAAAGACGATTTCTCCAAATAGGTTGAGATTGGGCAGCTAAAAAAAATACGTGTCTGTTATTTTAGACTAATCTCTAACTTTATCAAAACTAGCTGTTGCCCACGACTCCGTCCGCGAAGAATAGGGAGGGGTAGGTATAAAAAAATAGCCTACGACCTATTCTCAGACCTACCGAATATAGAGAAAAAAGTTTCATAAATATCGCTCAAGCCGTTTCGGAGGAGTTCGATAACAAACACCGTGACACGAGATTTTTATATATTAGATTAGATAAATCCGATTTCATTTATTTTAGCCGGACAGTTGGGTACCTTACCTTGTCAGTTACCTAATACTGATATTACTTAATAGTATAATCATAGCACCGAAGCGCGAACAGAAATGGTAAGACGTTGTAGAAGACACGAACAATACCTCATTGTTGAAAGGAACTATGTATAAAAACTCTTCAGTAGATAAAAGTGACCTTGTTTACTTTCTGACCAGTCGAGTGACATAATATTACAATTGCTTTGATTTAAATTAAACTTCCGTAAGTCCGTGAGGGTGTAACAAAAACACACGCACGCACGTATGCACACACGCACACACACACTCCCCCACAAACAACAACAAATACTTATTCTTTATTGAACACTAAGAACAGTAGGTACAGTGACATTACAAAAATAAAAATTCAGGCGTCTTATCGCTAAAAAGCGATCTATTCCAGACAACCAATTATACAGAAATTAATAAATATGAATTGGGTAATGTAGAACAACAACAAACAAACGTTCGCATTTATTATATCAGTACGATTGTAGTGAAAGAATTTTTAATGCCTTTCTTTTAAGTTTTACCATTACAAACTGTTATGTTTTCAATAAATAACAAGCTCTGTATCAATTGTAGTTGTTTATTCACCATATCACAAAATCCAACTGAAATATATGGGTAGAAGTACAACCTGTCACGTGATCAGTCCTTAAATCTACCTACATAATACCTTCACCTTAAGTACTTTTATTGTATATAATTTACAATCAATACATATTATTATTACTCAATTATTATTATCTCAATCTACACTCCAATAATTTGCGCCCATTCTTCTGGTGGTGGTATTGTCACATCTGTGTTATCATTAGTCTCACAATCATCAACATTATCATAGTTTTGAATCTCATCCGGTTTAACATTAGGTGGCCTTGTCCTAAGCAGTTGGTCCACGTGTCTTCTATGTGTAGTTCCATCATCAGTTTTTACTTCATAAACAGCTGGGCCATCTACGGCAGTGACAACCCCTCGCTGCCATTTCTGATTCATGTTATAAAGTCTGAATAAAACGTGATCTCCAGTTTTAAATGTCTTTTTTGGATTCCCTTGATTCCCCTCCCCTTCAATTTCTAAATTATCTGAAAAGTCTGAGTCTGGATGTAAGGGTGTGAGGGCAGTCCTGAACTTTCGGCCGTTAAGCATCTCTGCAGGGGACTTGCCCGTCACAGTGCTTGGTACAGTACGCATATGAAATAGCACTTTCGCTACTCGCTCTGACCAAGTCTTAGGGGATTGTTTTTTGAGTTTAGATTTTATGGATTGAATGGTCCTCTCGATTTGACCATTAGTGGCCGGATGATAGGGCGCTCCAGTGATATGTCGAATCCGGTTCTTTAACATAAAGTCTTGAAACTCCTTAGAGGTGAATGCCAGTCCATTGTCAGACACCACTATCTCTGGCAATCCAAAGTCAGCAAAAATTTTTCTCAACAGGACAACTACTGTTTTGCTCGACATGGAAGGCACCATTTCAATTACTGGCCATTTGCTATAAGCATCAATCAAAACTAGGAAGGTTTTACTCATGAATGGCCCCATGAAATCTATGTGAACTCTTGACCATGGCTTGGTAGTGGGCTGCCAAACATGTCCTGTGACTGGAGGATTATTCCTGTATGACTGACACTTCTCACACTGCGCTACAAGTTCTTCAATGTCTTTATCTAAAGAAGGATACCATATGTATCCTCTAGCTATCATTTTTGTTTGCACTATTCCGTAATGGCCTTCATGCAGCTTTTTTAGTACATTAGCCTGTAGCGCCTTGGGTATTACTACTCTGTTAGACCACAAAACACAGTTTTTATTTAACGACAAGTAGTCTCTTCTTCTATGATAGGGCAGTATTTCCGGGTCTTCTGTTGTATTTGGCCAACCATGTAGAAGATAATATTTGACTCTTTTTAGCACCTGATCTTTATCTGTTTCTTTAGCAATAGTCTTGGAATCTATCTCTGATTGTTCCAATAAGAATATATCATGCTCATCATCTTCATGATCTTCCCTGGTGTGTGGAGTGGGCCAACGACTGAGACTGTCAGCATTGCCCATGTCTTTGCCGGGACGATGTTTAAGATCATAGTCAAATGTGTTTAGAGTCAATGCCCATCTCAACATTCTATTGGAAACCAATTCTGGTATTGGTTTATTCCGGCCAAAAATTCCCAGAAGGGGTTTGTGGTCTGTAAATATTACAAACTTTCGTCCCAGCAAATACTGTCTGAACTTCTTCAAGCCGAACATAATTGCTAAGGCCTCCTTATCGATCTGAGCATATCGACGTTCATGAGTTTGCATGGTTCTCGAACCCATTATAATTGGTCTCTCAGTGCCGTCATCCATCTTATGAACCAAGACTGCTCCAACCCCATATTCGCTTGCATCACACAGCATGTAAAGCTCTCTCTCTAGGCTGTAATGCACCAGCGTCAAGTCAGAAGTAAGTAATGACTTAGCTTTATCAAAAGCTGATTGTTCAATACTACCCCATTTCCATTTTACATTCTCCTTCAGCAATTTGTACAGGGGCTCCAATACTAGCGTTTTGTCTTTCAGGAATCTCTCATAAAAATTGTATAGGCCTAGAAATGCCTTCAGTGACTTTTTGTTTGATGGAGCTGGCTTTTCAGAAATCTCACGGATTTTCTCTTTAGAAGGATGTACCCCAGTTTCATCAATCTCATAACCCAAAAAGGTCACTCTTTTTGACGAGAAAACACATTTTGCTCTATTTAGCTTCAGCCCAAGGTCTTCAAGTCTTTTCAGTACCTGCAATAGTCTTTCATTGTGTTCCTGTAACGTTGAGCCGCAGACCACTACATCATCTAGCAGACAGGCAACTCCTTGTATTCCAGCCAGTAGTGAACTCATCAGCCTCTGGAATATTGCCGTCGCAGCATTAACACCATACGCGAGTCGATTCATTCTCATCAATCCCAATGGTGTGTTGAGAGTGAGAAGCTCTGCTGTCTCATCGTCCACTTTCAACTGATTGTAGGCTTGTTTAAGATCTACTTTTGAAAAATATTTTCCTCCCGCCAAAGCAAAAAAAGCTTCATTCGACGTCGGCAATGGGTAGCTTTCGGTTAGGCATGACGCATTGGCTGTGCTCCTATAATCTCCACACAGTCGTAACGATCCATCAGGCTTGGGCACTATAGTCAGTGGAGTCGCCCAACGCGAGTGCTTCACTGGCGAGATTATTCCGTCTTCCATCATCTTGTTTAACTGTTCATTAACTTTTTCACGTAACGGGAAAGGAACAGGACGACAACGCAAGAAAACAGGACTTACTCCTTCCTTACAGTCTATATGCACTAGCGGTCCACTGTACTTGTCCATGTTATCATCAAACAACTGCGGAAACTTCGATACAAAGTCAACTGTCTCTTCAGTTAACGAATTCACGCCCTGAATTGAAATACCTAAGGGCTCGAACCACGCACGTCCTAGTAAAGCCGGTCCTCTGCCACAACTCACTAACAACGGCAACTTAACACTTTTACCGTTATACGCAACGTCCACAATCATTTCGCCCACGATCTTCAACACGTCGTCTGTCCACGTGACCAACTTAGTTTTGCACGGCGTCAGCTGAGCAGGGAACGCGCGTCGGTGCTGCCGGTACAGACTGTGCGGCAGGATGGCGCGCGCGGAGCCGGAGTCCACCTCCATGACCAGCGGCACGCCGTTAGCCGTCACCTGCACCATGACGGGCCGTACGCGCGCGGTGCCGTCGCCCGACACGCCGTGCACTCTGTGGTAGATGCCGTGACTCTCTTCCGCGCTGTCTGTGTTGACGCTTGTTTCCCCATCGGAAGCTGAGCGACACTCGTCACATTGGTTAACGTGTGTTCTTCCCGTTTTATTTAAGTTTGTTTCGCAGGCGGCCTTAGTATGTCCTTTTTTGTGACACTTGTAACACGTTGCGTTCCGAAATTTACATCGTATATTAGCGTGTCGCTTCGCACAATGCACGCACGGTTTCGTTTGGACAGCGTTTACATCCATCGGCTCACTCGACTCCGCACTCGTGCTAGGATTACTCTGAGTGACATCACAATGTGTTCTCGCTGATACCATATTTTCTCTAGTACCGTCGGCAATGGCCTCGTAGTTGAGTGCACGTTGAACCACTTTTTCGTATGTTAATTCGGTGACCTCTATTTTTAGAAGCTCCTTTTTCAACCCTCCATCTTTGACCCCGAGTATTATTTGCTCCGCGATCCGGCGCGGCAAATCACTAAACTGGCAACGGGAGCTGATGTCGCGCAACGCCGCCACAAAACTTGTGATGGACTCGTTGCTTCTTTGCTTCCTGTTGTAGAATTTTTCTGTTTCTAATATCGGATGCGGCGTGGGTACAAAGAATTTGTTCAACACTCCAACTATTTCGTCGAATTCGACTTCACTGGGCCTTTGTGGTGACAACAATGACACAATTAATGCAAACGCTTCCTTGCCGCATTGCGACAAAAACAAGGCACGTTTCTGCACGCTTTCCAATGGGCCTGACGCCTCCAACGCGAAGAACAGTTGCTCCCGGTAGTTTTCCCAGCTATCCTTATTCGGTATGAACTTGCCCGGCAACACTATGTTCGCGATATATGATTTATCACCCATTTTCACATTTACACGTCGCCAATGTTATGTTTTCAATAAATAACAAGCTCTGTATCAATTGTAGTTGTTTATTCACCATATCACAAAATCCAACTGAAATATATGGGTAGAAGTACAACCTGTCACGTGATCAGTCCTTAAATCTACCTACATAATACAAACAACACGCACAGTCAAAATCTTTTCTTTTGCTTAGATAAAATAGCATATAAATAAAGTTGGCCAGAAATGAGTACATTAAAAGTCAACAATAACATTATTATTTACTTTCGCCTGTTGGATATCGTTCTGCTGGGTATTGATTATGTATGATTGACGTGTGTCGTGACTGTTCGGTAACATTGCTTAGGCATCAGTTTTGACAACGGTACATATTTATCACGTAGGTACGTTACATGACTTACTTTGGTTAACTGTTGTCATCTTGCTACAATTGTTCAATACGTCTGTCGCCGAGTATACTGATAGATTCCTATCCCGGAACTTATTAGTGATTTGTATGTATCAGCTATGTTTTAAACTATTGCTAATTTCACTCATCGCATACTAATATTATAAATGCGAAAGTGTGTCTGTCTGTTCCTCACGCTTAAACTACTGAACCGATTTAGATGATATTTGGTAAGTATAGAGATAGTTTGGGACCCTAAGAAGGATGGTTTTTATTCCGGAAAATGATATAGCAGTTAAGTAGCAAATAATCCTCAATAACCTTTCAAACTGTACTAGTTTAATTCTGACAGGAATTTCGGTTTTTGAGAATTCGTTGTAGTCTGCTTCTCACCCAGCTACGCTTGGAATGTGTTAATATAGCGGAAAAGTTATCGCTATACCTTTATCAAATTTGGACGTGACATTTTAGCGACCATTTTGCGATTGTCATTGTCATGGTGGTAGAACGTGTAAAGTATGTATATTAACCGCAATAAAATAAATGCGTATTTACTTTGTTTTTACAAAATTAAAGATAAATATATTTAGATACCTAAATATGTAGCTTTTATTGGTTTGAAAAGTTTCAAATTATTGAGACTATTTATTTACCCACTGTTGTGCTCCGTTTTCTAGCGCTCGTGCCTAAAGTACCATATTTCCAAAATACCAGATTTTTCAAAATATTACATTATCTATTTACCACATTTAAAGCTTACCAGATTCTCGTTGCACCACATTACAAAATCGAAGATTGCGCAAGGAAGTGTTTTTTTTTGGTGGAATGTCATAAATAGGTTATGTAGTATTTTGAAAATCTTGTATTTTGGAAACGTGGTATTTTAGGCACGAGCGCTTACTAGTAGTAGCTACCGAAACTTAGCTGTATCCCGAGAGAAATTTGTACTTCTCCGAGGTAAAAAGTAGCCTATTATAACCTCGAATATAGGCATTTTCAATTTAAATGTACCCGCGAGTTTTTTCAGAATTAGGTAGTTTTAGGGTTTTCTTGCGAAGAATCAAGAGCTCTATTAATTTAGGTTTTAAAAAGTCGCTGATTTTTCATACAATTTTTTTATTTGAGTTTTGTGACGAGTCATATAAACTGTATGAAAAAAGTTCCAAAACTGACTCTAAAAACAAGGACACTTTTTTTCCTTTATTAAAAACGTATAGTATTCGTGATTTTTAATAAGAAAACCCCAAAATTTCGTAATTTAAAAAAATACCATTATTTTCAATAAAAATGCTCATATACCTTTCGATCTGTAAAAGAATTTTTGAAATTTATTAAGTCGTTCCAGAGATTACTTCCCTCACTTAAACAAAACAACCATTGTATACCTCTTTAATAATACAAGGTATCTTACTTAGTAATCTCGAATATTTAATAGTTTAATACCCATGTCGTGTTTTCCTTATCGTATTTATTAAATAAACTTATTTTATGCACGCGAAACCACAATTTATAAACTGTTTCTTTCAAAACTAAAGTAACAATTATTCCTTATAGCAATCTGCATCGTAAATTTGGCAATTAAAATTGTTGCGTTGTTGTAAATTTAGCAAGAGTCGGTTGCCAAGCTGGCGGGTAAATAAATACATTTATATCAACGGCAGTGTATTGACGCAAATTTAGAACCATGGCTTCGCTAAAACGCTAACAATTCGTATGCCACTAACCCGGGGGAACTATGCATTTTGGCGGGACAAGAAATATCCCATGTGTTAGATATAGATAATTCACGTTATAAACTGCCTGTATGCCAATTTTCATCCAAATTCGTTGAGCTGTTTTAGCGTGAAACAGTAGCAAACATACACACTTGATGCACACTTTTATATTTATAATATTACGAGCTATTGCCCGCGACTTTGTCTGCGAAGAATTCTTTAATTTCGCACTCGTTTGAACTAAATGTCCAGGATAAAAACTATGGTATATCCTTCTCAGGATATCAAACAATTTCCAGGCCAAATTTCAACACCATCAGTTGAGTACTTTTTTACACGGAAAACCCCGTGATTGACCCTACCTATCTAACCAGATGGAAAGTATATCTCACCGGTAAATATAATATGTGAGATCTACGGGTAAAAGTTGGCAGAACATTTCTTTGCGAAACATCTAATGGTTAACCGACGACTTGGCGTTCACGACACACCTCTCCACCGCTTTCTTGACACTAATCACCCGTGTAAATGCAGTTTGTGTATCTGTCCTTTCCCCAGAAACTACGGAACAACGGATCGTACATACAATGTGTCGATCAATATACTGAACGAACACCTCAGACAAGTGACTTTATTTAATTTATTGAATCAGGCGTTACTTTTCGGAGGTCCATATTAAATGAACTGAAACAATTACTTTGCTCACCCGCAAAGCTTTTTTTTTGGCCTTTTTAGCTATCTATCGCCATATTAACGTAATTCGGAAATCAAAAAAAAGATGGAAATTGAACAACCAATGAGTTTTACGTTATTTTAGTATGTTTTTTTACTTAGGTTTAAGAATACCGCATTGCCCGAAAGATATCTGGCAACGCGGCTCTACCCACGTCAAATGTAACTAGTGTCCGACCGAAGTTTCGGCTTCGGTTTCGGTTTCGGCCAATTTCGGCCAAAAAAGTGATTTCGGCCGAGGTTTCGGTTTCGGCCAGAATCCGGCCGAAACGTTCGGCCGGGCCGAAATTACTTCGCGGCCTCTCGCGGCACTCGCATCGGGAGCGCTCGGCTTAATTCGACACGCTCGGCCGGGTAGGTATAGGTAATGCATCGGCGGCCGGCCCAGCTGGGACCAGCGACAGTAGTATGTATGAGTGTTGTTTATTTATTAAATTATTATTTACTTTTTAGAATCTGTTTGGCGACCGCTTTAGCCTAGTTGGTAGTGACCCTGCCTACGAAGCAAGAGGTCCAGGGTTCGATCACGGTAAGGGCATTTATTTGTGTGATGAGCACGAATATTTGTTCCTGAGTTATGGATTTAAGTATTTATTTATCTATATAAGTATGTTTATCGTCGTCTAGTACCCATAGTACAAGCTTTGCTTAGTTTTGGACTAGGTCGATTTGTGTAAGATTGTCCCCTAATATTTATTTATTTTGTTTATTTTATTTGTTACTGCATTTGATGCTGTGATTAATGAACAATACGTTTGATATTAGGATTGTGAATTTAGTTTAGACGTGATAAGAATAGGTTGTTTGTTTTGAATAATATAATACCAATGACAAGACATTTTTCATTAAAAATAAACGTTTTTTATTTTGTTTAACAAAAAAAGTAACTGTTCTCATATAAGAAATCCTTGCAATAACCTTTTCCTTACGATCTGTACAGTAATTTTGAATATTTTGTTTGATATGATACGGCTTCAAAAATTTCGGTTTCGGTTTCGGTTTCGGCCGAAATCAGAAAAAAACCGAATATTCGGTTTCGGTTTCGGTTTCGGCTAAAAATCGTGTTTCGGTCGGACACTAAATGTAACCAATTGACGTACCAAGACCCCGGAAAAAGGGGCATCACCTGATCTCAGTCGGCCATTATAACTAAATGACAAATTGTACGTATGAGTCACCGTGAATTGAGCAATTGCTAATTTAATTTGAATCGCCGTAAATGTAGTAAAACGTTTGCGATCTCTTGAAATAATGCCGCAGGTAGAGCTTTTAACTAACAGAGTGACAATGTATAATTTATTAGAATTTAATTTTCGCCAAGCCACTGCCGTAATTATTGCACTCTGATTGGGCGGTTCAAGATCAAACAGGATACTACAGTTCAGTTAGAGTATCCTGTTTGATCTTGAGTTACTAAAGTTGTGATACTAAAACTAAAATTGATTTGTTCCATTTATGGCATCACGGGGAAACTATCGCGAAAAACTAGCTGTAGTATGGTGTAACTGACAAACCACTAATGTGTTGCGGAATTGGATAGCCCATATTACCGCTCTATTGGTTAATTCTTCTATGTCGACTGTACCGTACTGGTACGGTGGTAAGTGTTAAAACCGCTGGATTTTGGCATAACAGTAAATCACAATCGGGTCTAAACTATTAACCGCAAATTATCACATAAGCTTTCATAAACGAAAATGTATCAAACGAAGTGTGGTACTACATTCTCAAATCTAAACTAAGCTTCATATGAACTTTAAAAAAGGACACTACATAAAATAGGTACTGTTTTTTCCCCCATAGAGTATATACATTTTTGAATTTAAGTATTTTGACCGAATAAGTTTGCCAAATCTCGATAGATGGTTCGTTTGTCTGTCACAACTCACAGGGTTCTATCTCTTGAACCTTAATAGCTAGACGCTGGAAATTTTCACCATTTATGTATTACTGTGGCCGCTATAAAAACAAAAATACTAAAAATAAAATAAAAATAATAATTAAGGGGGGTCGTCATACAAGAAACGTGTCTATTTCAGCGTTTTGAACTGCGGTGCTGGTTGCTACTTGCTAGGCGACAGCTGACAGTTGCTAGGCAACGCTTAACAGACGCTATGTTGTTTTGTTTTTCGAAAACCTACCTAAAAGTTTGCGATTTTAGTGCTTATATTTCGGCGATACTGAACTGGGGTTTTCACCCGACTGTCGAAGAAGGGTTATGTTTTTCGAGCGTATGTATTTATTTATGTAATTTATGTATCATTCTTTGGCACGTTCTGCAGCCTGAACGGCTCAGTAGACTTTGAAGTGTGAGGTGTCATTACATTCGTCTCAGTTCCGAGAGTGACACAGGGTATATATTTTTCTAGAATTCCCATGGGAACGAGAATTATTCAGACGGGTTTTTTCATGTACATAGTATTCAAATTAAAGTTATTAAAGTATATTTGGTATGGCCCCAAGAATATATAATCGACTACCAAGTTCCATTAGAGACATAGACGATATCTCACAATTCAAGCTGGCTCTAAGAAGATTATTGATGGAAAAAGCGTATTATTCTGTTACTGAATATCTAAATGATAAACAAGATGTGTACTAATTGTAACAATTATTAATATTGTTTAATTTAGGTATAAGTGACTGTAGTAAATATTGCATCCATCCATCCACACACAATGCAATGTTAGCAATAGTATGTTAGCAATGTCTCAAACAGGATCCATGTTTGAGACATTGCTAACATTATAAGATCTATTTATTTACTCATAAATCACTTTGACTATTAGTTTTAAATATTGTACGGTGGTACGGAGCCCTCTCGCACTTGGCCGGTTTTTTAATATCCTCTTGTTACAGGCAGCAGGAGCTCTTCTCAGTACTGAAGGCGTACTCGGTGCTGAACCCGAAGGTGGGCTACTTCCAGGCGCAGGCGCCGGTGGCGGCGTTCCTCCTGATGCACATGCCGGCAGTCCAGGCGTTCTGGTGCCTCGTGTCCATCAGCGACAAGTACCTCAGCGGGTACTACAACCCCGGCCTCGAGGTGAGTGGAATCAAGGATGATATAGACTGGATTAGCAATCACCATAGTACAGATCGGCCGCAGAAAAATAGTTCGATTATTAAATCTAGATGGCGCTGACATATAGCCCGAGGGTTTGAAAGCAAAACAATAAGACTACTGTACAGATGTTTCATATTACTACAAATGTATTATATTTGCAGTAATATGAAATATCTGTAGTCTTATTGTTTTGCTTTCAAAGCCTCGGGCTATATTTCAGCGCCATCTAGATTTAATAATCGAACTATTTTTTCGCGGCCGATCTGTACTATGGCTATTGCTAATCCAGTCTATATCATCCTTATGGTGGAATAGAGGATCATACGCATATTGACATTGACGACCGGTTAGCCCAGTGGGGTATATCCCAGGAGTTTCATATTTTTCAGTTCCATATGGAACTACTAGTACATACACACAGTACGACATTTAACCGACTTCAAACTTAACTTTTTACTTTTTAAACTAAAACGTCTTGGATTACTCGCGGTAGTTCCTTTGACACTCGTTTTTCGCACTAGTTCAAATAAACTGGCAAAGGAACTACCGCAAGTAAAGCAACGTCTTATTTCCAACGCAATATTCATTAACTTTAAGTTTTATAGAACTCGCGTTTTTTGCCAAAATCAGCTTCAAGCCAAAGTCAGGTGTAAAATTTAGTATGTATAGTTCCATATGGAACTGTTGGGATCATTGATTTGACATTTAAAATACGTCACAACATCCAGTGTAATTATTGAAAATACGACTAGCTTTAAAAATATACTTTATCGGGTATGCATACTGCTGTGGTAGTATGCTCCAATAAATGGGGTCTTATTAAGGGTTAAGTCGGTATGTATTTATCAATATAAGTATGTTTATCCATTGTCTGCTAAGCTTTGCGCTTAGTTTGGGATTAGGCCAATTAATTGGTGTCAAACGTCCCATAATTTATTATTATTATTGTTGGTACGGATTTCCGATCACGGGCTCATGGGGCACCGGGCGGAAAGGCATTCACGGGGCCGAAGCCAACATCGTAATCAAAAACTTGAGACTGAGCAGTTTTTTCAATCCCCCAGGTCCTCCAGCGCGACGGCGACATCCTCCACGCCTTACTCCGGCGCACGGCGCCCGCGGTGCACCGGCACCTCGTGAAGCACAAGGTGGAGCCCGTCCTGTACGCCACCGAGTGGTTCCTGTGCGCGCTGACCCGCACCCTGCCCTGGGACAGTCTGCTGCGCGTGTGGGACTGCTTCCTCTGCGAGGGCGTCAAGGTGAGACCCCACCGGCTGCAGCCAACACGAGTGAGTGTGTGGGAGGTGGAGTGATTCCTGTACGCGCTGACACTTTGAGACTGCTTCCTCTATGTAGGCGTCATGGTGAGACTACAGTCGTAAACAAGCCGTTTTTAACCGGATTTTAACCAAAGAAGCCGTTTTTCATACTTAAGCAACCCCTTCAAAACAGGTTTTTAACCGACGTCAGTGAAGAAATATTGTTGTTTTTTGAGTTTCTAAATCAAACTCGGTCTCATTTATCTCATGCATGGTAACATTATTATGTATTGGTTGCTTATACTCCTAGATGCGTAATAGATACGTACAGTGGAGGAAACCGAGTTTCGTACCAGGGGTTGGAACCTTTGAGCTACTAATGTCGTGTTGACATTTCATACATTTGCCAAAGAAATCGCAACGGAATTAAATACGAGACGGTTCCATACTGGTACTTGATTCAGCCTTAAAAATCATTAACACTTTTAACTATCCGTGCATTACATGTAATGCACTGGAGATATATAAATAATTTTTGGGACAATCAAAGTGTTAAGATTTCCCAATCGTTAATCATATTCGCCTTTCTTCATGTCGCTGATGAACAGGGTTGGCATGATTAAATCATTTTGATTTAAATCATGATTTAAATCACGATTTATATCAAACGATTTTTTCAATAAAAATCAATGATTTAATCTCTCTTTATTGCCATAAATGTTGGTTAAAAATTTTTGTAGTACTTTTTCCGTAAAATGTTCCCAAATAGCATCTCTTTGGCGAGGCATTTTTTATTTATAATCAATATTATATTACAATCTTAGTATTATGTCGTTTAATAGACGCAACAGCAATAACAAGAACAAGTTCAATGAAAACTGAAACCGAACTGAACAAATGAAAGCTTGTTTGGATGAATGAGATATTTTAGGGGAATTTCCGGCGCGCCGTTTACTAAACACCGCACGGGGAATTCCCTTTTTCTCAGAGCGCGTTCCGTTTTACGCAAAACTTTAGTTAAAACTATGACAATTGAAAAAAAAAAAATCTGATTTTATTAGGATTTTTTCAAAAAATCATGATTTTTGCCAACCCTGCTGATGAAGCTTTGTCTCCAGGTGCTCTTCAAGGCGGCGCTAGTGATCCTAGCGGGCGCCCTCGGACCCGCCAAGGTGCGCAAGCGCGCGTGCGGCCTCTGCGAGACGCTAGAAGTGCTTCGACACCCTCCGGAGGCCATATTGGCTGAGGACTACCTGATGTACCACATGACGAGGCTCGGGCTGACCGAGGAGGACTTCGAGTTCGAGCACCAGCGGCAGACGGCGAGGCGCCGCGCGCTCTCCAATAGAAGGTAACTATAACTGTAATCATCCTATATACGGCCTAGCTCGGGCGCCGGTCGGAAGCGGGTCGGGTCGGGAGTGCGGCGGGCCTATACATGACTGTATATGAACGACATCACACCGACGGCGGAAGTAGCGGGTCGTGCGGTGCGGGGTCTGCGAGACGCTAGAAGTGCTTCGACACCCTCCGGAGGCCATATTGGCAGAGGACTTGATGTACCACATGACGAGACTCGGGCTGACCGAAGAGGACTTTCAGTTCGAACACTAGCGGCAGACGGCGAGGCGCCGCGCGCTCTCCAATAGAAGGTATTGTAGCGACTACTAGCGCCATCTAGTCACCACATGAGAAACTAATTACTACATCCTACATCGCTCTATCGAAGTTTCTCAATTCGGCTGCATAAATACAACTTCCAATTCTCTTCCTTCGGGCTTGGGTCCCCAGGCATAACTTCAGCCTGGAGGGAGATCTCTCTATTGCAACTACCCCCAAAGTATCTTATCTTTTTACTAGGGATCATTTCGGGTACATCTCGACCCTTAGGTATCTATGGTGCGTTTGTTTAGGCATTTTTTATATCAAAAGGGGCAAACGAGCATACGGGTCACCTGATGAGAAGCAATCTCCGCCGCCCATGGACATACTCTTTGCATATGTATATACTAGCTGTTGCCCGCGACTCCGTCCGCGAAGAATGGGGGGGGGGGGGATAAAAAATAGCCTACGACCTCACCTACCGAGTGTAGAGAAAAAAGTTTCATAAAAATCGGCCAAGCCGTTTCGGAAGAGTTCGGTAACAAACACCGCGACATGAGATTTTTATATATTAGATTTTTAACAAAACTTTTTAATTCCAGTGGCAGCTGATTCAGCGACTGCTCCTACAAGCGTTATTCCAAGAATAGCGCGCGGGACATATTCAACACGCTATGAGCTCGCCGGCCGACAGTGTACCTTATAACGACGCGATAGAGACGAATGTGCGACGACTGTTGTGATATAGTGCTCGTAAAGTGACCAGTATTCAAGTGATTAACTTTAACGATCGTGGTAAGAATTAGTTTACTTGTGCTAGTGAAATAAAGACGTTGAAAGGTGAAGGTTTGATTCGGAGTAATTGCAAATGGCATCTCGTTTTTCTCTTAGATTTGTCTCACTTTAGTTCTTTCTTGTTTTTAAAATAAAATTCGTTATATCTCAGCACATATTGTTTATTGTTTCATAGTAAATGCTTTACCAAGCTTTATAATTCAAAAATTTGAACTAAACTGTGCATTATTTCACTGAAATACTTGATACTAATACATATGTATCAATCACCAAGGCAGCTCCAAGAAGGCAAGAAGACAACCTTTCACGCACTTTACCTGAAATTCATTTTAATATTTGGCCTGTTTTTCTCGAATTTGATGTATGACATAATAATGATTGTTCGTGAAATAATGTAAATAATATGGGCTCGACCTGGATGTATATTGCTCATTCGAACTTATAGTTTTTCAGTATTCTTATAATTATTATATTTAATCATAAGTTAATCCTTTTGGTTGGTATGCGATGTTAGAATTTATTGTTTTTTTTTTTCTTAATATTTGGAGGAGACTGTGTCAAATTGTATAAATATTAAATCGTGCAAAAGTAATTCATAATACTTTGTGATAGGACTGTAATTATTAAATTACATATCGGTGTAAATATAAATTAATCAACAAATAATTTTAGAGAGACACAAAGTTACTGAGATAATTATGTCATGTTGAGAGATTTTTTTTCAAAATGAATACTAAGACGTTTAATGAAGGGCATGTGTTATCTCAGTTACATTGTAGACTACTTTCTACGAAAAGTACAAGTAGGCAAGAATTACATTAATATAATGCTTAGCGCATACTTTGTAATACGTAAAAAATGATTGTGAGTCGTATGTATTTCTGTAATTAACTTAATTTTATATCTAAAAACAAGACGACGAAACTAATAACAAATTCAATTGGACACAATACTTATTATAACAATAAGTACTGCATGTTTTAAGTTATGATTTTTTTTATAATAAAAAAGTTTTTTAGTTCCTTAGTCTCAGATTATCTGCATTTAAGGATAATTCATTTAGATTCCTAGATCTTTTCGTCTCGGTTTATATATTTGTTCAGACTGTTCATTATTAAGACATACATACATTCCTGTTGGACCCTAGTCTTCCCTCTCCCACGTGTTCAAGTTGAATGATTGTGACAGATTCATTGATATTTTTTTAAACGAATATACAGCAAAATGCTATTTATAAAAAACGGTCTATATTTTCCGACCATCCAAATAGAAACTGCAAATATATCAAACAGGCTAAAATATATTTAACTGCAACCGTAGCTAATAGAAGTTATAATGATAATATATTTTCAGAATCCATTTATGTATTCCTCGGAACTTATTTTACATATTCTTTAAAAAACGAGCCTACCAATTCCTAAAAGGGTCGGCAACGCACCTGTGATGCCCCCCGTGTTGCGGGTGTCCATGGGCGACGGTGATCGCTTTCCATCAGGTGACCCGTCTGCTCGTTTGCCACCTCTTATATAAAAAAAAATAAAAAAAAAAATATTAAAACTACTTTAACCCATTTGCAATATTATTTGTAAGGCCTATAAAAACAAAAGCGGACATTGAAATAAGAAGTTAATAAAAAAAATATAGTTATGTCCATGCTTTTGATCAACAGTTAATAATAATCTAATTGCACTTTGAAGAACTGCAGTTTTTTGTTAGTTCTTGGTCAAATGCGCTGGCTCAAAGGTAGCACTATATTTATTTGTGGATTTTCGATTTTAGGCTATGATTTAGTTAGTTGCGCGCACGCGTCTCGGTGCATAATGTATCAGCTCTTAGATTATTTTAGTATTTATTAAAACTACGAAAAGCTAGACGTAAATTGGTTAATAATATACACCATGAAATTTTAGTGGTTGTTTTCCCGAAACGAGGTGATTTAGTATCGATTGTACAATCGATTTATAATTACTATTTCGACTAGAGTCAAAAATCCAATTGTGAAAAACGAAAGTCGAAAATGACCGCAAACCAATAGTAACGCTTCGCTGGTACAAGTAGCGTACGATCGTACGATAGGTTAGGTACCAACGAAGCGTTACTATTGGTTTGCGGTCATTTTCGACTTTCGTTTTTCACAATTGGATTTTTGACTCTAGTCGAAATAGTAATTATAAATCGATTGTACAATCGATACTAAATCACCTCGTTTCGGGAAAACAACCACTAAAATTTCACGGTGTATAAATGCGCATTTGAATTGTTTTGGAACGTTGACAAAATGAAAGATGTTTAATGACTAATATTTCGATGAAAAAAATACTAACGAACCTAACGGTTTTCTTTAGAAAATATCAGCTAAATTATATGAAAAACTTGTGCTTCATCTTATTTCTGTTTAGAACAGCCATACTCAACCTTTTTTCTTTGTGGGCCACAAATCGACTACCGCAACGCACAGTATTGAATCTACAAAATTTGAATTTTGAAATTTCAATACTATGCCGCGCAACGTACAGTGTCGAATCTAACAATTTTGTTTTTGTAGTTTCGATACTGTTCGTTGACAACATCGAAATGTGATGTAGCAATGGTGAAGCGGGCCGCAGAATTGATTGTCAACGGCAGTAAAAATCAAAATGGTCAAAATCAAAACGAATTTTATTCGAGGCGGGCTAGTTGCGGAACCTCGAAGGGCCACATGCGGCCCGCGGCCCGCAGGTTGAGTATAGCTGGTTTAGAACGTATCATTTTGAAAATTACAACAGATCTACTGTGTTATAAAACTGCGATGTGAGTAAGATTGAATGATCTGTCATTTCATTATAAATTTTGACGTTGTAATGACTCCTAGCGCCATGTAGTCATCAATACGAGAAATCGCTGCATTGTACATACAGTGCGCTATGGAAGTTTCTCAACTCGGCAGCATAAATACAACTTTCAACTCTTTTCTTCCGGACGTCGGTCCACAGGTATTTTTTTTATTATGAGAGGGTTGACAAACGAGGCATAACATTTGTCTAGAGAGATCTCTGTTATGGCCTATCCCCCCCCCCCACACACAACGTTATTATATGAAATTACTATCAGTTCCATTCTTACTCACATCACGGTCAAATTATACCGACTTGTCCCCTTATTAAAAAAAACTACATACAGGAAAATGTATGTTTTATCTGTGTCTGGTGAAAGCAAATGTCAGTGACATATAAAGACTAACGAATAATTTAACACAAGTTTAACAGTTTGTTAATAAAGGGGAGAGTTATTAATGAATGGGCATAATTTATGTTATAATTTTGACTAAGTATTATTTTTCATGTTTTGATTGGTTATGCGTTTCGTGTGGTGTTTGTGTGGTTACTTTTGGTTCTAGATTTTTTATTAATTGTTAACTTTATAAATATTTATGTGTAATGTAATCATCATTTTAGGGTTCTCTGTACCTCAAAGGACCTTATAGTTGTCCGTTTGTCTATCAAGCCTCATTTTCTCTTAGATATTAAAATGCAACACTGCTACGGTCTCTTGTTAAGATGATCAAAAAATAAAGTCATTTTAGTGTACCTATTTTCATACAAAACGCTGAAAATGAAAACTTAGAGTATTTACCCCTTCCCATTGATATAGATAGAATTCTGAATTTTTGCGAGAGGTTAAAGCCTCACAAAGTAAGTAAAGGAAAAATTGATCCGCATTTTTTTTTTGCACTGTTGATTCCAATATTACAATACTACTGAATTATCTACTGCCACATTGTAATAGTAATAAAGTAACTAAAAATTAAATAAACATAAAACAGATATAGATTTGTGGACTTCAAAAATATGCTTCTATCGCAGTAAAGTGGTAAAATACCCGTAATAAAATCCAGAGAACTGCACATTAACGCGTTATTTTAAAATAATACGCGTGCTGTAGGTAGTTTCGCTGTAGAGTACCGTTCACTTTGTATGTTACTTCGACCTCTACTTTGCAAAATATCACAATCTCTATATTTCTTTATTGAGTTCATAGATATCATTCATTCTATTGTGTAAACCAGAGGTTAAAATGTCATACGAAATCAATGTTACAGAGACCACTCTCTATAGTGAAACATCGCCCTTGGTTGAAATGCACAATTAGCTTCGTTCTTATAGTCGCCATCATAAACATGGGAGCTTAGGTGCTCAGAAATTTTTGAACACGATCGTATTGTCAATCGCGTGTTCAGGTATTTTTAAACATCTAAACAGCGCCGATGTTTATATAGAAACTGCTGCTAAGCCTCATTGAAAGCACACCTTACCTGAATTAGCCTGTATTTTGTTCCACATTCCAGTCAGTCTGTTTGTATGAAAGAAATACCTCGTGTCAATGAATATTTTTGTACTGTGTCTGATAAGTTCATTACTGCATTGTATGTTGTAAATAAATAATATCAAGTTATATTTTTGTTTTCGTCCAAACTATTGGGTATAGTCAACCAAGTAAATACCTAATCATTTTTTATGACAGTTGCTACATCAGAATAAAATAAGGCGGATTGTCATATTGACTTTTAAATGAAAATGGTCTTTGACGTTTTTCAATCGTACAGTCAGCAACAAAAATATGAATACACTTAAAGTACCAAAAATATGTATGTACACGCCTTTATGCCCTGGTAATAGTCGTGGATGCATATTTTTGGTACTTTGAGTGTATTCATATTTTTGTTGCTGACTGTACAAGCGATATTAAACTTGGGTAGCAAAGGAATTTCTTGGTAGACTATACTATAAGGCACTGGTCCCTCCGCCGGCGAGTAAGCGATGAGCTATCGGCGATTTTCTCGCCCAAGAAACGAACAAAAGAATCGCTGCCGTGAATATATTTATAGTTCATCGCTGGCTGTTCACACTGCCGGCGAGGACTCTCTCTTCACTAGTTGATCGCAGCGATAAAAGCTATCAACGATAAAACTCGCTCAGCGGTACTCTGCGATGAACGCTTGGCGATCAGAGCGATCATTCTACCGTACAATCGCCCGTCGCACTCGGAACACTCTTATAGTTATAGCCGAGCTACAAAACTATCTAAACTACACACTCGCTTCTCGCTGCTCGCCCACTCGTTTCTAGTAAAGTTCTACTCGTTTATCGCTCGTCGCCGGCGGTGGGACCAGTGCCTAAATACCCCCTCGAACTGCGCCTTTGTAAATGGGGTGATAAGTGCGGGTACTCCAACCCTGAATCTAATGGAATCATATTGATAGGATAATAAAAAAAAACTCAACTGGATGTATAAATTATAATTACATACAAAACTAATATCCACTCTATACCAACATCTCCCCATTAATTCAGTCCATATTAACAAATCTTATTATGAAAATTGCTTAATAGGGATGTTGACACCATTAAAAAATAATTCGAAGCCACGACTGCAGTAAAAAAACGCTTTATTTTAGCCCTAAAACCCAGATTAATTTTCGATTAACTGCAAAATTAGATTTTTTGTTGCTTTAAAACAAATAAATAGTTAGTTAATTGAGTATGCGAACAAGTGACGTCATATGTTGCTATTGCCATACAAACTCTATGGGAGAAATGTGTTTTACAAGCTCATAAAAAGTACGTCAGTTAGTTGGTGGTGTCAACATCCCTATTATGCCGTTGGGCAGTATAATTGTACTGCAACATATTCTGCTACATTAGTACCTGTAAAAAGGTGCAGGTACATCATACACAAATTTGTTCTTAGCTTTGTTTAACCTTTCACCTCTTTGTTACTTCCGTTGCGAGTTTCAATCTAAACTAAAAAAGTCTTCGTCACTCGAATTCGAGCTCCCAAATACAGTGACACAATGACCATGACTGAAGAATTTTTGTATGTAAACTTTTGACAAGTGGCACCCAAACGCTTGGATTGCAATGTTAGGTTCAGCCACTTTGGTACAATTTCAGATAAGTTTAAATGTTCCTACAACTGTTTGCTGTGTGCATTTGTATAATCTTCTATTCACTAAAAAGTGGGCATTCAAGATACCTAGGCTCGTCAAGTTTATTATTATTAGGTAGCTTAAGAAATAGGTGCTCCGCTGTGCGAGGCTTCGTCGACTTGGAGGATTTGCTATTTCTAGTAATTAAGACATTTTTCCTCTACAGGGCGTTCGTGTCTTTCCTCCCCCGTATATGTATTACACTTCTGTCAAAGACTGCAGTAAGTAATCGATTTAATAATACATGTCCACTGACACAAAGAGGAGCCATATACAGGGTAATTTTTTAATCAGTGCACAAATTTAACGACACTATATCACATATTAAAATTTGTGCACTTATTAAAAAATTACCCTGTATACCCGGATGAGGATTTCAAACATAGTAGTAGCAACGCTAATACTTTAGGGCTGTAGTGTTAGGCGTAAGAAATTAAATGCAGCGAGTATTTTTACAAGAATTTTCATTTCTAAGTTTTTTCTAAGCGAGGACCGAAATTTACGTAAATCTGTACAGTTTTTGAGATTACTAATCTGACGTTTATTATCAAATCCTTACAAAACCCAGCCTTAGTCGAATATTTATATAACTTTCCGTTTCATTCCATACACAATTAATTAAAATAATACATTTTCCAGCGAAAACGTGAAATATCATTTTACGTTTTTAATACTTATATACAATGTTTAACTTTGTGATAAGAAGTGTCTCACTCTATGGCATAAACTCGATTCTCATGCGTTCATCACAATTTATTATTGATCAACACTAGCTTCATTTAGGTGCGAGAAATATTATGCGAATTTAGTTACATTGCGGCTCCGTAATGCAACGGATTCATAAGTGATCGACCATTGACAGCAATGTATCGCAACCCGCGTGCTAATTCTCGCACCATCTTAATGAGACTTAAACATTCACACAACAAATTAAGCTACACTTTTTCGTCAAAACTAAATATTCGTTTGTTTCTACGAACTCGTATGGGCGTCAACAATTATTTACACACCGATTGCCGTAGACGCCGATAATGCGTGAAACTGATATTGGGTGGCTACTACGAAATTCGAATTTCGAAGTTCGTATCATCCCATCCCTTGCGCTTTTCATTAACATGCGCGGAACGCCACGATACTAAGTTCGAAAATTGAATTTTGTAGTTTATACTACAGAGCCAGAGGCTAATATTGTTCTGAAAATCTTTTTTTAAGTCCAATTAAAACACATTATTATACTATATAAACTCATGATTTAAATCAGGGATGTAGCTTGAAACCGAGGCACTAATTTATTAATTTATATCGCAAAAATATACCTTAACAATACGAAATCGTTGATTCATTGGATATCATTGAATATTATGCGGATGTCTATGGTTTTCTTAATAGTTTTAACATTGACAGGTAGAGCCCGCCAAAAAAAAACTTAATGCAATAGTAGCAACAGAGTAACGTCAGTTTGATCTGCTCTATCTTAACTTGGTAACAATAAAATAGAAACGGTAAGGTATCTTTTATATTTTAGTTCATCGGTAGTATTAAAATTGGTTGGCACTTTGGCTAACTCCTATTACCTTATAATAAGTTCGGTAATCGTATCGTACGATATGCTCGTGACAAAAGCCTTCGGAACTTGGTTACTTTTTACGATCCCTCTAATCTTTAGAAAAAAAAAACTATTTAGGTAGTCCGGACCTTCAATTTGATATCTACAAGTGTATCAACTCAAAACCTACCTATGCCACCTACCTACCTATGTCAGAACGTTCTGCGAATAAAAATATGCATAGCATAATGCTATGGAATTATAGTAAAACGACGTATCATTTAACCCCAAAATAAAATAGGAAAGGACATTATACTCCAAGCATAATATACCCGCCTATCGGAGCTTTGTAAATGGGCATTTTCAGAAAAAAGTGTACCCAGTAATTTTTTTTAAAAATCTAACAAATTTTGGGTTATTTCTACTCAGAATCACAAGCACTATCGATTTAAACAATAAAAAAAGTGTCCCTCCTTTAATTGTCAGTTTTGTGACGCAGTTAACCATACATGTTGTATGGACCGTCACAAAACTGACTAATAAATTTTGTATGGTACATTTTTTTCTGAAAACTCCCAAATAACTTAACAAGATTAACCATTAATGTTGGTGGTTATGTTTACGTGGAGTACAATATCCAGAGCTTAAAATTGTGGGAAAACTTCAATACATATTATATACGCTGTGTTCTTTTTTTCCGTTAACTTCGATATATTGCTTGTTGCACTCACAGAAACTAACAAACAAAAAAGGTAGTTGAAAAAAAACCTAATCAATAATTAAATATTAAACTGATGCTCGATATAAGAGGCTCTTTAAAGTTGGACAGTATTAAGAATGCTATCTTTATACATTTCTATTTTATGACTCAGAGCATCAATCCAAACGGAGGCGTCATGCTCATGCGCAATTATTTGTAAACGCGTCACAATCTTAAAGGCCACAACAAACCGGGAGCGCGGGGCGCCAACGGAGCGTGCCCAGCGCGGTCAATTACACTGAATCAAATACGGTGTGCCGCGCTGCCGGTGTGTCATCGTATATTTTGATTCAGTGTTTTAGAGCGCGCTGGGCACGCTCCGTCGGCGCCCCGCGCTCCAGGTTTGTGGTGGCCTTTTTTTTCTACCACTCTGCCCGTTATAAGCTTGCCAGTTGGCTTAATGCTCTAAGATAAATGACATGACATGGACGTAACATAACAGAATATGAAATTAATAACAAACTCACTGCCTTAACATTCAACCTATTGAACGCCACACATCGTTTTTGTTACGAACAAAATTTATTGTTATACGTAAGCGGGTAGGTTAATTTTTGTATTACCGTATTGTCGTCTATTGCCGACACTGGCGTTCAAAAGGTAAGAAAAATGTCAGGACATAATAAGGAAGCTATTATTACACAGGTTTACCATATCATCATTACTTAAAAAAACTCGTACCTCAAAACCGAAAATCTTCTAGAGAGAACTTTACACTGTTATCTTTAGGGTTCACTTTAGTTTACACGTCATTTTAAGATATCAGCTTTTTTCAAAGTATAGACGAAATGTTACTGATTAAATTTAATCGCTGATTATCTTTAAACAGTACGAGTTAAGTCATTGGTGTCCTAGAAAAATTAGCTTTATTTGACCTGAAAGCTAGTTAAACCTTATAAGGCCCAGCGTACCAACTTTAGCACATACATTATGTTACAAGAAAAATGGCAACATTCCTTGATTTTGACGTTTCAAATTATGACAGCCAAAGTATGACGTCGGCTCTACGAAATTAACAGAAATTAAAAACACTGTAGATATGCATAAATCTTCATTGTAAACTCTTCAAATACTTCGTTTTCTTTTTGAGAATATTACTCAGGTCATTTAGTACATCGCTTAGTCCATTATTTAGCTTAGTTTCGACTGGACTTTGGTAATTATCTAGGGTTAGATTCTGTAGTTCGTCTTCTAGGGTTGTCGCGAATGAGTATTTTGGCCATGACTCAATGATTATTTCTAGGTCCGTGATGGATTCTTGCACTGTCGTGTTAAGTTGGCTGAGTAATTCGGCAGTTTTGAGTTCGTCGGGTGACTGATTGGTTTTTCTTTTGGATTTCTTCGTGTTGGCCGGCGTCGAGAGTTCGTTGCAAACGCCGAGGAGGAACGTTATTATGCCTATGAACTGTGGAGCGAGTAATAACGACATTTAATGCTGTGTCAAATTAAAACTAGATGTCTCGATCAATGAGAAATGAACTACAACTTATGACCAAGTATGCGTAAACTACTGAAGCCTTCATAATGAATTCGAGACTATGGAACGCGTTGGCATCTTGCGTGGTGTACGCAGGTTACCTTACAAGATTATCCTTCACCGTAAAGCTCATGGAAAATTTCGCACACGAATTATGAATAACTCACAAGGTGCGAGCCCGGGATTTGAACTCACGAACCTCTGCTTGAGAAGCCAAAACATATAATTTTATATATGTGCTTAATATTAAAAACGGCAACAGGTATACGCTTGAAATATTCACAAAATATTTATACCTTGACAAGCTCGTGCGCGGCGCTCGGCGGAACCCTGTCGCAGGGAGCCTCTGCTAATAATAAGTAGTAATTTTAATAAGTGCGGCAAACGCTGACTGCGACAGAGTTCCGCGGAGGACCGCGCACGAGCTTGTCGGACTATAGTTATATATTCACTTTAAAAATAAATAATTAGATTAAAATAAAACAAATATTTAAGGGGGCTCCCATACAACAAAACCTGATTTTTTGCTGTTTTTATAGACAATGGTATGGAACGCATCGTGCGCGAGTCCGACTCGCACTTGGCCGGTTGTTTTCTCACCTCTAGGTAATCCGCCAGCCGCTCCAGCCCCTCCCGCATGCCCCAGCCCGCGTCCCCCGCGACCCCCGCGCCCCCCCCGGCCACGCCCCGCGCCGCCGCGACCGCCGCCGAAGCCTCCGCCGCCAGTTCGTGGGCGCGCGCCGTGTTACCCACAGACAACTCAGCGACGAGACGGAGCGTGCACGCGTACAGCTCCCGGTAAGGGACGGGGGATGTTACGAAGGCTGGAAAATAAAACAGTAGATTGATAAACAAGGGTCGTAAAATTGATCATTTACACTCGAGTTGAACACTCTACTTTTCATCACAAATGCGAGGAAATAAAGAAAAACCGTTCTGTTAAAAATGTATACGCAATTTGTAACAGAGCGGAGGAAAATTTATCGCGCCAAACTGTCTTTTGTTTTTGTTTTTTTTTTAATGGCCTGCGCTCTTTGGCTTTGGCACATTCAGCCAGCACTGGCCAGCAGCATTATGCCAGCATGGAGGTTTTTTAAATTTACTTACATCCCTAAAGATGTAAATCGAATTTACAACACGGATTTCAAGTTAAATGCAACCTACTTTCAGAGCTTAAGTGATGAAAAGATACATTTTTAAGCATGAGTCGTCCACGATTTTAACGTTAGCGCAACTAGGCCGTTCATTTACGTTCATCAACTAGTCCATAAACTAGTTAAATTGGTCAACTAGTCGACGTGATGTCTGCGTTATGGTGTTCAACTACACTGTTTCTGTGTCGATTTAAATTAGGAAAAAACGCTATTGTGAAAATAAACTTCAGTAAAACACCATAGCGGGGAAAAATTTTGCTTCTCGTTAATAACGATTCTTGTAAATTGATCTAACCTTCCCATAAACAACCGAATCAAGAGCTGAGACCCTCCGCCATTTTTACAAGCTTTTATTTAGCTTGCAATGTATGTATGTAACTGTTTGTTATCCTTAACCGATTGTAATGAAATTTTGTATACCTATGTAAGTCAGGTGACAATACAATAAGTATTGTAGGACCATGATACTGATCTGATGATGGAGAGGTATCACTAGGAACTCCTCTATAACTCAACATGATTATGTGTTTGGGCTCGTTCGATCTGTCTTAATGAGTAACTTTTAAGACCGTACAAATAAAAGCAAATCTCAAAAAAATTTTAAAATAAAATTTATTTTCAATCAAACAAACTCACCAATTATTCTACAAGGGAACGGTTCAGATATTCTCCACTTCCTCTTCTCACTGTACAGCTTGGCACACTTCTCCATCGCTTCACTGAACGCGTCCACGCACAGTACAAGTTCTTCGTAATGCTCCTTCTTCTCCGCCACGGACCTCCCGTCCGCCAGCTCTATGCATAGCGCTATTGAGGACACCAAGCCGTCTTTGAGGCGGAGGTAGGCCATTTCTTCCTCGAAAGTCCGGGACTTCAGGTCGGGGTCCCGGGTTTGAGGCGGATCGAAGCTGATTATGACGTTTAGGTCGCGGTTGTCACTGTAAGCATACATGAAAAAGTTATTAGGCTTGTGATATTGCTATAAAAACAAAATACACTAGTTTTTGTTTCACTGAAAAAGACCAAGTAGAATAACTTCTTGTTGTGTGTTTCGCTTAGAAATAGGAGTAGAAAGTTAGAGTAGGATCACGAAAAACACAACTTTGTGGTGCATTGTTGTACTTGGACACTTAAAAAATAACTGGTCAATTTTTTTGGGAATCGTAAGGCCGAGGACTGAAGCTAACGGGCGCGCAGTGACGAGCGTGTTGACTATGCATTGCGCTGCCGAGACGCTAGGCTGCGCTATGGAGGTGGCCTGGCGTGCCCACGCTGTATACTGACGCGGGGGCACACACTGTATACTGACGCGGGGCGGCGGGGCAGCGGCGCGGGCGCGTGCAGCGGCTGCGGCGGGCCGGCCAGCAACGCCAGCAGGCTGCGCTCGCGGGCGGCGCGGTGTCCCCACGCGCAGCGCGACAGCAGCCCGGCCCAGCGTCCCAGCTCCACCAGCTTCTCGAACGTTCCGTACTTGTACGCGTACGTTAAGTGCTCCACGCTCTGCGGACCAAACGTGAATGTTTTCAATAAAAAGTGTGTTCCGTCCCTTGTGTGTGTTTGTCCCTGGGCAACGGACGGTCTTGCGATTACACAGACCATATAACCTTAAAACAAACTTATAAGCTATCACTTACATGCAAGTGTCCGACTGTCTGCTCTCCGGGAAGGGGAAAGGATTAGCGCTAAGTTCGGGGAGGGATTTAGGGGTTCACCGTACACTTAGCACATCAGTATGCCACTTCATACACACGCGCCCGTAGCCCACTCGGAAGGACCCACAAATCGCGGCACCGTGTGAAGGTTTCTCGTCCAAATTGCCCGAGATTATACCAAATTCTACCAAATTGCTCGAGATTTACACCAAATTCCACTAGACAAAACCAAAAACGTGCTTTAGCTACGAACCAAGTCCAAGTAACAGCTGTCTCACAATTTTTTTTATTTACGAAGCGCGTTCCGATACACGCTGTTAGGTCCGAACAAAGTGTACACCCCTCACTTTTTATGAGTAAAAAAAAATTAACTCATCCCTGTGGTTACACCGTGTGAGCAGTAACACATCCCTGTGCTATCGTGTGACCAGTAACTCGCGTCCTTGTGACGGTGGTCGCGGAAAGCCCTGGTGTCCGCGAGTAACCCGGCGCCCAGTCTCGCGCAGTACAGCTATCCCAACTACACCAGCTGGATATGATTCACTTCTGAACCTCAGACGCTGGTAGATGCTGTCCGCTGCTGACACATCCCTGTGGTGGCGTGTGGGCAATGACACATCCCTGTGGTAGCGTGTGGGCAGTAACACATCCCTGTGTTAGCAGCCACTAGGCAGTAGCACATCCCTGTGTTAGCACCCAGTAGGCAGTAACACATCCCTGTGGTAGCGTGTGGCCAGTAACACATCCCTGTGTTAGCAGCCAGTAGGCAGTAACACATCCGTGTTAGCAGCGTTTAGGCAGTAACAAATCCCTGTGTTAGCAGCCAGTAGGCAGTAACACATCCGTGTTAGCAGCGTGTAGGCAGTAACAAATCCCTGTGTTACCAGCCAGTAGGCAGTAACACATCCGTGTTAGCAGCGTTTAGGCAGTAACAAATCCCTGTGTTAGCAGCCAGTAGGCAGTAACACATCCGTGTTAGCAGCGTGTAGGCAGTAACAATTCCCTCTGTTAGCAGCCAGTAGGCAGTAACACATCCGTGTTAGCAGCGTTTAGGCAGTAACAAATCCCTGTGTTAGCAGCCAGTAGGCAGTAACACATCCGTGTTAGCAGCGTGTAGGCAGTAACAAATCCCTGTGTTAGCAGCCAGTAGGCAGTAACACATCCCTGTGTTAGCAGCGAGTAGGCAATAACATATCCCAGTAATCGTGGCGTGTAACCAATAACTCATATCCTTATAATGGTGGTCGCGGAAAGCCCTGGTGTCCGCGAGTAACACATCCCTGTGATACCAACGTGTGGGCAGTAACACATCCACGTGGCAGCATCGTGTGACTAACACATCCCTGTGCTATCGTGTAACCAATAACTCACGTCCTTGTGATGGTGGTCGCGGAACGCCCTGGTGTCCGCGAGTAACTGGAGCGCGCGCGCGGCGGCCGCGCCGGCGCCGAGTCTCGCGCAGTGCAGCCATCCCAACGACACCAGTTGGATATGCTTCACTTCCAGACGCTGGTAGATGCTGTCCGCTGCTAACGCGTTACCTGGAAATCAAGAGCATTGTTAAGAGACAGTGTGAGCGAATCAATTTTCGCCCGCGTGCCTAATATGTGCTCCTCTGTTATGCGTGTCGTATTTGAGTGGGGCCATGAAGCAAACTGCCGTATTACGTGTGTTACGAAAAACGTAGGGTAACATAAGACCAATTGACAAAATTTCATATTTCTAAGACTATAATTTGATTCGTTCTCTGTATACTGTTTGGAAAGAGAAAGACGCTGATAGTTTTAAATTTTCACTAGGATTATTAATTAATTTATTACAATTTTTTAAAGATGTGCTTATTCTAAAAGAGCGTAACCATAGAATAGATCCATTACTTTTGTCTAGTCTCTATTAAAAAAAAGTGATGACGTAAATTTGACATTAAGGTTATTATCAAATTTAAAATTATGACAGCTCTTTTTTCTAGTGATAAGGGTAAAGGAAACATATCTATTCTGTGGAGGTACAGGTACGTACACATATGTTTTTTAAATATGTTGTATTTTTTTAAATATGAAGAAAAAATTATAATAAATATTTTTTCGTGTTCAGGAGGCGAAACTCTTTCGATTCCTGTAGTAATTTTCAGGTGTTAAAAAAATGAAATGTTGTCAATTGTGTTTAAAAATTGTCGTGTCAGTTTCACATTGTTTTTATTGTTTTTCAATGTATTGATGCCATGACGATTGATGGTCTCAAAAGAAGATCAGCGCCGTTCGTAAAACCGACACTTAGGTGGATTGGGGACCATTTCGTGATATGCGCATTTTTTTATTCTTGTCTTATCTGTATGATATCATGAATAAAATGTTTTCTTTCCTTCTTCAATTGCAATACTGCGACCACACATCACAACACGAGTGGTGATCACTAGGATTTTTAATCGGGCATACTATAAGACGATTTTCATAGCACGCGAGACACGGCGTATGAAACTCTTCACGGTCCCATCAGTTTCGCGAAATAAAAACGCAGGAAACGCCAGTTATATTTTATTGAAATAATTCGTCGCGTTGAGCGTCGTACCTTACTATAACACAGTACTGATATATTTATGTTTTATGTTATTGGGTCGGGTATGGGGATATTTTTCCCAAAATCGATTTTTCCAGTTAGCAAAATTTTCCCAAAAGTTTTTTTTGTCAATACGTTTTTTTACTGAAGCTTATTTTCACAATTGCGTTTTTTTTCAAACTTTAATCGACACAGAAACATAGGTAGGTTTAGGTTATGTTAAGTTTGCATCGGCTCGAACGGCCAAAAGCATACAAGAAGGAGCTCCACGTGAGCGGAGCTCCGTCGACACTGTTTCTGTGTCAATTCAAATTGGAAAAAAACCGGCCAAGAGCATGTAGGACACGCCCAAGGTAGGGTTCCGTAGCCATTACGAAAAAATCAAGTAATATTTTTCTAAGGATTTCGTATGTGTACGGAATCATCCAAGTTTAGGTATGTTTTATACCTTAGGCTACTATTTACTCTTAAACTACAAATAATTTCCAAGCAATCTTAGCCGCTATAATTTTCCTAGTAAATTTGATATATTTACTACCCTTCTGAATTTTTTCAAATTTCCACCCAACAGTTTAGATTTTAGAGGGGGGGGGGACGGCCGATTTTAATGAAAATTTTCACTTTAAAGTTGAATATTTCGCAAACAGATCACTGAATAGAAAAATCATGTTAGCAACCCCGCAATGATTTTAAAAGACCTATCCAACGATACCCCACACAATAGGGTTAGCCGAGAAAAAAAAATCACCCCCACGTCTATGGGAGGTACCCTAAAAAAATTTTTTTTACTTTTTTTTATTCAATCACTTTGTCGGCGTGACTGATATATATATTGATGCCAAATTACAGCTTTCTAGTACTAACAGTCTCTGAGCTTAGCCGCGGACAGACAGACAGACAGACAGACAGACAGACAGACAGACAGACGGACAGACAGACAGACGGACAGACATGGCGAAACTATAAGGGTTCCTAGTTGACTACGGTACCCTAAAAAGCATTTGTGAAAAAATGCGGATGGAAAATTTGCCATCTGGAAAAAACGATTTTGGGAAAAATATCGCCATACTCATTGGGTCTTACACATTTTTTGTTCGCGTCTCTCCTGTGGACATGGCAAAAGTTAAAGGTCTATAGCCAATATTTATGACATTATTATTATTATGACAGTTCCTACATCAGAAGAAAAACAATAAAGTTTCTATACATTTAGTACGAAAACTGATGCAAGAAGCGCCGCGACCGTAACGCGCCCCCGTCCCACGTCTCTTCTGTGTGGCTTGCGCCTATGGGTGGAATTTTTCGATCGACTATAAATCAGACTCACCAAGGTAGTGATACAGGGTGATGAGCAGCAGTTTAACGTGGAAGTTGGCCGGCGAGTGATGCAGCACCAGCTCCAACATACACAGCGCCTCCACCACAGGGGCTGAACTTTGCAGCTCTGACGCTGGAACAAGAAGTTATGCTCAAATAATAGGGATTGACACCACCAACTGACGTACTTTTTACGAGCTGTCAAAACACAATTCTCCCAGAGTTTGAAAGGCAATAGCAACTTATGACTTCACTTGTTCGCATACTCAATCAACTAACTATTTATTTGTTTTAAAGCAAGAACAAATCTGATTTTGCAGTTAATCGAAAATTAGTCTGGTTTACGGGGCTAAAATAAAGCGTTTTTTTACTGGAGTCGTCTTCGAATCATTTTTTAATGGCGTCAACATTCCTATTGCTACATCTGCTTGCTGCATATAACTCGATTTCCTCCCACTGAGTACGATTCGTAAATCTCCTCTAAGACACGCTTGGTGTATAAAATGGTAATAGCTTGATTTTAACGCTGTTTTTGTAGCAGGCCGGATAACATTATGACTTCAATGTTGCAGTTAATTCGTAGTGGTAAGTTAGATTAGCTTAACCTACCCTCCTCCCCCCCCATTCGTATATTAGGCTGCGTTTCCACCAGAGATGTGCGAGGATGCGTTGCGAGGGATGTGTTTGTCATGAACCAATAGAAACACTTCATTCACTTAGGACCTTTTAAATGAAGTGTTTCTATTCGTTCATGACAAACACATCCCTCGCAACACATCCTCGCACAGCTCCGGTGGATACGCAGCCTTAGTCACCGACTAATTAAAAAGCTCCTAGGGTGCACCAGCCCAAATCCATGATCAATCATTCCATTATGTTACAGTAACAAGGAGTGAAAATTATCGTTAAGTAATCCGGAGAGTAAGAGAATCGTGAGTTAGCTCTCTATACTGGGCGGGCATCACTAAAAATCATCATCATCACTCCAGCCTTTATACGTCCCACAGCGGGGCAAAGGCCTCCTCAAAGTAAGCTTATAGTGAATTTTAAATGTAATTTCGCACATAAATTTGGAAAAACTTATTCATTCACTGAAAATAAAAAAAGTTTAAAAAATATCGGGTTCTTAAAGCGTCGCGCCTCTAGTCAATTAACCTGCATAGAAATAGTGATGTGCCGCCAGCAGCCCGTAGCCGTCGGCGTAACAGAACTCAGTGACTGTGGCGGTGACGAGCCCCCGGTACAGGCAGCGCAGGTAGTGCCGGCGGAGCGTCGCGGCCAGCTCGAGGCACGCCGGGCCGGGCAGCGGCGCCGCCGTCAGACGCCACGCCGACAGGCACGAGATGTGACGCTGTATGTCATCCGGCTGCAAGCACATTTTATGCGAAAAATCGTGCAAGTTGCGTTACATTGCGACGGTTGATTGGCCACTGCGAATTCGTTCGCTTTACAACCTCGCAATGTAATGCGACTTGCACGATTTTTCTTGCAGGTCTAAACTCGGCTTTATTGTTTTTTTTTTCTTTCAAATGTTAACTGTAATTTTTTTGCCAGCGCAGGTCTTTCTTTTCTGTTTTTTTCTGTGCATCCATGTTTCAGTTTGTATTTAATATGAAAAATATTGCAATTTTTATAACATGAGCCCTTGTTTCAAGTAATTTCCTCTATGTTTCAGCTTCCTATCTTTGTTATTTTTCTGAGATATCACTATATTAGTTTTTCATTAAAAAAAAACACATTTGTGTAAAGCAATTTACGTAAACTTTTTTTTTGCTCCATTCGCGATTATAAATAAATAAATAATAAATAAATATCACGGGACAATTCACACCAATTGACCCAGTCCCAAAGTAAGCTAGGAAAGCTTGTGTTATGGGTACTAGGCAACGGATAAACATACTTATATAGATAGATACATACTTAAATACATATTAAACACCCAAGACCTGAGAACAAACATTCGTATTATTCATACAAATATCTGCCCCGACACGAGAATCGAACCCGGGATCTCAAGCTTCATAGTCAGGTTCTCTAACCACTAGGCCATCTGGTCGTCTAAACCCCCCGTTTAGTTAATTATGGAACGCGTGTTTTTGTTATCCCACGTGATAAGCATCTAAGTCATCTAGGTTATCCATTTCGGTCCACCTCTATTACAAACTATCAGTGAACTAATAAATACTACTCACATTATCAGGCTCGCTGTTCTCATCAAATCCGAGACACGTCAGGAAATCCCTGCAATGCTCCTCGCGCTCACTCTGCGGTATCATCTCAAGATACGGCCTCAAATCGGGCACAGCACAGGGCTTGTTGGCGAACACCCTCAAATACTGGACACACAGAGCCACTCCGCTACCGAGGAGCTCCGTAGGATCCCCATCCACAGACAACCGCTTCCACAACTCCAGTCTAGCTAAATAAGGCCCTCGTAGAACTCTGCCAGAAGACATACTCTCAACCAGCTGACAGATAAACTCGTGACATTTCTCAGCCGTATCATCGACAGTCAAATCATTTTTGTCAGAATTCTTCATCAGTTGGAAAACAGATTCGAAGTACGGCACATAGTAATCCCATCGGTCTTGATTGTCGTAGAGAAGCTCTTTGCATATGAGGTTGAGACGCCGCCATTGTTGTAGCTTTTTCAAATAGGGTATGCACGCTTGGGCGGTGGCTCCAGGCAGAAGTTTGGCGTACAAGGGGCTCTCTATGAACTTTAGGATGTCTTCCCACTTTTCTTGCAGCTCTAGGATCATGATATAGAGCCGGGCTTCCTGTTCGGCCTCCATTTTGTTCTCAGTTATAAAGTTGTCGACCATCCGTTGCGCTAGTGCGAGTAAGATGCCTTTTTTCGCGGCGTCCTCGGATTCTTTCGCCTGTAACAAAAATAACCGTACTCCAATTGGAACTTGGTAATATTCATGAATGTGACCAGATTAAAGACATCTAAGAAAAAGTATTTAAATAATTTTATTGTATGCATAATGGTGGTGTAAATATGTTTATGAGCTGGCGATTATCAGATGATGCAATGCTGATGTATTCAGTACCTTTAAACAAGCAATTCTTGTATGTATATTTATTTATTTAGAGGATCCCAGAAACAGCTCTATTTCGATGTTAGCTACGTAGGCGTTTTCGGGGGCGAAAAATCGATCAAGCTTGGTCTTATCTCTGGGAAAATGCGTATTTTCGAGTTTTGATGTGTTGTTCATTCGTGCGTTTAACCGAAACCACTGAATCTAATAAAACCTTGAAATTTGGCATACTTGCGGATTAGAGGTGCTTTAAGAATGTTTTTTTGAAAATTCTCACGAAATAAAGACTTTGCCAGTTCTTAATTCTTCCACGGGAGCGAACCTGTGAGATATAGCTGTTATAGGGTGAATCAACTTCTTTGTGCTTTTTACTCTGTCCTCGGTTGTCCAATTGACACTTCATATGTTTCATAGAAAAATGCTTAGGTTGTCCAAGGGGTGTTCAATGTGTTTGTGGGGATAAGCAACGTTAGACAGATCTCTCTCCAGGTGGATGTTATTTGTTTTAGATCTCTTGTCTACTCCACCACCAAAATTCATCAAAATTTCGTAAATCAAAGAGTCTCTTCATGTGTGTCATGTCATTATTTCGACATTGCCAAATACGCCTTGGTAAGACAGCAAGGGTGAAAGCCAAGGAAAAAGATGGAAGAATATGGCCATATTATAAGTCATATCACTTTACAATCACAAATAATTTGGAACTTGATAAATGATGATAGACATTAAGAAAATAGAAGCAGTGTATATTGAAGTTTTTAGTCTTCCAGCAACAACATTTTATAGTGAAAATAAACGGATCACTCACGTCTTAAAAGTTTAACTCGACATGTTTCGGGCTAATCCGTAGCCCTTCCTCTCGGAGTCGCACGTCACGACGGCTGCCAAACGTGCACTCAAACATGTCGAGTTAAACTCGTTTTAAGACGTGAGTGATCCGTTTATTTTCACTATGAGTGAGTCTCACGGTAGTTTCATGTTTAACAACATTTTAATCTAAATCTTATCATGATTATGGCGAGTTTTCTTATCAATATGGTTTTATAGTATCCAGACTGAAACAATGAACTCAATCTTAAAACATTTATTACTATGTATACATGGTTGCTGATAATAATGAATCAGCATGTAAATGTCATACAATACACATTACAATTGTATGACCTCTTGAACACCACACATTGTTTTTGTTACAAACAAAATTGATTCTTATGCGGATGTGGGTAGGTAAATTTGGTTTACGCTGATAATGTCCGTACAATACGCAAAATGCACATACGCAAAATCCACATCATAATAAATGTACAGAACGAGAAATGTACAATACGCAGATAGTACAAACAATAATATGTACATATGATGATTGTACAATATGCAAAATGTACTCCACCCAGTAGTGGCAAAATGTGCAAAGTTAGAATGATCACATTGATCAACACGCAAATTGTTCATTACAAACTTACAATACTTACCCTCTTTTTCTGACTGAGCATTATTATCTATTTTGCTTTGTGTACATTTTACGGTTTGTACGTTTGGCGATTGAGCATTTAGCTTTTGTAACATTTTGCGGATTATGCGTTTTGCATTGAACAATTCGCGAAATGTAGATTTTTCTTTTTACACATTATGCGTTATGTGCTTTCAGCGTAAATACATTTTGCGTACTGTACATTTCTCGTTCTGTACATTTATCATGATGTGGATTTTGCGTACCTACCTATGTGCATTTTGACTGTTTGTACATTATGTGTGCGGTTAGCATTTTGCGTATTGTACATTATCAGCGTAAACCGTAAATTCTTGTATTACCGTATTGTTGTCTATAGACGACGCTGGCGTTCAAAAGCTTAAGATCTATACTGCAACTCAAGGCATAGCTAGCGCCATATCAATCATATTGAAGATACATGCCGCTCAGCAAGAGGTCCTTCAGGTTTAAAAAACCATATAGTTAAAGATCTTTCAACAGTTAGTTAGTTAGCAATTGTTTGAAACAATAACTTCTTAAGCTGTTATGAGACTAATGTGTTTCAACCATTGAAATTGCATGTAGTAAGATAACCAACTATGACTTGAATAGAATAGAAAACTAGTTTTTTAGTTCTGTTTTGAACCAAAAAAACTAATAATTGATTTATAAAAATAATAATTTCTGATGCTACTTTACATAGGTACTTTATATCTCTGAAATTAAGTACCTAGTCCAAATTAAAAAAGGATCACATTTCATAACAAAATGATTATGATTTTTTTGATGAAAAAAAGCTGCAAAATAAATATCAAAAGCCAAAATATTTATATTTTTTTGTAAACACTGGTCTGGTATTATGAGACAGCAGGGCAGAGAGATTCAAAGTGTGCAAAGGTAACATTTACATATTGTCTGGTCTATTTTACGTAACAAAATTCGGAACAAACCTGCAGTACAATGCTCATCACAGCCCAAAAGTAGTATGGGTTCTTGGGTGCAAACTTGTACAGCACCATAGCAGCCCGTTGTTGAGCGCGATAGTCTCCCACGCGGACGTAGGACATGAACAGGTGAGAGTGGAGCTCCTCGCTTGTTGGGTCTGCCTTCACCGCTGCCTCGTACAGGGAGCACACCTTGTGCACTGCAGTTACATTAATTATAAAGTTATGTTTAACAGAATAAGAAACAAAGTAAAATCAAAATTTTATTTTGTAGAAAGGCCACAAAAGTGCGAGAATGAGCATTGCCGAGAAGATTGCACTGCAAGAAACTCAGCTGAATGTTTTTTTTAGGGTTCCGTACCCAAAGGGTAAAAACGGGACTCTATTACTGAGGCTCTACTGTCCGTCTGTCACCAGGCTGTATCACATGAACCGTGATTGCTAGACAGTAGAAATTTTCACACATGATGTATTTTGGTTGCCGTTATAACAACAAATACTAAAAAGCAGAATGAAATAAATATTTAAGGGGGCTCCCATACAACAAACATGATTTTTTTTGCTTGTTTTTGCTTGATATTGATAACGGCAACAGGTAGACGCTTGAAGTATTCACAGAATATTTAGTTATATATTCACTTTAAAAATAAATTATTAAATTACAAAAAAAAAAATTAAGGGGGCTCCCATACAACAAACATGATTTTTTTTGCCGTGTTTATAGGTAATGGTACGGAACCCTTTGTGCGCGAGACCAACTTGCACTTGGCCACTTTTTGTAAAAACAAATTGCAATTTCTATTTAAAAATGTAAAGATTAGTTTACAAATTGTTGTTTTAATATGAAATATATCTATGAAACAGTACCATGACTTAATAACTGACAGATAATGCAAAGACTAAACCATTGAGCTAGAGACTTGAAATCTGGCAGGCCTTGAATATCAGTTACATTAAGAAGGGAATTTTATAAATTTCTACAGAGTAAGGAATTAGCCTCTTTTTTATTCATCAGAAAATGCAATGCAGATTTCACAAGTCATTTTCAATCACAATAGCTAAAATTGTATTTTTACTAAATTAAAATATTAGCACTAGCCAAACAGAATTTATTGTATAGGTTTTAACTCAGCGAAAACGCAACTAACAGTTATCAATATTCCAATTGCGACCAGATACTTTCCTCAAAAAAAATGTTTTACTCACATTGCTGACATTCCCTATAGCATATCGTCATGGCCTGCAGCGTGGTGTCGTCACAGGGCTTCTCGTCTGCCAGGGCTTCCAGCACGCCATGAGCCTCCGGTGCTTTTCCTAACCTAAAAAGCGACAGAGCCTTTAAAGCTCGAGCCGCTTGCAGCGAAGGACTCTTTTTAAGCACCTTCTCCGCTTCTTGCAACGCTTTCTTATTATTCCCATTGTCCAGCCAATCTACAAATCACAGGCATAATGCTATTTAACCCGAAAAACAAACCCGTCTCCCAGGGAGTCTGAATAGAAAAATGGATCACGATCTCCACTCGTATTTTACCGTAAATAGGACGAAGCCTGCGTTCAATAATGCCTCCGTCATTCATGTGCTGTGGCCGCACCGCCATTTTTCATTTATAGAGCCCTTTTTTGGGATTAAAGAAGTTTTTTCGGCTCTTTTTGAGCTTTTTACAACACGTTTGTTGTCGTTGGTTAGGTCGATTCACTGACCACTGACAGTGACGTTTGGTGACAGTATTGCCAGTAAGATATCAAACTGAATTCCTAATGGCGGCTATTCATCAACGTTTACTATAACGAAGCATCCGAAAAAATATTTTGTTCATTATAATATAAACCACTTAAATCCAAACTAGATTTTATAGTTTATATTTTTTTAATTTATAAGGTTTCTGGGTACATTTCCAACATATCTAGAAAAGTTCCAATTTTGTCGGATTCATAGATTAACCCACAAAACAAAGGTGGCGTAAACTTAACTGGTTACTTTTTGTTCAATCCAAAAGATGGCGGTAATCAATTCTCTTTTTATAAATTTCGCTTTATGGATAGTAAAGAGTTATTTATATTGTATAATTAGATTAGAACACATTCTTAATTTGAAATAAGGTAGCATTTGCGCACTTTCATCTTTTGTAAATAATTAAAAATAATAGTATGCTTTTAACTCTTTATTGTACAAAAAAACCGAGAAATCTAGTTTATTATTTAGAGAATGGTCATGATAATAATGTGACTTTATTGTACAGTCGCCAGCATAAAAATCGCAGCATTCAAGGTGGTCTAAATATCTGAACACGACGTGAGAGTTCAGATATTTTTGAGGTTAATTTTGAAAAAATAATAATAATGCTAGGTGCCGAAGTAAGTCCCTAGGTATATTTATAAGGTAGATACCTAGATATTTTGCTAGTGATATGTGAAAATGGATAATCTCATGGTAGGGGAGAGGTGGCATAAAAGAGACACGTAGGTATTGAAAGGGAAAAATCAAATTTAGGAAGCTTCCTTTATAGGAAGCGTTTATTATCAATTCTTAATTGTTTATTTTCGCATCTTTAAAAAATGTGTAGGTATTTCCCTTTCATAAATGCACTTTTATTTAGAACTAGCCTTCCGTCGGCAGCTTCGCCCGCGATAAAATTAATGTTCCCGTGGGAAAAGGTATTTTCCCGCGGTATAAAGTAGCCTATGTTACTCTGTGGTAATGTAGCTTTCTAACGGCAAAAGAATTTTTGAAATCGGTCCGGTAGTTTCGGAGCCTATTCAATGCAAACAAACAATCAAATCTTTCCTCTTTATAATATTAGTATAGATTGTCCCTTTCATGCCATCTCCCCTATGATTGGATTCTACAATTTTAAAGTTTTTTTAAATTTATCCTTCCTAGGTATATAATTAATTTGCTGTTTGTGTGGTTTATTGGAATCGAACCACAGAGTACATTATATATAGGAGGATAGAGATATCACTCTATTCAACGGCACAACGCCATCTAACGCAAATTCCCGTAACTACTATTAGGAACCATACTTATCAAGGGTCAATAATCACACGTACCAACACCAGCCCTGGCTGCTGTGCCACTGCTCATGGGCCACTGCCACAGCTTTTTTGAAACTAGAATTTAAAGTTGTTTTCATCTATTTTCTACATAATATCGCCATCTAGTGAAAATTGACGTAACTAAAAATAGACATTGTTGGAAGTGAAAGAAAGCACCGTGAATCGAAATGATCACAGTTCACCCTACATGGCTACATAAAGATTGATTTGGTAGGTTGGATGGGACATTGAAACAAGGCTTTCATGTAATTAATTATTATTTAAATAAAACAACATAAATATAATTTACAAAATTGTATTAAGTTAGCTAATTACAACTACTTACTTACTTAAAATTAAGTACTTAATTTAGCCTCAGTAGCACGGGTTTTAAAATTTACTCGATCGAGTTATTTAAGTTCAACTAGTATTGTGGTCCAGTTAATGCTCGATACTTGGCTTAGTTCTTATTTTGTAGACCGACAAGGATAGCAAATACGTTCACTGATGAAATAAATACAACATCGATCTGTGTCTCTCGCTTGCGAACGACGAAAGGCTTAATTAAAATCGTCGTGAAGGCACTATAAAGGTGCGGTGTTGTTGCAATCAAAACCTCAGCTCTTAATTAAAATCAAATATCGCTTTTGCACTTGTATAGGTAACTATCGAGTAACATTTAAAGGCCCGCAACACGGCATCGTTCCACCAACTAGGAACACTATGATCTAGAATCAAAACTAGTATCACATTTCTAAGCTCAATTAGAAACTGATGCAGTGTTCATAATTGGATCACAAATCGCAGGATCACAATCTCATTTTCATACTAATGTCATCTATTCACACCATACTCACACAGTCACTCACACTAAAAATATCACTATTGAAGGCAGTGGTAGGTATTAAGAATCTTAACTTATTTCGACCTGAGATCTACTGTTTCAAATCCAGAATCGGAGATTGTAGCCACTTTAGGTGTGGTCAGTTCGGGTGGGTACTCTCTTGAAAGAGAAGCACGCTTGTGCCGCGGAGGAGGAACAGGCGCCGGCGGGGGTGATTTTGATTTCAAGAGGCTCTTGATTCTCATTCCACCTCGGTAGTAGTACAGGTAGAAACCGGCCAGAACCGACACTGCAACGAGCAGCGCGACGAAAGCCACCAAAACTCCGTACCAGGCGCTGCCAGAAGTGCTTTCTTCCGGTGTCGGCACGCTTGGCCGCCTGCCAGGTGGCACGTAAGTCGGTCTCGGTCTTTTCGTTGTAGTAGCAAAGCGATCGCCAATAGCAATATCCGCGCAAGCTCTAAATTCCTCTTGAGGTCCGCAACCTACTGCCCCGGTGCCGTTCTCGCACATACCCCAGTTATTCCCAGCTATGTATCGCCATTGCATCACGCAATGTGCACATTCTAGACCTTCAGGCAGCCGATACTTCATTTCATAGACTTTGTTCCCATCTCGTGGGTAATACTTAGTTCCGTCTCTCCCGTCAATTTTCAAAACATTTTTGTCTAAACAATCTTGTGTTGTTGTTTTAGGTTCGTCGCAAACTCTAAATTCGAAGTAGCCGTTGTGACTGGCTGTGAGTTCTACTTTGATTGTGATGGGGTCATGGGGTGCGTATTTTCGGACGATGATGCCTTTTCCGAACCGGCCTCCTAGTTCGTGAGCTCGTGGTACGGGCGCATCCCAAGCGTCACCACAGACGCCACATTTGCCTTCGTTCCTCTTCCACTGCCGGGTAAATCCTCCACAGTATAATTCGTGGTCGTTGTAATTGTGCGGAGTGTCAAAGCCGAAGCGCCAAGCAGAGGCGCGGGATGGCGGCTCAGTGAGGCGACCATGGCCGCTGGCGGGAGGCCATAGAACAGCTAACATGCCCACCATGCACCATAATATCTGGAAAGAAAGAAAATAAACTCGTTAGTTACAGCATCATATTCAGAGCAAATAAGGACAAAGTGCTGCAAAGTTGCAGGTTGTGACTCTTCTGACATGGCATTACGATATTTACGATGGTTCTTAATGTTATACTTGATAACAGGAAACCTTGGCCTCGTTTCAAAGTGCTACTTAGTTAACTAAATCGGACTAAATTTCTAATTTGATGATACCTTAATTTTCATGCTTGATTAAGTCTTATTTTTACGGATGGTCCAATTATATGTATTTCCATAGGATTAGCTATCTTCTATTACACAATGTTGCGTCAGTGACCAATTGATAATATGCACCAATTCCCACAGAGATCGCTTTCGCCTCTGATAATGGTCGTCTTTCACGCGTCTATGAAACTGTATCTATTATTAGGATACCACAAAAAGTGTATCTAAATTTATTCATGTTAGTTTTGATTTGATGTTGCGTTCAATTTAAGACAAACTTCTTACAAATTATTGGGTACCGTGGGGAATAATGGCGATTGTATCCCGATATGGAAAGAAAATAGTTGTGGGAAACTACTGGAGTACTTTGAAAATAATTGCATACCAAAAGACGCTAAAATATAGATACTAGGTAAGTAAAACAAAGCATCAAAAGTGTTTAATTAAGGTGATAATCAATTAAGATTTTCAGGGTAGACAAGACACGATTTGAATACCCGTTATGCAGTAAAGTCTTAGCAACAATGCAACTATTATGTAAATAAGATTTACAGCAGGTCAACGACTTTTGATGCAATGAATCCGCCTCGTCATCCATGTTCTTTCTTCTGCCCACATACAGACGTCGTGAATCGTGATCATGACATTGAGATCATTCCCTCTTTACAAGCATTTCGTGTGCAAATAGGTGTGTAGATGGTAATGAGATTTCACTATTCACAGAATACATAACCGATTTTAAACGGGTACCTAAAAAATTTGAATTATAGCTTTTGAATTTTCTGTTGTATTTTGTGACTGTTTGTATCGTTCTGATAGAGCAGCCGTTACAAGCTTTCTCTTGAGGACTTTATAATTAAACACTTCTGATTAAAACATGAGCTGAGACTATTCAAAGTGTGAATCAGATCACATGAGAAAATGTATTCAATCAATCAGACCACCGACCAAAAAATTTATCTTTAAGAAATTTAACACGGGAATTAGGTTCCATTGAAAATGTCGTGGAAATAGTAGGTATTTATATCACAGTGTGCTTATAGCTTATAGCTAACAATCGACCTAAAATAGTTTGATCTTTTTGTCATGATTAGTACCTACCTATCTTGAGAGGCGACCTAAAATGTTTTTCTGCAGCAGATCGCATTCTCACAAAGGCTAATATTTATCGATGATGCAATGGCCTATTCTCATCAGTGAGAAAGTATCGCAACGCTTTTTATGGGTTAATGGTATAAATCATTGATGCGAGTGAAGCTGCGAAGTTACTAACGTCACCGTCTCTGGCTACTGTGACGAGAGAGTTATTTTTTAGTCGTATTGAACACGATTAAAGAAAAGTAAAGTAAGTGATTGCAGTTATCGACTCGTCGATTACCTACTTAGTCGGGGTAAGAAAAGGTTCGTCACTTTTCGACTCTTTGTCAACGAGTTAAGTTCGAAAAGTGACGAACCTTTTCTTACCCCGACTATACTTATACCTAACTTGGTTATTTTTAATAAAATAATAATGAAAAAACTCTTTATTGCCATCGTACATTGACAAAAAATAAGAGAAACAATCTAACTCTTGGCAAAAGGTAGAGGACTCAGCCAGTGTTGCCAACCCCAACTTGTGAAAAATATGCTTAGCAAAAACTGTAAAAAAATTTAAAAAAATCAAATTATTTAAAAAAATGATATAAAACATGTACAGCATTCATTATGATAAAAAATTATGACACATGTTACAACACTAAACATATTAAATATTATTCCCAAAAATCTTTGAACATTTCTAGTGATTTCTGAAATAATGAGGTGGAAGTTCCGCAACGTGAGAGAAGAGTCAGTATCATAGAGAGGGAGTAGGTTTTGCTGAGGCCGAGTTAGTGCCTGGAAGACAAATCAAATGACGCTAGCATCTTATTTCAAAAAACTGTAGATCTACCATAGAGTTGGCTACACTGGACTTCCAGCGCTGTTTTCCTTCTGGCACTCCTGCGTTTAATCTGGTACATACTTGAATGCCAGTTTAAGAATTAATTTTGTCAATGTAATATCGCTTGTATTAGCTGATACTAAAATGAATTTAATATTTTTACTTTGGAAAATTAATCATTACATGTCTTGTTCTTGAGAACTGTCTTGCACAATCGGAACTTATTGAAAACTTATTTTGAAATAGCTGCTGGTAGCGACATTGCTTTCGAAGAATTCCTTTACCGTTATCCTACACTAACTACTGTGAAAAGGTAATCTATGTTTTAATTTAGAGTGTAAACTGTATGTGTGCCAAATTTCATCCAAGTCCGTCAATCAGTTTAAGCGAGAAAGTGTAACAAACTTCCATACAGGACCGATTTTGAAATAGCTGCTGGTAGCGACATTGCTTTCGAAGAATTCCTTTTTTTACCGTTATCCTACACTAACTACTGTGAAAGGTAATCTATGTTTTAATTTAGAGTGTAAACTGTATGTGTGCCAAATTTCATCCAAGTCCGTCAATCAGTTTAAGCGAGAAAGTGTAACCAACTTACATACAGGACCGACGACACACTCACAAACTTGCATTTATAAATATGTAAATAATACTTAATAGTAGGATAGTTTCAGTAAGAGGCATGAATTAAAAGCTTCCATTAAGTAAGTTCAATGACTTCAAGATCACATTGTCTAACATAATATAAGTTTCCCCTCTATCATCATCCAAAAGCAATAACATCTTACGTGAGTATCGCTTATGGCGTCTCTTGCCAAGGCCTTTTTTTAATAAAACGTGTGAAATATTGCTGAGATCGCTATTGTTCTGTCGAATCTATAATTTTTTACATCTTCAAGTTTCTAATGCAGTAAGCGCTTGTGATTTTAACGTTTTTTCCACTAAAGTTACTAATTAGGTACGAAGCCATATTTTGCTCGTAGTTTCACCATAAAGTGTGGTCACACGCGTTGTTTTCATATCAGAAATATACATACATACTAATGGTAATGGTCCTCATGATTAAGCAAACTAAGGACACAAATGGCCAATGACGTTTGAAAACTGTGTATTTCGTTTGCCAACAAAAAACAACCTTGAAACTATTACCCATTTAAAATTCAGTGCATTTGCAAACCATATTCCCAAGTAGGTATGTGCGTAACAATGCGTTACATAAACCCACTTTATGAAACCTAAGACGGTTTCAAATAAAATTCATTGAAATGCACGTTGCATCGCTCCATTTGCAGAACGCCGCATCGCATCCATCCATATAGATTGCTCTATAGAAATTCAAACAATACAAGATTAACTTAACCGTCGCGCACTGCTTTATTTCAAAAGCAGTAGAGCTTAAATTCGTGTTTTTTTAGGTAGCCGGGTAGACTCAGGGCTAGGGCGGCCATTTCGTTTTTGCATTTTCCCGCCATGACCAGTGTTGCCACATACAGAAACAATTGGCGTTTGTTTGGCAACACGGGTCAGCGCGCGACGTGAGAGGCATGCCGTCAAATTGATTGCGACAATTAATTTAAGTTCACATAAATTAGTTTGATTTAAGTATTTAAAGGCCAACTAAATGGTACTTGAAGCAACCTCATTTTCTTTTAAAGTTATTCCTTCAGACGTCAGACGGGTATCTGATTTCCGCTTCCTGTGGTTTGTGTGACGGCCTGACGGTAAACCACAAAAGCTTGACACTTTGAAGACCGTAATAGTAATATACTGCAATTCTATCACAACTTTACGGTATCCGGCCGTTGTTCAGTAGTAATCTAGTAATCGGTTATTTACACAAACGAGCGTATCCATTATTCCATATGCGGAAGCGGGGGTAAAAGTTTTCACTCCAAATTTAATCTGATCGATTTCCTCTAGCTAAAGTTCTATTGTAAGATCTTATCTTTCACTGCATCGATTTCAGTTTCAATAATGTACTTAACTTTGTACTAAAACAGGCGTATTAAACATACATAGGTACTCCATTTACGCATATAAAACAGTACCATGCATGTTTGACTGACTGACAACGGAGAGTCTAAACCACTGAATCTAAAGGTTTGAAATAGAGCTATCTTACTGAGCCGGGACTATGCTGGGCTGGGCTGGGACTTATTATAATCGCGACATAATTAATTATTTTACTTTTTTTTCAATCATTCCTCTAAAGATAGGTAAAGGAAATGGCGCTCATACAACTAATACAATAACTTTCAATTTAACAAGTTGGAAAACAAAGAAAACCTAGAAAACAGTTCAAAAAACAGGTTTACAACAAAACAGCTGATTAAATCCTCTTGTCCCAGATGATTAGCATTCTCCGTACACTCGTCGCTTTCGTGACTTGAATAGCAAAAGAAAGTGAAACTAAAGTCATCAGTAGGTAATATGTTGGACGGAACTTTCGGACAACTGTTATTACTATTACCAGCTATTAGTATTAAGGTATAATAGTAACGTAACCGCAACTCACTGCATGTTAAGTATTTTTAGGGTTATGTACCTCAGAAGCTCCATTGTCTGTCTGTCTATTAAAATCTTTTTTCCCAAAAAATGTGCTGTATCAAGTTGAATTTCAGGGGAGGAAAAACGTTCACCAACTTTTATAAGTTTAAAATTAATACAATCAAAAATTTGAGGAGAAATAACCGCAAAAATAATAAAAACATCCCAAGAGAAAAATTGGGTGGTAGGTATTTCTTATTGGAAAGCTCGTAAAAAACGTTACAGAAGAATACGTACGTCACAAAATCTAGAAATGGAGAGTGTGTAATCGAAAAGTAGCCCTGAAAGTTGTTTCTGGACCAGAAGCAATAAATTGCAACAGCTGAGCAACTGGTCGGGCGGCAGGAGTTCATTGATCTCTCCCTTTTTGCATGGATTTCAGAGTACCGCAATATTATTTCCTTTTATCAGTGCATTTATAAAAATAAATAAAAATGAATCACCGAAATGTTTGTACGCGCATAATTTCCGATCGACTGCACCAAATTAGATGATTCTTTTTTTGTTGCGTTTGTTACTGTCAGGCAGGAGAAGGTTTTTATGAAAGAAATTTTAGAAAAAATAGAACAGGGGCGAAGCCGCGGGTATCAGCTAGTTTAGGATAAAACAAAGAAAACAATATAATTTTAGAACCTAAGTATAAACTTATAATCAAACAAAAACGTACTTTAGAAAAAATTATACTAGCAAAAATATAAAAAGAAACCCCGTCTAAAAGTTCTGACTGCGGCAGGGTCCCATGATGCTGGCGGCATTACTCCTGTAGCGACTACTAGCGCCATTTAGTCATCACATAAGAAACTAATTTCTACAATCCAGCATCGCGCTATCGAAGTTTGTCAACTCGGCTGCATAAATACAACTTCCAACTTTCATCCATTGGACTTCGGTCCGCACAGGCGTAACAGCTGCCTGGAGAGAGATCTCTCTAATGCAGCCTACCCCCAAACCCCCTTGGACCTCAAGGGCGATCCGCTGGGAAACATAATAAGCTTTTGGGTCCTCTCAGTCATCGATCAACCGGAACGACTGAGCCTTTACAAATAAATACTAAACACTACAGATAGGTAGAGTTGTAAGGTATGTATGTATGTATGTAAACTCTTTATTGTACAAAAATAAGGAAAAAATAAGAAATACATTATTGACAACCGTTGAAATGCATGTACAAAGGCGAACTTATCCCTTTAAGGGATCTCTACCAGTCAACCCTTGAGTGGATGAAAGGAGCATTTAGTAAGGGACCGACAAAGAGTAAGTCAAAATAATACAGTTGGACAAAGCAAAGGCTACAATACAACTTTTAGTAAATACAATACATAAACTCATAATATAAAGAAACCTAATAAAAATATACTACCATATACAACATATATATGCAAAATAAGTAAGTAAGTAAGGTAAATAAGTACTTAACTGTCTTTTAAGTAATAAAACTTAAATAAGTATATTCAGGCGTTACTTTGCGGAGATCCATGTTTCTATAAAAAGCATAAATTTGATTTTCTCGTCCGCTAAATCTACTATCTAATCAGCTAAGTTTATTCACATTCTATGGATGGAGTGAGACGGCGGAGACCCTTGCAATATCTTGCGCTCTGCTTTAAGGAGGCTTACAAAGGCGAACTAGAGGCGGGGTGGTCGTGTAATTGTGTGAGAGTATGTATAAGTGCATGTGTGTATGCGTACCCCTGGAGGTTTCAGGTTCCCACGAAACTACGTTACGCACCAACAGCTCGCCACAAGCCGCCCTGCTATGACTGACTGCACTGGTGACACCACAACACCAGCGGGCGATGGGGTCGTATTTTTATTCGAGCCCCACCCTGCCCCATGGTGGCTACGCCCCTAGATTAGCAGAAATACATGACACCTGAGGTTCGCCGCTGTTTTATACGTGTAATGTTGAACAGATTTTATTAATAGGTAGCAGTGGCGTGCCTTGTTTTTTGCCTAAGTATTACGTGACGTCAGTGATGACAAGGATAGCAAAGCTTAAATTGTCTACAATAACTGCGAGGTAATTAACGAAATAACTAAATTTTGAAATGTGATTGAAATATAGGTACGGTCGCGTGCTTTAATTTGGGCCCCATTTCGAAAAAATATCCTTTTGATTCCTATACGTATACAATATGACAGCATTTTCAACCTTAAGTGGGTCCCAAATTAAAGCTCGTGACTGTACCTAATGTTTTAATACTTGAAAAAAAGGCTACGCTCTTTTGAAATGCATCGTAAGAATAACTGCCGATTGTACTATGTGGAGAACAAATTATTCAATGAAATTAGAACTTTAAATTCGTGCTTAGACATAATTTCAAATGGTACACGCGAAACGCCATAAATACAAAATGCCACATTTACGCATAATGATTTACCTACTAGGTACGTAAATTAACTCATACGCGTAACACCACATACGCAAAATGACACAGTATAAGTATTGATATTATTAGTTTTTAACGATTCGATAGAGCCACTAAAATGATGTTTTGTACGAAAATAAACTTATTTATTATTTAAGCATACCAGTCTTACACTAATTAAAATAGACCAGTGGTGCCAGTCCACCATTTGTGAGAGGTTGTGAAATCGGCCGACGACGTTTATTCATGGCATTCAGTTGTGGAACTTGTGATGCAAATGACATCACTTACCGTTGCTAACGATAGCGCAAAAGGCTTCAAAGAGAACTTGGTGCTTTCTCAAATGAGACCATTTTGACTTAACTACCCTGGGGGGTTACTACGAAATTCGAAGTTCGAAGTTCGGATCGTGCGGTCCCTCTCACTCTCGTTATAAATACCATTAGCGTGAGCGGAACGGCATGAAACGAAGTTCGAATTTCGCGCTTCGTAGTATAGGGCCAGAGGTAGACTGTGAGTTTGTGGAGCGTCGGGATTATAAAACTTGGGGTCTACCCCACTAATTAACTAATTACCATTTTGCTAAAGTACTGTATTCCATAATGACGTACTAGGACTACTAGGTCAGTAGTGGGCATAAAGTACGGCCCGCGGGTCAGCTCTGGCCCGCGAAAGAATTACATATCTGGCCCGCCGCCGCTCTGTTAGGATTTGATTTTACATCAAAGAGGTTTACATTATTTAGTTTCGTCTATGGCTAGTTTTAGAAGGTTTGTTAGTTGTCTGTCAGGTATGTCATGTCAAGTAGAACTACCAGTTAAATATATTCAATAAAAATCGTTGTAGAATTCTTATCCTTTTATTGGTATTAGCTTGCTAAACTCTAACACGGTCCTTCGAAATAATTAGTATATGGCCCGCTATAATTATTTTTGACGATCCAGACGTATAAAGTATAATAGCATAGGTAAAGGAGCCAGCTAGACTAGCCACGTACTTAGTTCAATCAAATTTCTTAAACTTTCTGCCCGCCCATGAGAACAGTTTGCCCACCACTATACTAGATCTTCAAAGGGGGTTTATATGCATGTGGCCGTTAGCTAGAGTCCAAAAAAGCGCTTCAGAGCAAAATGCACAATACGCAAAATGTACACAACACATTATTGTGAAACACGCTTTTGCCATTGGTTATATTTTGCGTTTTATACATTTGTATATACAGCCGCCCCTGCCTGTCGGAAGTACATTAAAACTTGGTTGCCAGATAACGTAGGAGCAAGTTGTCGTAGGTACTTGTGATTTGACGAGCTATTCTGTCATGTTTTTTTGCAAATCTATACGAGTATTTGCACGAAAAATCTCGTAGGTTCATAAGGACGCGAACTTGCTTGAATTGAACCTCGTTGAATGACGATATTGAGAGCCGCTTTTACAATCAACTTTGGTCGTAAGATTATCTTTGACGAAAACTTTGTGAATCAAAATATAAGTCACTAGCCTTCCGTCCGCAGCTTCGCCCGCGATAAATTAATTTTCCCGTAGGAAAAGGTTTTTATATTATCACTCAGTGATAATGTAGCATTCTAACGGCAAAAGAATTTTTGAAATCGGTTCAGTAGTTTCGGAGCCTATTCAATGCAAACAAACAAACAAACAAACATAAACAATCAAATCTTTCCTCTTTATAATATTAGTATAGATTAATGGTTTTCCAAAATAATCAAAATAACTAGCATCGCGAAGTGTCCTTCCTGTAGAGGTAGACAAAGGCGATAAAATATGCATAACTAAATCTCTTTCAAAATGGTTACAGCAATCAATGTCATTATTAACGCACAAACTTTAAATTTCCGCGTCTTTGTGCTAGTACGTAAGTATGCTTTAGAACATAGGTTTCCAATGTTTTATAATGAAATCTTATTATTTTAATAGTATAAAACACAAAAATTTAAAAAACAGTCATATTTATAAAACAGTAGCTGTACTATAAGTAGGCAACCCGCCAGGAGCTTAGTTCCTGTTAAATAATATGCGATGGATTACCGTGGATTCATATTTATTACAGTCATCATACACAACAACACAAAAGACATTCACGTCAAATCAAAATGTAACTAAGACAGTCTTCTTCTTCTTAAAACCATAGATACTTTAAACTATATGTAAAAAGGTTACAAGTCATTACTTCAACACACCTCCTTGATTTGTGACCTTTTTCAAACCCTTAACTCATTAATCTAATAATTACTTAAGTCCACAAACACCTTTATCCTCTTTTATGCCCAATAGCTCTCTAAATTTCTGAAAATTAACTTTTCCTAAAGCTTTTGTAAGCATATCAGCTATCTGATCATCAGTCGATATTTTCTGCACATTAATTAAACCTTTCTTTTCATAATCATACACAAAATGGTAACTTATGTCAATGTGTTTCGAATTCTTAGAAAATTTCCCATTTTTTGCCAAACCAATTGCTCCTGTATTATCCTCATATATATTTACACCGTCTTTAACTTCAACATCTAAATCCCCTAATACTCCTTTAATCGGCAATATCTCTTCAACACAATCAGCTAAAGCATAGTATTCTGCATGCGTAGAAGCTCTCGACACAATCTTCTGTTTCTGTGATCTCCACATAACAACATTTCCAAAGACTTTAATTACTATTCCGCTCGTTGATTTTCTGTCTTGCATATCCGCTGCCCAATCAGCATCTACGTACGCGTTCAATATTTCATTATACACCGTTCCATAGTTCAACTTCAATCTTCTTGTGTGATATAAATATTTCAGCACTCGCAAAGTATATTTATAGTGAGTATCATCATGACTCTTCTGAAATCTACTCATATAATTCACTGAATACGCCACGTCTGGTCGTGTTCCATTTGCCACGTATAAAAGCGCTCCTATTAAGTTCCTATATTTCAATTTATCATTTATTTTCTCTGCAGGCTCCAGTTTCAGATTCATTTCCATAGGCGTATTAAATCCTTTTGAATCTTTTATGTTGTATTTCTCTGCCAAGCTTACAATATAATGTTCTTGACTTAAAACCATTTTCTTTTCTTCCCGATTATAATCAATGTCAATACCTAAATACTGTTTAACACCTCCTAAATCTTTCATACGAAATCTATCACTTAACATTTCTTTCACTTTATTTATACTCTTCTTATCTTCACCTGTAATCAATAAATCATCCACGTATAAAATAATGTAAACCTTCTTATTATTTACACTTCCTGTATATAAACAATAGTCATATGCAGATCTACTCAAATTTATGCTGCAAAAGAACTCATGAATGCAATCATACCAATCTCGTGGACTTTCTCTCAGTCCATACAGTGCCTTTTTTAGTAAACAAACTTTGTTTGGTTCAACGTCATAGCCATCTGGTGGATATATATATACTTCCGACTTTATACTTCCATTCAAAAATGCAGTTTCTACGTCCATCTGTTCAATATACCATCCTCGAACACTAGCAGTTGATAGCAAAACTTTCAAGGTAGTCATTCTAGCAACTGGTGAATATATTTCTTCATTTTCTTCATACATTTGTTGGAATCCTCTGGCAACTACTCTGGCTTTGTATATTCCATTAGATTTAATTGTGTAAATCCATTTTACTTCTATAATCCTTTTATCGGTTGGTTCATCTACCAACTCCCATGTTTCATTTTTTTCCAAACTGCTTATCTCTGACTGCATAGCCTTCTTCCATTTCATTGATTCAGAATTACTAATGGCCTCTTCGTAATTTTCAGGAACATTTGCATCACAAGTATTTACATAAACTACAAAATCTTTATATTTTTCTGGCATTTTTCTTGTCCTCTGTGGTCTGCCATATTCAGTTACTTCTCTAGCTTCTACTGGTTCCAATTCATTTCCAGTATCCTGAACTGCGTCTTCAAATACTTCATTATTTTCATCTTCATTTTCATCATAATTATTTTCAATCACTCTTGCAGTCTCATCTATACATATTACATGTCTTGTTTCATTAATTTTATTATCTATTAGTATTTTATATCCTGTATTTGTGTATCCAACTAAAATACCTTTAACTCCTTTTGGATTCAGTTTTGACGTTCTTTTTGCTTCAGGAATTCTCACAAAAACCTTACTTCCTATTATTCTCATTTTCGACACATCGGGTTTTCTTCCAGTAAATATCTCATAAGGCGTTCTTTTTATTACTGTATTTGTTAACAATCTATTTCCTATGTACACTGCAGTCTCCACAAATATTGGCCAGTATTTTTTATCTACATTCGCTTCTGAAATTAGACATCTCGCTCTATCCATGACACTTCTGTTAAATCTTTCTGCGACCCCGTTCAGTTCATGCGTGTATGGAGGGCTTGGATTTATGTATATCCCTTTATCTTTCGCCAATCTGTAAAAATCTTTATTTATATATTCTTTTCCATTATCACAACGTAGTTCCTTTATTCTCTTCCCTGTCATATTTTCAACTAAATTCATATAAGCTTCAAAACATTCAAACACTTCACTTTTATATTGAATGCAATACACTTTTGCTATTCTACTAAAATCATCAATAAAAGACACAAAGTAACGTTCACCTGCAACACCTGTAGGATTCAATGGACCGTTTACGTCTGTATGCACTATCTCTAATATATCTTTTGCACGCTGTCTATTATTTTCAAAAGGTAAATTATGCATTTTATTCACTAAACAAATCTCACACTGCACGTAGTCATTTTCAATTCTTTCTGGTAAACCTTTTAATAACTTTTGTTTGCACATTTTATCTAAATTTATAAAATTAGTATGCCCAAGAATTCGATGCCACTTTTCTTTTTCAGTCATATTCTTATTTATTGTGTATGATTTTACAAATCTTTTACCTACTTTCCCATTCAATACAAACAACTTATTTTTCCTCTCAGCGATAGCTAATACATTATTACTAGACCCATTAAAAATCTTAGCTCCATCATTATCAAAAACAACATAACTATTATAGCTCGTAATTGAAGATACACTCAATAAATTTCGTTTCATGCTTGGTACATAATATACATTCCTAATAATTGTTCTAAGCCATTTTCCGTTCACATAAAAATACATTAACACATTTCCTACCTTATTTGCTTTTAAAGAAAAACCATCTCCTACTTTAATATCAATTGGGTTATCTAAAGTTTTATATTCTATAAAATATTCATCACTATTTATAATATGGTCAGAACATCCACTATCTAATAACCATGTTAAATCGTCTTTATTAGAATAATCTTCACTCACCGGATCTCTCGCTGAAGTCATCACTTCGACATTAAAAGAATTATCTCCACTCGTATCATCCTGGGTTGGATTATAATAACATTCTCGCATCATACCTCGTGTTGTACCTGAAAAATTACCTCTACCTCTTGACATCATCCTCGAATTTCCTCTGGTGCCTCTATAATTTTGTCCTCTCCAGTCGTTTATTCCTCTCATGTTGCTATTTCCTCTAAAATTATAATTTCCTCGCCATCTTGGTAAGTTTCGATCCTTTACTTCATTTTTCGGGCAATCTCTTTGGTAATGGCCTGCCTCGTTACAGCCATAACATTTCCTTATTCTCACTTGTGACATTCTCTTCTGAATATTAAAGGTTTCCATTCCTTTAGGCTCATTCTCTTCCTTTTTCTTGTAATTCAATAATAGCTTCGACTTCACATACTCAACTGACTTTTCTTTCGCTGGCAATGCATCAACAATATCCACTATATGTGTGTAACTTTCTGGTAAACACAACAATAAATGATTCAATTTATCATCTTCAGTCATTTCTTCTCCGGCATTCTTCAATTCGTTAATATTCTTCTCAAATAAATTCAAAAAATCTACCGGGTTGTCACTTTCCGCCATTTTCAATTTCAGTAACTTCCGCTTACACAATAACTTATTTGCTGTTGACTGTACTTGATATATTGCGTCAAATTTTTTAATCATATTCCACGCAGTCGATTCCGATATAATTATTTCTAGCTGACTGTCCGTGACACCGGTGACAATCAAATTTTTGGCCTTTAAATCCATTTTTATCCAGTCATTTTCCTTTATATTTTCCGGTCTTATCTCATTTGCGATTGCCTCATAACATCCTTTTAATTCCATTATTAATTTCAGTCTAAATTTCCATTTCTCATAATTATTTCCATCAAATATCTGTATAGAACAATCTTCTCTTACGTTCGCCATTCTTCAAAACAATCTAATCTCACCTTATTTCTTCAAACTATTTATTACACCATATATAATCTTCAGTCTATTTTATTTTCCCAACGATCTGCTACCATGTTAAATAATATGCGATGGATTACCGTGGATTCATATTTATTACAGTCATCATACACAACAACACAAAAGACATTCACGTCAAATCAAAATGTAACTAAGACAGTCTTCTTCTTCTTAAAACCATAGATACTTTAAACTATATGTAAAAAGGTTACAAGTCATTACTTCAACAGTTCCCCCACGGGGAACGCGTACGTATAGGTAACGCTACGAGAGTTGAGGCGAATGATTACTCACACAGCTACAAAAAGTAGTGATTGCAAAAAAGATAGTGAATGAATGAAATGACTGAATGAATGAAAATGTGAGTTATATGATGTTATGATGAAATACTTACGCAATGCTATGCATATTATATATTTTTTTGTCATATAACCTATTTTTGAAGTAATAGTACATTACTGCAGCGGCCGCGAAATAGGGGATTGCCGGCCGAGTAGTAATAGATGGCCGAGTGTTAACGAGGCCATCTAGAGATACGAGGCCGGCAATCCCTGTTCGTGGCCAAGGCTTGTATAGTGCTTTTCTCAAATAAATCCAAGGAAATGATACGAATGTTCAACTTATATATTCATATTTAATTCAAATTGTTTTTTTTTTGATTCCCGCCAAAATATTTTTTTTTCCAGCAATTTATTTGTAAGCTGTTCCAGTTAATGTTTTTAACGCAAAAATTGAGATGATTTATATTTATTAAAAAATTACGACCTTATTAATTGGTTATTTTAATAAATTGTTAACAATAAACGCCAATCCTTATTTATTTTTTTAAATCTAGCAAAGTAAGACATTAAAAAGTAAATTCACAAACTAAATTTTTCTTAATTGGCAGTATGTCATTGATAGTCAATAAAAGAAAATACGACCCACTAAAACAAAAGACAATCTCTTTGCTGGCCTTGACCAGCAATGTTTGTATGAAATTCCATTATTGTCGTCTAATTTGAAATTAGAACGAATCTTCCTCAACTGCTATACAATGGCATACTTCGTGTTCTATTGTCACGACTATAAGGACCACATTTCCTTGGATGTTTGAGAAAAACAATTTGAAACTGATAAGGAATATTCGCAAGAATAAAAATCGGTATTTTATAAATATCGAAAAATATGCTTATCTGATTTTCATAAAATAGATCAAAATATTTTATTTTCTGTTTTGTTTGAAGTAGATGTATTTTCCTAAATTATTCTTAAAAGAAATAGGTTGAAGAAATTTTTAGTCAATCTTGTAATTCTATGTTGAGTTTGTTGAACTTGCTATCGGTACGAATAAATGTCAAAATCCCACTGTCATTACATGACCTCAACTCTGATGGCGTTCCCTATATCTGACTATCGAAAGTTAATAAGTATACCTACCTAGAATGGGTTATAATATCGTTTATTTTTTATTGTTATAAAACTAACCTAACCTACTAACAGGTTGTATACGATGCCGTTTTAATAAATCCTGAGAAGTTTACGGTTTCAGAAAAAAAACTTTTCGCTATAACAACCCATTCGGTATAGTTTCCGTTAAGTTTCGATATTCAGAACTGTATCCTCCCCCATAACTTACAAGTATTACAAAATACTTAAATAACAAATATTATTAATCACGATACAAAACCATTTTAAGACGTGTGGCAGCGTATTGTGTTGCCAAGTATAAGTATGACATAAATACATTTCCAAAATATTTGTATAACAGTCATTCTTTCAATAGAAACTTCAGCTTTCACTGCATAGCCAATAGGTTTTGTAAGTTCGTCAAATCCGTCATCTCATCAGACAAAAACGTTAGTATTATATATCATTTAAACTTTGCCAAAACATACATTACGTTGTTAAATAGTACTAATGCGGCAATTGGTAATGAATTATCATAATACTTCCTTTTAAGGACATACGTAAAACTTGTCTCATTTATTTCCATTTGTTTTACTTTGACACGTTTACAACTTTCCCTTTTATGAAAAATTAGTTAGGATGTTCCTTTTACGGCGTGCAAAATTACTTGACTAATGTTGTACCTTTATGTTGCGTTAAAAAATAATTGTCGTGACGACAGTATCTTGCCTATTAAGTTTTAGTATAGTCGAACCAACATTACTTAAATTACATATTTATAGCTAAACAGTTTCTTCGGCATTAGTTTTCGTAGTTATTGTGGGGATGGCCACAATCTATGACTCTATCCAGGCAGATGTCCGAAGGATGAAAGGTGATTTTTTTGTATTTGAGAAACTTCGAGAGTGCGATGTAGAATGTTGCAGTTTCTCTTAAAGATGACTAGATAGCGGTAAAGGTACTATAAATGCTTGAGTATTCAATACTATTTGCGAATAGATAATTTCTTTCAATTTAGTCCTAGTTTTACTAGCTTACTCTTTACTTTTATATATTTTGTTCTGTTTTAATGATGAATTGATGATCCCACCGATTTCAGCCATGGCGATCACATCGACTTCTAATTACACTGACGCTAAATGTGCTCTAAGATCGAGATAGCTCGATGAGACATCTTTCACATGTCACATCTGCACGTCTCTGTTCAGGAGGAGTTGCCCGCCATGTTTCCTCTTCCCTCCTCCGGTTCTGAATAGAAGATGCGCTTCGCCACTCGACTTAAGACGTGGCCGCGCCACCGAAGCTGGCGACGCAAATAAACTACGCGAAATAAGATATATAAGTACAGTAAGGTTCCTATAGAATTCTATTAAACTTTCGCCGCAAAATACAGCCCCATAACCTTTCTCCGTGACCAGTTTTGCGCGTGAGCCGAAGCCCTTTACTTTCCATTTTGCAACAATAATATAACTTCAATATAATTGCATTATAATTATTCTAAGAAGTGAATGTGGAGAATTATCATAATTTTGTTTTATGTAAGTTCGGTAATGCGTTTAGTAGTGTCGATATTTAGTTACGTCAATGCATGTACGTGATGCTTGCGTTGGGACGAGCACGGTTTTGCATGTGCGTGTTAATGTATAAAACACTTATATCGTTATTCATTTGCGTAATCAATGCTGAAGGAAATAAGAAAAATTACTAAGTGAACGGATCTTATGAAGTAAATCGAATGAGCAGTGAGAAATGGCACAACTATGAACCTTCTGAATTAACCACTTACCTAGATAATAAATTACGAAAATAAAAATTTCTTAGGATCCCAGACTCGCTTAGAGACTCATACGCGTACTCAAACCCTAGATAGGTACTTTAGTTTTGTTGGCCTTTAGCCTGATGACCGTATAAGTAGTTCGAAGCAAAAGAGTAGGAAGTTGTATTTACGTATCAGAGTTCTAAAAATTCGATAAGGCAATGTAGAACATGAATAATGGCACCTGCGTTAACTTTTCCTATATTTGAATTTTGAGGACTAAGTGGCACTAGCCTCGCTACTGTGAGTTTTTTTCTCGCACACCAGGTGCAGCATTAAACTAAGGGTGCGTTTCCACCGGAGCTGTGCGAGGAAAAAATTCACATAGAAATACTTAATTTAAATCACGAAGTGTTTTAATTCGTGGATTATTTCTTCGCTCGCACACCGCTCCGCTAACTCGCACTGCTCTGGTGGAAACGTACCCTAACAGTCCATAGCCGATTTATTTTGATTCGCACATCTCCGAACGGTAACACGGATAATCGTAGCAATTGCTCGTACAAGGAACTCGGACTGCAGTTAGCGCCTACTTCCAAGATGCCGTTGCTAATCCAACAGATTGCTTGACCGAGAATGCTACCAACGGTAAGAGTAATCCAAAATGTTTTTCAGTTTTTGAGGTTTCGTACTCTACCCAAAACCATGGTCCTATTACTGAGCTTCACTGGCTGTTCGCCCGTTTGTCACATGGTTATAGTGTTTTGAACCTTAATATTATAGGAATTCGATGATTTTTTTTAAAAAGTCAAAATTTAATTCAATGGGTGAGATATAAGGCAACGCCACGAGAGTTGAGGCGAATGATTACACACACAGCTACATAAAGTACTAATTGCAAAAAAGATAGTGAAAGAATGAAATGACTGAGTGAATGAAAATGTGAGTTATATGATCTTATGATGAAATACTTCACGCAGTACTATGCATATTATAATTTTTTCATATAACCTATTTTTGAAATAAAACAATTTGAAAGTGATAAGAAATATCCGCAAGAAAAAATCGGTATTTTGTAAATAGCGAAAAATATGCTTATCTGATTTGTATAAAATAGATCAAAATATTTTATTTTCTGTTTTGTTTGAACTAGATGCATTTTCCTAAATTATTCTTATGGCTCGTCTACACAATGGCCCAAAATGGGCGATTAAAAAAGTGGCCATCATCGCCGCGATTATGGGTTGCTCTCTACACAATCGTGACTGTTCATTTACTCACTGTCACCTGTTGATCATTGGCACGCATTTCTTTGATGTACCGACAATTCTCCGATTATTCTCGATTTTTTTTTTTAAATTCAAATATACCTACAATCTACCCTCGACTCAGGTCAAGGCCTGTACTAATCTATACGACTTCCATTCCAGTTCCATCACTTATGCCTCTCGCACTTTTACTCTCCATACTGTGTCTTTCTTACATTCATCTCCTTTTATTAATGCAAACAGTTAGTTTTTGTTACATTGTTTTTAAACTGAGTAATTTACAAAGCTCTTATTTCTATTTCTTAATACTATTCTCTTATACACAATACATTTCAGTTTATAACAAAAATTTCTTACACTTATATATACTTAATTTTATATATCTATTACATAAATATTACAATTTAGTTACCTATTCTTAATATTTCACCATTTACATTTTTAGAAGCTACTGAATTCTAGATTATTCTCGATTACAGGCAATGATGGCCATGGCCACTCATAGACGATTATGCTCTCTTCACAATCGTGCATGCCCGTACTCGCCCATCATGGACCATTGTGTAGACGAGCCATTAAAGATATAGGTTGAAGAAATTTTTAGTCAATCTTGTAATTCTATGTTGAGTCTGTTGAACTTTCTGTCGGTACGAATAAATGTCAAAGTCCCGCTGTCAGTGCGTGACGTCAACTCTGATGGCGTTACCTATACCCACCTATACCTCACTGTTTAATTACATAACTACAATCAATGATAGGTATTGTTAAAATAAACACTGGCTACATGGTCTATTACAGAAAAAAAGTTCGGTGCCTTGTAACTACTACTTCAACGCCAAGTTCAACGCCATAGCAATCTATGACTGAATTAAAAAAGTTGGTAAGTAAATGATTACAGATCTTTTACAGATTAAAAAATATCGAGTGTAGTCGTCCTTTTCTTTTAAATTTTGAAATAATTTCCGTAATGAATTTAAATTAAGTAGGTATGTATATCTATTTAAGAAACTTGCTTTAATTAAAATTAAGCTTTTATCGGGGATAAATATTTAGCGCTGCGATAGCTTTTACTGCGGGTAAGTTGTAGTTATTTATAATAGGTGTCATAAATGCAAAACTAGGAACTAGTTTGCCCACGCTATGTCCCATAGTATGCTTTCTACAAATTCAAAACAAGATGAGTCGCAGAATTCGCCTTATTTGCGTTGCGAACCAACCTGTTTATTTCTTAACTGTGGCAAGTCAGTGACCGTAGGCATAGTTAGGTTACTGAATAACAGAAATAAAGGCTGTGTTACACATGCCTGTAGCTTGCACATTTTTGTGCAAGTAGCTGGCATGCTTGTGTCATATTTGTATGAAGTTTGACTTTCGAGTGCCGCAGCTACTTGCACAAAAATGTGCAAGCTACAGGTATGTACGTGTATCGTGTAACACAGCCTTAAGAATAAAATGTTAAGTACAGACTTCTCAATACCGGTCGAGAGCAAAACTGGTTAGAAATATCTAGATACGATCGACGATAGCATAAAGGTTTTTACTTTGACTGCACATTTTGTTGTTTACGTGTATTTTCATTCACTCTACGTATGCACACCATATTTCAAATAAATTCAACTATTATGAAAAGGAGTGAAGTTCGAATTGCAAGTTTTGACCTAATTCGATTTATAAACAAACAAACTTTGCAAGCAAAAAGCTTGTAAAATTGCCTAATATTGTCATTTTTCTCAATGTATTTTTAGTTTACTGTCATTCAATCTACCTATATTAACCTTCGATCATACAATACGATGATCGAAGATATTAAATATACCAAATTTCAAATCAAACGGACCACTAGAAGTGGAAAAGCAGTTCAGTTTAAGAGTTCCACAATTTTATAGGTTCGGCGCGTAAAGTAATACCGGAATCGGACAAATGTATCGAATTATTTATTAATTTTGTCGAATCTAACGCATTTTTGACGCAGTACACGCCAATTTAGTACTAAACTTATGCTAATTTCTTATCGAAAGTGTCTAACCACGGGTTATTTACCAAAGTCAGGATTTAGAGTGAAAGCAAAACGTTGACAATAGCTTTGTGCTTTTTAATTTTTCTCGCCATTCAAGTACTTTTAACCACCAAAAGATCAAAGTGCTTGACTGACGCAAATCGTGCCTAGACTTAGCTCTTTCCCTTTTCCAAGACCACAAATCATTTCAGCGATTTAACTACTATCTCACCACGTATTTTGCGAGGAGAAATGCTAAGCTAAACATGGGTTTTCTCGTCTAGCGACATTAGAAATCGATTTATAACTCAACTTTAATCGTAGTGACTGAGATATGCATATTTTACCATGATTTAGCGTGCTTTTACCTCGGTGAAACACTTTCCGAAAGAAATGTAGGTCGAATGCAGGGTCAAGGCAAAACGTAAAAATCACGATAACGTTTCTCTATAATTTTATTTGGCTTTAGATTAGTTACGTACTATTCTAGTTTCCATAAACCACGACCAGCGTAGCAAATTCGGGTTCAATGGGTTCAATGATATTTGTTTTTAAACATGTCCATTAGTTCTAAAATATGAACGCAACTTACGCAACGCGCACTATTTTGAAAAATGGTCACTTGTCAGTGTCATTGTTCTTTTGTTCATCATGGCGGTCTGATGTGAATCCATTGTGATTCGGAAGCGGTGAAAGTAAAACAGTATAATTGTTGACGGACACATTAAGTACGAGCATTATACAACTATGTGAAGTTGTAGATGGTAAGATAATCTTAATCTTGTGTGATTGTCCGGCTTCCTGTGAATTTGAATAAAGTTCGCGTGCGTGACTGAACTTTATTTCGCGCCATTTCTTTGTTGGTTACGTCTACGTCGTATTATGATTATGACTTCGTGTCTTTATATTGCCGACAGCCGACATTATACTGTACTTACGCATGTTGCAGTGCTCGGTAACAGTACTTTTATTCCAATAAACTTTTTAAAATGAACTGAAATTAGGCATATGAAAGTTTGTGAGTGTTTCTTCACAGTGAAATAGTTGGACAAATTGGGAATTAAGACAGACACTTCTAAATTACCACTAGCAGGGGCAGTAGGCCGATTTTTAATATTCTACTTATCTGTCAAAAATTTCTTGTATGTAGCGTAAATCTGAGTACCTAAGTACTGCTACAAAATTATCGTCTTAATTAACTCCAAAAGAGTACGTTAGAATATTAAAAGTAAAACTAAAAGTAGACAGCAAACTGATAGCAGAGGAAGGAAACCTACGGGCAGACGAGAAATGACAAAAGAGAAATTACGTGCGATTAATCGAAAACATCACGCTTCAAGAGTTACATAAATTACACGTGTCGCTTACACAATGCAAAGTCGTCTTTATGGCGTATGTTTCTGGGGTGGTTAGGATTGCTTACCTAATGCAATGATTATTAGTCACGCCACTGAACTGATGTCAAATACTTCCTTTACCAACATCACTACCTGTTGCCTAAACTATTATTTATCGCTGACATACTGCGTTCATCCCTTTTGCACTCACTGTGGTTAGGAAGGATGTTATGGTTTATGCTACACTAAGTATCACTATGCACTGTTGCCCTAGCACACTATAATATAACATTAATCTATGACATCAAACTTCAAATGCCGCAAATATGCAAATTTAGCGGACAGCTACATGTTGCAGATTTTGCAGATGTGACACAAGGACCGTTAGGACCTGAAGCTCAAAACCTTTTTACATTAAAAAAAACTAGTCTGATCCACAGGTGACTAGGCTGGCTCTTTCCTCGGGCAACGTTTTGGCATGTTCTTACAATGAGGAAACAGGGTTTCTCAAATTGTGAGATGGTACCAGACCCATATATGTATAGCTAGTAGAAGCACTCTAGGCTCCTTGTTGGGTGTGTAGCAAATCCTAGCGTCATCTAGTCCTGTATCGCGTATCGAAGTTTCTCTACTCAGCTGCATATAAATACAACTTCTAACTCTGTTCCTTCGAATTTAGGCATAATATTTACCTGGAGAGAAATCTCTCTATTACGGCGTTCGGCAAAATTTTGGTTCCAAAAGACGCGAAAAGCAATTTTGTGAAGATAAAATAACGTTTATTTCAATCTAAGATAAGTTGTAGAGACTCTGACCTTAATTGGCGTTGTTTTTTTTCTGTTAAATGCTAATTAGTCCCATTATATTGCTTCTCAAACAAAAAGTCGCTCATCTGAGACGTTATCGGACTCCGTAACTAGACAGTTCGTTGTGTACCAGCGCAGGAGTTCGAACAATGACAAACAATGGATGCAGCTCACGGAGGGGGAAAATGTAGCCGGAAGAGGGGCGACCTTACCGGGCCTTTGACTTGCGGATTTGTATTCTATGTAGAGCAAGTCTGTAGGCGAAGCCGCGTTCATTAATGTCTTGAAGGATCTGCTATTTTTAAAAATTGAGATGTGAAATGGAATTTGAACGGAATTAATTCTTGACTATCTTTTTAGCTAATAAGAGTTAGTACACACTACAGTGTCTTTGAGAAATTTATTTCATTTGACCTGTTAAATGTTCCCTTTTAAAGGAAAACAAATATCACGGTGGTAGAGCTGAACAATGCGTAGTCGTGTGGCTTTAAATACGAATATCTGAGCATTATCTAGTACCTACTTAATTACAGACAATACAAGTCATGCGACCAGATTCTCACGATAATTCCTAACACAACATTATGAGGATCTCAATATTAAGATATCCGGATAAGAGTGATAGCAATCTTTCACGCATTCTTTTTAGCCTGTACACAACAGTGTCAGGGTCCTAATGCCATATACGGTCGTGCCGACCTAATAACCTAGTGTTTTAGACCTGTGGCTGTGGTGCCTAACGTCCGGGCGCTCGTGATCGCATATCACCATCTCTTTCTGACTTCATCCTATATCGTGTGGCGATAAGAAGTGGTGAGAACTTGATTGCGAGCGCTTTAAACCAGTGCATGGTTCCCAAAGTTGTCTGGGCTACGACCCATCTAATACAAGTTTACAAACTCTGGACTCACCTCTACGAAATTTAACCGTTACCAAAATGAATAAAGGACTTTTCAAATAACAAAGAAAGTTTTAATAAATAACTACACCAAAAAGTTATTTCAATGGCGCCAGCAGTCGCCCTCGCCCGGCCTTTGGCTCGGTTGGTTGGTGTGTCGTTCTACAGATAGGGGTTTGATAACCGTAGTATACAGATTTAATAACTTTCAGTTTTTTTGAAATAAGATTTCAAAAATATAATTTGTTAAATATTAGTTATTTATTATACAAGCTTTGCTTTTTTTTTTTTATAAAAAACAAATATTTATTTATGAAAAAATAACAAAGAATAAAACTTAATTATAAACTAAATATTACAAACTAAATTAAAAACTAGACTAGATCTAAACAAACAAAAATAATATTATTACAAACTAAATTTAAAACTAAACTAGATCTAAAAAAGGCCCCTGCGGCATTGTGCCGAAGATGCTGGCAGCATTACCTCGTTGAATCGCTAGGCTAATTCTTTGAGCGAGGTAGCTGCCAGCTCTTCGGTCACCGGTAGCATCTATAAGCCTCTTCGAAATCTCTTTGAAGAGGCTTAGTGCTCCTGGGCCCCACGGACCAAGGGTCTCGACACCGAAAGGGATGAAATTATATTCGGCGCCGAGACCACTATATTTGCCAATTTTAGCGGTTTCAGCCGCCTCTGCTGCGGCTGCTGCCCTTGTGGAGGTTTGCTTAGTTTCGGGACTAGATCATTATTCGCGCGATGTACTCACGATATTTATTAACATTTTTTAATAAGCCGGGCTATTGCTATAAGCTAAGCTTAATAAATATGTCACGATTTTCCATCCTCGAACAATAAATTTAACGTTCTAACTCACGGAATAGAAATTTATGTTCTGTGTTCTAACTCGTCGAATTTTATAGTTTACCTTCTTGAGGATATTTCGTGAACGTCAAAACTCGATACGTTTCTCTAGCAAAATATTGAGTTCATACCTTGAACACTTCAGACAACATTGTATATAGCAAGAGAAACTTGTATTTGTTATTCAAATTCGTTCTGTTTACGAGCAAAAGATTTATTTAACACCTTGTCGTTTTAGAATAATACGTGTGCTACTGCAGCAGCAGGGTGTGAGGCGACAAGAGTTAAGAGTGACAAAGTGCCCCGTTTTTACTTAACACTGTATTCTAATTGACAGCTGGTCAAATATCTGAGAAAGTGTTCACATACCAGCGTTAAAATGGACTCCGTAGACTCATTTCAAAGAAACAAGCATAGACATAACTTTATACGAGTTTAATAAGTTAATTACATATCTGAGGCATCTATTGTTCTATTGAAGTTGTACTTGTGTTTATGGGCGGAGCTAGAGTGATAATCGTAGTACGTTGTAAAAAGTTTAATATAGCTTTTACGCTGTAGATGTAGTTAACAATGAAAATATTACTATAACAGCAAAGTTGAATGAATCCCGTGTGTAGTGTAACACAGTCCCTTCCCACGTCGCAGATAATTTCGCCACGACAGCTTGGAGTAAGTTTCATCGCAAAAACATTACACTTGCCCTTTAAGAATAATGCTCACATGCTACACTATTTCCAATTTGTGTTAAAAAACGTATACCTGGTGAAATATTCCAGTTAAGTATTCTTAAAATATCTTGTATAGTTTATATTGATCATTAAATTATCAAGCAATCGATGTCAGAAAGAAAATTGGGTCAAGGCATTTGTTAAAGTTGTTTGGTATAAGTATAGAATTCAAACGTTAACAGAGTATTCATAGCCCCGATGAAAAGTTAAGGATTACTTTAGCACGGGTAAGATTTACTCTGTGTATATGGCATGTATATGGCGCAAGCCACACAGAAGAGACGTGGGACTGAGGCGCGAGCACTCGCGGCGCCCCTTGTATCAGTTTTCATACTAAATGTATAGAAGCGTCGCGATCCAAGGCAGACAGAAGAGACGGGGCGGAGACGCGGCCCGCGAACAAACGATGCGGACTGCGACGCGCCCCCGTCCCACATCTCTTCTGTGTGGCTTGCGCCTATGGAGAGCAAATTTCGTACATCTTCTAATTACCTGGCATAATCCCAGAGGCCGTATTGTCTAACGCGCGTGCGCTCGATCGCGTTCAATGTCTCTTTCTACCCTCATCCTGTACCGTGAGACAGAAAGAAGTGGTGAAAACAATTGTGATGCCGAGTGCGTTAGACAAGGGTTTCCCAAACTATTGACCACTCTATGGAATTGTTGATTAATAGTGTCAAAAAGTTTAAAAACTTTTAAGATTTCACTCATAATTTTACACTCGGGACTTAAATGCGACGAGTTATTGCTCAAATTTTCAACGTTTCGGCCACATTGCGGCGGCCGTGGTAATTTTATTGGCAACTACTTATCCTAGGTAAAGAACCTATAATCCCAATTATATAAAATTATAACTATAGTCCTTTACGTGCGAATTAAAAACAGATAAAAACTAGCAATAAATAAGCCTTATGCTTAACAATGGTGTGAACTAGATAAAAATCTTTTTGGTCTAAAAAGTGTCGCTTGGGTTGGCACCACTGAAAATTAGGACGTTGCGTGTGGTTGCGTCATTCATTGTACTCGCTTGCAATTTGGTCAATGACACAGTTAATTAAATTAGCTTATCTGTGCACTGCGCATAGACTACCATTTAATCCACAGTATTTTTTTTAATTTAGATTTGCGGAAATAGCTTGATTGTCTTGTTTGAATGAAATGATTGCTATAAAGATTGGCATAGGAAACCGCATAGTTTTCTCAGAAATTACACTGAAGCGAATTTTTAGCTCTACCTTAGGTACTCGCTTTTATTCATAAATTTCTACATAAATTTACATTCAACTCGACGGTCCTAAATACGGTTTTAGTATATTTTTGGCACTTTAGACAAACAAAAGACACTAAGACACGTGTCTAATTTGATCGGCATCACTTCGGTGATTTTACAAAAATATTTTTCAGTAATAATAACGTTCAGTTGTAAATATTGACAACTCGAATGGTCTTTTCACAAGACGTAACGTAACTTAACCTTAACCTTGACAAGCACTGCCTTGTTTATATACGCACCGAGTACTCGGCCGAGAGCACTGTCTCGCCCGTTTACTCGGTACGTGTGATCAAGGCATTAGATCTTACTACGGGTATTTGGAGGGTTAAACATAATCACGAGCTTAGTAAGTATACATATTTTTTAAATAAATAAATGTAGCCTAAAAATAAAAAACTAAGTGTAGGTATAAAAAAAACTGGGCTTAAATTATCGGGTCGTGGGTTATTGTCCTCCTAGCTACATCAGAAGATTTCAATTCAACTGCACTGAGTGTACTTACTCTTTTTCTTTAGATTTAGGAACTGTAATTACAAATGGGAAAGCACTTACTTGGTCGACTACACAAGCTATCTCGAGATCACGAAAAAATGCTACTCTCATAACAACTCATAAAAATTCCTAAGTTTGTCGTGATTCGCGTTTGTTGTCAAAATGAGTTCGGCAAAGAATGCGCTGTCACGATCGTCGTGGCCTCGCAATTTATAGACGCTAAGTAACGTTTAGTTTATTACTTAGACGTATATAGACTGAAGGATAAGCAGTGCCTAACAAAAAAAGATAGATAGCAAACCATTTCTGTTCCAAGCGGAAAACTCGGTGCGAAGCGAATGAGCGCAAGTAGGTATTACCTACATTAAAAATTTTGAAACTTTTAAGACCAATACTTTTGAGGCTGCTGTTATGGGTATTACTTTAATGGTCTGATTATTTTTTTTTACGAATTGACTACAGCCAAATCTACAGATTTTGATGGCATCTTCAGTTGTTATTAGTAGTCCTGTACTTCTACCAGACAACTGGAAACTGTATCAAAATCTTCTGCTATTTCTACAAAAATGTGTCCACGAAAGTTCATTTCATCATTCAATCAGTTTTCATAGAACGTTCCTTAATTCTGAGGAGCTGATGGTGTATTTTAACCATCCGATGCGTATCAATTGAACACAGCCATACCTCACTCCGTTATACTTACTTATGTTATTTCCACTGTTGTTGTCGAAATCTCGCCACATCCTAACAATTCCCACCGGCTCGCCTAAATTTTTTACGTGATGATAAGTGATGAAGTGGTGATAAGTACGACAAAGGTTGTATGACTAACTGCGTGGTGTTGCGTTCAAAGACATAACTATATGTAGTATAAATCTTCCCAGGTGAATTTTTCGCTTCGAGCCCTTATCTTTCAAAACAAACGGTATCGTCATAGTATTAAGGTTCAAATTTAATGTAATGGCTCGAAGCGAAAAATTCACCCGGGTAGATTTATACTATAACTCAACGCTTCTTTTGCTCTACGGGTCGGCTAACTAGAAAATGTTCACTGCGCAACTGGTTAGGTATAGCTAAACATTAAGTTTCAAAAAATTACGTGCCTACTAAACCGACAAATATAAGAATAAGAATATTTATTAAGAAAGTACAAGCTTCAACATAAAAATTGCAATTAGGTAAAAGTGGAGAATACAATTCATCGTAAGCATACAGCAGGTTAGAGATGTACTTGGCAGCGAAATTCAGGATGTATTACAATGGCTCCTACACTAGGCGTAGCCTGTCTTGTAGGCAACCAAACAAATTATGTGTTGCCAAAATGTAAGACGCGAAAAATCAATAACTTACATAAAACTATTTAACGTTTAAGACTAATTATTAATGTGACATGTTTACTTATACTACAGATTATTTTAATAGATTATTAAAGATACAATTCAGTTACTACTTACAGTTAACTTGTGTGTTGGAAGCATGTGCGAGTGTGTGTGTGTGTGTGTGTGTGTGTGTGTGTGTGTGTGTGTGTGTGTGTGTGTGTGTGTATGTGCGTGTGTGTGTCCATGCAATTACCAAGTCTACCATTCATTATCTGTTTATTTTATTATTTTTAGAATATCCTCTATGTCGTCATAGCTCAGTGCAGTTAGTAGTAGTAGTTTTTTACTTTATGTTTCAGTTCTTTGACCGAGCATTCTTTTAAAGCTAATTTAGAGTTGACCCTATTATATACAGAGGGGTGAAGAGACGAAATGAACCTTTTAGCAAAAGCAGTTCTAGTAGTGGGCACCGGAATCCTAAAAATGCGCTTTTTTAACATATTTGTGTAGTCAGGGCACTTCAAGACCTGTTCGTGTTCTCTCTGCATTACACGGAAAATGAAAATGCCTCGAACGCTGAGGACGTCCATGCTACTGTATACGAGTTTTGTTGGGAACCATCTCGGCTTTCTAAGAATAACTTTTAACACAGCTCTTTGGGCTCTTTCCACTAACAGCATGATTGTTTTCGAAGCTCCACCCCAGGCTGTTATGCAATACGATAACACAGATTGACAGATACTGATGTAAACTGTTTTCAAGAGCTTCATATCTGCTGAATTGCGTAGGTTTTTAAATATGTATATAAGTTTACGTATGCGGTTGGCGGTGGCTACTATGTGCTGCCGAAAATTCATATTTTCATCAAAAAGAACGCCAAGATATTTTACCACAGCAGCTCTGCTGATATGCTCACAGGTACAAGGAGACGATGACAAACCACCCGGACCACATGTATGAATCGCAATATTAGGAATACAAGATGGTGCGGAGGCCTTTGATTTGTGAAAACATACAAATTTTGTTTTATCAACGTTTAAGGTCAACAGATTACACTGGAGCCATTTAGCAACTTCATTCATACCACGTTCTGCTTCCTCAGCCGCGCGGCTCCATGTGTTTCCATGAAATAGAATGGCTGTATCGTCTGCGTAGCATATTATATCTGCGTGAGCAATATTGACATTTGCTATGTCATTGATGTAGAGAATAAATAATGTTGGTCCCAAAACACTGCCCTGTGGAACACCAAAATCGATATTCCTTGAGTCGCTAACGTTTTCACCAATCTTTATTTTCTGGATGCGGCCTGTCAGGTAACTACGAAACCAGCTCAAAGCGTTCCCTCTAACCCCAGCAAGGTCTAACTTTTTTAGAATTATGGGGACGGAGACCGTGTCAAACGCTTTGGCAAGATCCAGAAAAACGCCGAGACAGGCTTTTTTTTCATCCAGGTATTTAGAAATTAAGCTGGTCATGAGATCAACCGCACATTCAGTTGACTTCTTCGCACGGAAGCCATACTGGTGTTCGAATAAGATATTATTCTTTTCCAAGAAGCCAACCAATCGCTTGTTTACCAGTTTTTCTAGGATTTTTGAGAATACCCCAAGTAGAGATATTGGCCTGTAATTACCGGGATCCGATTTGTCCCCCGCTTTATGTATTGGTATGACCGCGGATATTTTCCACTCATCAGGAAACGTTCCTTGAAGCAAGCTAAGATTATATATATGGGTGAGAGGTACCGCAACCAGACTCCTAGCCGTCCTCACCAAACCGTTAACGACGCCGTCAAGGCCCGGAGCACCATCAATTTTTAAATTGCTTATTAGCGACTCAACCTCGGCTTCGTCGGTAGGTTCCAGGAAAAGAGATTGGCTAGGAGACGCTCCTACAGAAATTTTACGAGCCAGCTCATCCTGGGAGTCACCCACAGCAGCCAAGATACGATTTGCGAGCGTTTTACCAACACTTGCAAAATACTCATTACAGTGATCCAAGGAGTTCGATACCGATTCCTTGATATGAGTATCCAAGTTATTTTCCAAAATAAATACAGCATAATTCGGCGTAATGCTTCCAAGTTGGTTAGAGCAATAACGCTTAGCGCGAAAAACATTACCCTACTTCCGAATGCGTGTTTGGACAAAATGCCTCTAATGATGGTAACAAACATTTGCGTAAAAGGCGCGACCTTTCACTGTCAGTTATATAATGTATAATATGTTTACTGTTGACAAAATATTTACTACAACAAACATTTAGGCAATCCTGAGTGTTTTTAGGGTTCCGTACCCAATGGGTGGTAATTTGAACCGTAATAGCTAGACACATAGCTCGAAGAATCGCCAGACTCCAGTGGCATGGACAGGGCACATCGCTCGTAGAACTGATAGCCGATGGGGGTCGAAGTTTCTCGAGTGGCGTCCACGGACGTAATGGAGCGACGATCTGGTTATGGTTGTGGAAACGCGTTGGATGCGGATGGCTCAGGACTGGTCTGTTTTACAAAGCCGAGCCCGCATTGCTCGGTTTCGACAGAGGAGCCCCATCCCGGGGCGGCCAGTGGGTGACGCGGTGTCTCTTCATGCTCCCGTGGCAATGGCAACGAAAGAATCCGTGCGATATTTAGTGGGTAGGCCCTTTGTGTGAAAGCCCCATATACTCTCTGTTTCCCCGAACACAGACGAATGCATAAGGCGTATTTTCCACACCATAAAAAAGGACCGGTCTGTTTGGCGACCCTTAAGGCCTATGTTCATCAGTGGACGTCTTTTAGGTGAAATGATGATGATAGAGGGAGGGAGCAACGCTCGAGTCGGTACTCCCCTCCCATACGCACAAAAAGTGTAATAATACTAATAATATTTATTAACTAGGATTGCTTTTTACACGCTTTATATTAGCTTCACCTGTATGTTTGTTTGTATGTATGTTTGTTTGTAACCGACTCCTTAGGGCGCGATTTTGACCCACTTCCCGGTTTCCGATTGAGCTGAAATTTTGCACATATGTGTAAATTGGATGACAATGCAATATTATTGTAACATGGAGCTGATCTGATGATGGAGCTGGATGGTGGCCATAGGAACTATGTAATAAAACAACACAATCTCGTCGAGTTTGGGCTCGTTTGATTCGTCTTGACGAGCACTTTGATCCCAGATGGTAACCAGGGTCTGATGATGGAGCTGGAAGATGGCCAAAGGCACTCCACAATAAAACGACACAACCCCATCGAGTTTGGGCTCGTTTGATTCGTCTTGACGAGCACTTTGATCCCATATGGTAACCAGGGTCTGATGATGGAGCTGGAAGATGGCCAAAGGCACTCCACAATAAAACGACACAACCCCATCGATTTTGGGCTCGTTTGATTCGTCTTGACGAGCACTTTGATCCCATATGGTAACCAGGGTCTGATGATGGAGCTGGAAGATGGCCAAAGGCACTCCACAATAAAACGAAACAACCCCATCGAGTTTGGGCTCGTTTGATTCGTTTTGACGAGTACTTTGGTCCTAGATGGTAACAAGAGTCTGATGATGGAGCTGGAAGGGGGGTAGGTGGCGGGTTGGGGGGGGGAATGGGGTATGGGGTAAGGGGGTCGGGGGTTTAGAGGGTTGGGTGTTAGGGTGTGGCGGTTGGGGTTAGGGGATGGGGGGGGTTTAGGGGAAATAGGGTGGGGGTATTGGGGGGTTCGGGGGTAAGTGATTTTGGGGGGTTGTGGGAAATGGGGAGGGGGTAAGAGGCCTAGATGGTAACAAGGGTTTGATGATGGAACTGGAAGGGGGGGCGGTAGGTGGCGGGGTGGGGGGTGTGGGAGGGGTGGGGTGGGGGGGCAGGTGACGGGTGGGGGGAGTGGGGGTGAGGGGGAGGGGGGTTTCCAGGGGTATGGGGGTTCGGTGTTAGGGGGGTTGGGTTTAGGTGGTTCGGGGGTTTGTAAAATGAGGAGGGGGTAAGGGGGGTTTAGGGGATTGGGGGTAAGGGTGTGGGGTTTGGGGGGGGTTTGAGGAAATGGGGTGGGGGATGTTGGGGGGTTGGGTTTAGGGGGTTTGGGGGTTGTAGGTGAGGGGGTAAAGTTAGAAAGAAAAAAATGCAACTAAAAAATAGAAAATAAATAATAGTTTAAAAAAAATAAAAAACACGCTTTAAAAAATAAAAAATAAATTTTAATAAATTTCAATTCACTATTCTTATAGTGCAGTAAAAAATCTTAATAAGCAATTATTATATTGTTATATCCAGATCAAAATTTGTAAACAATTCTAAATATCGATAAAATAAATAATAATAGTTTAAAATATTTTATTGTAAAAAAAGCGTGGGGTGCTTTTTAAGATGTTATCAAAATGACAATCCTTGACAATTGACACCATGCACCCCACGCTTTTTTTACAATAAAATATTTTAAACTATTATTATTTATTTTATCAATATTTAGAATTGTTTACAAATTTTGATCTGGATATAACAATATAATAATTGCTTATTAAGATTTTTTACTGCACTATAAGAATAGTGAATTGAAATTTATTAAAATTTATTTTTTATTTTTTAAAGCGTGTTTTTTAGTTTTTTTAAACTATTATTTATTTTATACTACAATTTCACGGCTCAAGCGATGTCGAGATTCAGATTTAAATTCAAGATTACATTTCCGTGATGCCGGTAATCTGTCGAATTCTTTATGTACGCGAACATAACAACTAGAAACGTAGGTAATCGTTCAGTTAATAGCTGTAATAGGGATTTTACTGCATGCTAGTCAAATTACAATACATAATTACTGAGTAAAGTGTTAAAACATACGAGTTACGTAGTTGCCAATCAAAACGTTATTTATCGAAATTGTCAAAAATATTGGATAATGATTTTGATTACGATAATGTTGTCTTTTGTTACACAATAGCTTCCATTATTTATTTCGTCGGTGTTGTACTTGTATGTTAATAGTAGTTATTTAACATGCGAAAAGTAGGCATTCTCCAATGAGTCCCAAGATGTTAAAAACGAGCCTAGAAGGTTTTTTTAAGAACCGAAACGTAACATAGCAAATCGGACAGTGCCTTGTTTCGTGGGTCAACGTATCTACAGAAAGTTCATCATTAGCATCTACAGATTTCCAGGTCCAGCTTATCTTTTCTGGGTTTGCAATGTGTTGATGTTACGGTACATTTAATTAAATTTGTTTCTAACGCAGTAAAAATAAACACAAAATGGCTGGGAAGTGTAATTTCAGAAGTTCGATGAAGGTTACTCACTACTCATTATGTGTACGAGTACTTAAGTCTAATTCAAAATATGCATTTATGAATGTCGTAGGATCTACCACCAGTCCGGAAATACCCTGTTGAGAAGAATCCGGCAAGAAAATCATCAAGGTATCAAACAGATCTACAATGTTATTGAAATACCTACAGCTAAATTTTTCAACATTATATTTGTTACGAAGGTATTTTTAATAGTCTTTCGTGCATCAATATCCGAAATATTACAATATGTAATGTAATACTGCAGGAAATAATTCTAGTTTAGGTACTGTTATTAGGAAGTAATAAACGTGAAAAACAAAATAAGTATGTCTTGAAAAAACCTTGGCGGTTTTATTTCTGTAAGAAATTACAAACGTATATTCGTAGTGAGTATATAATATTCTTTCGTTGGCAGATATTTTCGTATTTAGCGCACCATGTGTGATTTATGAAAAAAAAACTGGTCAAGAGCGTGTCGGACACGCCCAGAATAGGGTTCCGCAGCCGTTACGAAAAAATCCTTGCATATCGTATTAATTTTACTATTAATTATACTGTCAATATTTTATAGGTATTTTATAGGTCAAGCTTCTATTTACTCTTAAACTACTAATAATTTTCAAGCAAACTTAGCCGTTATAGTTTTCCTTGTTAATTTGACATATTGCCTCCCATCCCAAAATGATTTTTTTCATAATTTTTATACCAACAGTTTAGCTTCTAGGGGGAGGGGGACGCTCGATTTTAACAAAAAATTGCACTTTTAAGTAGTTGAATATTTCGCAAACGAATCACTGTATCCAAAAATCTTCTTCACAACCTTGGTATGATTATGATTATTGAATGGGGTATGAAAATTTTTTTTTTTTTTCTAAATTTAATTTTTTCTCTTTGTCCAGGTAATTATTGCTACGGTCCGTGCAAAATTACAGCTTTCTAGCACTAATAGTCTCTGAGCTAAGCCGCGGACGGACGGACAGACAGACATGGCGAAACTAATAAGGGTTCCGTTTTGCCATTTTGGCTCCGGAACCCTAAAAACCGGCCAAGTGCGCAGCGTATCGAGCCACTCGCAGTGTAAGTACCTTACCTATGCAACAAATAAAATAAGTAAGTATTCAATATTATGTTTTGATCAACTGTTTGTTTTACTAAGCTGTGATAGTAAGCCGTTTAAACACGTAATATATTATATTCTACTTTTATGTTTTTTTTTTCAGATTATTCAGTTTAGGTTTGTCACAGTCACACGACTCTATCACATGCATAGGACACTTGAAATTTTTACCATTTGTGTATTACGTGGTCGCTATAACAACAAATACTGAAAATAAAATAAAGTTAAAAATTAAAGGGGGTCGTCATACAAGACACGTGTTTTTTTTCAGCGCTTTTTGGTTGCTAGGCGTTGTTAAGAGCGTTTATACCTGCTGAGCTGGCAACGTTGCCAGCCTAGCAGCTACAGGGATGGGGGTGTCTATGGGCCGGCGCTCACTGACGGCATGGCACGGCATGGCATTTTATTATTATCAAGTTATTTTGAATCTTATTTCAATGAGTTCAGTATTCATGTTACTTTATTGGTTATGCGTTGCGTCATCCCCCGGCACGTCGCGGCATCGCGGTATCGAAATAAAGTAACATGAATTCTAAACTCATGGAAATAAGATTCAAATTAACTTGATAGTAATAAAATGCCATGCCGTGCCACGCCGTCAGTGAGCGCCGGCCCTTAAGCGGCCTAGGCGACAGCCGGCAGATTGCTAAGCAACGCGAGCGACCTTTAAGTATTTAGCCTGAAAGGAGATGTTATCGCCCGTAGGTTGCTAAACAATTTTTCTGCCAAAACTCGCGGGGGGGGGCAATGCACTCACACACAAGCAATTTAACTACAAATGAAAACAGAGCAATGTTTGTACACACGCACACAAACCGAATTCGTCAACACAACAGTGATCGCAATAGACACATTGAAAAACATCTCGTCTATACATGTCACACGTACATCACACATAGACAACAATCTAGAAACAGCTAGAGTTAGGACCATGTCGATAAGAATGTCGATAAGCATTCACTCGTTCATACATTCAGTCGTTCAATTAATCCCTAAGTTGTTAATAGAAAATTCGTTTTCTAAATAAATGTGATTGCTCTATAAGGTTTAAAAGTGGCGGATTTATTAAAATTAAGTAATATTAATGTCAGATGCGCCAAATGTCTCTTTTACTTTGTAATCTATATATATAAAAGAAGAAACTGACTGACTGACTGACTGACATATCAACGCACAGCCCAAACCACTGGGCCTAGAGATTCAAAATTTGGCATGTAGGTTCCTTATAAGGTCTAGGGGTGCACTAAGAAAGGATTTTTCAAAATTCACTCCCTAAGGGGGTGAAACGGGGGTCCAAAGTTTGTATGGGGAAACAAGATTAGTTCGACTATTTTATTCGAAACTTCACAGAAGTACTCCTAATGATAAATGAGTAAACACGTGTTTCAGGTTTTTTGAGAATTCAACCCCTAAAAGGGGGGAAAGGGGTAACAAAGTCTGAAAATCAACATGGGTGTTGTTTCTATGGTTTATCGGGTCGCTGGTTATGAAAACAACAACGGTTTTGAAATCCGACGTGGCAGACGTAAAATACCATCTCCCTGGATGGGGTGCGATGGGGTTGAAATGTCTAAATAAACTAAATGACTGTTGATATATCAACGCACAGTCCAAACCACTGGACCTAGAGACTTGAAATTTTGCACATAGATACCTTATACAATGTAGGCATCCACTAAGGAAGGATTTTTGGGAATTCCCTCGGGAACGGGAAAAAACGGGATTTATATATTCGATTCCGAGTGACCCTATCTCAGTAACTATAATAACTAGACTCTTCAAATTTGATACACAAGTAGGTATTACATTAGTTAAAACATTAATTTCAGGATTTTTCACAATTCCCACGGGATAAGGAAAAAACGGGATTTACATATTCAGTTCAACGGGATCCTATGAACTACAATTACAAGGCTCTTCAAATTTGGCATAGAAGTAGGTAATTATAATAGTAAAAAAACAGTTTTAAGGATTTTTGGAAATTCCCACGGGATAAGGAAAAAAAGGGATTTTTCGTTTTACTGGTCGTAGAAAGCTGAAATTCGGCATGTAGGTTGCTTGGGGAGTGTAGAGCTGGATTGAAAGAGGACTTTCCAAAATTCCCACGGGAACGGGAAAAAACAGGATTTTTCGTTTTACTGGTCGTAGAAAGCTGAAATTCGGCATGTAGGTTGCTTGGGGAATGTAGAGGAGCATTGAGAGAGGACTTTCCAAAATTCCCACGGGAACGGGAAAAACGAGATTTTTCGTTTTACTGGTCATAGAAAGCTGAAATTCGGCATGTAGGTTGATTGGAGAGTGTAAAGGAGCATTGAGAGAGGACTTTCCCAAATTCCCACGGGAACGGGAAAAAACGGGATTTTTCGTTTTACTGGTCGTAGAAAGCTGAAATTCGGCATGTAGGTTGTTTGGGGAGTTTAGAGGAGCATTGAGAGAGGACTTTCCAAAATTCCCACGGGAACGGGAAAAACGGGATTTTTCGTTTTACTGGTTGTAGAAAGCTAAAATTTCAAAATTCATAACTTTATACTGTAAGTAGGCCGCAAAGGGCTCTTTAACCGACTTCTAAAAAAGGAGGAGGTTATGCATTCCACTTTTTTTTATGTAGGTATGTTCACCTATTTCTCGGTCAATTGTGGACCTGCTTGCTTGCTTGCCTGTATGCTTGCTTGCTTGATATCTTGGTTCTTTGTAATACTCATAGTACACGCGAACGAAGCCGCGGGCAAAAGCTAGTTTTCTATAAATAGAATAGACACATCACTATGGTTAACATTTTGTTGAGAAGGTACCTAGACAAATTTTAATAGACTAATAATAAAGTACCTAATAGGTACTAACTTTACCTTTCAGCATCAGCAGGAAGTTGAAAAAATTACAATGTTGGTTTTAACACCGTTGAATTTAGGCACCCGTAAACACTGCAATACACACGTGACGCCGCCATTATTAAAGAAAATATTATAATATGGACCTAGTTACTTTGTACCGAGCGCTTATAGCCACGTTACGGAATCGAAACGGGGGCGAATAGAGCGGGCGGCGCGTCACAGCACTCACTCAACCAGCGACCGAACTGCGCGGCGTGCGGCGTGGAACTGCGTAGGTAGTTTTGTCTGGCGAAGATTGGTTAGCGGCCGGGTAAAAGACGCTTGGCTGTGTGCGTGCGTCGATTCGGGTGCTCTAGTATGAAGTCGAATCACTGCCTGTTACTTGTATTCAATCATTAAAAAGTATTTGTTAATACTTTCACGTCAATTTTTTTAACGAGTTCGATACTTTAAACATACATTTATTACTAACCATACATTTCCATTTTATTAGTAACCTTTAAAATATGAAACCATGATAAGACAAATCATTCACTGATTCATTCACTCAATAGTTTATCGATTGTGGAAATATGTGTGTCCCCTCTCTAGTCGATACTAGACCGGTTATCGGTGTGGCCAATTATTTAGTAAGTAAAAATAGCCAATATTACTAGTGGTCGGTGAAATACCACTTAAATAAAAAAAATAGCTAAATCTATTTAGAAAAATAAAAAAGAGAACTAAGCTTCGTCCATAGTTAAATAAAAATAGCAATTATAATAGTAACGATTCTTAGAATTACTGTCTGTTTATCTGTGCGTTTGTTCGTGGTAAATAGTGGTAATCTCCGAAGCGGCTTAAGCTATAAGGATGTGGTTTTCACTTATTTGTTAATCTCATTAGTCCAATATTGAATTTACGAGTAAGGGGGAGGGGTAGTGGGGGGGGAGGTGCGGGGGTTTCAAAGGGGCATGAAAATTTCATTGATTTTGCCGTAGGATGCACCGTTTTCAAGATATTTGACAAAACACCGGTTCTCGTCCGATCAGCGAGGTTAAGCAACGTCGGGCGCGGGGATGGGTGACCGCCTGGTTTCATTTTTGTTTTTTGAATGTTTTGTTATGACGTTGTCACGTTAAACTATCGTCCGTAAGCCGACTTTACAGACAACCGGTTTTTATTTAATAATTGTCTGGCCAGTAGTTTTTTGCCAAACCACTTGATATATATTTTTTACTGTATTAAATTTGATATAAAATTATTTTAATCCGTTAAACAGATGGGTGATGGTAGCTTCTTCTTTATTATTATTATTTATTTATTTAAGGTTTACCAACAATTGTTAGCACTAGGTACATCAGAAATTGTTGCTTGTATAAACATGTTGAGCTGAGTGTCACAATCACTTATATCTTATAGGTATAACCGCATACAAAACAAAACTGAGCAAGTTCTAGTACGGATCTTAGATTATTAGACCAGGCGCCGACTGCACTTTTTTGTCGCTTCGTTCGAGTCGAGTGCTATAGAATTGTTAGGAATTTTTAATTGAGAGATGAAACTTATTTTTTGTGTTGGTGGTAGCAGCGGTGGCATTTTGAATGGTGAGCGCGCTTTCATATAATTCCAGCACAAAAATCAATAGCAATCAAACGAGGTGATAAAAAGTTGCAGTCAGCACCTGGCCTTAAAATCTACATGGATGAAGTCAATCAAACAATGTAATGAATGTATAAGATCAATCAAAATAATTTATAATTTACCTCGTTAATAATTAATTGATTTATAAAAATTATAAATGGCCAATGTGGCTATTTTTACAAAAAGTTGGCCACACTGACTGACATTAATATTATTATAAACTTCACGTATTTTTACTATTAATCAACAATAATTACGTTACGAAATACTTCCAGATGAAAAGTTACGTTGTCTTTTTGTAGACTCGACGTTTCAGACATTTTTTCACGCCCGAATTCTTTGCGTTTAGTAATTTTTGTGGGAGCTCATTCACTGACGCGTGCCGTTTTGAAATGTCACGAGAGGCGAGCGAAACAGTTTTGTATAACGGTTATACCCGGCGGGTTCATACCTTTGGCAGAGGGGAAATGCGCTTCAAGGCGCCTCCCTTCAGTCTAAATACTCAAAGCGAGCTACCCTATCTTGTTCGGATGTTTACCTACCTATATGTTTTCGATTTTAGTGTTTATATTTCGGCGATTTTTTACTGAACTGTTTTTAAAACATTGTACGGAGGTATGGAACCTTTCATGTACAAGTCAGACTCGTACATGACCGATTTTTTTTTTAATATCGACAGCGGCGGCTGGCTGAAGAATCCGCTTCCTACGATTTCGTATAATTTACACGGCACGATAGGTTCCATTATATAACATAAACCACGTTCTGTATAGTTTGTATTGTACAGTAATAATTTATTATTACGATACTGTGACTTACATGATACCGAGTGCAAATATAAGAAAGTCGACCGCCAATAACATAAAATGAGAGGAACGTGTCAAAATTTATAAAGCTTAAAAAGTAGGTTTAAGGGTCATTTGATATCTAATCTTCTAATATATGTATATAAATCTCGTGTCACGGTGTTTGTTATCGAACTCCTCCGAACTTTTTCTCTATATTCGGTAAGTCTGAGAATAGGTCGTAGGCTATTTTTTATACCCCTATTCTTCGCGGACGGAGTCGCGGGCAACAGCTAGTAATTTATAAGCTGCGAAACAATTCTACGGTGGGTAGGACGAACGAACATAGGCCGAAGATGAGTGTCTAAATACCAGCGGCGTATTATCAGAAATCAACAATCCAATTTGTAATCGATTAAATATTTAGTAAACTTCCTCGAAAGAGGGATTACGGAGGGCAGTGAGTCACGGAAGTGACTCAAATGACCGCAGACTGCAATGTATACATACTGTTTACTATTGAATAAGATTAGATGTATGTATTACAGTTCGAAACTTGTATTACATTATTATCTTGATAATGCATATAGTTCGGTCTAACCATTATCCTTTGTATAAGTTTGCGCGCTTAATGAAGGAGGAGTCGTCAAATTTTGACGAGTTTTATAAATTTGAAGAACTAATTTTATTTAAATAGTAGTTTCACTCCCTGTTTCGGTTAGTCGTCCCAGATACCGCTGTAGGGACGAGGTCCTGAAAGATCTTTTGGACCTCGGGGTCGAGGACTGGCAAGGGCTGGCTCAAAATCGCAAAGCGTGGCGTAATCTGGTGTTGGAGGCCAAGACCCACTTTGGGTCACTGTGCCCTGGTAGTTAGTTAGTTAGTTAGTTGTTTCAGTCGTCTGGGTGTCAGTCTGTCGATAGTCAAAATTTCAAAAAACTTTAATAATAATAATTTTGCGTTAAGTAGCTGTAGTAGCTGGCTTGGTGTTAAAAGCACCTGCCTTATTGGCTGTTGTCGTTATGACTACACAGCTCTACCACACCGCTCTACTTACGGTGGTTTATAAATTGAATAACCTAACCGAAATGTCAGTGAGGAAACCTACGCACACCTGGGAAGACATTTACCTAATAATGTGTGAAGTTCCCAATTCCCGCGTGGGAACTACAGGCCGAGCTCTCTCATTCCGAGAGGAGGCCTGTACCATGGTAAAAAACCTGTACCTCTACCATGAGTTTACACTAGTTTACGTGACCGTACTCGCTAGCGACGGCGTAAATTATTTGTATGGAGAATTGTACAGCGCCTCTAGCGGTCACTTACGGAAGTACAATTCTCCATACAAATCATTTACGCCGTCGCTAGCGAGTACGGTCACTGTGAACTAGTGTAAACTCATGGTAGAGGTATTGTACCCTGCACCGTGCACCGGGACGTATTTATGCCGAGATGATGATGATAATTATCTACATGTAATGCAAGTAACTTTGGAATAGGTCAGTGACTAAATACTTAGTATTTAACGAGTCTTTGCAGTAAAATATGAAGATTATTTATTACTTAACTAGGTACTTCATGTATTGAACAACTAGTTGACCATGATATAACAGTGCAAACCTGGAAAACGTTTCGGTCAGTTTAGTTTTATTTTAGCAATAGAATTAACACTTGATTGGATAACGGAAATACCCCTTTCACTTATTAAGGCCTTTCTAAAATCAAATGTGCAATCAACAACAAAAAAAATGCATTTGCTTTGACGAATTCACGGTTCAGGTAGATATTTTAAATCTGTGTTTGAGACAACGTAATAACTTGCGCGATACTTCTTTTACATTACATTACATTATAAGTAGGTATACAAAAACACAGACATGGTATAATAATATAATTAATAAATGAAAAAAAAATGAATATGAATATGAATATAAGCGAAGTGAGGCTAAACCGAACCGGGATTTTTGAACCACATTGTTTTACGAAAAATGTCCTTGAGGTAAGGTGGATTTCTAATACCTGCAAAAATAAATGTTTAAAGAGAGAAAAACGACTGCAGCAAAGTTTAGTCGGTTCTATTACTTAGCCAGATATTTTCAAATTTATATTAAAAAGAACTTAAATAAATATTATTGGTGATCTTTGGTACCATGAGGTAAGTAAATATAAAAATGAATCCCTATTTCCCTTGGTCACTCACGGCAACACGCGTGTACTCTTCTGGACCGATTTCGCTATTTCTTTTTATGATGCGTTTGTTATTGTCAGGAGAAGGTTCTTATCTTATAAAATAAATTTTAGAAAAATAAAACGGGGATGAAGCCGCGGTCGCAACAGCTAGTCGAAAATATATACAGGAAACCAGGTGATCGAGAATCTTAGATTAAATTAAGTAGATCGGTTTAGTCCCACTACCTTTCAGCCAGACCTGTGTTTTCTATTTGGACATTATAAAGAAAGTATTGTTAAAATACCTACTCTAAAATGTAACTCGAGAGAACTGTAACATTTAAAAAGTTGTAAACCTTGACGCTGAAACGTTCAACTGTGAAAATTACTTACGTTCATTTTTCCAGCGAAAACCCCAGGAACGCAAGAGCTCACTGAACTATTTAATTAAGTAGGTATTTCACTAAGTTGTTCCGGTAGCGGTCACTGGTATGTACTCGTTCGGCACGCACGTCGTTCCCCCTCGGTGGAGAATTCGCGACTGGCTCTAAAAACCGACAAGCAACTTTCACAAGGCCAGCATTCAGCCCTGCTGCTTTCAACTTTATTATGGCCAAGAAATTTACTAGGTATACTTAGCTCGGTTCTGTTCGTTTCTGTTAATATTTTGATCTTACTAATCCTATTATAATATCCTACTTATATTATAAATGGGAAAGTTTTTAATGTTTAGATGTTACTACATCACGCCAAAAGCTACTCAAAGGATTTGGATGCATTTTAAATTTGACACAGTTTATAATGTGGATTTTATCCCGGAAAATTGTAGGGTTGCCGCGGGAAGGAGATAAGCGAATTCTTCGTGAAAGTCGTGGGGAACAAGGTTGCCATCGATCTATGATAGAATGGATTGGTCGATGTATCGACAGTTTCTGCTACACCGAAACCCACCACATGACAGAACAGTAGGATCGATCGGTTGTCGATCAATCTTTTATCGACCGGTGTCCGTCGATCAGCCTAACTTAGGTAGAACAACCCCAACCATACCATTCACTCGATATCGATCGGTTGGTGTGGTACACCCTAAAACAAGCCAGAGAGCGAAGATAAGACTGGAAATACACAATGCCTGTAGCTTACACATTTTCGTGCTAGTAGCTTGCATATGCCCGTTTCACACGAGGGCAGAACAGTCGGGCAGGACAGTGTAGGACAGAACAGTTTGGAAGGGCAGTGGCGTTCAAATGTAGAGCGAAAGAGTAGGACAGTCCGAGTGAAATAGCGATGGAAAGTCGACTTACTAAAAATTGCTGCAAAAATAGCTCTGGATGAGCTAATTGAAATTGTAGAGAGTGAAATAAGTATTAGGAAAGAAAAGCTTTGGGTCAGACCAGAGCTTGGTTGTTCAGTTCAAGTTTTAGTTAGAGGAAAGAAGGATTGCAGATCCAAAGAGTTTAGATTGATTATGCGTATGACGCGCGAAAGTTATGGAGTTTTATTGTACCTCATCAGTCCGGTAATACAACGACAAGACACATTCATGCGCGATCATGAAGTTTGACATATGTCCTTTGCACTGCACACACGCGTTCACACAAGTCCAGCCACAAGACAGACGAGCGAGAAAGGTGGTGGGGGAAGCAAACTGCCCCGAAAAAATAGACCGGCGAGCTATTAACTGTTCTGCCTAGGATACTGTCAAGACAGTACTGTTCTGTCCCGGCGTGTGCGTTCAGATTGTAGCAGTACTGTACTGCCTACTGTCCTGCCCGACTGTTCTGCCCTCGTGTGAAACACGCAATACTTGTGTCAATTTGTATGAAGTTTGACGTACCTACGCGCGTCAGCTACTTACACAAAAATGTGCAATTTACAGGCATGTGTGTGTAGCGCAGGCCTAGAACGGGAAAACCGGACAGAAGTAGCAAGTAGAGTGAACCGTCCCGTTTGTTTGGACCTTTCTGTATCATCGTCCATCTTACAACAACCACAAACGATTGTTTGGTAATTCTTCATGTAGTTAAAAGAAGCGACAAGTTCCCCAAACAACAACGCGAACAATAAACACGACGGTTTTACATTCAGTGTATGAAAACTAATTTCGCTGAAAAATTAATGACTGTTATTGCAGTAAGCATTATAATTCTACTTCTCAGTAGCAGCCAGTAACACAATATACATAAGTACCTAAGAGTTTTACTTATAATGCATCATTTTTTTTCATGCTTATGTACTTACATATAATTAGAGTCAATCTGTCCACTGAAAATGTGTGGAATTCGATTTGCAAGATTGACCTCAAAACAATTAGCAGTCAATGCAAGCTAAGTACCTAATAGCATGTAAAAATACTACTATTTACTCCACTGGCGCAACGACCCAGTGTGTCTTGGCCTCCAATACGAGTGCACACCAAAGATCCCGGTCCTGTGCAGTCTCTCGCCAGTCACCAGCCTCAAGCTCGCGTAAAAAATCCTAATGCTAATAAAAATACTAATCCTGGTAATAATATAAATGCAAAAGTTTGTGAGTATGTACCAGCTTGTGTATGTGCCTCGTACCTTTTGGTCTGTTTTAGATCGCGACGCTTCTAAACATTTAGTATGAAAACTGATTCAAGGGACGCCGCGACTGCGACAGTCCCCTGTCCCTCGTCTCTTCGTGTAGCTTGCGCCCATAGACTTAATACCTAACCCGGACTGAGTACTGCGACAAAAAAGTGAGGCCGTAAAAAAAAATAACTAGTGGATTGCATCTCGTTCTAATTAGGGTGATCAAGTAATGGTACGAGTGGGACACAATCCACTAGTTTCTCTAGTTTGTATGTAATCTCTCGGACCGCTGTCTCTAGTTGCCATTATTAAACTGTATGGCTTGGTAATATGGGTCACTTTTGATTGACTAATAAAAGTTAGTACTCAGTCCTGGTTAGGTATTAAGTCCATGCTTGCGCCTTACAGCCCGGCCACGACTTCGCGCGACCGGTGGCTGCGGCGAGCGTTTTATTTATCAGTTCATTGCATGTGCCGCCAGATAATCACTGTGCAGCGAGCGTCTCGGCCGCGCAATGAACGGAGATAACGCTAGCCGCGCCGGTGCCGCCGGTCGCACAATTTCGTGGCCGAGCCATTACTCTTCCACTCTAAAACGCCCTGACGGACAAGTAAGTAAGTAGGGAACGCGTTGGATGCGGATGGCGCAGGACCGATCTGTTTAAGCCGAACCCGCATTGCATGGTGACCAACTAGGGATTGCAATCCCGCAACACGGGATCCCGCTGCTTTTATTAATCTGCTGGATCATGCACCTTCAAAGTGCGGATCCGCGGATCCCACAAATTAAAAATTTGGCGCTTAAACTTTCGCATAAATCGACACAATAATGCCATTTGCTTCTTATGACCTTATTTTCAATAGTTATCAGCATAGGTTGATTGATATCATAGTAATAGCATCTTAGAGAAAGTTGTGATTTGATTATTAGTCATTATATGAATAAGACTGAATTAAAAATATAAAACTGTTGTTAGGAGTACCTGAGGGTAAAATTAAACAATACTATTAAACTATGCCAAACATTTTAGAGATGAATTTAAGAAAACAGATTACTAGATTTTTTTATTTTTTTTTAAATTATTTGATGTTATTTCTTATTTAATGATTTCCAATTGTATTTGAATTGAATTGAATCGATTTGTTACTTATACTTAATTACAGTATTAGAAAATAAATAATTTCTGTTGCTTTTTTTTACACAAAAATCTGTAGTTAAATTTGTAAAATAATTTCAAAGATGCGGGATCCCGCGTGATCCCGCGCGGGATTGAGTAGTCCCGCATAACAATCCCGCGGGATTGAATGAGCTGCGGGCTTGGGGATGTCTATTTTTTGCAATGTATAGTAAATCGAAAACCATTTCGAGATAAATGCTTTTTAACTCGTTTGCTGTAGTTATTTAATTTTAATATTACGTAATGAATTTATAATATAACAAATAAGCAATGACCTTCATTTGACATTGGTGTAAGTTGCGTGACCGGTTCAAGTCGTACTTTATTCTGTGTGGTTAGGAATTCTTCACAATTTACGCGTGGAATAAACTACGGAGTTTGATTTGGACCCGCTGTCTGAAATCTAGCACTTTGACAGTGCCAGTAAAGTGACACAGTGTATAGTGTACCACTACGCAAAAAATAATTAAAGGGGTTGCCTTATCGTACGCATTTAGATAGATTTAGAAATTTGGCATTGTGGGAGCCCTCAATTATAATCTGACGTCATCAACTAAAATTCTTATAATTGACTTTACTATACAAAAAAAAATATAAAAACATTGGGTATTTTTTTTAGACATCGCCAATTGCAATCCCTATGACCAACAGAGGAGCCCCATCCCGTGACATTCACAATGGCAATTTTGATGAAATTTGCTATTAGATACATAGCTGGATGAATACATAAGGCGCATTTACCGCATCACAAAAAAAGGACCGATCTGTTTGGCGAATCTTTGGGGGTGGCTTATGTTCAGTACGCTTAGTATAAGTTTTACTTCACCAAAATACTTCTCGATCGCGTTTACGTAAAAAATTCAATTACTAGGGAAACATGGACAGCGTCACCGCGCGCGCGCTTCCACGTTTCCATAGATTTGAAATTTTTACGTAAACGCGATCGAGAAGTATTGAAGTGAAGGAAAACTTGTACTAAGCGTACTGTGGACGTCTTTTGGTTGAAATGATGATGAATGATGAAGTAGGTAACTATTGAATGTCAACTGTGAAAACAATCTGTCAGTAATCGTGATTTCACGCGAAGGCATAATTTAACGTTATGTTTTTCATTGAGCGGGCCCCATTGTTCTCGCATAGTTTTTATTCAACCGCGTAAACATTTCGTTACTTACATGGCTGGAATTGTTATCATTCTTTGCAACATACTTAGTACCGTTAGGGTGCGCTAAAACTCACATAATTTTTCTATTCCGTCTATTGGAGCTCTGAAAATGTTTCTCATACAATTTTCCGTCAAAACAATCGCTATTACTACAGATCAAAACTCCGAACCATTTAAAACCATAATATCAGTTGGTAATAAAAAATCCTTATACTAGGTAATTTTCACAGACGATGTATTTCGGTTGCCGCTACAACAACAAATACTAAAAAACCGGCCAAGTGCGAGTCGGACTCGCGCACGAAGGGTTCCGTGCCATTATCTATGAAAACTTGTGGTTTACGATTTAAAAAAAACTACTTACTAGTTCTCGTTCAAACCAGTTTTCGGTGGAAGTTTACATGGTAATGTACATCATATATTTTTTTTTAGTTTTATCATTATCTTATTTTAGAAGTTACAGGGGGGGCACACATTTTACCACTTTGGAAGTGTCTCTCGTGCAAACTATTCAGTTTAGAAAAAAATGATATTAGAAACCTCAATATCATTTTTGAAGACCTATCCATAGATACCCCACACGTATGGGTTTGATGAAAAAAAAATTTTTGAGTTTCAGTTCTAAGTATGAGGAACCCCCAAAACTTATTGTTTTTTTCTATTTTTGTGTGAAAATCTTAATGCGGTTCACAGAATACATCTACTTACCAAGTTTCAACAGCATAGTTCTTATAGTTTCGGAAAAAAGTGGCTGTGACATACGGACGGGCAGACAGACTGACATGACGAATCCATAAGGGTTTCGTTTTTTCGCATTTGGCTACGGAACCCTGAAAACCAGAATAAAATTAATATTTAAGGGGGCTCCCATACAACAAACATGATTTTTTTGCTCGTTTTTTCTCGATATTGATAACGGCAACAGGTAGACGCTTGAAATATTCACAGAATATTTAGTTATTATATTCACTTTAAAACAAGTAATAAAATTAAAATAAAACAAATATTTGAGGGGCCCTCAAAAGAACGAGCAATTACCATTCTTCAAGCCTCGAGGAATCTTCGTCGTCGTACTTCAGATCGCAGAGTGCAGCGATCGGCCGAAACTGGGGGGCTACTCCGAAATTAGAAAAATAAATTACTTAATTAATTTAAATACTATTAGCGTGAGAGGAATGGCATGATACGAAGTTCGAATTTTGCACTTCGTAGTATAGGCCCTGTTCTTCTAAGAACATTCGACCTTATGGTCGCGTCTCTTTATGCAACGTCAACTTATCCTTTACTGACGTCAATCACCTACAGATACAAGTACCCGGCCATAAAGATTGCACATCGGTCTTTGGAAAAAGACTCGGCAAATGTCGGCTTCGTAGAGCGTTGGCGCACATTACTTGTAAGTAGCGTGCGACAACGCTCTACGAAGCCGACATTTGCCGAGTCTTTTTCGAAAGACCGATGTGCAATCTTTATGGCCGGGTAATGTACCAACATCGCAGCGTCAACGTCGCGACGACGACACAACGCACCAGTGGAGCTTCACTCTTAGGGCCTAAGCACACGGCGTTTTTTTAACGCGCCGTCGACGCGCGTTTTTCATTCCATTAGAACAGCCTTAAGGCCCCTAGCACACGGCGTTTTTTAAATAACCCGCGTGCGTATCGCGTTTGTATCGATACAAACGCGCGTCGACGGCGCGTTAAAAAAACGCTGTGTGCTTAAAGGCCCTTACTGCCGCACTGGCCATCGGTTCTACGAGCAATACGCTCATAAAAAAGGGTAAGTGACAAAAAAACACCATTTTGAACCAATAGAATATTTATTATTTATTACTATAATGCAGCAAGTAACTAACTACATCTTATTTCAAGTAAGTTGTTATCCATTTGCAGTCAGTCGCAGATTTATAACATTTTCTAATTAAAATGGGTACTGTATTTGAAATCATCTTGGCTGTGTAAACTACGCAATAGATGCTAAGTAGAAAACCTAAATAGTCAATTTTATAAAAATTCAGCGGCTTTGCTAGAGCAACTTTGTGTCAGTAATACGTGACATTTATTTTTAACATTACATTTTACACATCCTAGCTAATACATATTGGTTTAGAGCCAATTAAACGCGACAAAGATTTCCGAGGTCTGTTTAAACAAAGGCTTTTCGTTACTACTTAAGAGTAATGGCATAAATGCATAGGCACACTGAACATAAATTTAGCATTTACTACCGTAATAGATGGCGCAGATCAAAGCTGGAGCACGTTGAATGGTAGTTAACCATACAAAACGACTGATTGAAAAAGATTGTGACGCGAAAATAAAATTTACAATTGTATGGGTTTTCATACTTATTTTAACTTTCGGCGGTGTAAAACTCTTTGAACTTCGCTCAGATCGGCAATGCAAGTTGTAGAACGTTATGCGCCTTACATGAATGTTAGATAAGAGTCCATTTTTCTTACACGCTACGAGCATAAGAACTTAGTAACACTCGTTTTAAAAGTAATATTTCTTTTTTTTTTAGACACACGCGAAGCTGTCATTTTTTTATCTCTATGTAGCTCCATGCGCCGATCTAACGGCAGTAACATACTAAACCTATGATACTGAACGAAATTGAAACCTTAAACCCAAAGATATAATTGTATTACAACGCTTAAAACAAACGCGTTTTAGTATATTGAAATGTCTGGGCATAGGGCAACAGAAATGAATAAAGATTACATTGGTGTATCCGATTACTTTTACTTCACGATTACTTTTAAATAGCACTTTCGTTTTGATAATGGCCAACCATTTAAATAATTTCGCATGAAGGCCCAAACACATCAATACAAAGTTGATTATAACGATGTTAGTAAAAGCATATTTATAAATCTAAAACATTTTAATGTCAAGACTGCATAAAACATGAGGGTTTGGTGACAAAATGCGGTGTTCAGAGTTACCAGGTGAGGAATTCGTCGTGCAGTCTTAATAACGCAATTTTTTGGCCAATTTTCAATGTAGTCTAATTGTATCCACGATGGACGAATTGGCAGTTATTTTTAAGGAATACGTAAGTTGTATTAACGTATAAATGCGTTTAATATAGGATGACACATAACAGTGCACAGAATTAAACATGTAGAATAGATTTTGAACCAACAAATAGGCTCGTGTGTCTACAACATAGACAGAACTCTGCCCACTAAACAGATTGTATAATAGTTACTATGTATCAGATTCGACACTTGCGTTTGACAATCTCTATATTCACTTTGTAAGCAGCCACAGGTTACATTTTTTGAGTGACAACTGCCATAGAAAATACAAAGAAAGAAAGAATAATACAAAGGCGTCAGTGCTATAGCGGTGGTGATGTATATTGCTTGGAATGAGGGTGCTCTGACTGAAGGTACGACGGACTGGGCGTCTGCGAATAAGTGGTAACAGTTACGCTTCTAGTAAAAGATACCCCAGTAACCCAAATCACCAGGAGAAACGACTTATATTGTCTTGAAAGGGATAATTGACACAGGAAACTAGGAGCCTGTCCAGGCGAAGCGACTCACTCGCGCGCTCCATTTTATATTGTGCAGAAGGTGCGTCTGACGCACGTTCCTAGCCGTCAATTAAAAGTTGCGTACTGAAGTTATGCTCCATATTGAACAAAACACGTCCACTCACCACGGAGTCGCGCGTGCTACTGAACAGTGTTTTTGTTGCGATAGCGATAGTCTATCGTTAGTATCGTGATACTATCGTGGCTCTAGAAATCTGTCATACTATCGAAACTATCGACCCTTGACGATACCGTATGATAGTGAAAATTAGGCGATACTATCGATAGTTTTGCTCTATCGATGGTCGAACATTTAACTATATTGTTGTATTTGTTGCAAAACTATCGAAAGTATCGACTTTTTTGACGCGTTACTATCGACGTTACTAGCATCAACGAAGTTCAATATTATCGCCCAATTTTCACTATCGATACAATCGATAGTATTGCAGCTTGTCGATACTTTCGATAGACTATCGACGCTATCGACTGTTTTATCAAGGTCAACATCGATAGCGAATCACTGCTACATTACAATGGAGCCAGAGTATCTCGAGTCGAGAGTCCGGCGCGTTGTACGATTTTTACGCACGAGTATGGAAACGCATGAGAGCATGTGGCTCTAGAAGAGTCTACGCGCGAGTACGCTTCGTCTGGAAGGTCTCTAAGGTTGGACCGTGTGTGAGCGCGGCGGTTCGTGGGGTACGTTTGAGACGAGCGGGACTGGGCTTAGCGGCGGGCTTAGCGGCGGGTAACGTGCTGCCATTCGTCACCGTCGGGATCACGGGCTGGAATAAGATAGATCAATTAATATTTAAATGTTTTCATCATAAACCAGTATCGGACACCTCCATGCAACTCACATTTAGCATAACGATGTATAGTCGACCAAGTGCTTTACCATTTTTTGTGACAGTTCCTACATCAGAATAAAAACAATAAGGCTGATTGTCACATTGACTTGTAAGTGAAAATAGCCTTTGATGTCTTTAGTCATACAACTGACATTGAACTTTAGGGTGGGAAAGGAGTTTCTTGGTAGACTATAACTGTCTTATAATCCAGAATAATTAAGTAATGATTGGGTTTTGTTATTAGCTTCACTTGTAAAATAGATATATTATGTATGGAATGGATTCTTTGAACTTGATTTTCACCCACTTCTTATGATACTATATTTAGTAGATTCATGGCTAAAATCATTTACTTTCAGTTATTACTTCTAATCACATTTAGGCTCGCAGTGGTGTGGATTTTCATGTAACTTATGCAGACAATACGGAATGTTTGTGAAGAAAATGGCCGAAAAAAATAATTTTCCATTTTCTTCGCTTCTAAAACTGTTAATTTTAAGTGATCGTAGAAACAGACATTCCTTTTAAATGAATAAAATATATAAAACAATTTAATTAGGTTAGTAACTTACGTTTCTCCTCGCGGCGCGGCGGCGGACGTTTGTCGTCGCGTTTTGGGCCGTCACGGTCGCGATCGTCGTTGCGGTCGCGGTCGTCGCGTCGCGGGCCGTCGCGGTCGTCGCGTCGCGGACCGTCGCGGTCGTCACGACGCGGGCCGTCGCGATCGTCGCGGCGGGGACCTGGCGAACAATGGAAAAGGATGTATTTCGTGACCCAAAGAAAATATTCAATTACAGCATTCGGTATCTGATACTATTATGTCATCTATTACACTAGAATAGGAGTTTATTGATAAAGATTTTGAGACACTTCATAAAATCTTTAAATTTCTTAGTGAGCCATCTTCCTCACAAAGATCTATGCTCTATGCTATGCTATGCTATGCTGAGTTGGGATTATTTCGTGTCAATTTGTCTGTTTCTTTTCCATCTATTTTTTGTAACTATTTAATAATTTATTGAATCAGGCGTTACTTTGCGGAGGTCCATATTAATGAACTGAAACAATTACAAATAATTGTTTGTAATTGTTTCAGTTCGTTTTACAAATAATTGTTTGTAATTGTTTCAGTTCGTTTTTAACTATTTAAGGTTACGAATGTTTTTTTGTTTACTATGGAGTAAGAGGATTGAAAAGCGCTTTCAACAGAAACATGAATAATAATAATCAAAGCGTTCAAATCTCACCGTCACGATCGTCGCGGCGTGGTCCGTCGCGGTCGTCGCGTCGCGGGAAGCGGTCGCGTTCGCGATCGCGGAAGCCGTCGCGGTCGCGGTCGCTGCGAGGTGCGTCGCGGTAGCGATCATCGCGCGGCGCGTCCTTGGAACGCCAGGCTGATGATCGCTCCTGGAGATAATTAAAAAATAAATTATTAATTGAAAGTCTTATACTAACTTAAATAAATAAAAATAAATAAATATTAGGGACAATCTTACACAAATCGACCTAGTCCCAAACTAAGCAAAGCTTGTACTATGGGTACTAGACGACGATAAACATACTCATATAGATAAATAAATACTTAAATACATAGAAAACATCCATAACTCAGAAACAAATATTCGTGCTCATCACACAAATAAATGCCCTTACCGGGATTCGAACCCAGGACCTCTTGCTTCGTAGGCAGGGTCACTACCAACTAGGCTAAAGCGGTCGTAAAAAATAAATAAATAAAAACTTTATTTTAAGCCTTCAAAGCCAAAATGTTTGCCTTGAAATAAATTAGTTATTAGTCAATTGAGTTGGCAAATATGTGAAGAATGAGCTTGCTAGTGCCACAAAAGATTACATAGTACTATATTCACTACCAAACGGCTCACCGCCAACGGTGTGAGTAGCACTCAGAGTATATTTTCAAATAACAACTGGCAAAGAGACGACACTATGTATCAATTATAGCATCATAACTATCCGGCCTCGTTACTCTCGGCCATATACAGGGTTATTTGTAATTCACTGACATCCTCTTAACCCTGAATTCCTATCACTCAAACAAATGTTTTTTGTTTTACGACTTTTTAAAATGAAGCACTTTTTTCCCATACAAACTGTAGCGACTACTGGCGCCATCTAGTCGTCACATGGGGAACTGATTGCTGCAGTCCTGCATCGCGCTGTCGAGGTTTCTCAGCTCGGCTGCATGAATGCAGCTTCCAACTTTCATCCATCGGACTTCGGTCCCCAGGCATAACATCTGCCTGGAGAGAGATCTCTCTATGGTTACCACCCCCAAATTGGTGACCCCCGACATTGGACAAAAATCGCAACCTTCAGACACACAAGACGATGACGCAGTCTCACAGCAAGCCATACTCACCGCTACTGTGCACCATTAGCATGTATCTATTATCTGCCTGGTGTCTACAGTTCGCAAATCCTCCTCCCACTACTTCCACTTGCCAATCAATCAACCAACGCTCGCCAACAAGGCTCCGAGCAATCACGCAACAGGCATGCATCTACAAGTAGCAGAGGAACAACAATGCTCGCCGACGAGGCTCTGAGCGACTGGCCCTTGCAAGCGCCCACATGACGCACAGACTGCACTCCACTGCAATTCGTATCGACCTCCGGTCTAAAAGGGGGGCTGATGTAGCGACTACTGGCGCCATCTAGTCGTCACATGGGGAACTGATTGCTGCAGTCCTGCATCGCGCTGTCGAGGTTTCTCAGCTCGGCTGCATGAATGCAGCTTCCAACTTTCATCCATCGGACTTCGGTCCCCAGGCATAACATCTGCCTGGAGAGAGATCTCTCTATGGTTACCACCCCCAAAAAACAAATACACAGAGTATCGTAAAAATAAGAGGTAGTCTCAAATTTTCAAAACGTTATTACACCAAAAATATTAATTTATCACAAACACCGTAAAACAAAAAAACATTTGTTTAAGTGGTAGGAGTTTAGGGTTAAAAGGATGCTAGTGAATTACAAATAACCCTGTATAGTAGTGTAGTAATGTACTTTGTATTTCTTTATATTCCACCTGTAAGAGGATACTCATTGTTTTGTGGTGTCTACCCAATTGGAATGTTGACTTACAGTGGGCGCGGGCGCTGGTTCCGTGGGCGCGCGTCGCCAACTGCCACCGCCGCCGTCGGGGCCGCTGGAGCGGCCGCCGTACCGAGGTCTAAAAGCACGAGAACAAACCACTGTCACTACGATAACACATGTATATAAGTTTAGAGGCAGAGCATTGGAAATAAGATTTAACCCTTAAGGCCCCATTTATTGGAGCATAATAGCACAGAATCAAAAGCAGCTATCGAATACATACCTGACAAAGGATATTTTTAAAGCTAGTAGTATTTACAATAACTACAATGGACGTTGTAATTTATTACTAAAACAATAAGGATACAATATCTACAAAAATTAATCCAAGACATTTTTAATTAATAAATGTTATTATTCTGCTAATGAGTTCTTAAATGGCGAAACTGCAATTTATTTTTTATTAATATAAATTAGGTAAAATAATTCTTTTATTAAATATTGACAATTTGAGTAACTATAATTAAAATTAGATATGTGTATCATTTCAAAATGACATTTTCAATAACTCATTGTCATAAAATACCTATAACGGCAATTAATATTAAATGCATGATATATATATATATATAATAATAATGTAATTTCATATAATTTCTAACAAGCTAATCTTAAGTTTGGTTATAATTATTATGTGCCCTTACAGGGCGTCGTGGACTGACCTAAATATTATAACACCTTGTATGTAATTATATGATATTGTAATTATATGACTAAATATAGTATATTTTTTATCGAGGGACTAAAAGAAGTAGTGGTAGAGCCATGTTGTAGCTAGCCGCTGCATCACGAATGGGCCGGCTCGTCCGGGGCAGTACTCAGTACCACCCTCTCACAGAACACCGGCGTGAAGCAGCAGTACTCCTGCTGCGTTTCGTACGGTCAGTGAGGGCGCCGGGGGCCCAATACCTCTCCCCTCCCCTATTCCGTCTCCTTTTCCCAGGGCCGACAACGCACTGGCATCGTGTAAAGCGCTGCGGGTGTCTATGGGCAGTGGTGATCATGTAACATCAGGTGACCCACTAGTTCGTTTGTCTGGCCTTTCTAACATAAAAAAAAAAGAAGCCAATACATACCCGAGGTGGTTAGCCACCCGAGCTTTAGCGAGGGTTTCTATTTATCCGAGGGTTTATATTGACTTTTAGTCTCCAGGTGAAAACTCTATTTTTCACTTTGATTGCGAGAAAAAAATAGTCAGTTAAGTACAAAAAGAAACAGTGCATGGAGTCTTTCCGCGCGGAAGAAGTGAAACTTCATAATAAACCAACCCGCTCCCAATCCGCCCCCACCCGCTCCCAACCCGCTCTAACTCGCCCCCAACCCGCCCACAACCCGTTCCCAGCCCGCTCCCAACCCGCTTCCAACCCGCTCCCAACCCGACCGTACACAAACTGGAAAAAATAGAATGGCGCTACCTTCTATGCGGAAAAAGCATAGAACTAAGACCATGTAGACTAAGAACGTAACATTTTCGTCATGAAAATGGTCCACACAATCTTGTTCAATTTTGTTCTTGGCAATTTTGTTTTGCCACTAAGCAAGTACTGGCTGTTTGAGTTTATCCAAATCACTCGAAATGAATTAAAAAAATAATTACTTTTACTCCCTAGGGACTAAAGCATTCACTTTACTCCCGCCTCGTAAGGCTATATTGACCTACTTTTAGAGCATGAGAAGTTTATCAAGTTAATGCATGTGGTCGCTAAATCGCCTCTGCCTTATAAGGCTGCGTTTCCACCAGAGATGTGCGAGGTAGCTAAGCGGTGCGAGGCTGTGTAGCGAGGATGTGTGTGCGTGTTTCAAATAAGCGGGCGGGGTGCGGCGAGGCGGGAGCGGAGCAACGCCGCCTAGCAACACATCCCTCTCACACATCTCTTCCTTCTTTTGTTTTGTATGTACAAAAACCTCGCTCCGCTGAGTTGTTTTCACCAGAGCTGAGCTGAGCAAGGATAGATAAATGAAGTATATCTATTGGTTCATGACAAACACATCCTTCGCAACCACAGAAATAATAATAAAGAGGATAGAAATGCCTTAGTTCCTATTTTCTTCCGGAACTCGTGTCGCTGCTTCATCCCCTCTACTTACTGTGTTAATGCACACATGCAAAAGACCGGAACCGTACTACGCAATCACGCACACAATTACTAATATTTTTGCTTACAAACAATTATGAACCTTACACCTTAGAGATAGCGTTGAATAACACTCAACGTAAGTCATACCCACATTTACACAACGGCGCCATTTATTGGCCGCGTCGGCATTATGTCTGTACTAGTCGTAACCTGTTTTTTTGTCCGTACCACGAACTTTTGTGTAAGACGGAAGGGTTATCAAAAATTACTTTACATTGCTGCGTATAATTCAAAACGATCTGCGTTTTTATGGGCATGAGTAGCAATGGTATATGAAGTTTCGTGTTAATAACGTGTAAACCAATATTTCATAATGAAATATTTTCTCAAGTTGTATTTTGATATAAACCGCATTATTACATTAAATTAATACATACCAATGAAATGTAATCCCCTTATTAGTGTAATTACACAGTGTGGACGAGTTTCCGCAATTGCTAATGCTGCAAAACACCATTTTAAAGCACTTGTTGTCATACCCACGTTTCAAATAGCACTGAGCCACAAGTCGCGCGCTTGTGACCTGCGAGTCACAAGCGCGGCGCCAAGGTCACGCGTCTAAGGCACTTCTATCCTCTTTATTATTATTTCTGTGTTCGCAACGCATCCTCGCACACCTCCGGTGGATACGCAGCCCAAGGGTTAAGAATGTGTACGGCTCTCACCTGTCCCTGTCGTCGCGGGTGTCGCGGGTGTCGCGCGTGTCGCGCGTGTCCCGCTCCCTGAGGTCCCTGGCGTCCCTGGAGTCGCGAGGCGCGTCGCGCGGGGGCGGGTCGCGCGGGGGGTCGCGCGCGGCGCGCCAGCCGCCGTCGTCGCGCGGCGGGGGGCCGCGCTCCTCGCGACGGTCCTCACGCCTGGTGTACCAATGGGCGAGTTAATACCACATGAATAGATACGGAGCAGAATAAAAAGTTCAAACAACGTCGCGCACTCGTTACACTACTACACGCACAACATATGTGTGCGTGACCAGTCACAGACAGGACGAGGGGGGCGTGCACCGGCGCCCGCTCGGGGACAAACCGGTTTGAACTAGCTCAGTGAGTAGACAAAGTTCAGGTGTGTCGCCAGCGACGACGCGACCGTTAAGCGTTTAGCTACAGAGTTCGGGTGTTCGGTTGTTTTTAAAGATGCCTACCTGTTGTAGTGTTTGTAGATATACAGTTATTAAATACTTAGGTACTTGTTTGAATAAAATATTTTGATTTTTAATTTTTTTTTTTACCGAGCGACAACCCTATGATAATAGGTAAGAATTTCGAGCTCTGTTCGGAAGCTTTTATTCTGCTCCGTATTTATTCATGTGTTCCGCAAAGTGTGTACCGTGGTCGTTAGTTGGTGTGCCTCAGAAAAATAAGATTATCTCATAAATATATGTACCTAAAGATTTTTCTAGCACAAACAACTTGTGATTAGTGTTTGACATAATAATAACATCAATTTGATTTGGTATTCTTGTTTTATATTTTCAAACGTGTCTCATTGATATAATGCCACTTATAAGACATCGATAATCTAAGTATTAGAAGGAAAAATATTCATTCGTGCTAGGAAAATATCTAGGTATAGTCATAAAGCTAATAGACAGACTGAGAAAAAATACACAGATGTAAATCGTGCTAATTCAAATGATTTTTCATTTAAGGTGTCCACCTCCAAAAATTTATTTTTCCTAGATAAATACCTTGAACACCAAACCATTTGTGTAATGCAGATGTGAACATTTTTAGGGCGAGCAGTCTTATTTCAATTAGAAATTAGCGTGTAGCTAAGCTCTTATGGATAGGGAAACACTTTAAAATTTCTATCAAGGAAGTTATCTTGTGCCAAGTGCCAACTGGTTTACCTCTCGTCGCGCAGCGGCGGGCCTCTCTCTCGTTCGTCGCGCGCCATTCGCCGCTCGGGCGAGCGCGGCCTCTCTTCCCGCGGTGCTGCCTCGCGAGCGCGCGCTGCAAACAATAATGCTCGCTCAAACATTTACCAAATGTTGCCATTTGCCATCACATCAGTAATAAACAAAAAGCGGTCAGTGTTTTAAAAACAGTTCAGTATAAAATCGCCAAAATGTAAGCATTAAAATCGCAAACTTGTAGATAGGTAAACATGCGAACAGCATAGTGTTGCTCGCGTTGCCTAGCAACCGTGGCCGGAGTTAGAAAACGCTGAAAAAACACGTTCCTTGTATGACGATGCCTTTTAATTTTTAACTTTATTTTGTTTTTAGTATTTGTTGTTATAGCAGCCACAGTATAGCTTGTCTAATTTAAAATGACGCGCCCCACCACCGCATTTACGCACAGGATTTGAAACTCAATTTAAGCTACAATAGAGAAATATTTCTCTTGGCAGATATGCGTGAATGCGGTGGTTGGACGTGCGTCATTTTAAATTAGACAAGCTCTAATAATAACAAAGAAAGTCTCAAGTGTCTAGATTACTGTTCAAGAGATAGAGCCCTGTGACAGACGGACGGATAGACAGCGGAGTCTCAGTAATAGGGTCCCGTTGGCACCCTTAGGGGACGAAACCCTAATAAAGTAAAAGCTACACTTTTGTTTTTGGTAATGCTCTAGAGCGATAATTCCTAAAGTGGTCCACGTGGACCCCCAGGGGTCCACGGAAGACTCGACGTAATTTAGATTTAGATCCAATCTTCACATTTTTGTCGAGTTTTGGGAATATGGTACAAATGTAGCTGCAAGGGGTCCACCGGAACCAGCTAAATTTTGAAAGTGGTCTATGAGAAAAAAATGTTTGGGAAACTATACTCTAGAGGTAGATTAGTTACCTGGCCGCCACGGTTCCGGCTTCTTCTCCGGCTCCTTGGGGTCTCCCTTGCTCCGCCAGGCGCTCTCCTCCCGCTCGGGCTTACTGTCCGGCTTGGGCTCGGGGCGCGCGTCGCCGCGCCGCCAGCTGCTCGACGTTTGGGACTTCTGTTCCTCCATCTTGCGTTGGAGGTCGGCCTTGGCGCGCGCCCGAGCTTGGGCTTCTTGATGTTCGCTGGTGCATCAAGATAATAATGTGAGCGAGTCTTGTACAACACGTTTACTTTTAGTTTACCGCTGACAGATTGCTTGCCTTCATTTCATTTCCAACTTTAACACCATACAAATAAAGTTCTTCTTAGTCGTGCACTCTTGACAGAGTGGTCGTGGTCAAAAATAAAGTAGTTATTACAAAATCAGCAAACGTGGGTAACAGTATTCTAAAATTGGCTTTATTTGTAGGTCGTTAAAGTTGAATATGAAATGAAGGCAAACCATCTGTCAGTGGTAAACTTTATGTAATTTTAGTGTACAGTATATCTATATGGTTTGCTCGACAAGTTTGACAAAAGTATTATTTCATAGTAGCGAATTTTCACATTGCGTTCTTTCATGGTAGCAAATTTAATTATTCGTCTTTTTTCATGTAGCTATTTTTCATTAAGCGTTTTATGATGTTCGCGTTTATTTTTTTCGCTTATTTTACCAGTAATAGTAGATTGTTGTAGAGGCTAGAAAGTAAGCAATAGATGGACGAGTCCTCGATAGTAAGAGTCCATCTATTGTACTTTTGGCCGAGACTAAACATTGTGCTTTTCACGACTAATGCGAGGAAATAACAATCCATCCATCCATCCATCCGCGAACGAATTACCCGGAACGGACGCCAGTCTAATAAGAAATTGTGTGAACAGCGCCTAACTGGCGCGGGCGCGTGCGACGGATTTTAGGTAGGTTTTTTACGGAGCGGAACCCGCAAGCGTGCGCACGCGGCGGGCGTCCGGGTCAGCTAGCGTAGGCCCGTACACATCGCACCTTCAGGACGATACTGACCCAATAGGAATTATTCTCGTTTCAAAATTGAACTTAATGCTCAAAGAACAACAGGTTTACTTTTAAAATGAGAATAATTTTCCTATTGGGTCAGTATAGTCCTGAAGGTGCGAGTCATGATTTTCAACCGACGAAAACAAAAGGAGGAGGTTCTCAATTCGACGTGTATATTTTTTTTATTTTTTATGTATGATCACGCATAACTTTTTACAGAGTAGTCCGATTTTGATGATTCTTTTTTTATCGGAAAGCGTATACCCCGAGGGTGGTCCCTTTTAAATTTGGAAACAATATTCCTACCCTAAGGGTAGAAAAACAGGGAATGATTGATTGTTCAGTTACTGATTGTACTATATGACCACGCATAAATATTGGATAGATAGGGTATACCTTGAAGTTGGTATTATAAATTTGGAAAAAAAATACCCCAAGGATGGAAAAAAAGTATAAAATAAAAACTTTTTAACAAAAAATTAAACCGCCGAAAAAACTGAAAAGCAAAAAATAATACCTTTTTTGTTTGACCTTAATCTAGGTACCAGTTTAAAGTCAGTGCCTCAGCACGAGCCAGGAGGAGTGATAGAAGCCAATCAGGTAGACGATTATAGGTCCACTCCTCCTGGCTAAGTGCTGAGGCACCGACTTCACCGACTTTTTTTAGGCTATGCGAATGTCGGAATATCGATGTACTGACCGTTCCTCCTTCTCCTTGCGTTCCCTGGCAGCGGCCTGTTCCTCCTGTAGCTTCCTCTCCTTCTCACGCTTTTCTTCTTCTTCGCGCAGGCGGCGTGCTTCCTCGGCGGCGCGTTCTTCGGCACGCTGCTTCTCAGCCAGCCACTAGGGACAAATAAATTATAATAGTAAAAAAACCCTGTACGCAGTGTGGGATCATTCTTTTTATTGGTACGTCGGGACCCCCTTACAAAAATACAAATGTATAGTTTTCAGATTTTTCCCTATACTTGTAGTATAAGACGGTATTACTTGTCAAATTTCAGTTCTAGGTTAACGGAAAATACCCTATAACTATAAATTATGATTCCTTGAGTGTTGAAATTTGTTTTTAGCGGCATAAACGGCCGTATCTTTTTTTTGGGTTCCGGAGCCAAAATGGCAAAAACGGAACCTTTATAGTTTCGCAATGTCTGTCTGTCCGTCCGTCTACAGCTTAGCTTAGACACTATTAGTGGTAGAAAGCTGTATTTTTGCATGGATATATGTAGCAATTATCTGGACAAAGTGGTAAAATGAAATATAGAAAAAAAAAAATTTTTTTTTGGTGTACCTCCAGTAAACGTAAAGTGGGAGTGATTTTTTTTTTCTCGTCTAACCTTATGGTGTTTGAATAGGTCTTTTAAAATCATTACGGGGTGGTGAAGAAGAAGAAGTGAAAAGCTGAGTGTACAACTCGAGCATTAAACCCATTTTCCCTCCACCAGTCTAATTTAGGTCTCGGGTAAAATGATTCGTCTTTTTGACCAGTGGTGGTGTAGGGGAAAAGCACAGGGCACGGAATGCTGAGGACCTGGATTCGATTCCCAGCACTGGTCTTTTTTCTGTGCAACCATATTTCAGTTTGTATTTAGTATGAACTATATGGATTTGTCCTATGCTATTGTTGTACAATCTACTATTCTTTCTTTCTTACTTATATTGATAGCAGGGCAGAGTATAGGTAAGTTAAATTGAATTGTGATACTGACATAGTCTTTAAGCTAGTAACTAACAAACTATCCAAAAGGGAAGGAGTTTAATTCGGAGAGATAACTGGTAGCTGACGGCAACATGTAATGCGGACGTTGACTCGGATAGAGGCGACGGTGGTGGTAGCGGGGACGGGAGTAACCAAAGTCTTCCAAAAGAAACGGCAAAAGGGACATTTTCTTGATAAAAGTCGGTAAGTTTTAAACGCTTAAAGTAACTTGGATCGGTTTGATCGCTTTAAGTTTACTCTCTTGTTCAAATTACCATGGACATAAAGCCGGGTGCTCATTAGCGAGCCGTAACCGTAACCGTTGCATGTACTGTTACCAAAAAACATAGTGTGTACGTGGTTCGCGAGCCTGCAACGAACGATACACGAGCGGCTCGCAGCGAGCCGACTATTGTCGGTTTTTGCCGCGAATCAAAGGGCGCTCGCAGTGCGCTCCTGGACGTCAAGAGAGGTTGTTGCAAGCCGCAGCGAACCATCCATATTATCGAGTGTATATTCATCGTGAGTGAATGGTCAGAGGATAAATGTATTTTGCCAACAGACGCCTACAAGGAAAATAGTGTACTATGAAACCCTAAGGACAAAGTACTGCGGATAGGTCCGGCTTGTCGTTACGTTGTCAGTGATCTGGCCTTCTCGTACACACTAGAACCTCGTTACTGTATCTGTTTGGTTACAGTTACAGCTCGCAAAATGAGTACGCTCGGTGAAAGCGTTCCGGCGACGTCATGAGCCTGAACTGTAACACGCGTACACACTAGAACCTCGTTACTGTATCACGCTGTTACGGTTACGGCTCGCTAATGAGTACCCGGCTTAACAGTCTGAAAACAAATTATTTAGGGGGTGTTTCACCACCTTATTGTCAAACTACTGGTCACGTAACCAATGAATAAACTAAGTACTGGACAAATCTGTCGGCTAGTTTTTTTTCAATTTCACCACTCCGGTCCTGTGCAAACTAAGTACGACTTAACTAATCGTCGGTTTAACAAAAAGTCGGAATGGCAACGTCGCATTTCACGATCACGCGTTCCTGTTCGCACACTTTCGTTCAAAGAGTCGCTCATTATTAAAGCAAAAGAAATCGTAAACTATGTCATTTTTAAATATATGTATTTTTTTTGCATAAACAAATGTGTAACATTATAATTAATCCAAAAACGGTATTTATTTACGATACTTTGTTAACAATAACAAAAAAATAAAATCACGTAAAACGAATCGAAAAGTGGCGCCAAACCATTTGACAGATTAACTTTTTTTTTAATGGCGATGTACAAGTTCACGTAGAAAAAACGATTGTGGCACTGAAAAAGTCTGTAATTAAAAAATATTACGAAATTTTGGATTTATTTTTACATACTAAAAGCGTACCTATATTTTTTATTCAAATCTTGATATTTAAATCCTCGTTTGCAATTTAGCATGACTTCTTTCTTTAAAAAATAAAAAATACTTTGATTTATTTTTCTGAAACCGGCTGAAGGGCTCTCCAACCATGACCACAAAAAAATTAACTGACTAATTAAAAAGTTATGTGATGGATATAAATGCTAAATGCCACCTGATCTAGTGGTCAAATTAAGAAACAGTTTGTCCGTCACTTAGCGCTAATCGAGACTGGTGAAACAGAAATTTTAATTCCACCTGTCAAATAAGGTTACGATTAAGCTAATCGGAACTTTAAGAAAAGTGGTGAAACAGCCCCTTAAAGTACACCAACCTCCTGTTTCCTAGTCTCTGCGCGCTGCGCGGCCCGCTCGGCGCGGCGCTTGGTCCGCTCGGCCGCGAGCCGTTCGCTGAACGCGGCGAGGCGCTGCAGGTGCGCGGCGCCGCGCTCGGCGCTGAGCCGCGAGACGAACTCGTCGCGGTGCGAGTGCATGCGCACCAGCCGCGCCGCCGTTGCTACGTCGACGGTGCGCGCCTCTGTGAGGTTGGATCTTTAGTAAGTCGCTGCCGATATAGGTAGCGCCAACCTAGGAGAGAGTACGAAGGTTACGGTGGCCTGGGTCCCAGGACATCAGGGAGTGACAGGTAATGAGAAGGCTGATGAGCTGGCAAGGGAGGGAGCGGATACGGGATTCATAGGTCCTGAACCGGTACTTCCAATGTCTGCAGAAGTCACCGAGGGGGTTATAGATAGAATGAAGGAACAGGAAGCAAACAGTGAGTGGAAACAGGCTGTAGGGTGCAGACAATCGAAGATGATGCTGGATGGCATAAACCACAGAAGAACTAGGTATCTCCTAAATCTAGGTAAGAGTAGCTTAAGAACTATAACTGGCATAATTACTGGCCATAACTTGTTAAATAGGCACTTAAGCGTAATAGGTATAAAAAGTGACCCCTCCTGTCCACATTGTGGGAAGGAGGAAACGAGTGAGCACGTCCTAACCGAGTGTGTCATGTACGCGGCAGCGAGGCGTGATGTATTCGGGAGTGACGAGCTGAGGGAGGAGGAGCTAAAGGATGTCTGTCTCAAAGATGTCCTTTTGTTCAGCAGGAGAACGAGAAGATTCGAGGAGAATTGCTGTGTGGGAGCGCTGCTGGGACAGTAACCTGTCGGCTCCAACCACGGGGAACTGGGCTGAATGACTGTGCAAACGATCGACAGCCCGCCTGACTCAGCAAGGCGTCCCCATACATCATCATCATCATCATAGGTAGCGCCAACAGGTCATGCACACAACAACACGTCATATAATGACAGTGGGATTTTGACATTTATTGGTACCGATAACAAATTCAACAGACTCAACATAAAATTACAAGATTGAGTAAAAATTTCTTCAAACTATTTCTTTAAGAATAATTTAGGAAAATACATCTAATTCAAACAAAACAGAAAATAAAATATTTTGATCTATTTTATATAAATCAGACAAGCATAGTTATCGCTATTTATAAAATACCGATTTTTTTCTTGCGAGTACTTCTTATCAGTTTCAAATGTATGTAAATAAAAAAAATTACCAATCAGTTGTTCAATGCGTTCTTTCTCCTGTTGCTCCCAGAACGCTTTGTCTTGCACCTGCTTCTCTTCTAGACTCTTCTGCAGCAGAGGAATCTCTTCCAGACGTTTGGCGCGCTCGAAATAGTCCACCTGTCATAGAAAATAATACCTCAGTAAATTTTTAAAGTAAGTAAAAAAACAGACAAGTGCGAGTCAGACTCGTGCACCGATGGTTACGTACAAATTTATAGGTGTATCAAAATATACGCTATGAATATCTAGTGTTAGCAGACTAGCTGCTTCTAAGCAAAATATCATCATCATCTCCATATACGTCCCACTACAGGACACAGGCCTCTTTTCAGAATGAGAGGGCTTGCGCCGTAGTTCCCACGCGGGCCCAGTGCGGATTGGGAACTTCAGACACACCATTGAATTTCTGTGCAGGTGTATTGCAGGTTTCCTCACGATGTTTTCCTTAACCGTAAAACTCATAAATTCAGTAAAATATATGCAGTGTGAAATGATTTTATGGTTTGTTTGGGACTAAAAGATGATTGAATGTTCGTTAGTTTCAAATAATACCAATTATTCTGAATAAAATAAAAATAGAAAAACTGCCTTAAATTTGGCATATAACCGGATATGCAAAAATCCTAATAAATTTTTTTCACCAATCAAATCGGGTAATTTGGGTGAGTGAACTTTTTAGTGCCACCCGTTGCTATGGTTACACAAATTTTGTCCCTTGGACAACTAAGCATTTTTCTATGAAACATTATGAAGTGTCACTTGGACAACCGGGGACAGAGTAAACAACACAAAAAAATTGATTCACCCATTCATTCATTGGTAATTTAATAATGAAGGCAATAGAAAGGTAAGTGTGGTGTCTTAGTGGTTTGACCTACGGCCTCTGAAGCAGAGGGTGATTGTTCGATCCCGGGCTCGCACCTCTAGTTTTTCGGAATTTATGCGCGAAATTACATTTGAAATTTACCATGAGCTTTACGGTGAAGGAAAATATCGCGAGGAAACCTGGAGAAGAAACGCAACGGTGTGTGAAGTTTCCAATCCGCACTGGGCCCGCGTGGGAACTACGGCCCAAGCCGTCTCTTTCTGAGTGGCCTGTGCCCTGTAGGCTGAAATGAAATATTTATTTGCTGTAAATGTAGTAAATAGTTAATGATGATGATGATTCATTGGTTTGTGCTGGCGTAAGTTAGCACGGGACGCTAATTGTAAAGCGCCCCGTCGCGTCTAGCCGGCGCTTGCTGTGCCTCCGAGGCCTACCATTTGGTAACAACCGATACATTACAAATGGGATTTATTTCGAAGGCCTTTTTAGGGTTCCGTAGTCAACTAGGAACCCTTATAGTTTCGCCATGTCTGTCCGTCTGTCTGTCTGTCCGCGGCTAAGCTCAGAGATCGTTAGTACTAGAAAGCTGTAATTTGACATGAATATACATATCAGTCACGCCAACAAAGTGGGAAAATAAAAAATAAAAAAATATTTTTTTTTAGGGTACCTCCCGTACGGGTACGTAAAGGGGGTGATTTTTTTTTTCTCGACTAATCCTATAATGTGGGGTATCGTTTGATAGGTCTTTTAAAACCATTGCGGGGTTGCTAACATGATTTTTCTATTCAGTGATCTGTTTGCGAAATATTCAACTTTAAAGTGAAAATTTTCATTAAAATCGAGCGTCCCCCCCCCCTCTAAAATCTAAACTGTAAAGTGGAAAAATTTGAAAAAATTCAGAATGGTAGTAAATATATCAAATTTACTAGGAAAATTATAGCGGCTAAGATTGCTTGGAAATTATTTGTAGTTTAAGAGTAAATAGTAGCCTAAGGTATAAAACATACCTAAACTTGGATGATTCCGTACACATACGAAATCCTTAGAAAAATATTACTTGATTTTTTTGTAATGGCTACGGAACCCTACCTTGTGCGTGTCCGACACGCTCTTGGCCGGTAACATGCGACGATAGGATGAGAGGTTAGGGAATATGAGCAAATAGCAGGGGAGCCCAAGTGGGGATTTGGGGAGACACTCGAGCGCGGCAGATTAATACCTTATACCCTCTAGAGTACCCCCCCCCCATTGAATATGAGCACTACGTGTAGGTAGGTTTGCCTAGGGCACCCCGTCAAAATACTTAGTAAAAAAAAAAGATTCTTTGACATACTGGAGCGCGTCAGATTTTGGTAATTTGATACTCCAGCGTGACACTGATAGTAAATGTATGATAATCTGCCACTTTGCATGGTGGGGGTGGCCATACGGAAGGGCGCGCGTCAAATTTTCATAGGGGATGTTAATTCCAAAGAATGAAGATTTGGAAGTGAAATGTGCATTATTCTGCTAATAATTAACCCACCTTATCTTAATCTGACGCGCTCGAGTATTTTGAAGGATCTATGTTTTTTTACTAAGTATTCTGACGGGGTGCCCTAGGCAAACCCCTCCACATGACGTGTTCATATTCGCTGGAGGTACTCTAGAGGGTATAAGGTATCCCCCCCATACATTAATCTGCCGCGCTCGAGTGACTCCCCGAATCCCCTCTTGGGCTCCCCTACTAAAAGGGCTCACGTGACAGTGGTAATTTGATGACTGATGTTGAGCGACCCTAGCGGCTTGCGTTATGAATGCTTGGAGTGAAATGTAACGTGAAATATCACACGTCGCGCTTGGCGGGAACATGATGACACCAATCAACTGACGCACTTTATAAGAGCGCCGATGTCATAATTGTAAGGAACAGCTGCTGCTGGAAGTAGATTCCATAATTTCGCTGTATGTGGCAGTAAGTGCCGGAGGAAACGTACAGTGAATGGAATTTAGACTTTCGGCAGGAGGTGCGAAGGTGGAATTTCGCAGCAGCAGTAACGCCTGAATCAACCAATGTGCTATAAGAATGCGACGAAGCGTACCTTCTTCTCCTGAGACTTGAGGCGGGCCTGCAATTCGCGGCGCTCCTTCATCAATTCTTCGGCCTCGCGCTGCGCTATCGCCTCCGCGTCCATTTTCTTCAACACCTGGAGAAAGAAAGAAAATTTAAATTATTTAGCATAACCATTCTGAAAGAGCTGGACCTGTCCGATTAGTCAGACTTGGCACAGAGCAGGAAGGAATGGCGAACTTTGATGTCGGAGGCCAAGATCCACTTCGGGTCGCTGAGCCAGCGAAAGTAAGTAAGTAAGTAAATAAGTAAGTAAGCATAACCATTATCTGTCGATGTCGCCTGCTCGCCTGAGGTTTGCTTGTGGCACGCACGTATAGTCGACCAAGTAAGCGCTTTACGATTTTTTATGACAGTTCCTACATCTAAATAAAAACAAACATTAAGGTTGATTCACAACTAATATTTTGTTTGTGTTATGAAACGTCGAGGTAATTTTAGCCATAATTATTTAGTTCGTGATTAAGTCTCGAAGTCCCGAAAGTTTAAAACATTTATCCCTTTTCCAGGCATTGCGCATATAGCGACCACATAAATCTACACAAAGATTCGACCTTACTCCCTCTACATTATGGTGAAAAATCCATTGAATTCGTTTAAAATATGCTTTGCTTTTAAATTAATCCTGCATTTGTAAAAAAAAAATAAAAAACGGTTCATTTTGTGGTACTGCATCTGATTTGTCGGGGCCTGGAAAAGGGTTAAGAGCCTTTGACGTTTTAAGCCATACAACTGAGAGTCAACCTTAGGGTGGTAAAGGAATGTCTTGGTCCACTATACAACTGTTCTTTTGGAAAGCGCGGGCAGTGCCAGTGGCATGGCAGTGAAATGAGAAATATCGTGTTTAAACACTACTCATCCTGCCAACATCCCTGCTCACTTTGGCTGAATGTAAATGCGGCATAAGCTATAAGCCTTCTCAACTAGTATTTCAATTATTAATTATTTAGTTGCAGCTGTTATAATTTAATTTCCGGGGATAAATATAATTACATTCGAATAGTTTTCAAAAAAAAATTACACAATTATGGGATTAAATTACAACAGAATTAATTGATTCCTTTGTGTAACGAAAGTTACCTATATAGTTTGTATGACTAACTTTCGTTATACTAAGCGATCGTGATTTTGTTTTCGAAACCCTTAATTTTAGTATGTATTTTTTTTAAAAACAACCCAATCATTAAGATCTTTAACCTTTTGAACGCCACGCATCGTTTTTGTTAGGAACAAAATTGATTCTTATGCGGATGTGGGCAGGTTTAATTTTGTACTACCTTACTGTCGTCTATAGCCGACGTTGGCGTTCAAAAGGTTAAAAGGGTCAATCAACTTTTTCTATGAAAACCGAAATAATTAAAAAACTGATTATTTTTCCCCATTTAAAGTATACTTTTCAAAACCCTAGATTTTTGTAGTCAATAATGGTGTAATTGCCATATTTATTTTATTTTGTTTAGCTTCTATTTCGTGGGTGACCCAGGGGACAATGTTGTCCCCGAAATTTGTATGAAAATAGTGGTATTTCCCCTGGCTGACCGGATTTTTTCATAGAAATACTTATTTTTTTTTGGTTTTCACATACGCACTATGATAACAGTTTATCTAATTACTGCAAAATCATGGTTTCACTAACCAGAGATTACAGAGTTACTTGTAAAGGAGTAAATAGAAATTTACAAAAAAAAGTTGATTGACCCAAAAGTTAAGCAGAAATTTGTAATATTTTTTTGAATTTATCCAGTTTTTTTTTAATACGTACCTCTTCGTCGAGCTTGGACAGCACGCGTTTGCCGACGTCGCTCTGGGAGATGTGCGCGATCCTCTCGCGCAGATGCCTCTCGCGCACGGCGGCCATTTCGGAGGCGTGCCGGCGCTTCTCGCGCTCCTCGCGCTCGGCCTCCTGCCTGCGGGCCTCGGCCGCCGCCGCTATGCGCAGCTGCTCTTCTTGGCGCCTGGGGAAGGATCATTGGAATTGGGGATGTCTATTGACATTGGTGTAAATTGCGTGACCGGTCCAAGACGTACTTTATTCTGTGTGGTTAGAATTCTTCAAAATTTACGCGTGGATTATACTACGGAGTTTGATTTGGACCCGCTGCCTGCCATCTAGCACTTTGACAGCGCCAGTAAAGTGACACTAGTTACAGTGTACTACTACGCAAAAAATAATTAAAGGGGTTGCCTTAAGATAGATTTAGAAATTTGGCAGTGTGGGAGCCCTCAATTATAATCTGATGTTATCAACCAAAATAGTTTCAATAATTAATTTTAGACATTCCCAATTGCACAGTATAAATGGGTCATTTAATGTTTACGTTGTACTCCTTAAAACAGGCTTCAAAATACACCGTTGCAGGCCTAGGCCGGCAATGCGATCGTCTATTGTTTCATGTCACACAGCACCATGATGTTTATAGGTCAATGGCATCATAGCATTTAGCCATTTATTAGGGGGGGACAATCTTACACAAATCGACCTAGTCCCAAACTAAGCAAAGCTTGTACTATGGGTACTAGACGACGATAAACATACACATTTAAAAAAAAACTATAAGCAATATTTGCGTTTTGGTTCATTATGTCATTCTGCCACTACGCTTATTTAAGGTAAGGTAAGATGGTGATGGTAATGGTGATCTGCCTAGAGAAATATTTCACCATCAACATCATCATCACCATCATCATCATCATCGTCATCATCATCATCACCATCATCATCATCATCGTTATCGTCATAATCATCATCATCATCATCCATCACCATCATCATCACCACCATCATTATCATCACCATCATCATCATCATCATCATCATCACAATCACCATTATGATGACGACGACGACGACGATGATGATGATGATGATGATGGTGCATGTTTGAGAAAAGCACTATACAAGCCTCGGCCGGAACAGGGTTTGCCGGCCTCTGCAGTAATATACGAGGGGCGTTCAATATAAAGTGAGAATGAGATGCATACTCTTTTAATATTACGAAATCAAATACTGGCCGGTAAAGCTAATCTATCTGGCTGATTGCTATGAAAAAAAAAACTAACTGTCTTTTGTTTAAAAAAATATACGGTAATTTCTTTGCAATGCTATTGAGTACGTTAGCGAAAATGGAGATAATTGAACTGCGCGCCGTTATCAAATACTTGTGTTTGAAAATTTTTTCTACGGACCAAGTCGATTTGGATTTGCGGGACACTTTAGGGTCTAATGCTCCTCCGTATTCGACAGTCGCACGTTGGTGCGCCGAATTTAGACGTGGAAGAACATCGACAATGGACGACCCCCGCTCCAGACGCCCTACTACAGCAGTAACTGAAGAAATTGTGAAAAAAGTCGAAAACTCAGTTTTGGCGGATCGTCGTGTCACGGTTCGTTTTATTGCTGAAAATGTAAAGATTTCAACGGGGAGCGTGCATAATATTTTACATGAACGCTTGGGTATGAAAAAGGTATCTGCGCGTTGGGTACCAAGAATGCTTACTGACACGCAAAAACAAACTAGACTAGAGATTTGTCAAGAAGCTTTGAACCTGATGCAGCAAGACCGGGAACTTTTTTTGGCGCGATTTATAACAATGGACGAAACATGGCTCCATCATTACGACCCAGAAACAAAACTGGAGTCTATGACATGGAAAAGGCCATCATCTCCAACTCCAAAGAAATTCAAGGTGAGCCCATCTGCCGGTAAGGTCATGGGCTCTGTTTTTTGAGATGGTAAAGGGGTATTAATGATTGAGTATCTCGAGCATGGAGCCACTATTACGGGCACATTATACGCCAAACAAATAGCAACATTGCGCAATGAGATCCGCGAAAAACGGCGAGGTAAACTCTCGAAAGTTGTGCTGTTCCACCAGGACAATGCCCCGGCACACAAGTCCGCCGTTGCAATGGCTGCAATTCGTGATGCTGGGTTTGATATCCTTAAGCATCCTCCATATTCACCAGATCTCGCTCCCAGTGATTTCTACCTATTTCCGAGATTGAAACAATACCTGAGAGGCCAGAAATTTGAAGACGACGAAGCGGTAGTCGCTGCAGTACAAGATTTTTTAAGTACTCAAGATGAGACCTTTTTTAAAAATGGAATTTTAAGTTTAGAAAAAAGATATACTAAGTATATTATGCTAAAAGGTGACTATGTCGAAAAATAAAATGACATTTAGTAAAAGTTGTTTATAACATACTCATTCTCACTTTTTATTGAACGCCCCTAGTACTATTGGCAATTACCTGAGCTCCTCCTCCTCCCTCACGGTGTTGAGCCTCTCGATGTACTCCTTCCTCTCCTCTATGATCTTGTGGCGCTGCAGCACGCGCTGGTGGTCGGCGTGCTTGTGCTCGTGGTAGTGCGCCACCATGTGCGCGCGCGCGCGCTCGCGCTCGCCGCGCCGCCGCGTCGGGAACAGCGTCGAGACGGCGCGGGACAGGACTTCCGCCGCGCGGACCAGTTGCGACCGCACCTGGATACGTTGCTTAGGTTTATGGACGGTTGCACTATAAATTAATCTATGACTATCTGTCATGTTGTAATAAAAACCGGCCAAGTGCGAGTCGGACCCGCGCACGAAGGGTTCCGTACAATTATCTATAAAAATCACGTTTGTTGTATGGGAGCCCCCCTTAAATTTTTTTTTTATTTTAATTTAAATTAATTTAATGTTTTATTTATAAAGTCAATACATAATTAAATATTCTGTGAATATTTCAAGCTTATACCTGTTGCCGTTATCAAGATCGAGCAAAAACGAGCAAAAAAATCACGTTTGTTGTTTGAGAGCCCCTTAAATATTTTATTCCGTTTTTTAGTATTTGTTGTTATAGCGGCAACCGAAATACATCATCTGTGAAAATTTCAACTCTCTAGCTATCACGGTTCCCGAGATACAGCCTGGTGACACACGGACAAACGGACGGACGGACAGCGGAGCCTCAGTAATAGGGTCCCGTTTTTACCCTTTGGGTACAGAACCCTAAAAACGGAACCCTTATGGATTCGTCATGTCTGTTTGTCCGTCCGTATGTCACAGCGACTTTTTCCGAAACTATAAGAACTATGCTGTTGAAACTTGGTAAGTAGATGTATTCTGTGAACCGCATTAAGATTTTCACACAAAAATAGAAAAAAAAAACAATAAATTTTGGGGGTTCCCCATACTTAGAACTGAAACTCAAAAAGGTTTTTTTCATCAAACCCATACGTGTGGGGTATCTATGCATAGGTAAACTGAATAGTTTGCGCGAGAGATACTTCCAAAGTGGTAAAATGTGTGTCCCCCCCCTGTAACTTCTAAAATAAGAGAATGATAAAACTAAAAAAAATATATGATGTAATGTACATTACCATGTAAACTTCCACCGAAAATTGGTTTGAACGAGATCTAGTAAGTAGTTTTTTTAATACGTCATAAATAGTAAACCGCATTTTTTTATAGGTAATGGTACGGAACCCTTCGTGCGCGAGTCCGACTCGCGCTTGGCCGGTTTTTTGTGTTGTTATAGTACAAGATGCTTAGTTCGCAACTGATTTTTTATTTGAGTATTTAAGATTTTTAGTAAAAATTTCCAATTTCTATTATTTTTTTTGTGATTGGACTGTCCAAAACAATTACCTCTTCAGCCGGCGTAGCCTGCAAAATGGCACCGCCGCAGGCCTCGTCAGCAGCGGAACACCACTCGCCACCGCCCGCCTCCACGCCGAAATGAACGCATCTAAACAACAGAGCATTCATGAATCGAGGGCATAAAGATACAGCCATCGCGTCGAATATAATGTAGACACTGAGCAGTGGTGGATTCACCAGCAGGCTGAGTAGGCTGAAGCCTAGGCACAGAATAAGTAATAGTACTAACGTACAGAAGGATCACTCTCGAACAAAGGTCAACTTTAGGTATAAACACTTTCCTACTCCTACTGCTTGCACGCGAAATTAAAACTTATCGTGTGATACGAGCGTTCATATTCCGTTGGGCACCACTGATCCGAAAGCAAGAGCACAGGGTTCCCACTGTGTATTAATTCAGTAAACTACCTTTAGTAAGTAAGTAAGTTAATTATAAGATCGTTTAGAAGTAATTGTTTGTGGCAAAAATCACAGAAAAATGATGCTAATTACGCGCGACGCGGCTAGCGGGCCGATAGCCGACCGACAACCTACTGCCATACGCCTCCCCGGGAGGCGCGCCGGCCGAACATACCTAAGCTGCGGAGTGAAACCCCCCTGACCGCGTGTATTGGAGCAGCGGGTACTCTGTTCGGCACTGACCTGTTGGCGTGGTCGACGCGTATCTGCATATCATTATGCCGCACGCAGTCCACCAGCAGGCGCTCCAGGTGGAACAGGTCCTCGGTCGCCGCCAGCTCGAGCAGCCGCGAGAACTGCATGCAGGCGTAGCATTGCGCCACCTGCCGCACCAGCCGGACCAAAGCCACGTCGTTGAGCGCCGTCGTGTACTGCGCCAGCGGGGAGTCTGCGGGAGACATTGCAAAGAGTATAGGTAACGCCACGAGAGTTGAGGCGAATGATTACACACACAGCTACATAAACTACTGATTGCAAAAAAGGTAGTGAATGAACAAAACGAGTGAGTGAATGAAAATTTTAGTTCTTATGATGAAATACTTACGCAATACTATGCATATTATAATTTATTTTTTTCATATAACCTATTTTTGAAATAAAACAATTTGAAACTGATAAGAAAAATTCGCAAGAAAAAATCGAAAAATATGCTTATCTGATTTATATAAAATAGATCAAAATATTTTATTTTCTGTTTTGTTTGAACTAGATGTATTTTCCTACATTATTCTTAAAGAAATAGTTTTAGTAATTAATTTTGACAAAAAAGCGGTGAACTAAATGAAAAAAAAAAAAAAATTAAATAACTTTCTTATATTTGATTTTTCTATAAAAAAAATGGGGTAAGTACGTTAATTCCACGTGATGTAATAACTTACTGGGCTCCTCCTGCAAAGCCTTGATGACTCCCTTGACGTTGTGGCAGATGGTGAGCGGGTCAAACTCGACCTCGAGCCAAGCGTAGAGCTGCTGCAGTTGCGGCGACGCCAAGCCCACGACGTTCAGGCGGACCACGTCTGGAAGACATTCAAACTATTAGAATAGGGTTTTTTTTTTATAGAATACCAGTGGCGAAGGGTGCTAACAACTCGATTCCCAGCGGGCTGCCTAAAATTTTGAAGTAACCAAACGCTTCTCTTAGTAACCGATTGTTTGTATAGAGACTTACTCTTCCATAATAAACTTTTAAGTATTTTTCAAAATGGTGCAGTAACAAAACGCTTTAAAATATCCACAAGACCAATCAGTCATTCATAAATTCAGTATTCCGGCAGGAATTGTACACTCACACATGTAAATATTCATTCATAAAACCATAGATTCACTACAAGCGTCTACCGTAAGAATAGGCATGGAATAGGCTGAAGATAACCCGGTCTCTATCGGCTTATCACATTTAAAAAAAAGACTTTCTACATTGTGCATAAGGCTTATTTTCACTTTGACAGAAGCTTTTTTTTTAATTAATTTATCCCACTTGGAATAGCCGACGGAATTGACATTCATGCAGCCATTCGTAGACTTATTTAAAATTACTGGAGCGAAATTTAATTTTAAAATATCGAGTTTTAGTGTAAAACAGAAAGTACGATATTTTATCTGTTTTTATAATAAGATTTATAAACAGACAAAATTAAACCGCCACGGGCTGTGCTCAGCGCGCTGCACAACACCAAATCGTATACGCTGTGCCGCGCTGCCGGAATGTGTCACTGTATGTACGATTCGGAGCCATAGAAAGTGCCGGACGTGATCCGCTAGCGCGGTCGATTTGTTTGTGGTGTGGTATTTATTGAAATGACAACATTAGGTAATGTCATGTCAATCGCTCAGTGTTTTGTAGTTTGTTTATTTATATTATAATAAAATTATGTGAAATAATTTTAATAAAAACACAATATTAGATCAGTGTTGATACGCAATGTCGGTGAAATTTAATCGTACATATTATCTTCTGTCAGGTTGTAAATCTGATTATAATTCAGTGTCTAATTCATGTATAAGTAACATATTGTTATGATACTGATATCAGTGAAAGGATAAATATGCTGCAGTCTTATGGACCGAATTACTGCACGTAAGTACTAGTTTTCAAGAATATAACCTAGTATAACTACTAAGAAATGGGGTATGATTTTTGTTTGCTTTTTTTCGTCCGGGTTTACCTGGAAAAAAATTCACGCCTCGTCACTGTAGAATACTAGCTTCTGCCAGTGACTTCGTCCGCGTGGAATAGTTACCCCCCCCCCCGCACCTCCCCCGCGTTCACATTCACCACCGTACTCCCAAATCAAGCGTGCCTATAGAAGTTTTACTTCAAAAACCCCCGATTTTGAAACATTCTTCATTGGTGCTCCGCTCCTATTGGTGTTACCGTGATGATATACACCGTGAAATTTTAGTGGTTGTTTTCCCGAAACGAGGTGATTTAGTATCGATTGTACAATCGATTTATAATTACTATTTTGACTAGAGTCAAAAATCCAGTTGTGAAAAACGAAAGTCGAAAATGACCGCAAACCAATAGTAACGCTTCGTTGGTACCCAACCTATCGTACGATCGTACGCTACTTGTACCAACGAAGCGTTACTATTGGTTTGCAATACATACAATACAATCGAATTGGGTCATTTATTTTTTATTTGTGCTGGCGTAAGTTAGCACGGGACGCTAAGTGTGAAGCGCCCCGTCGCGTCTAGCCGGCGCTTGCTGTGCCTCCGAGGCCTACCATTTGGTAACAACCGATACATTACAAATGGGATTTATTTCGGAGGCCTTCCTAAATTAGAAGCTGTAGGTTGGCTATGCATCTGTCTTAACCATATAACTAAGAAAAGGGATAGAAATATTGTATTTACTTCCAGAATTGATGTCTGTTAATGTGTACAAGTCTTTTTTTGTGCTTTCATAAGTTTTAATATTACCATACTCCCATAATGACCGTAAGGTCTTTGAAATAAAACTACCATTAGACACAGACAGAAATAGGAAATACGGTTCACTCGCGTCTCCGTAGTTCCATTCCATTCTTGAAGGATGAAACACGATAGCATTTCTTTTTCATTATAATAGGGATGTTGACGCCATTCAAAAATAATTCGAAGACACGACTCCAGTAAAACAACGCTTTATTTTAGCCCTGAAAACCAGCATTTTCGATTAACTGCAAAATGAGATTTTTTGTTGCTTTAAAACAAATAAATAGTTATTATAGTTAATTGAGTTGGCGAACAAGTGACGTCATAAGTTGCTATTGCCATTCAAACTCTATAGGAGAATTGTGTTTTGACAGCTCATAAAAAGTACGTCAGTTGATTGGTGGCGTCAACATCCCTCTTATTACTTATATGAAGTATCTTTTTGTATTTTTTTTCAACTTCATTTTCTTATTACTTTTACGGTCATCCCGTGAAACCATATATTTCATACTAAATACAAACTGAAATATAGATGCACAGAAAAAATCCCAGAAAAAAGACCAATGCTGGTCAGCAGGCTGAGGACCTGGGTTCGATTCCCAGCATTGGTCTTTTTTCTGTACATCTATATTTCAGTTTGTATTTAGTATGAAATATATCCCTATTATTAGTTTATTTACCTTTGAGTAAGCTGGTCCTGGTGGGGGGCTGAGCGAGCCCTAGCAAAACGGCGAGCCGCTGGGCCTTCTCCACGGGACTCTTGTCGGTCTCCACGAAACGGTCGAATTCAGGATGCAGGGATGGCAGAGGCACGGACAGTACTGCTACGAGCACGCGGCAGGCCATCCTGAAAGGTTAATGGTGACATACAGTCAGGGTACAAAAACCTTCCTCAGTTATTAAATTAATTCCTTTATAAAGTCATTGACTCTTAGTAACTTTCGAAAGCGAAGTACTAAGTAGAGAAGTGCATATAAAATTGTACTTGCTTGTTATGATAGCAAGGAGCAAATAGTATACACCTCTGACATATACACCGTGAAATTTTAGTGGTTGTTTTCCCGAAACGAGGTGATTTAGTATCGATTGTACAATCGATTTATAATTACTAAATCACCTCGTTTCGGGAAAACAACCACTAAAATTTCACGGTGTATCTACTTTCATATCAACATCAAACCTTTTTAATGACTTAGTCAAATAAAATAAACAACTTCTTCTCCTTCCAAATAATCAACTTCTAAGTCCGATGATACAAGGGGGAATGAACTTTTTAGTGCCACCCGTTGCTATGGTTACACAAATTTTGTCCCTTGGACATCCTAAGCATTTTTCTATGAAACAGTATGAAGTGTCACTTGGACAACCAGGGACAGAGTAAACAACACAAAACAGTTGATTCACCCACAAACACAATTTTTTTTTTATTTGCCTCGCAAAGAACAAAAATTAAACAAAACTTCTCAAACTTTAAACATGAAACTACCGTGAGACTCACTCATAGTGAAGATAAACGTGTCCACGAGAGTGCACGTTTGGCAGCCGCCGTGACGTGCGACTCCGAGAGGAAGGGCTACGGATTAGCCCGAAACATGTCGAGTTAAACTCGTTTTAAGACGTGAGTGATCCGTTTATTTTCACTAAAACTTCTCAAACTTTGCTTCTGGCACGCTCTCTTGTCTTCCCTGACGAACAGTCATGAACTTCAATTCGTTTTTTAAAATATAGCTCCATCAAAACTATCCATGTCTCTGCCAATGTTGAGGTTAAGAAAGACACTATCGTTTGGTTGTTGTTATGTACTCGGATGAGAACCTAAAATAGACTACACAAGGGCCCAATTGCATAACAAAGTAAAACTTATATTACAAGCGGAACTCCCTTTCTAGTTAATATAACTGGAGCGAGAGTTCCGCTTGTAATATTAGTTGTACTTTGTTATGCAATTTGGCCAAGATCATAAACTTACTTTTGCAACTCCTCCTGCGTGATATTCTTCTTCATTTCCCTGGACAGCTGGAACAGTTTCAGCAGTGCAGCGGCATGGAACAGGCAGTGGCCTGCCTTCCAGAACACCAGGGCTAACTTCCCATAGTAGTTGGCCATGGTCTTGGCTACTGGAGTCTTCTTAGACATGTTCATTAGGCTGTGGATGTCTTCGATGGCTTTATAGGCTTCCTGTTATGTAAGAGGAGGTATTAATTGTTGAGCAATTAACATAATTAATTTAATTAACTAGTAATTCCAAGACAACAATCCAAGATTCCGAGGGCCCAATACCTCTCCCCCTCCTTTATTCCCTTTCCTTTTACCTCTCCCTTTTAGGGCCGACAACGCACTGGCATCGCGTAAAGTGCTGCGGGTGTCTATGGACAGTGGTGATCATTTAACATCAGGTGACCCACTAGTTCGTTTGTCTGGCCTCTCTAACATAAAAAAAACACAACTTCATTTCAGCCCTGAAAACTGGAAATAAGTGACTTCCCAGTTTACCGTTTCGCCATGCAAAATTGATTGGCGGTGTCAACAACTTGGTTCCCGTTAAGTTAAAGATACGTTGCGCGGACAGACAGACAGACATACGACGTAACCCACTCGTTTCCGCACCGCGACTTTACTTCTATTTGACACCACTAGTTACTTGCCATATTTTTATGAGCTATTCCCGCACAGATTTTGTGACTGTGACGTCACTTGTTTACCAAGTCAATACTCCAATTAATCTGTACACTTAGGGGGTGTTTCACCACCTTACTGTCAAACTACTGGTCACGTAACCAATGAATAAACTAAGTACTGGACAAATCTGTCGGCTAGTTTTTTTTTCAGTTTCACCACTCCGGTCCTGTGCAAACTAAGTACCACTTAACTAATCGTCGGCTTAACATAGAGGGGGAATGGCAACGTCACATTTCACGATCACGCGTTCCTGTTCGCACACTTTCGTTCAAAGAGTCGCTCATTGTTAAAGCAAAAGAAATCGTAAACTATGTAATTTTTAAAATACATCTATTTTTTTGCATAGACAAATGTGTAACATTATAATTAATCCAAAAACGGTATTTATTTACGATACTTTGTTAAAAATAACAAAGAAAAATAAAATCACGTAAAACGAATCGAAAAGTGGCGCCAAACCATTTGACAGATTAACTTTTTTTTGTAATGGCGATGTACAAGTTCACGTAGAACAAACGATTGTGCCACTGAAAAAAAGTCTGTAAATAAAAAATATTACAAAATTTTGGATTTATTTTTACATACTAAAAGCGTACCTATATTTTTTTATTCAAATCTTGATATTTGAATCCTCGTTTGCAATTTAGCATGACTTCTTTCTTTAAAAAATAAAAAATACTTTGATTTATTTTTCTGAAACCGGCTGAAGGGCTCTCCAACCATGAGCACAAAAGAATTACCTGACTAATTAAAAAGTTATGTGACGGATAAAAATGCTAAATGCCACCTGATCTGATGGTCAAATTAAAAAAACAGTTTGTCCGTCACTTAGCGCTAATCAAGACTGGTGAAACAGAAATTTTAAGTTCATCTGTCAAATAAGGTTAATCCGAACTTTAAAAAAAGTGGTGAAACAGCCCCTTAATGTCTAACGCGCGAGCTTGCTATCACTCTCTTTTTCTGTCACCATAATGGTGATAGAAAGAGATGCTGAAAGCGGCAGCAAGCGCCCACGCTTTGGACAATATGGCCTCTGGTCTTCCAGTTTAAAATTACATAGTCGTTTATTCTGTGTCTTGGAATTATTGATTAGTGTTAAACCTATTACTACCAACGAACGAGTCGATTAATCGCGCAGTTGATGTATTACCTGCCACAGCTCCATCTGAATGGCGCTGTCCAGTTGGAACAGCCTGGTCTCCAAGTTGAGCTGCTGAGTCTCTGGCTTGGAGATGCTAACGTTGCCAGTCTGCACCTAAAACAATCATTTTGTTAATAAGTCTATTGTTTCATTAATACCTTATTTACACTCGTGCGCGATTGACGAGACGAGTCGCGAGGCAAGCCCCGAGAAATGTGTGGAATGAGCTGCCTCTCGCCGCGCTCACTTCGGGAGCGGCTTTTTGAACAAAGACAAAGGACTTCGTGACAAAAAATGGCGAATTTCCTTACTGTAAATTAACCGCGTAGTAGTAAGAACTTTACTCAATAAGCAAAGGCTTGTTGCCGCTAATGCTTCAACAGCCTCCATTGTTCCTCAAAGGGAACTGAACCCAACATGAGACTGTAAACAAACTTATTTACCATTGAGCACGCAGGAGTATAAATGTAGCAAAGTATCAATATCTCAACTTTAGTTATTTGTGCTGGCGTAAGTTAGCACGGGACGCTAAGTGTGAAGCGCCCCGTCGCGTCTAGCCGGCGCTTGCTGTGCCTCCGAGGCCTACCATTTGGTAACAACTGATACATTACAAATGGGATTTATTTCGGAGGCAAATTTTATGCCAACACACAGCAGTACAAAGAATACTTGACCAAGGAACAGCTAGATACAGGCACCTATCAGTTGCCCCCAACTGCCTGCCTGATTATATAAGGCAAATTTCGCTTATCACTGTCTATATTTGCATATTTGTACCCAAGTCAATCCAATTACTAAATGCAGGTGAAATTTAACTTGCAAAATTCGAATACAACTTACATAACATATGTACTACAGTCAAGGGCATAAATATTATGTATTGTTACAAAGACATCAAAAATATCTATACTAGAAATGTTTAGGTACGTAACTAGATGTAAACAAAGTACATGAACAACCAACAGTTATGGCGTCCGGTTAACCAGCCAAATGCAATACTTGTAATTGACTATCACACGTCGCATTATCGACGTAATCTTTATTTTAGTTGCTTAATAGTTATCAACATACTCTATAATTTACCATGCGACTAAAGAGTACTTCGATAATGCGACGCGTGAAAGTCAATTACAAATATTGCATTCAGCTGGTTAACCGACGACATAACTGTTGGTTGTGCATGATTGTTTACATTTAGTTAAGTACCTAAACATTTATTTATAGTATAGACTCCTCTATTTCACTAATATTAAGGTTGGCGTTTGCATGTATTTGACGTGATGGCTGTATAGATATTTATGTCCTTGTGTAAATTTTGACTGAAATAAAAGCCTGTAATATAAAATAAATAACCTATTACCAAGTGATTTCAAATCTAAAGTGTTAAAATTTATCATTTAATTGCAAGTTTCTTGCCACTTGAATGTCTGAATGTGTTTGTTGACCTAATCATTAACAACACTTGCTATGTCAATTTGCAGCTACCAGATTTACACTACACAACAACAAAAAATCTCGAATTTTTAAGTAATTTTTCCTTTGACTATTATTTTTCTTTCTTATCCTCCTGAGGTCCGATGTCCTATTATTAGGACTTATTCTAATGTGACATTGAACTCAACTCGTTAGTGAAAAAGTTTTAATTTCATTGAACAAAATTTGACATGGGCGGCAGGAGGCTAAACATGTTTATTACCATTATTAAAAATAATACACTAGCCGCTCATCAAGCTGATATGTGTATATCACTACACTTGTTGTTTGTTTGTATGTTAAACTTACTGTAGGCTTGCAGATATCCTCCAAATGCTTCCGCAGCTTGTCGCAGAGCTTCCTGAACTCGGTCTTTCGAGAATACTTGAGGCAGAACTGGAACGCCATGCGGGCAATGTCGTGGTACAGAGTCTCCACGTGCGCGTTGGTACGGAGTAGCTCCAAGCATTGGCAGTATGACTCCCAGAGGAATTTCACCTGTGGCAAGAAAGAGAGAAATGCAAGTTTCATTAGTACCTTCTTAGTTTTTGTTGATGGTGTCAAAGTTGGTGATGATGCTGGCTTTATTATTGCATTGTCATCAGACATACAAAAGGACTTCTGTGATTTACCAATTAAACAACAGGTTTTGTTAAATTTAAAGAAGAAAGAGAATTTTTCTTAAGAATTTAGACTAGAGAACAGTTCTTGGGGTGCCGTGTAATTATATTGGCCAGGTCAATTGTTGGCTAACAGAGCTATGACCAGACAAAGCAATTAGCATATAATTACCTGTTAATTTTTATATTTATTAATTATTGTGGATACTCTTTTATGATACACTTAAACCCAATCGCTTATTCTACCTGAACTTCTTAACATTTTAATTTAATCAAAATAATTACAATAAAAAATACACTTAAATGTGCATTTGCACAAATGAAAATTATTCACTATTTAATAATAGGGATAAATATGGAAGTACGTAAATTCCGAAAAACTTAGGAAGTGTGAACCTGGTCTCAAACCCACAACCCTCTGCATGAGAGGCCATAGGTCAAACCACTAGGCTACCACGGCCAATAAACTTGTGCAAACATACACTATCAAAGCAATATCTCATGAGTTTTTTTTGTACTGGCGTAAGTTAGCACGGAACGCTAAGTGTAAGCGCCCCGTCGCGTCCAGCCGGCGCTTGCTGTGCCTCCGAGGCCTACCATTTGGTAACAACCGATACATTACAAATGGGATTTATTTCGGAGGCCAATATTATGGCAATACATAGTCTAAACTTTATTTAGAATATTATATGAATTCACAAAATTTGATAAGTGATTTGACACACTTAAGCTTAGGTAGGTACCTAATGATAATACAAATGTTTATCACAGTGCAATAGCATTGTGTAACTATGAATGTCCTCATTTAGGTCTGCATTATGTTGCATATTAGCGTCTGATTATGTTGGTAAACAATGCAAAGAATCTGGAGGAGAAGTCTTTGAGGCTGGCATAGATGAATTGATTTTTTCACAGTTCCAAGGGACGTTAGACCTGAGTATTTGATATAAATTTCAGCTTGATACCTCCACGCATTCCTTCTTTCTCAGGATCATCAATAGTATCACGATGGAGCTATATTTTTAATACTTGAATAGAAAATTTGCCTTTTAGCGAGTCACAATAGTCATAGTCATAGTTTAAACTATCAAAAACTTTACTTACCCACGGAGTGAGGATAGTTCTATCCGAGCGGTCCTGTGCATCCTCTCCAGACACAGCACTAAGCAGGATGCTCTCGGGTGTAGCAAGGTTGTCCAAGTCGTCAGTGTCGATGACCGCCTGAGTTGACTGGGCCCGGGCAGCCTCCGTTCTTTCTTCTGCCATTCGTAAATAGCCTCTGATAGATATTGAAACAAAAACATTGTATTAGACAGGAAAATTTTAATTGGGTTCTACTATTGTATTTGATTGGGATATGCTTATATTTAAAAACTGTCAGCAAATTTGCTATCCCACAGGATCCACGCATTTTTCCAATACAAAAGTATACTTTATGTTAATAAAAACATTTACACAATAAAAACATTCAGATTCTGATTGTAATCCAGGTTATAAACTAAAATTTCATCAGAATCCCTCAAACCATTTTACCATAAAAGGACATCCACACATCCATCCAGCCATACAAACTTTCATGTTTAGGTATAATATTAGCAGGATTGGGATATGCTTTCATTTGAAGAGTTCCTTGTTATTATTATTGTAGTGTATGTAAACACCAAGATTTTATATAGCTAAACTAGTATTGTAAATTACATGCATTGTTATTTTTAAAATAATATTTATTTGACTTGGTTTAGCAGATTGCGCTGGTCATATAGCGGGGCAATGCTGCTGGCGTTATGAGGGCTTTTGAACTGGGTATGATGCAGAGTGCTGGTTTTTAGTTTGTGGGTTTTTAGAAGATATTATTATTATTGTTTGTTGTATTTAATAAACAATTCTCAGTCTCTATTTCAAAACACATATTTTTGTCTTAATTTTTATAATTCTTACCTTATGACCTGTTCTAAAGAGCCAACATTGACGGACTGGAACATGTTCCTATACTGGAACAGCCCTTCCTTCGCAATATGGGACTTGCGGAGGTCGACACACAGCTCCAGATATTTGAACATAATAGGCTCCAACACGGATTCGGACCAGTTGTAAGCCCATTTCTTGTTCCGAAACACCTCTTGCAAGGTGTCCAGTGCCCGGGAGGGCTTGTTCAGGTCCATAAACTCTGTAAAATAAGCAGCCGATAGAGGCCATTTTAAGTTTGGTTATGTTCGAAAGAAAAAAAATTAGGAGCGTCATCGGCCAAAAGAGAACACTACAATTTGCAGTGATCTTTGTCTTGTAGGTGTAACATATGGTATTTATTAGGAAGGCGGGCCTGTTACGAAATAAAGGTCAAAGTATAACGTGCAACGTGGTACGATAGCATAAAATTACATCTTACCATTGGCCCGTTTAAGGGCATTTTCCGGTCGCTGACCGTATCGCGCCATGATTTACACTGCACTTTTCACTTCATTAACACAAATTTAGGACGTTTAATCAGGATGAAAGGGAATAATTCGAAAATTACTCCTTTTCAAGTCACCGGCCTGACAGGCTACAGGACAAAATGGCCGACTACTAGCTTATTATGTCAATTGTCAGCTCAGCTCCTCCGTGTGCCTCCGTTTTCAATTGACTTAGCTGGCCTTATCGTTCATTGGTTAAATTTAGAGCATTTGACGGTTTATATTTTTTTCTCTCTTTCCATGAAATCACGAAAACGTTAATTTACTTTTAAACGATTCGTTCTAGTGTTTACTAAAGTGTAAATGAAAACAGAGGGAAAATTATAAAGCATCTATTCACGTGCAAAAGTAAATTCAAATAATTCAAAAAAAATAACTTCTTTAAACTAAAATGAATGAATGATTTATTAAATACAATTATTATTAAACACATACAAATATTAAGAGAAAATAACAATAATAAATTAATACTATAACTATAAATAAAATAAAACTAACTTAAACTAAAACTAAATAAAATTAACAAAAGGTTCCCCCCGCGGCATGGACCCAAAGACACTGGCAGCATTACCTCGCTGTATAGCAATGCTGATACGTTGTGCGAGGTAGCTGCCAGCTCTTTGGTCTCCTGTAGTGTCACAAAGCCGTTTACAAATATCTTTGTAAAGACTTTTTGCGCTGGAGCCCCACGGACCAAAGGTCTCAACCCCGAATGGAACAAAGTTGTATTCAGAGCCAAGACCTTTGTATTTATTTTTCTTAAGCTTTTCTGCCGCTTCTGCTGCTGCACCAGCTTGATTTGCTGTTCCGCGGATGTGGGACGGAGCCAGTGTGTCTACACAAGTAGCGTCCCACACTAGCACACGACCCAATTTCCACGGAATCAATGACATTCTGTCTGATCTCTTGCCATCATCTCTGGCGATGCCCGATGGCTCCAGTAACGCAGGCACATTGACGGTGGCAAGAGAGCGACGGATAATGTCATTGAGAGCAGAGTGTCTAGAGAAGCGGCCCGCGCTCTTCTGGCACGAAAGGCCGTGATTAAACTAAAATGGATTTCTTTGTTTTCAAATGTCGCTTGTACAAAATTTAGTTATGAAGGTACTAAACTCGCAATTTTCTACCTATAAAACTTATTATTTGCAGACACGTTCGAATATTTTTAACGTTAGCGCCCCCTCCAGCACACTTACACAAGTTCAAAATAGTTGATGATCCCATGTGCTCCTGTGGAGAATATGGAGATCTGAATCACATCTTCTTTTCCTGCTCGCTTTACGACCACTCCGATATCTTCTCCCAACTCCAATCAATTTCAGTCCCTTTTCCTACCTCCATTATTTGTTTATTGTATCTTAATACCTGCGATATATATAACATATTAGCATCTTTCATAGAAGATAACAATATTAAAGTTTAAAAAAAAAAAATTGCATATATATAATAAATCCAATCCTTCTCCATCCAAATTTTATCCGTAATCCGTAATCCTAATAATGTCCTATCCTATAATTAAATGAGTTTCCCTAACTTTGACATTGGCTAATGTCCTCGTAGCCATAAAAAAAAAAAAAAAAAAAAAACGTTAGCGCCTAAAAGTTCGCACTGTAGGTAGTGTATCCAATCTCATTCTTTATTTGACTTTGTCATTTTTTGACAGTCACGCGCGGGTCTAATTTTTCCTTGAATTTACTATCTAATATCTGCATAATTCCTGCTAATTAATAACCGATGCAAATGAAATAGTATTTGTACTCCAGTATTCCAGTTTATATGTTGAAATTTAAGTGTAGTAATCATAATAAAACCTGAATAAAATGCAAGTCGTAACTAAAGTTCGCCTGTTCCGTAGTCCTTTTACAGTTTGCTACATTTCTGAGGATGTATGTGTACTCCCTAATAAAGAGCACTATAAATCCCTTGGTGTGAGATCGGGACACCCGCACGAATACTCCATTGGTGATAACACAAAATATAAAGCACTGAAATTGGTTGCAAATGCCTTATTTCTGCAGCCATTCGTTAAAGAATGCTTGAATTCAGACGTCTACAGGACTAACTTGGTTATACATTTAAATAAACGCTGTGGAAATCCTGAAAATGAAACAGTGTTCCTCAAGTTGATTCTAGAACCACCTGATATGGAAATAATTGATTATGCATGGCAAGTCATATCAAATTAAAACATTTGAATTTGCTGAAATATTTTAGTAAAGGAAAACATTAAATATAAGGAAATCGGCATTTCTATTGTTGTCTTGCTGGGCTACAGGTCAACTTTTTTTAATTATGTTAGATTTACACGACTAGAAACATCTGTAGCTCTTAACTTTGATGAAAACCTTGAGGCAAAATTGTCCTATTTTGGACAGACCCCAATTAAAAAAAAACATGACTAATATTAATATTGCATGGTCAATAATTTGTTTTTTATTTTTAAGGAATGAAAGAATACTTAAGCTGGTGTGGAGTAGAGTTGAAATAGAAAATGCATTTTCATGGCTTTCAACACTTGGAGGTGCTTACTCAGCACTTGGAGATTACTTTCAAGATTGCGTAAGTTATTATCGCATTAATTTTATTTGTCTTTTAATTCCCATTGAGGCCTCAAAACTGCTGTAAATCTGTGAATTTTCTATACTCATTTTGCCAAATCAATGTTACCATGTTACCTGATTTATCACAATTCCTTATGTAACTTCATATTTTCGTAATTTTGCAGGCTGAAGAAGCTGGCAGGATATCATTGCGTCAGTACAAGCTATCCCAAATGCTAGGAGATGACAGCCTCGCAGCGAGGAGCAGGCTATACTCGGCACTCTCCTATGCCCAGAAAGGCAACCTCAAATTGTCACGACACATAGTCAGAAATATCCATGCATTTGGTATACTGACTCACGATAGAAGACTTGTGCGTATGTGTCAAGGAGTCTGGGCTAAATTGAAATATTTGAGAGCAATTAGACATAATGCTGACTCTGTAACAAAAACTGATAGCAAAGGATATAATGGTAAAATAGTGTAACTGTATGACTGAACCATTCCGGAGGTACTAAACCGAAGCAATATGAAATACTGTGAATATACTAGAATGATATGCTCAAGTGCATCCCTTTTATAAGAAAACTGTTTATCTATTCAAGTACCCTGTGGACTCCTGTGGGTCTAGTTTCAGGATTTAGCTATGCATGGGTGATTCTTCAAGGTGGCGATCCCCGTTTTATTCCTCTGTCGTATTTTTTTTTTACTTAGTACAGAAAAAATCATGCTCACATGAAAATAGATTTGTTCAGTAACATAAATTTATGGTACTGAACAAATCTATTTTCATGGGAGCATGATTTTTTCTGTACTAAGTAAAAAAAAAATACGACAGAGGAATAAAACGGGGATCGCCACCTTGAAGAATCACCCGCATACATTGTACTTGCACCAACTGAGTATGCCGGCTGGTTGTAGTGTTTGTGAAAGAGAAATAGTGCTATTAATAGGCTACTTTCCTAACTAGTCAGTCTTTTAGATTATCAAAAAATATTGGACACGTATTTTTTATTTTGTCAATTAAACAAAAAATTACGAAGATATGGCGCGTTGAAGTTTCGCGTGACGTCACTTGTTCCTACACTTTGTATGAGCGTTTTAGGAACAAGTGACGTCACGCCTCGTCACGCGGTAGTTCAACGCGCCATATCTTCGTCATTTTTTGTTTAATTGTCAAAAGAAAAATTACGTGTCTAATATTTTTTGATAATGTAAAATACGGACTAATAAGAATTATTATTTTTTTACCTAGGAAACATCCCTATTGTGTAAAAAGTTAAAAACTTGTGGTTTACTTAATTCCCACTATTTCTATGAAAATGAATAGTACTCGTGATTTTGAATAAGAAAATCCGAAAATTTCCTCATTTACAAAAAAAAGGGTACACTTATTTTTGAAAATGTCCAGATGAGGCCAGTCGTTGCTGCTTTAAAACGAAAGGGCCACAAATCAAAATCAAGTTTTTTTCAGGAGAGCACCATTAAAAATTTCATTTAATTTTTGGGAAGGACTCCTATTTTCATTGCATTTGTGTCATATATTGTTTGATGTTTTTTTAAATTTCCTAACTCTTGTTTATTTTAACTATGAGTTAACTATAACCCATTACTTGATTTTGATTTGTAGCCCTTTTGATTAAAAGCGGTGTTGTATGCATTGCATGCAACAATGCGTATGTTGAGGCGTAGCTTAATGCATTCACTGCCACCGACGCATATATGCGTTTTCGGGACTTCGCCCAGTGCCGCTGTCATAATTATTTATACATTTTGAGCACACATGTGCGTTGGTGGCACCTGTGGAAGTCAGGTGGCATCACTGCGTGCTGCGTTAAACAGTATTCACTTTGCCATTTGCAGAACTCTAGTCTTTACTTTTTACTTGGTCTGAGCATAATACAGCCTCTAAAATCATGTCTTGTGTAACTGCCTTGTAAGCTGCTCGCTTGGCACTCTTTCAGGTAGCAGGGTAAAAACTAAAGTTTTTTCTAAGATTATTTAAAAGCGAAAAAGTTTTTCGGGTGCGCCGGCGGGATTCGAACCCACGTCTCCCGGGTATGCGCCCCAACCTGGGTGTTCTACCAATTGAACCACGTCGCTCCCGTTGTCGTTGTTGTCGTCGTCGTCGTCGTCGCTTTCGGGGAAGTCGGTTGGGAGCGACGTGGTGCAATTGGTAGAACACCCAGGTTGGGGCGCATACCCGGGAGACGTGGGTTCGAATCCCGCCGGCGCACCCGAAAAACTTTTTCGCTTTTAAATAATCTTAGATTCGGTGAGCAGCCGTATTGCTAATAAAAATAAATAATATTTGAATAAAATTTTCTCTTATCGGAAGTATTAGCCAATAAAGAAAAATACTAACAATCAAAAGTTAAGATTTACGCTTTACCTATATTTGTATTTAATAATAGGTTATTATGAAAATGTGAAATATTAAAAAATTTTGAACAAAAAACTAGTCACACAAACAGTTATAATTTTGATGCAATTGGTTGAAAGACAACTGATAATAACACATTTGTGTCATTTTCCATATTTATCTGTTGTTGATTGGTGCTGTAAATAAATGGTTTAAAATTTTGATTTTATTTTATTCTTCTTTTGCAATATTATTGTCAGTTGAGATCAATGAAACACAATTTGAGTTAAAAAACGTTTAATAATAATTTATGCAAGCTGTGTCAGGAACCGTAAAAAGTTTTCAGATATGTTCTATGAATAAAAACTACATTCTGAAAATCCTTAAAGAAAACAATTCACAACAAAAATCTACAGAACGTCGCAGACGTTCAAAAGGACAAATAAAAATTAACCAAATTTAATAAAATATATTAGTTTAATCTTAGCCTGTAAAGCACACCACCGTTTTCACTAAACTATTGTCTGAACGTGATTCAGATAAAACAAGTCTTTGCATATGGCAACTACGCAAACTCGTCAAATTCGGACTTTTCTCAGATCTTATACAACACGCTTCGATTTTCGAACTTCTTATCATGCCGTTCCGTTGACGCGAATAGTAAACAGCAGAGCGATTACGGCACGATATGAATTTCGTAGTAGCCCCCTGCAGCGTATAAGAACCAATTTTGTTGTGAAAACGATGTGTGGCGTTCAAAAGGTAAGGTGATATCAGACGGTTCACTTTGGATGAATATCGACTCGAGTGAATGGTTCATTTATCTTTCATTCCATGTTCAGACGGCTTAGCTGGAATGACGTAAGAATGAACATTCATCCGTACCAATATGGCATTGATGAAGTCGTGGGTCTTGCAATAAGTTTAAATGGCAGAATCCGAATGAACTTTCTCTCTGTGTTCAGACTGTTAATTTTTCGTTCATTTGGAGGGAAGTGAATTATACCCAATGAAAAGATCCAACATTTCACTAATTAATCCATCCAGCATTTTTGTTTCACTTTGCTTTGAGACGTGTCATTTTGAGTGAAAGATGCAAAATGAAACGAAAAAAAATTACCCGTCTGATGTCACCTTTAGTATCGTGCTTGCCCGTTTGACATCTGTGCTAGGCGGTTGTCACACTGCCTCCGCATCCCGTAGCAGCATGCGGAGCTACGAATGCGCGTGCGGCGACGCACCACCGTACTGATTTAGTCTTGTGTTCATTTCACATTCAATGCGGTGTGCCATACCCACCGTCCCGCACCGCATCTCCGTCCGAGAGCGCAAACCATCGTGTGAGCACCTCCGCACGGATAGGCGAAGCCAGTGTGTTATACCATGCGGTTTATGTATATAAATTAACCCGTCGAACGTCCCGCGCTCCACAGTGGCGCTTAACTAACTGTTCATGATTTGCTAATTTTTGTTACTGGTTTCGATCACCTTTTAAGAGCGTTTATACCTGCTGAGCTGGCAACGTTGCATTTTTGTTAGTTTTAATTTTCATTAAATTTTTATGGAATATTCGAGAAAACTAACAAAAATGCAACGTTGCCAGCTCAGCACGTATAAACGCTCTTAACATTACTTAAAAAAAAATTACCCAAGAAAGTTGTTGGTCGTGCGACGGGTAGGCCACAACAAACCGGGAGCGCGGGGTGCCGACGGAGATGCCCAGCGCGGTCAATGACACAGAATCAAATACGGTGTGCCGTGCTGCCGGTGTGTCACCGTATATTTGATTCAGTGTTATAGAACGCGCCGGGCACGCTCCGTCTGCGCCCCACGCTCCTGGTTTGTGGTGGCCTTGATTCTATTCTACAGTCAAAGTTAAAAACCGCAGCTGCAATGTGCATATTAGTGTGACAACCGCCTCATGTTTGGGATTAGATTATGGTTGAACCAACTTTATATTGCCACTGTTGCTATGGTTACACAAATTTTGTCTCCTGGACAACCCAAGTATTTTTCTATGAAACAGTATGAAGATGTCACTTGGACAACCGAGGACAGAGTAAACAACACAAAAAGTTGATTCACCCTTACAATTAAAGAAGCTTACATCCAAGAATTCATTCACCACTTCACTGGTCCTTTCAGCTATAGATAAGTTTTTTACGCTCCGAATCTTGCCACAAACTTTCAATTGTCATTGTGAGGTTTTACTAAATCTGTCGGCCTCACACGGGATTAATAATTACAACTACTCGTTCTTAAGAACCACAAAGTTCCAGCTGAGGGCAGCCTGTTACTCCTTGGAGCAGAGTGGGCAAGCCAGGGTACCCATGGGGTCCCAGGCTGGAAGCATCTTGGGTTCCTGTTTGAACACTCCGAGGACTTGTTCGGGAACGTATTTCTTGTCTACTACAACCTGAAAAGTAAATAACTTTTAAGTTTTTAACCCTTTTACAGGCATAGTGCATATAGCAGGGGTGGCCAGTCGATCATGGCAAGGCAAAAAATAGAAATGCATAGAACAAACTGTGTAACGTATTCAACCAACTGCTGCGTTTATGTCATTGGCAGATCGCCCAGGGTTTCTTCAGTAAACAGTAGACCTTGCTTGGGTCTAATCAAGATGGCCACCCCTGACATATAGCGCCCACATAAATCTACACAAAGACCTTGCCCACTCTAAAATATGGTAGAAAGTCAATTAGTGCCACCCGTTGCTATGGTTCCACATATTTTGTCCCTTGGACAACCTAAGCATTTTTCTATGAAACAGTATGAAGTGTCACTTGGACAACCCCGGGGAGGGGGGGGGGGAGAGTAAACAACACAAAAAAGTTGTTTCACCCCTAAAATATGCTCTGATTTTTAAATTCATCTTGTATAGGTAAACAATATAACACAATCATTCATTTTGTAGTATCTAAATAGTGGCCTGGAAAGGGGTCAATACAAGCTTTTGTTACAGACTTTACTTTTTGCGTTGTCATCCAAAGTAAAGGTCGGAACGCGTCTTTTTTTCGCTATACAGATAACTATAAGAGATACGAAGATCTGTTCTTAGGAACGCTGACATCGATTTTGGTGGCAAAAAACTGAGTTCACCCTGTATATGAGGGTAGCAACCAAGGGGTTTAGATAAATAATTTACAGCTTTTTCTCGCTCACTTCTTCGCTGCCTCGCTACGGTCCAATGGGCAGGCAACTTTAACCTTTTCAACTTAACAAATATAACAGCTGTCGCTCATACGCCATGACATCGAAATGTGAAACGCGAAGTTGAATCCTACAGAAATGCATGTAGGTAGATATCGCTCTGCACGCCGTGACTGATATATCAGTCGTTGGCGTCAAAAAGGTTAAACACCTGTTCAACGATAGTCTAACTCTTGTGTCTTACCTCAAACACGAATTCTCTAAACCACGGCTCGGTGAGCAGCAAGTACCCCTTGTCGTATTCCTTATCGCTGTAAGAGTTTTCTACGCGGAACTTGGTCGGGTTGCCTTTTTCCTGTAAAGAATAAACATTATATAACTGCATATACACACACGCCAGGGACTGGACAACCCTGTCCTCTATAAAAGGCTTTCACTGGGCGTCCCTTTACGGGTATTCCTGCATAAGTCCTCCGCAGGGGCCAATGCGCGACTGATAAGGGCCTGACAAGTCGCCGCGCTCGCTCATTTACAGTACCCGGCCATAAAGATTGCACACGGTCTTTGAAAAAAGACTCGGCAAATGTCGGACACACACACAAACACACACAAAAAACACATCGGTCTTTGGAAAATGACTGCAAATGTCGGTCCTTTTTCAAAGACCGTGTGCAATCTTTATGCCCGGGTACTGTACTAGGTATTTAAGCACAGTAATTTAAACTCTAAAAACGGTTTTTCATTGGGCTGATAGTTGAGTAATTAATTATTGTTTACATAATATAAGTGACTATGAATTGAATTGGACTTAAAGCTGAATTTATTGTTAATACTGTTTTTTTTTATTGTTTGTTGTTATTGAATAAATTTCGTATTTATTTTTTGACTTTTTATTTTGTTTATCAATTGAATTATTCGGTGTAAAGTTTTATGTTATTAAAATGATAATTATTCAAGATTTAAGACTGTTATATGATTGCAATGCCCTTGCTGGGTTCACGTTATACATAACTGTGTTCATTGTAAGACCTGTATATTGTATATTACGTGTGAGCAATAAAGGTTATGATAAAAAACCCCCAACGCAAAAATTTTATGTCACTCGTATATTTGAACATTAAGTCAATGCCCATTATACGTCTAAGATCCCTTCCGCAGCTAACAAAAGAGCTGATAATTTTAAAACCGCTGAACCGATTTTGATGAAACATATCTTAGAACCCTCGCCAAGAAACCTGCTTTCTATTAAAAGAAACCGCATCCAAATCGGTTCACCCGTTTAAGAGCACACACACAGATAGCGGTCAAACTTATAACACCCCTCTTTTTGTGCCGGGGGTTAAAAACGAAACCCTTTGAAATACCTGGCAGGTCCCTGACGTACACACGCACTCATCTCACGCATTTATGATATTAGCATGATCTTCCGAGCTAACAGTACAGTGTGATACTCACGTCAGTGCCGACGGCAGTAAACACCATCGCATGCGTCATGCAAGAGTCGCCGTACAACAAACGGTCCGCCTTCTGGAGGCCGATCTGGACGTCAGTGTTGAACACCAAGCGGTAATCGTGACTGTGGACGAGATATTACGCGATAAAAGCTAGTCGTATTTTCAATAATTACAATGGAAATTGTGACGAATAATGAAATCAATAAGGTTCAATTTCCAACTCAATGCATCCACATGCAATTGAGTTGGAAATTGACGCTAAATAAAAATAAGATATTTGAGGATTCACTCTAATGACCAGTGTTTACAGAAACACTACGAGCATATAACCCCTAGAGACGTAGTGAAAGGCGACACTAATCTGTCGACCAGTCAGTGATTTATCAATGATGTATTTCCCGACTCCTTGGTTTACCGTCAGTTTCAACCATAAAGTATGACCGATGAGACAGCTGACATTTACGACGTAAAACAGCTTCAATATACGGCATCATGTCTTGTTGTGCAGTTAAATGGTGCGGAAACAACAGTAAAAAATGTAATGAAACAAAAAACAATGTTACTTTTCATCGGTAAGTCCATTTGTTTATTTTATCAAAATATTTACGAAAATTTGATTAGTTGCAACGCGGGTCAAGTTGGATTGGACTGGTCCGTCCCCCATCTTTTTCTTTCTCACTGCAATCGTGTATATCTATCTCTTATTATCGTAATTAGTCTCGTGTCGCCAATGACTAGTGTGGTGCGATGCATTTATTTTGTATTGTCGATAATTATCCACTAAATGATTATTGTATCTATTGATATCGGATTTTTTTTCGTGGATGCTATTTATTACTATTAGACTTCGTGATATTAATTATAATTCTTATTTTCGTGTACGGTCGAACAAATTGAATCATGACACAGGATAGAACCTTTTAATAATCAATTTCACTATGATTTCCATGACAAAAGTATGAGATGTCAACATAACATTAGTAGCACAAAGGTCCACCCTGGGTCATGATTCAATTTGTTCGACTGTACCTGTATTGGATAGGTATAACGTAATTTTATTTGACCTATACATATTATGATAAAAGTACTTTTCAACTTGTTTAGTTTAAGCTTAAAATAAATTCAAAGTTGGCATTTAAATTTTACCAGAGTGTACTGCTTGAAAAACCTTTTTGCACAACCTTTTATCGATATCGATAGAAAGCATAGTCACTACGATGCACGCCCTAGCGATCGGGTTCGGAATACTTCGGAACACTTCGAACCGATCGCAACTCCCCCCGCACCTCAGCTAGTTGACAGAATCGTTTCCTTTTAAATTCGCAGGCATTACGTCTCCAGGGGTTATATGCTCGTAGTAGAAACGCGACTACTTGTAGTTCGCTCGATAGAAAAAAAATCCAAAGTCGTCTCTAAAAAATAATAGTACATTGTGCATCTAGGGCCGTAAGTAGGGGATTACTAACGAGAGTCTACTAGAAGCCCGACGCCGAAGGCGGAGGGCTTTTAATGACTCGAGTTTGTAATCCCCTTACTGCCCGTGATACACACAATGATTTTCATCACATTGCAAGGAAAAAAAATCCAAAAATAAAATTATTTTGTCTCTAAACACTTAAATTGAATAAAATAATGGCTACCCGCCAGTACAGATTGCCACTTTTTTCGAGTCATCTACCATAGATAATGTAAAATGTATTTAGTTTAGAATTCGAATGGGTCATACGGCCGTATTCTGCTAACATGTCAAAAAATATTTACTAAAATTATTGCAAAACTATTTGATATAAATTTAAAATATAAAAATAACTAATTTTCATGAAGCGTAGATAATTTTTAAAATTGGGTATTGTGTTGTAAAATTGGGTTTTAGCTAAGTTTGAAAGAAGAAGAAAGAAACGTTGGCTGACTTGAAACCTCCTTAGTCTGAAATGACTAGTTTGCAAATTTTAAAACTAAAGTTAGAACTCCCTTGGGTAGAAAAACTGTACGTAAATCCATAACTCCCTTAAGAACAATTTAGGCCTTTGTCATTTAGTATACAGGCATGGAATAACACCATTGACGAGCAAGTGTGATGAAAAATAAATTTGTAGTCATCATCATCATCATCAGCCTATGTTCGTCCACTGCTGGACAAAGGACTCTCCCATGGCACGCCACTGAGCACGATCCTCGGCCACTCTCATCCAGCTCTTGCCAGCCGCCTTGCGAAGATCATCGCTCCACCGAGTCTGAGGACGTCCCACGCTACGTTTGCCGATGCGTGGTCTCCACTCAAGAACTCGTCTACCCCAACGGTTATCGGTTCTTCGGGTTATATGGCCTGCCCATTGCCACTTCAGCGTGCTGATGCGGTGGGCTATGTCGATAACTTTGGTTCACTGTCGGATCACAAATATTTGTAGTACGACGTAAATACTGTACGGCAGGTCATGACTTTTTGAATGTTAATATAACAAGATGTCATTGTTTTCTAGGCCGCAGTGCGCAGTGTTGCTAGATTTTTAAAATATGCATTTGTTTTAATAACCCTTTCGAACCCAAGTGAGTATGAAAAGTGTTACCATAATGGACTTTGTGAAATGTACTAATATTATCTTAAATCTTTTGACCGCCACGCATCGTTTTTGTTTGGAACAAAATTGATTCTTATGCGGATGCGGGTGGCGGGTAGGTTTAATTTTGTATTACCGTACTGTCGTCTATAGCCGACGCTGGCGGTCAAAAGGTTAAATTTGGAATCCCCAAAATGACGAAAAGTTCAAATTTCAAAAATAATAATAAATAATAATAATAAATTTGTTTATTAAAATAAATCCAATTTACAAAAATTATGGCTTACCAAGCGGTCCCACACTAGGCAATGCCTGTCACGTGGTGACCGGATTCGGATTACAATTTTACATTACAGAATTAAAATAAACAAGTATTACGATTACATACAAAGTTGGTAGGTACTCTTAAACAACTACGAAAGAAACAAAAATTTAAATAAAGTATGTATAGTATAAATTTATCATTTTAGTATTTACTGTATGAAATTAGGGTAATTAACTTGAAATCTATATTGCCGATAATTAGTGAAACGGCAATAATACGTGGATTTGAATGTGATTGGGCGTGTGAGTGAGTATATGTGTTTGATGCGTGTGCGAGTGTGTGTTTGTGTGTGTGTGTGTAATGTGTAATGTGTAAAATAATGTAAGTTCAATTTTAATTGCCATTAACCGTCACAATTGTATCAACCGGGTTCGATAGGGTTAATACGATGAAAATAACTAAATACACGCGCAGTCTAACCAACCTAAATTGAGCCATCGTGCTTCCCCCTTGTCCGATAGCCACTTGCGTTAGTTCCCTTTCGGCCATCGGACGGGGAACTCGTGTCGCTCGCGCTTACGCATACCATTGATTCTAGCCGCTCTCACGCACACATACACGAGTGCATTGAATACCTAAAATCGATTAGCGCCAAAAGCTCGGTGAGGCCTTAAGGGTTAATGTCTATAAGTAGCGTCCCGATGTTGGCGACCAAAGGCCATATTGCTTAACGCGCGAACGCTTACTTTCGCTTTCATTTCTTTCTGTCAAACGGTGACAGACCTAGGTTCTAGGCCTCCCCCAACTGCCATTCATGTTCACCGACCAGATAATTTACAAATACAGAGTTTCGGCAAAGCCAAAAGGCAACAATTGACCGAAATCGAACTTTCAGTCGATCACTAGTTTCAAGTAAAGTGATTGAAACAGTTATACATACGCGTCCAAGTCTTCGAGTCCGTTCTTCCGCTCGAACCTCTTGCTGACTTCGCAGCCGAACCAAACCGCTTCACCGCCAGCTATGCTGTCTTTTACCACTCTGAAACATAGTTTGATAAAATCATCATTATAACTAGATTCTAGTTTTCATGAAAAGTTAACCAAGCATCATCCTTTGTAGGGTTCCGTACCCAAAGGGTAAAAACGGGACCCTATTGCTGAGGCTCCGCTTGTCCGTCCGTCTGTCACCAGGCTGTATCTCAAGAACCGTGATAGCTAGACAATTGAAATTTTCACAGATGATGTATTTCGGTTGCCGCTATAACAACAAATAGGTACCAAACTAGGTAGGTATGTTTTATGCAAATAAATTAAAATGATTTTTTTTAAAATATAGAATTAAATAAATATTTAAGTGGGCTTCCATACATCAAACGTGTTTTTTGCTCGGTATTGATAACGTCAGCAGGTAGACGCTTGAAATATTCTCTTTATAAATTAAAATAAAACAAATATTTAAGGGGGCTCCCATACAACAGACGTGATTTTATTGCCGTTTTTATAGATTGGTACGGAACCCTTCGTGCGCGAGTCCAACTCGCACGTGGCCGGTTTTTAATAATATTTATTGAGATTTGTTCGAAATTCCATTTTTAATACAAGCTTTTTTGCTGACTTTACTTTATGCCCGTAGAAAAGTACTCATGACGAATTAAAGGAGCCCAAACTCGATGGGGTTGTGTCGTTTTAATATAGAATGCCTATGGCCACCTTCCAGATTCATCATCAGATCAGCTTCATGTCATAATAATATTGCATTGTCATGTGATTTACACATGCATGCAAAATTTCAGCTCTTTCTCAAATCGAGATGCGGGTTAACTTGCAAGATTTGATGACATGTAGACAACGAGACAGCTGAAGGTAAATAATAGTTTGTAAAAAACGTCGTAAAAACGCCGAGGAGAGTGTAACTTTTTACTGCCACCCGTTGCTATGGTTACACAATTTTTGTCCCTTGGACAACCCAAGCATTTTTCTATGAAACAGTATGAAGTGTCACTTGGACAACCGGGGACAGAGTAAACAACACAAAACAGTTGATTCACCCAAATTTTTCATAAATATGTAATTTTACGAGCCTAAAACAGCCAATATCACTGAACTAGCTTTTGCCCGCGACTTCGTACGCGAAGACAATCACGTTAGTTGTTTGCATGAAATTTGGCACACAGGTAGTTTATTACGTGGATTAACCCATTTCCCAGAAATAAGTACTCTATGTCAATCACGGATACTGAAGCTTACTATTGGTGAAAGAATTTTTAAAATCAGTTCCGAAGTTGAATTCACTTATGTACTTCTATACCATGGGAATTTTGTATTTTCCCGAAGAAACTGTAGCCTATGTCAATCGGGGATAGGTAGTCATATCATATCATAAGAAAGAATTTTTAAAATCAGTGCCAAAGTTGAATTTACTTATTTCTATCCCGTGGGAATTTTGAATTTTCCCAGAAAAAAGTACCTTGTGTCAATCAAGGATACTGTAGCTTACTATTGGTGAAAGAATTTTTAAAATCAGCCCCAAAGTTGATTTCAAATTTTTCTATCCCGTGGGAATTTTGTATTTTTCCGAATAAAAAGTAGCCTTTGTCAATCAGGGATAGTCATATCACATAATATGTAAGAATTTTTAAAATCAGCCCCAAAATTGAATTAATTTATTTCTATCCCGTGGTAATTTTGTATTTTCCCGTATAAAAGGTAACCTATGTCAATCAAGGATAGTGTAGCTTTCTAATTCTGAAATAATTTTTAAAATCGGCTCAATAGTTTCAGAGATTCCACTACAAACAAATAAACAAAGAAAGTTTAGATATTTCCCTATCCCGTGGGAATTTCGAAAAATCCTTCCTTAGTGCACCTCTACAATACTCAAGGTACATGTGTGCCAAATTTCAAGTCTCTAGCCCCAGTATTTTAGGCTGTGCGTTGTCTGTCAGTCAGTCAGTCACGGTACTGTTTTATATGTACGAGGGGCGTTCAATATAAAGTGAGAATGAGATGCAAACTCTTTTAATATTACGAAATTAAATACTGGCCGGTAAAGCTAATCTATCTAGCTGATTGCTATGAAAAAAAAAACTAACTGTCTTTTGTTTAAAAAAATATACGGTAATTTCTTTGCAATGAATGCTATTGAGTACGTTAGCGAAAATGGAGAAAATTTAACTGCGCGCCGTTATCAAATACTTGTATTTGAAAAATTTTTCTACGGACCAAGTCAATTTGGATTTGCGGGACACTTTAGGGTCTAATGCTCCTCCGTATTCGACAGTCGCACGTTGGTGCGCCGAATTTAGACATCGAAGAACATCGACAATGGACGACCCCCGCTCCGGACGCCCTACTACAGCAGTAACTGAAGAAATTGTGAAAAAAGTCAAAAACTCAGTTTTGGCGGATCGTCGTGTCACAGTTCGTTTTATTGCTGAAAATGTAAAGATTTCAACGGGGAGCGTGCATAATATTTTACATGAACGCTTGGGTATGAAAAAGGTATCTGCGCGTTGGGTACCAAGAATGCTTACTGACACGCAAAAACAAACTAGACTAGAGATTTGTCAAGAAGCTTTGAACCTGATGCAGCAAGGCCGGGAACTTTTTTTGGCGCGATTTATAACAATGGACGAAACATGGCTCCATCATTACGACCCTGAAACGAAACTGCAGGCTATGACATGGAAAAGGTCATCATCTCCAACTCCGACGAAATTCATGGTGAGCCCATCTGCCGGTAAGGTCATGGGCTCTGTTTTTTGGGATGGTAAAGGGGTATTAATGATTGAGTATCTCGAGCATGGAGCCACTATTACGGGCACTTTATACGCCAAACAAATAGCAACATTGCGTAATGAGATCCGCGAAAAACGGCGAGGTAAACTCTCGAAAGTTGTGCTGTTCCACCAGGACAATGCCCCGGCACACAAGTCCGCCGTTGCAATGGCTGCAATTCGTGATGCTGGGTTCGATATCCTTAAGCATCCTCCGTATTCACCAGATCTCGCTCCCAGTGATTTCTACCTATTTCCGAGATTGAAACAATACCTGAGAGGCCAGAAATTTGAAGACGACGACGCGGTAGTCGCTGCAGTACAAGATTTTTTAAGTACTCAAGATGAGACCTTTTTTAAAAATGGAATTTTAAGTTTAGAAAAAAGATATACTTAGTGTATTATGCTAAAAGGTGACTATGTCGAAAAATAAAATGACATTTAGTAAAAGTTGTTTATAACATACTCATTCTCACTTTTTATTGAACGCCCCTAGTATAGATATCCTTCTCGTAGCTACTCCGCAACCAAGTTAAGTTTTGTGTTGTTGGTTTTAGTTCATTGTATGTAGGTATAGATATTATATTCGTTGGAGGTTACATACTGCATGAGTGTCTCGATAGGCTGGTTGTTGTATGCCGTCTGTCGCCCTCCAACAACGTTGCCTAGACATTGCAGCGTGAACAGCTGTCCGAAGGGGTTGCTTTCACGGGGATCGCTTACTAAGCAAACCTGAAATAAATAATAAATATCACGGGACAATTCATTCCAATTGACCTAGTCCCAAAGTATGCAAAACTTGTGTTGTGGGCTATCTTGCCCTGATCGGGGATAGAACCTTTTGAAATTTTATATTGCAGTTGAATTGCAGTCGGCACAACTGCACGCAAAATGCACGCTACAGATAAACTACGATAACACGGCCCGCCCCTCCACATTACTATTTCAATGTGTTTAGTCACATATTTACGAAATAATTATTATGTAGTAGTATCTGCTTTTGTTTGACGGCTGTCTCAACACGCACTCATGCGTTGAAAGTTTTGATGTGCTTTATAAATACTTTCACAATACATTGAAGAGTTCTTGAATTGAGAAGGGGTGGGCTATGTTATCGTAGATTATCTCTACCTGCGACTGAAATGTATGGGCAGTCGGCAGTTGCAGTTAGAATGCAGTCCGTCTGTATTGGCCCGTTTAGTGACAAGAAAAATTGCATTCATAGATTTAAAAAAAAAACATACTCGTTTCGGGAATCGAACCCGGTCGTGTTGAAGAGAAATACTTATATTCAAGTCCCGGTACCCGTCCGTCGGTAACCAAACATATAAAGTTAAATTTGACCCACTTCTGGTGGTCGGGTTGGCTTGAATTTTAGTATTTACACTCCTAGAACCAGACTTAATTAAAAATAATCAGCCATTTTAATTTAGACCTTCCTGAAAGTAAATGAAGTCTAAATTAAAACGGGGTATTATTTTGAGTTGATGTACTCGTGATCTTGGAGTGCGGCTATGTAGGTTGGATTTACGACTTTCATGTAATCTTCCTTTGACTTGGATGCCGGCTCGTATCCGGACCTACTCGTTGCATACCGTGCATATCTGTGACATACCGGTGATTATTGTTGGTGCACTGTTCCGTATCTCATACTAATTCATGCAAAGAATCTTTTTTGTGTGTCCGATCAGTAACTGTCCTAGTATTATACGGCAGTGTTGCATATCGATAAGACTATCGATAGTTAAGACAAATCCAACTATCGATATTCAATTACAAAAATAACTTTAATTTTAATACTAGACGAAAAAACCCCGCCTGTATAATTTCCATTCCCATGGGAATTCCGGGATAATATATACCCTATGTCACTCTCAGAACTGAGATAAATCTAACTAATGGCACCTCACACTTCAAAATCCATGGAGCCGTTAGGCTGCAGGGCGTGCCAAAGAATAATACATACAAACATAAATACATAGGCTCGAAAAACATAACCCTCCTTCAACAGTCGGGTGATTATAAGCAATACTATTAATAATGGCAATACAATCGATACTATCGATAGTTTCATGTTCAACAGAATCGATAGTATTGCGAAATTAGACAGTAATAACAAAAAACAATCGTTACTATCGATAGTATTGACTGTTTTTGGTTACTATTGGCTGATTTTGCGATACTATCGATTCTATTGGACATAAAACTATCGATACTATTAACACGTGGCTATGCTATCGATATTACTATCAATATCCTGAATACTTTTCTAGGTCAACTATCGATAGTCAAACTATCGATACTTCTGCAACACTGTTATACGGTCTAGTGATAACCTTGGCAGCTGAAAAAAATGTTTCTCTCACCTTGTCGTCAACATTGAAGAGGGGCCTGACGTGGTTGTCGTAGAACTCCTTAGGAGTGAGGGAGCCGAGCGAGTTGTAAACTTTATCCTTGTTGTAATATTCGAAGGTGAACTTATCCGGAGGGGTACCTATGAAAAAGATACGGGTTTGTTTGAACGTTAAATAAATAAATATCACAGGACAATTCACACCAATTGACCTAGTCCCAAAGTAAGCTAAGCATAGCTTGTGTTATGGGTACAAGGCAACGGATAAACATACTTATATAGATAGATACATACTTAAATACATATTAAACACCAAAGACCCGAGAACAAATATTCGTATTATTCATACAAACATCTGCCCCGACGCGGGAATCGAACCCGGGACCTCAAGCTTCGTAGGCAGGTTCTCTACCTACTAGGCCATCTGGTCGTCTAAATAACTTTAATTTCAATACTAGATGAAAAAAAAACCGCCTGTATAATTCCCGTTTCCACGGGAATTCCGGGAAAATATATAACCTATGTCACTCTCGGAACTGAGACGAATCTAATGATACAGTGTGCAGTGTTTCCAGAAAACTATGACATCGGGGCTTTCAAGAAAAGGGTTTATACATACTTTAAAGGCCGGCAACAGATTGGTGACTCTCTTTGAGTTGTTGATATTTATGGGCGGTGGTGGTCATTTTCCATCAGATGACCCGCTTGCTCGCTTGCCTCCCTCTCATACTAAACAAAAAAAAAGTTTTGACAATATACTGATATTGTCAAATGTATTTTATTATCGCAATATCTACTTTTATTATAGTTACAAAGATAGTGCATAAACTAAACACAACATTATTAAATAGTCGTGCATTGCGGTAGAAAATTTTATAAAACTTATTTCACTTAGGTACCACTTCATCCTGTGTTAAAAATGACGTCATTGTTACGTCATCCGCACCAAAAGTTCGATTTGGTGTATCTACACCAAACGCATCCAAGGCAACGTAGGATAAGCATATATCTGGGCCCTGTACCACAAAAGTTACAAGTGCTACAATTCGACAAAATTGTCAAGTTTCTCATAGTAAAATGTTACAATTTTGTCGATTTGTAGCACTTGTAACTTTTGTGGTACAGGGGGCTGGTGGAAAAACACCCTAAATATTGTGAAATAAGTGCTACACGATCACCGTCTCTTTCTATAAAACAGAGCAAGATAGTAAATAGAACGGGACAAGCACATACGCACCTAGGCAGGTGGCGACGATGTGGTAGATGACAGCAATCTGTTTGTCTATGGTCGCTTGGATGTCCGCGTCGGAAGCATTCTTCGCCACCAGGTCGCGCAGCTCTTTCGCGAATTCGCGAAGCTGAGAACATAAAACTTAAGCTTACAGCACTCATTGTTTTGCCTACCATCGGCAGAGTCCTGACGCGCACTAAACCTAAACCGACTGGAGCCTCAAATCAAATAAAATAGATACGATCAAATAAATAGAGCGCTGCGAACAACGAAGTGAGGCCGGTCAAATTATACCGATCCGTGTGCTTACACAGTGGCACGCACACACTTGCAACCAAACTACACCAAAATCGAAATAATTTTGCTTAGAACCAATGTTGTCACACACAATTTTGAAAGATTGGTAGAATAAAATCCAAAAGTTAACAGAAATAGGTAGAATTGAAAATGAAAATAGGTAGATCTACCACTTTAGTTAAATCAGTACCTTTTTAATGAATGAAAATGAAATAAGTAAAAATGTTTTAAATTATTTATGGATGGTGCTTTTACATGTTTTTGTTAAACAATTTCAAATGGTTGGAGTTAGGAACACCACTTGTTAAAAAAAAATTGTGTGTGCAGTAGTTTATCTAAGGTTTGGCAAATTTTCATATTATTTATGGGCGAAAACAGTCTCTCAACATTCGCACTTCTATGATGAAGTGAACAGAAACAAAGAAATTGTTTGCAACGGAAATGTTTTGAAAAAGAGGTAGATTTGAGGCCGCGGATGGTAGATAGGTAGATCAGAGGCAAAATAGGTAGATCTACCAAAAAGTTGGTAGATGTGACAATACTGCTTAGAACCCAAAACGTCAACACTATTATAATGTTGTAGTTACCCTGTTATTGGGTAAATGCCGCCTATGTAATACAACCTTTTCTTTTTTCATTTTAAATTCTATTCTTTATTAGCACGGCTTAAAACGTGAGAACGTGACACGCAACGTAAAGTTATTTGTCGATCGACGAAAACAAAAGGAGGAGGTTCTCAATTCGACGTGTATATATATATACCTATATATATATATATATATTTATCCTGCTAACGATAAGGCGTCCCACATAGGCCGAAATGCATTTAAACTGGCGTCCACCTGCTTTAGACGTCCGCATACCGGACGCCACTTTTTTAATCGATGCTACTTTGGCCCTTTTGGCTCTAGCGACCTGTACAACAAAAATCGCCGGAAGGCAAAATATCACTGAAGCGCTTGCATTTGTATAACTAAAACTTCCGCGAAATCCCACATCAACGGTACGGCGCTCGTGTAGCGCGTATATCGACAGTGCGTATACTCATCTAAAACACTTCCGATAAAGCCGATTATTTGGCGTCCAGTTGCGACGTTGCCAAACCGACTGCATTTGAACGGTTTGAAATATTCCATCAAAACAAATCAGTTAAAAACAGTTTGCCGAAGTTGCCACACACGTGTCGCTGCTTATTTGACGCTCGGTTGCAAAATAAGTTCATGTATGTTAATGTCACTAAAATAAAACAAATGTACTCGTAAAATGAAACAATGAGTTATCAACGACTTCGTAGTGCAAGGATTTTAAAATTAACTCAGTGCAAAGGACTGCGTTCAGGTAAGTTTTGATTTTATTTACTATTATTACCTACCTATAATGATTTTAGTTGCTCGAATAGCCAGATAGGTATACTGTCTATTAGGTATTTGTCAGTTCAAATTTGTACAGGTAACGGCGCTTACCTATTCTAAGGCCATGACCTTCAATGCGCAAAATTGAAATTTGCGCCGGTATAGGTACGATGCTAAGTGTTGCGACTTGTTCAGTTGTGGTTTTATACATACAAAATACAGTGTTTTGGGATTATCCAATATGACAATAGTGAAAAATGGTTGTCGTTGCAGATATAGATACGTTTCTTAATAGGGGCTATATACAATATATTTTTGAATCCAATCGTAAATGGCCATGGCCTAGGGTGCATTTTATATTGCGAGTAAATTGTTCTAATTGTGGAGTCGTAATAAGTTCTTTTGGAAAGCCCAATCACATCGTAATGGACATGAATAATAGGTTTAATTTAATTTGGTGTTTGCAGAGTAGTTCTCTTTTCTGCCATATCTGTTACTTTTTATTATACGATCATTATCCACTGGATGAGTGTATCATATGTGTAGTTTAGTTAAAGTAGAAAAAATATTAAAGGTATTACAAAAAACCTTTTTCTTTTGGTACTATCTGCAGGTTTGTACATAATTAGATGCCATAATTAATAATTTTATATTAAATACTGTACCTATCTTAACAGTTATAATTTTCATGTTTGACATTGTGCTATAGATATAAGTTGGTTAGTAAATAAATACATACCTAGGTACCGGTAGGATTTAATGGTTTTGCAACTCTTGAAAACTTATACCTATTTAATGTCTATTTAACTTTTGTCTTTATTTTTAGGAAACCAACCCTTAAAGGAAAACAATAATGACAAAGAAACTGAAAGAAAAAAACGGTCAGACATGGTAAGTATTGGTTATTGTTATTTTTATTCTTCATGTTGTAATCCATCAAGGTTCACCTCCACGAGGCACGACGTTGAGTCCGACACCGTTGCCGACGCCGACGCCGAGACAGCAAGCTTCGCGCTCGGTGCCGGCCGGTAAAACTGCATGTGTATTGTAAATACATACGCTCGGGAAACATAACCCTCCTTCGGTAGTCGGGTAAAAATAGCCTACGACCTATTTTCAGACCTGCCGAATGTAGAGAAGAAAGTTTCATAAAAATCGGTCAAGCCGTTTCGGAGGAGTTCGATAACAAACACCGTGACTCGAGATTTTTAGGGTTCCGTACCTAAAGGGTAAAAACGGGAACCCTATTACTGAGGCTCCGCTGTCCATCCATCTGTCTGTCTGTCTGTCTGTCCGTCTGTCCGTCTGTCACCAGGCTGTATCTCGGGAACCGTGATAGCTAGAGAGTTGAAATTTTCACAGATGATGTATTTTGGTTGCCGCTATAACAACAAATACTAAAAAAGTGAATAAAATAAATATTTAAGGGGGCTCCCATACAACAAACGTGATTTTTTTTTTGCTCGTTTTTGCTCGATATTGATAACGGCAACAGGTAGACGCTTGAAATATTCACAGAATATTTAATTATATATTTAATTTAAAAATAAATCATTAAATAAAAATAAAAAAAATATTTAAGGGGGGCTCCCATACAACAAACGTGATTTTTATAGATAATTGTACGGAACCCTTCGTGCGCGAGTCCGACTCGCACTTGGCGGGTTTTTATATATAGCAGATAAAATTTCACGACAGATTTATGTCCGTATGATTAATCATAATTAAGAATGACACGCGCAGCTAAAAATATATTTATTGATATCCAATGCAATATCCAATGCAATATCCAAAAAATTACATTATTATTTGATTAGGTAGTTAATAAATACCTATTGCATTTGTACGAGAAACGGTGGTAGCCGAGTGGTTCAGGCGTCCGACTTTTAATCAGAGGGTCGTGGGTTTGAATTACGTATCCAGGCTCGTAGCAATGAGTTTCTAGGTACGAAATATTATTTTGTAATTATCAGTAGCTTTTCGGTGGAGGAAAAACATCGTGAGGAAATCAGCATACATCTGCGAAGAAATTCAAAGGTGTATGCGAAGTCCCCACGTCTCCCATCACTGTGGGCTAGCGTGCGGGCTACAGCCCGTTCTCTCTCGTCCAGGAGAGGAGGCCTGTGCCCAGTAGTGGGACGTAGGTAGCCTGATGATGATGATGACATGTATTTGCCAGGAACAAGGCAGCGCAAGGGACAGCTTGAATACATATATACAGAAGTCAGGTAGCTGCATTCTTCATGTCACTAGATGTCCTAGGCTGACGTCCGAGTATTATTCTAAAGTAGTACTTTGAACTCTTTAACGGCCGTCAAATATCGTGCGCTATGAACAGTATATGTCAAACTAACGTCCGTATATGTGTTACGTATAGCGTAACCTAGCCTTTAAATTATATACGGACGTCTGTTTAGCTGTATACCTACTATTTCATGTCGCTCCAAATTCGACGTCCGTGATTATTTTAAAGTAGTGATCTGGATTCATATACAGTCGTCAAATATCGTGCGCTATGAATAGTATCCGTCAAACTAACGTCCGTATACGTGTCAGGTATAGCGTAGCCTTTAAATTATGTATATACGGATGTCAGTTAGCTTTAAATCGATTATTCGACGACCGTGATTATTCTAAAGTAGTGCTCAGGATTCATATACGTCCGTATATGAATCCTGAGCACTACAGAGGGACAGCTTGGATACATATAATGTACGGACTTCAGATAGCTGCATTCTTTTCATGTCTCTAGGCGTCCTAGGCTGACGTCCGAGCATTATTCTAAAGTAGTACTTTCAACTCAAATACGGATGGCAAATACCGTGTGCTATGAACATTATGTGTCAAACTAACGTCCGTACACCAGGTGTGTCCTGTAATATGAGCAAAAACTTAAACTGTCGGCTGGTACTCCTCAAACTGACCAGTGACAAGGGCGTGAGTGATTATTGTGTAAATATGTACCGTACATCATCGTTATCCTAGCCTATATACGTCCCACTGCAGGGCACAGGCCTCTTCTCAGAATGAGAGGACTTGGGCCGTAGTTCCCACGCGGCCCCCATTGAATTTATTCTCAGGTGTATCCAGGTTTCCTCACGATGTTTTCCTTCACCGTAAAGCTCATGGTAAATTACAAATGTAATTTCGCACATAAATTCCGAAAAACTCAAGAGGTTCGAGCCCGGACTCGAACCCACGACTCTCTGCTTGAGAGACCATAGATCAAACTACTAGGCCACCACGTCTTCGCACCGTAGATAACAGTTTTTTTTTTTCATTACCTACAGAGACCAAGAAGAACATCAGTACAGTATAGACATGAAGATCAAAATGAATCATCATATCTAGATATCACTGATCCAACAGATAAAACTTACATGCCATCGTCAGATCAAAGTGAAAACGATACAAGTCAGTCGTTCATACTAAGTAACAGTGATGTCAAAGATTCATTATTATCGTTAGAAAAAAACTCAGTAAATCGGAATAGCACTCCTACCTGCACCAATACCTGCAATGAGATAAATAAAAATAATCCTGCGAGCGACACTGAAGACAGTTTGGTTCACTGCATTCCAACACCTGCAATAAACCGTTCTAACGTTTCATCAAGTCATCCTGGTGATAATGTAGTACAAACTGCGCCAATACCTGCAACTACAAATGATGCTGGCGACAGTACGGTTCCAACTACTCCAACACCTGCAATTAATCAAACTGACGTTTCATCAAGTCATCCTGGTGATAATATAGTACAAACTGCTCCAACGCCTGCAATTAACCATACTGATATTTCTTCAAGACATCCTGGTGATAATTTAGTAGAAACTGCTCCAACACCTGCAATTACAAATGATGCTGGCGACAGTGTGGTTCAATCTACTCCAACACCTGCAATTAACCATACTGACTTTTCTTCAAGACATCCTGGTGATAATGTGGTACAAACTGCTCCTTCACCTGCAACTACAACTTATGCTAGCGACATTGTGGTTACAACACCTGCAATTAACAATACTAGCTGTCTTTCACGTGATCTCGGTGACAGCGTGGTTCAATCTGCTGCGAAACATGGAATTAACCACACTTACATGCCTCCAAGGGATTCTAATGACGAATTTGATTCGATTCAACCTTATCACTTAAATGTAGTTTCCATACAATCATCTGAATTGAATGGTAGTTATGACAAGCTTAATAATATTGATGATGCATTTTGGCTCGAGGGCAATTTTTCTGAATCTGCAAAAGAATACAATATTTTACGTGCCAGTACACCTATAAAAAATCAATTGCAACCTCAACTCGAGCAAGCTATGGGTGAAATTGAAGAATTCGTCAATAACAACAATCCTGGTGATATAAATGATAATAATGAAAGTACTGTATTCGAAGATTCAGATGAAGACAGACAAAAATACAACTTAGTAAATACTAAAAAGACGCACTTTACTAAAAAAACTAAAAAAAACAAAAAATTTTGCAACAAAAACTGTCTCGAGAAAGCCATGAGTGATATTGAAGAATTCGTTAATGACAACAATCTTGGTGATACAAATGATAATGCTTCAAATGAAAGTACTGTATTCGAAGATTCAGACGAAGACAGACAAAAATACAACTTAGTAAATACTAAAAAGACGCACTTTACAAAAAAAATTAAAAACAGCATAAATAAATGCAACAAAAACTCTCTGGAGTATAATTTTTGTAAGACTCCAAAAGATTTTGTGCTCCCCTCTAGAGTTACAGAAAATCATTTGAGCCTACTCGAGCAAGCTATGGGTGATATTGAAGAACCGGACGACGATAAAGATGAATCTTATCATCCTTCGAGTGAAAATTCTAGTAGTACATCCGAAGACATAGATAATGACGAAGCAATGCGAGATTGTAGTTTATCGCCGGATATTACACCACCCTACTCGGAAGAAAAGGTACTTTTTTTACCGTAACAGGATTGTTAGATTACTGGGTCTTTTAGTTGTTATTATGCTTAACAGTGGACAAATTAGATGTAAAATATATTAATTATTATCTGTATTTATTTTTATTTATTTTCAGAACACGACACAATACCGACAAGATGATGCAGAAGAAGAAGATTTAATAAAAGAAGTACAATCAGAAGCTGAATCGCAAGATAACGCAACTTTAATGAAAGGTAAACGTGTTCGTCAACGCGACTTTTGTTTTTATTGTGAAACATACATTTTAAATTTTGCAAGACATATGGTGCGAAATCATCCAGCGGAACCTGAAGTGCAAAAAGCATTAGCAGCACCTAAAAAAAGCGCCAATCGTAAAAAGATTTTTAGAGATTTGCAAAAAAAAGGTAATTACATTAGTAACCTCCAAAGTTCATTCAAACCAATGAAAAAGAGTCGTTTTTCAGATAAGACCGACTATTTGCCGTGCTCAAAATGCTTGGGATTTTACTCTAAAAAACTCCTTTGGAAACATGTAAAAAAATGTGATAAAAATTTGCCAACTAGTAATGCTCAAGTCCACGCTCAAAATTTCCTTTTGCGTAATGTTAAAGTTGACAAAAACTTAATGAATGAAGTATTTCCTAGGATGAAACCCGATAAAATATCATTAATTGCCAAAAAGGATTCTCTGATTTGTATGTTTGGAGCACAATATTTGAGGTCACACCGAGAAAAACATTTTGCAACAGTTGTGTCGCGTAAAATGCGGGAGCTGGCAAAATTGTTCGTAGAAGTGTCTAACTTGAAACCAAATATTGTTAGCTTGGAACAGGCGTTAAGACCCCAATATTACGACACTTTGGTCCAAGCTACAAAAATAGTGGCCCGATACGACGAAACTAAAAGCCAATTTGATGCACCAACATATGCAATGAACATCGCAACGTCGATTAAACAATGTTGTAGCATAGCGTTATTACATAGTTGCAAAACGGAAGCCACGGTTGATACGGCTAGAGTTCAAGCAGATTTAAAAACTTTATCTTCTTTAATTGGAGACAACTGGAGGTTTGACATTTCCAGCCAGGCAGCGGATGATCTGAATGTGAAAAAATGGAACAAGACAACTATCGTCCCGTTAGCTTCCGATTTAAAGTTGTTTAAAGATTATCTGTCCAAAGTAGCAAAACAGGCAGCTGATAGTATGGCACAGTCTAAAGAAAACATGAATATAGAAGCATTTAACAATTTAATGGAGTCAACGTATTGTCGCGTAATCCTACTTAATAGACGGCGACCAGGTGAATTACAACGATTAAAATTGAGTGATTATATGAAACATGGGAATGAGAGTAATAAGTATGAGGAATTCGAGAAAGTCCTATCTCCAACAGAAAGGATACTAGTTGACCAATTGAAAAGGATTGTAATCCGTGGTAAAAGAGGAAGAGGAGTTCCAGTTTTATTTAGTGCCGAAATCCAAAATGACATAAAAAAATTTTTAGACGTGAGACATTTATATATTAAAAATGATAATAATATGTTGTTTGTAAAAGCAGGTGGCACAACTATTTGTGGCTATAAAACTTTGGAAAAGCACGCTAAAGCATCCGGTGTGCAAAATCACAGGGCTCTTACTTCTACACGGCTTCGCAAACATTTAGCAACAATGACCCAATTATTTACTATGAACGAATCAGAAATGGAACAACTTGCGACCTTCATGGGTCACACTCTAAGTGTACACAGGGACAATTATAGATTACCGAATGATGTTTATCAAACGGCTAAAATCTCCAAATTATTATTATTAATGGAAGATGGACAAGCAGACAAATATCAAGGAAAAACTTTAGACCAAATAAACTTAAACATGAATGAAGAAATCATAGGAGAAGAGATAGAAAATGAAGAAGTTGTTGACTTTGAAATGACAGATGAAGATTCTCTTTCTAGACCTAAGGGTGACATTTCTAATAATCCAGTACACCATTCAAGTATCGCCGAAGAAGTTCCATTAAAAGATACATCAAATAAGAACCCCACAAAAAAAAAAAGGACACTTATTCCGTGGACAACGGAACAAAAAAATGTTGTGACGAAATACTTCAAAGATCATATCAAAAATAAAAGGCCCCCGAAACGTGCTGAATGTGACGCATTAAAAGACAAATATTCAAAACTGCTTCAAAATAAGGATTGGCTAAAAATTAAAGTTTACGTGCAAAATTGTTACACTAAAAAATAAGTCGCGTCTTCTATCTCTTCGCAAACTAAATGATACTCGTATTACATTAAGAACTTAATAAATATAAAAATAGCCTTTATCTCACTGACATTTATACAATACAATTAATAATAGCCATATTTTGTTGATTTAATAAGTATCAGCCTTAAAACTACTGATTGCATTTTTTAACTGTTTTCATCGCCAGGTTCTCTATTGACGTAGGCATTAATAAAATATATATTAGTAATAATAAAAAATGAAAAAAAAACTATGATCATGCCAAGTTTTACGCTTTGTTCCGGGTGGGACCGTATTTCGAGTCGAATGTTATGAACAATCTCTAGGAATACATAGAATAAAAGACCTTATGCATTTCATGTCCAATAGCAAGGCTCCACGGCTCGAAATAAGGTTCCATCCAGAAGAAAGCACGAAACTTGGCATGCATGTAGCATGTAGCTATATGTGGTTCAATAAGGTAGGTAAGGCCGCGGACTGGATGCACGCGGCGCACGTCGCGGCGGGCGGCAAAGCATGCTGCGCCGCTGTTTTCTAAAACAGCTCCATTTCACGATTTCCACAATCAAAATCTTTAGACTTGAATGGAACTGTTTTGGACGACAGTGTCGTTGCATGCCGCGCAGCGTGCGTCCAGTCCGCGGCCAAACACGTCGACAACTTATAATGCATATTTTCTTCATTTTCTATCTATTCTCCGATGATTTGATTTAGGTACTGACATCGTTAAAACACAAAGAGCTAAGATACAATTAGATGTTTTCCTAAGCGATCATTTTATCGTTGACAATATAGTTGACTTGACATTTACTTCGAGTTGATAAAAATAACCATGAAGAGTGCTAGCTCTTGGAAGTATTTTAAACTTGTGATCATTTCCGATCTTTTAGAAGTCCAAATAATTTGAAATTGTTATTTAGTTTCCGTTTTTTTAATTTTAGGTCTAATATATTAATTTCAACTGTTTGAAAATGGTAGACTGGTTGTTCTACTAAATGTTAATAATAATGGTTTTTATAAATAGTTTATTTTAAGACATTGTGCCGTTAGTTCGAGTTTTTGTTTATTATTATATTCTAAATGGTGAATCCCTAGTCAAAATTTTGTTCGATAGCGTGACGTGACGTACGCGTTTGTGTTAAGTCTCATTTTGTAAGGGATTTTGAACAGCGCGACAAGCGGGACGTTTTGGAAACACGTCACGCTATCGAATGAAATTTACACTAGGGGCACTGACGTGCGTAATAGTTTTTTTTTGGGGGTCCCCGGGTACGGGGCGGGAATTCCAGGGAAAATTGTAGTACCTATACTTACTTAGCTTAACGACCATTTCATTCCTCAAATTGTGAATATTGAATACTGGTGACCTTGAATTACATCGTAACTTTGATGAAATGTAAAAGTGTATAATTATGAAGAATTATAGTTACTTAAATCTATAAGACTCTCTAAATATTTTAATACGATTCCTCGGAAGAGTGATTATTTTAAAAAAAAAATTATTGCTAAATTTCGAGAGACTTGCATACATTTGTATTTCCCGGGTACCCGGAAACCTAAAAAGTCCGGGAATTCGAAAATCCTAGTCCGTATTATGTAGACATTGTACACGGACGTCAGTTCACCAAAGGTACAGTGTGATATTTGACTTCAGTAGGTACCTATATGAAAATATAAAGACTTAATAATACCAAATAAATATTTATTTAGTCTAGTAGTATTGTAGGCTCGATTGTTTTCCTTAATGTTCCTAATTGGTTATTTTATTAGTTATTATTCAGTCTTAATTCGTTTTCAATGATTGTACACTAAGAATGGCCATCACGTTCGACTGAATTCGAGTCTCAATACAAACATTATTGTTACACATAAGATTTCTTTGCTGGCTAGATTAATATATGACCAAATTATATTTCTTTATATAAGTACACCATAGGATAGGTTATGTTTAGGTTATTAGTTTTTGTTGCTTGATATTGTAATAAACAAAAAGTAGGTACCTAGTGAATGTTTTTCGAGATTTTGGGGTCTGTATGAAAACTTTCTACTCGGCTCTATTTTTATTTCTATTAAAATATCAAGGACCAAAACAACACCCGGCCTAAAAACGACTTATTCTATTGTAAGTACCACGTACATACATGTTAAATCCAGCGTGAGACGTTTAAAATAAAAACCACGCGTGATTGCGACTCTTCCTTATAATGTGTTAAATTGGTACCCCCAAGTACAGTTACCAGCATTAATATCTGCTTCAACAACGCGCGCATAATAAAATATCTGACACGACTCTATTTCTAGGGCCGTTAGGACGTGTCAGATATTTTCACGCGCTTTGTTATGGCAGATGATGATGTGGTAAAATACATCCGTATACGGATGTCAGTTCACCAAACAGCGTGTGATATTTGGTTTCTCTCTTAGGGCCGGTACAGACGGACTGTCACCCGACTGCAACTTGTATGGGAACTGTACGCCGACGTTGCAGTTAGTTGGCGTGCAGTCAGCGTGTAGTTCCCATACAAATTGCAGTCGGGTTGTAGTCCGTCTGTATCGACGTAATTTTTGGGTGGTTACATACCAAATACATCTTTTAGTAATTAGACTAATTAGAGGTACCTATGGTAGCCTTGTTTGATCTCCTTAGTGCCACTTGCACCATCCCACTAACCCGGGGTTAAGCGGTTAAACCGTTAATCCAGTGTCAACTTGTACTGTAACCCTGGGTTAGTGGAATGATACAAGTGGCGCTTAATGATATTATTAATAATTTTTGTTTATAGTTTATTTTAAGAGATTGTGCCCTCACTTGTGAAAATCAGGTGTTGGCCATCCGTAAATTATATAGCTATTGGAAGTTCGATTACATAATGTGTATGCTTAATGGCACACCTAATAACAATACAAAAATTTAATATCTAATACTTTCTTAAAATTAATTACGTTACGTTGGATCTCAAATAGGTGCCAAAGTCACACATATGTATATGCTTAGGTTATTAGGTGTGCTAAATACAATACAACAATTTTATATCTAATAAATACTTTCTTAAAATTAATTATGTTGGATCTCAAATAGGTGCCAAAGTCACATAAAGTAAATTATCATTAATACGTTGACTAATACTAATTAGTTACGTAATTTTTAGAGATTGATTTTTAAGTTTTATAAATACTGAAAACTATTTCAGTTGTTTTTACCTGTCATAACTATAGGGTTACTCACCTGTCTATACCTATAATAAAATAATAATTTTAAATTTATGTGAGTTTATTTCATTATTTTTCCTAGCGACTGTAGAAAGATACACAGATGTCGAATATGCGGCGGCGGCATGAATAGTATGTACCGTCAACTGACGTTCGTAAATGCTTCAAAGCTACGCGAAACATATACGGATGTCGGTTTGACGCATTCTTTTTATACTGTACGATATTTGACGTCTGTTTACCCTAGTGGCTCTGTGAGCTGTAGACCTCGTGAGCCTTGCTAAGCATAAAAATAAAAAATAAAATTTGGATTTTCCAACCTGGCCTAGAAAACGTTGTTTTTCTAAGTAAATTATAGCCTTACGACCTATTCTTCGACCTACCGAATGTGGAGAAAAAAATTTCATAAAAATCGGTCAAGCCGTCTCGGAGGAGTTCGATAACAAACACCGTGTCACGAGTTTTTTTTACACGCTTTATATTAGCTTCACCTGTATGTTTGTATGTATGTATGTTTGTATGTATGTTTGTTTGTAACCGACTCCTTAGGGCGCGATTTTGACCCACTTCCCGGTTTCCGATTGAGCTGAAATTTTGCACATATGTGTAAATTGGATGACAATGCAATATTATTGTAATATGGAGCTGATCTGATGATGGAGCTGGATGGTGGCCATAGGAACTATGTAATAAAACAACACAATCCCGTCGAGTTTGGGCTCGTTTGATTCGTCTTGACGAGCACTTTGATCCCAGATGGTAACCAGGGTCTGATGATGGAGCTGGAAGATGGCCAAAGGCACTCCACAATAAAACGAAACAACCCCATCGAGTTTGGGCTCGTTTGATTCGTTTTGACGAGTACTTTGGTCCTAGATGGTAACAAGAGTCTGATGATGAAGCTCGAAGGGGGGTAGGTGGCGGGTTGGGGGGGGAATGGGGTAAGGGGGTCGGGGGTTTAGAGGGTTGGGGGTTAGGGTGTGGCGGTTGGGGTTAGGGGATGGGGGGGGGGTTTACGGGAAATAGGGTGGGGGTGTTGGGGGCTTCGGGGGTAAGTGATTTTGGGGGGTTGTGGGAAATGGGGAGGGGGTAAGAGGCCTAGATGGTAACAAGGGTTTGATGATGGAACTGGAAGGGGGGCGGTAGGTGGCGGGGTGGGGGGGAGTGGGGGTGGGGGGGAGCGGGGGTTTCCGGGGGGTAAGGGGGTTCGGTGTTAGGGGGGTTGGGTTTAGGTGGTTCGGGGGTTTGTAAAATGAGGAGGGAGTAAGGGGGGTTTAGAGGATTGGGGGTAAGGGTGTAGGGTTTGGGGGGGTTTGGGGAAATGGGGTGGGGTATGTTGGGGGGTTGGGTTTAGGGGGTTTTGGGGTTGCAGGTGAGGGGGTAAAGTTAGAAAGAAAAAAAATGCAACTAAAAAATAGAAAATAAATAATAGTTTAAAAAACTAAAAAACACGCTTTAAAAAATAAAAAATAAATTTTAATAAATTTCAATTCACTATTCTTATAGTGCAGTAAAAAATCTTAATAAGCAATTATTATATTGTTATATCCAGATCAAAATTTGTAAACAATTCTAAATATTGATAAAATAAATAATAATAGTTTAAAATATTTTATTGTAAAAAAAGCGTGGGGTACAAAATATTTTAAACTATTATTATTTATTTTATCAATATTTAGAATTGTTTACAAATTTTGATCTGGATATAACAATATAATAATTGCTTATTAAGATTTTTTACTGCACTATAAGAATAGTGAATTGAAATTTATTAAAATTTATTTTTTATTTTTTAAAGCGTGTTTTTTAGTTTTTTTAAATTTATATATTAGATTAGATTATCGAACCTCCTTACAAAATTTCACGTTAATTGGTTGAGAAATGCGAACTGTACAGGAAGTAACCGGAAACACAGCCGGACATACGAAAGCATTTTCGTCCAATCTAAAACATAGACCTTTGTTACAGTCGGTCGATGAATGTATAGTACTGCTTTAGAAAAATACTCGGACGTCGAATATGGGGAAAAGTTTACCACTGACAGATGGTTTGCCTTCATTTCATATTCAACTTTAAAAACCTTCAAATAAAGCCAATTTTAGAATACTGTTACGTTCGCAGATTTTGTAATAGCTACTTTATTTGTATGGTGTTAAAGTTGGAAATGAAATGAAGGCAAGCCATCTGTCAGTGGTAAACTAAAAGTAAACATATGATACAGACAACTGACGTCCGTATATAGCTTCGAAGCTACGCGACACATATATACGGATGTCGGTTTGACGCATACTTTTCATACTACGATATTTGACGTCCGTATACATGAATCTATGGCACTAGCACTAGGTACTTTAGAAAAATACTCGGACGTCGAATATGGTGCGGCATGAATAGTATATAATTATTTACTATTTATTTATTTAAAGTTTATTGCACAATACAAAAGAGTACAAATGGCGAACTTAATGCCTTAAGGCATTTTCTACCAGTCAACCGTCGGGCTAAACAGAAACAGCAGTTGGTGCAGGATAGAACTAATGAACTAGAAAACTTACACAAGTCAAAAGATACTCTCTCTTTCATTCTTTTGAACTAGTCTGTATGTTGTAGGTATGCAAATTCATTTTTATTAAAAGCTAACTATATATTAACTTGCAATGTATGTTATGTATGTTGTCCGGGTGGAATCTTGGAAGCTTAATTTGACCAAATATTACAGGGTTTTTTGTAATTCACTAGCATCCTTTTAACCCTAAACTCCTACAACTTAAACAAATGTTTTTTGTTTTACGGCTTTTGTCATAACTTGATATTTTTGGTGTAATAACGTTTTGAAAATTTGAGATTACCTCTTATTATAGTTTTAGTTTTTTTTTAACTAAGGGACCCAGTACATCCCTGTATTGTTTTTTTTATATACTTAATTTTTTTTTTACTTAATTCTATATTTGTATGGTTTTTTTAGTTTGTAACTTTTAAGAGTTTGTAATTTATTATATTGTAATTTGAAAAGATGACTTCCTGCCAAGTTTCTTGCGGCGCATTCTTCTTGGCAATGATGGTCCTTACGAAAGCGCTGGTAGTTTTTAAAAAAAAGTGACATGTAAAAGAGCCCTTTGCGGCCTACTTGCAGAATAAACGTTTTGATTTTTTTTTTTATAATGTGTAACGTCATTTTAAAATAAAACTCATTTATTTTATATTTCATACATTCTGCTAGCAAAGCAAGTTCCCTTTTATATGAAGCGCTATAGCGACGCTTGCCAATAGAAAATTTCAAACGAGAAATTAAAAACACGATTTTATTTACAACTTATTTAAATTCGAGATGTTATTAGCTACCGAATTACTGCAAAAGCTGTATGGATACCATTTCCTTTGCCTATCCCTGGAGGGACAAAAATAAAAAGCAGATGGACAGAACAAAACGAAAACAAATCAACTTAAACTTACAAACGTAGCGTCACGTGCGTGTTCCTTTTTTGTTATCCGACTGTTTTTTAGGTATTGATCGACAAAAGAGATGATGTAAGTAGTTACTAGCTTTACTGTAGCTTTCAGAATATGTTTTAGTTATAATTATCATTATTTTATGTTTTTTGTTTTCTTTTTTCTTATTGTAGGTACCTACACATTTTTTTTTAGTCTAGGATAGTTGTAGGTACATATATAATATACCTATAAGTATTGTGTTGTAAATAAATATTATAGTAATTATAGATAAACACATAGTTCGATACATATTAAACATCCAAGTAGTTACTAATTTGTATATGCTTATTTTGTGCAAATTGAAATTCCTAGGAATCGAATTAATACAAAAATAGCTAAATACAAATGTAGTCCAAGATCTTCAGCGTTTATGTATTATTTTGTTGTTTCAGCGTAACTGCGACTTTCCTATTGTATGGAGCATCAATAGCATCATTGATCTTAAGAGATAGACTGAAGCGAAATAAGTAAGCTTCAATTCTATCCACTTGATTGTAATTTAACCTAAAACTAAATAAACCTCCTTATGACGCAATCAGTTAAAAAGAACCTTAGATTAAGACCTCAATCACACTGCAGCTTTTTTAACGCCCGTTAAAAAAGCGTTCAAATAGAACAAAATACTAAATTGCCTTTAACGCCTAACGCCCAGCGTTCAAAATACAACACTGCTCGATAAAAAACGTCGCATTTTAAAAGCGCTGTCGTATGAACATATACTTGAAAATGCATTTGTTCTACTTGAACGCTTTTTTAACGGGCGTTAAAAAAGCTGCCGTGCGAATGAGGCTTTAAAGCTTCTGGACTTTTAGGTAGTCGACAGATAATATAGTGTAAACCAATGATAATTCTTGCCTTACTTGCGTTTTGTAGTTGCGTTCCGTTCCCGCTATCGGTAAGCCGTAAAACATCAGTTACATGCTACATGCTCATTCTGGCGTCAGTTCAGGCTATCATTCTGGTCCAGTTCAATCCATCATTCTGCTGAATATTATCTAAAATAAGTATTTAATTTTCATCAGTCTCTCGTCATTCTGACCAAAATTATGGATTGAACTGACGCCAGAATGAGCGTGTAACGGATGTCTAACACGTGTGTCAAGTGTCACTTTTCATTCAAGATTCAAACTGAAAGTAACGAAAAAAATGTTCGACCCTTTGAGTTTCGTTTACGATATAACTATGTAAATCTAGCGTTAATCGAACTCAAATGTCTTAAAGGCTAGATCATTACGGGCTAGATAGCGGGAACTACGATTGAGATATATGAGTTATGTGGTTATAATGGCAATATACAAGTTCGGATAGAACAAACGATTGTGCCAATGACAAAGTGAGGAAACAGGTGGAATTTGATCAAAATAGCACGGAATTTTGGATTTAGGTAGGCAAATATAGGATCAGGTTAATAAGCAATTATTATATGTACAAAACATAATATCTTTAAATAAATTAACACTATAACTATAAATAAAATAAAACTAACTAAAACTAAATAAAATTAACAAAAGGTTCCTTCCCCCCGCGGCATGGACCCAAAGACACTGGCAGCATTACCTCGCAGTATAGCAATCTTTGGTCTCCTGTAGTGTCACAAAGCCGTTTACAAATATCTTTGTAAAGACTTTTTGCGCTGGAGCCCCACGGACCAAAGGTCTCAACCCCGAATGGAACAAAGTTGTATTCAGAGCCAAGACCTTTGTATTTGTTTTTCTTAAGTTTTTCTGCCGCTTCTGCTGCTGCACCAGCTTGATTTGCTGTTCCGCGAACGTTATAATAAGTTACCTACTTACATTTATACGTATTTTTAGAAAATCGCCGCTGTCGCTGGAAGCAAGCTGCCAGCTGCAGAAACCGACGCCGTTCCTCTGTCCAGTACAGAGTGATCCCATTCCCATTCCCCCTTCACGAAGCAGAAGAGCTTGGGACTGGGACCTGGACCACGGAGAACTGCGCCGGCGAAAATTAGCGGAAGCGGTGTACGAGCGGGAGTTGATCGAACAGTGGCGGGGCCGCGGCACTAATTTATAAATTTGTGCCACGGCCCCGCCACCAAAATATATGAACTTTTTTATAATGCGCAGTCTTTCATTTCATACCTAAGTACTTCGGGGCTCTACAAGCCAAAGTCGGCGGTCGCCAGCTTTGGTGTGTAGAGCTTTGGTGTGTGTAGCTTCCCGCTACTTAATTTAAACCACTTATAAAGTCAGGTATTTTTTTCGTACGTACGTTACGTACGTCGTTTAGACGTCCGTATATAATTTTAAAATTAGAGTAAAGCAAAATGTAGCAAACAACCGTTATATCAAACGTTTCATTATATTACATAACTTGATGTCAATTTATTTTATATCGTTTCTGTTAGTTTTTCTGACATTATATGAATAACTAGCTTTTGCCCGCGGCTTCGCTCGCGTGTACCATGAGTATTCCAAAGAACCAAGATATCAAGCAAGCAAGCATACAGGCAAGCAAGCAAGCATGCAAGCATGCAAGCAATATGCAAGCAGGCATGCATGCACGCAAGCATGCAAGCGTGCAAGAACGCGTGCAAGTAAGCGTGCAAGTAAGCGTGCAAGCAAGCGTGCAAGCAAGCACGACTAAACTTCAGGTAGATACGATCCTTCACAATATTTCTTTGTATACAATATTTTTCACTAATTCGGAAGCGAGCACTAAAAATCTGTATAACCAGAAAGAATACAACTAAAGGTTAACTACTAACCGTTAAGGAGTTTAACCTTCCATCATCAGCTCACCTGGATAACATGCAAAAATACAACTATCGGTCTATACGTACCTATAATATTTGAAAAAATATCCTCAACTCCTAACCGTTAAGGAGTTTTACTTTCCATCATCAGCTCATCAACATGAGATGATGTCTACCAGACGCAAACACTTAAATAGCTTGAGAAAATATATGAAAAACGTAATGCGTGCCTACAAAATTTGAAGGTTGCCCTCGATTTTCCTGAGATCCCGTCATCAGATCCTGATTTGTTGACCATGGGACCATCTCAGGAGTATATTATATTCTTTCGTATAAAAAAAGAATTTTTAAAATCGGTTCACAATTGACATACATACAGTGAAATGCATAACCTCCTCCTTTTTTGAAGTCGGTTAAAGAGCCCTTTGTGGCCTATTTACAGTACAAACTTTTGAATTTTGAAATTTTACCTTTCTACAACCAGTAAAACGCAAAATCCCGTTTTTTCTCGTTCCCGTAAGAATTTCGGGAAATGCTTTATTAATGCTCCCCTACACTCCCCAAGGAACCCACTTGCCTAATCTCAGCTTTCTACGACCAGTAAAACGAAAAATCCCGTTTTTTCTCGTTCCCGTGTGAAGGAATTTCAGAAAGTTCTCTCTCAATGCTCCTCTGCACTCCTCAAGCAACCTACATACCGAATTTCAGCTTTCTACGACCAGTAAAACGAAAAATCCCGTTTTTTCCTTATCCCGTGGGAATTTCTGAAAATCCTTAAAACTTTTTTTTTACTACTATAATTACCTACTTCGATGCCAAATTTGAAGAGTCTAGTAATTAGTTCATGGGATTCCGTTGAACTGAATATATAAATCCCGTTTTTTCTCGTTCCCGTCGGAATTTCGGAAAGTCCTCTCTCAATGCTCCTCTACACTTCCCAAGCAATCTACATGCCGAATTTCAGCTGTCTACGACCATTAAAACGAAAAATCCCGTTTTTTCCTTATCCCGTGGGAGTTTCCGAAAATCCTTAAAACTGTTTTTTACTATTATAATTACCTACTTCTATGCCAAATTTGAAGAGTCTAGTAATTATAGTTCATAGGATTCCGTTGAACTGAATATATAAATCCCGTTTTTTCCTTATCCCGTGTAATTCCTACTTGTGTATCAAATTTGAAGAGTCTAGTTATTATAGTTACTGAGATAGGGTCACTCGGAATCCAATATATAAATCCCGTTCCCGTGGGAATTCCCAAAAATCCTTCCTTAGTGGATACCTACATTGTATAAGGTATCTATGTGCAAAATTTCAAGTTTCTAGGTCCAGTGGTTTGGGCTATACATTAAAAACGACACCCATATTGATATTTAGACATTTCAACCCCATCGCACCCCATCCAGGGAGATGGTATTTTACGTATGCCACATCGGATTTTAAAACCGTTGCTGTTTTCATAACCAGCGACCCGATAAACCATAGAAACAACACCCATGTTGATTTTCAGACTTTGTTACCCCTTTCTCCCCCTTTTAGGGGTTGAATTCTCAAAAAACCTGAAACACGTGTTTACTCATTTATCATTAGGAGTATTTCTGTGAAGTTTCGAATAAAATAGCCGAACTAATCTTATTTCCCCATACAAACTTTGAACCCCCTTTTTACCCCCTTAGGGAGTGAATTTTGAAAAATCCTTTCTTAGTGCACCCCTAGACCTTATAAGGAACCTACATGCCAAATTTGGAACCTCTAGGCCCAGTGGTTTGGGCTGTGCGTTGATATGTCAGTCAGTCAGTCAGTCAGTTTCTTCTTTTATATATTAAGATTACGGATCCAAAAATCTATTATATTATTATTATATAAAAATCAATCTAAAAATTAATGGGACGTCGAATATGATGCGGCATGAATAGTATATACAGTCAACTGACGTCCGTGTATAGCTTCAAAGCTGCGCGACACATACAGATGTCGGTTTGACGCATATTTTTCATACTGTACGATATTTGACGTCCGTATACATGAATCTATGGCACTACTTTAGAAATAGAATCGGACGTCGAATATGGGGCGGCATGAATAGTATATACCGTCAACTAACGTCCGTATATAGCTTCAAAGCTGCGCGACACACATATACGGAGATGTCGGTTTGACGCATACCTATCTACTTTTCATACTGTACGATATAATTTGACGTCCGTATACATGAATCTAGTAGCACTTCTTCTTTGTCCTTCTCCTATAAATGCGTAAAGTCCCATTATGAATGAACTAAAACAATTACTTTGCTCACCCGCGACCTTACAATAGTTACGTTTATGCAAGAAATGTGCGTTCATGCAGAACCCATTATGAAGTTATGAACTTATGACCCAACGCCGCCTCAGTTAATAAATCATAAATCATTTTATTTGCAACCAAGTAAGTAACTTAAGCCTATGTTACAAGGACCCTGGAAGGGTTCCGCAACAATCGGATAACTTATAATTAGGTACACTAGTGGCTCTGTGAGCTCTAGACCTCGTGAGCTTTGGCCTTGGTACGCAGAAAAAAAATTTTTTTTTTGGGTTTTTCAAAAAGTGGCTCAACAAAAAAAATCTATATAATTAGTTATCGAATTATCGAACCTGGTCACAAAGTTTCAAGAGAATCGGTTGAGGAATGCGACCTGTAGAGGAGAACAAACGGACAAATCGCGGACAGCCGGACATACGAAAGCATTCCACTCTTAAAACATAGACCTTCGTTAACACTGGGTCGATAAATGTAGCAGGTATTTACGGGCAAAAGTTACTGTTTCTAATATAGCGAAGTGAGAGTTAAAACTTTCAGGTTCTTAAAATATTAATAAATAGGTATGTGGATAATTCCATTTTTTGGATGTACCAATTAAATAGCGTTTTGTGATAAGACAAACACAGCTCGATCGGGTCACTCCTGGGTGAGGCTAGCTAGTGGCGTACCTTAGGTAGGTAGTCGAAGATACGCTCAGCAGTGGGCGATTACAGGCTGAGAATAATCTATCAGAAAAATCTTGTAAATAGTATAGTTCAGTCGCCCGTAGAACATTCAAATTACCAAAAAAGTAACCGTTCGCCTGTTTGAAATTCTCATAGATTTCATCATTTTATGTACTAAAACCAAAGTCTTACAGATCCTAACCTGCCGTGACTATATAAAGTGTAAAGTCAAAAATCGCCACTTTTACCAAAATGTACATTTCGAGGTAACTGTACCGTTTCAATACTGTCGTGTTATACAGCTTTGTGTGATTACGAAACGTCATCGTAAGACCGTCTAATATTGCCGTCGAACACAATTTTAAACCTGCCATTTTGATAAAAAATTACATTTCTGAGTAACCGTTCCAAATTAATACATGTGATAATAGGCCCTCTGAATAAACCCTATACTTATTTTAAGACCGTTTCTTTTGCCGGTTTAGATTTTAAGACTGATTTAGTCCGTGATGAAAAAATGCGATAAGTACAATTTCAGGACTGAATTCGAATTGGATTAAATTGAAAACTTGTACCTAGTTGATTAAATTATGGAAAACATCGATCTAAGAAAAAAACAACAACACCAAAAAGTATTAATAAAATTAAAAAAAATATATTGACTCGAAAAAACCACGAAAATAACTTGTGAATGTTCTCTTAGAAATTACCATTTCATAAATTGCTACTGGTGAGAAAAAGTTGGCCACCGAAACTATTCCACAACAACAATTACACGGGTTGCGATTTGATTATTTTAAAGTAGGTAAGTAGTTGTTAATCAGTATGAGCTCGTCGAAAAGATAATTGGCCTAATCATCAACCTGACTACCTATGTATGCACTTACATACATATATTGGGGTTCTATCACTCCTGCTGGCTCGCGCTGAGGCACCAAATTCAAACAGATTAGGTACCTAGTGATTTTTGGGGTTGATTTTTTTTTTACATGTAACTTACATTTGAAATTCATCATGAGCTTTACGGTGAAGGAAAACACAGCGAAGAAACCTGCATACAACTGCGAAGAAATTCAGTGGTGTGTGTGAAGTTCCCACTGGGCGCGCGTGGGAACTACGGCCCAAGCCCTTTCATTCTGAGAGGCGATCTGTGCCCTACATTGGGACGTACTTAGGCTGGGATGATGATGATGATGATTATGCAACTTGATGAACCTATTTTTTATTGAAAGCAATGTTTTCTCTATCTGAAATCAATTGGTACAAGTTTAAAATTTAATCATAATCTAATTAAATCCTGAACTCTCACTATCGCAAGGACCAATAAATGAGTCCTAAAATCTAAATCAGCCACAAAAGCGGTCTTAAAATTACTAGTACATATGTAATTTGAAATCGTATCCTAAAAATGTAAAATTAGGCCGGACTGAATATGTGGTTTTAAATTTGTGTACGGCTACTTTCCATAGTCTTACTCTTATGTGTCAAAATCAAACAGGTTAGGATCTGTAAGACTTTGGTTTTAGTACATAAAATGATGAAATCTATGAGAATTACTTTTTTGGTAATTTGAATGTTCTACGGGCGACTGAACTAGTAGGTATTTTTTGAATCTAGTCAAATTAAACTTAGAAAAACCCGTACATATGTAAAGTCATGCTAATATTAGGGTTTCTTCGTACGATGAGAAAGAAAGATTGATTCCACAGCAGTAGTATACTTACAATTTTATAAGCCGGGGGTTTAGGACTGCAGAACTCATCTGGTAAAGATAACATTGTTCTCGTTTGTTCTATTATGGACGCACTACAACGCCGACGATCCACCTGAGTACCGCTTACAATGACGAAAGGCCTTTCTTAATGAGTTAAGCTTTTCAACCTTGTAACTTAGAGAAGACGGTAGCTATTTATTTGCATTTTTTGTTACTTGTTCTGATTTGTTATTAGCGGTAGGCTTCAACAAACGAGAACAATGCTATCTTTACCAGATGAGTTCTGCAGTCCTAAACCCCCAGCTTATAAAATTTTAAGTATACCCAACATCTTGTATAAGTATTCAAAAATGAGAATAGCCCAAATAAGACAGCGGTCAACCGTGAAACTATAAAAAATAATTATTTACAATAGACGATGCGTTTTGCGAGACTCCGTGAAAGAAAGAGATAAGTATAAATAAACGAATCACAATGCTGGCAACGTCGCACTTTCAAATCCCAACCGTGTGATTTGGACGTAAAAATATCCGCGCAATAGATAAATAATATTGATATACGTAGGAGGCCAATAAAGCTCCACTATTGTATGGGGTCCAAAAATGTTTGGGCCTAACTGCAAAAGGAATATTGCCGCAAATAAAAGAGCAAGAAAATTATGTATCGTATGGAGTAGGAAATCAAAAAACTAAGCAATATTCGTCGACAGATGATAAAAAATGTAAGCAGAACTGGTGGACGTCGTAATGATGCACAACATGCTTGACGCCAAATGAGTTACTGGATGTAAATATATATATATATATATATATATATATATTTTTTTTTGTATGATCACGCATAACTTTTTACGGAGTAGTCCGATTTTGATGATTCTTTTTTTTATTGGAAAGCGTATACCCCAAGGGTGGTCCCATTTAAATTTGGAAATAATATTCTTACCCTAAGGGTAGGAAAACTGGGGATGATTGACTGATTGACTAACTTAACTTTTTACAGAGTAGTCTAATTTTCATATTTCTTTTTTATTGGATAGATAGGGTATACCTTGAAGTTGGTATTATAAATTTGGAAAAAAATTACCCCAAGGATGGAAAAAAAGTATAAAATAAAAACTTTTTAACAAAAAATTAAACCGCCGAAAAAACTGAAAAGCAAAAAATAATACCTTTTTTGTTTGACCTTAATCTAGGTACCAGTTTGAAGTCGGTGCCTCAGCACGAGCCAGGAGGAGTGATAGAAGCCAATCAGGTAGACGATTATAGGTCCACTCCTCCTGGCTAAGTGCTGAGGCACCGACTGGTACCTAGATTAAGGTCAAACAAAAAAGGTATTATTTTTTGCTTTTCAGTTTTTTCGGCGGTTTAATTTTTTGTTAAAAATTTTTTTTTCTTGTAAAAGTTTATCAACGTTTTTTATTGTAGTAACGGTATCAACGTGTCACGCAACGTAAAGTTATTTGTAGTGTCGGGGTATTAAGAATTATTATGGCAACAGCGGCCTGCGCACACATGTTTAAAAAACCGGCCTCACTCGGCTGTTCACCGCGCTCTATCTTTACTTTTAATTTGACCTGAGACTGGAGCCTACGAATTAAAAGCCTTATCACACTGGCGATTTGCGAACGTGTTAAGAGCGAGGCGAGGCGAGCGCGCAACGTCCGCAAATCGTCTGTGTGATATGCCTCTAACGTAGATTCTAAGATCCAGACGTTTTGCTAAAGATACATTTAGCGTTCATGTCTATATAGCAACAAATACATTACACAATCCAGACGTTTGAGCTATATTGTCCTTTGGCGAAACCCAAACTTCTTTCTATTCCAAATGCCAGTCATACAATTTTTATTACCTTGGTTTTGATGAGAGCATTCATATGCAGACTCTTCCGCGAACTGAATGACTCGGGGAAGCATTTCTTCGGTATGACGCCATACTTGTTGACTAGGTTCACGATCATGTCCCATTGCCCGCCGTCGTTTATGGGATCCTGAACAAAAAATAATAAGAAACGGGTTCCGTACCTCAAAAGGAAAAATCGGAACCCTTGTAGGCTCACTTTGTTGTCCGTCAGTCTGTCTGTCAAGACCCTTTATCTCGGGAACGCGTGGAGTTATCAAGTTGAAATTAAAACCATATACTCAGGTCTACAGTCCCTTGAAGCAGTGAACAACAGCAAGTTGTCTTATGTTGTTGTAAATAATAGTAGATTGTAGAACAAGAGCATAAAACGAGCCATTTTACCGACGTGTCTACGTCGAGGGGAAAATAGGTTTAATGCTAGAGTTTTAATCTCTGCTTTTCACTTCGATCGAGAGGAAATTAAGCAGCAGTTTTGTAAAAAAAACTCATAAATTGAATTTAATTTCTAAAAACTTAATTTCTGTTTGTGACTGGCTGTTTGTGGTGGATTGCCTTGGTCTTAGACGAAGATGCAGATGATTAGAGATGACTTTATGCACAAGAGCATAAAAAGCTATTTTATGCAGCATTCTATCGTGTGGTGGATTGCCTTGGTCTTAGACGAAGATGCAGATGATTAGAGATGAAGTTACTTTATGCATAAGAGCATAAAAAGCTATTTTATGCAGCATTCTCTCGCCATAAAGAACCATTTTAAGAGCATGAGAAGTGAAAATGTATTTTCTTTCTTCCTTTCTATGCATTATAAAATCGCAAGGTGCCGGTCGCGTACACTTGGCCGGGCTGAAAAGTATCAATTTTCATAAATATTAACACCTACCCTCAGTAGGAAGTTGACGAGTCGCCCGTCCAACTGCTCCCCTTGTTTGGCTGTGGCCACGATAGTATTCAGCCAATAGTGAGATCGCTCGATCTTATCCCAGAAGAACAGATAGCTTTAAAAAGAAATTAACGTAAATTATGCGAAATTATGTGAAGATAGGTATAGGTAGTTAGTCGAAAGCATAAATATGTATACCAGGGGTTCCCAACCTTTTCTTGGTCAGGGACCACTATGTAGGTGTATACTTAATAAAAATAATAATAATCAAACTAAAACTTCAGTAAAAAACTCAATAGGAAATTACATAAAAAGAAATTTAAAATCATTCGTGGACCATATTTTGGCTTCTGCGGACCACTGGTTGGGAACCACTGGTGACAGTCAGAGCGTCAAAATATCTAAACATCAACCTTATGGTTAGTAAAATAATGATATAGAGTTGTATAAATATTTTTGACACCTTGTTACAGATGTAGTGCAAAATGATTTTCCATCGGGAAAACTCGGATCTCAATCGGAATACGAGGGCAACCGAACTGTCAATCAATGATTGTATTAAATGAGTGACGTTTTCATATCCATTAATATGGAACTTTATTGTTTAGTGTCAAATGTCGAAGTGAAAAATGTAAGATGGCTACACGGCTGTAAGATGGGTACTTAAGTTAATTGAGAGAGCACGATAAATACGAACTTTTCCGATAAAGTACGAAGGAAAATCATTTTGCACATCTGTAACGTCTATACATGGTGATTTTTAATCGGTGATCAGAAGTTGAAAAATAATAATCCCTAACCAAAATAGAATTTAATAGATAAGGTCTGAAGCAATAAAGCCTCAGTTTGATTTTAAACAAAGTTATTGTTATAACTTCCTCAATCACAGAATGCATGGTCATCCTACATCTGTTGAAGTTAGGTAGTTTCGTCAAGTGTCATCGCTTTGTGGGGGAATTTTTTAACATGGACTTATACCTAACCTGGACTGAGTACTGCGACAAAAAAGTGAGGCCGAAAAAAAAAACAAATCAAAGAGTTGCATCTCTTTCTAATTAGGGTGATCAAGTACCTACTGACTGGTGCGAGTGGGACACAATTCTCTAGTTTATCTAGTTTGTTGTTATCTCTCGGACCGCTGTCTCTAGTTGCCATTATTAAACTGTAATTTGCTTGGTAATATGAGTCACTTTTGATTGACTAATAAAAGTTAGTACTCAGTCCAGGTTATGTATAAGTCCATGGATTTTAATGAAAAAACGACTATCCAAATAATCAGTAATTAAAAATTACAAGTAAACTAAGATTATTTAAAAGCGAAAAAGTTTTTCGGGTGCGCCGGTGGGATTCGAACCCACGTCTCCTGGGTATGCGCCCCAACGGGTGTTCTACCAATTGAACCACGTCGCATCCAACCGACTCCCCCGAAATTCTTAATCGCTTACATACGCCAACAGTTTTTAAATAATCTTAGATTCGGTGAGCAGCCGTACTGCTAATAAAATAAATAATATTTACAAGTAAACGTTTTGTTTCACGTACTCGCGACTTAAACGTGATCGCCACCGAATACTGATGTAGAGAAACTGGTTCCTGATCACCAATAAAAAATAATAGTACCTATAGGTAACGCCACGAGAGTTGAGGTGTAATCATACACACACATATAAAGTACTGATTGCAAAAAAGATAGTGAATGAATATGTGAGTTATATGATCTTATGATGAAATACTTACGCAATACTATGCATAATAATGCATATTATAATTTTTACATAATTTATTGAATCAGGCGTTACTTTACGGAGGTCCATATTAATGAACTAAAACAATTACTTTGCTCACCCGCGACCTTTCGCGTCGTCGCGGGTGAGCAAAGTAATTGTTTTAGTTCATTATAATTTTTACTTTTTTCATATAATCTATTTTTGAAATAAAACAATTTGAAACTGATAAGAAATATTCGCAAGAAAACATCGGTATTTTATAAAAAGCGAAAAATATGCTTATCTGATTTATATAAAATAGATCAAAATATATTATTTTCTGTTTTGTTTGAACTACGTATTTTCCTAAATTATTATTAAAGAAATAGGTTGAATCAATTTTTAGTCAATCTTGTAATTCTATGTTGAGTCCGTTGAACTTGCTATCGGTACGAATAAATGTCAAAATCCCGCTGTCATTACATGACGTGTTGTAGTGTGCGTGACTTCAACTCTGATGGCGTTACCTATATTAGCCGAAATGATGGCACTAGGCCGGAGATGATAAGGTACCTCTGTGAGAACTCGAACTCTTCGATGCCGTATTTCTTGCAGAACGGTAGCCGCATCACGTTGAGCGCCGCGAAGAGCCAGCAACGGCCAGAGTTCTCCTGGTTGGTCACCGGCTTGCCCTCTGACTCTACCTTTATGGGAAACATTACGATTAGTGTCCAGACACTCCATGCCGCAAATGCGTCATGCACAGCATAAAAACAAGTTGTTTCCAGTGGACATACAATTAGCGACTCAGCAAACTTAAGATTCATTTAAATGGGCCGAAAGTTGGGCAGGCGTTCCACACGCTGATGTAAATAAAAAAAATCTTATATACAAAATTCTCGGGTCGCGGTGTTTGTTACCAAACTCCTCCGAAATGGCTCGAGCGATTCTCATGAAATTTTGTGTGCATATTGGGTAGGTCTGAGAATCGGCCAACATCTATTTTTCATACCCCTAAATGTTAAGGGTGGTTCACCCCTTAATTTTTGACGTGACAACGTCTAATAAATCGATGAACGCCGGCTGCATACACGAAAAAGGATAACGCAATGTAAGTACATGAGCCGCGAGGGCCAGTTGCAAGAGAGCGGCGAACGCCAGGATGTACAATGCCGGGCTCGGGTACTCTAAGGCGGAACAAAGTTCGCCGGGACAGCTAGTAGCCTTTATAGTTATGTTATGAACTCTGCAGACGGAGGCTCAAAGAAAACCAGGAGAATGAATTAAATTAAATTTAATAACTATAGTTATATAGATCGCTTAAATAAGTCCTCGCCCGCTCGGTACAGGGGCTGGGGGGTATGACGACAAAGGGGGCGAGAGGTACGGGCGGCGAGCGCGCGTCGTGTGCCTGCCGCCCGCACCTCTCCCGACCCCCTTTGTCGTCATACCAGGGGGGTTTCACTCCGCAGTTTAGGTATGTTCGGCCGGCGCTCCTCCCGGGAGGAGTATAGCAGTAGGTTGTCGCGCGGCCTTCAGTTCGCACGCTAGCCGCGTCGCGCGTAATTAAGCATCTTTTTTTCTGTGATTTTTGCAACAAACAATGACTTCTAAACGATATTATAAATAACTTACTTACATACAAAAGGTAGTTTACTGAATTAATACACACTGTTATCTTTCTTGATTTATATACCTACCAAATATGGGCGAGTGGGAACCCTGTGCCCTTGGTTTCGGATCAGCGGTGCCCAACGGAATATGAACGCTCGTATCACACGATAAGTTTTAATTTCGCGTGCACGCAGCAGGAGTAGGAAAGTTTTTATACCTATAGTTGACCTTTGTTCGAGAGTGATCCTTCTGTACGTTAGTACTATTACTTATTCTGTGGTCATACCCTCCAGCCCCTGAATCGCGCGGGCGAGGACACATTTAAACGGTTTAGCTATAATTCTACATCTTAAATCCTAAATAACGATAGTTCGATGTGAGAACATACAGTGATTTTGCTATCAATAATCTTACTTAGGTAAACGTGAGTCACGTTCTGTTGATGCGTCGCCTCACGTAGTGATAGCTGGCGTCATGATGACAAGGTTCTATGATGGCAAAGGAATCAAATCAAGTTGCTTGACTGTATTGTATGTAGTGAGAACTGAGGAGGGTTTTAGATTGGACACTGGGAGGATTGGGAAAATCTCGAAATCAATCTTCCTACCTTGATGTTGTAGACATGTAGGGAGCTGTCAGCTCTCTTCCTGCTGATGGCTACCTCGAAGGGGTCGAAACGTGTGCACACATTCTGTGCCAGTTCATTCTTTGGGTCTGAGAAGAATTTGTTTCTCAGTTCAGTTGTTCTTTCAAGTGACAAAGGTTCTGAAAAAAAGATGTTATTCCATCACAGATATCTGTTACATAAAATACCAGGAAATTATCAAAGACTGAAGAAACAGCGCCATACTAATATTGTAAATGCGAAAGTAAATCTGTCTGCCTGGTACGATCAAGGACTTTAATTCATTAGTAGGGCCCGGAATTTTGCGTGCGGCTATTGACAGATTGTAGGGCAGCACCGCTTGCTATCAATATTATCAGACTATTATCAATGCGGTTAACCGACAACTGTTAACTAAGTTGTAACTTTAATACATAATTGTAAACATATTTTTGCTTGGAATATTATTATAAAATACTTTATATTGGCGGTAAGAACTAAATAATATTTTCTCTTTTATTTTATCAAAGGGTAACTTTAAGTTCTTTTCTCAAGTTATAAAATATAAAGTATTCTTAATTAGTGATTTCAATAAAGCAATTTAAATGGATTAATCATTCCGAAATTTGGAATTTTTTCATCATTGACCGCTGAAAAACGTATGTATCATCGGAAAGTTTCAGGTTTCATTTAATAAAAACATAAATTTAAAAAAACTATCGATCTGCTGATAACATCGATAAAAAGCGGTGCGCTCTCCCTACAATCTGTCAATAGCCGCACGCAAAATTCCGGGCCCTAAAACCACCACTGAGCCACCATGGAACCATTTCAGGGTAAACGTCATAGTGACATCGCATTAATTAACAAGGAAAATCGTAATTACTTTTCCTTTGAAAAGGTTCCATGGTGACTGATGAATTAAAGTCCATGACTGTACCTCTTCATGCCTAAACCGATGGACCAATTTAGATGAAATCTGGTATAGAGATAGGTAGTTTACGACCTTAGGAAAGATATAGAATAGTTTTTCACGGGATAGCGATACCTAAGCGAATTTTTCGCAGGCCTTGTGTGTTATTCATGTGCGAGTTTGGATATTTGTAACTCCATCACGCAAAAAGGGCTCATCAGCAGAACCCGTACATTTGATGCCGATGTCGTCACGCCGCGTACAGGTTGATTGCAAATTGAGTAGTTGTGATAATCAATTTTGACGACCAGATGGTCTAGGCCCTAGTGGTTAGAGAACCTGACTATGAAGCTGAGGTCCCGGGTTCGATTCCCGTGTCGGGGCAGATATTTGTATCAAAAATACGAATGTTTGTTCTCGGGTCTTGGGTGTTTAATATGTATTTAAGAATGTATCTATCTAATATAAGTATGTTTATCCGTTGTCTAGTACCCATAACACAAGCTTTGCTTAGCTTACTTTGGGGCTAGGTCAATTGGTGTGAATTGTCCCGTGATATTTTGATATTTATTTCATATTTAAATCATTAAAAATAAACCAAATATGCGACGCAACAAACAAAAATACGATTATGAATATCGCATTACGTATGAACGTGAAGATTTTCTCTGCATAGGAATCCATGCAAGAAGGATGACGTGCTTCAAGTTAGGAAGGAATTCTGTTTTCTACATAATTATTGAAACATGGTAACAATACCATTTAATAAATTGTATGTATAAAAACAAAACTTTTCACCCAACTGTCGAAGGAGAGTTATGTTTTTTTGTGTTGTTTATTCTGGCCCCTGTTAGTTTTTCGGAATTTATGTGCGAAATTATATTTGAAATTTACCATGAAATCCTTCTTTGGGTATTTAGTTGTAGGCAATAAAGTGTATTTGCAAAGAAAATAGTTCATGTGTTTTCATTGACACATGTTTATTTCAGCTGTAAGTAAGTTAAGTTTACATAGTGATAATTACCTCTGTGATAAGAATCAATCTAAATTAAATAATGATGAAATATACATATTACATAACTAATTCCATCAAGCAAGTGTTCAATTTATGACTTGAAATATCTTGTTTCAAACATAGTTAACAAAGGCAAATTATGAGTCGTTTTCAAAAAAAAAATTACACAATTAAGGGATTAATTAAAAACAAAATTTAATTAATTATTTTTGTGTAATGGAGTTACCCATATACTTTGTATGACTAACTTTTGTTACACAAAAATAGTGATCGTGATTTTTGTTTTGATTAAGCCGTTAACTATGTACAATTTTTTTTAAAACAATCCTTATATCTCTTTAAATAAAAATTAATGACTAAATGTGTCTGGCAAGCGGACCATTTGTGAATAGTTCAACCAATTCAAGTATTCCTTGAAGAACTAGGAAGGTTGTTGTTAAGAGAAAAATTGTCAGTTCCCACAGAACAGAGAAATATGTTTCAAAATAAAGATGACATGGTTTCTTTCAGGGCCTGACTTAAGGTTTTGCCACACTGGATGCGTTCTGCGGGCACGGTCAGGTCACATTGAATGCAGCCCGCATTATGTATGAACAACATTGCCAGTCTCTATATTAGAGATGCGCCAAGTACTCGGTTCAGTTTTGGGGCGCGAAAACAGATTTAGACGAACGTCGCGGTGATCCCCGCTTTCCCCCCGCAAATTAGGCAGTTGTTTGCAGTTGTTGTTTGCGCGTATTTCTCGTTAAACAACAACTGCCTAATTTGCAGGGGGAAGTACAACGCCCCACAACTGAACCGAGTAACTGGGCCGAGTACTCGGCGCATCTCTACTCTATATATTACGCATATCTGTACAAAATATATGGAGACTGACAATGTTGTTCATGGTCAATCAACTTTTTTTTGTCACTGTTGCTATAGTGACGGTCTCCTAGGTCACTCTTTATTAACCCGTCACGCGTCCCAGGGACTACGTTAGTCCCTAACTTTTTTTTGCGGGAAATGTCCCAGAGTCGACTACTGAAGTCACTAGGACACGTCCCGCACAAAAAAATTTGGGACCAATTTTAGTATGGTGGACGCGTGACGGGTTAAACCGTAAGTTTATCTGATTAAAATTTGCCAAACATGCATTTTTGTGGTAGTTTTAAACCCCTTCTACAATTAAAGAAAGAAAGAAAGAAAGAAGACATTTATTCACTTTTACAAGACACACAAATACAAGAAAGTACACACAAATTCATACAAATAAACAAGGTTCACAAAACAACGAAGTAATAAATACACAGATCTGCATATGTGTCCATGTAAAAGTGAAACGGTCGCTGACTCAGCATTATGCTGAGGCGTTAGACGCCTGCAGCGCTGATTTTCTGCCAGAACCGTCTGTGACTCACGGAACGATACACAAATATACTATATAAACTACTTAATAAAAAGATAAATTAATAAAATGATAATGAATTAACAAACAATTTAGATTTATTATTGCGTAGCATAATATGTAAATAAATAAATACAATAAAGAAAAAGTAAACTGCGAAAACATAACCCTGTAAAACAACAGGTTGGCATATCAAGTGCTGGTTTTATAGGTAGGATTTTTGGAATTGGTCATTTAATAAGCATGTTAGTTAATGTGACACAACATTTCTCCTAATTAAACTGTACTACTTTCGCTGATGGGATTGAATAACAACAAGAAATAGTTGATCCACCCTCATACACAATGCGGGCTGCATTCAATTTGAACTGACCGTGACCACACAACACATCCAGTGTGGCAAATTCTTGATCTGACAGGGCACTATGCACAACAGGACAATTGAGTACCTGAGCTCATTAATTAGGCTTTTTGAGGGACACATAGCTACAAGACCAAGTTAGCAAAAGAGGTTTAAAAAAATCAGAATCTTAAGTTATGCAACTGTGAAATGTTTTGTAGAAGTGAATTTAATTTTAAAGAGATCCTTTTTTAAATACAAACCAGTAATATGCTGCTTTGTCTGATCTCCTCCACAAAATGTATCCATACTTATTTTAATTCAATATTTTGTCATAGAAAACAGACTCACTTGTGACAGGTTTAAAGTTAGTATGTTTTATCTGTTTACTGTATGATTTATATTTCATGAAATATTTTTTATGGGCCGAAAGAATCGCTCTATACATTTAACTATGAACTCTTCACGGCATAAGTTTTGGATTTTCTTTGACAAAAGTCAAATGTTTTTTTTTCTATAAATGTCAGAAAATAACACCAGAGTTTAACCAATATTCTGATAAAATAGGTTTAATAACTTTAGTTTATGTCAAAACAAAATCAGGACATGGTCATCATAATCAAGTACAGTATAATTCTACATTTAAAACTTATATTAACACATAACAGGTAGGCCAGGCTAAAACAAGTTTCCTTCAACCAAAATCACCGTTAGCGAGTCAAGTCAATTTCTGCCGAGTGCCGACGTAGGCATCATAACTCATCCCTAGCAGCCCTAAAAGGTCTTATTCCAAAATATAAACAAATGGGTATAAAAAAAATATTGTATCGAAGATTCGCTTTGTAATTTTGAAAAGCAAGGTTAAAATAAATAAATTGTCTTACTTGACGTCATCGCAGTCGATTTTCTTCTTATAAGAATCGAACCAAAAGAACGTCTAGCGCCGGCAAACACTAAAATAAAATATAAAAATAAATGTTTTGGTTCCAACCAAACAAAACTCAGTGAGATTGCACAAAATGCTAAGCAACAACTTACTCTTTTTCACACGTCTTGCAAGCGCTACGAACAATAATGTTGTCTCTTTTCTTAATATCTGTTCGTTCATTGGTTAAATTTTGTTGACATTTCTAGAGCACGTTCGAAACACTCTATTTCGGAAATACTTTTTCTGAGACATATTTGAGAAAAAAAAACAATTGTGTTCATTTTTCTGAGCAGTTGTATTTGAACATGGTTGAATATAAAAAAATACAATATTTTCGTCATTTATCGTTGTAATAGGTATGCGTGGGGTTAAGCCAACGCCTAAAAACATAAAATTAAAAATAAACCTTCATTATGAAGTTAGAATAAATGGCAGCACTGCCTTTTGCCACTTAGCGGCGAATTTAAACATTTGTTAAGTACTGTGGGAAATCGATTCTTATAAATCGTAATTTAATTACAGAAATATGTAAAATATAACATAACTCATAATTATTGAGATTGAAAGGGGTTTCTTTGGTAAAATGACTTATTTTACAGACCAAACCTACGTCAAGCCAACTAGTGCTTGTTTAAGATAGGAAATCAATAACTGAGACATGTAACCCGCGTTTTAAGGCGTCAAGCGTACCAATAGAAACTATCCCAGTCTGGACGTTTCCGCATAGACGCTAGACAACAAAATATAGGTCAAGGAAAGAAAACGTCATCCCAGCCCAAATAAAGTATTCATTTTCGATACGTACAAGCTGGAAAAATGTCGTTAAAGGCTTACGAAGATGCGTGTATCAGAGCAGAGTTGTTCGGGCAACCCAAACCAGATAAAGATGAGTTTTTAGAAAAACATAAACACCTCGATATTGTGGAGTTTGAAGAAGTGGATATCAAAACTACTAGTGAGGTAATTTTTTTAAATTAAATGTTGGAAATTTTAGAATTACGTCATTAGTGTTCATTATTTTTGAACAGTTTGGAATCGAGCTAAATTTAATTGGATGTCTGTGTTTCAGAATACAGCAATGCTAAATGAAAATGTTCAGCAAATTGGAGGTGGCCTCAATGAGTTGAATACTATTTTAAATACAACGCAAACCAAAATTAATAAACTAAAGGTAAGAAGTCAATAATTTTCGAATAATAATAATTTAATAATAATTGAATAATGGTATCGGCTTTTTAGACGGATTAACTAAGTCGGACATTATTTTAAGCCTTATTTTATTTTATCTTATTTATTGACATGATTGTTTTAACTGTTTTTCAGGGCGTCTGTGGCAGTTTAACAAACTTTTTTCGCATCAAACTAACAGCAAAAGACAACTTATCTTACTCCAGTGAACCTAGCTATGTGGGCCAAACGAACTACGACAAGGATTACGTGCCTCCGGCCAACAAGTCCGAACTAGGCTCTATAAACCAGGACCTTGGTCCTCACGACAACGAAATGACGCCGCGCGCGGGAAAATCGAACCAAGGTGGCGGTGACATAAACACAGCACTAGGCGATTTACAAACGATGCAAAATGATTCCACTGCATCAGCGCTCAGGGAGGTGGGTGAGAAAATGTCTTCACAGACCAGTAAGCTTGAAAATCTAATTTTCGCAGCAGATAGAGCTCAGGCTTCTATGTCGAGTCAAAATAAGCAAATGAGATCGTTTTTGCGATAAATTGTTAAATTGTCCAATGAAATTCTTATGCAATGCGCTCAAGGAATCTTGCGGTTGTTTAAATATCCAAAGCTTATTTGTATTCCTTGTGCTTGTGGCTGATATTAAGCTACTTGTTAAAATGGCTGTTATGAATAAAATACGTAGGTACTCGAAAAGTTTGAAAGACATGATCAGTGCTCTTGGGGTATTGTTAGCATAGCGACTATGCATCCAGTTTCTGTTTGGAATTTGAAGCGTGTATTTAAGAATAACGAAAGAAGATTAAGTAATGTTAACGATTTTAGAGGCGTTTTCAGAAAATTTGTACACAATTAAGGGATTTAATAAAGCAAAATTTAATAGATTCCTTTGTGTAACGAAAGTTACATAATATAGTTTGTATGACTAACTTTCGTTACAAAAAGGAAGCGATTGTGATTTTGTTTTTATTAAGCCCTTGACTATGTACACTTTTATGAAAACGACTCTTTAAGGAACTGGGTGCAAGTTCTCAATTTAATGATACAGAAATGTCACATTTAGGTTTTAAATCTCTCTTTTATACCTTGCCGGGTCAGTTTTTTATTGCTATTGTAAGCATTTACGTGACGTAATAATTAAGTAAATAATTTATAGTGAATAATAGGGATGTTGACACCACCAATCAACTGACGTACTTTTTATGAGCTGTCAAAACACATTTCTCCCATAGAGTTTGAATGGCAATAGCAACATATGACGTCACTTGTTCGCATACTCAATTAACTAACTATTTATTTCTTTTAAAGCAACAAAAAATGTAATTTTGCAGTTAATCGAAAATTAATCTGGGTTTCAGGGCTAAAATAAAGCGTTTTTTTACTGGAGTCGTGTCTTCGAATTATTTTTTAATGGTGTCAACATCCCTATTATCTAAGTAAAAACTTCTCTTCTTTGGTTTAACAATGTATTTTAAAGCAATATGCAATTTTCAATGCCAATATTTATAAGTAGATAAAGTAACTGTAAATATTTTATTTATTCCGAAAAATAACTGTATCATTAATTGAGAATTATTAATTGTAAGAAGATGCAAAAATGCACGGCATGACAATATATATTATAATTATATTTCTAAGTAATTCTAGAATATATATAATCCTAGTCTTCTTGTTCTAGAATTTTCCTATTACCTCTTGTTCCCTTATGTCTAAAGATAGCATTTGCTTACCTTCCAAAAACTTTTATTATACATGTGATACCTATTTATTATTGAAGCATTGTGATACACGAAATTAGGTGTTAAACGCGTATGGAGTTATATTTTATGAATTGTAGCATTATTCATTAAAATAAAACTGTGATTACCTGATCTAAATTTTTATTTCGGATCTGCACTAATGATCCGTGTGTGTCTATTAGGCAAGCCTTCATGTAACATGTATAAAGGCTAGGTAAATAGGAACCCAACTTCTTTAAAGTAATATAAAAACTCTTTCGCTTTAACCGTACGGTTCAGTATATAGGTATTTGGTCCTTACTTATGAGTCGTTTTCAAAAATAATTTATTGAATCAGGCGTTACTTTGCGGAGGTCCATATTAATGAACTAAAACAATTACTTTGCTCACCCGCGACCTTACAATAGTTACGTTTATGCAAGAAATGTGCGTTCATGCAGTTCCTCCACCTCCACACTGTACGAACACACACAAATCACATAAACCCAACCATCACCACCACCAAGCTACACTGACGCGTTTCGAACTCAACCAGAGCTCATCCTCAGAGTTACCACAACCGTATGCTATGCTACCAAACGTTAAACTAACGTAAACGTAACGTAACGTTTAACGTAAACGTTAAACGTTAAACGTTAAACGTTAAACGTTCGTTTTCAAAAATGGTACACAATTAAGGGCTTTAATTAAAACAAAACTTAATTGATTCCTTTGTGTAACGAAACTGAAACATATATTTTGTTCGACTAAATTTAATTACACAAAGGACGCGATCGAGATTTTATTTTCATTAAGCCTTTAATTGTGTACAATTAAGTCTTTTTTTGTATGTTTTAAAATTAATACGTAATATTTGAGCAGATGGTTAGTTTGACTGAACAATATGTAAAGATTTGTATCGGAATGTTTGATTTATAATGTAGCCTTTGACTTGGTACACTATAAACATCTTTCAATGTAAATATGGCAACGTTAATCAATCACTACCTATTAAAAAAATCCTAGAAAACAAAATAATAATAAATTATGGGACAATGACACTAATTGACCTAGTCCCAGACTAAGCAAAGCTTGTATTATGCGTACCTACTAGACAATGGATAAACATACCTACCTATAAATACACACTTAAATACCTATACATATTAAACGTCCAGGACTCGAACACAAACATTTGTATTATTCACACAAATATGTGCCCCGACCGGGAATCGAGCCCGGAACCTCAAGCTTCGTAGTTCGTGGTTCTCTAACCACTAGACTAGACTATCCGGTCGTCTAAACATACGGGGGTGTCCAGTGAAATTAACCGATCCATTTGCTCAAATATTCCGGATCCATTTTAAAATATCTTGTAGAAGTATTTGTGTTCGAAAAAGTGTAGATAAAGTCACACTGAATAGAGATATTAGAACAATTACAAGGAAATTCGTCCATTCTTCCTGATGTACCTATGACAGGCCGCATGACTGTCTTGCCTCAATGACAGCCACGGCCACGCAAAAACCCTAACTCTTCAAGCATGACTACGCTTTATATAAGTGCACAATTACCACCATGGCCATCAGTTCTGTTCGGTAGAGCATCCGCTATGTTGCTGCAGCTGCTCGAATTTTTCTTTATCTGCCAACTCCCAGTGATATTCGCCAATCCATTTCATAAGTATCCATACGTTTTTCTTCTAGACATTGGGAATGAAGAGCTTCAAACTATCTCAGAACAGATCAGGGTGTCCATACCAGGTGGCTCTTTAGCACTGAGGTACCCGGCAATAGGAGAAGGCGATAGCATAGCTCATGTTAGAGTGAGTGGCATAGATTTTGGAACAGATTTGAAAGCCAATATCGTGGATGGTGGACCTGGTTACAAATACGTTGTTATTGTATTCATGGGTAATCCAGGGACGGCGTATGATGCTATAATCACTGTGTCAACTTTGAAAAACGAACAGGATACCGAAAATGACGAGACGGACGCAGTGAAAACCCAAGACGTAAAGAGTTCGTATAAAGTTGCCGAAGACAGTGAAATAGAAGAGGATTCTAATAATAGTGCTGAAATTCAAGAAGATAAGGGCGAAGAAAGTGATGAACAAGTGCCAGCAGCGTCGAATTTCTATGATTCAGCTGAGAACACCGATTTAAGTGGTAAAGAGGATGTGCAGGAGGAAGATATTCATGTACAGAGGGAAGTAAATGAAAATCAAGAACGTTATCGTGAAGATACAGACACACAGGATTATGCCAATGCAGAGGAGGAACAAGGAGATCAGGATTACGAAGTTAATGATGCCAGTAAAGGAGGAAACTACGATGATGAACATAATTATAATAGAAATAATGACGCTTTAGAAGTAGACCGTAATTTATATGACAAATACAATGCTTTGAAGCCTCATTTATATAACGATGCGAAAGTTCTACCTCAAGATGTGAATGATGCTGATAATGAAGTTGACTATGATGAAAAAGCATATGGTCCTGAAGATCCCATAGAGTTGGATCAGATGTTTAACGACGAAGAAGTACATAGTGACGGAGAAAAATATAAGGATTCAAATAACAACAACCATAACGATGAAGACGATAGTTCTGCAGTAGCTTATTAATTAATGTTACTGAAAAGTTATGGTTTAGCGTTAATTTATTTTTACTGTATGTCAATAAGTCATTAACAAGTTTTTAAAACTGGATCATAGTTTTTATTTACTTATTGTCCCCTATATAGTTTGCTATCCTACTTTAATGATTGACGGTTAAAAAACTAGTCAACTTAGAATTACCTACATTTTATGGTTTCTAATAAACGATAAAGGCATAGTGAAAAAATACGGATTACTCACGTCTATAAACGAGTATACCTCGACATAAATAAATAAATAAATAAATATTAAGTCACTTATGGATGGATAACATCTCATTTCCTTTATTCAAAATTGTATAATTATGTATATAAATGTATTTGTTTTTAGTCAGCATTCTGTTTTTCGGCTCATATTTTCCCGTTTGTTTGTTTTTCGTCATCATCATCATCATCATGTTGGCCTCTTGTTGATCCAATCTTGGGTGTAGGCCTCTTCCCTTTTCCTCCACTCTTGGCGATCCTGTGCCCGTCTCATCCAGTCCTGGCCTCCGTGTCGCCGAATGTCGTCCACCCAGCGCTGCGGTGGTCTGCCGCGCCCCCTAGTGTCCGCTCTGGGTCTCCACTCAAGGACCCACCTTGTCCAGCGACTCTCGTCCATCCTCGCAATGTGTCCTGCCCATGCCCACTTTTTCTTTGCTATGGCAGCCATGACGTCTTTCACTTTGGTCTTATTTCGGATCCATTCATTACGTTTCCGGTCTCGAAGGGTGATCCCGATCATCGCTCTCTCCATGCCCCTCTGCGCAACTCGGAATTTCTCGGCAGACCTTTGCGTAAGAGTCATAGTCTCTGTACCGTAAACGAGCACGGGCATGACACACTGCTCGAAGACTTTAACTTTGAGATGCAGAGATACTTTGCCCCGCAGTACCTCTATATTCTTATTGGCACCGAATGCAGCCCACGCCTGCGCAATCCGTCTCTCCACCTCAGCCACCTGTGTGTTTTCGTATAATTGTATTAATAACTGGTGGCATCTTCGTTGGTTTATGTGAATTGTAACTAAGTATGTTTAGGTTTAAGAATAATGTACCGATTGTGCCCAAATAAACATTAAAACATTAAAACATTAAAATATTAGGGGACATCTTACACAAATCGACCTAGTCCCAAACTAAGCAAAGCTTGTACTATATGGGTACTAGACGACGATAAACATACTTATATAGATAAATAAATACTTAAATACATAGAAAACATCCATAACTCAGGAACAAATATTCGTGCTCATCACACAAATAAATGCCCTTACCGGGATTTGAACCCAGGACCTCTTACTTCGTAGGCAGGGTCACTACCAACTAGGCTAAACATGTTTCGGGCTACAATTTAGCCCTAATCGGAATCGAGTTAAACTCGTTTAAAGACGTAAGTCCGTATTTGAATATTCGTTCTCTAATTCCATTGAAGACTGCTCTAATTATTGATATTTGTATTTCAACTTCGAGCCAACTTATTTATTTGTGAGTATGATTTGGATATGATCTAGAAATTGAACAATTTCACCTTCTGCAAACCATCATTTTGACGACCAGATGGCCTAGTGGTTAGAGAGCCTGACTATGAAGCTTGAGGTCCCGGGTTCGATTCCCGTGTTGGGGCAGATATTTGTATGAAAAATACGAATGTTTGTTCTCGGGTCTTGGGTGTTTAATATGTATTTAAGTATGTATATATCTATATAAGTATGTTTCTTACTTTGGGACTAGGTCAATTGGTGTGAATTGTACCGTGATATTTTTTTATTTTTTTATTTTTTTACTCCGTCCGCGTGGAATTAGTAATTTGGGCGGCTTATTTTTTTTATCAAATTTGCTTTTTCATCAATTATGGCTCTCCTTAGTTCCTCGATATAAAAAAAATACCCGCCCCCTCACCCCCCTCCCAACCCCACCCCCCACCAAACCCCCCGCACACCCGCGTTCACATTCACCACAGTACGCCCAAGTCAAGCGTGCCTATAGAAGTTTTACTTCAAAAACCCCTGATTTTGAAACATTCTTCCGCTCCGCTCCGCTCCTATTGGTGTTAGCGTGATGATATATAGCCTACAGCCTTCCTCGATAAATGGGCTATCTAACACTGAAAGAATTTTTCAAATCGGAGCAGAAGTTCCTGAGATTAGCGCGTTCAAACAACTAACAAACAAACTCTTCAGCTTATTAATTCTTCTAAAAACTGTTCGATAAATTTTTAAAATAGACGTATCTTTCTTATTTTTGAACTGATTGAAATGAAACAAACACTAAATGTTAATCCAAGAAAATACCAACATATCAGTGAAAACCGCATCCTTCTAGGTTAAGCCGTTTCTGAGATTAGCGCGCCCAAACGCACAGACAAACAGACAAACAGATAAACAGACAATAATTCTAAAAATCATTGTTTCGGGTTCTATTGCGCTAATAAATGGCCCTAGTGACAGTTTTTCTCAAATATCTTCAATGTACAGACACCGACTTGTTACAGATTTATTATATGTATAGATCATGATGGGCAAAATAGCCAAAAAACATAAAGTCGGGAGACGCAAGATGTCATGGCTCCGTAACGTAAGAGAATGGACCGGCATCAAGACTGTAGAACAGCTTTTAGCAGTTGGCTATGGACAGGACGAGATTTGAAGAACTGACTGCCAACCTCCACTAAGTATAAGAAGATGATGTATTGTATTTATGTAATTTTTATGTAGTTAGTCTATTTATGTTGATATGATATGTATTAGTCTTCTGTATTCATGATATATTATATTAGTGTGTACTTGCGTGTATTCTTTGTATGTTTATGTATTGATTATGTTAAGTTTATTGGTTTGGGTTTACTTTTGATTTCGACTCTTTTTACTCTGCATTGTATGCCTACTCTTGTCTCTGGTGTCCTGTCAATCGTTCAAAGGTTAACTGGAAGAGATCCCTTTAAGGGATAAGTTCGCCTTTGTACATCTGTTTCTCTTGTTAACTGTTAATTTTCATGTTTTACGTACAATAAAGAGTTTTACATACATACATACATGATTTGGACCATTTTTCCTTCAGTTTCAGAGATAATATTTTCTTTGCTCGTTTAAATGATGTGTATAAGATAATGTAGCAATATACAACGTGCCCACCAGGTTTCCGGGAGATTCTAACCACGCATTCCTGAGGCCATATGGAGTAATAAATGTTATGTGAACCTAGGTCGAATTATGCTTTTTAACTTTTTTATTTTTTCATACATAATAAATACCTACGCAATCCCAGCACCTCCATCACTTTCATAGTAAAATTTAAACATAAAATAGAAATATCTCATAAACTAAGCAGATTTCGACCTAGGTTCAGATAACATTTAGTACCTACTCCATTATGGTCTCAGTCAGGAATGCGTGGTCAGACTCTCGTGGAAACCCGGTCTGGTGGGCACGTTGTACCTATTATACATATAAAATGTAACCTTTAGAAAAGATGGTTCCATGTTACATGCGGCGCATTCTTCTGGATAAAATGTCGATCTTTTCGAAACCGCAGGTAGCCTAATAAAAAGATAAGTACTTAAAAGGAGCCTTTCGCGCTCTATTAGCAAATATTTGTTATTATAAATATACTTATTTCCACTCGCAGAAAATACTACAATTAATGACATTTAAATATATACATATACTAGCTTTTGCCCGCGACTCCGTCCGCGACGAATAAAAAATAGCCTACGACCTATTCTCAGACCTAACGAATACAGAGAAAAAAGTTTCATAAAGATCGGTCGAACCGTTTCGGAGGAGTTCGATAACACACCGTGACACGAGATTTTTATATATTAGATTAAAAAAGTGTTTTACAAATAAAACTTTTTAGTTGATTTAATTTGGAAATTGGTCGAAATTCACATGTAAGATCAACGATAATTGAACACGATGGAAATTGCGCACATACAATACATATCTAGATAGAGATAACAGTCTGTAACTTCGTTTAGAAAGAATTGTTAAACGAACGATTAAAATAAGAGCCGTCGATGTTTTTTTGCTTGTCTTTTTACAAATCGCTTTATTCATGGAGGGCAGATGTGCGCTCAAGCATTTGTTATTCTTTTTTTACCTGTACTTATCCATAGACTGTTAAGACGAAGGTTAAGACTAAATATATGTTTTGGGTTCCGTAGACAAAATGGTGAAAACGGACGCCGGTTTCGCCAAGTCTGTCTGTCCACGGTTTGGCTCTGAGACTTTTAGTATTAGAAAGTTGTAATTAGAGTGTACGGTCAAGTGCAAAAATAAGTATCGATTTAATCATCCCATCGTTATATACCTACCTATACCTTAATTCGACGACATAAGAGCTATGGGACATATTTATGAGCAAGTTGTGTGCACCCATATTTTTACACTTGTCTGTACATAATAATCACGTCGACAATTTAGTGGAATATTATTTTGAAAAGATTATTGTTTTAGTTAGATATGTAAACACAGAAAGCGAAGACATTTTTTTCTCGTAGTTGTAGTATAAAACTTTGTAGTAAACTGAAATTATTTATTTCAGATGAAATCCAGGTAGGTATTTAATAAGTTAGTAAAAATAAAAACTTAAAATTAAAATTAGTAAAACACTACATTCTATCATCTAACTCATGGTCTGACATTTGGTAGCATAGTGAACGATTGCGGTACCTACTTACTCTGAAGATGGCTGAGTTCGAAACGGGTCAGTGTACAGTTTGTTAGTTTTGATAGTTGGGTTTGTGTGATTTGTGTGTGTTCGTAAAGTGTGGAGATGGAGAAACAGCATGAACACGCATTTCTTACACAAACGTAACTATCGTAAGCGGTCGTGGGTGAGCAAAGTAATTGTTTCAGTTCATTAATATGGACCTCCGCAAAGTAACGCCTGATTCAATAAATTATGTAAAAAACAAGTTATTGATTTTAGTTTAAATATACCGTAAAAACTTACAACTTTGCCTTTTCATTATAGCTTTGCCCACCGCGTCACATTTCAGTAAAAGCGAAATGTACCAAAAATAGTTACAAATACACTTTCATTATAATCTGTGGCTTATAGCTAAACATATTGCAGGCAACACTGGCCTATCGGTTGACGCGTATCTATCTTCTGTCACGCGTGAGCTGGCTTGGAGTGCAGACGTGTTTTTTGGCGGGCCAATTAGGACGAAAAAACTTCGAGTGTATTTTAAGCCAGGAAAGTCCCACAAGTATTTAATTTTAACTGTAACTAATATTCAGTTTAAAAACGATGTAGACAACATCTCAACACCTTATCTCTATTAATTTTGTAATTATGGTAGTGGGCAATGTCATGAACGTTTTTCGTATTACTTTTTTTCAACTTTGCCCAGCAAAATTTTATCCTTAGGGTTGTCACTAGTATGTTATATAAAATCATCATCATCATCATCCCAGCCTATATACGTCACACTGCAGGGCACAGACCTCCTCTCAGAATGAGAGGGGTTGGGCCGTGGTTCCCACGCGGGCCCAGTGCGAATTGGGAACTTCACACACACTATTGGATTTCACCGCAGGTTATATAAAATAAAATCCGTTTATTTCAGACAGATGAATGTGGTCCATAAAGTTTAGATTATTGTTTAATTTTACACTATTGAATCTTAATCTTAAAACATCTAGTATTATCTATTATTATTAAAATATTAATATCATACTGCACCTAATTTAGTCGTAGTCGGGTAAAGGCAATAAGTAAAAATTGACAACCCTAGCATATCCAGGATTTTGTATGAAGGAAGTCAATTTTTTTTTTACGACTTTGCCCACACGAGTTTGGAGGTTAAATATATCACTTAAAGGACATATAATACGACACAACGTTGCTATGCCTATTCTAGATTATTAGACTTTAAGAATCATGACCATAAAATTGATAATCCCGAAGTTATGAAAGTGTAAACAAATGTGGGCAATCTCGAAATTTTTTTCAATATTTTGGCCCGCCGTTTTCTAGGGTTCGGAAACTCATTTTAAATGTAGTGTTCTCATCTACACAAAGAAAAGTATGTCAATATGTGAGTGCCACAGATAAAGTTGCACAATACCGACCAATTGACTCTAAAAAAAGCAAAAGATCGCAAAAAGCCGGAAAAGTTGTACGTTTTTACGGTACTGCGTATAAGGTAATAGCTGTAAGCTCATTTTATATTAATCCTACTAGCCTCAGCCCTTGGGAACCAGGATATGGCTGAGATCGTAATGATGTCGGAACCTCGTTATAATGACTTTTACGTCATTCAATAAGCATTGTTATTGATTGATAAAATTTGTTACTACGATAAGGTTCTATGGTGGCCTAGGATTCAAATTGGTTGACTGTACAACCTCAACAGTCCCCTTAGTGTGAGTTGTTGTTGGATAGGTCGAGAGGTTTCTGTCAATGCATTTGGTTAATATTTCAGGTGTGAGCTGCCACTGGGTCAATTCCATCCACTTCTGTGTACCTACCTTAAACATCACTGCCCTACCTCAGATTGTTGCCACAACGATTTCATAGCAGGATGCGTAACATAAGGAATCTAAGCTAGGCTGTTGACAGTCACTCCATACATTAAAGTTCTTCCCTGTCGGTATCATTGACAACTAATGATTACGTTACCTTTGGCTGTTTTCCTCGAATTTATACATTGTGACCGCTGCTAAAACCATTGGCGGTGAGCCGCTGGTAGAAGAATATTATACAACAGCTGTTAAAATGCGAGTGTCGATATGTTATGTAATATCTATTACCTTATACATCTGTATGGGTGTTATGTAATCTGTGGTTTAGGGCTGTTTTATTTATCAATGGAGTCAAGTTAATAAAACTAGTGAACAGAAGGTGCTCGATTTTCAAATCAAATTTTTAATTCGAATTCCCTGCAGAATAACGCATAGCAATAACTCCCAATCAACCTCAATCGACGGAGAATTGAGCACGAGTAGGCGTACACGAGCTAATACGAAATCATAAACAAATCATAATCTCCACTCTATTATTATCCGAGGGAATCAATTTTCAATGAAAATACACGTGACATTTATCTCATCGTCCCAAGGCTTAAGAGTTCATCTCAGCAGGATCGAGCAATTTTGAGAGAATTATCTACTTAATATGGACTTTCAATGTTACACGTGCCGTGGTTTTAGCGATGGAATGCAGATGCTAAGGCTTTGGTTGAAGGACTTTAGAACTGTACGTGATTGTTTTTTTATGTTCACAAACCACTTAACTTCTTTAAATACTTCAATACAGGTTTTTAGTTAATTAAAGATAAAAAAAATACCTAACCATTTTAGGGCCACTAGCGCGGTACGGGGTTAAAAAATTAAATCTTTAACCCTGGGTTAAGAATGACAGTTCCATACATTTCTGACACTTGTTAACCCTGGTCTAGCCCTTAAATCGGAGTTTAGTTAACCCAGGTCCGTGCAAGCCCGCCTTAGTTTTGAAATACCGGCTCGTGTTGTAAGACACAGTGCATTTCTTTTGTTAGTAAAGGAAACTGCAAAGGAACGTGGCCCATACAGCCAATGTCTGTCATCACTCATTTTAGCTTAGGTATTATGTTTGTTTGTATTTTAAAGCATTAGGTGTCGGTTTCACTAATTACTTTATTATGTCAACTGCGCAACCCGATGTTCCCAATAGAAATTCAACGCCTCATTTTTATTGAATTAAAGATAAAGTTAAGCTTTCGATGTTTTACTTGGGGATTAAGGCGAAATAATCTGTAGTTATTATTTTCTAGAAGGTACGAAAAAATACGTTTTTTTTAAAGTATTTAAACCTTTACAGATCAGAATAAAGACGAGAAAACGAAGAAAGAGAAAAGTCAAAATCATTAGGGCTGTTGATACCTTGAAGCTAATCGGGAAAAATATAATAGGTAAGTACTTAAGTATAAGCATGCCCCTAATAGAGCTGTGGTAACCTAGAGCTATGGCCTCCCAAGTAGAGGCACACCTCTAGATTTTTCGGAATTTATGTGCGAAATCACCTTTTATCATTCATGAGCTATCGGTGTAATCAACGCAAGAAAACCTGGACCTATACACCAGCAAAGCCCTCGTTCTGAGATATCTGTGCCCAGAAGTGAGACTTATTTATGAATTTATGATCGATACATAGTGAAAATAAACCCTGAGACGACTAGTCGAACAAATTAATCCGAGTAGATATCTGCTTTTGTTTGACGGCTGTCTCAACACGCACACATGCCTGGAGAGTTTTGGTGGTGCTTTATAAATACTTTCACAAATACATTGAAGATTTCTTGAATTGTGGAGGGGCGGGCCATGTTATCGTAGAATATCTCTACAACCGTGTAGCCATCTTACATTTTTCACTTTGACATTTGACACTAAACAATAAAGTTCCATATTAATGGATATGAAAAAGTCACTTATTTAATACAATCATTGATTGACAGTTCGGGTGCCATCGTATTCGTATTCCGATTGAGATCCGAGTTTTCCCGATGGAAAATCATTTCGCACTACATTTGTACTATGATATTATATTAATACCACAGACTTCTGATTTATACCTACTCCTTCTTATTAGTTGTGTGAGTTTATGAAACTCATCACGTCACAATAACATGTACAGGCCGATTCACAAGAGTTGGCACGAATGGATCGAATGAGTGAATGAAAGTATCTATTTGAATATACTTCACACAAATATGAAAATGACTTGCATCAGTCATTTTCCTACAAAAGTGTCTAAATTACATTGCTTTCCTTCAATCCATTCATGCCAGCTCTTGTAAATCGACCTGTACTTACTATAAGAAAATCAGCATCCCACAGGGTTGTATTTTGGGACCGGTGCTTTAAAAAGCCACTGAAAAATCTCAAATAAAAATCTGACATCGCTCCGACATTTTGTAAAACATACGCGTGTCTTGTCTGTACGTCACAAACTATTTTAAAAGCTTTTGGCATGCTTCCGATTAGAAAACCATTGCTAAATTTATTACGAGAATGATTTACGGGAGAATGTTCTGGATTTATTGCTCACCAAGTATTTCTTTGTTTAGGTTATCTGTTTTAGAAGTGTGATTGTATCTAATTATACCTATTATTTTGCGTAATGGGCTTGAAGACAGACACCACAATTAATTTAATTTAACTGACGTGCTTTTTATGAGCTGTCAAAATACCATTCTCCCATAGATTTTGTACGGCAATAGCTAGTTATGACGTCACTTATTTACCGACTTAATCGGCTGACTATTTTATCAAAGCAACTAAAAATCAAATTTTGCTGTTGGCTTTTTTTATAGCCCATTATGTCCCACTGCTGGGCAAAGGCCTCCCCTTTCCTCCGCCATTCTTCCCCATCCTGGGCATACACTTGCCAACCGAGTTGAAATACATACTTAAATACCTACATATAAACATCCAAGAGTCGAGCACAAACATTCGTATTTTTCAAACAAATATCTGCCCCGACCGGGAATCGAACCCGGGACCTCAAGCTTCGTAGTCAGGTTCTCTAACCACTGGGCTCTCCGGTCGTCAAATTAAAACAAACCTGGTTTTCAGGGCTAAAATATTTTTTTTTTTTTACTAGTCGTTTCTTGGAATTATTGTTTTATGGCGTCATCACCCTTTTATAGTGCAAATTGTAATTACAGATTTTTTTTAATCATGCAGAATAAGCCATAATTGTTTAACGCGCGGGAGCTTGCCGCATTCACCATCTCTTTCTTTCACCATCTTATAGCGTTTGACAGAAAGAAATAGTGAATGCAATATATAATATATTTTGGATTTAAGTGTGAGTAGGTGGAGATTTCAAAACTTCTGAATATACGAGTAGCAAGCTCTTGCCTGCCATTTAATCTGGGAAGAATTTCGTTTAGCGCATCTGGCGGGAACTACGCAACTTACTTACTTACTCCTCTGACGCAACGACCCAGAGTGTGTCTCGGCCTTTGAGACGAGTACGAGTGCACGCCAAAGATCCCGTTCCGATGCCGTCTCTCGCGAGTCACCAGCCTCAAGCTTGCACAGAGCCGCCTCCACCACACCTGCCCAACGGTATCTATACCCTGTCTATTTAACAGAGTTAGCAAGGCGTTCCCTCTGTTGCACTTTTGTATGCAAATGAAAGGGACAAGAAACTATCAGTGGGCGTCAACAATCGCACGTCGATGGCGGACTCGGCTTACGATGCCGTTTGTTGGAATATTCGTAATATTTCTCGTGATTTTTTGATTTTTCTCGTGGCACCTCAAATAATTACATGTCATGTTTATTCATCTATTAATCATAATTATCTAGGTACGTCAATCTTTCAGTGACTAGTCGGCTTTGGCTGAAAGTTAAAGAACTCGGCAAAAATTTATCTTCTATTCCATACATTTCTAAAAGAATTGCAAATAGATTTTGGAGTCGATAGATTTTTCTCACTTACGTAACCAATGCCAACGTCTCTAATTAGTAACGAAGCCGTACTTATGCAAATTAATTAAGTAGTTTTGGAATATTAACAAGTAGGTAACTAAAACTGCTTCTACGGCGTTCTGCACTGCAATTTAATTTATAAATAAGTTTAATTAGAAACTATTTAATTAGTGATTGCACAAGGAAAAAGTAGAATCTGTTTCTGAAGTAATCAAATTATTTTAGGTAATTTGTTCCTCAAAGAAATACGAAATTTCGAACTTTTGTTCAAAAACTTACATTTCCGTTTGAAGTACAAGCTGATCACAATAAATCATCGTCTTTCATTCATAACTCTTTAAAATTTTGTACTGTTTGTTAACCGACTTTCTATTTTTAAATTCAAATTTGAATTTCGAATAGCGGAGACTGTCCTGTGCTAAATATACCTACTATGCAGTCAAATAGTGAGTGTTGAGTTGACAGATTCGTTGCTATCTTTTGTTTTATTTAGTAGATGCTAAGTAGGTTTATCTAGCTTTTGTTTACTCGTAGGAAAATTTTGTTCGCACCTACAGGATGGGTTAGCCTTCTGTTGGACCGAAGTGTATCCCACCCACCCTAAGGACTCCTAGTAGGCATATTAAGACTAATTTGGATGTGAAATCTTGTCTTCACAAAGGGCTCTAATAACAATTTCAGCTTTCTAGGTTTAAACTGGAAGTTGATTAGTCGGGAGTTTTCTTTTTAATGGCATATTAAGATGGAGACACGTACTTTGGGTACATACTAGAGGAAGAAAAACAAATGAATACAAATGACGCGGCGCTGTTTTGTAGATGAACATACAAAAGTCCTTCAGAAAAAAAAACAAATGAAAAATTTTCATTTTAGTAAAAAATAAATGGACCTTCGATTTAACAAATTTCTTATCTCGATGCAGCGACAATGTACAAAACTAAATTTAAATAAAGTACCTACCTTAACATATGTACCAACATGACGACTCGTTTTTAGCCAAGCGAAGCTCTTGAATCAACGGTTTAAGGTTCACAATTTAATAATAAGCTGTTTCGCAAAGGTATGTCAGAAGGGCAGCCTAGCTATCAAAATGGATCAGGAGCGGACGGTTAGACTTTCAGTTAGACGTTTGAATTTAGAATTATGGAACAGTTGCTTGTAAATTTTAAATTTGTAATTCTACGGACCGTTATTCTAATGCGGCCAGTACTTTTGCGTCAGCGCCTAACCATCGAGTAATTTCTATGACCAATTTTTTTCAAGAATTTTATTTCGTATGCAAATGCATTATGTATTGGGCACTGTCGAGTATAATTTAGTAGTTCTTTCTAGCATCATAATAGAGATAGAGAGTGTTTGTTTTTTGTTTATTAACCTCTGGTATGTCCAGACACAGATATGTGCCAAATTTAAAGTAAATTTTTTCCATTTTTTTAAATCTTTATTATTTGAAACAAACGGGACTTGAATGCGGTATTGTTTTACTTTTGACATACCAGTACCTCTACCATGAGTTTACACTAGTTCACAGTGACCGTACTCGCTAGCGACGGCGTAAATTATTTGTATGGAGAATTGTACAGCGCCTCTAGCGGTCACTTACGGAAGTACAATTCTCCATACAAATCATTTACGCCGTCGCTAGCGAGTACGGTCACGTAAACTAGTGTAAACTCATGGTAGAGGTCCAGGGGTTAATTATTTAAAGCGAATTTAGCTAAGAAACACAATGATGAAAGTATTTTACTAGTATTTAGAAAAAACTGCGTCCAAATCGGTCTACAGCTGTTGGAAGCTCTGCAAGTCACAGACAATAATACAGACGGACTGACACAGAGACACAGAGCCCGGGTTAAAAATAAGTTATAAATAATTGGTTTGCATGGGGGACACTTTTATTAGAAAAACCCCTTTTGAAGATCCTACCTACTAAATACAATATTTTAATATTCCTTTGTGTATGTATGTAGGTATGTTTTTGTTATTATTCACGCAAAAACTGTTGTACGAGTTTTAATGAAAGTTAACTACTTGGACTAGCGCAGGATACCTACTTTTTATTCCAGTAACTCAACCACCACCACTACCTCCACCACCCACCTTGACCGCATGGAGCATGGAGGACAATTTGTGAAGTGAAGAGGGCCTAAATGAACAGGGGCTAAATTCAGGAACAGCCCAACACAGTTTGCGAGCGGTAATTCGATCGTTTGCGAGATGATAGGGATGAACTGCTATTCAGGAACGCTTAAAATCACTGGTTTGCGAGAGGTTTGGGCTGAGCTTGGGATGAGCCTTATTTTCCTAGTCAAGGAACCAGTGATATTTGGCGTTCCTGAATAGCAGTTCATCCCTATCCACTCGCAAACGATCGAATTACCGCTCGTAAACTGTGTTGGGCTGTTCCTGAATTTAGCCCCAGGATGGCGTCCCGTTGGTCGCCCTATACTCTGTATATTTAACAGAGTTAGGTAGTACTAGAAAAACAGAGAATGGACGTGATTGGTCAGCGATAAGGACGATGCACCGGCACATACGTCCCACTGCAGGGCACATATATTTCAATATTATTATCTACTACTTTAAATTATAAAGTTTAAATTAAGTTACCTTACCGCACCTCATTGGTTTTATTTTTGTGTTTTCGGTACCCAATTTTGTACATTTTATAGTTATATAATACCTAACTTGTAATAAAAGATAAATATTATGAATGTATGAATACATTTTTATTGATAATTTTTATTCTAAGTAGGTAAGTAATATTATTTCATTTTAAAATAGATAATCACAACCATTGTGGTAATGTGACCCTAATTCAGCCACGACTATAGTGAAGTTTTTACGCGTGGGCAGTTTAAACATACTCATTAAATATTTTAAAACTAAACCGCAATGTTTATAAACAATTAAGCACTGGCTGAATTGTTATGCTGAACCGAAACGAAGCATGCGCTGTGGCAACAGGTGAGTCAACTCTATACTCTGTGGTTCGAAAAAAGGTGCCAAACTTTTGAAAATAGAATATTGGAACGCTATCTGCTGTCAATTATATTTTTATTAATGTTTCACGATTCTTAGAAATTGTAGGCTAAAAATTAAGGGCTATACTCGTACTCTTCGTCGGTGGAATAACTCCTGCTCGGTTTTACGTTAGCCGGTTTCTTTTTGATACGACCTCAAAATACTTACATACTTACTTAGCTTAACAATTATTCGCAAAACAATTAATTATTCGTATAATTTAATTATATCCGTATTAATGGTAGAGTCAATCAAAGCCTTATTTTCCTAGCTCTAGCAAGCTCATCCCAAGCTCAGCCCAAACCTCTCGCAAACCGGTGATTTTTGGCGTTCCTGAACAGCAGTTCATCCCTATCCTCTCGCAAACGAAAGAATTACCGCTCGCAAACCATGTTGGGCTGTTCCTGAATCTGGCCCCAGAACAGCTTCGATAGATGACTCCTGTAGTCGGGCTAAAGTCTGTATATATCCGGAGAAATTGACGATGGAATCGAATTCCGTTTCATCATTTTATTCTTGTACCCCAGAATCATCCCAGAGCACATTATTTGACAGGCCTTGACATTTAACTAGCTTTCCGGCGCAATGGGCACATTTTATTAGTTTACATGCACTCGAACCCAGTTTACTAAACACCGGCAGGATGCTTTCGTGATTTACCTAATGACCGCGTTGTAAACTCAACTCTAAAATCGAAAGGGCAACGTATTTCGGTTATATTGGATATTTAACACAGCGCACTTAATCTTTTATCTTTTACAAGTTAAGTATGAAGTATCTTTTTCTATATATATATTTTTTTTCTTCCTTTTATCTTTTCTCTATCTTAACTAACGTCAACATAGCTTTATCTCTTTATCTCAAAAGAGGGAGGGAGCCAACTCTTCCATAATCTTTAAGTATAAAAATTAGTCCCTATTTCATTAACGCCATAACTTGAGAGCGACTTTACAGATTTCATTTATATTTTTTTTATAAAGTATTATAATACTTTGTAGAGGGTTTCTTACGAAAATATGTAATCCCACACGATATAAGTACCTATATGATATTCAATTCAAAGTAATCTCTGTGATTTTATTTAGTACTTAGATTTCTTCTTTGGCCTCATCTTCACTTTTCATCAAACCAATTTCAGATTTTTGCGAAATTCCTACGGGAGAAAAACTGTATTTATTATGTTCGTTTGAAAAGGTATACCTACAAATAGGTGACTATAACGGTAAAGCTGATTTCATGATTTTTGAATTTTTCCACGGGATTAAATATTAGGGTCATACATATTTTTTTGTTCGCAAAAGTTAAAGGTCTACCTAACTAAAGGTAATATTTTTAGTCATGTCTACAGCGGGGTGTGGGACGCGGCCAACTTTCGGCCCATTTAAATAGATCTTAAGTTTGCTGACTCGGAGTCACTAATTTTATGTCCACTTTTGTTTTTTACGGTGTGTATGACCCATTAAGATTTTTTTTTATGAATAATAGACAAGCTGTAGCTCTTATGAAGATTTGCTACTTGACAGATATCAACTTTTAGGACCATAGAGGTGCAACGAGAAGGGATTTTCGGAATTTCCCGCGTAATAGAGAACGGGAGTTGTATAATAACATCTCTGCGCAGATGAAGTCGCGGGCGAAAGTTTTAACTTTTTAAGTGTAACTGTTCCGAATGCGAAACACACACACAGCTAGTTAAACATTCTCCATGGTTTTGTTCATTGCCTGTTGTTATTTTAGTGATAATCTAAGTTTATAGTTACATTAAACACTAAAGGTAGCAAACTTTAAGTATTCGGAACGACTTAAAAATGATTCGCTTTAAAATAATGTTGTCTGTATGGTATCGTTGGTCTTTGGCTTTCGCTTGTCTGAATGGAGAAATAAAAAAAGAATGCCTAATAGCAGGGCAACGACTATCAACGACAGTTCTAAATTTAAATTCGCGTAGTATAACTTCCGGCGTCGCAGTGGCCGTTCTAATTTTGAATGATGAATGGGCAGTTGACAAGTATCTGCTTTCTTTTTGGCTATAACGATATTCGTCATCAACATCATCCTGTATTTTCAACGGCTTAAAAATAAAACATTGTTCGAGATGTTTTAGGCGAGACTTCCTTGTATGGGAGCCCTCTTTAATTTTAAATTATATTTTACTAGCTTTTGCTCGCGACTCCGTCTGCGAAGAATAATAGGGGTATGAAAAATAAATGTTGACCGATTCTCAGACCTACCCGATAAGCACACAAAATTTCATGAGAATCGGTCGAGCCATTTCGGAGGAGTTTGGTAACAAACACCGCGACACGAGAATTTTATATATTAGATTAATTAATATTTTTTTGGAATAGCGGCCGAGTAAAATTCTCAAACGTCTACTTAAAAGTGGCGTGGCATTGTAACAATCCAATTCCCACAAGGCTGCCTACATTTTTTTCATGACTCTATTGATGACATTTATGGCAAAGCTTGTGTACTGTAGGCACGGCTCGATACCGCTAGCCAGTGGTAAAATGTTGTCCAACTGGCAGGTTAGTTTAATGTTATTATGTATAAAATTTGTAAATAATTCTAGAACTTGATTTTAAATAAATTAGAAGCGTCAGCGGTATGCGAGTCAGGGGGGATTGCTCCGAACAGCCAAAGGTGCTGGACATAATACTGTAGTAGGTATACTGATCTCAAGGAATAAATCCACATATAAAAATATATATTGTTATTACTTATTGAAGTTTAGCATCACGCGCGTATCCCGGTACTAGTTCTACCTAGACTCTAGCTAAGTCCCACAAGTTGGTGGAGGTTAGGCGCGGTCGATGTCTTTTATGTTTTAGCTAGCCATCCAGAGGGCGGCGAAGAAAAACCGTGAGCGGTAAATGAAGGATGACCAATTCCCCGTTGAAAGCCGCGCTTTGACGCATAAACGGAGCGCGTGAAGTGTATGGAAAGTTTGGGTAAAAGTATCAATTTAAGAAGCAAAACCGTGAGTCAGCTTGCAATATTTTGTGTTATTTAGAAATTGTGCACCGATAAAGGTTATTGGGAAAGAAGATGGCGGAAAAGTTCGCAGGATACTCAGATGTAGATGATTTTATTCACCAATTTGAAACGATTGCGATCATCAAGAATTGGAATGCAGAACAGAAGCGAGTGGCCATCGCGCTTTATTTAGAGGGACCCGCGTTGGCATGGTACAAGGCCAATTTTACGACGTTGGAGTCGTATGATTTAGTAATACAGAAATTGGCAGAACAATTTCCATCGCAAGAAGACTATGCTCAGTCTTTTTATTATAGAAAGCAAGACCCGAAAGAGCCGTTGCTGTCATTTTATTATGATCTCGAGAAATTGGCGTTGAAAGCAGGCATTAAGGAGGATGGCAGATTCATTAAGCACTTCCTCAAATCAATTAATTCGCAATGGCAAGCCCATTTAGCAGCTAGATTGTTCGCATCAAAGGATGAATTAAGAAAAACAATACTGCAATTGTGTGATGTATTTAATATGGAAGCAAATATGAAAACACAAAAAATAAACTTGCCGATTTTTAATGATGAAGATTTTATGCCTAGATCACAAGAAGCAAACACGGGGTTCACACCGAGTACGCCGCAGTCACGGTATGGTATTCCAGAGACTCCAGTCACTTGCGTCGGGACGCGAGAGGCGCAGCAAGGCGCGCCAAGGCCGTACGGCGGCTATAATTTACGTCCACGCCAGTGGTACACAGGAACGCAGGCTAGCGCTTCAACATCAAATGTCCATAGACGTCAAGAGAGCCGTGGCGCGTCAAATATAAATGCGGTTGTTCAGGAGCCGAATCTTGAAGCACAGCGAGATGTTCCGCAGATCAACACGATTTTTTCACAGAAGTTTCCAGATATTGGTAATATTTATACGAGCATGGACACGTTCGTGCCGACGGAACTTAATGGCAAGCTATGTAAGGCTTTGGTGGATACTGGAGCCAATGTTTCACTGATATCTGCTGCGCTTGCAGAAAAATATTGCTTGAAGTATAAGCGTGCACTTGGCACACCTTTGCGTGCGGCAGGGGGCTCCAATATTCATACTGTAGGAACGGCTAGCACATATTTACTTGTGGGACTTAGCTAGAGTCTAGGTAGAACTAGTACCGGGATACGCGCGTGATGCTAAACTTCAATAAGTAATAACAATATATATTTTTATATGTGGATTTATTCCTTGAGATCAGTATACCTACTACAGTATTATGTCCAGCACCTTTGGCTGTTCGGAGCAATCCCCCCTGACTCGCATACCGCTGACGCTTCTAATTTATTTAAAATCAAGTTCTAGAATTATTTACAAATTTTATACATAATAACATTAAACTAACCTGCCAGTTGGACAACATTTTACCACTGGCTAGCGGTATCGAGCCGTGCCTACATATCCTCCCATCCTCTCAAGGGAGGGAGCCTACTCTAAAAAGTTCTAGATCATCTTAGCATGTGAAGAACTTCATATCTTCATGTGTTCATGAGGCCCAAAGATAATTGGTGTTCACGGCTGGTGATTATAATGTTTGTTTTTCTGTGTGCCTTTCAAATAGATTGAAGCAGCCGAAGTCCACACAGCCATCTGGGATCGCCGATAGGCTGCCCAGGGGTCCACACTTGGATCCATGGCTGTGAAATACGAAAAATGATGGAAGACTCGCAGCTTGTAGCTGTGAAATAAGAAAAGATGGAAGACCACTAGCCGAGCAGAGTAGCAATTCCGCTCTTGGGTCCTGAGAAACAAGAATATGAACACCACAACTCCTCAGCATCTGGCGCTGAAGAATGGGCAGAACACAAGATGATATCTGCTAAGATATCTGGTACACCGCATAAAAAAGAAGTTTTATTTCTCGCTAAATCATTATGAACAGCTTGGTATTTTAGCTGATCATATTGGTCTTGGTAATTTTTGAGCTGAATGAAAGCTTGGGGGCACCTTTCGAAGGGACCTGAGTTTGCATGCATCTCAAACTATTCCGGTAACGGATGGAGAGTTGTCAGTTACTGCTGGCATGATGTTCTATCTGGGAATAGAAATTACCGGTAAAGTTGTCAGCAATTGCTGTCAAAGCAGTTGTTGTCAGCATAGGCAAATTATGCTAGCAACATGTGCTAATAGAGCAGATGTTGGCAGTATGATATTCTTGCCATGAAGCTCTGATGTCTAGTGGCATTCTGGCCAAAAATTAAATATGACACAGATGTTTCAGTGCAAGAATGATGTGTCATGTTGCGCAGGCAACATTGCATGTCCTATTGCTTAGCTAGGACATAACTTGGAAAAGGCGTTAAGCTTTTTTCGGGTTTTGCTTAACGAAGCCCCATCTTTATAGGAACTCTATGGCAATTGCTAATAACAATAGTCATATACTAACATAGAGTTCCATGAAAAAGATGTGGCTAGCCACTAGCAGTGGCACTTTTCATAACTGTATATCCCGCGAGGTAGGGTTTTAGAGTAGGCTCCCTCCCTTGAGAGGATGGGAGGATATGTAGGCACGGCTCGATACCGCTAGCCAGTGGTAAAATGTTGTCCAACTGGCAGGTTAGTTTAATGTTATTATGTATAAAATTTGTAAATAATTCTAGAACTTGATTTTAAATAAATTAGAAGCGTCAGCGGTATGCGAGTCAGGGGGGATTGCTCCGAACAGCCAAAGGTGCTGGACATAATACTGTAGTAGGTATACTGATCTCAAGGAATAAATCCACATATAAAAATATATATATTGTTATTACTTATTGAAGTTTAGCATCACGCGCGTATCCCGGTACCTACTAGTTCTACCTAGACTCTAGCTAAGTCCCACAGTACACTAACTGGGAGGTGTTTCACTCAAAACACACCTAGCTCACACTTTGTATCACTCTCTGGGATGCTGAACGAAAATATTTAACCACGCTGCTGCTACCTAATACAATTTAAAAGATACGTCCTGTGCAGACGGGGGACAGACGAATAAAGCGGAGCATTAAGTAGTAGTAAGATTCCATTGAATCCTTTTGGTAGAAAAGTTAGGTATTATAGAGCACAGACCTATATTAAAATGGATGACATGTACTACGACAACAAAGCAAAAAAAAACCGGCCAAGTGCGAGTCGGACTCGCGCACCGAGGGTTCCGTACAAATTTATATGTATCTATGAACATCCAGTCTTAGCAGACCCCTGCTCCTAAGCAAAATGTGCGCAGTGTGGGATCATTTTTGCATGGCAATGTTTAATTTCAGGTTCATTTATTTGTATTCTTTATAATTGTGTTTTGTGGCCAAATAATCATTACACATCAAACAGATTAGTAATTGGGCCCCACTCATCATGATGTTGCGCTGTTCTTCAATAAGACTCATTTAAATACAGATCCGTGGTTGACGGACTATTCAAACGTCTAACGCATCATCTATTTCAACTATCAGTCAACACGAGCTTCATTGTTTACAATTTATAAATAAAAACATACGTTTCGTACGCTTCCGAACTACACTATCTCTCATCGTAGTACGAGTTTGGAGGGAATCATCTTTGATCTTGAAACAGAACTGACAAACTGAGCAAGATATTTTGCCTTCATTTGACATTTGACCCTCAAACTGTTGAAGTAGTTAAAAGCATGCCTCGCTAAAAACTGTCGGATAAAATTCAAGATATTTTTGCAAATACTTGGTATTTATTAATTGGCTTTTTAACGAGTATCTTGTGGTCTTTATTTACGTTGCATAAGAAAATGTACGCTTAGCAATTAAGGTTGAGGTAAGGAATATCAGGACAAAACGTAGCCTTATGTCTTATCTGTTATTCCAGAGATCCAGCTATCTACATAGGGAACTTCCTCCATATCCCTCCAGCTGTTTTAGGCTGAGTAACACATACCTACACGCAGCAAACATGCACGCACTTACGCACATAGGTACTAAAAACTTTCGTATTTATGTATGTAAAACTCTTTATTGTATGTACATAAAAACATAAAATTAACAGTTAGCAAGAGAAACAGATGTACAAAGGCGAACTTATCGCTTAAAGAGATCTCTTCCAGTTAAACTTAGCACGATTGACAGGACATCAGAAATAAGAGTAGGCATGCAATGAAGAGTATATTAGTAAGATTAATTTTATTGATCTACTAGCTTTTGCCCGCGACTCCGTCCGCGTGGAATTACTAATTTGGGCAGCTTATTTTTTTATCCAATTTGCTTTTTCATCAATTATGGCTCTCCTTAGATCCTTCCGGAAGAAGTGAAACTTTATAATAAACCAACCCGCTCCCAATCTGCCCCCAACCCGCTCCTTACCCGCCCCCAACCCGGTCCCAACCCGCTCCCAACTCGCCCCCCCACCCGCTCTAAACCCACCCCCAACCCACTCTCAAGCCGCCCCCAACCCGCCCCCAAGTCGCTCTCATCCCGCCCCCAACCCGCCCCCAACCCGCCCCCAACCCGCCCCCAACCCACTCCTAACTCGCCCCAACCCACTCCCAACCCGCCCCCAACTCGCTCTCAACCCGCCCCCAACCCGCTCCCAACCCGCCCCTACTCGCTCTCAATCCCCCCCCAACCCGCTCCTAACCCGCCCCCAATCCGCTCCCAACCCGCCCCCAACTCGCTCTCAACCCGCCCAAACCCGCTCCTAACCCACCCCCAATCCGCTCCCAACCCGCCCCCAACCCGCTCCCAACCCGCGCTTAACCCGCCCCCAACCCGCTCCCAACCCGCTCCCAACTCGCCCCCACCACCCGCTCCTAACCCGCCCCCAACCCGCCCCCCCACCCGCTCCCAACCCGCCCCTAACTGGGCTGTCTAACACTGAAAGAATTTTCCAAATCGGAGCAGTAGTTCCCGAGATATAGAAGTTTTATTTCAAAAACCCCCGATTTAGAAACATTATTCCGCTCCGCTCCGCTCCTATTGGTGGCTATTTGCTGATCTTCATAACACAGGTTATCCTAGCATGAAGGTCAGAGGATCTACCCTAATGTCTTTTACAAGCCTACTTATTGCATTTTATTTTTAGTTGTTAAGAGTGATTTTAAGATGTTTACTGTACCTACATAAGACTTGCATTGTTTGTTTTTGTATGGCTTATTATTCAATAAATTATTATTTATTTTATTTATTTTATTTATTTATTGGTGTTAGCGTGATGACTTATAGCCTATAGCCTTCCTCGATAAATGGGTTATCTAACACTGAAAGAATTTTTCAAATCGGAGCAGTTGTTCCTGAGATTAGCGCCTATAGAAGTTTTACTTCAAAAACCCCCGATTTTGAAACATTCTTCCGCTCCGCTCCGCTCCTATTGGTGTTAGCGTGATAATATATAGCCTATAGCCTTCCTCGATAAATGGGCTATCTAACACTGAAAGAATTTTTCAAATCGGAGCAGTAATTCCTGAGATTAGCGCCTATAGAAGTTTTACTTCAAAAACCCCCGATTTTGAATCATTCTTCCGCTCCGCTCCGCTCCGCTCCGCTCCTATTGGTGTTAGCGTGATAATATATAGCCTATAGCCTTCCTCGATAAATGGGCTATCTAACACTGAAAGAATTGTTCAAATCGGAGCAGTAGTTCCTGAGATTAGCGCGTTCAAACAAACAAACAAACAAACTCTTCAGCTTTATATATTAGTATAGATGCATTATTTTGCTGAAGTCCATAATAATTATGCCTTGCTATTATAATAATATAAGTACTGTCAAAATTTTGTGGTACATTTAAATGAATAAACGTAGCCTAGCCATCGCTATCTTCGTATTTCAGCTTCGTGTTTAATTGCATACTTAATTAAATTGGACCTTTCTTTATATTTGTGCCGTCGTTGCATCTTCCACAGACATGACTAATGGTTCCACAAACACAGCCACTGGGTCAAACAGTCAAGCAAAATAAAGTTTCTTTCATCAACTTTAGAAATAACGAACCGGGCCAAGGATTAAATCACTGTTTTCAAACGGATAGGTTTATTGTTTTGCCCGACATTACACGAAACTACCCAATTGTAGTGCACTTGCTGGCGCAGAAAATGTTCCTTATGTCAAACACACGTCAACCACAGACGTGCGAAAAACGTATCAATAAAAAGCGGTCAAGTGCGAGTCGGACTCATATATGAAGAGCACAGTAGGCCTCAATCAAAAAAACAGAACAAAATAATAAAATTGCCTTTAACGCCTAACGCCCAGCGTTCATGCCACACTGCTCGATAAAAAAAAAAATCTGTTTATTGCAATTAATGTTACAAAATAAATAAAAAAATTTCTTATACTTAGTTACAATCTTTAAATATTTAAGATTATTATAACTAAGGAAATAAACGAAATAAAATAAAACTATTACTATTACTAGTACTAGTACGTCGCGTTTTAAAAGCGCTGTCGTATGAACATTACTTGAAAATGCATTTGTTCTATTTGAACGATTTTTTAACGGGCGTTAAAAATGCTCCCGTGCGAATGAGGCCTAAAGATTTATAAGAGTTAAAAACGCTGAAAGGAACACGCAGTAGGTACACGTTTTTTGTTTGACGGCCCTTTTAATTTTTAACTTTTTTTTACATAAAAATAACCATCACGGGTCATCTCAACTGTGCAGGTTTTTGGTATATTTGTGGTTATATCGGCCACAGTAATACATAATCGTTAAAAATTTCAAGTATCTAATAAATGCTATTATTAAAATCGAGATAAAAACGCTGAAAAAAGCACGTTTCTTGTAGGACGTTCATCCCTTTTAATTTTTTAGTTTGTTTTATTTTATGTAAGTACACAATGTTGTTATAGCAGCTACCTATAGTAATATAAGTGTCTAGCTATTACTGTTCAAGAAATAGAGCCCTGTGACCTGTGCCTGTGACAGACAGACGGACAGACGGGCAGACAGCGCGGAATCTTAGTAAAAGGGTCCTTTGGGTACGGAACCCTCAAAAACGGTTGGACTCGCGCACTGAGCTTTCTCTGTAAAGAATGATGGACAAATTGGCCTGTATAGTATATCCAATATATTATTTATTTGCTATTTAGCTACTTGAGAGAAGCCTACCTACTGATACCGATTTGTGAGGCCGATAGAAAGTACCTCCGTTTCATTTTTAATGACATAGTCTATCAGTTTCAGAGCGCGGCATCTGGCTATTTGCTTCGTACATAAATACGAAGGACAATGTCGAAGCGGATCGAGAATCCCGAAAGACACGGAGTGGGAACTATCAGATTGGGCTTTTCAATCTATAGTTAACAGTCTGGGTCAACCCGAGATTGACCTTTTTGCTTCTCGCACCAATGCAAAGTGCACAGACTATATATCTTGGAAGCGAGACCCAGATGCATTAGCAGTTGATGCATTTACTATCCAATGGGGATCTAAATTTTTCTACGCATTCCCGCCTTTCTCTCTAATCCTTAAATGCTCAAGGAAAATAATTAGTGACAAAGCTTCTGGAATTCTAGTGTTCCCGTACTGGACAGGACAACCTTGGTTTCCCCTCCTTAAGACGATGCTAGAGTCAGACATCCTTTTCTTCACTCCTAACAGAGACCTTTTACAATCATGTTACAGGTCCACACATCCAATGCACAAGAGGCTTACCCTGGGGGCCGCGAAGCTCTCCGGATCGCTTTTACGCGACGAAATATCCCGTCTATCGCCTTAGATTTAATGATCCAATCCATATCTGAAAGCACTCTAAAGCAATATAACACCTCTTACAGACTTTGGTGGCAATATTGTCTAGATACAAAAATTAATCCTTACTGCCCCTCAGTATCACATACTCTAACTTTCTTGACAGACCAATTCAACTCAGGGGCATCTTACGGAACCATAAACAGTCACCGGTCTGCCCTGTCTTTGTTGGCCGGCGACAACTTAGGATCCGACGAGTACATAAGACGATTATTAAAAGGCATTTTCAAACGTAAACCTCCCGTCCCAAAATACGTCAATACGTGGGATCCACGGTTAGTACTTGACTTTAACCCTGGAAAAAATCACCAAAAAACTTTGTGTATTACTAGCTCTCTGTACTGCCCACAGAGTTCAAACGCTGTCCCTGATAAAGATATCCAAGATTATAAAAGGCCCCGAATCGTGGAAGATACTAATTGTGGATGCTATCAAGACTTCAGCAATAGGCAGGGAACAACCGGTTTTGCTCCTTCCCTTCTTTAAGGATAATCCGAATATTTGTCCCGCCACGACACTAAGTGACTATATCGATATGACGTCTAGTTTAAGACCAAATAACCTAGACGATTTGTTGATTACACACAAAAAACCCTATAAAAAGGCGTCCACACAGTCGATTAGTAGATGGATCAAACAAACACTAGCGGAGAGCGGCGTCGACGTGGCAGTTTCGGCGCACACAGCACGCGCCACGCGTCCACCTCGGCGGCGGCCTCCGCCGGTGTCAGCATAGACACTATAAGGAAGAAGGCCGGATGGACCAGCTCTTCCCAGACATTTGCCCGTTTCTACAATCGACCTCTTCTGAGTGAGGACGAGATCTTCGCTAGATCGATTTTTTCATTTAATTAAGAATTTATGTGATTTTATGTACCTACCTTTTGTTGTACTCAAGAGAAGACCGATTTAATATTGACAATGATATTCATATCAGTTAATAGCTAAGACTATCATTACTGTATTATGCAATTATGGTCTATCAATAAACTTTTTATGATCATATTATAATCATAAACAACATTTTATTTCTAAAATTATCTCTAAACATCTACCTGGTTATACGTTATATCTGAAGAAGGAAGTGACGAAATAAAATAGATGATCAAACGAACTTCTAAGTGAAGTTCGATCATTATTTTGTGAGTCACTTCCTTCGAAGATATAAAACACCCGCCCGTCCCAGAACCCTAGAAAAAGTTTATTTATTTCCCTCTCTAAAAAGAATGAGCAGCTAACGGCTGTCGGACGGACTATATAGGTAGAAATGTTTAAAAAAAAAGCGTGCGTAAGTTCTGGAATCGGGTCTTTCCATTGTGCGAACGGTGCTTTGTAGTTAAAAGGACTACCTGGTTATACGTTATATCTTCGAAGGAAGTGACTCACAAAATAATGATCGAACTTCACTTAGAAGTTCGTTTGATCATCTATCTTTCCTCTTTATAATATTAGTGTAGATTAGTGTAGATAATTTTCTACAATGGAAACAAACTTCAAAAACCCCAGCGAAGCGACTTGTCAGCCCTCAAATACGTGAGTCACTATTTTTGTTTTTTTGAGTGTGTTGCGTCCTAAAACTATGTCGATTCTTACAGCCACACTCCACGCCGATCAGCCAAACTCAGAGGTGCGAGCCCAGTCATCAACCCACGATCCTCAGCTTGAGAGGCCATACGTCAAACAATCGGGCTATCACGACTTCGCTTAATGATCGAAAATTCAGTTCAAAAAATTCACCCTTTTATTTTAAAGATTAAAGGGTTTATAAAGTAAGTACGTAGTAGTTATTAAATTTCTTTGTTCACTGGTTGACTTTGTTCCCAAAACACATTTTCCTTGTTTGCAGACGAGAGGAAAACCCAAGTATTACTGGTCTACCAACATAATGAGCTAAATAAATATCTGGAGCAAAATTGCTGCGTGTGAAGCGACATAACGACTGGCCGGCAATAAATTTGAATGCTGGCTGGATTTAGCTGTACGATGTCGGTTAATTAAGTGTAACATGAAACCATTGTAACTAACTGAAGTACTCAGAAACGCATCACTGGAACGTTTTCCATAATTAATATTTGAAAATAGAACACAACAAAACACATGACGGGGATTCGATTTGTAGCATTCGAACATGGCGGATGTAGACAGTATCTAATTTTGTTATTTCTGTTTCTTTGGCTAGTTGAAGTATAATTTTGATAGTGTTTTATGCGGCGATTATCCTTAATTAACAGTGATCACAAATCTCTATATTGTTCTCGTGTCTGACATTTTTTAATGCGCAAGTTGTCTCCACGTGGTTTCTGGAATTTTACTATCAAGTTGAAAAAACTACAATCACCGTACAACGTTGCTCTCAAAGAGAGCTTACTTTGACACTGGAGAAACTGTCCTAAAATAGGACAGAAGCCATATTTTAAATAAATAAATAAATAACACATGACGGGAATTGCAATTTAGGCTTATTATTGAGATTCATTACTTCTGCCACTTTTAGAGGAGGCGCAAGGTATACATGTAAAGTAAAAGTACATAATGTAATGTTTTACACTTGACTTAAATATTTATGTATTAATATACAAAAAATACCTCGTAATTTTGCCCACTTGTTAAACCACGGTCGCAGTTAGTGTGACCAAAACTACAAAATAAATTTACAAATCACGGAATTTCAATTCGACTGCCAAAGCTATGGTCTACGTCTACGTGAGCAAAGCCTAGTAACAATATAAAGCAGTCAGATTACCCTTGCGTAGAACTAGAAGAATAATCTGGTACAAACGAGCTTTTTGTTTGGCCGCGTGATCACTGATTAATTAGAAGAAAAACACTAATAAATTGCAACGAGTAAAAAATTGCAATAAAAACAAAAACAATTGTCAATCGTTCAGATTTTTCCATTACGCTCCCTCTTCTAAAATTAAAAAGTGAATAACTGATATTGCGCAGTCAAATTCAAGAGTGCAACAATCTATTAAACCTAGGCTTTTACTAAAACAACATGGTTTTAGAGGTACTGACTGAAAAAATAAGCTGAAAACGTTGACAGCCCAAACGAGCAATAAAAAAAACAAATGGGTTCATTTGATAGTATCTTTCAGGTCACCGACCTCCAGATTGTTTCACTTAGGACTGCTCATTTTTAGGGTTCCGTAGTCAACTAGGAACCCTTATAGTTTCGCCATGTCTGTCTGTCTGTCCGTCCGCGGCTAAGCTCAGAGATCGTTAGTACTAGAAAGCTGTAATTTGGCATGAATATACATGAACAAAAACAAATACTTTGCTCACCCGCGACCTTACAATAGTTACGTTTATGCAAGAAATGTGCATTCATCCAGTTCCTCCACCTCCACAAAGAGGTGGAGTGGAGGTGGGTGGAGGTTTGTGGAGGTGGAGGAACTGCATGAACGCACATTTCTTGCATAAACGTAACTATTGTAAGGTCGCGGGTGAGCAAAGTAATTGTTTTAGTTCATTAATATGGACCTCCGCAAAGTAACGCCTGATTCAATAAATTATGAATATACATATCAGTCACGCCAACAAAGTGGTAAAATAAAATAGTAGATTGTTCAACAAGGGACTAAAACAAGCCATAATGACACGAGATATTTAGCCACCCGAGCGAGAGCGAGGGTGGCTATAATTCGAGTTGTCATTATGGTAGTTTAGTCTCGCGTTAAACACTCTACTTTTCACTTTGAATGCGAGGAAAAAAACGACGTACAAAATTACTTTTTTACAACGTATGCTCAATACGAGCAATGGACCTCTGTTCAAAATTCAAATAGCAAAAAAAAATTCCGCGGTCTTTACTTTTCTTTTATATTTTTTTGTAAAGTGGCGGTTTTAATGCTTGCATAATTAACCAACAGATTCAAGCTTAAAAACTATGTTAAAACTAATTGGACTATGCATATAAGAATGATAATTGTTCATTCATTAGAATCGGCAAATAAAGTCACTTCATCGTGTTTCATTTTTTAAATATTTTTTATACAGTTGTCATTTTGAGGTTATTTCAACGCCCTAAAGGCTTCCACAGACCGAAACGCAGGGCGCTACGGTTTGTGGTAAGCTTCAAAATTGTCTATACCCAGTTACTGAAAATGGCGATAATCCTTCATTCACAAACACCGTGATTGGCAGTTTAGAGGTTTCCAAAATAAATTAAAAAAAATTTACTTTAATCCCTAGAGATCAAAAAAGAGCTTTAGTCCCGATATGCAGAGACTAAAGTAACATTTTAAGAGCGTGAGAAGTGAAAAATAATTTTTTTTAGGGTACCTCCCATAGACGTAAAGGGGGGTGATTTTTTTTTCTCGACTAACCCTATAGTGTGGGGTATCGTTGGATAGGTCTTTTGAAACCATTGCGGGGTTGCTAGCATGATTTTTCTATTCAGTGATCTGTTTGCGAAATATTCAACTTTAAAGTGAAAATTTTCATTAAAATCGACCGTCCCCCCCCCCCTCTAAAATCTAAACTGTTGGGTGGAAAAATTTGAAAAATTCAGAAAAATTTAGCGGCTAAGATTGCTTGGAACTTATTTGTAGTTTAAGAGTAAATAGTAGCCTAAGGAATAAAACATACTTGGAAGATTACACATACGAAATCCTTAAAAAAATAGTACTTGATTTTTTCGTAATGGCTACGGAACCCTACCTTGGGCGTGTCCGACACGCTCTTGGCCGGTTTTTTTATTTTTAATATCTTAAGTGTCTGAACATTGTAATGTATGCCAATAAACCTTTTCTTGACGATACTTCAGAATCTCCGGCCAAATCTTTTAAAGATGTTTTGTAAATATTACTGCATGCGGAATACGTTAAGATTGTTTGTTATTCATGTGATTAAGGTTCATTGAAGTATATTTCACGGTTTATTAGCAAAGTTCACTGCGTTATAAATTATCAAAACAACGGCAGTGGGATTTTTGCGAAAATAAAAGTACTTTTTGATTTTTGTCGCCAGTATTGTTTTAAGTTTTGCGTTTTTAATTCTGATTAGCTTTTGACCGTGAATTCGTCTGTCCACAAATAAAATTTATAGTTAACTCCCGATGCCTATCCCGCGGGAAATTCCAAAATTCCCTTTGTACCGCACCTCTATGATCTTAAAGGAATGGTTACGGAGATAGGGTCCGATTGAATTGAATATATAAATCCACTTTTTTTCCTTATCCCGTGAGATTTTTCGAAAATTCTAATTTTTTTTTACTGTTGTAATCACCAACTTGCATGTCAAATTTAAAGTCTAATAAGGTCATTTTGAAGCTAAAATATATTCCCCTTTATTCACTATCCCGTAGGAATGTCGAAAAATCCCTTCTTAGTTTAGGTAACTCTATGACACTCAAGGTATATGTGTGTCAAATTTCACTTCCTTGACTTCAGCGGTTTGGTTTGTGGGTTGATATATCAGTCAGTCAGTCAGTCAGGAATTCGTAGTATATATAGCAGTTGGCCGCGACTTCGTCTGCCAAGAATTCGTTTATCGCTATCCCACAAAAACTGCAATTTTCCGAGATAAAAACTATCCAATGTCCTTCCCAGGGTCCCAAACCATCTCCATACCAAATTTCATCTAAATCGGTCAGCGGTTTAACCTCTCGTATGCTTTGTAGCAGATCTGCAATCTTTTTGTATTTTTTTTATATCTGTATCATTGGATTTATATATGAAACAGTTGAGATTAGACAGACAGACAGACACACTTTTGCATTGATCTATAATCATCATCATCATCATTTCAGCCGAAAGAAGTTCACATAGGCCTCCCGCAAGGCTCGCCAAACAGTTCAGTCCTGCGCCATCCGCATCCAATGCGTTCCCGCCACCTTAACCACCTATAATATTAGTAGGTACTTATTTAAGTAGACAAACGTCATTCGCAGTTAACTCTGTTTTTAAATACTTACCTTGACATTTTCTTGCATGAAATGCGCAGTAGTAAGTCCCCTATTACGAGGAAACAATAAAGTACCCGTGCTGGCTGCCTCTGACAAGTTTGCAGTTGACAACAGGTCGATATAAATTGAACTGGTCACGTGACTTGGTCTCCCGACCAAGAAATGTCTGACTTAATCGATTGCTAGAAATAGATAAAAGAGTTTCGGTTCCAAAAAGCGGCGTGAAATATGTTAGGACACGTGAAAGCGTGTCGTTAGCTATTTCTACGATTCGGTTGTCCATCACAATGACGCTAAAATAGCTAGATTTACTTTTTTACGTTAAAATTACCCGTGATTGGCCTGTCAGGCTGATGAAAAGTGCGGATGAAGCCAAAGGTGTCTCACTGGTTCATTAACAGCCTTAAATTCACTCTAGCCTAGGTTGTATCTATCTATAAATACAGACGATGGGAGTGAATGCGAATAGGAATGTTGACGCCACCAATCAACTGACGTACTTTTTATGAGCTGTCAAAACACAATCTCCCATAGAGTTTGAATGGCAATAGCAACTTACAACGTCACTTGTTTGCCAACTCAATCAACTATTTATTTGATTTAAGCAACAAAACATCTAAATTTGCAGTTAATCGTAAATTAATCTGGTTTTCAGGGCTAAAATAAAGCGTTTTTTACTGGAGTCGTGTCTTCGAATTATTTTTTAATAGCGTCAACATCCTATTCCATTCCGTAGTGGTTTTTATTAGGAGAGATGACGCGAACAGCATTACTTAGTCTTGGTCTAAGATCATACCTAAAATATGGCTATTGGCTGGCTAAGTAAGGCGATAGTAATAAAAAAAAGTTCAATATTTTCATTATCATATACTTAGGTTTATTTTTGTTTGTACTCGCATACGTCGCACTCCAGCGGGCATTTTGGGGGCACGTCATTTGGTATGGTTTACAAAAAAATATTTTAATTAACGAGTATACGTACTTAGTATTTGCAACATACTCGTTATCAATCTTAAATTGTCTACGTAATACTCTTTCAAGTGATAACTGATAGCCCATTTAAGTGGTGGCATGTCAGAATGAGAGATAAGGTTCACAAATCAATCAATTAATTTTCGAGTAGTCAGAATAAGGTATTTGTACTTTGTATTTGGTACCTAGTATTTGTAATGTGCAATTCCAAATATCTTAGCAACTAAGGCTGTACGTTAATTAGGTTTTTATTTTTTTATATCCATTCAATTTTAAATAAAAATAAGATTGAATAGTATGTGGTATTATTTATTGTGGCCACTTAAATGGGCTATCAGTTATCACTTCAAAGAGTGTTACATTAAAAACTAATAAATGATAGCGGGTAACTTAATTAACTATGTTACAAATACTAAGTACATTATAATACTCGTAAGTTAAGATTTTTTTGTAAAGCTTATCTTGCCCCCAAAATGCCCGCTGGAGTGCGACGTATGTCGGTCATCTCTACAAAAATGTACCTATCCACGAAAGTGACTTCGAAAAAACGCTCATTTATAATGAATGATCCTACTTTCAATAGGTACTATGCATTTCGAATCGGAATGGCGTATTCGCCTCAGTGGTTTGGTGTTTTTTTTTGGCGCACATTGTTTTCCCATAATTTAATAAGTCATAGTGTGTAATTTATTGAATCAGGCGTTAGGTACTTTTTGTCCATATAAATGAACTGAAATAATTACTTTGCTCACCCGCGACCTAATTAAATTAAAAAAAAATCTCATTTAAAGTATTGTTTCAGTTCATTAACGAAAGATGTAGGTATCAATCTCCGTAATCAACGTTAGTCATAAAGTGATTTATTTCAGAAACAATATTTTCTTCAGGTTTTTTAAATGCATCTTATAGAATGCCGTTGGTTATGTTAGTGTACATCTTACCTATCCTGCAGTTATGTATCTAAGTATACTAATATTATAAAGAGGAAAGATTTGATTATTTGTTTGTTTGTTTGTTTGCATTGAATAGGCTCCGAAACTACTGGACCGATTTAAAAAATTCTTTTGCCGTTAGAGAGCTACATTATCACTGAGTGACATAGGCTACTTTTTACCACGTGAAAATACCTATTCCTACGGGAAAATCAATTTATCGCGGGCGAAGCTGCGGACGGAAGGCAAGTCGTTAATATTACGAGTATTAGCTATAAGTAAATAAATAATGTTAACACACTCCTTGGCCCCCGAGATAAAGGCCCCTGCCTAGTTTGGGGTCCGCCGGATATCTTTCAACAATGTAATTCTCAATGATGATTTTGAAAATAACTTTATTCTTATTCTTATTCTAGCTATGCGCAATCCCATCTGCAAGGGTAAACAATTACTTAATCCTTAGGACTGCCGAACAGGGGGTTTCCCCCCTTTACCTGCCCGTCTTCAGCAGACTTGTTGGCCATTTTGCTGATTATAATAGGATTACGTGAAAGAAAATAATAACAGAACCGTTACATCGAGATTTGAACAGAAATATCTTGTTTACAGGATAAGAATTGTTGATGGGATTAATCTATAAGGCACTTCCCGTTATTATAGACTTATGAAAGGCAAGAAGTAAAGCCTCAGTTGCTTTCTTAATACGCATATCTGCCAATCCAACATTACAAAAACAATTCCTTTTGCGCAGCCACGTAAAGACAACAGCGTAGCTCTCTCATAACTTACCAATTAGACTTTCAATTAACTTAAACAACCCTGACCCATATCATTCACTTCCTAGAAACTGTTGCTACGCAATCAGAAGGTATTATTTCACTTTTTCCCGCTTTTTTTTGTCGCCAAGGGCTTTGAAAAAGTTCCGATTTTTTTCGTCTTCCGCGGCCATCTTGTCTTGGAATGTTTCTTGAACCATGACGACCTTGCACGTTTCCTCGGCCTACGATGTACTACCATTAACGTTTCCTTATTTGACAATGAACCATATTGTAAGTAACTAAATAAATAAAATAAAAGTAAGGTATCTAATATAAGTTTACCCGCTCTCACTTAGTTCAAAAAATTGATGGTTGTCAAAAATAATAAAAAACTGGTCAAGTGCGAGTCCAACTCGTACATAAGGGGTTCCGTACCTCCGTACAACGTTTTAGGAATAGTTCAGTAAAAAAATATGAAAATCGAGTTAAAAACGCTGAAAAAACACATTTCTTGAATGACGACCACACCACCTTTCATTTTTTACTTTATTTTATTTTTAGTATATGTTGTTATAGGGGCTGCAGTAATACTTACACAATCGGTGCAAATTATAAGTGTCCAAGTATTACGGTTGAAGAGATAGAACCCTGTGACAGACTACAGTAAAAGGGTCCCGTTGGCATCCTTTGGATACGGAACCTTAAAAATTAAAACTTGGCATTATAACATGCGTATATCTCAACGATAAATCGACAGGGAAAATTCATTGTTTAGTCTACAGTTTATTAGTTATTAAGTGGATGATAAAATGATATTGGAGGTCGAAGAAATAATTGACGGCTTGCCAAGTTCTTGAAGTGGCAGATAGGAATCTTCCTACACTTACGAATAAAATTGTGATCAGAAAACAGTTTTATAACTACTTAAATGACGCGTTTACGAGAGAGGCGGTGTTATTAAACGCGCGGGGGCGCTTGCGATTGCATTCGAATCATAAATTCATAATTTCTTGAATCTGGCGTTAGGTACTTTGCGGAGGTCCCATATCAATTAACTGGAGCAATTACTTTGCTCACCCGCGACCTTATGATAGCTACGTTTATTCAAGAAATGTGTGTTCATGCAGTTCTTCCACCTTCTCACTGTATGAACAGTACACACATCTCACAAACCCAACTATCACCACCACCACACTAACTGACCTTTCGAACTCAACCAGAGCTCATCCTCAGAGTATCGCAACCGTTCAGTAAGTAGGTATGCTACTATGCTATGTGGTTGGTCTAACATCCGGTAACATGCAGTTGCATGAACACACGTTGTTGCATAAACGTAGCTATCATATTATGGTCGCGGGTGAGTAAAGTAATTGTTTCAGTTCATTGCATTCACATATTTTATCTCTTTCTATACTCATTCTTTGCTATGTGACAAAAAGAATCGGTGAAAACGATTGTGAATCAGAGTGAATCATAGTGCTTTAGACAGTAAGGCCTAGGTTAAAACGTGTTTTCCCGCGGGAATGAGATATTTTCCCGTGGTAAAAAGTAGCCTATGTTACTGTTGAATATACCTAACGCTGGCCATCAACAGTATCCTTTGGCTGTCTTGTTTTTATACCAGGATTTAGCTGTCACTGTCTTCTGTGCGGTTTTCCGGAACATGTCATAGTTTTAAATATGGTTTAATAAATATTATTTACAAGTATTTAAATCCATTTTCTAATAGTTACTCTCCAGCCCTTCAACTATGTCTATATGTAAAAAAATCACGGCAATCCGTTGCTCAGTTTCGACGTGAAAGAAGGACAAATAAACACACTTTCACATTTATAATATTAAAGTATGAAAATATGGATAATGAATACTTAATGACTAATGGAAGTATAATATTAATAGTATGGATAAATGCGGCAGCTTGTGCGTACATGCGTGCGTGTCTGTGCGCGTATGTGTGCGTGCGTGCATGTGTGCGTGAGTGTGTGTGTGTGTGTGTGTGTGTGTGTGTGTGTGCGTTTGCATAAAAATGTAAAAGACAGGATTTGAATGACAAGCTGGACTTCTGGTGTAACATATTAGGCTTCTTTTTATTCCGATATTGCCACGGGGTCGGTATTGAATCCCCAAATCTCGACAACTAGGATTATTTATTCCTCGATAGATGGACTGCTTACAGCAGTCGATCGAGACCAACGGCATGTGAGCATCAACCGCAACACGACTGCTCACGTGCTGCTATTTACTGATGCTTGTGTGTGTGTGTGTGTGTGTGTGTGTGTGTGCTCCAGGTCACGCGAGTCACGTGCCATTGGGCCTTATTCAGCACGAGACCTGTTGCAGATTCTGTTTCAGGACACTACTGAACAAAACTATCTAGTAAATACTTTTAGAAACCTAAGATTAGAAAGAACTATACTTTGCTTCATCTAGAGGAAATATGAACACACCTGCGAAGAAATTCGGCTCCGCTGTACATTATCTGGCATCGAGTTCAGTTTTCATATTTTTATATAGATTCTACTCCTCAACAGAAGACTCCTCACCAAATGCCAAGTTGCGGAAACGCATAGTTTTCGAGACAAAAAAACGATAAAGTTTCCGTACAAATTTCCGATTTCATTTACGTTTCTTTGTACGTGTTGACATAGGCTATGGCAAAATGATGTTTTTTAGTTCAGTTTTTACTGAACTGTCATTATTATACAGGGTTATTTGTAATTCACTAGCATCCTTTTAACCCTATACTCCTACCACTTAAACAAATGTTTTTTTTTGTTTTACGGCTTTTGTCATAACTTAATATTTTTGGTGTAATAACGTTTTGAAAATTTGAGATTACCTCTTATTTTTACGATACTCTGTGTATTTGTATGAAAAAAAAAGAGCTTCATTTTAAAAAGTCGTAGAACAAAAAACATTTGTTTGAGTGATAGGAATTCAGGGTTAAGAGAATGTCAGTGAATTAAAAATAACCCTGTATTGCTACGTGACAAATATTTGATGAGCACATACAAAAAATTACTGGTCAACGAAAAGTAGAATGACCGTATACTCATCATCATCATCCCAGCACATCCTACGTCTCACTGCAGGGCACAGGCCTCCTCTCAGAATTTTTATAGTGTCTCATATTATGTGCGATATAAACTATATAAGTATATTGTTTTAAATTTCCGCAATTATTAGTTTTTATCACACTCGGGACTTATAGAGACAATTATTTCTAAAGTTACCTGGACGTTTCGACGACATTGCAGCGGGCGTGTAGTGACGTGTAAACTGAAGTTTAGGGTATCACGTTCGTTCAGCCGCGCGAGTTTTTCAAGCTACCTGCATGCTATTGGCTCACTGTGCCGAGCACTAATCCAATTACAACAAAGCCCTAGCCAACTCTTCCGAAAAACTCGATCGTTTGTTTCGAGTACCCCATTCCATTAGGCACAAGCAATACAGTATGCTTAGTATAAGTTTTACTTCATCAAAATACTTCTCGATCGCGTTTACGTTAAAAAAATCAATTCTATGGAAACATGGACGCGCGGCCGCGGAGGCGCTGTCCATGTTTCCCTAGTAATTGTTTTTTTTACGTAAACGCGATCGAGAAGTATTTTGGTGAAGTAAAACTTATACTAAGCGTACAGAAAAGACGTGGGACGGGGGCGCGTCGCAGTCCGCGTCATTTGTTCGAAGACCGTGTCCCCGCCTCGTTTCTTCTGTCTGCTATGGATCGCGATGCTTCTATATTTAGTATGAAAACTGACTCTAGGGGCGCCGCGACTGCGACGCGCCCCCGTCTCATGTCTCTTCTGTGTGGCTTGCGCCTCAGAGGCGTATGGCGTTAGCAAGCTTAGGCTGGTTCACAAATGTGGTTAATTTTAATATCAATATCACAACGGAAAACTTTCATACTAACTTTGACTACTGGCGGGCGACTTTTTGAACTCAATCCAAATATGGGTAAGTATTTTAACTGTAGGTACAAATATCATAGAGGAGAGATGGCATGAAATGGACACGCATTGAAACGGACAATTCAAAATAAAAGTCCATTTATGAAAAGGAAAATAAGTACACATTTTTTAAAGATGCGAAAATAAACGACTAAGAATTGATTAATGACAATTATTGTGTTTCAAATGCTTCCTACATAGGAAGCTTCCATGAATTTGTCCCTTTCAATACGGGTCCTTTACACCCCCTATACGACGTGTCGCATGACCGCCCATTTTCCCTTCGGTGCTATAGCAATATAGGTGCTATAGCAATATAGATATGGTACGCTAAAATGACACAAAATAAATGTGGACCCACCTTTAGGTATTATTATGATTATGACCTTCTTTTTCCATATCTCCTTTGTTTCAGATCTGGCATCCATTAGGAAAGCCCTCGCTGCGATCGAACAGTAAACAGACCTTAGTCCAGCAGTAACAATGCAATGCGGTTATGTGCAACCTCGTGCTTAAGTGCTGGCGGATTAGCGGGAGTGTTGCTTTTGTCGATATAAAAGTTATCGATAAAAATTTAGTTTTCAATAAAAGGGTCATTCGAGTGTTTCAACGGCCTCGCTCTCTGACCACTTTTTAACGCATTGGCTACAACTAAAATCTGCAGACTTTGATGGCGTTTTCGGTTATTTACTTGTGGCCCTTTACTGCTAGGTAACAGGAAACCGTATCAGAATTAAACAAACTAGTTATATATGTGGACGTGTCGTTTGTTTGAAAATCCTTTTTATATCTATACTAACATTATAAAGCTGAAGAGTTTGTTTGCTTGAACGCGCTAACCTCAGGAACTACTGCTCCGATTTGAAAAATTCTTTCAGTGTTAGATAGCCCATTTATCAAGAAAGGCTATAGGCTATATATCATCACGCTAACACCAATAGGAGCGGAGCACCAATGAAGAATGTTTCAAAATCGGGGGTTTTTGAAGTAAAACTTCTATAGGCACGCTTGACTTGGGAGTATGGTGGTGAATGTGAACTATTCCACGCGGACGAAGTCGCTGGCAGAAGCTAGTCCTTTTATATTTGTACTAGCTTTTGCCCGCGGCTTCGCTCGCGTGTACTATGAGTATTCCAAAGAACCAAGATATCAAGCAAGCAAGCATACAGGCAAGCAAGCAAGCAGGTCCACAATTGACCGAGAAATCGGTGAACATATCTACATAAAAAAATTCATAAAGTGGAATGCATAACCTCCTCCTTTTTTAGAATTCGGTTAAAGTGCCCTTTGCGGCCTACTTACAGTATAAACTTATGAATTTTGAAATTTTAGCTTTCTACAACCATAAAACGCAAAATCCCGTTTTTTCCCGTTTCCGTAAGAATTTCGGGAAATGTTTTCTTAATGCTCCCCTACACTCCCCAAGGAACCCACTTGCCAAATTTCAGCTTTCTACGACCAGTAAAACGAAAAATCCCGTTTTTTCCCGTTCCCGTGGGAATTTGGGAAAGTCCTCTCTCAATGCTCATCTACACTCCCCAAGCAACCTACATGCCGAATTTCAACTTTCTACGATCTGTAAAACGAAAAATCCTGTTTTTCCCGTTCCCGTAGGAATTTTGGAAAGTCCTCTCTCAATCCAGCTCAACACTCCCCAAACAACCTACATGCCGAATTTCAGCTTTCTACGACCAGTAAAACGAAAAATCCCGTTTTTTCCTTATCCCATGGGAATTTATAATTACCTACATCTATGCCAAATTTGAAGAGTCTAGTAATTATAGTTCATAGGATCCCGTTGAACTGAATATATAAATCCCGAATTTTCCTTATCCCGTGGGAATTTTGAAAAATCCTGAATTTAATGTTTTAAATAATGTAATACCTACTTGTGTATCAAATTTGAAGAGTCTAGTTATTATAGTTACCGAGATAGGGTCACTCAGAATCGAATATATAAATCCCGTTTTTTCCCTTTCCCGTGGGAATTCCCAAAAATCCTTCCTTAGTGGATGCCTACATTATATAAGGTATCTATGTGCAAAATTTCAAGTCTCTAGGTCCAGTGGTTTGGGCTGTGCGTTGATATATCAACAGTCATTTAGTTTATTTAGATATTTCAACCCCATCGCACCCCATCCAGGGAGATGGTATTTTACGTCTGCCACGTCGGATTTTAAAACCGCTGTTGTTTTCATAACCAGCGACCCGATAAACCATAGAAACAACACCCATGTTCATTTTCAGACTTTGTTACCCCTTTCCCCCCTTTTAGGGGTCGAATTCCCAAAAAACCTGAAACACGTGTTTACTCATTTATCATTAGGAGTACTTCTGTGAAGTTTCGAATAAAATAGTCGAACTAATCTTGTTTCCCCATACAAACTTTGGACCCCCGTTTCACCCCCTTAGGGAGTGAATTTTGAAAAATCCTTTCTTAGTGCACCCCTAGACCTTATAAGGAACCTACATGCCAAATTTTGAATCTCTAGGACCAGTAGTTTGGGCTGTGCGTTGATATGTCAGTCAGTCAGTCAGTCAGTCAGTCAGTCAGTTTCTTCTTTTATATATTAAGATTAAATGTAAACGATACGTGTTTCGAAGACAACAGTGAATTTGGTAGGGGACTTCATTTGTTGTTATTTATTTAATGTCATAACTAGTTCATATTATTTCATTTATTTATTTCATTTTTGTTATAGCCACATTAATTAATTGAATAAGAAGGAAGTTAATGTTATCTACATATTTACTCTGTCACTATTTAATCCAAGCACCAGCTGGCCGATGGAAGAAATCTCGACTCGAAAGTAAAAAATAAACCCTAATTTAGGGCATCGTTCATGAGCACGGTGAAGAAATAAATGGAACTATAAATACTAGGACAATAAAAATTGTAAAATATCGATATCGACAATTTACTCGGGACGTCACTAAACGATAAAAGCGCCATTACTGCGAACGTCGCGACCCCGAAACCGTCAAGTGTTCCAGCCGATTTCAGATACCTATAACAAGCGATTATTCTGGAAAACATCTCGTTTCTGCGTCGTAACGACAGTTGCAGACACCTAGCACATAAACGTTGTTGATTTCAGGGTTTGGGCTCTGGATAAATAAAAAGCAAAGACGGAGTTCCGTGAACAGGAAAGTAAGGCTGTAAGACGGTTGCTGAGTTAAATCCTGACACATAGCACAACTACGAAATTTCTGATTATTGCCAATGTCAACCATAGAAAAATAAATACAGACAATACCGGCCCACAGGTAGAAGATACTTGTTGCGTGTGACTGAATAGTATGTTTATCATTTTTTTTCTATGGGTCACAATGTTAATAGTCAGACTAGTTGTGCTCCGTGTCAAGATTTTTTTTATATCGAGGATCTAAGGAGAGCCATAAATGATGAAAAGGCAAATTGGATAAAAAAAATAAGCTGCCCAAATTACTAATTCCACGTGGACGGAGTCGCGGCCAAAAGCTAGTTTTTAATAATAATAATAATTCTATTTATTCGGATAACTGGGATCCATTATTTGTTAGTTACAATGAGTGCTTAATAACTATGTAATAAATATTCTTTACTACTTATCATAACCGGTTAGACCTACTTCAGCTTTATCATTCACGTCACCTGAATACTTATGCCATGTCATGCCATGTGCATCTATATACTATAAATAAATAAATATCACGGGACAATTGACACCAATTGACCTAGTCCCAAAGTAAGCTGGGCAAAACTTGTGTTATGGGTACTTGGCATAGCGATATAATATACCCCCCGAGGGTTGCCCGCCTTTTCGTGGCGGGGGGGCTTAGTAACCGTGGACTGGTCACCCACGGTGAAGCTAAGAGGCAACCAGGGCCGGCCTGTTTGGGCCGCCGGCTGGCCCGAGGAGGGCGCTCCCAGCGGGCTGAACAAGTCGGCTGCGGACGCGCGTGGAGGGACCGCAGAAGAAGAGGAGTGCCGGTATTACGGTGCGCCGTTCTCCCTATCTTCTGCGGCCGTGGAGGGATCTCAGGGGGAGAGGCGTGTTGGTATTACGGTGCGCCACTCTCCCTACCCCCTGCGAGCTGGCGGGGCCGTTCCGTCGAAACGGCACTGGTGGGGCCGCAGAGGAAGAGGCATGTCGGTACTGCGGTGCGCCGCTTGCCCTATTCTCTGCGGCCGAGGTGTGGTCGGTGGTAGAACCACAGACCTTATGTGGGGTAGCTCCGGGGGCTTCCTGGAGGAAAAGTATCCTGGGGCCTGAGTGCCCCGGGTGGCCCAAGGATTGATGTCCTTGGGTCTTTTCCTGGCCCCAGAGAGGCGAGATTACCCCGCTTCCCTCAGAGGGACATCGGGTGGTGGATCGGGGGGTCCGTCACCCGCCAAAGATGTCCCGAGGTTGTCAGGCGCTCCAGGTGTTTCCGGTGCGCCTTAAACGGAGTTTGTGGGGCTTACGTCCCACAGAGGTGGGCCCGAAGGGGCAGCCGCCGGTGGGGGCCGCGGATGGCGTAACCGTTCCCGTAGCCCCTACCTAAGCAAAGAGAGGGAACACCGTGGGGGTTTAGTCAGTAGGAGTCTGACATAACCCATCGTCCTCCCCCGAGGACGGTGGGTATCCATGAGGATTTCCCCACGTAAAAAAAAAATGGATATAATATAATTGGGCTCGGGGATGTCCGTCCCCCGCCGTTAAGGTCCTGTTGAGCTGGTAGGCGCGCCAAGTGTTCCGGCGCGCCTACAGCGGAGGTGACAGGAGATGTACAGGTCTCCTGGAGGTGGGTCCTTGACCGGACATACCGCCGTGCTGCCGGGCCGTGGATGCGTTGAGTTCCCACAGTCCGGTTGCTTACCGGCGACGTAGTGGAACACCCTGGGGTTTTTAGTGGGTACACCGCCCCCTTCTGGGGCGGGAATCCCACATATCCACCGGCCTCCCCGGGCCGGTGGAATCCATAAAGGATTTTCCCCAGACCAAAAAAAAAGGGATATAATATAATATATACTATTATATATTATATTATATATAATACTAATATTATAAACAACAGGTCCGATTTGAAAAATTGTTTCAGTGTTAGATAGCCCATTTATCGAGCTAAGACCAATAGGAGCGGCGCGGTCGTAGTCGCGAGCACCAGCTAGTACTAAAATAAAAATATTTTTTTCTTTCGACATTTTCACTTTAAAGTTGGCAGTTTGTTGGCTGTGGTTATGAATCGTAGCAGCTGCTACAAATTCTTACATGTAGAAGTGCTACGATCGTTATTATACATTATACTATAATAAGTTTTTATGTTAAGACCAGGTAATTTCTGCTAACGATAACAGTAGGAGAGACGAGACAATGACAACGATAAACTTCAGTTGCAATCAGTTTGACGACCAGATGGCCTAGTGGTTAGAGAACCTGACTATGAAGCTTGAGGTCCCGGGTTCGATTCCCGTGTCGGGGCAGATATTTGTATGAAAAATACGAATGTTTGTTCTCGGGTCTTGGGTGTTTAATATGTATTTAAGTATGTATCTATCTATATAAGTATGTTTATCCGTTGCCTAGTACCCATAACACAAACTTTGCCTAGCTTACTTTGGGACTAGGTCAATTGGTGTGAATTGTCCCGTGATATTTTTTATTTTTATTTTTTTTAATCGTTTTTAGGCAAAAACATTGTTTCGGTGATTTTTTATTTCGTTTGTAGATCAGGCGAAGTTTTTGCAAACCCGAAAATTGGATATTCGTGATCTACCGTTCGTCGATTCGTTGGTGGTTCCCATAAAAACACAATAACACTTTTGTCTTAAAAGAACCAGAATAGGGAGCTGGTATTGAGAACAAATGCAGTTCAAGCGGTATGCACTTCATTGCAACGAGCAGCCATTGAAACGATAATAATACACCCACATTAAATTTATAGGCCGCGTCTTATTATTTAGGAAATTTTCCTAATGCCTTGATCACACGTACCGAGTAAACGGGCGAGACAGTGCTCTCGGCCGAGTACTCGGTGCGTATAAACAAGCGCTGCTTGCTTAAGGCAGGTTTATACAGGGTCAGTAACTGACTTCGAATTCGAGACAAGTCAGCGCTGACCCGAGAAATACCCAATGTAAATTGATTTGAAGTCAGTACAGCGGTGGGAAGTCAGCGCTGACTTAAATATACGCACGCGAATATTTTGAGGTCAGTCGGCGCCAAAGAGTATTGTAATATTATATGAACAAGAGTGGCAACTCTATGGTCAAATTTGCATGTATGGAAGGTGCTGCTGCCCTACGCCCTGGTCAATAACCACACAGCGGTGGGAAGTCAGCGCTGACTTAAATATACGCACGTGTTAGAATATTTATGTAAAACATAGTAAATAATAAAATAATAATAGTCATGTTATTTAATATAATATAATATACTTCAGTTTGTAATGTAATTAGACTTAGAACTCTTTTTAGTGAAGAACTGAGTACTTTCCTTTACGAATGACGTCACGTGTTGACGACAAGCGCGGGTTGCGATGCCAGGCTATAAAGGCTGCCTTCCGCAGGTAGACGCCACTTTGCTACGAGCCGTCGCCGAGATCACAGTTAAGTACTCAGTTCCCTTGCTATAGAGGTTTATATACTACTGTTTGATCAATTGATATTATGTGAATTCCTGTGGTATTATATAATAATGTCTTTATGTATGGAGACTATTGTCTATGTATATTAGTAACCAATAAGAGTTATATTAAAATACAATATATATACTATGACCTTTGAAATAATGTTTTTGATGTGACGTTGGTTGTTCCTACTTTACAAATATACTTATTAAACCATCATAAACTCATTATTTTGTATTCCGTTAACTCCTGGCCCCGCTAAATAAGAGCAATAGATTGGATATATTTAATCTCGTATATGTGAATTTGATCTTTCTAACACACGCGAATATTTTGAGGTCAGTCGGCGCCAAAGAGTATTGTAATATTATATGAACAAGAGTGGCAACTCTATGGTCAAATATGCATGTATGGAAGGTGCTGCTGCCCTACGCCCTGGTGAAGAACTAATGTGACGTATCTATAGATGTATACCTATCTATATGTATATGTTGGTAGTCATGTACAGCTATAATTACGCGTAATTTTAATTGATAGGCTAATTGCCACTATTCGTATTTTAGCCGTCTAATTCAAATCAGCATATACGAAGTATAAGCGGCTAAACCCGATTTGCACTATACGGCTAAAATACGAACATTGGCAAGTGGCCTATCAATTAAAGTCCTTGACCGTACAATTTGGTACGCCATGGCCATGGCCGATGAATGACAACTGACAAGTTTGACAAGTCAACCAAGATGGCCGCTAATTTAGTTCTTTACCAAACAACCAGAGATCGCTGTAGTCGCATGAAAAGTGTGATATATGTAAGTGTGCCCCCCCTGGTCGGCGCCCCCCGCCACCCGCGCCTACCAGCGCCAGTGGAAAAAACCCCGTGTGAATGGAGAAGTCAGCGCTGGGTCAGTCACTGTCGCTGTGTTGTAGGTTGACAGCAATTCGTCAAAATTCTGCGGACATTCTAAGAGCCAGGTTGTATTCTGCAGGATCTTTAAATCTCAATTGCTTCAATAGCAAAGCAGAGCAACCAGTTTCGTTTATGTCTTCAATCCATTTTATCACCCAAATTAGTTTATTTTTATTTAAATCATTTTCTAACATTTCTGCTAACTCGATTCAACAGCAAAATGGTAATATTTTTTAATAAGTAATTTTTTTTCTGCTGTTTTTGCGACTTCATTTTTCTTCCTCACTGACTTCACAAACGTGTGCTCACCGTGTTAAGCTTACCACGACTACCGACTCCGTGTAAACAAATGAAGTCATGGATGGCGCCAGTGTCGGCGCCGATACTGACTTGTGCACTGACCCTGTATAAACCTGCCTTTAACGCACCGAGTACTCGGCCGAGAGCACTGTCTCGCCCGTTTACTCGGTACGTGTGATCAAGGCATAAGGTTGTGTAAGTAAGGTTAGGAGTATCAATATTACCACCCAAAGTATAAAATTAAATTATAAACCAACCTCATAATATTATCGTAGTAAGAAAGGGTTCGCATCTCTGAGTTTTTGGAATTTATGTGCGAAATTATATTTGAAATATACCATGAGGTTTACGGTGAAGGAAAACATCGTGAGGAAACCTGCAACTCATCTGAGAAGAAATTCAATGGTGCGTGTGAAGTTTCCGGGGGCCGGCGTGGGAACTACGGCCCTCCCTTTCATTCTGAGAGGAGCCCTGCATTCGGACGTATTTAGGCTGGGATGATGATGATGAACAAAGGGTGCGGTTAATGTACTACCTAATAATTTAAATATGACTAGTTAACTTTATCCCTAAAGTCGATAGATTTTGTCTGTGCAAACGTTGCGCTTTAAAAATGTTACCGTAACCTTTTTCAGGCAAATCTATGATTTTAAGTGGTTCTTGTGAAGGTTTTTCTTTCGCGGCCTAAAGCAAGTTATTCTATACAGGGTTATTTTTAATTCACTGACATCCTCTTAACCCTGAATTCCTATCACTCAAACAAATGTTTTTTGTTTTACGACTTTTTAAAATGAAGCACTTTTTTTCCCATACAAATACACAGAGTATCGTAAAAATAAGAGGAAATCTCAAATTTTTAAAACTTTATCACACCAATATTAAGTTATGACAAAAGCCGTAAAACAAAAAACGTTTGTTTAAGTGGTAGGAGTTTAGGGTTAAAAGGATGCTAGTGAATTACAAATAACCCTGTATAAAGAAAGGCATAGCTGGGCACCGTTAATCAAACAGTTAACTTCGTTAAACGTTAAAGCGTTACATTTCGATGATTTAACGTAAGTTGGCGTTAATCCGTTAACAATTAATTTTTTTTATCATTGCGTTAATCTACTTTTAAAAAGTGTTGGTTTCTTTGCAGTTTTCTCACTCACACGCGCCGGCACATACCTAGCTAGTTTTGTTTCACTTGCGGCAGCGCGGCGCAGTGCAAGCGGTATTTTTTTTGTTAATAAATAGCACTGGAATAACAATTTTAACGGACTTGATGAAATGTAACACAAGTTAACGAGTTTGTTAATTTTTTAAAGTTAACTTCATAGTTATCCGTCAGTCGAAATGTTAACTTTGATAATTAACGATTAACGAGTTAATGTACAGCTACTTTGATCAATAATCGAAGCCCAGCTATGTTGAAAGGTAATTTTCTTAAGAACCGTCCGCCCACTTCATTGTGTCCAGTTCCTCATCCGTTTCACAAATTGTCCTACAGCGTATTATGTTGTCTTTTAATTAATGTAACTGCGCAATCTTGAGCTGAACATGGGAATTCATTGATAATTGCTTCTTTGAACGAAACTGGATAAAAATGTCTTCAGAGAATGATATAATTAGGTATCTGTTGTTATGTTCGTGCGGTAATTACAAAATTACATTTGAAAATGGGCGACAAAAGATTCCCCATTTAAACTCGCGCACAAAGGGTTCCGTACCATTATCTATAAAAAATTTCGGTTTACGATTTATGACGTATTAAAAAAAACTACTTACTAGATCTCGTTCAGACCAATTTTCGGTGGAAGATTACATGGTAATGTATGTAGGTAGGTACATCATATATTTTTTTTAGTTTTATCATTATCTTATTTTAGAAGATACAGGGGGAACACACATTTTACCACTTTGGAAGTGTTTCTCGCGCAAACTATTCAGTTTAGAAAAAAAAATATATTATACACCTCATATCATTTTTGAAGACCTATCCATAGATACCCCACACGTATGGGTTTGATGAAAAAAAATTTTTGAGTTTCAGTTCTAAGTATGGGGAAACCCCCAACATTTATTGTTTTTTTCTATTTTTGTGTGAAAATCTTAATGTGGTTCACAGAATACATCTACTTACCAAGTTTCAACAGCATAGTTCTTATAGTTTCGGAATAAAGTGGCTATGACATACGGACAGACAGACAGACATGACGAATCCATAAGCGTTCCGTTTTTTGCCATTTGGCTACGGAACCCTAAAAAATACTAACGGTTTTGAGAACACTTTGGGAAAGGAGGGTGGGCAAATTGACCAATGAGGGAAAGCGATATGTCGCTGGATAGCTTATTCTAAGTTCTAAAACTTTTACTGTGGCAGGTAGTCCCAAATCATTGTATGAAAAAAACATTTGTACGGAACCCTCGGTGCGCGAGTCCGACTCGCACTTGGCCGGTTTTTTTATCTCGCCATACCTACCTCGATGTTTCATACTTCGATGTTTTCAGATAGAAATTGTATATCACACGGCTTAAGCTATACTAATCCATCATAGCTAATAAGAAAGCAATAGGTATCTCGAAGGAAATCCATAAGTTTTCTTGTAGACGTTTTTTTCCGCAAAGACGAACGAGATGTCATTGACCTCCGTTATTGATAGTATTGATATAAACCGTAGCTATTATGCTACCTATACTACTGGTCCACTAGAGCTGAGCGAGGCAACGGAGCGGAGCGAGGGGGAATTGCGGAGCGGAGTTCCGGACTGTGTTGGTCCATAGACATATTCCATTGACGACCAAATGGACTAGTGGTTAGAGAACCTGACTACGAAGCTTGAGGTCCCGGGCTCGATTCCCACGCATGTATTTAATTATGTATAGATCTATATAAGTATGTTTATCCGTTGTATAGTAGGTAGAGATAAACTACGAAATCATGGCCCGCCCCTCCAAATTAGGCACTATTTCAATGTGTTAAGTTATGCCACATCCTGACGAAAGAGTGTGTATGTAGTAGTCTGCTTTTGTTTGATTGCTGTCTCAGCACGCACACATGCGTTGAAAGTTTTGGTGGTGCTTCATAAACACTTTCACAAATACATTGAAGACTTCTTGAATTTTTGAGGGGCGTATGTTATCGTATAGTTTATCTGTACCCATAACACAAGCTTTGCTTACTTTGGGATTAGCTCAATTGGTGTGAATTGTCCCGTGATATTTATTATTATTATTATTTTATTATAGACGCGAAGCTAGATAGCGAAACGGAGCGAGAAATTAATGCCGAGCGGAGTCGCGGACTGTATTTTAATATTTTTCCATACGTGGAGTTAGCCCTCGCTCGTTTCTCCGCCCCGCCCCATTCCTCTTCCTTGCTCCGCTTCCCTATTTTGTATGAAATTTTATACTAGGTATTTTTGCAACTTCCCGTCCACTGAAGAGGAGCCGAGATTTTACGCAATTCTGTTCATCATCATCATCGTCCCAGCCTATAGACGTCCCACTGCAGGGCACAGGCCTCCACTCAGAATGAGAGGGCTTGGGCCGTAGTTCCCACGCGAGCCCAGTGCGGATCGGGAACATCACATACACCATTGAATTTCTTCTCAGGTGTATACAGGTTTCCTCACGATGTTTTCCTTCACCGTAAAGCTCATGGTAAATTACAAATGTAATTTCGCACATAAATTCCGAAAAAACAGAGGTGCGAGCCCGGACTCGAACCCAGGACCCTCTGCTTGAGAGACCATAGGTCAAACCACTAGGCCACCACGGCTTCCACGGCAATTCTGTTGGTGGATTTTTATTTCGCTTACCCCTCCGCTACCTAACTCCGATCCAGTGGACAGGCAGCCTTACGGGCGTAGAAACGGAGTATGCCTGATGGATTGACAGACCCAGACGGTTATTTCGGAGCTGCATACTTGACTCGATGCCAGACGCATCAATACGTTGCGAAAACCTGAATGAATTGTAAACCGTCTATTTGGGACCGGGTTGCGTAAATTTATGGCCATATTTTGACGTCATGTGAAGGGGTTCGCTACTGACCTTATTAGTACCTATGTAGCATTGTATGTATTGGTAGATTGTGCAGTCAGCAACAAAAGTAGCTGGTCACTTTTGTACAGTTAGGTGAAAAACATCATACTTAATTGACAATTGTGTTATTAAGACAAAGTACAAAAGTGACCAGCTACTTTTGATGCTGACCGGCTTTTGTAGTGTGTTTTTTAGTAGTATGACTTATGGCACTGAGACGTGGCCGCTAACGATGGGCCTCATAAGAAAGCTCAAAGTCACTCTGAGGACGATGGAGAGGGCTATGCTCGGAGTTTCTCTGCGGGATCGCATTAGAAATGATGAATCCGCGCAAGAACTAAACTCAGCGACATAGCTCGAAGAATCACCACACTCAAGTGGCAGTGGGCAGGGTACATAGCTCGTAGAACTGATGGCCGATGGGGCAAAAAGGTTCTCGAGTGGCGTCCACGGACATGAAGACGCAGTGTAGGTAGGCCTCCAACAAAATGGAGCCACGACCTGGTTAAGGTTGCGGGATCGCGTTGGATGCGGATGGCGCGGGATGTTTGGCGAGCCTTGGGGAGGCCTATGTTCAGCAGTGGATGTCTTTCGGCTGAATTGATGATGAATGATAATAACGTTTTTTGTAGTGGTGGAGCCATGTTGTAGCTAGCTGTTGCATCACCAATGGGCCGACTCCTCCGGGGCAGTACCACCCTCTCATAGAAGACCGGCGTGAAGCAGCAGTACTCCTGCTGCTTTTCGTACGGTCAATGACGGGAGCCCAATACCTCTCCACTTCCCCCTTCCCTATGCCCTCTCCTTTTTTAAAGTCCGGCAACAGATCAGTGACTCTTTAAGTTGTTGATATTTATAAGCGGTGGTGTTCATTTTCGATCTGATCCACTTGCTCGTTTGCCTCCCTCTGATAATAAAAAAAAAATTTAAACAAATCAAAAACCGGCCTGCAGAATTGGCTAAGTAAAGTTTTTTTAAGAGGTGCTAATTATATTTTTTTTCGACAGTCGGCGTTCTGAAGATCGAGAAACTGCAGCTGTTTTATTTTTATCTCCTATTGTTTACTGGAAATATTTTTTTAAGTGTTCGAGTTGACATTTGTGAGATTTAATGGCTGACAAGCCGTTCGTGCTCAGTACTTAGTAGAAACAGAAAAAAAACGAAGTCATCTGTCACTTTTGTCCATGTCAAACCGTTTGCGTTTCGTTTGCTTTGCGTTTTGGTGTGATTTTTGGACTATTTTTAACGACCTCCGCACAAAATCCGGATTTAAAATTTTACCGCATTTCTCCACGAATTATGCACGATAATGAACTAAAACAATTACTTTGCTCACCCGCGACCTTACAATAGTTACGTTTATGCAAGAAATGTGCGTTCATGCAGTTCCTCCACCTCCACACTGTACGAACACACACAAATCACATAAACCCAACCATCACCACCACCAAGCTACACTGACGCGTTTCGAACTCAACCAGAGCTCATCTTCAGAGTTACCACAACGTTTGGTAGCATAGCATACGGTTGTGGTAACTCTGAAGATGAGCTCTGGTTGAGTTCGAAACGCGTCAGTGTAGCTTGGTGGTGGTGATGGTTGGGTTTATGTGATTTGTGTGTGTTCGTACAGTGTGGAGGTGGAGGAACTGCATGAACGCACATTTCTTGCATAAACGTAACTATTGTAAGGTCGCGGGTGAGCAAAGTAATTGTTTTAGTTCATTAATATGGACCTCCGCAAAGTAACGCCTGATTCAATAAATTATGCACGATAATTAAATCACGATTGAATATTTTCGATCATTATTTTGGAACTGCTTTTTGGACAATGCAAAGTAAACGAAACGCAAACGGTTAGATTTCATTTGACATTGACAATTGACTTCGTTTTTTTTCTATTTCTACTAAGTACTGAGCATGAACCGCTTGTCAGCCATTAAATCTCACAAATGTCATCTCGAACACTTTAAAAAATATTTCCAGTAAACAATAGGAGATAAAAATAAAACAGCTGCAGTTTCTCGGTCTAGAAGACGACTACTGTCGAAAAAAAATATATTTAGCACCTCTTCAAAAAACTTTACTTAGCCAATTACTGAAAAGATTAAAACAAAATAAAATATTCAATAACTAAGTACAAAAAGCTAACTGAGCCCAAGGAAAGAAATCGAAAAACAGACTAGGTAAACATATACTAGGGGCGTTCAATAAAAAGTGAGAATGAGTATGTTATAAACAACTTTTACTAAATGTCATTTTATTTTTCGACATAGTCACCTTTTAGCATAATACACTTAGTATATCTTTTTTCTAAACTTAAAATTCCATTTTTAAAAAAGGTCTCATCTTGAGTACTTAAAAAATCTTGTACTGCAGCGACTACCGCGCCGTCGTCTTCAAATTTCTGGCCTCTCAGGTATTGTTTCAATCTCGGAAATAGGTAGAAATCATTGGGAGCGAGATCTGGTGAATACGGAGGATGCTTAAGGATATCGAACCCAGCATCACGAATTGCAGCCATTGCAACGGCGGACTTGTGTGAAAGGGCATTGTCCTGGTGGAACAGCACAACTTTCGAGAGTTTACCTCGCCGTTTTTCGCGGATCTCATTGCGCAATGTTGCTATTTGTTTGGCGTATAATGTGCCCGTAATAGTGGCTCCATGCTCGAGATACTCAATCAGTAATACCCCTTTACCATCCCAAAAAACAGAGCCCATGACCTTACCGGCAGATGGGCTCACCTTGAATGTCTTCGGAGTTGGAGATGATGGCCTTTTCCATGTCATAGACTGCAGTTTCGTTTCTGGGTCGTAATGATGGAGCCATGTTTCGTCCATTGTTATAAATCGCGCCAAAAAAAGTTCCCGGTCTTGCTGCATCAGGTTCAAAGCTTCTTGACAAATCTCTAGTCTAGTTTGTTTTTGCGTGTCAGTAAGCATTCTTGGTACCCAACGCGCAGATACCTTTTTCATAGCCAAGCGTTCATGTAAAATATTATGCACGCTCCCCGTTGAAATCTTTACATTTTCAGCAATAAAACGAACCGTGACATGACGATTCGCCAAAACTGAGTTTTCGACTTTTTTCACAATTTCTTCAGTTACTGCTGTAGTAGGGCGTCCGGAGCGGGGGTCGTCTATTGTCGATGTTCTTCCACGTCTAAATTCGGCGCACCAACGTGCGACTGTCGAATACGGAGGAGCATTAGACCCTAAAGTGTCCCGCAAATCCAAATTGACTTGGTCCGTAGAAAAATTTTTCAAACGCAAGTATTTGATAACGGCGCGCACGACGTACTCAATAGCATTGCAAAGAAATTACCGTATATTTTTTTAAACAAAAGACAGTTAGTTTTTTTTTCATAGCAATCAGCTAGATAGATTAGCTTTACCGGCCAGTATTTAATTTCGTAATATTAAAAGAGTTTGCATCTCATTCTCACTTTATATTGAACGCCCCTCGTATTTAAAGCGAACTTAAAACATGTCGACATCGATATTCTATATCGATGCATGTCGAAGACAGTCCTTCAAAATTTAATGCAACGATTAAATGCAGTCGGAGGCATGCATTAAGTCTCAAGTTGATCGACTTAGTAGTCTAAATGCGGCTGCGCAGCCCCACAATACATATAACAAAAATGTGGTGGATTTCTCGCACTGTCTAAATTAAATATCACGGGATCAATAGATCTAGTTCTAGTAAGTATAGGTGTTAGGCAACAGATAAACACACTTAAATAGATGGATGGGTACACATTTTTTTATTCGCGTCTCTCCTGTGGACATGGGAAAAGTGAAGGGTCTATAGCCAATATTTTTTAGTTAAGTCTACATCGGCATGTGGGGTGCCTGGCCAACTTTAGGCCCATTTAAATAACCGCCCGGCCACAACTTCGCGCGTTTGGCGGCGCGGCAAGCGTTTTCTGTGTTCATTGCGCGGCCGAGACGCTCGCCGTACAGTGGTTACCTGGCGGCAAACGCAATGAACTGATAAAACGCTTGCCGCGCTGCCGAACGCGCGAATTCGTGGCCGGGCTGTTTGTCTTAAGTTAGCTGACTCGTTGGACTAATTTGATGTCCAGCAAACAACCATGTAGGTCACCAATAGAAATATGAAATACCTAATAAAAAAAATATTTTATTTTCATTTTGTTATTCTACTTCTGATTTTATTTTACGCGTGTTAGTTAAGCTAGGAATGATGACGAAGTGGGAATGCGGACGAAATGGGAATGTTGACTAAGCGGAATATGGACGAAAAGGGAATGTGGACGAAGTGGAAAAAGGACGAAATGGGAATTGTTGTGGACGAAATGGAATTGTTGACGATCTAGGAAGTTGACAAAATGGAATGTGGAACAAAATTAACCTAAACGGGGCAAGGTAACACTGCGCGGCGATTGCCTCGGCTGCGCATTGGACAGAGAAAACGCTCCTTTACAGCTTACACATGTTTAACATGGAACTCGATAGAGAAATGGAATTCGATTGGTTTATGCCCTGTGTAACGGTTATGAAATAGGGGCCTGCATTCTGCTTTTAAAAGATTTACAGGACACATTCACAAACACGTGACTCTTGACTGCAGTTTCAATATTTTGACATTGCTCTCGTGAATGGTATGAGATCGTTAGCATACCTCTTGTTAATTCTGGTTCATGTGACATCATACGCAGATTTTACTGTTGACTTTGAAATTGTGTTTTGAAAGCGAATAGTTTCTGAAGGAACAAGCAAGAATTAGCTTGTTAGTAGTTGAGAACTATTATGGCAAAAGAACCTCAAAGTACGTATACCAAAAATATTCAACCAGATTACGTTGCTATAAGTAAACCCGCGCTAAAGACCAAACTAAAAGAATGTCTTCTCGACTTTCCATAATTAAGTACATACCTAGGTACCTACTTATTTGTTTCTTTTCTGAAGCTGTTAAATAGTTTATTTTATAGGATAAGTTCAATAGGTTAATTATATAATAGCTGAGCGCGTCTCGCCCTCAAAAGTAGCAGTTTGGCGAGAATATTTATGTAATAGTTGTAATTAAATTTATAAATAAATTAAAAAAATAGAAGTTCTAGTTAAGGCCGCGTAAACATAACTACATTATAATCTTCTTTTTGAGCGGGCAAAAATACTGTAGTTTCGTACACTTTCTTGATTATTTACCAGTTCATTTAAAAACATCATTTCATTAAAAAAAAACCGATAACAGCTAAATTACAAAATGTTTAATGGTTTATTCTGTCAAGTTCATTAAATCCTTCTCGAAAAAATATGTATCGAAAAATAGATAATAGGCAACATTTAAAAGAATGAGGATGAGCTCTGGTTGTGTTCGAAATACGTCAGTGTAGTTTGCTGGTGGTGATAGTTGGGTTTGTGTGTTCGTAGAGTGTGGGGGTGGAGAAACTGCATGAACACATTTCTTGCATAAACGTAGCTATGATAAGGTCGCGGGTGAGCAAAGTAATTCTTTTATTTCATGGAATATTAAACGGTTACATTTATACAATCTCAAAAAAAAATTGCGTCTAAATTACATATTTTTTGCTAAATGTCTGTCCGTGTCCTCGTGTTGGTGGAAGGGTTTTCCTTGAATATTTCTCCATCCAAATAATCTGATCTTCAGGTCTTGGAACGAATTAGGACCAGGAGGGTTATAGGGCCAAGATTAGCCATCATGGCCAGTCTATATCTCATAATCTTGGCCAATGGGATACTAACTACATGAAATGTCCGTTGGAAATAACTTTAATTTCAATACTAGATAAAAAAAAAACTGCCTGTACAGTTATCATTCCCATGGGAATTCCAGGAACATTGAATATTCCCTTTGTCAAACTCGGAACAGAGACGAATCTAATGACACCTCACACTTCAAAATCCATTGAGCCGTTCAGTAGGGCGTGCCAAAGAATCATACCATAAATGTGCGGTCTGCGCCATGAACGAGCGAGTGCCTTGGTACCTTGTCGCTTTCAGTTGTTTGACTACATGGTTTTATATGGCTATTTAAACATGATATTAAGGTGGCGGGGTGCAGAGGTGGTCGCTTGTTTGTGGCGCTGACCGTACTAGTACTAGTAATAGTAATAGTTTTATTTTATTTCGTTTATTTCCTTAGTTATAATAATCTTAAATATTTAAAGATTGTAACTAAGTTTAAGAAAAAATATTTTTTGTAACATTAACTGCAATAAACAGATTTTTTTTTTTCTATACATACATAAATACATATGCTCGAAAAATATAACACTCCTTCGGCAGTCGGGTGAAAAGGAGAAAAACCGGCCAAGAGCGTGTCGGACACGCACAAGGTAGGGTTTCGTAGCCATCACAAAAAAATCAAGTAATATTTTTCTAAGGATTTCGTATGTGTACGGAATCATCCAAGTTTAGGTATGTTTTATACCTTAGGCTACTATTTACTCTTAAACTACAAATAATTTCCAAGCAATCTTAGCCGCTATAATTTTCCTAGTAAATTTGATATATTTACTACCATTCTGAATTTTTTCAAATTTTTCCACCTAACAGTTTAGATTTTAGAGGGGGGGGGGGGGACGCTCGATTTTAATGAAAATTTTCACTTTAAAGTTGAATATTTCGCAAACAGATCACTGAATAGAAAAATCATGTTGGCAACCCCGCAATGGTTAAGACCTATCCAACGATACCCCACACTATAGGATTAGTCGAGAAAAAAAAAATCACCCACCCTTTACGTCTATGGGAGGTACCCTAAAAAAATATATTTTTTTATTTTTTATCTTACCACTTTGTTGGCGTGACTGATATGTATATTCATGCCAAATTACAGCTTTCTAGTACTAACGATCTCTGAGCTTAGCCGCGGACAGACAGACAGACGGACAGACATGGCGAAACTATAAGGGTTCCTAGTTGACTACGGAACCCTAAAAAGGAGGATATAAATATGATTCTATTTCCTATCCCGTAACACTCGTGTTCTTGTTTAGTACCTACTGTCTCTAAAATGGCATTCCACTTGAATCAGTAAATCACTGGAGTGACGTTGCGTGTGCAGCGATGACGTGGTCCGCTACCAGAATAACCAAATTCAGGAATAGTCATAGGTCATTATCTTATTCACAAATGAGTACTTATGTCTAACTTGTGCCAAAAAAAATCACAAAATTGGCACACTGTATAATAAGTGCGATGTTTCTTAGGTCGAGAGGGAATTGGGAATGTCTAAAAAAATTACCATTGGTTTTATATTGTTTTTTTGTAAAAAAATCATTTTTCGCATTTTTTTCATTTTCGGTTTTATGCCATAAATGAAGGTGCTAAGTCATAATGCAACACCGAAAGCCTTCAGTTCTCATGTTTTTAAGCCAGGGGTTCCCAACCTTTTCTTGGTCAGGAACCACTTTTATATTGTGTATTATTCTAAACCTAACCTGTCCGAGTCGCTTCAGTCTTGAAAGGTCTTGTTCGCTCGCTTCGCTCGCTCGCTGCCAGCGATATATGTTTCTGAATAATTATCGATATTCCTTCGGATGTTATATATATCGATGTATATACTTAGTGCATTTTTTCAATGAAAAATTATGACTAAAAACAATTATTACTTTAAGATATATCTTTAAGATATTCCGTTAAATGTTATTGATATCAATATTATGACTTTTTAAAGTTATGAACAATAGGATTATGGATTATTGCAGTTAGAACTATTAAGCGATATGCTTTAAAAAAATTATGACCATCGATATTTATGAGCAAGAATATTATGGACATCAATTTCTGACTTTCAAAATTCGGATAAATAAGATTATGGGACAAAAGGCGACCCCTATTAAACATCTAAAATATTTTCGATATGAAATCACAAACAAACGTTGGCTATCATTTAACAATTCTTAAAAAGTGTTTTCTGATTAGTTCTCCGTTGTTACCTTCTATTTAAGTGGAAAGTATTTGTTTTTGATTACAGCTCCTAGCACACCCAACATCTCCGTACCTCCTTACACAGTAATTCCATTAAAGTAACTGCCAAACTCAGGTATATCAGCGATAGCACTCAGGGAAAGTTCCCAGTATCGGCAGGGCAGTTATACGGACAATGCCCCGGCTCACAGCTATGAACGACCTGGACAATACGGGTTAAATTGACACTGGGCAGAGCTATGGAAAATTACTTGATTGGAAAAGTTCAGGTGATGCTTACGATCATTGGCAAAGGTGATATAGTGCCGTCGTAATGAAAAACTAAACGGCGAAAATATCGTTTTGCACTATGGGGCTTTATGGGCGTTTATTTCTTTTAATTTACTTAATTTGCAAAGTAAAGGACAAATGCTACAATGCGATGACATCTAGAGCATGAAAATTTCTCGGGGTGATGACACCACCGATAACTAACGTATTTTTACAAGCTTATTGTATGGTACGTATGTACGGGTCAAATCTTGGAAGTCGAATTTGACCCACTTCCAGTGATCGGATTATTTTTAAATTTGCTACACTTATGTAAGGTGGATAACAATGCAAGTAAAGTCAATAAAAAGTACAGTCAGCGAAAAAGCTTGCATTAGTATATATATATATATATATATATTTTTTTTTTTTGATTTATTTAGGAAACAACATAAATCAACTTAAGTAACAACAAACAGACCTTAAGTTCCATAAAAAATAAAACGAAATACATAGTTAATTAACAAATCGATACGGTAGGTGTTAGGCACCATCTTAAACATCTTATCTGTCACCATACAGGGACTTGAAAACATCGATAAGTAAATAATACTTGCATGATACGGTAGGGAATTTAAACTGGTGTACAAAAACAATATAAAATATTGTCGCTACGGAAGTTACATTAAAGTTTACATGCAAATAATGTATAGTTGCTGGTTACTTAGAAGAAACATACAATATATCTATTAAGAAAAGATTGAACTTTAACAAAAACTTATTTATAAGCTGCTGAAACTGACAGACAGCGGGAAGCGACTTTGTTTTATACTATGTAGTGATAGTGATTATTGCATTGTAGGTATTATACAGGTCTCCTCCCGTTTAAGACACGCATTGCGTAATATGTTCCAAAAACGTTAGGCAAAACCAATTTACCTCGTATCCTCCGAGGCCAAGATTGGGGGTAAAAGTGATTGATTTAAAAAAATCCCCGTCCCGGGAAATAAGCCAATTCAGACGAGAGCGTGCCCCGATTATAGTGTACCAGTAGGGCAATTAGGTTAGGTCCACTAGAGACCATGGCTAATGTTTGAAGACAAGGGGCATTTTTACTTTAAAGTGACTTGTTTTTCAAATGAGGAAATTTTGGCGTTTTCTTACTCAGAATTACGAGAAGGTTACCTATCATACCCTTGAAAAATGTATTTCCGAATATTAAAATCCCGAAAACGAAACGCCATTTTTTCATTTTCCAAATTATTATTTGCCCGAAGTTTTAATATGACATATTTTCTTTTGCCGAATGTTTTTAAAATCTACCTTTTTATTTGACAACTGATTCAAAATCCAACTACCTACCTATATGAAATTCCTTGGGATCATTTGCTAAATATACATTTATTCGGCAAAATCATTATCCGATAAATCTAAGCTTTGTATTTCATTGAAGATGATTTAAAATGCAAAGGGCGACGAGACAATGTCGACGGAGCTCCGATTTACGGAGCTCCTATTCCGCGTAGTTTAAGTACTTCGCGCCTTGACAACACTTAACCTAACCTAACCTATTTATATCATTGTTATAAAAAAGATGGCAAGTAATTGGGTTGTCAAATAAAAAAAATGGATATTTTTATAAAATAGCATGGTGGTTAAATGAATCTGTAACATTGTAAAGTTATGGAAAACAAAATATATGGATTTTAAAACTTCGGTGAACCGTTTTCGGATAAATAAAATTTGAGTAAAAGAGTTTCGAAACATTGATATGTTACCCTCGTTACGACACTTACGCAAAAAAATAAAGAAAATTAGAGACACTCTTTTTTATTTATCACCAAAATCAATAGCGCCCTTGATTCTGAGAAAGAAAACACCAAAATTACGTCAGTAAAAAAGAGTTGTCAATAAATTTTGAAAAACTCGACTTGTGCGAGTACGGGCTCGAACCCACAACCCTCTGCAGAGAGGTCAAACCACTATGCTACCACAGCTTGAAAGATTTAGAAAATGGACGTAATATGTATGAACTGTAACAATTACTTTGCTCACCCGCGACCTTACGATAGTTACGTTTATGTAAGAAATGCGCGTTACTGCGTGTAACCTACTCAGAGTCTTAACATTTTGGTATCATAGTGAACGGTTGTGGTACCTACTCTGAAGATGAGCTTTAGTTCAGTTCGAAACGCGTCTATGTAGTTTGGTGGTGGTAATAGTTGGGTTTGTGTGATATGTGTTCGTACAGTGAGGAGGCGGAGGAAATGCATGAACACGCATTTCTTAAATAAACGTAATTATCGTAAGGTCGCAGGTGAGCAAAGTAACGCCTGATTCAATAAAGTAATATGTATACGTACGTATGTTGCATGTTTAATGTATACGTATGTACTAGCTTTTACCCGCTGCGCTAGGCTAGTCGTCCCCTATAAGTATATGGGTCATTTATCTTTGGACCTGCCCACTTATACTTTTCTTCGTAATTCCCAAGGATTCAATAATTACGATAAAAACAAACTCATCAGACGTTACGCAATAATTCAAACGGTAGGTACACGTGCCAGTCCTACTTATACTCGTATAGTCATATTGCGTAGACTTATAATGATCTACTGAAGATAGATACCTAATTCTGTTCCTTATTTATTTATCTTTCATAAAGCTTATGGCTATTGCTGCCAATTTTCATTTTGTATAATAACTAGCTGTTGCCCGCGACTCCGTCTCGGAAGATAAAAAATAGCCTACGACCTACGAACTGGGTCAATACCTAGTTCCAAAATATGCAAAGCTTGTGTTATTGGTATACTAGGCAACGGATAGAGATGCTTATATAGCTAGATAGATACTAAAATACATATTAAACACCCAAGACCCGAGAACGAACATACGTATTTTTCATACAAATATCTGCCCCGATGTGGGAATCGAATCCGGGACCTCAAGCTTTAGACGACCAGATGGCCTAGTGGTTAGAGAACCTGACTATGAAGCTTGAGGTCCCGGGTTCGATTCCCGTGTCGGGGCAGATATTTGTATGAAAAATACGAATGTTTGTTCTCGGGTCTTGGGTGTTTAATATGTATTTAAGTATGTATCTATCTATATAAGTATGTTTATCCGTTGCCTAGTACCCATAACACAAGCTTTCCTAGCTTACTTTGGGACTAGGTCAATTGGTGTGAATTGTCCCGTGATATTTATTTATTTATTTATTTTATTTTAAGCTTCATAGTCAGGTTCTCTAACCCTAACCACTAGGCCATTTGCTCGGTTTGGTCGGTGGTTTGGTTGATCGTCGTTTTGGTGGTTGGTCGTTTGGTGGTCGTCGTGATTGACTCCTATCACACCTGATGAAAAGTGCAGATGAGGCAAAAGGTATCTCACCGATTCAGTAACAACCTTCACTCTAGCCTTGAAGAGCTTTAGGTCGTACCTATCTATTTGAAACTACAGACGATGGTAGCGAATTCCATCCTTTAGCAGTTTGTATTAGCGAATCAAATTAAAAAAAAAAGCGAATCGCTTCATGCGGGCCAGTGGAATACCATCCACATAAGGGTGAAGACTCACCTCCCGCCTTGATGTCCGTTGGATTTGGTAGTTAAATTGCAATTCCAGGATTTTAATATATCCCCTTGGTAATTCCTATTCATCATGGTCTTTATTTACGTTGTATAAAGAACACTCGTGCTTAATTTCTTATCTTCAAACTAAGCAGTTGAGATTTCAGGATTTAAAATGTATCCAGTGGGAAAAATTGGATAAAAAAAGTTGCCTATCTGGTATCTCCAAGATTTAGCTACCTGGATGTCACGTTCAAATCTGACAAACCGTTGTAGCGTGAAACAAACAAACAAACTCACGCATTTATTAGGACTAGGTACATTTACATTGTAATAGCGCTTAGACTAAAAGCGCTGAATGTATGTTGATATCTAACGTTTCTATTTCTGAAATACCCACTGTGAATACCAATATGAAATTCTTCATCCATCTGTTATTAAAATAAGTCATAGTTGGTTTGACCTATGGCTTCTCAAGCTGAGGGTCGTGGGCTCAATCCCGGCCTTGCACCCCTGCCTTCGGAATTTATGTGCGGACTTGCGCTGAAGGAAAACATCGTGCGGATACCACACATTTGCTCAGAAATTCAATGGTTTGTGTAATACTCACTATATGTACTAATAATCAGTTTTACTATTGTTTTGACATCCCAAATCCCATTTATCTCTTGACGACATTTTAACGTCAAATCCAATGGGTTTTGGCAATTTGCCCTAGGTACTGTAATTTATGTATTTGTGTATTTACTACATCTGCCAGATGTCACTGTTTGTAATAATTCAGAAGTAGAGAAATTAATCCATATGGATGCCAAAATGAATACATTCATGGACGTAAATGCATGTTGCCGTATTTTATTGAGCGTTTGTTGTATTGTCGGGGATAGGTATAGCTGATGCCCGCGACTTCGTCCGCGTTAATCATTGATGCTCCGCTCCTATTGGTCGCAGCGTGATGTTATAATATAAATAGCCTTCCTCGATAAATGGACCATTCAACACAGAAATAATTTGTCAATTCAAACCTGGTTCCTGAGATTAGCGTGTTCAAACAAACAAACTCTTCAGCTTTGTAATATTAGTACCTATAGATACGTAAGTACCTATACATTTGCAGCACTTGTATTTTTAAAGGGGACGGTTTTAACTTCGTATTTTGATTTTTATTTTAACGAATGTGGTGTATAAATAGGAAATCAGCTAAATTGATGTGCGAAATTAGATTTGAATTTTACTTTGAGCTTCAAGGTGAAGGAAAATATCGCGAGAAAACCTGAACACATTCTGCGAAGAGATTCTACTGTGTGTTAAGTTCCCAATCCGCACTGGGCCCGCGTAAGAACCACGGCCCAAGTTCATTCTGAGAGCCTGTGGGCTGTGGGCTGCAGTAGGACGAACATAGGCTGGGACCATAGTACCTAATGTTTAATATCCCAGATAGTATATCTATGACCATCATCATCATCATTTACTTAAGAGCTTTACTTTGTCGGTGGAGTAATGAAATCCTCAACTCTCTCTTCTTTGAGCCAGTCTTTTGAATTCCTCATAGAGCTTATCTAAGCTAAAATGACGCACGCCCCTCTACTGAATCACTTGATTTGGGCGAGTTAACTATGATCAGTGTGCAACATCACGATCGACAAATCGCATGAAAAATCCTGTGCGTAAATGCGGTGTTAGGGCGCGTCATTTTAAATTAGACAAGCTCTACGAGGCGGTCTCCTTTATTTGGCTTAAAAATGTTATTCTAGGCTTCCCGCTATCTCTCGTCTTTTCAATCCGGGCTTCCAAAATATTTAGAAAAAAGTCGTCGTGGTCTACGATATCCAACTATTTTATTACAAGCTTTTATTTAACTTGCAATGTACCTATGTAAGTGTGTAGATACTTACGAGGGGCGTTCAATATAAAGTGAGAATGAGATGCAAACTCTTTTAATATTACGAAATTAAATACTGGCCGGTAAAGCTAATCTATCTAGCTGATTGCTATGAAAAACAAAACTAACTGTCTTTTGTTTAAAAAAATATACGGTAATTTCTTTGCAATGCTATTGAGTACGTTAGCGAAAATGGAGAAAATTGAACTGCGCGCCGTTATCAAATACTTGTATTTGAAAAATTTTTCTACGGACCAAGTCAATTTGGATTTGCGGGACACTTTAGGGTCTAATGCTCCTCCGTATTCGACAGTCGCACGTTGGTGCGCCGAATTTAGACGTGGAAGAACATCGACAATGGACGAACCCCGCTCCGGATGCCCTACTACAGCAGTAACTGAAGAAATTGTGAAAAAAGTCGAAAACTCATTTTTGGCGGATCGTCGTGTCACAGTTCGTTTTATTGCTGAAAATGTAAAGATTTCAACGGGGAGCGTGCATAATATTTTACATGAACGCTTGGGTATGAAAAAGGTATCTGCGCGTTGGGTACCAAGAATGCTTACTGACACGCAAAAACAAACTAGACTAGAGATTTGTCAAGAAGCTTTGAACCTGATGCAGCAAGACTGGGAACTTTTTTTGGCGCGATTTATAACAATGGACGAAACATGGCTCCATCATTACGACCCTGAAACGAAACTGCAGTCTATGACATGGAAAAGGCCATCATCTCCAACTCCGAAGAAATTCAAGGTGAGCCCATCTGCCGGTAAGGTCATGGGCTCTGTTTTTTGGGATGGTAAAGGGGTATTAATGATTGAGTATCTCGAGCATGGAGCCACTATTACGGGCACTTTATACGCCAAACAAATAGCAACATTGCGCAATGAGATCCGCGAAAAACGGCGAGGTAAACTCTCGAAAGTTGTGCTGTTCCACCAGGACAATGCCCCGGCACACAAGTCCGCCGTTACAATGGCTGCAATTCGTGATGCTGGGTTCGATATCCTTAAGCATCCTCCGTATTCACCAGATCTCGCTCCCAGTGATTTCTACCTATTTCCGAGATTGAAACAATACCTGAGAGGCCAGAAATTTGAAGACGACGACGCGGTAGTCGCTGCAGTACAAGATTTTTTAAGTACTCAAGATGAGACCTTTTTTAAAAATGGGATTTTAAGTTTAGAAAAAAGATATACTAAGTGTATTATGCTAAAAGGTGACTATGTCGAAAAATAAAATGACATTTAGTAAAAGTTGTTTAAAACATACTCATTCTCACTTTTTATTGAACGCCCCTAGTATGTACGGGTCAAATCTTGGAAGTGGAATTTGACCCACTTCCAGTGGTCGGATTCACTTGAAATTACTTATGTAAGTTGGTTAACAAAATGTACAGTCAGCAAAAAAGCTTGCATTAAAAATGAAATTTTTAACAAAAACTTATTTAACATAAATCATTTTAGCTGTTATTCGAGCCGCGTCATACAACCAATAGGCCCTTAGAGGGTTATGGTTGAAACGCAGCATGGATTTGAAAATTTTAATTGGCTTACTGAAAGCTTACAGCCAAATCGGAGTCTGAGTCATTACGTGACTAAAGCAAACCTCGTTTAATGGATTTGGATGGTTACGTATTTGAAAATCCATAGGTAAAGGTAAAGGTAAATGTAAACGCGTAAGCGTAGGCTGCTCTACATAATTGGGGATGTCTAATTTTTTGCAATGTATAGTAAATCCAAAACCATTTCGAGATAAATGCTTTTTAACACGTTTTCTGTAGTTATTTAATTTTAATATTATGTAATGAATTTATTATATAACAAATAAGCAATGACCTTCATTTGACATTGGTGTAAATTGCGTGACGGGTTCAAGTCGTACTTTATTCTGTGTGGTTAGAATTCTTCACAATTTACGCGTGGATTATACTACGGAGTTTGATTTGGACACGCTGTCTGACATCTAGCACTTTGTCAGTGCCAGTAAAGTGACACAGTGTATAGTGTACCACTACGCAAAAAATAATTAAAGGGGTTGCCTTATCGTACGCATTTAGATAGATTTAGAAATTTGGCATTGTGGGAGAGCCTTCAATTATAATCTGACGTCATCAACTAAAATAGTTTCAATAATTAATTTTGAAAAAAGTAGAGAACTAAATGACAAAATATTAAAATTAGTTTCTTATAATTGACTTTTCTATACAAAAAAAATATAAAAACCACTGGTAATTTTTTTTAGACATTCCCAATTGAGCATTCTTAAAAAACTTTGTATATGTCAATGAGTTAAAGTCGAAAAGTGACGAACCTTTTCTTACCCCGACTATACCTACATTTAAACATCCAAGACTCGAGCACCTATATTCGTATTATTCACACAAATATCTGCCCCGATCGGGAATCGAGCCTGGGACCTCAAGCTTCGTAGTCAAGTTCTCTAACCACTAGGCCACCCGGTCGTCACACACACACATGGTGGTTGGCTATGTTATGGACCAAATGATAAATCGAGCATTTTTCATAATGACCGGGCACTATGAAAAATGCCCAATATGAGAGGGCAATTTGATAATAATTATTCAAATGAATTGACCGGGCATTATACATAATGTCCATCACCTTTTGGGCAGAGTAATACAAACATATTTAATTACTTACTTGTATACTTTTTGTAATTTGTATTTTTTTTAATTTGAATAAAGACCTTGTCTTAATATAAAAAAAAAAAATTACTATTTTATTTATTATTGTAGTGATTTAACTTAAAATAAACTAAATGTTAAACAATTTAAATAATCAGACTCATTACTTGGATTGTATATTTATTAATTAATTGTATTTTTTCCGGGTGGTCATAAAAAAAATAACTAACACCAAAGAACCTAAACATTCCGAGTCGCTTCCGCTCCGTACCGCCTTGCTCGCTCGCTTCGCTCGCTCGCACCGCATCAAACTTAGCTTTCTTATCAAATTGCCCATTTGTCACGTAACAATATAATAATGACCGGGCAATGTGATAAATAATGAAGTTTAGATAGTAAATAATCATTTTTGCCCGATAGAGCTAGACATTATTAATAATTCCCGCATTAATCACTTTTGGTCCAATGTTAATTCTACACTAAACACAAATAAAATTGTGGGTAACAAAAAATGAAATTTTCATAGAAAGAAATATATATATATATGTATATGCGCGTCGACTTGAGTACTCCTCCGTTTTTTTCGTCTGTTGATGAATTAAGACATTTTGGGAGGCTGTGTGTTTATCGCTATCCACGCAGGAACTATGCAATTTTCTAGGATATAAAAAAGTTATAAACTGTGTGTCAGATTTCAGCAGAATCCATCCGTTTTAGTGTAAAAGAGTAACATACATCCACACATCCATCCAGACATCCATACAAACTTTCACGTTTATAATATTAGCAAGATTAGACATTAAAGACAAATGCAATAAGCTCGATTTAATGCTAGGATAATAACTTTCGAGTGTTTAGCAATCGTCCACAGGGAAATAATTACGGTCATACAAAATAAGTACCTATCTATTATATAGCAAACAAAGTTCAAGTTTGTAATCAGACCGTAAAATCATCTTTGTCGTATTATCTGAAAGAAAAATGAGTAGGTACAAAAAGCTATTTTCGTCTGTTTTTTTGTAGGTATAATCAGTCCGACCTGCAGTTGTCCCTTTCACGCTTTCCCACGACCTGAGGCATTAGAGGGAGACAACAGCAATATTTTATACAAATACATAGATACTATTTTTTCAAATGGCTCGAAGTCACCTTAAACCTACCTATTGCAAATTTAGATTTAGACATAATTGGATGCTGACTCAAGCAAAAAATAGTTCATCATCATAATTTCAGCCGAGACACGATCACCGTTGAACATAGGCCTTCCCCAAGGTTTTTCAAACAGACCGCTGCTGCAGCATCCGCATCCCACCAGGTTGTCGCTCCATCTTGTTGGAGGCTTACTTACAAAGCGTCTTCCAGTCCGTGGTCGCGGGCGTGGGTGTGGTGGTGGAAATGGACTTTCGGGGGAGGTGTAATATGGCAACTGGCCACTTTTAGTGTTTAGCAGTAACACAATAGCTTACTGCTACATAAATCGCTTCGCTTGTATCAGCGACAATCCAAATGTATATAATCTAAGGTTCTGCTAATAAACGCCCCTCTCTCGACATACAGCCATCGACTAGAGTTTTACTCTCTCTCCAATCCATTCCCGTAATATTACAACGCCATTCGAGAACCTGTTGGTACCAATCGGCCATTATCTCTACGAGCGATGTGCCGCCCACTGTCACTTGAGTTAGGTGATTCTTCGAGCATTGTTAGTGACTTTGGTTCTTATGTGGATCTCATCATTTCTAATGTGACCCCACAGAGAAACTCCGAGCATAGCCCTTGCCATCGCCCTCTGAGGGACCTTAAGAGCGCGCGCAGACAGAGAGCGATCTGGCGTTCCGCGTTCCGAGTTCCGAGTTCTGCGTTCTTTCGAATGTACTAGGTCCCTTACGATAAGGCACACAGCAGGCGGTCGGAACTCTCAAGCGGTCAAAACACAGAACTCTGAACGCGGAACGCGGAACTCCAGACCGCTCTCTGTCTGCGCGCGCTCTAAGCTTTCTTATGAGCTGCATTACGGGCCGCTAATGATGGGCCTCAAGAAAATGGATGATCCATGTTTTATTTGTTTTACATTTACATACTTACCACCTTGTCATACCGTCAAAAATATTTTTTTATGTTTTTACTTTACTCTGGACCTTGGAAATCCACCTTAGAGTAATAGGTACGGATTACACGTGTACCCAACCAATCTAGCGGCGCAAGAGTGATCCACGTGCCGTCGGATATTATGTCACCGCGGGATGGTAAACGACTCATAACCGCGAACTTGCCAAACTAAAACTCCAATAGATATAATATATATTATATTGATTACCATTCTGCGACTCATTAGGAAGGAGACATTATGGCTGTGTGGTTTAACTTTGTAACCTTACACGTGCTACCGGTGTGGTACCTACCTATAATCCTTTTCATATAGCTTGGGTTCGGTGACATTTGGTTTTTTCCATTCCACGCCTTGAATGTTTCAGGCCAATACTTTACAAAAAAATATACTTGAATCCCGAAAGAATAAAAAAAATATAATATCCACAGCTTATAATATTTTGTAATAATAAACACATAATCACTTCAAAATACATTATTATGTTATAAAACTAAAAAGCTAAATTTTAATTTCGTCAACTTTCTTCGTGTAAAATGGAACTCAATTTCAATTCCATTCCGTTTTACACGATGAATGTTGACGAGATTAAAATTTACCTTTTTAGTTTTATAACATATTTTGAAGCGATTATGTGTTTATTATTACGAAATATTTTAAGCTATGGAGATATTATATTTTTTTTATTCTTTCGGGATTCAATTATATTTTTTGGTAAAGTATTGGCCGGAAACATTCAAGGCATGGAATGGAAAAAAAACAAATGTCACCGAACCGAAGCTATATGAAAAGGATATAATAGGTCTGTAATAAAAAGTTAACTCGGCCAAGCGCGAGTCGTTCCGTGTCATGGACAAAAATAGAATATAAAGTCTCAAAAAAATCAAACTGCCTTGTTTAAGTTCATAACGCTAGCAGCTGAAACTACATTTGCCATGAGCTTTACGGAAGCTGTGAAGAAATTTTATGGTGTTTTTGACGTTCCCAATACAATCTGGGCCTACGTGGGAACTACGGTCCAAGCTCTCTCATTCTGAGAGTTGACCTGTGCTCCACAGTGGGACGTATCTAGGGTGATGATGATGAAGATTTTGACTGTCCTTTAATTAGCTGACGCATCATGTCCGCAATTAAAATGATTGGCGTCCTCCTGGAGTTACGCCATTTCATGTTGACAGCTGTCATTTTATTTTGGTACCAAGGTTATCAGCTTTGGCAGTACTACATTGATATTTATTTATACGTATTAATAAAAATACAGCAAAATATTTTTTTACCGTGTAAGTGGGTCGCAAAAGGTTCTTTTACGTGCCCATTTTTAGGGTTCCGTAGTCAACTAGGAACCCTTATAGTTTCGCCATGTCTGTCCGTCTGTCTGTCTGTCTGTATGTCTGTCCGCGGCTAAGCTCAGAGACTGTTAGTACTAGAAAGCTGTAATTTGGCATGAATATATATATCAGTCACGCCGACAAAGTGATTGAATAAAAAAATTTAAAAAAAATTTTTTTAGGGTACCTCCGATAGACGTAAAGGGGGGGGTGATTTTTTTTTTCTCGACTAATCCTATAGTGTGGGGTATCGTTGGTTAGGTCTTTTAAAATCATTGTAGGGTTGCTAACATGATTTTTCTATTCAGTGATCTGTTTGCGAAATATTCAACTTTAAAGTGAAAATTTTCATTAAAATCCAGCGTCCCCGCCCCTCTAAAATCTAAACTGTCAGGTGGAAAAATTTGAAAAAATTCAGAATAGTAGTAAATATATCAAATTTACTAGGAAAATTATAGCGGCTAAGATTTCTTGGAAATTATTTGTTGTTTAAGAGTAAATAGTAGCCTAAGGTATAAAACATACCTAAACTTGGATGATTCCGTACACATACGAAATCCTTAGGAAAATATTACTTGATTTTTTTGTGATGGCTACGGAACCCTACCTTGTGCGTGTCCGACACGCTCTTGGCCGGTTTTTTATACTACCAGTGCTTTCGGAAATACCATCATTTCCAAGAGGACTGCGCCGCAAGAAACTTGACAGATTTTTTTAAATCAAAATATAAAACCGCCTTCATAAAACACCCAAAAACAAATTGTAATAAAAATTGAACCGACTACAATCAAAAAGCATGAAAATTATCTTTCTACTAATATGTTTGAAGTCTGTGCCTCAGCACGAGCCAGCAGGAATGATACTGGTAGAAACCCAATAAATAGATAGAATGTTGTAATTTATTTATTTACATATTATTTATTTATTGACATATTACGCAATAATAAATCTAAATTATTTATTATCATGTTATTAATTTATCTTTTTATTAAGTGGTTTATCTATACTAATATTATAAAGAGCAAGGATTTGATTGTTTGTTTGTTTGTTTGCATTGAATGGCTCCGAAACTACTGGACCGATTTCAAAAATTCTTTAGCCGTTAGAAAGCTACATTATCACTGAGTGACATAGGCTACTTTTTACCGCGGGAAAATACCTCTTCCCACGGGAAAATTAATTTATCGCGGGCGAAGCTGCGGACGGAAGGCTAGTATAGTATATTTGTGTACCTATCGTTCCGTGAGTCACAGACGGTTCTGGCAGAAAATCAGCGCTGCAGGCGTCTAACGCCTCAGCATAATGCTGAGTCAGCGACCGTTTCACTTTTGCGGGGACACACATGCAGATCTGTGTATGCCCATATTTATAACTTCATTGTTTTGTGAACTTTGTTTATTTATATGAAATTGTGTGTACTTTCTTGTATTTGTGTGTCTTGTAAACGTGAATAAATGTCTTCTTTCTTTCTTTCACTCCTGCTGGCTCGTGCTGAGTCACCGACTGCTGTGCTGCTCTGCCAGTTCCTTTTGCTTGAACTTTGCTTGAAACGTTGTCAATTACAATTTCTTACCTAGATGCAAAGCAATTCTGTTAAGAAAAAAATACTTCATTAGGTTTATGTTAATTCTATAAGTAGCACCCGATTGTACTTTTGACGTCAATTTAGTCCTGACTCTTGACCCACAATGTCGTCAATTTCATTTTGCTGACGTAATGCATAGGGTGACATCGGAGACGTGATACGACTAATAAAGCGTTAAACTGGGACCATAATATTTTAACACAGGTATATTTAGGTGATTAAATACAACAATCATACTTAATCTTTATTGATTAGAAATTGTAGATAATTGTTATGTATATGTTTGTTTTCTTTGTCAATAATAGTTATTATAGTTCTGTAATTTTATTGTTAAGTACCTACATGAAAAAAAAACCGAGTGTGCTTTAGATCACACGACTGAATTAAAACTTCTTCAGCTCCATCTAAAGCGCACTCGGTTTTTTGTCTGCAATAATAAATTAATTAGTTTTAGTACAAACGCTTCCAAAAAAAAAAAACAAAAATGAAACCAGGCGGTCACCCATCCAAATACTGACCGCGCCCGACATTGCTTAATCTCGGTGATCGGACGAGAGCCAGTGTTTTTGTCAAATATCTTGAAAACGGTGCATCCTACGGCAAAATCAATGAAATTTTCATCCCCCTTTGAATAAACATTCAAGAAGCCCACTAATTTCCCTTTAACCTGGAAAGAAATACTTTGTCCTACAAAGTAATGTTTATGCAGGGGTCGTGAACCGCTGGCACCGTGTATGGACGACACGTGTCCGGAGGGTTGACGACTCCTGCCAGGAATAGAGCAATGTATTACGCTATTTATAACCAGTAGTGATGAATGTTGATTACTACTATTATTGGGTTTTATATTGGACTCGGAAGGAGGAAGGAAACTTATACGTCTAAGATATTGTTTGATAGCAAACTTCGAGAGTTTAATTGAAAACAAGAAAATGGCTGACGTATGATGTTTACACCATTAAAAAACTAGAAAACACGCTTTAAAAAATAAAAAAATAAATTTTAATAAATTTCAATTCACTATTCTTATAGTGCAGTAAAAAATCTTAATAAGCAATTATTATATTGTTATATCCAGATCAAAATTTGTAAACAATTCTAAATATTGATAAAATAAATAATAATAGATTAAAATATTTTATTGTAAAAAAAGCGTGGGGTGCATGGTGTAAATTGTCAAGGATTGTCATTTTGATAACATCTTAAAAAGCACCCCACGCTTTTTTTACAATAAAATATTTTAATCTATTATTATTTATTTTATCAATATTTAGAATTGTTTACAAATTTTGATCTGGATATAACAATATAATAATTGCTTATTAAGATTTTTTACTGCACTATAAGAATTGTGAATTGAAATTTATTAAAATTTATTTTTTATTTTTTAAAGCGTGTTTTTAGTTTTTTTTAACTATTATTTATTTTCTATTTTTTAGTTGCATTTTTTTTTCTAACTTTACCCCCTCACCTACAACCCCTAAACCCCCTAAACCCAACCCCCCAACATCCCCCACCCCATTTACCCAAACCCCCCCCAAACCCCACACCCTTACCCCCAATCCCTTAAACCCCCCTTACCCCCTCCTCATTTTACAAACCCCCGAACCACCTAAACCCAACCCCCCTAACACCGAACCCCCATACCCCCGGAAACCCCCCCTCCCCCCACCCCCACTCCCCCCACACGTCACCTGTCCCCCCCACCCCACCCCTCCCACACCCCCACCCCGCCACCTACCGCCCCCCTTCCAGTTCCATCATCAAACCCTTGTTACCATCTAGGCCTCTTACCCCCTCCCCATTTCCCACAACCCCCCAAAATCACTTACCCCCGAACCCCCCAACACCCCCACCCTATTTCCCGTAAACCCCCCCCCATCCCCTAACCCCAACCGCCACACCCTAACACCCAACCCTCTAAACCCCCGACCCCCTTACCCCATACCCCATTCCCCCCCCCAACCCGCCACCTACCCCCCTTCCAGCTCCATCATCAGACTCTTGTTACCATCTAGGACCAAAGTACTCGTCAAAACGAATCAAACGAGCCCAAACTCGATGGGGTTGTTTCGTTTTATTGTGGAGTGCCTTTGGCCATCTTCCAGCTCCATCATCAGACCCTGGTTACCATATGGGATCAAAGTGCTCGTCAAGACGAATCAAACGAGCCCAAAATCGATGGGGTTGTGTCGTTTTATTGTGGAGTGCCTTTGGCCATCTTCCAGCTCCATCATCAGACCCTGGTTACCATATGGGATCAAAGTGCTCGTCAAGACGAATCAAACGAGCCCAAACTCGATGGGGTTGTGTCGTTTTATTGTGGAGTGCCTTTGGCCATCTTCCAGCTCCATCATCAGACCCTGGTTACCATATGGGATCAAAGTGATCGTCAAGACGAATCGAACGAGCCCAAACTCGATGGGGTTGTGTCGTTTTATTGTGGAGTGCCTTTGGCCATCTTCCAGCTCCATCATCAGACCCTGGTTACCATCTGGGATCAAAGTGCTCGTCAAGACAAATCAAACGAGCCCAAACTCGACGGGATTGTGTTGTTTTATTACATAGTTCCTATGGCCACCATCCAGCTCCATCATCAGATCAGCTCCATGTTACAATAATATTGCATTGTCATCCAATTTACACATATGTGCAAAATTTCAGCTCAATCGGAAACCGGGAAGTGGGTCAAAATCGCGCCCTAAGGAGTCGGTTACAATCAAACATACAAACATACATACAAAAACATACATACAAACATACAGGTGAAGCTAATATAAAGCGTGTAAAAAAATAATTCGACTCCAGTAAAAACAACGCTTTATTTTAGCCCTGAAAACCAGATTAATTTTCGATTAACTGCAAATTTAGATTTTTTGTTGCTTTAAAACAAATAAATAGTTGATTGAGTTGGCGAACAAGGTGACATCATAAAGTTGCTATTGCCATTCAAACTCTATGGGAGAATTGTGTTTTGACAGCTCATAAAAAGTACGTCAGTTGATTGGTGGCGTCAACATCTCTATTATTCCCTTCAGATGGACTCGTACGGACACAGCTAACTACACAGCGCACAGTTAACTATAATAACCAAGAGTTAATGAGGTTAAGTGCTAAACCAGAATTCTATTGTATCAAAATGTATTGACTTGCGAACCCCAACCCTGCACCCTGGTGAACGATATTTTTAATCGATTTACACGAAATAAAAAGGTTTAATTTTTTTAATGACAGATGGAGCGACGACCTGGTTAAGGTTGCGGGATCGCGTTGGATGCGGATGGTACGGGACCGATCTATTGGCGAGCCTTGGGGGAGGCCTATGTTCAGCAGTGGACGTCTTTCGGCTGAAATGATCATGATGATGATGATTTTTTAAATCCTAGACTTGATAAGTGGCCCTTAGATGTGAGATTCGATAAAATGTTTTATTGAGTACTTATACTATGGTTCTTTTTATATAGGACGTCACGGGTGTACTGCCGTTTGGCAAATAATTTTTCCCAAATATGATTTCCCAAATAACTTATCGCAATAGTTTCATTTCCCAAACGAATGTTTAGCAAAGTTACATTTCGCATTTTATTCATTTGGTCAAATCATTATTTGGCAAAGTTTCACTTCGTCAAGATTTTATTAAGCAAATGCTTCTTAAGCAGATGTTTTATTTTGTCATAAATTATATGCCAAAAAAATGTTTGCCAATTTGTCACTTCCCATGCTCAACTTATAGCAAAAGTTCGGCAAATGATAATTAATTTTTACTGTTGCAGAAATACAATAGTATGGATCTATACAAGAATTTCAAGTATAAAACGAATAAATGGCAGAAATAATTGGTGACCCCTGTCGTATTCCATGCAATATTTTGTTGCAGATATACAATAGTAGGTAACATTGTGACATATCGCTGGCAGCGAGCGAGCGAAGCGAGCGAGCAAGACCTTTCAGGGCAGAAGCGACTCGGACAGGTTAGGTTCAGAAGGCTAAGGCGGGAGCGAAGCGTAGCGTAGCTCCCGCCTTAGCCTTCGATGTTAGGTATTTTTTTTATGACAGCACAGAAAAGGATTACCTTTGATATTATGAAATGTCATACAACCATGACATTGAATGTTTTCCATGCTTTAATTTAGTAGTCATAGATACAGTACACTTCGTCACTTTATCCCGCCGTAATTCACAATACCAGTATTATTCATTTTTATCCTACGCACTACTCATATTGGGATATAAAACGTATGCCATGCAATGTTTTGGGATTGGTATGTTATGCCAAACGATACATTTGCCAAAAAAAATTTGGGAAAATAGAACATGACCATTTAATTATTTGCTAAACAATCACATGCCAAAAAAGAGGTTTGCTGACTGTAAAATTGCGATAAGTAGTTTTGACAATTGAGTTTTTGCCAAATAAAAATTTGGGAAAAAAAGTTTGCGATGTGATACTTTGGTAAACAGTTTTTGCCAAACATAAGTAATCCGACGTCACGATATGAGACGTCATGATATGGGTAATTTAAATGTTAGGAAAAGAGTTTTGTAAAACGGTTGAGATCCGGATACATTTTGTTTGACAATAATTTATCATTTGGAAATTTAACTCACTCATCAATTAGATGAAAGAGTTTTAAATATTTAAAAATAGCCTAGCAAATGACAGAATCCACTTAGTTAGAACATAGAAAACAAAGATGGATATTTATAATACTGGGTGACCTTAGCCTCTGGACAAATACTAATACTACTTACTGGTTTAGCAAGATATTTAAAACCAAACTGCAAAGTATCATAACAATCAGTCCAATATTTACCGAAAAACTAACGGTTTTTAATGTATCACTTTGGAGGAGCCTGTTTATTTGGATGATATGATTTCATAGTTTTTTTTTGTTTTCTTGTCTAATTAAGCAAATAAGTAACTGTTTTACGATATTGCTAAGTATCAGTCTTATCCATGGTTTCATTATTTGTCCAGAGGCTAAGGTCACCTTGTATAAATAACAATCAATTGCCGAATTTTGGCTAATTCTTTTTTTGATGTTTTTTAATGGTCAAGATAAGTTTAGAAAAAATATTTGATAAATTTTGTCGAAATGAAGCTAGTGAGTGAGTGAGAGAAGACGCTAGTATTAAATCACTGTACCTACTAATGAAGAAAATGAGACCAACTATTCCTACAAGCACATGAATAAATAAGGAGCAGAATAAAAACTTCAAACAACGCCGCGCACGCGTTACACTACTACACGCACAACATATGTGTGCGTGACCTGTCACAGACAGGACGGGGGGGGGGGCGTGCGCCGGCGCCCGCTCGGAGACAAACCGGTTTGAACTAGCTCAGTGAGTAGACAAAGTTCAGGTGTGCCGCCAGCGACGACGCAACCGTTTAGCATTTAACTACATAGTTCGGGTGTTCGGTTGTTTTTAAAGATGCCTACCTGTTGTAGTGTTTGTAGATATACAGATATTAGATACTTAGGTACTTGTTTGAATAAAATATTTTGATTCTTAATTATTATTTTTTACCGAGTGACAACCCTATGATTATAGGTAAGAATTTCGAGCTCTGTTCGGAAGTTTTTATTCTGCTTCGTATTTATTCATGTGCTACAAGTGCGGGTACTGCCTATATAATATAAAATATTATAAGCTTGCGTTTGACCACAATCACGCCTGATGGAAAGCGAAGATGAGGCCTACGATGGAGCACGCTTGCCTAGTAAATGCTCATTCATCCTAGATTTGCAAACGGCCAGATTGTAGTATTTACTAAATAAGACAGCTGTGGATGAATGCAATATAGTGCATAATGGTTTTAAATCGTATTTTGTCGGAAAAGTTCGTATTTTCGTGCTCTCTCAATTAGCTTCAGTGTCCATCCCCATATTCATATATATACCCATCGTACACAGCCGTATAAGTATGACATAGACACTAAATAATAAAGTTCCATTTTAATGGATAGAAAATGTCAGTCATTTAATACGTTAATTGATTGATACTTCGGGTGCTGAAGTTCAGAATGAGATCCAACTTCTCAATACCTTTTTATTCCCGATAGAAAGAGAATTATATTCACTGTTATACTTATTTATTTTTGTGCGTTATCATAAAATTATACTACCCTAATAAACAACGTATATATAAAAGCTCCCACAAATTTACTAGTAATTTCTCCGTCGCAAAAACTTCTCTCATTCGCCCCAGTTCCCCGCTATACGAGTAATAAACGTACCTAAATCACTTGAACTCATCTGACCGCAAATTATACTTAATATCACTATTATCTACAACTTATTTCCTTCTTTACGTAACATATAAGTGACCAGAACATGATATCTGGGTTACCTATTTATCGATAACATTGTGTGGGCCCGGTGGACCCAATTACCATACAACTTGTTGTGGGATGAAAAAGGAAAAGTCAATGACTGGCGGTCCACGTGTCCTCGCTTGTTTTCTAATTCTCTGTTTACTCGCAAGGCGGTGGAAAATGTTTGTGTGTTCATGATAGACGTAGTTAGAAAATGCAGCGCCCTGAAGCTAACCGATTATGAAAATTTTTCCACTAACGTCAGTAAGCCAAAGGCTACTAGAAACACAGGGAAGCTTAAAGTCCTATCTCACAGACTGGCTAAATCTAAAAAATCGTTTCTGGGAAATTGCATTAAGTACGTTTTTATTCGAGCCGAGCTATTTATTACCTCTGAGTTTTTCGAATTTACCATGAACTTTATGATGAAGGCAAACAAAGCGAGGATTTTTTTTATTGTTAGAGGGAGGCAAACGAGCAAGCGGGTCATCTGATCGAAAATGATCACCACCGCCCATAAAAATCTAATATATAAAAATCTCGTGTCACGGTGTTTGTTACCGAACTCCTCCGAAACGGCATGACCGATTTTTATTAAACTTTTTGTCCACACTCGGTAGGACTGAGAATAGGTCGTAAGCTATTTTTTATGCCCTATATGGCAAAACAACGTTTGCTGGGTCAGCTAGTATAGTTATATAAATAAAAAAATAAAATAAATATATAATAATTACTTAGCCAATACATGTGATAATCTGCTCTCTACTCATCAGAATTATCATCATCCCAGCGTATGTACGTCCCACTGCAGGCCGCAGGCCTCCTCTCAGCATGAGAGGGCTTGGTCCATAGTTCCCACGCGGGCCCAGTGCGGATTGGGAACTTCACACACACTATTGATTTTGAAAAGGTTTCCTCACGATATTTTCCTTCACAGTGAAGCTCATGGTAATGTTCGTGATAATTACACACATAAATTCTGAAAACTCAGAGGTGCGAGCCGGGATTTGCACCCACGCACGGCCACCACTTAGGTATAGTCGGCATAAGAAAAGGTTCGTCACTTTTCGACCTTAACTCGTTGACATAGAGTCGAAAAGTGACGAACCTTTTCTTACCCCGACTATACCTACTTAGGCCACCACGGCTGCAAGAATACATAATGTTTAATACCTAATTCTTAATTTACTGCTGATATCTTACTAATTATATATATGTGATTTTTAAATAAAGAATTTAATTTATTTTTTAAATTAATGTTTCAAATTTTGACATTTTTCATGCATATTTCTAGTATTTTTCCTGCATATAAGCATGCACATTTCAAGCTTTTTATGGTGCATATGTATAATACAGATTTTAGATGTGCAATGTCAATAAAAAAAGTTTTTTAAATTGAGTTTTCAGATAAACTTTGGAGTTCCGGTACGTAGCTACAACGTCAAGACTTGGATAGTTTGTATTGCACATCACTAAGTTAGGTAGCCACCAAACTGCCCGCGTGATAATGGGGTATAATGATGTGATGATAAATGCCCAATATTCATCTATATCTATATTAATACTAGCTGTTGCCTGCGACTCTATCCGCGAAGAATAGGGGGCATAAAAATAGCCTACGACCTATTCTCAGACCTACCGACTGTGGGAAAAAAGTTTCATAAAAATCGGTCAAGCCGTTTCGGAAGGGTTCGGTAACAAACACCGTGACACGAGATTTTTATATATTACTAGCTGACCCGGCAAACGTTGTTTTGCCATTATAAAATACTAGCTTTTGCCCGCGGCGTCACTCGCGTGTACCATGAGTATTCCAAAGAACCAAGATCTCAAGCAAGCAAGCATACAGGCAAGCAAGCAAGCATACAGGCAAGCAAGCATACAGGCAAGCAAGAAAGCATGCAAGCATGCAAGCAAGCAAGAAAGCGTGCAAGTAAGCGTGCAAGCAAGCGTGCAAGCAAGCACGACTAAACTTCAGGTAGATACGATCCTTTACAGTATTTCTTTGTATACAATGTTATACTAAAAAACATGGAGTATATTATATTCTTTCGTATAAAAAAATATTTTTTAAAATCGGTCCACAATTACAAGTTAAGTATGAAGTATCTTTTTCTATTTATTTTTTTATTTTCTTCAACTTCATTATTTTTTTTTTTATTACTTTTACGGTCATCCCGTGAAACCATATATTTCAAACTAAATACAAACTGAAACATAGATGCACAGAAAAAACCCCAGAAAAAAGACCAATGCTGGGAATCGAACCCAGGTCCTCAGCGTTCCGTGCTGCGTGCTTACCCCTACACCATCACTGGTCTAGAAGTTAGCGACGAATCTTTCCCATACATCGTACACTTCGGTCTGTTATAATCACATTTAGGCAGTGATAAAGCGCATCTATGTTATGCCCTCTACCGAGAGACTTCAACACTCCTTCGGAGCTACCCGCTCACCTGGACCAAGAGATGGCGCTACTAGGCCAACTTTTACAAGTTAAGTATGAAGTATCTCTCGGTAGAGGGCATAACATAGATGCGCTTTATCACTGCCTAAATGTGATTATAACAGACTGAAGTGTACGATGTATGGGAAAGATTCGTCGCTAACTTCTAGACCAGTGATGGTGTAGGGGTAAGCACGCAGCACGGAACGCTGAGGACCTGGGTTCGATTCCCAGCATTGGTCTTTTTTCTGGGGTTTTTTCTGTGCATCTATGTTTCAGTTTGTATTTAGTTTGAAATATACGGTCCACAATTGACCGAAAAATCGGTGAACATACCTACATAAAAGAAATACATACAGTGGAATGCATAACCTCCTCCTTTTTTGAAATCGGTTAAAGAGCCCTTTGTGGCCTATTTACAGTATAAACTTTTGAATTTTGAAATTTTACCTTTCTACAACCAGTAAAACGCAAAATCCCGTTTTTTCTCGTTCCCGTAAGAATTTCGGGAAATGCTTTATTAATGCTCCCCTACACTCCCCAAGGAACCCACTTGCCTAATTTCAGCTTTCTACGACCAGTAAAACGAAAAATCCCGTTTTTTCTCGTTCCCGTGGGAATTTCAGAAAGTTCTCTCTCAATGCTCCTCTGCACCTCCCAAGCAACCTACATGCCGAATTTCAGCTTTCTACGACCAGTAAAACGAAAAATCCCGTTTTTTCCTTATCCCGTGGGAATTTCTGAAAATCCTTAAACCTGTTTTTTACTACTATAATTACCTACTTCTATGCTAAATTTGAAGAGTCTAGTAATTATAGTTCATAGGATTCCGTTGAACTGAATATATAAATTCCGCTTTTTCCTTATCCCGTGAGAATTTAGAAAAATCCTGAAATTAATGTTTTTAACTAATGTAATACCTACTAGTGCATCAAATTTGAAGAGTCTAGTTATTATAGTTACTGAGATAGGGTCACTCGGAATCCAATATATAGGTAAATCCCGTTTTTTCCCGTTCCCGTGGGAATTCCCAAAAATCCTTCCTTAGTACATTGTATAAGGTATCTATGTGCAAAATTTCAAGTTTCTAGGTCCAGTGGTTTGGGAAAAACATTAACAACGACACCCATATTGATATTTAGACATTTCAACCCCATCGCACACCGTCCAGGGAGATGGTATTTTACGTATGCCACATCGGATTTTAAAACCGTTGTTGTTTTCATAACCAGCGACCCGATAAACCATAGAAACAACACCCATGTTGATTTTCAGACTTTGTTACCCTTTTCCATCCTTTTAGGGCTTGAATTCTCAAAAAACCTGAAACACGTGACGTGTTTACTCATTTATAATTAGGAGTAATTCTGTGAAGTTTCAAATAAAATAGTCGAACTAATCTTGTTTCCCCATACAAACTTTAAACCCCCTTTTTACCCCCTTAGGGAGTGAATTTTGAAAAATCCTTTCTTAGTGCACCCCTAGACCTTATAAGGAACCTACATGCCAAATTTGGAATCTCTAGGCCCAGTGGTTTGGGCTGTGCGTTGATATGTCAGTCAGTCAGTCAGTCAGTCAGTCAGTCAGTTTCTTCTTTTATATATTAAGATAGCCTACGACCTATTCTCAGGCCTACCGAATGTAGACAAAAAGTTTCATGAGAATCGGTCAAGCCGTCTCGGAGGAGTTCGGTAACAAACACCGTGACACGAGATTTTTATATACCTATTAGAAGATATTATAAAGAGGAAAGATTTCATTGTTAGTTTATATGTTTGTTTGTTTGTTTGTTTGCATTGAATAGGATCCGAAACTACCGGACTGATTCAAAAAATTCTTTTGCCGTTAGAAAGCTACACAGACATAGAGTGACATAGGCTACTTTTTACCGCGGAAAAATACCTTTTCCTACGGGAAAATTAATTTTATCGCGAGCGAAGCTGCGGACGGAAGGCTAGTCTAGATGGATGAATGAAATAAATGGCAAAACATCGGCATAACTCTCGTATCAGAAACAAACTCCACTGGGACCACGCACAGGAGAGATAGTTTTATTTCCAAGTAAAATTGCATTTCAACGCATTGAAATTCATCACTTCTGTTATTGTTTGCAGTTGTCGTGGCACTAGCACAGAGCACCAAGGACAGGAGAAGGCATCGCTCTTTCCCCTCTTTTTTTGGACGGACTGTTGCTGTTAGCGAGTGCCAGGTTAAGCGCGGGGCCTGTAGCAAATTATATCAAGGGACCCTTGTATTGTTTTAGATTATCAACGAGACAACAACAAAATTAGTACTGGGAATTGCAAATTCTTTTTCAAAAATAATTCCTGCTCCGACTTCGAATTTGTAGGTCTTGATAAGTCTTCTAGTGCCTCTCACCCTATGGAGACGGCTCGTATTACTGAGATTTGTACTTTGACTTTTAACCAAAAATTATTTGTGGTTTTCCCCATTTGGTGTTTAATTTGGAAGCTGTTCTTTTTAAGAAACTGTTGTATTCAGTCCCTAAGGCTCCATTACATGAGATGACTAATGTTGTAAATGAGGCTCTTAGGTCTTCTGTGGCTCGGTCGTATTTTAAGTGTTTTTCTCGGCTATGTCTCTGTGTCTCTGTCCTCTTATGCGTAGCCTCTGGTGTCATCAGTCATCCCAGCCTCAGCCCTCCCTATGGGTTCAGTCACCCCAGCCGCATGTCTGTCCTGGCTATAAGCTTATAATACGTCCCATTGCAGGCCATAGGCCCCTCAGAATGAGAGGGCTAGGGCTGTAGTTACCACGCGGGCTTAGTACAGATTGGGAACTTCACACACAGCATTGAATATCTTCATAGTTTCCTCACGATATTAAGCTCATATTAAATCACGTTAATTTCGAAAAACTCAGTGGTGCGAGATTGGACTTGAACCAAAGACCCTCTGCTTGAGAGGTGTTAAAAAGAGGTATGCAATCGTGGACAGACTGGCTGGTATGATAGGTGACGGATGTTTGAGTATTGATGTATTCTATGAAAATAGAGATTTGTCATTGTCTTCTTAGTTATTCTGTTTTGAAGTGTCAAAACAAATCATGTGTATTTTATTATCGTGAGCTGAAAATAAATATACTATATGTGGAAACCTCTGCTATATATAATTTAAACGTATATATTTATCAAGAGGCCATGTCATTAGGCTACCACGGCTAAGACAATCTATCTTATAAAGATACACAGATAAGTAGATTTCTTTTCTCGCGAAAGTGTAAAATTCCGTGTAAGTGTAAAACTAGACGCGGGCGAATATTTTTTTATAAACTTAATAGAATTTGAAGTTAATACCCTAAGAAGATTCGAAATTGAATAATCCCGAAATCCCAAGAATTTCACAGGCTCGATAATTGGACGAAAACACTTTTAAAAGTTTTTTAACCTGTTGCGAAGTTTTTGAAGTGAAAGTCATTTTCGTGTGAACGCTCTAGTAAGTCCTGAAAAATCGAGAACTTTGTGTTGTTATGTTTGTAATTCCCCTTATTTTATAAATGCGAATATTTGTGAGACGACACATGAAATTTTGCACTTATACGAAAAAAATACGACGTAAATAAAGATCGGAGCTAGGAGTGCTCAGAGTTTCTTTGCGGGATCGCATTAGAAGTGATGAAATCCGCGCCAGACCAGAACTAAAGCCACCGACATAAGTAGCTCGAAGAGTTGCTAGGCTCAAGTGGCAGTGGGCAGGGCACGCTCGTAGAACTGATGGCCAACGTGGCCAAAAGGTTCTCGAGTAGCGTCCACGGACCGGAAGACGCAGTGTGGGTAGGCTTCCAACAAGATGGAGCGACGACCTGTTTAAGGTTGCGGGAACGCGTTGGATGCGGATGGCGCAGGACCGATCTGTTTGGTGAACCGTGGGGGTAGCCTATGTTCAGCAGTGGACGTCTTTTGGCTGAAATGATGAAATGAATCGTGACGCAATTTTTGTGAATTCACATGAGCTTAAATTGTTACTAAAGAAGACAGCATTATAAGCATTCTCATCTGCACTTACCATTAGTTATGATAGAAGTTAATCATCATCATCATCATCATTCAGCTTACTTCTTTTGAACACGGTTAAAACTTCTCCTTGATTAAAACTTTTTCAATTTGCCCAATCTGAACCTCTTGAACTGTGTTGTCCTTGGTGATCTCAGGTCAACATTTTTTAAACTCTTAGATTATTTCAGAGTTTAAGAGAAGAGTTCAAGGAATGTGCTAGGCATCAAAAATAAATTGCTTATTTTTAGAGTACCTACTTACCGTAAGTTGCTAAACGTAAGTGAGAGACCCTACCAAACAACAAAAATATCTCGGTGAAAGTGTCACCAGTTTTGAGACATCTAGATTTTTGATTTTTAGGGTTCCGTAAAGGGGTTAAAAACGGGTCCCTATTACTGAGGCTCTGCTCTGTCCGTCCGTCTGTTACCAAGCTGTATTCCATGAACCGTGATAGCTAGACAGTTGAAATGTTCACAGATGATGTATTTTGGTTGCCGCTATAACAACAAATACTAAAAAGCAGAATAAAATGAATATTTAAGGGGGCTCCCATACAACAAACGTGATTTTTTTGCTCGTTTTTGCTCGATATTGAAAACAGCAACAGGTAGACGCTTAAAATATTCACAGAATATTTAGTTATATTCATTTTAAAAATAAATAATTTAATTAAAATAAAACAAATATTTAAGGGGGGCTCCCATACAAAAAACGTGAATTTTTTACCGTTTTTATAGATAATGGTACAAAACCCTTCGTGCGCGAGTCCGACTCGCACTTGGCCGGTTTTTGAATAATTTACATGCGTACTATTTATTCGTTGTAGTAGGTACCTATTTGGAATTTATTATTTTTATGACATACCTACGTTTTTATTGCAATTAAAACAATCTTGAAATTATACTATGTACATAAAGTTGCAAAAAAGCATTAAAGAGTTAGGGGTGGTTTCTGTACCTCTACCATGAGCTTACACTAGTTTACAGCGACCGTACTCGCTAGCGACGGCGTAAATGATTTGTATGGAGAATTGTACTTCCGTAAGTGATCGCTAGAGCCGCTGTACAATTCTCCATACAAATAATTTACGCCGTCGCTAGCGAGTACGGTCACGTAAACTAGTGTAAACTCATGGTAGAGGTACAGATAGCGTTGTTTTCCGCACTTATACGGTCGTTTCCCCCCTTTAGTCGCGTTTGGTAGGTAACGATAATTTCGTAATCACCTAGTACGTCAGCCGTGGCTGTGGGCACTTACGAAATTTTGCCTGCGAAACGGGACTGAAGGGTTTCTGCATTTCACGCGTCAAAAAACATGACTCGCGTACACGGATTTATATCGGCGTGTTTGCTTGAACCGATGCTGGTGAGGTGGTGAATCAATTACTATGGAAACATGGACAGCGCGCGCGTGTATGTTTCCATAGAATTGAATTTATTGCGTAAACGCGATCGAGAAGTATTTGGTGAAGTAAAACTTAATACTATAAGCATACATAAGGAGTGCTTAAACGCGCCTAAACAAAAACAAAAACAAAAACAAGCTCGTTTGATAAAATCTCGAAAGTAGCAAGGATGATATACTGGATTAGCAATCGCCATAGTACAGATCGGCCGCGGAAAAATATTTCGATTATTAAATCTAGATGGCGCTGACATAATAGCCCGAAGGTTTGAAAGCAAAACAATAAGACTACAGATATTTCATATTACTGCAAATGTATTATTATGCAATATTTTTGAAAAATAATACATTTGTAGTAATATGAAACATCTGTAGTCTTATTGTTTTGCTTTCAAAGCCTCGGGCTATATTTCAGCGCCATCTTGATTTAATAATCGAACTATTTTTCTGCGGACGATCTGTACTATGGCGATTGCTAATCCAGTCTATATCATCCTTGAATGTAGTGACATTTTTATCCTTAAGTTTGTCGTTCTACTTACAGGAGTCTGGTATAAAAAGCATGGCTAAAACAAAAGAACGTCGCATTAAGTATACAAGCCAGCAAATGCCAGTGTCCACTTTATGTAAATAAAGTTGAATAGCTGCATAATTCGTTATGTAATAGGTTATTACATAAGCAAGCAGTTTGCATGTTTACAGCTGGTAGTAAATGCCATTAGGTATCCGAGAGTTATGATACTTATGATTAATGGTGGTATTTGTTTTCTTTTGCCAATTCACATTTTTAGGGTCTTTTTTAAATGAGGAATTTTTGGGGTGCTCTTATTCAAAATTACGAGTGAATTCATTTTCACGATGAAAAAAGTGTCCATATTTTTTGAGTCAGTTTGAAGACGACGATGTATCTTTGCAAATTTCGATGGAAGTTTAGCAATCATCATCATCATCATCATCCCAGCCTATAAACGTCTCACTGCAGGGCACAGGCCTCCTCTCAGGATGAGAGGGCATGATGGACCATAGTTGCCACATGGACCCAGTGCGGAATGGGAACTTTGAACCATTGAATTTCTTTGCAGTTGTGTGAAGTTTTCTTCACCGTAAAGCTTACGGCAAATTTCAAATGTAATTTCGTACACAAATTTCAAGAAACTCAGAGGTGTAAGCCCGGGCTCGAACCCACGGTTCTGCTTGAGAGGCCGTAGGACAAACCACTAGGCTGCCACGGCTTTTTTAAAAGTGAAATCACGAATTTTCAATTCAATAGGTTTATGGTTCATACTAGCGCAGGCGCGGGTAAAGCCAAGTGTAACAAACTCGTAAATATTTAACGTATTTTCAAATTGATCAATGCGACCTTGACCGTGAACTAGAACGAAAATACTCGTTCAGACAAACGACCGGTTCCCACCTATCTATTATTGAGGATTTGTCATTTGTTGTGACATTTTAACATAAAAAATATCGAACCACCCAGACGTGTACCTAGTGATCGTGTCTAAGTCAAAGTCAAAGTTAATTTATTTGCATAAAATGTGGTACAATATGGTTCTTAGTTAATTAAGCGGTCGCACACATTTTGCCAACTATTGGCATACAAACGGAGAGATTAAGTGCTAAGTCTAGGCAGGGCATGCTCTACAAAATTTTATAAAAGTCTTATCAATCTAGCAAGTTAACGCCGCAATAATTCACGGGAAACAAATCTTCACTTTACGATGTCAAACACAATAAGAAAATAATAACGAAAATTGTAATAAAAATAACTAGTTAAAACATTCATCAGAAGGATTACAACTAAACTAATACTTTACATAATAATGTCCATTTTGATGTCAGAATATTCACATTACTATCATATAAACCCTAAGTGTAGTGTCACATTTTAACAATAAAATACTTAGTCAAAATATTCATCAACGGAATAGAAACATTCTTGAAGAAGCCATAAATTTTCAATCTTCTTTTAAACAAAGTAATTAATGAACTAAAACAATTACTTTGCTCACCCGCGACCTTACAATAGTTACGTTTATGCAAGAAATGTGCGTTCATGCAGTTCCTCCACCTCCACACTGTACGAACACACACAAATCACATAAACCCAACCATCACCACCACCAAGCTACACTGACGCGTTTCGAACTCAACCAGAGCTCATCTTCAGAGTTACCACAACCGTATGCTATGCTACCAAATGTTAAACAATGTTAAATGTTAAATGTTATGTTTGGGAGTTTAACATTTGGTAGCATAGCATACGGTTGTGGTAACTCTGAAGATGAGCTCTGGTTGAGTTCGAAACGCGTCAGTGTAGCTTGGTGGTGGTGATGGTTGGGTTTATGTGATTTGTGTGTGTTCGTACAGTGTGGAGGTGGAGGAACTGCATGAACGCACATTTCTTGCATAAACGTAACTATTGTAAGGTCGCGGGTGAGCAAAGTAATTGTTTTAGTTCATTAATATGGACCTCCGCAAAGTAACGCCTGATTCAATAAATTACAAAGTAATTGGCAAATTCTTAACATCATCATGCAAACAATTAAAGATTCTAAAGATGTGTTTTGCTGTACAACCTGGTCTTTCCGGCGGGAAATACAAGACGATTTGGGTACCTTGTATTAAATCTACATGTATCTTTCTTTGTTTTAAATATTTCTGGGTGCATTTTTACAAACAAACAGATTTCGAGCAGATACATGCTTGGCACAGTCAGAACATCCAGTTCCTTAAATAAAGGCCTACAAGATGTTAAAAAATGTACATTACAAATAGCCCTAATACCTACACTGTTTCTGTGCCAAAAGGGCCCGTTTAGCGTGGCTTGAATTTTAGCGTTTAGCGTGTGAACCTACTACGAAATTTGAAGTTCTTGCTGTCGTGCCATGTCTTTTACTCTTCTGTACCTCTAGCATGAGTTAACACTAGTTTACGTGACCATACTCGCTAGCGACGGCGTAAATTATTTGTATGGAGAATTGTACAGCTCCTCTAGCGGTCACTTACGGAAGTACAATTCTCCATACAAATCATTTACGCCGTCGCTAGCGAGTACGGTCACTGTAAACTAGTGTAAACTCATGGTAGAGGTACTGTTTCATGCAAGCGTGAACGAAACGGCACTATACCTACGAAATTCGAAAATATAATTTCGTTGTATAAAGCCAGGTAACCATGAACTTCTGTGTTACGATTACTAAGGAACGGAACGCTGTCTCGATAATCGCTGTCTGTTTCGCTCCCTACGGATCTCGCCTATTTAGGATGATAATACGTGTGTAACGTTTGTCACTTTTTATACTTATACTAGCTGTTGCCCGCGACTCCGTCCGCGAAGAATACGATCTACGAGTATTCTCAGACCTACCAAATATAGAGAAAAAGTTTCATAAAAATCGGATCGGCCCTCTCATTGTGAGAGGAGCCCTGTGCCCAAGAAGAAGACAACAACTGCCCTGCCATTGTATGCAATGTGTGTGTATTATTATTATCGCAGCGAATTTAAATCTAATTCAAGAAATAATTAATTAATTTATTTTGGAGTCATGTCCACATTATTGCGAGCAAGGACGCCAATTTTTCCGATATCTGTTTATAATATGAAGTACTCAAAGACGCACGAGGTTATATTTCTGAGAATATTTGGAATAATCATTCAAAAAATTCGAAAAAAAAAGACAAGCTTAAAGTCAGAGGCAGTAACAAAAACAACACTTTCAAATAAAATATTTTCAATATAATTTGTCATGCGAAACGAGATTTTTGTGGAATTTCCGATTTTCCGTATAAATGTTATTCGGCAGCTATTATAATTTTAATGAGTTCAGACCGGTTCGGTTCCATTTAAGGCGGCACCGAGCTTTTGGCGCATTTATTTGCATTCATTTATTCCCTTGCTGTATCATTATTAGCAAAGTTTTTGTTCTGAAATTCATGTGTAAAATATTTGAGGGTTCACTCTAATGACCAGTGATTTTCGACACATGATTACTTGTAGTTTGCTCGATGGAAAAAAATCCTTAGTACAGCGTAAATACTACACGGCAGGTCATGACTTTTTGAATGTTATTAAAACAAGATGTTTTCTAGGGCCTATATTGATGCTACATTTTTAAAATATGTATTTGTTTTAATTACGACGAAAATAACTAAATACACGTGCAGTCTGACCAACCTATCTTGAGCCGTCGTGCTTTCCCCTTGTCCGTGTAGTTAATTGCGTTAGTTCTCCTGCAGCCATCGGATAGGGAACTTGTGTCGCTTGCGCTTACGCGCAGCTTTGATTCTAGCCGCGTTACACAAGTGTATAGAATACCTAAAATCGATTAGGGCATAAAGAAGAGGCCACCAATGACACCCGGAAATATGGCTTTGGCGTGGCGCAAGCCTTTACTTATCAAAAAACCACAAATAATTACGATGTATATTTGAAAAATTAAGCAGTAGGTATAATCTTTACGTTTTGTTTGTAAATCAGACTCAGTAATTTGATCCATAGTCCCATAATAAATAACGAAGTATTTTCGGATTCAAAATCAAAGTAAAAGCTTATAGTATAAATCTTCCCAGGTGAATATTTCGCTTCGAGCCATTACATTAAACTTGAACCTTAATACTATGATAATACCGTTTGTTTTGAAAGATAAGGGCTCGAAGCGAAAAATTCACCTGGGAAGATTTATACTATACTTTGGCATTGAAATCTATCGAGCCAAATTTATTTAATCGTGTTTTGGAAGCAAACACGAATTAAGGAATACGATCAAGTTTATCCTAATATTTTTATTTCCATAAAATAGACCAAAGTCTTTATAAAAATAGCAATAAATGGCATTGGTGGACTCTTAAGTTGACTAAATATTTGATTTGATTTGACGTGTGCCAGCTGTTTCGATGCTTTTGTCGGACAACGAGAATAAATAACTCCGACGAAAAAAAGGAAGTTGAAAAACGATTTATTCTGATTTGTAATTTGATATCAAGCGTTAAGATTCAAAGTGATGGTTTTATATGTATATTTGGATTTGTTTATTTTTATTTTTAAGTGCGTGTTATTTAGTCTGCTCTTAAGTCACGATGTCTACGTACTTCGTTTGATATGTTATGTAATGAATGTACTACGGCGATACACATCGCGATTATATTATTGCGGTTAAAGGTCGGCAGACCAATTGTCTAAACTCCCTCGAAATCGCCATCGCGTTCATTTTGACAGTTCTTGTATGGGCTGACAATTGGTATCGGAAACAGCCAGCTGTCATAGCCATACAAAAACTGTTATTTCAATCCAATGCCAAGTGTCAAAAAAGTTACACAATTACCCTGCAGTTCAATGTCTACAGACACCGAGCGAGTCAGACACGTGCCGTATTAGACACCGACAAAATTTTCTTTGCGCATAATGGCCGGGCAGGGCCTGTGTCTGCGCGGTCGTGTCACGATAGATATGAATTCGTTAATTGAAGTATGTTATTGAACAAAATACAGAAGTAGTAATAATCTAAAGTATGTACAATTTATAAATAAAGGAAAATAAAACTGGACCTAAAACTAAAAGTTTATAAATAAAAAATATCTTTTAGGATGTCACCCGACGGCATAGTTCCCCGAAGGCAGGCAGCGTTACCGCGTTGAATAGCCAGGCTTAATCGTTGGCGGAAATAGCCACCTGCTTTCTGGTCACCAGTCGTTTCTACCAGGCGCGAAGAAATCTCTTTTGCGAGTTCCTTCGCGCCTGGACCCCATGCGCCTAGAGTTTCTACTCCAAACGGTGCAAATAAGTACGACTGTCCTATACAGGCATATTTGCGCCGTTTGAGATGTTCAGCCGCAGTGGCCGCCGCACCTGCTCGGATGGAAGTGGTAATTCGTTAATAGAAACTGTATAGAAGAATATTATTTTTCATCACACTTCAATGGTGTTATTCCATGCCTGTATACTAAGTAACAATGGCCTAAATTTTCTTTAGGGAGTCCTAACTTTAGTTTTAAAATTTGCAAACAAGTTAGTTGGTATGTCATTTCAGACTAAGGAGGTTTCAAGTTAGCCAACGTTTTATTTATATGTTTAAAACTTGGCTATAACCCAATTTTACTATACAAAACTTATCTACGCTTCATGAAACTTCGTTACTTTTACATTTTAAATTTATATCAAATAGTTTTGCAATAATTTTAGTGCCTAAGTATTTTTTTAACATGTTGGCAGAATCTGGCCGTATGGGCATTCAAATTCTAAACACAGTTTACATTATCTATGGTAGATGACTTGAAAAAAGTGACTATCTGTATTGGCGGGTATTTATTCAATTTTTTTTTTTTTTTTTTTTTATGTTAGAAAGGCCAGACAAACGAACTAGTGGGTCACCTGATGTTAAGTGATCGCCACTGTCCATAGACACCCGCAGCGCTTTACACGATGCCAGTGCGTTGTCGGCCCTGGGAAAAGGAGAGGGAATAGGGGAGGGGGAGAGGTATTGGGCCCCCGGCGCTCTCACTGACCGTACGAAACGCAGCAGGAGTACTGCTGCTTCACGCCGGTGTTCTGTGAGAGGGTGGTACTGCCCCGGACGAGCCGGCCCATTCGTGATGCAGCGGCTAGCTACAACATGGCTCTACCACTACTACCAATTTAAGTGTTTAGAGACAAAATAATTTTATTTTTGGATTTTTTTCCTCGCAGTGTGATGAAAATCATTGTATGTATCACGGGCAGTAAGGGGATTACAAACTCAAGTCATTAAAAGCCCACCGCCTTCAGCGTCGGGCTTCTAATAGACACTCGTTAGTAATCCCCTACTTACGGCCCTTGATGCACATTGTACTATTGTCTGCCACAGCACGTGTCAGACACGCGCGCTGTATATATAAATCGACCTTAAACTTCGTCTTCGGCTACGAATGTTAATGGCCATAGTGCATTGCAGGACAATGTCGCTAAGTTTATCATGACAAAATCACAAAAATTGACGAAACTATTATTGTTTTTTAGGGTTTCTTAACCAAAAGGTACCAATGGGGCCCTATTGCTGAGGCTCCGCTGTCTGTCCGTCCGTTCGTCTGTCACAGGGCTCTATATCTTCAACCGTAATCCTGTAAAGTTGACATAATATTTTTTTTCAGTACTGTTGGAAGTTTGCAACTTGGCCTCTTGTCTGGTCAGGTTATCATTGAGTCAATTATTGAATCAGGCGTTACTTTGCGTAAGTCCATATCAATGAACTGAAACAATTATTTTGCTCACCCGCGACCTTACGATATTAGGTATGCTTATGCAAATCATGCAGTTCCTCCACCTCCACGTAACTATCGTAAGGTCGCGGGTGAGTAAAGTAATAGTTTTAGTAATAGTTTGCTCAGTGACCGTCAATATGGTTTCCGTAGCGGCCGCTCGGCCGGCGATCTACTGGTTTACCTGACACATCGTTGGGCACAGGCGATTGAGACAAAGGGTGAAGCATTGGCTGTTAGTTTAGATGTGGCGAAGGCCTTCGATCGGGTTTGGCACAAAGCGCTCCTCTCAAAACTTCCGTCCTTTGGGCTTCCTGAGAAATTATGCGGATGGATCAGCAGCTTCCTAACGGACAGAAGCATAAAGGTTGTAGTTGACGGTGCATGCTCTGATTCCATGTCTGTGAATGCTGGTGTCCCTCAAGGCTGTGTGCTATCGCCTACGCTCTTCCTTCTGCATGTCAATGATATGCTGCCATCCGGCGGCATTCACTGTTATGCGGATGATAGTACGCTTGATGCCTCTTACACCGGCCGCGCCGGTATTTCTCGGGAAAACGTTATAGAGTGCCGAAATAAACTTGTGTCTGAAATTGAGACTTCCCTAAAAGAAGTTTCAGAATGGGGTCGACTTAATTTAGTCCGTTTTAACCCCACTAAGACACAGGTTTGCGCGTTTACCGCAAAAAAGTCTGCGTTTGTCGCGTCACCTCTTTTCGAAGGCACTCCCCTTGCTACCACAGCCAGTATCGGAATCCTTGGTATTGACATCTCGAGTGAAGTCCAGTTCCGCGACCACTTGGAGAGTAAGGCTAAATTTGCCTCGAAGAAGCTCGGCGTGCTCAACAGATCGAGACGGTATTTCACTCCAGCCCACCGCCTTCAGCTTTATAAGGCGCAGGTTCGCCCACATATGGAATACTGCTCTCATCTGTGGGCGGGGGCTCCCCGGTACCAGCTTCTCCCTCTGGATCGCATACAACGGAGAGCGACTCGAATAGTCGGCTGCCAACGAACTTCTGATGGGCTTGATTCCTTGGCGCTGCGTAGAGATGTAGCTTCACTGTGCATCTTCTATCGCATGTACAACGGAGAGTGCTCCGAGGAGTTATTCGGGTTGATCCCTGCCGCATCCTTCCGCCACCGCCCTACGCGACAACACTTCCATCCTCACCATCTGGATGGTTGGTTGTCTTCTACTGTGCGTTTTTCCAGAAATTTCCTGCCTCGCACAGCAAAGCTCTGGAATGAGGTTCCTGCTGCGGTATTCCCGGACCGATATGACCTTCAAGCTTTCAAAAAAAGAGCGTACTCCTACCTAAAAGGCCGGCAACGCACTTGTGACTCTTTTGGTGTCGCAGGTGTCCATGGGCGACGGTAATCGTTTACCATCAGGCGATCCGTCTGCTCGTTTGCCTCCTATATCATAAAAAAAAAAAAAAAAAAAAAATAGTATTATTGAGTTTTAGGACATCCTGTATCCGAACTTTGCCATGTTGTCATCACTGACGTCACGTTAAAAATGTAGGCAACCCGATGGGAATCAGATTGTTACAGCCCCACGCCACTGCTGTATTGTGATCGTGAGTAGACAAGGGGCACGCTGCTCGCCAAGTAGGCCGTACGTGACTATAATTGCTAATTAAGAATTGAAATCGTCGCTAAGTGACGTTGTTGGAAGTCATGGCGTATCCTTTCCACCCTTTCTAGTAACTTGTGAATGGAAATTACAGCCGCTAGTTGATTTTTAAATGACCTGAGACGGTGTACTGAACATAGTCAATTATACACCGTCAAATGGCTGTATAAAGTCAACTAAAAAATCCCTTACCACCTTAAAATTCAATGTTAGTTCTTCGGCTTAAAGTACTTACAATTAGTGCTAATATTTTTATTCCATAGCAGTGTAAAAATGTACGGAACTTTCGTCCTTAATTTAAGTTTATGATTTAAATTTTAAATACTGATCGTGCCCTGAGTACCTACATAGTTATTCCACTGTATAAACTTTGAGGTAATTTTACTGCTCTGTTAGTAGGTAAAGGCCTCCAGTAAAGTTCGAGTTAGAAATCAGACCTGGCGTTCATTAACCGTCATCAAAAAACGGATGCTCAGTTCGCCGGTTTTTTTAACCCTTATTTCTTTACTAATCACTACTAATATTATAAATGCAAAAGCAATTCTGTTTTTCATGCTTAAAACGACTAACCGATTTAGATGAAATTTGGCGTGGATATAGTTTGAGATCGTGGGAAGAAATAAAAAAAAAACATTTATTTAATGAAACTCCCTTGAGACTCACTCATAGTGAAATTATACGGATTACTCAAGTCATATAACGAGTTTAACTTGACATGTTTCGGGCTAATCCGTAGGCCTTCTCGGAGCCACACGTCACGTCACGTCGTCGCGGGGGTGCGCGTTTGGCAGCCGCCGTAACGCGTGGCTCCGAGAAGAAGGGCTATGAATTAGCCCGAAACATAACAACTTAAACTGGTTTTAAGACGTGGATAGCAAAGTGTTTGTTTTAAGCATTCCTAACAAAAAAGGGTCTTCGAAGAGTCTCGCAAGGACTCACTGTTACTTCACTATTATTATGATATACATCAAATACATCATGTAACAGTGATATGCCTTTATGTCACAACTTATGACATGCGTGTTTGCGTGATGCATATCAATTGCCCATGACATGACATGTTACATTACATTACGAGAGCTGGGTTAAGTACTTAATTAATAGTGCCTGCGACAAGCATCTTAGCCTTTTTGGTATGGTTTTTGATACCACCAGTAAGAGCTTCTTACTAGAGTTTATTTTAGATTCGAATAAACATAGAACTAATAGCAACAATAATAAATGTCAAGCAAGCTAGAAAGCTATACGCCGTGATATTTCGATTTCTTCTAACTTTAACAGGTCAAATGAACATAACATAAACCTACCGTGAGTTAAGTTAAAACTGTCATATTTGACGCTATCTTTTTGTAACTCAAGGAGCTTGTACAATTGATTAAGTAAATATGTATAAAAAAAAAGCTTGTCTAAATTGTTAATAACTAGATAGCTTATATCGCATTGACGTTTCCCATTTTTCAAAAGGTACTAAGAGTCTAGGACTTGATAAAGAATCAATTAAATAACTGACGGTTTTCATACCCAGACTGAAAGTCTAGTACCTACTTTAATACCTAATACGTTACGTGACGTAAGGGATATGTTTAGGTATAGTAACGAGCCAGCCTTGCAAGAGGTATCGCCTCTCAGACAATTAAATCAAATTACTTGCCGATTTGTGGATTCCTAAAGAAAATTTAGATTCGCCTCGTGTGTGTCAATAAACTTGTGCCCAATTTATTGCATAATGCGATCGGATGTCCTATTAGGATACCTATTACGTAAGTGTTGAAATGAGGACAAATAATTTGTAATAATAAAATTGACAGCGCGTTTTTAATAGTCGTCAACCGAAATTGATGGAGTTTACATCTGTACTGAGGCGAGATGAAAAGAAAATTATGAAAAATTGGCTAAGTGATAGGGATATTAATAACACAACACAACAACAACACACAACAACAACAACACACAACAACATCACACACAACACAAATTACACCACACATTGTCAGCTTGCGCATTTTTGTTTAGTTAGTTTTTTGCCCTATATGTGCTAATGTGTACACCATCTTTTTAATATACTGGGAAAATTGCTTAGTTACTGTATGTATTGAGCATATATATTTTGTGTAGTATAAAGGTTTATTTCTATGAGTTTATGTACCTATTGTATTTATTAAAAAAAATGTGTTGTAGCTTTTACTTCAAAAAAGGAGGAGGTTCTCAATTCGTCTGTATGATTTTTTTAACTTAATCTTTGTCGGTCCCTAATTGCACCTCTCATCCACTCAAAGGTTTCAATTAAAATGAACTCTCTACTGTAAATAATAAAGTCGTTATTTCAATTAACTATTTTATCTTCTGTTTACGTTCATTTTAAACTGAGGATTATTCACTTGAGGACATAATAGAATACAATGGCTTTGTTCGAAAGGTGGGCTCTTAACGAGGTCGGGACACCTCAAAAAATTCGAACTATACCTCAACATTCACAAAGTAGGACCCACATATACTAGAGGAATCACTTAGCCATGATTATATAGATATATAGTGAAAATAAACGGATCACTCACGTCTTAAAACGAGTTTAACTCGACATGTTAAGACGTGAGTGATCCGTTTATTTTCACTATGAGTGAGTCTTACGGTAGTTTCATGTATACACCGTGAAATTTTAGTGGTTGTTTTCCCGAAACGAGGTGATTTAGTATCGATTGTACAATCGATTTATAATTACTATTTTGACTAGAGTTGAAAATCCAATTGTGAAAAACGAAAGTCGAAAATGACCGCAAACCAATAGTAACGCTTCGTTGGTACCTAACCTATCGTACGATCGTACGCTACTTGTACCAACGAAGCGTTACTATTGGTTTGCGGTCATTTTCGGCTGCCGTTTTTCACAATTGGATTTTTGACTCTAGTCAAAATAGTAATTATAAAACGATTGTACAACCGAAACTAAATCACCTCGTTTCGGGAAAACAACCACTAAAATTTCACGGTGTATAGATATATATTATTATAGGTAAGAAAGCATTCCCCCCGATGGGTACCCACCTTGTAACCCCACCGATGGGTACCCACCTTGTCGTGGTGGGGGGGCTCCTCGCCGCATGCAATGTGTCCGGCTTGCGGCGGGGCCATGAGGTACCCAGGTGTGGCCGCTCCCAGTATCCCTCTGACCCAGCAGAGTGGACAGGGGACGCAGCAGCGCTTCGGCGCGAGGTGGGCCCGCAAGGGCATAACGGGTAGCCATAGTGGCTGTCAAGGGTACGGTGTTTTGGCCACCGTACTCCGAGGGGGTCAGTGCCGGGACTGAGCGGTCACAACTTCGGCCGCTCTCGGACACGTTTCCTTGCGAGGAAGGGCGCGTAGGGCATGACGGGGAGGGCGAAGGACCCCTGAAATCCGTTGCTGAATTGCCTCTGCCTTTTGGGCACTTCGGCATAGTGGGATAGCTCCGGGGGCCTCCTGGAGGAAAAGTATCCTGGGGCCTGAGTGCCCCGGGTGGCCCAAGGATTGATGTCCTTGGGTCTTTTCCTGGCCCCAGAGAGGCGAGATTACCCCGCTTCCCTCAGAGGGACATCGGGTGGTGGATCGGGGGGTCCGTCACCCGCCAAAGATGTCCCGAGGTTGTAAGGCGCTCCAGGTGTTTCTGGAGCGCCTTAAACGGAGTTCGTGGGGCTTACGCCCCACAGCGGTGGGCCCAAAAGGGCAGCCGCCGGTGGGGGCCGCGGATGGCGTTACCGTTCCCGTAGCCCCTACCTAGGCGACGAGAGGGGACTTCTTTGCTGGGAAGAAGGCATGATTGTACCTATGCATGTATTTATGTTATCAGAAACTAATTAAAACGTCTCTTTTTTTGTAAGGCAAACGGAAAGTTAATAATAAATAGATCATGAGACGATTGACACCAATTGACCTAGTCCCAATCTAAGCAAAGCTTGTACTATGGGTACTAGACAACGGATAAACATACTTATATAGCAAGTTAGGTATGAAGTATCTTTTTTTTGTATTTATTTTTTTCAACTTCATTTTTTATTACTTTTACGGTCATCCCGTGAAACCATATATTTCAAACTAAATACAAACTGAAATATAGATGCACAGAAAAAACCCTAGAAAAAAGACCAATACTGGGAATCGAACCCAGGTCCTCAGCGTTCCGTGCTGCGTGCTTACCCCTACACCATCACTGGTCTGGTCTGGTCTGGTGAGACCATCTATATTTCAGTTTGTATTTAGTTTGAAATATACTTATATAGATAAATACATACTTAAATATACATCCAAGACTCGAGCAAAAACATTTATATTTTTCATTCAAATATCTGCCCCGACCGGGAATCGAACCCGGGGCCTCAAACTTCGTAGTCAGGTTTTCTAACCACTATACGTAGGCTATCCGGTCGACCGCAAGTAAACAAAAGTTTCTAATAACAGATCAACTTGAAAAACTATTTATAGACGATATGTCCGTATCTAGTCCAGACACGTCACGTTGACACTTGGTTATGGCATATTGTGACAATGACGTCCGGTAGTGCTTTATCCTTATCAGCTCTGTCAAACAAGCTTATTAGTTGGCACTGTTAACAGCTATCGGTGCATAATCAATCTGCATGTAACGTCAATGATAATTTATACGATTTTTTCATCATCATCATCATCATCCAATAATGAGAGGGCTTGGGCCGTAGTTCCCACGCGGGCCTAGTGTATATTGGGAGCTTCACACACACCATTGAATTTCTTCTCAGGTAAAGTTATTGTTTTCGCGTACGAAGTCGCGGGCAAAAGTAAGTTTGGCATATTTACGTAAGTCCGGTTGCAACTGAGAATACAATAATCTGGTATTGAAATTCTATCTGTTGGTCCGACCAGGATTACTGCGAAAACTCGTGTTTTCGAGATTTAGTCCTCGCCCAAGGTTATAAGAAGTTGAGAAATGATAATGTTCTCGAAGTTCTCGAATGGCGTCCACGGACCGGAAGACGCAGTGTGGGTGGACTTCCAACAAGATAGAGCAACGCCTGGTTAAGGTTGCGGGAACTGGTTGGATGCGGATGGCGCAGGTCTGTTTAGCAAGGGTATCTATGATCATCATCATCATCATCATTTCAGCCGAAAGACGTCCACTGCTGAACATAGGCCTTAGAAAACATGGGTCTATGGTTTCGCATAATTTAACAACTCCTAATGTATCATTCTTCATAGTCAACGTTAGTCATAAAAGTGGTTTATTTCTGAAACAGTTTTTTTTTATAAAACGTACCTAACCTAACCTACTGCATTCTATAAGATGGCAATTAATAAAGTCCTGAAAAAAACATTGTTTCAGCAATAAATCACTGTATGACTGATGTTGATTATGAAGAATAATGCATTATGACTTATTAAATTATGCGAAACCAAGGGATCCCGTTTAGCAAAACCTCGTGGGCTATGTTCAGCAGCGGACGTCTTTCGGATGAAATAAATAAATAAATAAATAAATATCAGGGGACAAATTACACCAATTGACCTAGTACCAAAGTAAGCTAGGCAAAGCTTGTGTTATGGGTACTAGGCAACGGATAAACATACTTATACATATAGATAGATTTTAACGACCGCTTTAGCCTAGTTGGTAGTGACCCTGCCTACGAAGCAAGAGGTCCTGGGTTCAAATCCCGGTAAGGGCATTTATTTGTGTGATGAGCACGAATATTTGTTCCTGAGTTATGGATGTTTTCTATGTATTTAAGTATTTATTTATCTATATAAGTATGTTTATCCGTTGCTTAGTACCCATAACACAAGCTTTGCTAAGCTTACTTTGGGACTAGGTCAATTGGTGTGAATTGTCCCGTGATATATATATATATATATATATATATAGATAGATAGATACATGCTTAAATACATATTAAACACCCAAGACCCGAGAACAAACATTCGTATTTTTCATACAAATATCTGCCCCGACACGGGAATCGAACCCGGGACCTCAAGCTTCATAGTCAGGGTCTCTAACCACTAGGCCATCTGGTCGTCATGAATGATGGCAAAAATGATAATGATAAATCAAGTTGTTGCAGTAAACCAGTACGGTAATGTGTCACTGACCGAAATGTCTTGGTGCTGACGCTGATTAAATAAATAATCCATGCTTTTATTTTAAACGTCGTTCAAATGACTTTAGGATCAAATTACATCTTGAAATACAAATCCTACGGAAATAGGAATACGTGGCGCCAGTAATTCAACTCAACGATACCGCAGGATTAGTGTTTGAAAGTTCCATGTTCGTTACTATAATACTTAATAATGAACCATGCAATTTAGGAAATAGAGTTGCAATTTTAAAGACATGATTTTGTGCTGGCGGTACTTGATTATGAAATTAAACAGAGCCGTGGTAGCCTAATGAATTAATGATTTGTATATTGGTTTTTTATCTATTAAAAAGGTTTAAAAGATTTGACTCTATCAGGCCCGACGCCTATTCGACAATAGGCGTCGAGCCTTATAAAGTCAAATCTTTGCAAAGCATCGGCACGGCTGAGGAGTTTTGGTGACAAATAGCAATATACATATACACATAGGATTTGCACAAACCAGAGTTATAAAACTCCGAGTTAACCAACCCAGGGTTAACGACTGACTCATTCGCTGCCGGCCGCCAGACTCGAGACTTCTTCAGGTGCCACAATCGCACATGTGCGTTCAAATGACTGCCGAACTACGACAGCAACACTAGGTGAAAGTCACGAAAACGCATAGACGCGTGTTAATTTTTTTAACGCTAGGCTTTACAAGCGGCTCTAACAGGATCATCATCATGATCCCAGCCTATATACGTCCCACTTCAGGGCACAGGTCTCCTCTCAGTATGAGAGGGGTTGGGCCGTAGTTCCCACGCGGGCCCAGTGCGGATTGGGAACTTCAAACGCACCATTGAATTTCTTCGCAGTTTATGCAGGTTCCATTTAACCACTAGGGCACCGCGGCTTTTTTTTGACCAGGGCCCAATTGCATAACAAAGTACAACTTATATTACAAGCGGAACTCCCTTTCTAGGTAATATAACTGAAGCGAGAGTTCCGCTTGTAATATTAGTTGTACTTTGTTATGCAATTGGGCCCAGGTGGGGTTTCTAACAAGGTATGTTGAATAAAACCTTGTAAAGAGCTAGTGATTTGACATATGTCCTATGGCTTCTCAACAATACGACCGTGGGTTCGACCCTGGGCTGACACCTCTGACTTTTTCTAAATTTATTTGCGAAATTAAGTAGGTACCTACATTTGAAATTTATTTTTGTAATATTTTTCGGTCAAGGAAAACACAGTGACGAAACACATGACCTGCTCAACAGTTTGTGTGTGTGTAACGTTCCCAATTTGCACTGAGTCTCCTTGGGAACTACAGCCCAAGTCTTCACATTCTGGGAAGATGCCTGTGCCCACTGGGGCTGACAATGCTTAGTTTAATGATGAAGAAGCGAGAAAGTGTGTTTGTTTAGCTGAGAAGTGCTGTCTGTAACCGGATTTAAGAAACAATAAAACATTTTTCTCAGCATGTTAAACTGTACAAGTACATTTAATTTACAATGTGTGAAATCCAAGTAGGTAGATTTGTTAGTCAGTTAGGACTTTTTCTTATTCATCTTTAATAGTGGACTCATTTATCTTGTTCATCATTCCAGCCGAAAGACGTCCACTGCTGAACATAGGCCTCCCCCAAGGCTCGCCAAACAGATCGGTCCCGTGCCATCCGCACCCAAAGCGTTCCCGCAACCTTAACCAGATCGCTTTAGATATGACGAAATCCGCGCAAGAACTAAAGTCACCGACATAGCTCGAAGAATCGCCAGACTCAAGTGGCAGTGGGGGCACATCACTCGTAGAACTCATGGCCGATGGGGTAATAGGTTCTCGATTGGCGTCCACGGACCGGAAGACGCAGTGGTAGGTAGGCTTCCAACAAGATGGAGCGACGATCTATCTTATTACATTACTTGCTTGATATTGATTACGACCGCCTTAGCCTAGTTGGTAGTGACCCTGCCTACGAAGCAAGAGATCCTGGGTTCGAATCCCGGTAAGGGCATTTATTTGTGTGATGAGCACGAATATTCGTTCCTGAGTTATGGATGTTTTCTATGTATTTAAGTATTTATTTATCTATATAAGTATGTTTATCGTCGTCTAGTACCCATAGTACAAGCTTTGCTTAGTTTGGGACTAGGTCGATTTGTGTTAGATTGTCCCCTAATATTTATTTATTTATTTATTTATTTATTGATTGCGCGCTCGTGGAAGATTGAAAATTATTTATTTAATTAACCTATTATTATTGTACCTAATAATTTTTTACTGCTCTAACACATCTATCATCGAAAAAATATAAAATGTAAAATTTAATATGAATTTAATATCTAACAAAGAATGCATACACTAAGCGTAGGTACACCAAATACAAAATAGTCACCAACAAGCTCGGATATAATATATATATATAAATATACAATATTATTAAAACAAATATATATATATATATGAATATTTTTTGGACGGATTAAGTGCGACAAGGTGCTACAGTTTATCGTTTTAGAATTTAAATGACTGGACTACATCGAAAGAGGTCGTGTGAACGGCCAATTTGCTTAGTTCCGGTTTTATCTCAATTTCGCAATTGTTTGCTCTTAAATGATAGGTATACTGTTTGATACCGTTTTTAGACTTAGGAAATCCTTAAATCTAGATTTTAATGATGTAAAATACTTAGATATTTATCCATCATCATCATCTCAGCCTATATAGCCCCCACACCGGCCTAGTGCAGTTGGGGAACTTCACATACACCATTGAATTTCCCACGTCCGCTCCTAACAGGCTATTGGAATGATTTCACTGGATTATAGTTAGTGACGACCTGATGACTTTTGCCACTGAGACGAGGACGGTATCGATGGGAATCATAAGAAGACTCAAGGTCACTCTGTGGGCAATGGAGAGGGAGCTCACAGTTTTTCTGCGGGATCACATAAGAATAATGAAATCCACGTAAGAACTAAAGTCACTGACATAGCTCGATGAGTCGCCAGACTCCAGTGACAGTAGGCAAGGCACATCGTTTGCAGAACTGATGGCCGTTAAGGCTAAAAGGTACCCGAATGGCGTCCACGGAGCGGAACCCGCATTGTAGGTAGGCCTCCGACAAGATAGAGCGACGACTTACGCTCGCCCCACATCCAGCTTCCAGCTTCAGCCAATCGGTAAACCTTTATGTCAACGCAGTAATAGCGAAAAAGACGTTGATTGGATCTGCTGGTTACCTATCAAAATATATAGAAATATTTTTTTCCGAATATTTAAAATCCCGAATGCTTCATTTATCCGAATGCATTTTTTTCTGAAACTGTAAATATTTCAGGATTTTTATAAAACAACCCTAACCTAACCTAAAGGGTTCTACACGATGGTCCTGAAATAAATCCTGAAATATTTACAGTTTCAGAAAAAAATGCTTTCGGACAAATTAAGTTTTCGGGATTCTAAACCTTCGGAAATATAATTTTCTAAACATCGATAGGTTCCCGCTCTGCTACGCGGGCCGAATTGCCGAGCTCTTCGACGTTTTTTTCGTTCTTATAGCGTTGACATAAAAGTTTTTCTGATTGGCTGAAGCTGATTCCGCGTCGCTGATGTAGGGAGACTCCTAGTTAAGGTTGCGGAAAGGAAATGTTAGGTTAGGTAAGGTTGGGTGGTCAGTGGGCAATGTTTGTCCCCGTGGCGTCTGCGTCAATGGCCGCGAAGAGGGAACCTCGTGTCAGGCCTCATGCATGCCATGTACTTACGCGCGATATTTACCTACCGCGGGGATCATCTGCTACGATCGAAATTTCAGTAGGTTGTCACAAGCGCGCGCCGACGCACGTTCATTCGTGTTCCACGGAAAAAATATGCCGCCTGGACTTTTATAAGTGAAAATGGTGAAACAGGGGCAAACTTTAATATGACTATGCTTATAACAATTTGGAAGTTCGTATCGTGCTGTCCCTCTTACTCTTCTATAAAAAGCTATAAGCGTGAGCGGGATGGCACGATGCGAAGTTCAAAAGTTGACCGTCGTATCTAGTATAACGTTAGGGTACTGTGAGCATGGCAATGTGTTCTGCGCATTACAATAAGGGGGTGTTTCACCACCTTATTGTCAAACTGCTGGTTACGTAACCAATGAATAAACTAAGTACTGGACAAATCTGTCAGCTAGTGTTTTTTCAGTTTCACCACTCCGGTCCTGTGCAAACTAAGTACCACTTAACTAATCGTGGGTTTAACAAAAAGTCGGAATGGCAACGTCGCATTTCACGACCACGCGTTCCTGTACGCACACTTTCGTTCTAAGAGTCACTCATTATTAAAGCAAAAGAAATGGTTAACTATATAATTTTTGAATACATCTATTTCTTTTGCATAAACAAATATGTAAAATTATAATTGATCCAAAAACGGTATTTATTTACGATACTTTGTTAACAATAACAAAGAAAAATAAAATCACGTAAAACGAATTGAAAAGTGGCGCCAAACCATTTGACAGATAAACTTTTTTTTAATGGCGACATACAAGTTCAGGTGGAACAAACGATTGAGCCACTGAAAAAAAGTTTGTTATCAAAAAATATTACGAAATTTTGGATTTATTTTTACATACTAAAAGTGTACCTACATTTTTTTATTCAAATCTTGATATTTAAATTATTTTATGCAATTTAGCATGACTTCTTTCTTTAAAAATAAAAAATACTTTGATTTATTTTTCTGAAACCGGCTGAAGGGCTCTCCAACCATGGCCACAAAAAAATAAACTAACTTTATGTGACGGATAAAAATGCTAAATGCCTCCTGATCTGATGGTCAAATTAAAAAACAGTTTGTCCGTCACTTAGCGCTAATCGAGACTGGTGAAACAGAAATTTTAATTCCATCTGTCAAATAAGGTTATGACTAAGCTAATTCGAACTTTAAGAAAAGTGGTGAAACAGCCCCTTAATATCCTTTTTTGTTAGGATTCCAGAGCTAAAATGGCAAAAACGGAACCTTTATAGTTTCGCCATGACCGTCTGTCCCTTTGTCCGTCCGTGGCTTAGCTTAGGGAATATTAGTGCTAGAAAGTTTGCATGGATATAATATATAGCAATTATCCCGACAAAATGGTAAAACAACATGTAGAGAAAAAAAAAATAATCCAAACTGCCAGCCCTTGTCACTGTCGGCACGCACACATTCTTAAGGAGACGGAGTAGTATAATCTGTGGCTACAATCGCGGTAAGTACCAAGATTTTGTACGGGATGCAGTATCTGTTACGAAGTAACTATTAAGTAATCTGTGCTCGTGTGGTTTTTATTCGGTATGCCCACCTTCTTTTTATTGATGCGCAAATATACTTTAGTACTGGGTGACAACTTCCAAAATGTGTACAAATTTTGGCAAGATTTTTGAAATAGTTATTATCTTTAACAATTAAGTAGGTACTATAGGTATTAGCATAGTTTAATCTACTTCGTTCTTTTCTTCTTTCTTTTGTAATGGTTCTAGGTATCTGGCTCAATTTCATAACAAATTACAAGCTAAGAGTATTAGCTATTTTGTATTGAAATTCACTAATACTATTTGCTTGTATTTTGTTATGCAATCGGGCTACTATGTTCAGCTGTGGACTTTCGGCTGAAATGATGAATGGTAATGATGTAAACAGTGTGTGGCTCAGAAAGAAGCACGCCAGGCCCAGCAGTTCGCTAATTATAAAGTAATCGTTGGTGCGTTTGTTTTGCTACACATAACGTTTATCTAACAGCGTGGGAAATGCCGCGCCGTTAACGCAAAACTAACTGTCCTCATTTCCATCCCAAATAAACATTTGTTTCGCTGAGCATTTAAGTGGGTAGTTAATTACAGTGGCGTGGAATAAACATTTTCGTTAATACGAGGAGTGAGTGTAGCGAAAAAAAGTGTACATAGAGATCCCACTAATATTATAAACGTGAACGTTTGAATGGATGAATGGATGTGTGGATGTTCGTTACACTTTCACGGATTCTGATGAAATTTGGAAACATATTTTCATTCACTCTATTAAAAAATATATAATTTATTTTTGTTAAAAGAAAATACACTCTATTTCAAATTCACTCTATTTGTAATAAAAAAAATATATTCACGGGGTAGTACAAGTTATACTGTTGTAGATGAAAAATAAATAATAATACTCATACTCATACTCATACTCATTTATTCATAATATTTATTACATGTCATTCTTAAAATTATTTTAATATATTATTCATAGTCATCATAATAATTAATAAGTTGAAGTTTCTGGCTGAAAACGACACTCCTTTACCGGCCACTTCCTGTCATTAGGAACCCGATACTATTATAACAGCAGTAGGGTTACCACATCATAACTAAACAGAGAGCTTTAGAAAATTACTTCGATAGTTTTTCAACGTTTTATTGGGCTTTTGATTTAGATACAAAGTGGTCCTTCGAACCGGATAGACTTTGAATCTAAATCAAGAGCTTAGTAAAATTACTTCGATATGTTTTCAAAATTGTCTATTTTTGTTTAACGTGGTCTCTCATCCGGTAAGTACCAGGTCATTGTTGAGTTTTGGGATATGGTGGGGAAGAGTTGTTTTTTTTATTATGAGAGGGAGGCAAACGCATTGCATCGCATGCATTTCAACGGTTGTCAATAATTTTCTTTCCTTATTTTTGTACAATAAAGAGTTTACATGCATACATCTCAGAATGAAAGAGCATAGACCATAGTTCCCACGCGGGCCCAGTGCTGATTGGGAACTTCACACACACCATTGAATTTCTTCGCATGTTATGCAGGTTTCCTCACGATGTTTTACTTCGCCGTAAAGCTCATGGTAAACTTCAAATGTAATTTCGCACATAAATTCCGAAAAACTCAGAGGTGCGAGCCGGGATTTGAACCCACGACTCTCTGCATGAGAGGGCATAGGCCAAACCACTAGGCCACCACGGCTTTTTTTAACCAAAACACCTATGAATATCAACAACTCAAGGACAGTCATTGATCTGTTGCCGGCATTTAAAGGAAGTATACCTAAACCGTTTTCTTCTTTTTTTTAGAGTGTAATAATAATTGGCATTGATTTATTCCCCTTCATCTTGTACTGAATCGCGTACTCGGGGGGCTACTCCGAAATTCGAAAATCGAAGTTCGTATCGCATCGTCTTGCTCGCTCTTGTATTAAATACTATTAGCGTGAGAGGAATGGCACGATACGAAGTTCGAATTTTGCACTTCGTAGTATAAGGCCGCCAGGGTGGAACCTCTTCCAACTCAATTTCTCGATGATTTCTATGCAGATATAGGGAACGTCAACATGTCATTTATAACATAAAGGTTGCATCCTAGTACCCAATTCAGTTTCCTTAACCCTACGGGAGCACATTAGGTACCTAATTATTGTATTATATCCTGTCAGTCTGTAGAGCGCGCGCAGACAGAGAGCGGTCTGGCGTTCCGCGTTCCGAGTTCCGAGTTCTGCGTTCTTTCGAATGTACTAGGTCCCTTACGATAACGCACACAGCAGGCGGTCGGAACTCTCGAGCGGTCAAAACACAGAACTCTGAACTCGGAACGCGGAACTCCAGACCGCTCTCTGTCTGCGCGCGCTCTTTATATTTATTTATTCTAAGTAATAGGTAATTATGGAGTCGCCACGTTTCGCACCACGTGTGGGTATTGGGCAATCCTGCGCATGCTTTAAGTGCAATGAATTAGTTTCAATCACTACTGGTCACGTTTATCCTGGTTTTTTTCTCACATGTATAATACGTTGTTTGTTTATATTGACAACCATGCAAGAGACATACGTTTTATATGGGATCCAGCTTTAATTAAAATTCAATGGTGATTTATCAGGCGTTAAAAATAGTAATCCCTAGCCAAAATGGAAATTAAATGACGTCTGAAACAGTCTGTGTTTAATAAAAAAAAGCTATTGTTAAAACTTTCTCTATCCACTGAATGCATGGTCATCCAACATTTGTTGAAGTTAAGTATAGGTAACGCCACGAGAGTTGAGGAGAATGATTACACACACACAGCTACATAAAGTACTGATTGCAAAAATGGTAGTGAATGAATGAAATGAGTGAGTGAATGAAAATGTGAATTATAATGATCTTATGATGAAATACTTACGCAATACTATGCATATTTTATTTTTTCTTTTTTCATATAACCTATTTTTGAAGTAGAACAATTTGAAACTGGTAAGAAATATTCGCAACAACAATCGGTATTTTATAAATAGAGAAAAATATGCTTATCTGATTTAAATAAAATAAATCAAAATATTTTATTTTCTGTTTTGTTTTTAACTAGATGTATTTTCCTAAATTATTCTTAACGAAATAGGTATAAGAAAATTTTAGTGAATTTTGAAATTCACTGTTGAGTCTGTTGAACTTGCTATAGGTACGAATAAATGTCAAAATCCCGCTGTCATTACATGACGTGTTTTTGTGTACGTGACCTCAACTCTGGTGGCGTTACCTATAGTTTGGTGAAGTGGTATCGCTTTGGCGGGTAATTTGACAGGTTTCACGTCAAAGTTTGTTTCAGAAACTGACTTGTCAAAAAGGTTTTAGGCTCATAGACTAAACCAAGTGTGGGGTGACAATGATTTTAACTAAAAAGTGATTTTCTAAATAATGATATAAAAAAAATAGACGTTCCGTTTCATGTAACAGCGACTTAAATAAGGTCGTCACCGAATACTGATATAGAAAAATCGTTACCTGATTACCGATTAAAAATCATCGGGTATAGAATAATATTAATAAATAACTAAAATATATTATAAAAAGAAGTCCCCTTGGGCAAGGTTTCGAAGATACTGGCAGCGTTCCCTCTTTGAATAGGTAGCTGCCAGCTCTTCAGTCTCCTGTCACGTCGACTAACCTCTTTTGTATTAGCTTTAATTACAATACATTTGGACAACCGGATAGCCAAGTGGTTAGAAAACCATTGTCCCGTGACAATTTTCGAGCGAATGCTTTTAAAAATGAGAGGCATTTTGCTACAATTGTTTGTATGTATCTAAATTTAATGAGATTTTTTGTTGTGAAATAAGAATTAATTGACATGAGTAACTTTTGATGTAGTTAACATACGAGTACGCGTATTTTCAAAATGGGTCAGCGTGAAAGTAGTAGTGACGATAGTAGTAGTAGTAGTGATGATAGTAGTAGTCACTGACTGACAAATGTCACGTCGGGAAATAGGGGCCTGGTCGTTATTAACAATTAAAAATTGTCACTATATGTAATATATTTACAAAAAAATCCACATCCCGTAAAAACATTACCGCGACCCTGACGTCACCTAAATTCTGTCCTGTTTCGCGTCAAAAATGCAGCTCAGTATGCTTAGTATAAGTTTTCCTTCACTTCAATACTTCTCGATCGCGTTTACGTAAAAAAATCAATTACTAGGGAAACATGGACAGCGCCTCCGCGCGCGCGCGTCTATGTTTCCATAGAATTGAAATTTTTACGTAAACGCGATCGAGAAGTATTGAAGTGAAGGAAAACTTATACTAAGCATACTGCCGTCTAAGTATCTTTTTTCTCCTCCTGCCACTCACGTGTGAGCGCAAACGCCGTCGCATGCGCAAATTCACGTGATCAATCTCGCGGCCAAACTAAAACTTGATTTTGAGAATTTTTGGATATTTTTAATCGGTTTATTTCAGCTGAACTAATGAGTATGACGCACTTTAAACGCGGATACAGAGCTGTTGTATTTCATAGGTTTTATTAATCATTTAAAGCCGGGGCTGTTGCTTCCACCTATGGCCGCTCAAGCAAAAGGTCGTGGGTTCGAGCACCAGCTTGAACTTTTGATTTTTGCGGAATTTACGTGCAAAATTATATTTTAATATACCCTGAGCTTTACCTCTGCTTTATTGTCCTATCTACATTATCTATACCAAAATTCAAGTCAATTTGATAATGATAACTAGAAGTGGATGAAGTACGACTTGAAAGTTAAATAAAAGGTTGTAAAATAACGCCTTCTCAATCTCATCTGGTACATTAATACGTTATATACAGGGTTATTTGTAATTCACTAGCATCCTTTTAACCCTAAACTCCTACCACTTAAACAAATGTTTTTGTTTTACGGCTTTTGTCATAGCTTAATATTTATGGTGTAATAACGTTTTGAAAATTTGAGATTACCTCTTATTTTTACGATACTCTGTGTATTTGTATGGGAAAAAAGTGCTTAATTTTAAAAAGTCGTAAAACAAAAAACATTTGTTTGAGTGATAGGAATTCAGGGTTAAGAGGATGTCAGTGAATTACAAATAACCCTGTATTATCGTAGTAATAAATCGTTGATCTATTCAGGAGTGCGATCTCGTGTCCGCGCGCATGCGTGTTGCGAAACGAGCGTCGAGCGGCGCCTGCGACGACGAGGAAGCGCACGTGGGCCTTGGGGGACGAGGCCCAAGTCACGAGATGATAGAGTAGGTAATTGACATATTTTTTGTTCGTGTCCCTCCTGTGGACATGAGAAAAGATAAGGGTCTATAGCCATATTTTTTAGTCAAGTCTACATCGGCGTGCGGGACGCCTGGCCAATAGGGCAGTCAGCAAATAAAATCGTGTTCAATTTTTTACAGAAAACTTGGTTCAATTTTACTTAAGAAACTTAGTTTCGTTTTTATTATCGTTGCTATAATGCTTGTAAAATTTCAAGTAGGTACTTACCTGTACGGAACCTTCGATATGAAAGCCTAAAACCTATTTTTGTTTGCCGCCGCGCGTTTGTAACTAGCGCTGAGTCCGAGGCGACCTTACATTATGGAGTTAATCACCGCTTAATTAATTCAATGAGCGCACTCCCGTCACAATCTATTAACAACTAATGCGTCTGTCAATCCTCTTGTTAGAAACAAAACATACTCATCATCATCATCATTTCGCCAGACTCAAGTGGCAGTAAGGGCAGAGCACATCACTCGTAGAATGAGGGTTTTCTATGAGAAGCTATTTGGCGCTAGTATCGTCAGGTCCATTTGACAACTTTGACATTTGTTGTATGGGTGTAACCAAGAATATTGGTGTAACGTCAAATAGACCTTACGTTACTAACGCCATCTAGCGATATTCCACCTGTCAGAAAACCCTCATTGACGGCCGATGGGGCCGAAAGGTTCTCGAGTAGCGTCCGCGGGCCGGAAGTTGCAGTGTAGGTAGGCCTCTAACAAGGTGGAACGATGACCTAGTTAAAGTTGCGGGAATGAGTTGGATGCGGATGACGTAGGATCGGTCTGTTTGGCGAACCTTAGCAGGGGAACTTCAACAGTGGACGTCTTTCGGCTAAAATGATGATGAACCGTTCTAATAATTTCGTTACATCTCCAGAGGCCCTACCACGAAGTGCATAATTCGAACTTCGTTTCGTGCCGTCCCGCTCACGCTAATATGATTTGACACGAGAGTGAGAGGGATAATGCGATACGAACTTCGATTTTCGAATTTCGTGGTAGCGCCTCTGCGCTGATGAACCAATGTTTCTTTCGAAGGGCTTCCTCTCTCCTCGTTTGGACTTGACGGGGTATTTGGGTCTGCTGTCCCATATTTTTTTAAACAAAATTGGCTTGGGTTTCACCACAATCACGCCTGATGCAAAAGCGAAGATGGGGCCAACGATGGAGCACGCTTGTCTAGTAAATGATTCACCCTAGACTTGAATTTAGGGGAACAAGCAGGAAGAAGGCAGTTAAACGCGGTGTTGCGCGCACCCCCAAGCTGCAAACCATGCAACAAATACAGGGCTCTGTAACCGGTACGCGCGCGCTGCACAACTACTCGGAACCTTCCTCCAGAATGGCTTCTATAGGCAGCAGGCCAGAACACGACGAGAGCCAGGCTGCCAGGCTCAACCTATAGGGTGGTGACTGGTGACCAGCCACGGCCGAAGCCTACCACTAGAGTAGTATCGCTTGTTTAGCACCACCCAGGGTTCACGTGTAGGGTATCGAGGGTAAACCTAAGGACGCGAGCGATTTCACCCCCCAAATTATATTGCTGTGGCCACAGGATCAGATAGCCAACGAAGTGCTCTCAAGGGTTATACGTTTACTTCCAATGTTGTGGTACTTCCGATAAGTTTTTTTAAATTCCTTTACCACATGAACTTCGGACGTTGGACATAATCCAGTCAAGTTCTATTTGAGGCGGTTACAAAAAAAGCTGCAAAAAGCCAATTCGATTAAACGGAGATTGAGAGATGGTTTTTCGATCGTTTAATTTCGATTCAGGAACTAATTAGCTTAGTGAATTGGTTTTATTCGTTGCGGTTAACAGCTACACGGAAACTTCGTGTCAGGGGCGGTACTTTCCAAATTGTTAAAAATTTATTAAAAAACAATACTTAAGGACGATTTTTTAGCCTTTTCCCGATGTTCAGTTGGGCAAAGACTTCCCTTTTGTATAAGGGTGACTACAAAAGCACAGCGTTAGAAACCAAAGTTGTTTCAGCGGTGGATATAAAATTAAAGTCAGCAAACTTAAGATTTATTTAATCCTTAGCTGCATGATTTAATATTTTCCGTCGAAAAAATGAAAAATTGTCAGAAAACACCGTTTTACAGTAGTAGTGAGAAAATCAGGGTAAAAGTTCATTTTTGGGGTTCCGTAGTCAACTAGGAACCCTTATAGTTTCGCCATGTCTGTCCGTCTGTCTGTCTATCTGTCTGTCTGTCCGCGGCTAAGCTCAGAGATCGTTAGTACTAGAAAGCTGTAATTTGGCATGAATATACATATCAGTCACGCCAACAAAGTGGTAAAATAAAAAATAAAAAAAAATTTTTTTTAGGGTACCTCCCATAGACGTAAAGGGGGGTGATTTTTTTTTTCTCGACTTATCCTATAGTGTGGGGTATCGTTGGATAGGTCTTTTAAAACCATTGCGGGGTTGCTAACATAATTTTTGTATTCAGTGATGTGTTTGCGAAATATTCAACTTTAAAGTGAAAATTTTCATTAAAATCGGCCGTCCCCCCCCCCTAAAATCTAAACTGTTAGGTGGAAAAATTTGAAAAAATTCAGAATGGTAGTAAATATATCAAATTTACTAGGAAAATTATAGCGGCTAAGATTGCTTGGAAATTATTTGTAGTTTAAGAGTAAATAGTAGCCTAAGATATAAAACATACCTAAACTTGGATGATTCCGTACACATACGAAATCCTTAGAAAAATATTACTTGATTTTTTTGTAATGGCTACGGAACCCTACCTTGTGCGTGTCCGACACGCTCTTGGCCGGTTTTTTATTTTATTTTTTAACGCTATGGTATCATTTTTGATACTCCATGCAAATTGCAGTTAAAATTGTGTTATGTTTGTTAAGCTCAGGTTAGTTAACATCAAAATGTCTGGACCTGTCAAGTTTAAACCAGGTATAGGTATATTTTGACACCTTTGTAATTATTAGGGGAAAAATTGTCAGTTCTTGTTATCCCTAGAACTCGTAGAATTGCAATCTACTAAGTCACGAAAACTCGACATAGAATTTCAATTTGCTGAGCTATTTAATCTCGTCGTAGAATTGCAATCTACTAAGTCATGAAAACGTCGTAGAATCGACATTCATTGATAAGCACTGTTTACTAAAATATGTCATAAAATAAAAACTATTTCGGCGCTCAATTCAAAACTGTCACTTGCACAATAGGTGGCAATCTGTATACTTAAATAATAAAACCGGCCAAGAGCGTGTCGGACACGCACAAGGTAGGGTTCCGTAGCCATTACAAAAAAATAAAGTAATATTTTTCTAAGGATTTCGTATGTGTACGGAATCATCCAAGTTTAGGTATGTTTTATACCTTAGGCTACTATTTACTCTTAAACTACAAATAATTTCCAAGCAATCTTAGCCGCTATAATTTTCCTAGTAAATTTGATATATTTACTACCATTCTGAATTTTTTCAAATTTTTCCACCTAACAGTTTAGATTTTAGAGGGGGGGGGGGCCGCTCGATTTTAATGAAAATTTTCACTTTAAAGTTGAATATTTCGCAAACAGATCACTGAATAGAAAAATCATGTTGGTAACTCCGCAATGGTTTTAAAAGACCTATCCAACGATACCCCACACTATAGGATTAGTCGAGAAAAAAAAATCACCCACCCTTTACGTCTATGGGAGGTACCCTAAAAAAAAATATTTTTTTATTTTTTATTTTACCACTTTGTTGGCGTGACTGATATGTATTATTCATGCCAAATTACAGCTTTCTAGTACTAACGATCTCTGAGCTTAGCCGCGGACAGACAGACAGACGGACAGACATGGCGAAACTATAAGGGTTCCTAGTTGACTACGGAACCCTAAAAATGAATCACCGAAATGCTTGTACGCGCATAACTTCCGATCGACTGCACCAAATTGGATAATTCTTTATTTGTTGCGTTTGTTATTGTCAGGAGAAGGTTCCTATGAAAGAAGATTTAAGAAAAATACAACGGGTGCGAAGCGGCGGACATCAGCTAGTTTTAAATAAATTTGAGTGTTCACGTACCGTTACAATGGAGAATTTTGCAATAGTTGATAAGATAACGCGTGTTGATTCATTGTTTAGTTTTATCAACGGGTTTTGCCTGCCATTCCCGTTTATTGTTGTTGTAAATTTAAATTAGGGTTTATTTTCAAACCAATCTAGGTTTTACATAAACATATACGTACAGAACATAATATCTTTAAATAAATTAATACTATAGTTATAAATAAAATAAAACTAACTAAACTAAAACTAGATAAAATTAACAAAAGGCATGGACCCAAAGACACTGGCAGCATTACCTCGCTGTATAGCAATGCTGATACGTTGTGCGAGGTAGCTGCCAGCTCTTTGGTCTCCTGTAGTGTCACAAAGACACTGGCAGCATTACCTCGCTGTATAGCAATGCTGATACGTTGTGCGAGGTAGCTGCCAGCTCTTTGGTCTCCTGTAGTGTCACAAAGACACTGGCAGCATTACCTCGCTGTATAGCAATGCTGATACGTTGTGCGAGGTAGCTGCCAGCTCTTTGGTCTCCTGTAGTGTCACAAAGACACTGGCAGCATTACCTCGCTGTATAGCAATGCTGATACGTTGTGCGAGGTAGCTGCCAGCTCTTTGGTCTCCTGTAGTGTCACAAAGACACTGGCAGCATTACCTCGCTGTATAGCAATGCTGATACGTTGTGCGAGGTAGCTGCCAGCTCTTAATTTAATTTTTAAATATTTTATGACAATGTAAAAAGTCCAAAGTCAATGTTAGTTTCGGCGCCCTAAAAACTTTAGGTACTAAAATTTTTTATCGCCATTTTTGTCTATTATTTACTTTTGGAGGTTACCGCACCGTTTCGATATTGGCACGTTATACAGCTTTGTTCAATTACGACACGTACCTAATAAGACCATCTAATGTGGTCGTACACAAATTTAAGATAAGATGAAATCGCCCCATTTTGATAATAATTTAGGTTTTTGAGTTACCATTTCAAATGTATTTATTTGATACTCGTAATATGCCCGGAACATACCAAGCCAACCAACTAAGTAGGTACCTATTTTAAGATCGTTTCTGTGGCCGGTTTAGATTTTAAGGCTCATTTTAGTCCATGATGAAAAAATGCGATATGTGTAGAATCAAATTCGAATTTGATTAGAATTTAAAACTTGTACCTTATTCAGTAAATGTTTAAATAGGCGTAGATATCTTCGCTATACTGTACCTAATGCGTAGCTGTAAGCAATGTTAGTTGTAAGTAGTAGCCAAGGATATGTCGTGATAGTGAGGTATTTTCCCGCACGGAGAGCCGGCTTGAAGTGGCTCTTATCAATGCAATCACGTCTGGTGATACCCCGACATAAATCGGTTATCATGTTATTGTCATCAAATTAATTAATCCAGTCTTTTGAAAGGTTTATTATTCGTAAAATAATAATATAAAATATAACTATTACCTACTTATAAATTAAGAATTTTGAAAAATCCCAACGCAATTTGGTCGCACAATTTGGTTCAAAAAGAATATAATTTAAATGTAATGTAATAGTAAATGCATGATTTTAATATAAATACGATACAATGAAATGTTTAATTTAGTTCTAAGTATTATTGTGTGCCCTTGCAGGGCGTCGTGGACTGACTTATACAACTATAACATCTTTTGAACTGTACATGACTTTACAGTGAAATAAATAAATAAATAAATAACAAAACAACTGATAACTTTTAAACGGCTAAATTTAATTATGATGAAACATGACTAAGAACCATCGCAAAGAAACCGGCTTTCAAATAAAAAAATCGCATCCAAATCGGTTCACCCATTTAAAAGCTATGATGCCACAGACAGACACACACACACACACAGAGAGCCACATAGCGGTCAAAGTTATAACACCCCTCTTTTTGGTGCGGGGGTTAAAAATTAGAAAACCCTGAATGACATAATCCGCAGGGCTCTGGTTTCTTCTAACGTCCCTTGTGTGTTGGAGCCTCCAGGTCTTAGCCGGTCAGATAGCAAACTTATTAGTAGGGGAGCCCAAGAGGGGATTTGTGAAGTTACTCGAGCGCGGCAGATTAATATACGGGGGGATACCTTATACCCTCTAGAGTACCCCCCCCCCCCCATTGAATATGAGCACTTCATGTTTTTGCCTAGGGCACCCCGTCAAAATACTTAGTAAAAAAAATTGATTCTTTAAAATACTCGAGCGCGTCCGATTAAGATAAGGTTCATTATTAGCAGAACAATGCACATTTCACTTCCAAATCGCCAGTCTTTGGAATTAACATCCCCTAATTCCCCTATGAAAACCTGACGCGCGCCTTTCCTTATGGCCACCCCCACCATGCAAAGTGGCAGATTATCATACATTTATTAGGTATCTGCGGCACGCTGGAGTATCAAATTATCAAAATTTGACGCGCTCGAATATTTCAAAGAATCTATTTTTTTTACTAAGTTTTGGACGGGGTGCCCCAGGCAAACCCCCCCACATGGAGTGCTCATAATCTATGGGGGTACTCTAGAGGGTAATAAGGTATCCCCCGTATAATTAATCTGCCACGCTCGAGTAACTTCACAAATCCCCTCTTGGGCTCCCCTACTATATGGTTTGACCTTGATATCCTGGATCTTGGACGCTACGTGCGTCGACTTTTGCCTCTTCGAAGCTTGGTCGCACCTCGAGGATAGAGGAAACGGTTGTTGAAATGGCAGCCCTTAAAGCGCGAGAAATACTCGGCGCTCGCAAACGAAGCTAGCACCTCTGAGTTTTTCAAAAGTATATGAAGTGTCAAATTTATCATGACCTTTTTGGTGAAGGAAGTAGTTCAATGGAGCTTGTCTTAGTTAAAATGACGCGCAACCCTCTACTGAATTAGTTGGTTTTGATGTGTGCGTGCAAATATTAATTACGACTCTTCATCTGTTTCGGAGCGTCAACTAACTGTTCCGTGAACTATGATTAGTGTGCAACATCACGATCGACAAATCGCATGAAAAATCCTGTGCGTATACGCGGTGGTAGAGCGCTTCATTGTAAATTAACAAGCTATACGTAAATAAATAAAATAAATATTAGGGGACAATCTTACACAAATCGACCTAGTCCCAAACTAAGCAAAGCTTGTACTATGGGTACTAGACGACGATAAACATACTTATATAGATAAATAAATACTTAAATACTTGTAAAATATCCATAACTCAGGAACAAATATCCGTGCTCATCACACAAATAAATGCCCTTACCGGGATTTGAACCCAGTGACCTCTTGCTTCGTAGGCAGGGTCACTACCAACTAGGCTAAAGCGGTCGTTAAAATGAAGATGTGTGAAGATGAATTCTGTATGCTTAGTATAAGTTTTTATTTCACGAAATACTTCTCGATCGCCTTTACGTAAAAATTTCAATTCTATGGAAACATAGACGCGCGCGCGCGGAGACGCTGTCCATGTTTCCCTAGTAATTGATTTTTTTACGTAAACGCGATCGAGAAGTATTTTGGTGAAGTAAAACTTATACTAAGCGTACTGGTGTGTGAAGTTAACGTATCTCAATATCGAAAATCGAATGGTTAAAACATCGAAAAGTTTTTTTTTCTGAAACCATAAACTTTTTAAGATTGTTATAAAACCTAACCTAACCTAGGGTTCTGTACGATGCCGTATTAATAAATTCTGAGAAGTTTTTAAAGACTTTTCGATATTTTAAACATTCGATAGATTTACTTACGATATTCAGAACTTTGCTCGTGAAGTTTCCTCTCTATACTGTGGGGTTACTACGAAATTCGAAGTTCGAAGTTCGGATCGTGCGGTCCCTCTCACTCTCGTAATAAATACCATTAGCCTTCTGACAGTGCCGCAAAATGATAGGTAAAAGGTGGGGACTATCCCCGAAAATCACTCTGTGGCTGTACCAGTCCGTCATCAGGCCCATTATCAGCTACGGTGCAGTGGTGTGGTGGCCGAGAACCAAACTAATCACCGTCGAAGCAAAGTTGCAACGACTTCAAAGGCTGGCTTGCATGGCGACTACGGGCTGCATGAGGACTACTCCGACTGCGGCCCTGGAAGCCCTACTGAACTTGCCGCCGCTGCATCTGTTTATCCAACAGGAAGCGGGAGCGGCTGCGGTAAGACTCAGGAAGCTGAACCTATGGAGGAACGTGAAAGTAACACACAGGAATACTGGGTGAACTGGTAAATAGGGAGCCGCTCATCGAGGCGGTCACCAACAGAATACCTAAACAGTACGTATTCGACAAAAAATATAGGATACAATTACACGAAGACCCAGGGGAGGGCCTCAACCTCAAGGAGTTGAGGATCTTCACGGATGGGTCGAAAACGTCAACAGGTACAGGCTCTGGAGTACATTCAGAGGACCTGAATATCAACATCTCATCGCCATTGGGGATCCATAATACCGTCTTCCAGGCGGAATGCATAGGTATCATAATGGCAACAACAGCGATTAACTCCAGAGAGGTACAGGGTTTTCCAATCCGTATACTGTCTGATAGCAGATCGGTCTTGCAAGCCCTGCAGAGCAACACTATGACATCGGGGCTAATATACGAGTGCCATCGAGCTCTGACGAAGGTAAGTGAGACAAACACCATTACCCTTCAATGGATAAAGGGTCACAGTGGATCGCGAGGCAACGACACGGCCGATCGACTGGCGAGGGAGGGATCGGAGTTGAGGGTCTTTGGACCTGAACCCATTCTGCCCCTGCCTTTCGGATGGTTGCGCGGCCAGTTGCGCCACAACACCAAGGTAATGCACCAAGAATATTGGACAAACCTAGTAACCTGCAGGCAGACCAGGGAAGCTCTTCCGAAGATCAACCCCGGATTATCCCGCAAACTTCGCGGTTATGGAAGAACTCAGCTCCGACTACTGGTCGGGGCTCTAACTGGACATGCCTTACTTAACAAACACTTACACAATTTAGGTGTTACAGACAGCCCCCTATGCAGAGCGTGCATGGAGGCGGAAGAAACGGCCTCACACGTCCTGCTGGAGTGTGTTAGTGTGGCGAGCTACAGGGCGCTACACCTCGGGACACCGAGGTCGCTCCAGGAAGTCGTCGGCAACGTGAAGGGTCTGCTAGGCTTCCTTAAGGAGTTGGGCTGGCATGAATAGTGCCTACAGCCAGTTACGCAAAATAGGCGCGTAAAAGACGTCGAGTTGCGGAAACTAGCCCGTTATTACCTATTACCTATTACCATTAGCGTGAGCGGAACGGCATGAAACGAAGTTCGCATTTCGCGCTTCGTAGTATAGGGCCTGGTCCCGCGTAGAACTACAGGCCAAGCCCTCTCATTCTTAGAGAATCCCTGTGCCCAGTAGTGAGACATATTATATCGGCAGGAAAGATGAATTCGCTCAAACCATTCAAACATACACAGTATTATTTTAACAAACTAACCAAATTATTTTGTCTTAAACAACGTCTAGACTCTCTTATTATCTATCTAGGAACATAATTACACTTGTCGTGGAAGTACGGTGTCATTGTGGTAATAAAAATGTTCTGTACACGAGTCACGTTGCCACAAATACTTGTCTGTCAGTGATGTTCAGACAGACTAAGCGTGCCCTTTGGTTTGTGATAAAATAATATAATTTTTTTTTTAAGACTTGGTGACCTAGTGGTTTGACCTACGGCCTCTCAAGCAGAGGATCGTGGGTTCAAACCCGGGCTCGCACCACTGAGATTTTCGGAATTTATGAGCGTAATTAAATTTGAAATTTACCATGAGCTTTACGGTGAAGGAAAACATCGTGAGGAAACCTGTGATAAAAAACTACCTATGTAATATTCTTTTTTACCAAGGCAGTTTTATTATAAGTGCAAAATGTCCTTTATATGTAGCTTGGACTACACGACAGCTCAATCGTTAGGGAACCTGGCTACATAGTCTTTCTTTTATCTTGTTCCTGAATATTTTATTAGGTTTTTTAATGTTTTCATCTCTTTTTTCGTTTTTAATCTTATCTAGACGGCCGGATAGCCTAGTTGTCAGAGAACCTGACTATGAAGCTTGAGGTCCCGGGTTCGATTCCCGGTCGTGGCAAATATTTGTGTGAAAAATAAGAATGTTTGTGCTTGAGCCTTGGATGTTTACTATCTATTTAAGTAGGTATGTATTTATCTATATAAGTATGTTTATCCGTTGTCTAGTACCCATAGTACAAGCTTTGCTTAGTTTGAGACTAGGTCAATTGGTGTGAATTGTCCCGTGATATTTATTTATTATTATTTATTTCATACTAAATACAAACTGAAATATAGATGCACAGAAAAAACCCTAGAAAAAAGACCAATGCTGGGAATCGAACCCAGGTCCTCAGCATTCCGTGCCGTGTGCCATACCACTACACCACCCCTGTCTAGAGTTAAGACACGAATTTTTGCTATACATCGTACATTTCAATCTGTTAAATAATCACCTGATGCAGCATTATTATTATTTATTTATTATTTTCCCAATCCGCACTAGACCCGCGTGGAGACCCGCGTATACTGAGAGGAGGCCTATGCCCTGCAGTGGGACGTATAGGCTGGAATGATGATGATGATGACAAGTACTAACAATTAATGAGACTAGTATTAATGCTCCTGTGTATTGATAATTATACGATCTGCTTTGAAACATCAAAATTACATTTTCAACTGCTAAACATTACTTCGTAACAATGTTATAAGTTATTATAACCCAGGTCAAAGCTCTTGTACTTGAAAGGTCAACAAACTATCATATCAACTTGGTCCCTGCTTCCACTAAATTACATTAAATTATAACAAGCAATTAGAAGTGAAAAGCGGTAGTTACATGTTCAAAGTAATTACATAGAAATCTATCTATTTCAGAAATGGTGACAAAACAATGGTTAGGAAATACTACACTACTGAAATAGTACCAACTGGATGGCATGCTTATTGAAAACATTCACATTTTAAAGTGGTCCAATGGAATTTACAACAATCACCTATACACGAACTTATAAATCCACGCTTTCATGTATTCTTTTTACATGAGATTGACTCGTGATTGACCCCTATCTCATGTGATGAAAAGTGGCTAAGAGGTCAAAGGTGTATCTCACTGGTTAAGTCACAGCCTATTCACTCTAGCCTTGAAGAGCCTTAGGTTGTGTATCTGTCTAGAAATACAGTCGATGGGAGCGAATTACATTCCTTAGTAACCTTTTTTTGAAGTGAAACTTCTAATGCGACTTCCAACAAGCGTTGCGTTAAATGCGTTGCGTTAAATACGCAACGCAACGCAACGCAAGTTGACGTTTATGAGACATTCGCATTGTATACATATATACTAACGGATGTTAAAAACTTCGTCAGTGCAATCCAGAACAAATGCGTGGTTTAGTATGAAAACTTGTAAAAATCAAAACTATTTTAATGGTAGATCGTAGAATAAAGTATTTTCAACGTATTTAGTAAAAAAAAGTATTGAATATCTTTGAGAATTACGAGAAATCAAGAAGTTTTTTTGAAAATAACGTGCGCACGAGGAGCAACGCCATCTAGCGACGAGTTATGTAACTTGTTTTGCTAGCGCTCTGTACCTAGTCGGTTGCTTTTCATTTCCACATTACGAAGTTTCACTTCTTCCGCGCGGAGGAACTGCACGCACTATCTTTTTATTTATTTATTTATTAAGGAGCACAACAGCGTTACAATCAAACTTATTCTAATTTTAAATTGATACATAAGGCCAATAACAGTTACTCCCTGTATTGTACAATTAATAGGAGCTTGAGCTGAAAACTTCATCTTTATACAATATAGACAGGGTTGATTCTGATTCTGATTGTGTAGAAACAACATACTTAATTATGTCGACGAGTTTGCGTTTCAGTGTTTCAAATATCGGTTAAAATCTTCACCGTGAACTTTAACCATGAAACCGAGTGTCCGGGCGTTCTCTTGAACTCACTCGTTAAACCTAATTATTTTCAGTTTATTATCTTACTCATACTTAGTCAGTTAACGACTCAGCCGTAACAATATGTTAATGTCTGTGTTTTATTTGGTTAAAAACCTTTATATTCTTGGAAATGAGATTGTAATGATTATGTTTGATGCTCTGTAAAGAACGCTTAATAAATTAAATTACCTAAAACATGTTCTAAGATTTTTCATTATTTTTAGGGTTCCGTACCCAGAGGGCGCCAACGGGACCCTATACTGAGACCCCGCTGTATGCTGTCCGTCTGTTACAGGGCGCTATCTCATGAACCGTAATAGCTAGAATTTTAATTTTTCACCGATTATGTATTTCTGTGGCCGCTATAACAACAAATACTAAACATTTTTTTTTATTTTTTTTGGAAACAAGCAGTCACATTTCAACATAAATCAACTTAAGTAACAACAAACAGACCTTAAATTCCATAGAAAATAAACGAAATACATAGTTAATTAACAAATCGAAACAGGGTAGGTGTTAGGCACAAAAATAAAGTAAAGTAAAAATATAATAAAGTTATAAAATATGGGGTTGTCATACAATAGATGTGTTCTTTCAGCCTTTTTAACTCCGGCGATGGTTGCTAGGCGACGCGACACCCGGCAGGTTGCTAGGCAACGCAAGCGACCCTATGCTGTTCGGATATTTACCTACTTACCTATAAGTTTGCGATTTAAGTAATTAGTGGTGGGTAATTACGTTTCGGCAATTTTTTAGTGAACTGTTTCAAAACATTGTACGGTAGCACGAATACCTTCATGTACGAGTCCGACGCGCACTTGATCGGTTTTTGTTATTTCTTTAAGAGGGTACGATGCGCACCATTTCTCCATACAAACGTAATCCCCTGTTTCCTCCCTGGATAATGGCTTCAGAGCCAATTTTTTTTACTGTGTAATCTGTATCTACCACAGCTATGCCCCTATGTTTCGTTTTTTTCCATATTTCAATTAACATAAGAAATATGAGCTTTCAAAAGCTGAAAAAATTGCCCAATTTCAACGTCATTTTCAGACACTCATCAGAAAAGAATCCCTGATATAAATAAAAAAAGGAAAACATAGGGGCATAGCTAAATCTGTCTTCTAATTATTTTTGAAAAAAATAATTTTATTGGTCCAGTTTTCGAGAAGAAAACAGGGGATTACGAAATGCTGTTTTGATCAATTTTACGCGCCTTTTAACGGTCTGAGGAGCAGTTGTCCCGCTCTCGCTGTACTGACACGGAGGGGTTCGGGCGAGACAGCGACATTTCATTAAAATACCTATTTCTCAAAAGTCTCTCAGCCATCGTACCCTCTTAAGGCAAAAAAATTGAGACAAATTTGACGAAGGCTCCAGCTTACTCAGCCTGCTGTTATATCTATCACTTGGCAGTTCTCTCGATTTAATCGTACTTGCTACGACCCATACATCGTAGAACAAACCGCTCATTTGTTGTCTATTTCCGGATACTTTATTATGTAGGTAATTCACAGCACTCAATAACCATTAGAGTAGATGGAGAGTTCATACTTAATAAGCCAACACAGCAGACTAAGAGTATTGTATAAAAGTATCTATTAACAAATATTAACTAATTATAATAAGATAATGTACTAGGGGCGTTCAATAAAAAGTGAGAATGAGTATGTTATAAACAACTTTTACTAAATGTCATTTTATTTTTCGACATAGTCACCTTTTAGCATAATACACTTAGTATATCTTTTTTCTAAACTTAAAATTCCATTTTTAAAAAAGGTCTCATCTTGAGTACTTAAAAAATCTTGTACTGCAGCGACTACCGCGTCGTCGTCTTCAAATTTCTGGCCTCTCAGGTATTGTTTCAATCTCGGAAATAGGTAGAAATCACTGGGAGCGAGATCTGGTGAATACGGAGGATGCTTAAGGATATCGAACCCAGCATCACGAATTGCAGCCATTGCAACGGCGGACTTGTGTGCCGGGGCATTGTCCTGGTGGAATAGCACAACTTTCGAGAGTTTACCTCGCCGTTTTTCGCGGATCTCATTGCGCAATGTTGCTATTTGTTTGGCGTATAAAGTGCCCGTAATAGTGGCTCCATGCTCGAGATACTCAATCATTAATACCCCTTTACCATCCCAAAAAACAGAGCCCATGACCTTACCGGTAGATGGGCTCACCTTGAATTTCTTCGGAGTTGGAGATGATGGCCTTTTCCATGTCATAGACTGCAGTTTCATTTCAGGGTCGTAATGATGGAGCCATGTTTCGTCCATTGTTATAAATCGCGCCAAAAAAAGTTCCCGGTCTTGCTGCATCAGGTTCAAAGCTTCTTGACAAATCTCTAGTCTAGTTTGTTTTTGCGTGTCAGTAAGCATTCTTGGTACCCAACGCGCAGATACCTTTTTCATACCCAAGCGTTCATGTAAAATATTATGCACGCTCCCCGTTGAAATCTTTACATTTTCAGCAATAAAACGAACTGTGACACGACGATCCGCCAAAACTGAGTTTTCGACTTTTTTCACAATTTCTTCAGTTACTGCTGTAGTAGGGCGTCCGGAGCAGGGGTCGTTCATTGTCGATGTCCTTCCACATCTAAATTCGGCGCACCAACGTGTGACTGTCGAATACGGATGAGCATTAGACCCTAAAGTGGCCCGCAAATCTAAATTGACTTGGTCCGTAGAAAAATTTTTCAAATACAAGTATTTGATAACGGCGCGCAGTTCAATTTTCTCCATTTTCGCTAACGTACTCAATAGCATTGCAAAGAAATAACCGTATATTTTTTTAAACAAAAGACAGTTAGTTTTTTTTTCATAGCAATCAGCTAGATAGATTAGCTTTACCGGCCAGTATTTAATTTCGTAATATTAAAAGAGTTTGCATCTCATTCTCACTTTATATTGAACGCCCCTCGTAGTGTTAATGAAAGTAAGTTGTTAGTATATAATCTTAAAATTTAAAAGATTGTACTAATAATATTAATAATTCATTTTGTATTTCTTATGAAAGTAATAAACAGTTTAAATTTTAAATTTTTTTTTTTTTAGTTAGTCTTTGCAGAAAAATGTCAACATATTAAATTATTCAGACTCTAAGGTCACATGAATCGAAATAATGGATACAAATAACGGTGTCTCGCCCGAAGAAAAGCGTAGTTATGAGCGCGCCGAGCTTTTGCCGTAATTTATTGCATTGATTTTATCCCTTGTTGTATCAAAAAAACCTTTAATTTTAAAAATCATATATATAAGATACTAGCTTTTGCCCGCGACTCCGTCCGCGTGGAATTAGTAATTTGGGCAGCTTATTTTTTTAATCAATTTGCTTTTTCATCAATTATGGCTCTCCTTATTCCATCTTTATGAATTCATCATCATTATCCCAGCCTATGTACGTCCCACTGTAGGGCACAGGCCCCCTTTCAGAATGAGAGGGTTTAGTCTATAGTTTCTACGCTGACCCAGATCGGGTTGAAAATAAAGACTTAAAATCGTCGTCTGAATTTCTTATAATATGTATCGTTTTTCCATAATTTTAATTTGCCGTATGGTGATTTATTTCAAAAACATTGTTTTTTTGAGACTGTTGGTACACTATCCGTGCATTAACTAAGATGACGTTAAATATTAACATAAATTGTATTTACATAGGTAGGTACTATATGAAATAATTCATACATAAGAGATACTACTGTGTGATAAATAATTTTAATTACATATTATGATACATTGAAATTATATCCTATCAGAGTGTCATGTACATCATCTTGATGAACGAACAATGAACATGTACTAGGGGCGTTCAATAAAAAGTGAGAATGAGTATGTTATAAACAACTTTTACTAAATGTAATTTTATTTTTCGACATAGTCACCTTTTAGCATACTACACTTAGTATATCTTTTTTCTAAACTTAAAATTCCATTTTTAAAAAAGTTCGCATCTTGAGTACTTAAAAAATCTTGTACTGCAGCGACTACCGCGTCGTCGTCTTCAAATTTCTGGCCTCTCAGGTATTGTTTCAATCTCGGAAAAAGGTAGAAATCACTGGGAGCGAGATCTGGTGAATACGGAGGATGCTTAAGGATATCGAACCCAGCATCACGAATTGCAGCTATTGTAACGGCGGACTTGTGTGCCGGGGCATTGTCCTGGTGGAACAGCACAACTTTCGAGAGTTTACCTCGCCGTTTTTCGCGGATCTCATTGCGCAATGTTGCTATTTGTTTGGCGTATAAAGTGCCCGTAATAGTGGCTCCATGCTCGAGATACTCAATCATTAATACCCCTTTACCATCCCAAAAAACAGAGCCCATGACCTTACCGGCAGATGGGCTCACCTTGAATTTCTTCGGAGTTGGAGATGATGGCCTTTTCCATGTCATAGACTGCAGTTTCGTTTCAGGGTCGTAATGATGGAGCCATGTTTCGTCCATTGTTATAAATCGCGCCAAAAAAAGTTCCCGGTCTTGCTGCATCAGGTTCAAAGCTTCTTGACAAATCTCTAGTCTAGTTTGTTTTTGCGTGTCAGTAAGCATTCTTGGTACCCAACGCGCAGATACCTTTTTCATACCCAAGCGTTCATGTAAAATATTATGCACGCTCCCCGTTGAAATCTTTACATTTTCAGCAATAAAACGAACTGTGACACGACGATCCGCCAAAACTGAGTTTTCGACTTTTTTCACAATTTCTTCAGTTACTGCTGTAGTAGGGCGTCCGGAGCGGGGGTCGTCCATTGTCGATGTTCTTCCACGTCTAAATTCGGCGCACCAACGTGCGACTGTCGAATACGGAAGAGCATTAGACCTTAAAGTGTCCCGCAAATCCAAATTGACTTGGTCCGTAGAAAAATTTTTCAAATACAAGTATTTGATAACGGCGCGCAGTTCAATTTTCTCCATTTTCGCTAACGTACTCAATAGCATTGCAAAGAAATTACCGTATATTTTTTTAAACAAAAGACAGTTAGTTTTTTTTTTCATAGCAATCAGCTAGATAGATTAGCTTTACCGTCCAGTATTTAATTTCGTAATATTAAAAGAGTTTGCATCTCATTCTCACTTTATATTGAACGCCCCTCGTATTTGTATGAATAAAATATGAATCTGACATTTAAAAAATCCTCAAAACGGCGAATTTTCATAATATTTTATACGAAACGTTATTATGACAAATTAAACTATGGGAAATGAAACGGTATTTATTGTAAGTATTGTATTATGGTTTTATTGGAGGTACGGTTTCGGTTCGTATTGTATTGTATCTTACCTATCGCACCTTCAGAATTGAACCGACTTAGTTGGCAATATTCTCTTCTCAATAATAAACATTAAGTATACTAAAACAATCAGGTTTATGTTTGACATGAGATGATTTCGAATCAAGTCAATTTAATTCTGAAGGTGCGCTATTTTAGAGGTACTATCGAAGGCATAAATACTTATATATAAACACAACCTTATGATTAGTGACATAGAGGTGTATAGATATTCTTGACGCCTTGATAACGTACATATATTTATGACCTTGACGGATTTTAAGAAATAACCAAGGGATAGGAGAACTACGCAATTAAAAGCTAGTTTACTCCGAAGCGATAAGGCCTCCTGTTGGGCTGTGGCTTACCTTATGTATTTTCTCAGCATATGTATCTTTCTTTTTTGGATTGTTTCTTCGTGGTGTAGAGTCGTTGTTATATATTTTATACCGTGAAATATAAACATGAAACTGATATAAAATTAAGTAAGAACTAAGTACTCCTATGTTGTTACAAAACCAAACGAAATTGTTTTTTGGTTCTTGCCCATTTTGGGAAAATTTAGACGGGCACATATCTAAATATCGAAACTTAATATATCGAAAGTGTATTAAAATATCGAATGGATTATAAATAATATCGAAAAGATTTTTTTTCTGAAACCGTAAACTTTTTGAGAATGTTATAAAATTAACCTAACCTAATCTAACCTAACGATTCTGTACGATGCTGTTTTAATAAATGCTTAGAATTTTAGGGTTTCAGAAAAAAATATTTTCGATATTATGATTATAATTTATAACCCATTTGATATAAACTTCCGATATTCAGAATTCTTCCACACGATGTTAGTAAAGTTGTAAAGGTTACAGCGTTAGAAACAAAACTCTCTCCTGTGGACATACGATTGATGATGATGATTGATGATTGATTGATGATGATACTGTTGACATCCGAGTCAGCAAACTTGAGAATTATTTAAATGGGCAGAAAGTTGGCCAGGCGTCCCACACGCCGAAGTAGACATGACTGAAAATAATGACTATAACATAGACACTTAACTTTCCCATTTCCATAGGAGAGACTACGGTGTGCAACTTAATACTTTAATTATTGCAAATAAGGTGTATAATTACATCATAGCGTATCATTTCGAATTAGGCCGTTGTTTTAGAAAAGCGACGTTATGTCGGATGAACAACTAAATTAAACATGACTGCTCCGACGAAACATCAATGGACATTGCGTCATATCAAAATAGCGATAGCAGGAACGTTATCGTATTGGTTTTATTTTTAAGAAACGAGATAAAGTAACTTCCTTTTGTATTTAAATATTGTGACTTGACTGTGCATGCCCTTTTGGAGTCAAACAATCAGAAGTTATGATGCGCACTGTAGTACCTTATCTGCAGCCATTGTCTGTCCACTGCTGGACGTAGGCCTCCCTCATATTGCGCCAACATTCGCGATCCTGGGCTTCCCTCATCCATCCACTGCCCGCTGTCCTCCTAAGGTCATCAGTCCAACGTGTTGCAGGGCGTCCCACACTACGCTTTCCTAAACTTGGTCTCCACTCCAGGACACGTCTGCGCCAACGATCGTCAGTTGTACGGCAAACGTGACCAGCCCATTGCCACTTCAGCGTGCTAATCCTTCGGGCTATGTCAACGACTTTCGTCTTTTGTCTTATATCGTTGCGGACCCTATCTCTCAACGAAATACCAAGCATAGCCCTCTCCATAGCACGCTGAGCGACTCTGAACTTATGGACTAGTCCTCCTGTGAGTGTCCACGGCTCTGCAGCGTAAGTCATAACTGGTAGGACGCACTGGTACCTTAATATAGAAAAAATCTGACATATAGCGTAGTTTTAAATAGACTTGAGAAACTCTTGAAAAAACTTAAAATACAACTTGTCCGATCCACAGGACAGACACCCTGCCCATTAGCAGCGATCTGGGAGATATTTGTTTTTAGGTTTAGATTAAATTAATTTAAGTTTTTTATCTTTGTCTTTTAAAATACATTTATGTTATCAACTTTACGTCAAATTAAATACAAGCGCATTGATTCACGTCTCAGCTCAAAAAGCTACAAACTAGTGTATCAATTAAATAGTAATATCGTTTTCTCGTTGTTCCAACCCATCATTCTGGAACTCTTTGAGGGAGGCCTTTGCCAGTGGACGTCTTATGGCTGATATGATGATGATGATGATGAATAATCCCAGTTCCCAGAGATAAGAGCAGCCTAGTTTGCCATAAACGTTACAAGTGCTGTAATTCCACATGTTGTCACTTTTTCTATAGTAGCGGAATGAAGAGGTTCGTCACTTTTCGACCTTAACTCGTTGACATAGAGTCGAAAAGTGACGAACCTTTTCATTTCGCGACTATCTATGAGAAAGTTAACAATTATTTTGATTTGTAGCATTTGTAATTAAACCTAAAGCTTTCGCCCCCGAACACCCTCACCATTTCATTAAAATCATTCGAGATATTTTCGAGATTCTCGAACTAATAAATAAATATATACAAGAATTACTCATTCACAGATAAACGTGTGAAATCGAACATTAGTTTTATTTTGTCACTAGCTGTTGCCCGCGACTCCGCCTGCGAAGAATAGGGGTATAAAAAATAACCTACGACCTATTCTCAAACCTACCAAATAACTATTGTGATTTTTTTTTACAAAAACCTGTCAAGCCGCTTTGTAGGATTAGAAAGAAAGATAATCCTCCCGCTTAAAACATTTTTGACTACTAGTAGATATGTTATTGAAAATGAATATGTAACGTACCTAGAGTAATTTAATTTGTTTTCAGTAATTTAATACACAAAGTGCGTCATTTACCAATATCATCCTGTACTTATATTAGACAGCAGTTATGCCAGACTTAATCACAAAAAAATCCCAATCAATTTTTCAAAAACATTTACGAGAAACGGCAATGATATCGTACCGCCCCCAGATCAGATGTTTCTTTTTTCCCAGTCGACATTGTACTTGGTACTGACCGGTATTCGTTTAACTCATAATCAAACTTCGGTGCATTATTCTTATGTGGTGTTTTGACACAGAATATCTAATATTCCCGGTACAGAATGGGTCATGACCGGTCAACTCAGCCAAGCCCGTACGCCAGCAATCCAGCATCATCTGTCACTGAAAAAGATGGTCACAAAACGTTTATTTTTCTTCTGAGTCGTTCACTCTTGATAGAGTGGTCTTAGTCGCGGTCAGAGGGGTCGCTTCCCATAGCTGAGGTCGCCGCCTTCGCGATCCTTCTCCACTGGTCTCTATTGGCTGCCAGGCGAGCGCACTCTGCCACAGGAATCTTGGTTACAGATTTAATTTGGTGATCGGCAACTTGCGTAGCCTTCTGTACCTACAAGAGAAATTGTGTGAAGATGTTAGCATCTTCACACAATTTCTTCACGTTAACCGTGATCACGATGCCAGTAGTAGAAATACCTACCTACTTATCGGAAGCTTATAAAAAGTAATTGCACTTTAGATCCCGTTGAAAATATGCCCAGTATTTTCCTACTTAACTTTTCGGCCCTGCCAGTCCTCTGACGTATTTCCATCCTTCGACACATCCACTAAGGTCGGCCGTGTTTGCGCAGCGCGCATAGCTGGTGTTATTTGCCCAACATAATGATTCAGCGGATAAACAGGCGGGTTCCCAATGTCAAACTCCATATGTGCCCGCGTTTAATGGTTATTGTTTCAAAAGTTATAGTTTTGTTGTTAAATACAACCAAAGATATTCTTATCTGACTGGCGACGAAAGAGCGAAGGTTGTCTAAAAGAGGCTGGTCGACACAACTGATTACCAAAGGGCTACCAACTCTAAATTCAAGGAATTAGCACCGTTCTTCAACGAGAAAGCGCTGGCAGTCTTTCGGGCACCATTATGTCATCGTCATCGTAAGTAGTCCACTGTTGGACATTGGCGTCCACTAATGAGTGCCATTGCGCTCTGACCACGGCTCTACGCATCCAGCTTCTACCACCAGGTTTTCTCATGTCACTCCAACTGCCCGGAGGGCGTCTCACACTACGCTTGCCAAGTTGCGGTCTCAACTAAGAACTCGTTTACTTCAACGGCTGTCAATTCTTCGGCAGATTATAATCAACCTAGTGCTGTCAACTTGCTAATTCTCTGAGCTATGTCGATGACGTTAGCCCTATCTCGGATAGTCTCATTACGGATCCTACCCTGAAAGGGTAGCCGTGGTTACGAGTTGTTGTTGTTGTAAGTTGTTGTTGTAGTTGAGTGGTTGAGTTGCAATTTGGCCGAAACGTCGAGGTAAATATTTTACAGAGAAACTCCAAGCATAGCTTGTTCCATAGCTCACTAAGCGATTTTCAATTGGTAATTTGTAGTATATTGTTTTAAGCTTTCATGATTTTCACTCATTATTATTATACTAAACAGGACTTATCACGCAAAAAATATTTATCTCGACGTTTCGGCCATATTGTAACTGAACCACTCAACTACAACAACAACACCAATAACAACAACTCACAACAACAACAACTCGTAACCACGGTTGCTGCAATGTAGCCGAAACGGTTTACTAATGTTTCGCAAATTACTTTTCCCAATCTGATTCACTTGGCAAATGTTTCATATCCCAAATGTTTATTTTTTCTGAAACTGTAAACTTTTCAGGATTGTTATAAAACAGCCCTAACCTAACCTAACCTACTAAATAGTCCTGAAATATATCCTGAATAGTTTACAGTTTCAGAAAAAATAAACATTTGGGAAATGAAACATTTGCCAAATGAATCAGTTTGGGAAACGTAATTTGCCAAACGAAAGTACACCAAGTAAAACATAGAGACGAAACAAGAATGTAATTTTTTGAAGTCTATTAAGTAATCGCATTTTTATACCAGAAAATCAAATGAATTTATTGGTCAAATAAAATACAAAATGCAATTCAAAAATTCAGTCCGTCAAATAACTCGCCCCGCGTCATTCCAAGCGCAAAGGTGTCCATGTTACACTCGCCGCATTGCCCCGTTGAACCACCATAGACAACCTTTGCAACATAAACGACCCAGAGCGAGGGTCAAGACCTCTCTCACGAAGACGGCGCCCCAGTTCCGGTGGTCATCAACCGGTCGTCTCCACCGCAAGTGGGACAAATTCAGAAAATTACACATTGGCAACTCAGAATTTAACAAGTAAGAGTGAAGGTGGAAGCAAATTGGATCTTAATATTATTAGAATCCCATAGTTAGTAGATTGCATGGATAGTTGCATGAAGTATTCACGTGTGAATGTAATCGTTTATGAATCGTGGCTTAAAATAGTCTTCTCCTTATCATTTAGATTTGAGATAACACTTAGTTCCATAAACAAACAATAGGTAAAGCGTTTCTGAAAAATAGCAGATGAGAGAGAGAGAGAGAGAGAGAGAGAGAGAGAGAGAGAGAGAGAGAGAGAGAGAGAGAGAGAGAGATGTTTATTTACACAAATTCGATACAAACACAGAAAAAAAAATACATTTGACAGGAAATTTACAAATAAAAAAAAATATATCGAATAGTATAAATTGGGCCCCACTCAGCATAATGTTGTGGCAAGCCACAACGCTGTTTTTCAGTGGGACCCATTTAAAAACTAAACACAAAAACATACACACTGTGACGACACGAACACCAGCGAATAGTTCGCAACAAAAACCAAATTAGAAGCCGGAAGTAAATATGTATGGCAACACTTGATCGGCTTAATCGCATTTGAACTTTTAAACCGTAACAAATTAAGCCAAGATTTGTTATGGCTATTACAGTGAATCATCAACAATTTCAATAATACTGATACTGTAATGCATCACATAACCTTCGAACAAAAACAAAAAAAAAAACTAAAAACAATAAAACATTATTTTGACCTAAAGCTGGGTGGGAACACAGCCCGGCCTTGTGAAAAAATTAACTACCGCCGTTTACTTGAAAAAGAAAAAAAAAATACATATTAACAGAAACAAACGAACAAACAAAGAGTCAATCTGCCAGTTCAGATGCGCCTAATTTACTTGTCACCCATGAGTGCTACCCCAGCCTGAAGTTTTGTTGGAGCGAGATAAGTACAAACATGTTGTAACTAGGATGCACTTAGTGCGAGAAAGTGTCTTTTACATTTCAATTTAAAATTATGTCTTGACTTTAGAGCACGGATCGGTGGAGGCAGATCATTCCAACACTTCGTGGCCGCGTATCGGAAACTACCGCGAAATGAAGCAGAGTGGTGCGGAGGGAAAACGAGCTGAAGGTACCTCTCCGGTCGGACTTCCGCAGACCTGGCGTGTTTTTATTATAAAATTACAAAAGCTGATTAAAATGATAGAACATTCAAATCCAATCGTCAAAAAAACATTGATAACTAAGGCGTACTATTATAAAGTTAAGGAACTGAAACAATTACTTTGCTCACCCACGACTTCAAGGACCTTATATGTATACCTAGTTGAGTGGAGTAAACATGTAATTTTAACTCATTATCGCACATAAATTTTTGAAAATAAAAATGCAGATAGACAGAAAAGTACAAAGATGACCTGATCTTATGCCTATTATGGGACCTCTTGCGTGAAACCTAGTTGAAAAACATAACAATAACAAGGAAAAGCAAACAGTCAAATTCTAGTAGCTTCAGTCAGATGGTTCTTATGTTTTTCAACAAGTCAGTGTAAAACTAATTGTATTTATGTAGATAAATCCCAGACAGTCATGCTTATTAGACACCTACGTTTGAAATTCCCAAACAGAGCATGAATTGTTGGATGATTTAGAAACAAAGTATTATATCAGATTTTGGTTGATCCTATATCTAAGGCTCCACTGTACTTAAAAATCTCAGAAAGTAATACTTACTTAATTCAATTCAATTATTAGGTACCTATCTTAAAATATAATTATGTCACGTGGACCCTGGTAGGTAGGGTATAGCAAGAATCATTTTCTACGTATAAACTATTATACATGCAGTTCTATAGTGCCAGCATTATATTAGGGAAGCACAAAATAAAATAAATTTGTAATCAATGTTTCAGGCATTCAATAATTCTAAAATAAAATGAAATTTCTGCTGAAAAAAAATTTGAGAATAACGTTGAAGTTTTAAATAGGTCTTTACAAGAACCAGGATTTTTGATGTTTTTTGCTCAATCTTACTAATGGCAAGTGTACAGTGGAACTTCCTTACTTCGAGTGAGACTCCCACTTGCACTTGTCCGGTTTTTTACTACAACGTTCCCACACAATGTATCATCTAAACACACATAGGGGTGTCAAACACGGTTCGCGTTCTATCGGGCCAGTTACAAAATTAGGGGCTAAGCTCCTCCTCCTAGGTCGGGCCCTCATGTCTGAGGATCGTGGTCAGTATCAGGATTGCATCTGGAGCAGATAAGTTGCCTCCACTGGTTTCTGTCTAGCGTGTCTCTTACGACCGTGTAGAAATTGGCGAATAGCTCATAGTCACTCATAGAGCGATTTTGTAGTTGTAGAGCCATGTCGGCACAAGTCCAAAAAACAACATTTTGAGAAGTTGTAACTAGCCACTGCATGACGAATGGGCTGGCTCGTCCAGGGCTGTACCACCCTCTAACAGAACACTGGCGTGAAGCACCAGTACTCCTGCTGCGTTTCGTATCGTCAGTGAGAGCGCCGGGGGCCCAATACCTCTCTCCTTCCCCATCCCCTCTCTCCTTCCCTCTCCTTATTTAAAGACCGACAACAGACAGTGACTCTTTTTGAGTTGTTGATATTTATTGGCGGTGGTGATCATTCAGGGAGACCAACGAGCAGGCGAGTCTCTGAATCTGATAGAAATCAGATGACTCGCCAGCTCGTTGGTTTCCCTCTCATAAAAAAAAAGATGAAGCGAGCTATGCTCGGAGTTTCCCTCCGTGATCGAATCAGAAATGATAACAACTAAAGCTACTGACATGGCTCGGAGAGTCGCCAGCCTTAGTTAGTGGGCAGGGCACATTGCTCATAGAACCGACGGTCGACGGGGCAGTAAGGTTCTAAAGTGATATGGGGAGGTAGACGTGGCATAGGGAGGCCCTAACAAGATGTATCGACGATCTATTAAAGGTCGCAGGAACCACTTAGATGCAGGATCGATCGTTGGCGTATAACCACTACGGCATTCTGTCGTTAAAATAAGTACTATTTAGATCATCATCATCATCATTTCAGCCGAAAGACGTTCACTGCTAAACAAAGGCCTCCCCCAAGGCTCGCCAAACAAGTCGGCCCTGCGTTATCCACATCCAATGCGTTCCCGCCACCTTCACCAGGTCGTCCGTCTTCCGGTCCGCGGACGCCACTCGAGAACCTTTCGGCCCCATCGGCCGTCAGTTCTACGGGCGATGTGCCCTGCCCACTGCCACTTAAGTCTAGCGATTCTTCGAACTATGTCCGTGACTTTAGTTCTTGCGCGGATTTCATCATTTCTCCAACTCCAAGCATAGCCGGCTCCATTGCCCTCTGAGTGACTTTGAGCTTTCTTATGACGTCCATCGTTAGCGGCCACGTCTCACGACGTTAGCGGGCGTCGGTCGTCGTCTATTTAGATCATTGGTCTTAAATCGCACTAGATGCATGAGAACCATGCGGCCCATGGGCTGCAGTTGAACACCCCTCTAATAACTCAGCTACAATAATACTTCACAGTTTAGTCGCCCCGACCGGACGCCGATGCCGGATCCGGTGTTCTGCCGGAATACTAGATAATAATCGAGTGAACCCGTGCGTGCACCTTGACTTTGACATTTAATTTTGTTCTTTAGTAACATGGCGACTCTTATTCCACCGTGCTGAGCGCAAAAGCGGTATTCATAATAATATTTACTTACTTTACTTACTAATATTATAAATGTGAAAGTGTATTTGTTTGTTTGTTTCTTTGTCCTTCTTTCACGTCGAAACTGAGCTACGGATTGCCGTGATTTTTTGTACGGACATAATTGAAGGGCTGGAGAGTGACATAAGCTTCTTTTTACCATGGGAAAATATCTCATTCCTACGGGAAAACACGTTTTAATCTACTTCAGCGAGAGCGAAGCCGTGGGCATTAGTTAGTCTGATATAAATAGTAATAAAGTTGATTTTTATGGCATTCGATAGCTTAAAAAAATACGTATTCAATGACCTAAATAAGCCGAATTGCGGTATTTTATTTAAAGCATATGAAAACATCCTTCGGAAAGTTTTTCTTTGTTTCAGTTTTACCTGAAATCACTAAGATAATTACGAGTAGAGGCATATTAATAATACTTACTTACCAACGTAGGCGAATAGCCGTATGTATAGTACCACCAAAACTAAAAACAGCGACGGATATTAATTGCAATAAATAAAAAATAAGCTATTTTTACAAAACTTTGATTTTCTCGAAACTCGCTTTCACTGAGATACCTACTACCGCTTATCACGGCAGTTTTTACTAGATAATTTTTTTAAATTAATACTCTCTTTTTTAATAAAGCTTATGGAAAACTTAATTACTTACGACGTGTAGTGTACGAAATGGTGCGAATTAGACTATTAATATTTTCGTGAATTTCAAAACATCCTGAAATACACGTCCGATTTTTAACGATACTGCGATAGACGTCAATAATCTTGTGGCACTCTGAAGATGAGCTCTGGTTGAGTTCAAAACGCGTCAGTGTAGTTTGGTAGTGGTGATAGTTGGGTTTGTGTGATTTGTGCGTTCATACAGTGTGGAGGTGGAGGAACTGCGTGAACACACATTTCTTGCATAAGCGTAGCTATCATAAGGTCGCGGGTGAGCAAAGTAATTGTTTCAGTTCGTTGTGATACGGTTTGTGACAATGCGTGTATCACGTGATACATATATATAATATTAATTTGTTAGGGGGCAAACGAGCAGGCGAGTCACCTGGTGAAAAGCAATCACCGCTGCCCATGGACACCCACAGTACAAGTTGAGTTACGAAGCCCTTTGAGATATGCATGTGTCACGTGACAATATTGACAATCTAATCTGTGCAATAAGTAATACTTAACCTATAGGCATAAGTTGTACATTTCGCGGCGGTTGCGTGCAACGCGTAATAGCTGTCAAGTATTTGTTATATCATGACGTCTAAATAGCTATAAATATTTAACAAACTTGGACATGGCACCAAATTATATAATATTGCAAATAACTACACATTAAGGCCACGCTATTTGAAATCAAATATGTCCTAGGTACTGTCGAGGAAACTTACCCCCTGTTTCACCATCCATTGATCAAATTTATTTGACGGATAAATGTGATGCCGTCTCTGTTTGTTTTGTTCGAATAGACGGAGACGGCATCACATTTATCCGTCAGTTAAAATGAATCAATGGGTGGTGAAACAGCCCCTAAATAGCGTACCTGGGGCCTGTTGCATAACAAAGTACAACTTATATTACAAGCGGAACTCCCTTTCTAGTTAATATAACTGAAGCGAGAGTTCCGCTTGTAATATTAGTTGTACTTTGTTATGCAACAGGTCCCAGGTTAACCTTTTCGTTGCCAAATGTCATGATGACATTATTTACATCTGCCAAAGAAAATCATCTTGAAGTTGGTTGTGAAAAGGTCCACCCTAGTACGCGATTCAGTTTCCTTGACTATACCTATAAAATTTTATTTAAATTTTTATATTTAAATGGTTGCTTGTAGTTTAGCATGACTTCTTTCTTTAAAAAAAATAACATTATTTTGATACCTATATTTTTCTGAAACCGGCTGAAGGGCTCTGCAACCATGGCTACAAAAAAAACTAGCTTTTAAAAAGTTATTGTGACGGATAAAAATTCTAAAAGCCACCGGATTCGGTGGTCAAATTAAGGAACAGTTTATCCGTCGCTTAGCGCTCCCTAATCAAGAGTTGTGAAGCAGAAAAAATCCATCTGTCAAATAAGGTTATGATTAAACTAATACAAACTTAAAAGAAAGTGGTGAAACAGCCTCTAGATATCGTTTGGCTTGTAGCCAATAGTTTCACAGTACACATTTATCATATTTATTTATTTGCACACGTTTATTAGGTGCAAATTCTACCGTTTGTATTACACATATCGATACCGGAAATCTCAAATGGCGTAAAGGACAAAATGCGAAAATGCGAAAATGAGTCTTAAATGCCATCGTATACAGCTTTTTTTCCCTATCGCATTTTTGTCCTTTACGCCATTTGAGATATCCGGTATCGATATACTGTAATATGGACTGTATGACATCTGGCGGTTACATAGCTCTTCATCATCATCATCGTCATCCCAGCAAATATACATCTCACTGCAGGCCACAGGCCTCCTCTCAGAATGATTAGGCTCGGGCCGCAGTTCCCACGCGGGCTCTTCTTCGCAGGTGTATGCAGGTTTCCTCACGATGTTTTCTTTCAGTAAGTTATGGTTTTTATGGTCCATTTAAGCAGATAAAAATTTGAGAGATTATTTATTTCTACACCTGGCACAACTTGGCTTCAAAATCTAATATTAGCCAAAATAACAGATTTGCGAATTCAGCATGGAGTTGACTAAAAAATAGGCGTCACTTTAAAAAAAATGTTACAGTTCCTTTAAAGGCCGGCAACAGATCAGTAACTTTCCTTGTGTTTTTGATATTCATGGCCGGTGGTGACGATTTTCCACCAGATGACCTGCTGGCTCGTTTGGCTCCCTCTCATAATAAAAAAAACGAAGGGAACCGATCGCATACACGTAGCAGTCTTGAAGCAAAGATTAGCCTGTGGCAAAGATTTCATTCGTAGTCTTATTTTATACGTAAAATTTCAACAGCCCCCTAGGGCTTAAGTATTTACATGAAGCGTTTCGTAGTAGGTACAGGTAGGAAGATTGACAACACCCTGAGGGATGGAAAGTCCCAAATACTAATTACGTGCTAAGTGCTTCCATAGAGATATAAATTAGTACGTTTTAACTGTAACTGTTGCTTAATAATTTATTGCCTGTGTTTGTTTTACATTTTATGAACAACTAGCATTTGCCAGCGACGTCGTCCGCGCAGAATTCTAACTTATGTTTAAAACGTCTTCAACTTTTTCATTAAATTAGGCAAAAATCCGGTAAGCAACATCCAAAAATCCATCATCATCAGTATCACTCACTGAATATATAAATCCCGTGTTTTTCTTTATCCCGTGGGAATACCTGAAAAATCTGACACAATTTTTTTTTCTTGTGGTTGAGTTGAGTCAACTGTGGCCACAGCTGCTGCGATCTAGCCGAAACGTCGAAGTAATTATATTGTTTGCGTGAATTTAGTAGTATTCAGTATATTTTTGAAAATGCATACTATGAGTGACATACTAGGTTAAGGGATCGCGTTAGATGCGGATGGCGCGGGACCGATCTGTTTGGAGAGCCTTCTCTTCTCTCTATTTTTCAACGTTTTTCTACCCACTTTTGAGTATAAGTCTCTTCCATTTTATTCCATCCGCGGAACATCTGTTTCGCTGATGAAGATTACTGCCACCACAGAAGAAACATCGTCGTCTGGTTTGGTTAGGATAAGAATCAGGTCGAGGTCTGTTTGGAGCGTTTGTAGCTGCTAAATTAGTCATCGGTGAGTGTTCTGGAGGGTGTACTTTCGTTTGGCAAATTACGTTTCCCAAACTGATTCATTTGGCAAATGTTTCATTTCCCAAATGATTATTTTTTCTGAAACTGTAAACTATTCAGGATATATTTCAGGACTATTCTGTAGGTTAGGTTAGGTTAGGTTTGTTTTATAACAATCCTGAAAAGTTTACAGTTTCAGAAAAAATAAACATTTGGGAAATGAAACATTTGCCACATGAATTAGTTTGGGAAACGTAATTTGCGAAACATTAGTAAACCGTTCTGGAGCTTCAGAGGCAGCATTAGCATGAGCAGATGTAGAAGGTAACACTGCAAGTAGTTGTGAAGTGCTTTCAGCAGATTCTAGAGACAAAGCCAGGTTCAAAGTAGTCTCCAGAGTGTCAGTGGAATTTTCTAGAAGCCTTTGTTTGATTTTCTGCGATGATACCACGGCAATAAAAGCTAAACGTACGATTTCGTTTTGGTAATTAGCTGCAGTGACATCCGTGAATTTGCAGTCACGAGCGAGTATGTTTAGGGCTCTCGAATACTCAGCTACTGACTCGCCCGGCTGTTTCCTTGAAATGAGAATATGTCGTGCTAGGGTGGTGTTTTGTCGCTTTTCATAGGCATCATTGAGAGTTTTGATGGCTTCGTCGTACGAGGTCTTTGCTTGAATAATATTGTAAATAGACGGAGAGATATGATTGACAAGGAGTTGGTACTTAAGTATTTTATCAGCTGAGGCAGCTTCCCGTGCGATTAAATTCTCGAATGAATATTTCCAATGGGCCCATTTGAGGTCTGAACCTGTCATCGAAGGTTCAACGTCAAACCGTTCGGGGCGCAAATAGCGTGACATAGATGAGTTATCTTTTCCGTCAGGCATATTTGGCGACACAAAAAATTATAGAGGTCTGAAAATTGATATAGAGGGTCCTTGTTGTCCTTGTTATAAATAATAAGATATGTATTTCAGGATTTTTAGTAAATCATCCCCTACCAAAAAGAAATGAAATCCCACAAAAACATTTCATGTTAAATGTTGCCAAGACGAGACCATGTAGCTCGCACTGTCAAAAAGTAATTAGATCTCTTGTAGAGCCAAGTTCTAACCCTACGAGCTCAGCTCTAAATCTATAAGTCCGCGGTCTCCACTCCAGCACTTTTCTTCCCATCTTCCGTCAGACCTGCGACTGCGACATATATGGCCGGCCAGCCTTTCTTTCCGCCTTGGGGGAGGCCTATGTTCAGCAGTGGACGTCTCTCAGCTGAAATGATGATGATGATATTTACTATGAGTAAGCGAACGAGAAACAGCGCGTACGTTTACACCGTAAATAAAAATGTAAACAATTGTTCAAACTTGACATTAGACCATCTTACGAGATAGTGAGTAATTTTAAGTCAACTGCGGTAGTAGGTATTTAAATAAAGATTACCAACGGATATGCTGTGGCATTTTAATGGCCATTTTAGTTTTCTCGACGAGTATGATTGATTATCGAATTTACGTAGCAGTAAGTAGTTAAAAAGGCAGCTACATAAATACAAATGTAAATCATAGTTTTCAAAGTCTTAGTAGTGGTGATGTATAAAAGATTTTTGAAAATGCCACCTGTTTTCAAGGGACACAACTCGCTTGACAAACTCTAGTTTAAGGGTACTTACTTATGAAGCAGTGGTGTGGTATAACGACTCGATTTTCACCGAGTTGCCTAGATTTCTTACGTGATGTCATTGAAGACAAAAAGGTTGAATATTTATGTACCTATCTGCGAGATGTTGCGTCTAAAGTCATACCTGGGCATTTTCAGAAAAAAGTGTACCCTGTACTTTTTTTTAAAAACCTAACAAATTTTGGGTTATTTCTACTCAGAATCACAAGCACTATCGATTTAAGCAATAAAAAAAGTGTCCCTCTTTTAATTGTCAGTTTTGTGACGTAGTTAACCATACATGTTGTATGGACCGTCACAAAACTGACTAATAAATTTTGTATGGAAAATCGAGGATAATTAAGGCAAAACGGCTACATTTTTTTCTGAAAACTCCCACCAATCTAATTCAAGCTTCTCTTACTCTTCGGCTTTCCTAACGGATATGTTCACTCCACGCTATTGGAATTTAGTGACCCACCTACAGAATGAAACTAACTCAATTAGAAATATTCTCATTTCAAATATACTTAATTTTTCAGCCAGACTCAAGTGGCAGTGGGCAGGGCACATCACTCGTAGAACTGACGGCCTGTGGAGCCGAAAGGTTCTCGAGTGGCGTCCACGAATCGGAAGACGCAGTATAGGTAGGCCTCCAACAAGATAAGTAATAGTTACTATTTTTATAAAGCGTTTTTCAATAAAAAATACTCTTAATGATTGTTTACCTTAATTCTAATCCTAAAAAAACGAAGTTATAGTTAAGGATGCGGATGGCGCAGGACCGATCTGTTTGGCTAGCTTTGGGGAAGGCCTACATGTTCAGCAGTGGACGTCTTTCTGCTGAAATAAAAATTTTGAAAAATTGATTGGAAATTTTGAATGATGAATTATAAATTTTGGATTTAAAAAAATTGGAGCTCCACGTTGGCCTAGTGGTGGCAGAAGGACGTGGGTTTAAACCCGGGCTCGCATCTCTGTCTTTTTAAGAATTTATGTGCGAAATTATATTCGAAATTTACTAGAGCTTTAAAAGCATTAAAGAGGAAACCTGCATTGCATACAGCTGAAGAAATTTAATGCTGTTTGTGAAGTTCTTAATCCGCACTTGGTCCGCGTGGGAACTACAGACCAAGCCAAGGTCCAGTGCAGTGAGATGTATATAGGCTACGATGATGATGAGGTTTCTTATTAGTATTATCTTTGGAAGTGTGCCGACGGGAACTGCGCGCGACGGCTTCAAAGCGTCAAAACTGCATCAGGTATCAAACTAAAAAAGATCAATATAAATAGATGATGAGATGAGTCACTGAAGGGCGAGATTATACAAAGCAACTTGATGAATGTCTGAACTGGTCAAAAGAATAATCGTTGAAGAAATTGCACCGTAAAAAAGTTTACTTATTCGGAAAAAAAATTGTTTTGGAACGAAGTAATAACGATTCACAAACTTACCTTATATTTTCTGTTTTAATGTTTTATATATAAGAGGGGGCAAACGAGCAGGCAGGTTATCTGATGGAGAGCGATCACCGTCGCCCATGGACACCCGCAACACGGGGGAATCACAGGTGCGTTGCCGACCCTTTTAGGAATTGGTGGACTCGTTTTTTAAAGATCCCTAAGTTGTAACGCTCCGGGAATGCTGCCGCAGTAAGCTGATTCAAGATCTTCGTCGTGCGAGGAAAGAACAAGTTTCGCTTAAAACGCACGGTACTAGACTGCCAATCATCAAGATGGTGAGGATGGAAAGACAAACGGTTCCTCGAAGTGCGGTAGTGGAATTTAGCCGCAGGCAGCAATTTGAACGGTTCGTCAGAACACTCCCCATGATAAATACGGTATAATAATGCAGAGAGACGCCACATCCCTCCGCAAAGCCAAAGGATCGAGCAGGCCAGAGAGTGCCTGATTACCGACAAATCGAGCAGCTCTACGTTGGATGCGGTCAAATGGAAGAATTTGGTACTGATGGTTGTTGTTGATGGTTCTGTCATGTTGTCTGTCATGTCTGCATTCAAATTTCGATACCACACCAAATTTACGTCACGGGAAACGGGTCAAAATAACATCATCTTGTATTTGTATCATGTTTTAAAAACCACAAAACTCTTACTTTACCTTGTGTTTATATATTGGAACTGTGTAAATTTACCAGAAACTCTTCTGCCCTATTCAGAAAGAGAGAAGAACTTCCCACATCACACTTGCTACGACACAAAGATAGACTTATGCTCCCAGTGTCTAAAATGAAAATGCACTCCAGTAGTACTTATGTCATGGCTATAAAAATATTTAATAAGTTACCCAATATAATCAGAACGGAAACATGTGATAAAAAATTTGTAAAATTGGTTAAAGATTTGTTAATTTCTAAATGCTACTACAGTGTAAATGATTATTTTAATGATAAATTCTAGACATTTTAATTGAATATTTTTACTCGTTATGATTATTTTTAAATTTCGAATCTTATTAGTTGATATCTTTGTTTGATTTTTATTGCTGTTTTTATGTTGTTTTGCTTGTTTTTGCTGTGATTGTTTACATATTTATGTCACATTTTTTTTTTTTACATTATGTGGTCCTAGATTTTATTTTAGTTGTTAATTACTATTGTGTGCCCTTACAGGGTGTCATGAACTGACTTAAACTAATGACAACATCTTTATTATAATGTGCATGACTTGACAATGAATAAATGAATATGAATATGAATATGAATATGAATATGAATATGAATATGAATATGAATATGAATATGTCACCTGAACACTTGTAAGATTTCATTATTTTAAATTAATTTAATTTCAACCGAGTTTTGTTTTTTTTTCGAACGGACTGTTGCTGTTAGCCTATGATGGCTAACCGGAGAGAGGGCGAGATGTTTAGCAGTCAGTTTTTGTGTTTTTCACGTGTTTCCATATAAAAATAATTTCGTCCTTATTTTTCATAATTACTCAACTTATAATAAAAAATGAACAAATCTAGATTTTGCTTTGACTGAAAACATTAAAATTTGGTTGAACACCGATTACCATTTCATATGTCCTTCCTAGGATCTCAAACTATCTCCATACTACTCATTTTGTGTTGTACTATTTACTTATTCTGTGTCTATACCAAATTTCATCTAAATAGGATCAGCGGTTTAAACATGAAGTGGTAACTGACAGACAGTTACTTTCCCATTTAATTTGTTATTAGATAAGTCGTAAGAATGTAGGTATGCTATGATTATGACTGTTTCTATACTTGAAACCATAGCGCTATCGATGTACCTAATGATTGTAATGATTAAAGTCGGAATTTACCAGATAAAGTGATTCAACATCTAATTTTAACAAGAATAGTAAAAAACTTGACAAATCCTTTAGACATCCGTCTTATCTTCCCTATGGTTCGACATGACGACAGTATTTTTCATTTTTTTTAAGCTCTTGAGTGCCGACTTTTTTAAAGAGATGAAGTATTTAAGACCTTTTCTGTCACTTAATGAAAGATAAGGGTGGAAAGAGATAGTGCATTCGATCAGCGAAAGAGATCGTCACCGTAGATAGGTATCACCTCGAGCCGTTCATCAGTAACAAGTATTTGTATGAAACTCCCTACTGTAACACACACTAATCGGAATCGTAACGTAGCCGCCTCGTTGTAATAATATTAAACGAATCGAGTTATACAACCACACGACTCTGAACTGATCACCAATTTCCATCCTGAACTTATTGATGATTTTACCTTCACCTTTAGCTTAGTAACCGCCACAAATTTCAATGTTCAGCTTTATGTAGAATCCTTTTGCTCGCGGAACCAAAAAAAAGTCTATTTATGAAAAAAACGACGTTTTCCATCGCATTTCGGTCAGACGAATAACTTACCATACTTCCTAGCAATTTGGGTCAAACGCTTCGCTCTATCGGAAAAATTGGAAAAAACTTCCATTCACCAAAATAGCAAATTATTTTTGTTTATTGTTAGTCATTTACGTAACTTTATGTCAGTAGGCAAATTCGTCACCTCAATTCCTGCCTTTTTTTAAGCCCAAGTGTTCATAAAATCTTTATTTTTTTTGTTGACTTCTAGGCTAGGAAGTACTCGAACCTAGGTATATTCTTTGGTTATAAAGGTTGACACCAAATTGTTTTTTTTAATTAATCTGCGAAAATACCATTAAAAATAGAGAAAAGAAGAAGAATAGAGAAGTTAAAGAACTTAAAATGCGAGTGCAAGGAGAAAATTACCGCTTTACTTGACTCTTGAAACTAAATACCTAAGCAGTCAAAGATTCTAGTCAAGCCGTATTATATGTAATGTACCTACACAGATATATATACCTACATCATTTTCTAGCGATACTTTTTCAAGAGCGATTTCAAAAACGTGGTGGTGCCTTGGACGGAAACTTTTTCAAAGTTACAGAACTTTAAACTTTTCTCTTAGTGAATTCAAAGATCGAACAACGATTAAGTCCATAAGTCCCGGCGATGTAGTTCTAGAATCTAAGCCGACTTAGCATACTTAAAACGAGTCTGTCTGCCGTGGAAACAATCTGAAAAGTATGTATAAACGTATACATAGTTCTATGGACGAGTGGGGATGGGCTTGCTTGCTTGCCACGCGCCGCCGGCTGCTCCACTCAGTTGTCACTAGACCTCGTTACGAGAAAGACGCGGCCGCTCCGACCGGCGTGTTCTCAAAAACTTTACGCGACCAATACTGCAGCGATTTGCTACAAAACTTGGATTGTATTTCGAACTGAAAGTGTTGAGTTGCGTGACAGTGTTTGTTATAGTGATGACTATTGACTGGAAAGGTCTCTCATGTCTCTTGGACAAACGTTAATGTCAGAGGGGATGGAACCTAAAGACCGGCTGGTTGAGGAGATTGTACTCCTGGCTCTGTATCTGGTGTCGACGGCTGCCAATTCCTTGGCGCTGCTCGTGTTCTGCCGACGACCCGGGCTAAGGACAATTTCTAATCGGTAAGTTTGAACTTCGTGACTGTTATGTTGTCCTAGTACTTCGGTTTAGAATCAGCTGGTTTTATCAACTTTGAAAAGTAATCAACTGGAGTAAATAAATAAAGTTGTTTCTTGCAAAATTCACACGAACATTAAACAGAGTAACACTATGCGAAAAGAGAGAGCCGTTTTGTGCCATAAATCATCGGTTTATCCTTGAAACGAGTAACTAAAGCAAATTAATTGCTGGCATGATTACTGCAATATTCGTGTGAAAGTAATAAATAGCAATTTTTCTGTTAACAACATGAAAGCACGGCGTGACGAGAAATTTAGGGCTGTTGCCAACGGTCGGAACAACGAAAGAACAAGTCGCAGCGTTACTGACATCACACGTAAAACCAATAAGGCGAAATACGTCGTTGGCCCACCCGAAACGAACTTTTCAAACAATAACGGCCTCCAACTGGATTCACGAGTAGATTGTCATCATGGAGTAACACGTCGCTTATAACCCCCCTCGTTTTTTTTTGTCAGGAGCATCCCTAGCGCGGGCTGGGAGCCAAAACCCATAGTATTATTAGACTATTAGTGTCGGTCGGGTCGGTCCGTCTACCTGGCTGCACTGTTTGTTTTATTCTCTGGCGTGTGCGATTCTTGATTTATGACTAACACAGGAGTGGTTGTAAACTCTAAACGAGCAACTGTATTTAATTAAGTCTTCGTATAGCTGCTTCCCACAGTCGCTCGACTCGTTTCGTTAGAACACAAGGTCACGCCCCATCACCAGATTCCCATTCGAAAGATAAAAAGCATTCGATCGTCGTAACGGTTAAGACCACGCAAGAAGCAGACTTCCCGCTAGACTTGAATTTGCAAACTGTTTGATGCCATTCATAATTTTTATTTGTATTGCTTGTGATGCCAGAATTCCATGACGCAAAGCGTACTTGTAACACACAGATGTCGTTGACGTAAACATAATTCGGGATACACGATAACAATTATAAAAAGACAAATATCTTCATTGCGGAACTAAAAACATTCTTGAACATCAAAAAGTTTTAAGCGTACCAATACTTCCTAAAAATCCACTGTCATTAAAACTATTTACTGCGACTTGTTCATCAATATTTAGACAAATTGAAAAACGGCTTCCAAATAAATATTCGGTTTAAAGAAATTCCGCCGCTTCTTAAAACTCATTAAACTGGTCTGTCTTTCACTACAGCGTGTGGTCCAAAGATCAGTTCATAGACGGTATACCTCGTGTCCAACCTGACACTAATCGTCTGTTTATCTAAATAGTCAGAAACACCCGACAAGCGGTCGTGCCGGGTATTACAAGACGTCTACATGAGCCCCAATTTAAATTCGAAGCGGATCATATTATTTTAGTTCGGATCATATTAAACGCAAAATGTCATGTCTACATTGTGTTTAGTATATCAATCCACGTGCTAGTAAATACTATTTGTTATTATCATTATCAACAGTTTCTTGTTATCCTCTTCTTTGAGGTCTCCGACCAGTTATGTAATTACTGCCTCTGTTTATATAATATGATGGAGTTCTAGTAAGAGTTCTCATCTCGGTATCGTGTAGTCCCTAGTCTTGTGACTCATTCATCTCTGACCCCGAATAATCACTCTCGGCCAATTGAGAATGGCGTTGCGAACGTGGCCTGTTCTCATGAGAATTCTATTTTGCAATCGGTTGGGTTATTCAATTACTCTAGATTTGGTATTGTCTTGTCCCTTGCGAGGGCCTTTTGGCCTTTGATGTCTAACTAACAAGTCATTGAACTTTACCAAGCGCAATTGTAAATATATTTGATTATACTGGGATGTCTTCGTCTAAGTGAATTAAAAGATATGTGAAAGACGATATGTATGCTCAGGAAGCGATGAGATGAATAATGATGAGATGACAATCGAAATTAAGTTTCTTAAAAGGTGTGATGCCAAGGGAAATGTTTAGATCTACAGTGGTGCCTTTGAAAGAGCTGGTGAAGTCAATGTATTTTGGCACAGATTTTAGCTAAGCGTGGAATGTCGCGTGTGAATTGTGAGATCACGAATGGCTCATTGAGACGAAGGTTCACGCTTTTTCTAAATTGATTCAATTTGTTAGTACCCACTTGCTTTAAAACTTATAACGTGACTTAAGTATTGTGTAATACTTTGCAATAAGGTTCGTATGCAACCTTCAAAAATTCGTTGATAAAATACATGTTTTTTTTTCTAATTGTAAATGTTGCTAGTTTTGGATACAAGCCAAATAACTGGTGGCGGCGATCACAAGGATTTTTGGGGTGATAGAACTTTGCATCATAATAAATGATGAGGTAATTTACTTTTTGAATGCTAAACTTTTAGAACGAAATGCAATGAAAAAGGTAATTTTTTGGTAACATGATATTATTTAACTAATAGTATTCGAGAACTACATCCATAAAAATATTAAGATATCTGACTGATTGGCAGACAGCGCACACCCCAAAACAAGAGCTAAAAACTTGAAATGTGACAGACACGTTTCTAGAAGAGGTGTAATGAGAAGGTATTTCTGTGAAGCTCACAGGATAGACAGTAGACAGCCAGAAATTTTTTATTCCTTCAGTGGAGCAAAACCACAGCATCAAAGTTGCCTTTAGTTAAAAAAAAACCTACTTTTACGTTAACACAAATCGTCGTTAACATAGGTATAAATATATAAAAAGTAAACGAGTTGAAGTCATCAAACTTATGTTTTCTTTGTAAGATTATAATAAAGCCGAACTCAAAGAGCCAAAAAATAACGGTTAAGATCCCAATACCAGGTTCTTCAGACACAAAAATATTTAACAAAGACCTGAATAAAAACAAAAAAAATCTTTCTCACATAAAAATGATTTCCTATTTCCCTTGGTCATGGTCACGTCATGACTAGAAAAGAACTCTACCGATTTCATTCATCTTTTTAAGTTTACTAATACTTTCTAGAAGGTTCTTACGGAAAAAACTAAGTTATTTCAGAAAACTTAACGACTATGTATATCTATAAACTTTTATAATGTAACCTTAGTGTGTTTGACGGTCCGTGCGAAGCCGGTGCAGGTTTAAAATTGAACCACAAATCGTTTTGATATCAGATACCTGGCATAACTGTTGTCATGTCTACAGAAAAGATAAGGAAATTCCGTTTTCTTTTTCAAAAAATATTCCACTGACACTATTGTCAGAAAGTCACATTCTCTTTCCTAATTCTTACTGTATTCACGTTGACTTCGACACGTGAGAATGCAACTTTTGTGGCGATTGCGAAGGCGATTGCAAGATTTTCAAGAGCATCGATGTTGTAGTTAAACCGGGTACCGCGTTTTTCGCGCTAATCGATTTTGGGTGGGCGATTTCGGGCGTGGGGCCGCATGGGGGAGGCACGATGGCTCAAGATAGGTTGGTTGGACTGCGCGTGTTTTTGGGTATTTTCATCATATTACTAAAACAAATACATATTTTAAAAATGTAGCCAGACTACGCCCTAGAAAACATCTTGTTTTATTAACATTCAAAAAGTTAACCTTCCGTGCAGTAATTTATTGAATCAGGCGTTACTTTGCGGAGGTCCATATTAATGAACTAAAACAATTACTTTGCTCACCCGCGACCTTACAATAGTTACGTTTATGCAAGAAATGTGCGTTCATGCAGTTCCTCCACCTCCACACTGTACGCGTGTGTGTGGTTGAGTTCGAAACGCGTCAGTGTAACTTGGTGGTGGTGATGGTTGGGTTTACGTGATTTGTGTGTGTTCGTACAGTGTGGAGGTGGAGGAACTGCATGAACGCACATTTCTTGCATAAACGTAACTATTGTAAGGTCGCGGGTGAGCAAAGTAATTGTTTTAGTTCTTCCGTGCAGTATTAGCGTCGTACTACGAGTTAAATTTATATTTTAGAGACGATTTTGGATTTTTTTTCTATCGTGCGACTACAAGTAATCGTGTTTCGAAAAATACTAGTCGCTAGAGTGAATCCTCAAATATCTTACATATGAATTTCAGGACTATAGCATTGCTAGTAATAATACAGCACGAGTTTAAATGAATGCAATAAATGCGCCAAAAACACGGTACCCCCTTAAGTGATAAAATAATTTTAGACAACTAGCTGTTGCCAGCGACTCCGTCTGCAAAGATTTCGTTTACCTCTATCCCAAGGGAACTATGTAATTTTCCGAGATAAAAACTTTTCTATCTCCTCCCCAGGGTCATAAACTATCTTGATGCCAAATTTCATCTCAAACGGCTAAGCAGTTTATGCGTGAAGAGCCAACAGACCCATGGATATGGAAAGTATAGATGGACGTGGTCCATTATGACTTGTCTTGTTGAATTGAAAACCCCGGGATTTTATTAAATCCTCAAATTACCGTGGTCTTCTTTTGCATTGTATCTTCGATCAACAATACAACTGTATTGTTGTTCGAAGCATTGTATGGAGAATATCTTTGCCCAATTTTATGTCCAAAACCGGTTGAGAGTTTGGTATTTAAATGCGTATATCCCAATCCCGTAGAAATATCGGAATAAAAAGTACTTATCTTATTAATGAATTGAAACAATTAGGTACTTACCTTAAAGGTCGCGGGTGAGCAAAGTAATTGTTTCAGTTCATTCATATGGACCGCCGCAAAAGTAACGCCTGATTCAATAAATTATTTTTTAAGTATCTTATTTGTTTCTAGATGTTGACCGCGACTCCGTCTATTGTCGTTATCCCGCGGGAATTATGTAATTTCCGGGATAAAAAACATAAAACAAATGTCATCTAAATCGGTTCAGCGGCTTAAGCGTGATGTCGTTTATAATATTAGTATGGATTCCCAAATTCAGCTGTCCCCGTAGCAGCTGCCGAGAAACGGTACCCCTGGTGTGGCTACCGCCGGGTTTATCCAACTTCATGCCACCATTTTAAAGTACCAAACATACAAACAATTGCATTTGTAATTATTAGTAGGATATTAACAAAATGAGTATCAATAGAGTCAACTCTTATGTTAGTGGAATTTCAAAGCGATGAGATCAATATGTAGGATAATGCACGTAATAATAAAATAACAATCAATTTAAGTCCATCAAGTTATCATGACAATAATGTCGTGCGCCTATAATTATTTTAATATGAATGAAAGAGAGAGAGTCATCGCGTAAAAATAATTTCAGTGGTGTTTTTCTTGCACCGTTTTTACAACGCCGTAGATTTAATACATAATATTTTATATTTTATGTAATAATAGTTACAAGTACCCAGCTTTAATAAAGTAGGTATATCAAAATTATTCGAAACATGTTGTTAATAATAATAACAAAACCGGTTTAGAATATAAATCTTTATTCAAATATAAAAATAAATTACATTGAAGTCTGATAGTAAAATGGTTATGTAAAACATTGTATGGGACATTAAATCGAGTTAGAAACCACTAAGTATGGAAACGAATTTTAATTACCATTAAGTTCTTTTGTAACATTCAAATGCTTAGTTTAACATTTTAACGATGGACCGTTTCTGATTTCAAATTTGAATAATTATTGTTCCTTTTCAGTTGTTGAAATTTGAATGTGGAACGAATTAAGTGAAAGAACAGTGGGCGGGCCATAAACAAAATTTGCGAACCATAGAGCTAGCTGAAAGAAAAACGTTGACGTCTGTGGTTTTACATTGGGTGTTACAGTCATTGGCCAACCATGAAGTCCATTCTTTATTCAGATGTCTTAGTAATGATATAAGCGAAAAGAATTGAAACTGGAACTTTTTATATTATTTACAAAGCATATTTCTTCAGTCTGCGTAATATTTTTTTTAATTTTTGAAAGCTACTGCGATGTTACCTGTTCTTTCCTGAGTTATTGTTAAATTTGCTTACTTAAGTTTACTTACTTACAGTTTGTTTACGCGGTACCTTTAAGTCAAAGTAAACCATGATGCCGGTAGTAAAAAGGTCAAACCAAAATTGGGTTAGGAGATAACAAATGAACATAAAGCAAAGATAAGTGTGTATACTCGGTGAATTCCTTGACAAAGACATTGTACAGGCCTCGCCAATCAATTGGTATTGGCAGGAAACTATGTCAAGAGCCGTACTGAGGGTTGCACTTGATGGGTAAATTAAAAAAAACTTTAGGCATAGACACGTTCATTGGCTTCTTATTGCCGTCCCTTTAATTCTTAATTTTTTTGAACTTCAAATGAATTATTCGATTGACGGGTTTTGAAGACAAATTACGGTTAGGAAATTTAAAATGTTAATGCGGTTGTATTGTTTTCATTAAATTTATGTTGAACTCAGAGGTGATGTTTTGGTATTGTAAGGTAATAAATAATATTTAAGATTTAGTTGAAAATGAGTTTGAACACGTCTTCAGGTGATGAGTGTTATGATGTGTTTTTTGTATTTGTGTCATCAGCGCAGCGCAATAATTCTCCTATTGATGTCAAATGCAAATGTCAGTCTAAATACTGTGAAATGTCTAATGTAAGCTATTTACAAAGTCGTTAGTTGAGCAATCAAGCCACCATATCTGGAAGGCAGAGTGCTTGAAAGCATTTCACCTTTTTACAGTATCTAAATGAGTTGTTAAATGTTTATGAGCACTTTTCGTGATATACTGGCTGGAAACAACTTTGAGCTGACCATATAAAGTGGGACTAAATTCCTAACTGAAGATAATTTTTGAATTTAGAATATTATCTTTTAAAAAACGTGTTTGAATTTCAAAAATTAACACTTTCCTTTTCGAAATGCTCGTGTCGCTCCAATTTTAGAAGCACGGAGTCAAGTAAGGGCATGTGTATTAATAGAGGTAGGACGTGGTTCATGACGCTTTGTACAAATAGATCATTTGCCATGGGCGTGGGTTGCCAGCAACAAAAACGTCGATTGGAATTAAAATGATTAATCTATCAATATAAACACGGAACCCTGAGCTTAGATTCTAATAATAGACCAACTAGATATTATATCTATGAGATCCGGTATGGCCGGTCACTGGCAGTTTTGACAAATGACTGATGTCATAGCTTTCTTTAGACGAAACAAAAACAACTGTCACTTTCCAACGCATGCCTTGTTTTAGATTAAAAGAAACTCAGAATCACGATTACTTATACAGATACACGCAAAATCGGCAGATTGTCACGTATGGAAATTCCGTTTGATTACGTATTACGAAACTAAATGGACTTTAAATTCCGTTGGTTTCTCATGCCTTAATAAGGAGTGGGATTGGGCAAGTAACATTGACAGTGAACGCTACGATAATAAAGCTTCCATTTTTAAAAGAAATTTCGAAATCGTATGCATGTAGACCGATTCGAAAATAAAATCAATTAACATGCGAAGTCACGTCGACGTCCCGTACTGGCCACCGACAAACTCCTAGTCTTACCCACGAACAGAAATCAACTCTAACGTTAAAGCTGTGAAGTTAAATACTGAACGATTAAAAATTAATATTAACTTTTTTATTATTCCAAACGGCAGGATTTTAAATGTCTTGCACACGCTTCCTCATGCACTGGTTCAATCACCGGAGTTACATAGATTTAAATTTGTAATTTCTCTGACATTTGACACATTGCGTGTGCGTGGCCGTTGGCAAATACACAATTGTTGCTATAGTAAAATAGTACGAACACAATCGCTAATGTCGTAACCGTTGTATCGATTTCGCTCGAACTAGGCCATAGGGAATTTTATCGATTCAAGAATTGTTTTATACTTTAAACGCAAGACGGATCGCTTCATACACACGAATACCTTAGACGGCATAAGACGGAATTTACGCATCGAATAAGTATTCCTTCCAATTCATTACGAAATTAAAACTACGCTCGTGTTATTTAAAGTGATCGGATTTAGATAGAGTCTTGCTAATGATTTGTAGAATTCAGATTCGCTCCTTTTCTGAACTCGATATCCTCTTTTTTTCATTATTTACATTTTAAAGGGAAAATATAGGCATGTCAAATTTTAGCTTACCTACTAAGTCCAGGGCTGGGTGCTAATAAGTCAGTCAATCTTTTTTTTTTTTTCATTTACGTATTGAGATGTTTTTATCCATTACTGGTATAAAGAGCTCTGAATACTCTCTTCTCCACGGTAATCAATTTAGTGATTAGTGAAAAAATACTTCTGAAGTCTCAGTTTTGACGTTCTATCAGATATTTTTGAGCGGGATAAACGCTGTATTCGAGCGGATGTTACATAATCATTGTTTAGAATTGCATTATAGGATAGTTCGTAGGATGTTGTTGAATGTTAGTCCAAAAATGACCGTGTGAATAACAATATATGAACGGAAATCGTACCGCGTGCCACATTTGTTGAAATTCATGGTTCCTTTTATTAAATTTAGTACCTAAATAATAGGTTACGTTTGACTATAAAATGTTCGCAAACATTGATTTCCTTTGTGTTAAAATTACTTGAAGATACGCTTCAATTGGAAAACTTGTGTTCTGTTTGAACAACAGTATATATCGCAGATGAGAAATTAATACTAAAAACTAAAACTGTTTCTGTAGGCATAGTAATAAATCCAATTTACCAATCTGCTGGAATGCAACCGCTTTTGGTGGCAACGCGGTGAACTCAAACACTGGCACATTTTAAAACCATAGAGCTTTAGTTCTTTAGTTTTTTTAATGAGGTAACGATGTGGGCTACGAAATTGGTCTGGCTGGCAACTACATGGTTAGACATAAAGCAGTTAGTGACCTTTTATCCGAGTTATGAGTCACTAAAATCTCATAAAAACTGGTGTTAAATCACGAATACTGGACAGACATGTTTATTTCATTTTCATGGCTTTTAATCATCGGATTAGCTAAGTGAAGTCTTGAAAATTACGTTTTCTCAAAGATTCAATGAAATGTTAACCTTACGTTCCAAATAATAGGCTGGGACGTATCACGTTGCGAGCGCGGTTAGACGAGTGCATGTAAATGGATTTTCATACAGAATTGCAGACCTAGGCTGGGAAAGCGATCGTCTATTGTTTCATGTGACCAGCATTATGCATGACGTTCATAGGTCTATGGCATCATGGCATTCAGCCCTAAAAAAAAACATAAGCAATAGTTGCTTTCTTTGCAATTTTAATTTCTTGAAGTTTTGAATTTATTTCATTGCATGTTTTAGAAAAGCACTATAACAAGCCTCGGCCGGAACAGGGGTTGCCGGCCTCGTATCATGCCGGCCTCGTGTACCAATCGGCCGTCAAACCTACTCGGCCGGCAACCCCTTACTTCCCGGCCTCTGTAGTAATGTACTATTTTAGAGCGACAAAAAAACTCCTTCAAGAATCTTTTCACTTTGTTCTTTAATTAAATTTGGCATTCGCAGACGAGGTTCGTAACGTTCGATTATTCAAATTTTAGAGGAGTATTGCAGTATGCATATGTCTTTCCGTTTGCGGTAGTGTAATTTAATTTCAAATCGAGACTGCCAGTAGATTAAATGCAGTTCAATAACTAATGGCAGCACTTAAGTCGTTGTAAAACACTGAAAAGGCATTGCAGGAGAATAATGAGTGAATTAATATCTTTCAACAATCGCTTTAATTACTTAGCTGTTTTCACGGCCAAGGTGCGGCTGCCATAGACACGCATAAACGCCATATTTGTCGTTTCGGCTCGCGTTGCTGAATCCGTCATGGATAGCTAGACACACCAGTAGACGGGGATTATCCTACTAATATTATAAACTAGCTGCCCGCCCTGGCTTCGCACGAGTGTACCTACAATTCTTTTTTGAACATTTTTTCAAGCTTTTCACAAATTTGGATGAGACTTAGTGCCGTACAGATCATGACATGACCCGGAAACGGACTCGGAATATTTTTTATCCCAGAAAATTGCCAATTTCCTGCGAAAAATTGATACGTATGTCGTTTTTCTATCGTTTGACGGCGACGGTTGCATTGACGTTGTTGTGGCATTTATTTTATTTATTTAAATATATCATATTTAATAATTCAATACTACATATGTTAACTCATGACTGTTCTTTGCTTTTTTATGTAAATATGTATGTACAAATTATGCATAATAATAATCCATATATGAGCCTATACTAACGCTTTATGGAGCAAGCAAAGAATTTGACAAACGACAGCGTATTTTTCATCTTTATTGCACCACGTATTCTGAACAAAGCGTTCTTTATTTGAATATTAATTGGGCATTTAAAAAAATTAGAGAGCAATGCATATGGCCTCTATGGCCAGTGGCCTTACATAGACGTTTTAATATAAGTAGTTCAATGTAGAAAAGATTACGAAGGGCTGTAATTATAGTTTTCTAACCCTGAACAAAGGTTTTATTCATAAATCTTAGCCTTAAAATAAATTGTTCAATAAACTTCATGCAATTAAAGCTATAGACAACTAGTCTCGTGACTACTAAACGGAATTAAAAAGGTTTTTTCTTTCAATTCTTAGTAAAGAATGTGATCCGGTTTTTGCTCAACATCGTGAGAAGAGAAATACAAAAGGGTTACTATTTATAACACTGATTCATGTAGACGATTAATTATAATTAGAATGATGGTCGTCAAATGATCCGCATCTTTTTTTGTTAGTTTGTCTTGTTTGCGTGATGGTCGCATAAATTGATCCTTACCTATTATCATTTAAGTACCGAGAAGATCACACGTAACAGTGTGGCCAAAGTTTTTGCAAATACACTTAATGATAATTGATCAGTGGCATTTAAGTAAAATAATTGTCGCAATTCATCACTTCTATTATTAGCGGCGTTGCTCATTAAGCACATGAACAACTTTGTAAGCTGATTTAACCTTTTTAAACGTAAAACCCCTCTTTAAAGATTAACTAAAGTCCAGTTGGGACTATCCCGCGGCTCCACTCTCATAGTAGCGTTGGAATAACTCATAAATGACTCACCAGGATGAACTTACTTCATTCAGCAGGGTACATACATTTTAAATTTAGAACGCTTGTTTGAAATTTCTCGCGAGAAAAATCAGGTGCACCAACCAAGAAGCCCGCCAATTTTTTAATAGACCATAGACAAAAGTGACATTGGAAAAGGTCATAATTCCATCTTTTTGTTTAGTAGTTATGATTTGCTATAGCGAGGTCTTTCTATCACGCTAGGTAAATCTAGGTTTCGCCTTGATGCAACTGCATTTAGTGCTTCCATTGACCTATTTAGCTAAAATCTAGTGCAACTAGTCGCGTTCGTGTGAGCACCAAATACTACTTATTGAGTTTCCGTTGACAGTTATCAGTGAAACGTCTGTTGTTTGTGTTCTGTGGTTTGAAAAAAATTCACCTGATTTTTTTTAATGGACTTAGTACTTACAAGGAGTACTGCTTCTATTGGCCAATAACAAAATAAGATTGATGAAGCAACGATATTACGAATTGGTATCGTAATGTTATTAATTAGTTCAATGTTTTATATTAATCATTAGTCTAGGCTGCATGATTCAATCTTATCAAACAGCGATTTGCTAAATTCTTGTTTACTCTGTACTCAGTAATTTTCCTTCCCAATTGTCATTGACAGATATACGGAATCAAAATTGGCACGCTTCTTATCGTAACTCATAATCGTATATAATCTAGACATCTTTAAAATTAACAAAAAAAATAATATTTATAAATAAATTGAGCACAGAAAAGCTAATAAATGTAGTTTTGAAAACAAACACGAGCCATTTACAGGATATAGAGAACGAAAGTTACATAAGCAGCATATCTGGGATTAAAAGAACATTAAAGAAAACTCAAAATTGTTATTTTTAACAATGACTTACATCCATATCAGGGTGACGGTTATCCTGAAACTTATATGTTTGGACTTAGAGTCTAAATCAAAGTGTCTTTAGAATGAAAATGTATCTTTTTAAGAACTGATTCTCGTGTTATGACTAGGTAATCCTAACAGGATGTGACTTGTTTTTTTAAAGCAATGGTGTCCATTGTTCGATTAATCCTCGATTGTTGTATACGTCGGAAACTGTGGAAATGGAAATACCTGGCTTGTTAACACAAGGTCCTACGCGTTACTTAAAAGTTTAAAACCTTATGTGGTAAGCATGATACAATTTAATGAATTGCAGATACCCCGTTGAAAACTTATAAAAATTACATTAAAATATCTATTATACGTTATTATAAATCTTTTATTAAATAGGTTCTATGTGTTTAAAAGGTATTAAATAATAAAGAATTACTTTTTGATATGAGTAAAAAATAAAATACGGCATTGTTTCTTTTCATAATCTCTGGTGACATACAAGTTAAATTTAATCTTAAAACTGGCTGAAAAAGGTTTGCAAAGGAATGTAAAAATTTTAATAATGGACCTTTAACATCCCGACCGTAATACCAAAACGCCTTTTATTTGGCGAAGAAAATCCGACGGTATCAAAAAGGTTCATATTAAATTTCTATTTTTAGCAAATATCTGCTCTCCTAATTTGGTCCAAGGGTAGACTAATAACCGGAGTTATTTTCCTTTGGGATAGAAATTCTTTTATCTTGCCAATGTAGGACGATGAAATTAGAGCATCTGAAATGATGATTACATAATAATTATTATAAAAATAATGTAATTTAGCTTGGTTAAGACAAAGATGCGTTTTAATGTTCGTCCGATTTTTATTTTTTTATTAAACATTTCATGTCATCTGCATTAAGCTGTGCTTTTTGTCTATGGTTAAATTTGATTGGACGAATGTGACATTAGCAAATTGGCACCAAATGTTACCGCCGGAAACATTAGTCATACATTATCGTTGTATCTATACACCAAAATTAAATATATTTTTAGACAAACATGTTTAAAAATATTATTAAATTAGGTCGGCTGTCTCATCGGGATATTCAGGTGAAGGTGAGCGTATCGGAAACCCATCGTTTATCTTTGCATTACGAATGGAATGAATGGTATTTTTATAGTTCACTTTGAATTATTGTCTTCTATTCAATGATGTAACTCCAGTTCCAGTGATCTCACTGACGTCTGAAATGTTCTCATAAATAGCGGTTCTTTTTGTCTTTTACTTCTCTTTTAATGGGTGCTATTGTTTGAGTCGGGTCTTTGTTATACTTTGGTATTTTTAAGCGAAATAAGTCTTTGACATTTTAATTTGGAACATTAACAACTTATTTATGACACTAAGTAGCTATTGTATTGAGACATTATTTAACAAGAGCACAAATTACAAATAGCAATTTCTAGACTTCTGATTACTAAGATACTGTGAGAAATGTATGCTAAAACTGTCTTAAGAGGTTTGCTACCGAAGATTAAGATAGTCCGTGATTACCTCATCTAACTTCTAACTAATCCTGCTTTTAGATACCCCAGTCCAAAAGGGCATAAATTCATAGAATATCCTCAATCATAAGTCATTTTAGTTAGAGCAAAACGGTGGTTTGCGAACTTACATTACGGAACTTCATGGAAACTAGGTTGATCAACAAGAGAAAGAGCGTAAAAAACAAAAGAGCACCGGCCTTAGAAGCCTTTCCATTAATGTGCTATTTGTACTTCATTGTGTCTATGATAATAGAGTTGTGACCTTATTATTAATAGAACCATAGACATAGAAGTTTTTAAGGCATTGGCAAAAGAAACTTCAAAAGTGCAAATCTGTCAATTTAAGATTAAATTTTTAAACTGCTACACGATATCGTAAGTGACTCACAATATTTATTTCAAGTCCTCTAAGAACGATCAGAGTAAGGTGTCGAACTATTTTTAAGCCAATCGTAACCTACTTTGGCTAACAAAAACTATTTGTTACTTCATCACTACAAGTCAACTCATTTAATCTTTCGGCCTTAAATCAGTTTTTATTAACAAACTTGGGTTTTCCTTCCCCTGATCAGTTCACCGTAAATTTTCCTTATAATCAAAATCATTTCACGGTTTGTAGTTAATTGCAATCGACTATTGACCGCGCTTGCGACCTTGGTTGTATTCAAAAGGATAACGTTCTACATAACAAAGCCTTTAAGCTAAAAAAAACGTACTGGCACCCCCAAACTGACCTTTTATCTTTCAAACGCAACAATGGCATGATAGGATCTGTGAGTTTTGAAAATAGAATTGTCGTCTGGAGTTTGAATTGCCAAAAAACCCAAGAAGTATTTGAGCAACATGTTTTTTTTCTCACGAAAACTGAAAAATATCGCACACTGGCATCGTCTGATTCCGCGGTGAAAAAAAAATTTTTAAACAAAATTTTGACTTTTCGTTCGTTTCGCTTTGATTTGGAATTTGAAATGATTTTCCCGCTCAGGTTCATCCAAGTTTGAGTAGACTTGTAACAATAGGCCTGAACCGAACAATGGGCAGCACCTGAACCGTTTCCGTTTGAACAATAAGCCCACATTGTGGAGGTGCAACATGCCTAACATTGTCTGTGTCTTAACCGACTTAACCGAGTTCAATGTCTGCAATTTTCAAAAGTTCTTGTAAGCATTATCTTTATGGTAATATCGTTATTTACAACGATAAGAACTAATCAGATTCTCGTATTGTCCGTGTTTTTGAGTTATTTAGCACATATTTAATTCAAAAACAGATATCGACTGTAAATAAATATTATCGCCTTTCACCGTCTTTGAGCCTTGTCCTACGTCCGCGTCTATGCGGACTCTGGAACCATTCACTTCCTTGATATTTTATTTATCCTTACATTAAAGTCATTATTGTTCTGTCCTTATTAGGAGCAACAGTTTGAATTCAAACAGCAATAAATGAAGGCGGAAAAGCGAAACGCAACCAATTGTCTATTAACAAAACACTGGTCAGTATTAAAAAAATACCATTTTCCCGCCAAGCTTTAATCTTACTATTCTTACGCACCAACAGTTTCGACACTCATCCTTGTGGCCAACAAAGGTTTCGATCACTTAAGGCATTTGGATTGAATTATGTACGAAATATCTCCACATAAAAACACAAACAAATTGAAAAGTCTATCGTGCTTTATATAAACAGAAAGGCGGTGCCGACACTCCTAAACGGTTAAGTAATCAATTACATTATTCAACATTGAGCATTGTCGAAGGCCGCGTGCATCGGAACGTAGACAAAGATGGGCGCTGCTTTGTACAATGCCAGTAACTTTTTTAATGGCGTTGCTTTTGTCTATGGATTCGGACACAAAGAGGTTACGTTCTTTCATCCGTCTTACACAATAGATACAATAATTTCTAATGCAATTTCCGCCTGATAAAAGTGAAAATAAAAAACAGAATGTATTTACTGTTGAGCTTTTATTTTTTTGAAAATTTGTTCTGAAACTATTTCCACAAGTTCTGAAAGAAGACCAAAGGAGAGTAATATTAATGTTTGTCTCAAATTATTTTCAAGTAATCGGATTTAACGACCTTTACCTGTAATCTGTGACATTGTTTTCGCCAACGCGAGACGTTAATTAACTATGGTGGCTTTATACAACCCTTAAGTTAATTACTAAAATCTCTCGAAGTCGATGACTCCTTTAGGGGCTGAACTTGCATAAATCTGGCACCAAATTAAATCAGAATCAAACTTTGCTCTCAATTTGGATGTTTTCCCACCAACCGCGGAACCTGGCGCAAACTTTGAAAATGGAATGGCTAATTAAAAAGAATGCGAACATTCAACTCAACCAGTAACAAAAAAAGTTATTAAAGGCACTATGCGCCCTCAACCTTTTTGGAACGTGTGGTTAGCGCGTGTCAACTTGCGTATTTCCTACGTAATATTGAGCATTTCCTGTGTTAAATTTGTTCTGCGTCAGACATTATCATAAACGCGTATATAACGCGATTATAACGATAAAGGTCAAATTGGAAAGCCGATAATTACTGAAAACACATCCAAGTTACCTACCAGATCATTTTGTTTTACTTCACGACGTACGGATTACTTAATAACTACAAAACAACTATTGGAGATATAAATAGCCGCTTTCAAATCAATGTCAATGTCAGGGGATTATTATGACCAAGTCATTTGTCAAATATATATCTGATTGTAACTTCAATTGACAAAGCCACTACAAATAACTGGCCATCAATAAATATTCGTGATAATGGTATTGCGATTGCGATCGATTTCTGAATTCAAACTCAAAGCGTTAGATACTTTTTTTAAAGTAAATAGTTCTACTGTATTTAAATGCTTAGAATTTTAAGAGGTAGATTAAAATAGCTTGTGATATTTTAACGATATTTTTTATAGTTCAGGTGCGAAATATTTCGCTAGTAGCTACTTTGTGGCTTCTTAAATATACGTAAATACACATTTAAAATATGAACCACAGACAAAAATAAAGCTATATCATACATGGTTATGTAATACTTAAGCAATTAAGTTTTGTTGTTCATTTGTCACATTAGATGAGAATGTCGTTTTAATAGAACCACGATGATTAAAGAGAGAGCGTTTTAATATATGTACATACATACTCTAGAAACTGGTTTTACGGAATACCAGTACAGCAAAAACATTACAGAAAACTATATTAACGTAGTAGGTAAGTTACTTATTACTAAGGTTATTATTGTTCATTTTAAATTTGGGTGCCGTTCTTTAATTTTCGCCATTTTACAAGACAATAATATTTATAACTAACTATGGTTAAAATCTATATCATATTCTTAATGTAATTTGTAACGCAAATTGTTTTTTCAAATTGTTTTTATTTTTATTTTTTATTTTTTAACTGTAACTCAGTAGTTGCGGACATCTGAGGGCAGGAGACCTGGTGACCTGACACACAGGATTTCCCTAGTTCGGGCACCAGTCTCCCCCACTCAAGTCTCCCAATAACAACTTTATTATAATATTTAAGTTCCTACATTGTACTTGGTGGTGGAGAAATCAAATAAATTTCTTATTCTTATTCTTATTCTTATTCTTATCATTCTATCTGGCCAAAAACTTTGTACTCAATAATTGTAAAAGACAAATCGAGTTATTTCAGAAAAAGATTTATTGACACCGACTGCCAAGTTTTCAGCAGTTTTCACCCGCAAACCGACTCATAGACAATCGCCAACAGATTATAAATTCTAGTCAATTGTAGATAAATTTTTCCACTCCCGTCCTTTGACAGCCTTCATTAACAATACGAATTACAACGGCTACCGGTGCTAATCGCAAAGTAATGGCACGTTAGCGCCAAAACGGAACACAGGACGCCATATTGGAATAATTTTTGGCATGGCAAACTTTTTGGCCGTTAAGGACCGGTGTAGCAACACTGGTACAAATTTAACTTTGCAGCTGAGTAAACACGGCTCGAAGAAAATTCTAAAGGATTGACAAATGCGAAGTGAAAAACTAAGTTTGTTGTAACTTGTTTCGTCGAAGTGTGAAAGAGCGAGTTCGTGCGCACGCGCTGACGGCCGTGGGTACTCTTCTTTGACAAAATAAAAAAGAAAAACTTGGTCGGAATGACGTTCATGCTATCTTATGCACACGCAATTGTTTTTCCAAGTGTTCCTTAAAGAAAATTTTTTGCTGTCACTTTTCTTTGTTTGTATTTTTACTTTAAATTTTGAAGCGGAAATAATCATCAGTGCGTGCACACACATATGTATCGTATTTCTAAATGCTTCTATTAAACACTATGTGGTGTATGTAAACAAAACATAATAAGTAAATGAGTTATGTTGTTAAGAAAATTACTTTTTTATCTAAGCACTAGAAGCTTAGCGGGTCATTGGAACGTTTGGATCATTTGTCATTACTACAGATAAAACAAACAGAGACACGGCGAACCATAAAAAAAACTATAGTACATTGAATTTGTTACCTGGCAACACTGAATCATAGATCTCATTTTTGCAACTGACAGAATTACAACTTGTCGGTCATGTTTTAAATACGAACTTTGTAATACTTAAATAGCATAAGCATTAGGTATGTTTTGTCAAAAAATGGTAGTTATATCAAGGATGATATACACCGTGAAATTTTAGTGGTTGTTTTCCCGAAACGAGGTGATTTAGTTTCGATTGTACAATCGATACTAAATCACCTCGTTTCGGGAAAACAACCACTAAAATTTCACGGTGTAGACTGGATTAGCAGTCGCCGTAAAAATAGTTCGATTTATTAAATCTAGATGGCGCTGACACATAGCCAGAGGGTTTGAAAGCAAAACAATAAGACTACAGATATTTCATATTATTGCAAATATATTATTATGCAATATTTTTGAAAAATAATACATTTGTAGTAATATGAAACATCTGTAGTCTTATTGTTTTGCTTTCAAACCCTCTGGCTATGTCAGTCAGCGCCATCTAGATTTAATAAATCGAACTACTTTTCCGCGGCCGATCTGTACTATGGCGACTGCTAATCCAGTCTTATATTTAAATATGTATATAAAACTTTTTAGTGTAGGTATTTAGTCTTTATTTAATCACTTACTAACATTCCCTCCCACATCAATGCATCCTTGGAAGAATAATTATTTATTACTGTACTACCTTTTTATTTTTGTTGTGGTTTTTTCCTTTTTTTTACTTTACAGGAATAGCAACTGATTTTCCTTCGTATTTTTTTTTCTCCTCCGATTCATTTTTCTGCATACCAAATCGACATGACGCTGGCTCAATCTGTAGACAGACATAGCCAAAGAAAAACAAAAAGCATAACTGACTCATCTAACCTGTAATTTTTATCTGTAAACTTTTTTTTAATGAAAATTGATGTGACAGAACAAACAATTGTTATTTCAAATTTGACATCACGTGAAATTGTAGTTCCATTATGTTGGCTAATAAAATCACGCTTCTAAATCGTGAAACATCATTAAAGTATTCTTTAATCATCTCTATTTACCACCATTAACGTTTAATGGTTTTCGATAAGAACCATTCTATATTATGGACCACCCAAATGTGATATTCAACTTATAAGAAGGTCCTTAGATGACATTTCTGTAACGTGATCTCATCATACCTACTCGTTATATGAGAATGACGAGACTGTACCAGTTGAAAACTGACATGAAGTTAAAAAGACATCCATTATTGTATTTTTTTTGTGAGATTCTTCTCGAAAGCGTCAAAATCACGTGAGGTTTGTATTGCTTAATCTATTTACAACTTTTAGAACCATTAATTCTCCCCGACTTTAATAAAATTTACGTGATTTTCATAAACTTCCTCCCCCGCTGTATTGTCTCGTGTTTTTTTCAAGAGTAATGTATGTTCAAACAATTCATAATAGCGCCTCTAGATGTCTAGCTATGTCTACGCAAAAAATAACTCTTATTTGCATTCATTCAGAATCTACGTGATAAAATTGATATAGATACACACCTTAGTGAATTAATTCTGTTTGTCTTCGTCCAAAAACAATCCTGTCTAATGCATATTCGATTAAGTTTTTATCGTTTCTTGTGGAATAACTATTCATTCAAATTGTCATCTGTAATAAAATTAGGTCCCTAGGTAAATATTTTCGTTGATGAAAATTAGATTCATTTTTCTTTAATTTATTATATGGTTTATCATATATTTTAGGAGGTATTTGATTAAAACAAGTTTGAAACAAAAATTTTTGCAATTGAATGATACTAAGTACAATCCGGCCATCTTCAAGTGAATGAGCATTTACAAGGCAAGCGTGCTCTATCGTATACCTCATCTTCGCTTTCCATCAGTCGTGATTGTGGTCAAACGCAAGCCTATATTGAACAAAAAAAAATAAAAACGCAAGGTTAAATTAAATTAAAGACTGCTGTTTAAGATGCCAAGACCTTTCTTTGTCACAAACGTTGGTCAGGCTTCGGTGGCTGTAGCAATGTCACGTTGACATTTTCCATTGCAACAACAGCTTTTTAACTTTGTGAATGGTGCTTACAATCTTGAACGACCAAAATTAACAAGTCCCATACATAAGACCTTAGTCATACAGTAAAACAGTGTGTTAAGGGCATTATAATTTACTGGAAGTCTTAGTGACGCAGCATTTGTTTACCAGCCGAAGGTGGAAATAAGCGGTTTTCCATAACATGCCCTTTACGTAACTATAACATATATACCTTGATATCGAATATAAGTTAGAGCCGCAGGTAAACAGAGTTGGGATTTACTAACAGAACAATTCTGATTTCTACGCAGCTTGCTGGAATAATATTCCAAAAATTCGCCAACGATTTGTTATTGGCTTATCGTTATAGTTGCGTTCAGTGACAGCAATTTTATTTCATAAGATTAACTATTAATCGAACTTATCTACTAACTGGGGAGCTCTTTACCACTATGTAGTTAGTATTCCATTGGCCCGAAAGCGGTTCGCTTCGTCTAATACAAACTCCTAATGCAAACTTCTAAAGAATGGAATCGTTTGTATCTCCAGATAATTAAATACAACCCAGGCTTTCAAAGCTAGAGCGAAGTCTTTTATATTACTGAAATATTAAGTGAGTTGGCCTCATGTGCACTTCCTATCAGGTGGAGGTGTCAATCACGGGTCACTTTTGTGTAAAAAAGAGTCTCTAAGTGCAGCAGTTCACTAAAAATATAATATGACTTAGTAAATGTATAACCTCAGATGAAATTGGTATAAAGATTGCAACAGACTAAGTTTCATTTAAACGCCATGACTCGTTTAATCTTTGCTATATCGTGTCTAGTCGTAATAGGTTTAATGGAAATACCCTGCAGAACACGGATGCGCGGAAATACCTTCAGACTCCCACAAAAGTAGTTTAAATCAGTCCTAAGTGTTAATGGTTCAATTTATTGACATATTCATATGGAGCCATTGTTTCTTAATTGATTCATTAAGAAATACTTATATGGTAGCACGAGTACTTCCTGATTCTTTGAAGCCGTGCGCTCCTGGTACCTCGATCCTTTTAATTCATTGTTTTTGCTGCAGTTTTTATGGATTCAACAAATGAGATCATACGTTAACGTCATGTTGAATGATTTGAGAAAATTTTTCATTTTCTTTCTTCATTTTTATTTGATTGTATTTCCAACCCAATAACTTTGATAGAGGATCTTGTCTTACCAATAAAAGTAAAAGGAAAATTTGCCACAGACCAATTAGCTTTATTACTCAGCTCGTAGAACAAGGCTTTCATACATAGCCCAATATACAACATGAGGATAGGCATTAACCTACTTTACCAATTAGTCGGTTAACGACCAACATCTGCATATAAAAGACCAATTTCAACTTAATACTGAGGAGTTTCAATCGATTCTCGATCGTAGTGTATTTTTTTGACAAATCTGCACGGTCTTCGATAAACAGTATTTTTTATTGCCATCAATGAGAATGTAAACATACAATTTGTATGCACAGATGTGGAAAAATACATAGTTATTGAAGTTATCACAAATCAGCCGAGCAGAAGTAGAAAATTTCATTAACATAACCTAGAAGATGTACTGGGTTATCAGGAATCAGCGAGATGAAATGGTGTGGCAGCGATTACTAGTTCACAACTCTGGTGGCCTGGTAGGTAAACAGAACAAAACACAAGTCATTTTGGTGCCAAGTGTTTCAGAATATTCCACAGCAGCATGACGATAACATAATAATGATATAATTGACCAAGCAAGATAATAAATTATAGTAATATAGGGACGTATCGAATTGACGTAACTTAGCGCTTGCCGCAGTAACTAATTATGATTATTCTAACTAATACTATACCAAACTACAACACAACTAGTTAATAAATCTGCTGCTAAAATTTTCGATATAAAGGGATTGGCACAATTTGAAACAAATTCAGTTATTTTTTTAAAACAAACACCAGTCAAAATTCTCTTGGAAGTGTAGCTTTGATTTGTTTATCTTTCGCACCAACGCCCGGTCACTAACATTTTTTCATGTCGACTGGTAATTAAGAATAACTGGCTGATTTCACGAAAAGCTTTAGTCATGATATATAAAAAGGTTGAATGAAAACGTTCACGCCTTGTTTATGGTGTCCAAGAATAGAATTCGAAACAAATGCGAATCTGTCTAAGAGTTAATTGAGATGATGAAAAAAAATTACCGTCTGGAATAAGTTTTTTTTTAATAAAACCTGTGTAATTGTCTAGCCAGGCGACACGTGCCAAGAAAATGTCAAAATGATGACACGCGAACTCCGCCCTAACAATAAAATATCAAACAATGAGGCATGGCTACCAAAGCATTTCAATTGTCTGCTGTTAACTTGAACATTATTTATCTCTGCCGATAGCTACACTTGGAAACGGTAGTGCTTGGGCCTTAGCAACTCATAAAAACACTAAGTTTTTTAAAGTAACAACAAAAACTTAACGTTTTTTTTTAAATCTCATATAAATTTTATAAAGCATCCATGGTCGCCATTCGAATGTATTTATGCGGCCAGTACGCGAAGCGATTTATGTCGTTTTGGCACCCGGTCATGGTCATGGACGATAGGAAGTGAATGAAAAATGTACGGTTCATTCAAAATTGCTTTATTTTTGTCTGGCGGTTTTAATTTGAATTTAGAAAAGGTGTCTTGCGATTTGTCTTCGAGCTTGCGTCATACGGTGAAATTTGTTTTTTCTTTCTCTTTTTTCAGTGGCTTAATACTTTGACGTAAATTTAACATTTAAAATCTCTAGCAATAGGGTAAAAGGTCATATACAACCTATTTATGTTCTTAGTATGTATGGTCATGTTAAGTTTTTTTTGTGCAAAACGAGTTTGTAAAACGTAATACAACAGGTAAAATCAGCAGACGGTTCGTCTTCTGAGACGATTATAAATTATCTACTGACGTAATTATGAATTGCAAGTCATTGTGACGTGAAGTAATGAGTGCCTTAGTACTGTGTATACACTGAGCTATTTCATTGTAATATAACTTAACAGATACGCAGACATATCTATAAATACTAAAATATATAGGTATCATTTACAGTACCTACATAAACACTAACAAGGGTTAAAATTAAAACTGAATATTTTCAGGTTATGATTTAAATGATCTTACCAATTCAAATAAAAAATTTAACATTTTAGTCGAGTAATTCTTATTTTCAATTCACTTAATCTCAATGTTAAAAGTTCACATAATGTTATTTCCATTTAAAGTGTTAAAAAAGTCGTGTAAGTTCGGTGGGGTAATTTCGATCAATAAGGGTTAAACCACAGGGCTAAGTTTACAGCTAAAACAAATAGTCCTCCACAGTTCATTAAGTTAGTTAAACGTGAAAAGGAGTAAACAGAATAGATACAATTGAGATATAACTAATATGATTATCGGATTTCCTTGTACGCAATTACTACGTTTGAAATGTTTGGGGATTTCCTGGCCTTGGTCTAAAATGCAAACTTTTTTTTAAATTATGTGCCCATAAATTACTTTGTTTACTATTAAAAGTCATCATACTGGTAGTAGGAGCTTTATTTTTCTTCCTCGAGCATTCGTAAACATATAAAACAACTTTACAACGATATCAAAGTAAACATCGAAAACAAACTAAAGTAGGTACTTTACGATTTACGAATGATCATTTATATAAATTGGCAAAATAAAATGGGTCACTTGTCTATGGAATAATAGAAAAATGCCACTGGCGCATAAAAATAAAGATTTAAAACGCTTGACAGTTGCTCGAAATACGAAATTGTCGCCATTTCGATTTGGTCACTTTCATCTTTTATGATCTGTGTGTCATTGACGATTTTATTTATGCGTGTTTTTGGTCTCAAGGTTTTAAAAAGTGGGCTAATGATCCGTATCATTATAAAATTTCTAATGTTATTAATAAAAAAAAGTATAGTTTAATAACTAATCTGGGTTAGAGCAGCGGAAAAAAACAAGTCAATAACAGGTGCAGTAGCTTAATGGAAAGTTCTTAAGTGTTACCAGTCGATTAAAAAAGTATGTGGCTGAATGATAAAGGGAATGAATTACGGTAGGTAATAAAAAAAAAACTTAATGTTTATATTATGACGTGTGACTTTTCAAGACACTTAATTGTTCAATGTGATTTTTGTCTATACTGCATAGTTAGTTCTGTACGGTACGGCTTATAATAACACAAAAAGTATCTACACCAAATTAAAAGTTAACATCGATGCAAATATGTATCAAAATAAAAATATACTTACCGCCTTATTTATATACGGCTGTAACATTAATTTGTCTTTAACTGTCACTTTGACATAATGCCTTCGCCACAGAGCATAAATCTTGCTGTAACTTTTTATGAGTAAGGTGATTACTTACCTAATTTACTGATCTAAATTATTCGTATCAAAGTCCACTATATCTAGTCCATTCATTATAATTAGTTTACCTTTATTCAGAATTGGCTAATTTTTTAATAATTATGTAAGACTGACAATAGGTACACATAGTATTATGCACTTTGCCGTGGGTATGTCACGGTCAATTCTGACCTCGACACACTTATTTCTTGTCGAAATCACAAATAAAAATAGTTTCACATCTAAGAAATCTTACCAAAGTAACTTAAAAATTACGAAAAGTTATTCCAAAGATCGAACGAAAAAAAAATTTTTTTTTTTCTAGCAGATATCTACTAAGGATAATTCTTAATTACGTAAAGAAACATTTGACATTCAATAGCAATTACACTTTCTAACCTGAATCAATCAATGAAAGGCCATACGGCAATCGGCATTCCTAGGCTCATCTTCAGCCAGGCATTTATTATAAACGTTGTGCTCCCGCATCAATTCATGCAACTGGAAGTGATTTCATGTGCGAGAGAAACACAAGCCGCGACAATTATGCAAGTGTACAACCTATGCATGATTTGATTTTCAAATAATTCTTGAAGGTCAACTTGATACAAGGCCAATAAATAATGCATGCGATGGAAGAATATTCTGGTATTTTATAGTGAGGTTGTCCGTGATCTGTTGCTAGTGGGAACTTGCATTAAGAGTTAGTAGAAGAGTTACCGATGGCGTTTGAGCTCGTTTCCAATCCCACTATGTCGTGTGTCGGATTCCGATTTTAATCGGGTGTCGGCGCCTCTGTTCACACTAGTTGGCTGTCGGCCACGACGGCACAATCATTTCGAGGCTTCTGTACACGATTTCCGAACGAGGGCTGCGACAAAACACACGATATTTTTGTCAAATCCGACACAAAATCATTGTCGGACGAGTGTGAATAGTTTCATATAAAATGTTCTGCCACTGGAACGCCCGATTAAAAAACGGACCGACACACGACATAGTGGGAACGAGCTCTATGGGTTTGTTACTTAATTTAAACCATACAGCAGCACTTAGGGAAACAATTTGGAATCACTGTCAAAGATAGTATAGTATAAATCTTCCCAGGTGAATTTTTCGCTTCGAGCCATTACATTAAATTTGAACCTTAATACTATGATGATACCGTTTGTTTTGAAAGATAAGGGCTCGAAGCAAAAAATTCACCTGGGAAGATTTATACTATACATACATAATAGGTATTTTCCGTTTCCATAAGGCAGAATATAAACTGTTTAAGTTGCGTCTGATCTTCCGATTTATTCAAAATACACTGCTCCATATTCTAATATTAACTAAGTAGTCAATTCAAACCAATAAGTTTAACACAAATAAACATGTCAAATACTGAATGTTCTCAATCAGCCGTTTACGAGGATTGTTTATAAATGCGAGGTTTCAAATTGAGTAGCCTTCCCTTGAAATGCGATAAAAAAATTGAATCCGTTCCCGAAATATAATATAATTTTACTTACCTTTGGCAATGTCAGCAAACGAAGTGATTTGTTGGTCCTGGCTGGAAAACACAGAGTTTAAAAAAAAGTAACATTCTGGAAGTGTATTTTTTATGACTTTCCTGACACTGGCTGGTTTTCTGGAACGCGCTCAATGTCTTCGAATCCATGTACTTACAATTTAAAACGATGGCAGTCAAATGCTCTACGGACTCTACCTCTTCTTTGCACTACGGCAGTATTGTAAGTTTAGTTATAGGTATTTAATGTAAGTAGATATTTTGGTTTAAACAAATTTAGATATTAACTTTTGTTTACGTACATTTGTGTGTCATGATACGGGAAGATAGAGTTATAGTTATATCGTTACAGTTCGATGAAAATAATATTTTTGCTGTGATCAAATAATTAGCGAATTATGAATACCTACTTGAAACATTTAACTAAGTATTAAATGGCGACGCCTCTATAGCCATTCAAGCTTACAAATCTTAATCTTATAAATCAAGCTAACGATTAGTTAATCATTCATAAAAACCATAATGTTACGTAAACTCCTCAATAGAAACAAACAAAAAATCGGAAGTAATTTCGTTCAGATGATCGAATGTTATTGACCTTTGCTGAGTTTAGGCATCTTCCGAGGTATTTAAACTATTAAATTAAAGAAAAAAACCGACCAAGTGCGAGTCGGACTCGCGCACCGAGGGTTCCGTACAAATTTATATGTATCTATGAACATCCAGTCTTAGTAGACCCCTGGTCCTAAGCAAAATGTGCGCAGTGTGGGATCATTGTAGATTGGTTACTGATATAGACAGACAGACAAACTAGATCTCGTTCAAACCAATTTTTGGTGGAAGTTTACATGGTAATGTACATCATAATATTTTTTTTAGTTTTATCATTCTCTTATTTTAGATGTTACAGGGGGAGACACACATTTTACACATTTTACCACTTTGGAAGTGTCTCTCGCGCAAAATATTCAGTTTAGATAAAAATTATATTAGAAGACCTATCCATAGATACCCCACACGTATGGGTTTGACGAAAAAAAATTTTTGAGTTTCATTTCTAAGTATCCCCTAAAATTTATTGTTTTTTTTTCTATTTTTGTGTGAAAATCTTAATGCGGTTCACAGAATACATCTACTTAGTTACCAAGTTTCAACAGCATAGCTCTTATAGTTTCGGGAAAAAGTGGCTGTGACATATGGACGGACAGACGGACAGACAGACAGACAGACATGACGAATCTATAAGGGTTCCGTTTTAAGCCATTTGGCTACGGAACCCTAAAAAAACATTTTTACTCTGATACAGCATATTTTTTTATAAGCCTACTAAGTACTTACATAGTTAATTAAATTAATTACCAGTACAACATGTATCTTTAATTAAACAGAAACAATACATTTCATCACGGCTCCTTGAAAAGTTACACGTACAGTAATTATTTACATTCTAACGACTTATATGTAATTAATGTAACCGTATTGTTGACGGTCGGTTGCACACACTCGGAACTAGTGCAATCGACTATCTGTTTCACAAGCAAATTCAGGATAAGGATAAATTTATAGGTTAGATGCCCGAAGAATTTCCTTGCGTTTTCAAAGAAAGTTTTTAACGTGAAAAGAACCTCGTTTCGTGGAAAATTACATCGAATTCCACAGTTGTTTGTGTGCCATAAAGTTCGGCAAGCATCAATCGAATTCGCACATTTTATCTCGCTGTTTTAATCGCTATAAGCAATCAAAACAGAAACAACTCTAATTGTGTGATTAACTAACCGCCAAGGCCGGACCTGGACTAGGCACAAGTGCTCCAAAACTTCTAGAATTTTCCCAACTACATACCAACTACGTGCCCAATTTACGGCGTGTAACTCGATAACGTCGGGCGTAACTTCCAATCGTAATTGCGACTTCCATTGAACATCAGCGTATTTGTAAACCAATCGTGATTAATCTCCACCTTTGTTCCCTCGTTTTAATTACTAAAATTGGAACAGACCCGTAAACCAGCTGATTTTACTGATGTGCTTTACCCGAATATTGACTTAACCTTGCGAAACTGCGCTGTAGATTACATGCTCTGTTTGTGAACGCACCTAGGGCGTGTCAACATGACTCGCCATTAACGTACTGGGATTAATTTACGTCTCTGTTGTTGCAGGTTCGTCATTAACTTGTTGGCGACGAATTTGCTGACGACGTCGCTGCTGGCTCCGGCGCTGTTTGGGGAGCATTCGGCGGTAGAAGCGACGCCGTGGGTGGAGGCCGGTGACTCGGCTGCTGCGGCTTGCAGCCTGACCGCTTTGTTGGCAGTCACGCTGATCGCACTTGACCAGCATCACGCCGTCACCGACCCGCTCCGCTGCCACACGCGCCTCCTCCAGCGACGCCCCGTCGTGCTATGCGCCGCCACTTGGCTGGCGGCCGCTTCAGCCGCCGCTGTCCGAGCCACCATCGCTGTCGTCCGCCTATTCTACCCGCTCCAGCCCGCTGTCCAGGGAGTCGAGCTGGCCTACTCCATCGTGTACTTAATCGTCGGCATCCTCGCCCCAGCAGCCGTGGTCTGCATCATGTACGCGCGTATCTACCGCGCGGCGCGCTCCTCCGGCCTCCGCGCCCGAGCCCACGGGACCAGCGCACTGCAGCTCCACGAACCGCCGACCAACTTACCTGATCTCATCGAAGAGAGCGAAGGATTGACGCTTAAAATTGATGTCCCTGAGAACAATGCGGATGAAGCCGATCGCAAATTCGGGCCTTTCCTGCTGCCTCCGGATCAGCCCCGCCGATGCCCTTCTGTCGCGAGTTTAAGAAACACGCGAAAAGACGGGAAATCGAACGAGGATCTGAGGAAAGGGCTGCCGGCGGTGAGCTCGGCGCCTTTGTTGGCGGCGCCGCTGCTGGCGGTACAACCGCGAACACCCGTACCATCGACAAACGGCTCGCGGATTACGTCGTTCCGTTGCCGAATTTCAAACGCATCACTTTTCCGATACCGTGAGGAGTCGCGCGCGGCCCGCGTTGGGATTCTGACGGGAGCGCTGGTGATGTTGCATATTCCACATGCGATTACTGCTGTGGTGTCGGCGGCGTCGCCGGGTTTGGCGGATTGCGCGCGGACGCCGGCGTTGGCGCTGCTGGTGCTTTCTGCGGCGGCATCTCCGTTCCTATTCGCGCTGCGGTCGCGGCGCGTGCAGAGGGAAGCGCGGCGGTTGCTACTGCCGGAGAAAAGCGCGTGGGAGCGCGGTGCGGGCGCGGCCAGTGCGGCGGCGGCGGACGGGCAGCGAGCACGAGCCGCTCTGGAACTCCTCCGCACGCTGTCTCCGGGCAACTCGGGCAGCACGGACCCGCCGCCGGGAAACGCGGAGGCGGGGGCGTGTCGCGGCTCCTTCAGCTCGGGCGGCAGCACGCAGCTGTCCTCGGCCTCGGACGAGTGACCGCCGCCCCCGCCCCGCGCCTCGCGGGTGCACTTCGCCCCCCGACCCACCGCTCTACTCATCTGTGATACTAAGTTAAGCCACGCGCTCGGCGCGACCGTTAGACTGATATAGTTATTAAGTTAATTTATTGTGTCCATGTACCTTGCCGCTAAGCGGACAACTTTTACCTGACATAAATGTATATTAAATGATTCGTATCGAAATTTAACAATCGTATTTTCATTTCTCATTTCACTGCATTCACTTATAATAAAACAGCCGTCGAACACTGAGTGTAGCAACTGGCGACTCGACGGAAACCTCAAGTTCATTACGAAAATGATTACACACTCGTCTACACTAACACCAAGGTGTTTGCTATTGCGACGTTAATCTCAGAAAGTTACAAAACTTTTAACGGAATACGACTGTAATTTGAAACTGTAACATGCAATATGAGTCAGTTGACGCTGTTGACCAATATGAGGTTACCCCTGTCAACATGCAAGGCCGCGCAAACTTTCTTTATCATGTCATTGTTAGTATAGATTATACGAAAAAAAACCTATACAAGCTAACACAGTAACTGAAAAAGCGTAACTTAATTCCTATTCACGTGGGACAGGTATAATAATAGACGCCAGTTCTAAGTATCCCTAAAGGGTAGTCAAGAACAACCCTTTACCAATAGAGTAGATGACACCACCATTTAATAGAAGTACTTTTAATAAGCTGTCAAAACAAGTCTTGACCGCTCGAGAGTTCCAGTCGCCTGCTGGTGTGCTGTGCGTTATCGTAAGGGACTCAGTACATTCGAAAGAAAGAACGCAGAACTCTGAAAGCGGAACTCGGAACTCCAGAACCCTCTCTGTCTGCGCGGGCTCTTAAAGTGAAAATTAATCTGGTTTTTAGAGCAAAAATTATATATCTTTATTTTAATAAAGTGGGGTCGTGAGTTCTTTTATTTATGGTTTCTGTTGCGAGCACAAAAATATTTTTAGACGAATTTCCTAAGAAAATATGGAGCGATACCATACAAAAACGTTGCATAATTTTAAAGCTTTCTGTTGGTTTTTTACGAAACGCAATGTCGCTTCTGTTTCGACACGACAAGGGAAACAAACAAAAAGTTCCTATTTTTAGGTTTTCCATTTCATACCAAGTCTAAAGGAGTTGAGCAATTTAAGTCTGAACTCGAAAATAGATCTAAAGAAATTACTTGACTACGAATGATTACGAATGGCTGGTAATTGGAGCTTCTGGATGCTGTTTTGAATTGGAGAAATATAAAAAGAAGAAGTAAGTAAGTATAACAAATACATACTTATCATAAACAATAAAAAGTGGTTTATATATAGAGAAAAAAAAGTGAATATAATATACTTTTTTAAACAAGAAAAAACTCCAAGGGTTTGATACTAGGACATTGAATAGAAGATAGAGATTCGGAGGTTGGTCATACTCGATTTATACCAGAATCTGTCTCTCGTTGACACTATATACATCTATCTATCTATTAATAATCTTCAGTTTGCTAACTCGGAGTCGCTATGAATGTCCACAGGAGAGGCAACTTTTGTTTCTTTAGTAAACGAGCTTGTACAATTCTACAATCAGTCATTTCATGAGTATACCTAGAGATTTTTCTAGCACAAACTACTTGTGATTAGTGTTTGACATAAAATAACATCGATTCGATTTGGTATTCTTGTTTTATATTTTCAATCGTGTCTCATTGATATAATGCCACTTATGAGACATCGATAAACTAAGTATTAGAAGGAAAAATATTCATTTGTGCTAGGAAAATATCTAGGTATAGTCATGAGACAATCCTTAACAGGTATGTCTCAGAGAGTAAATAAGTGCGTGTTTGGCGGTTTCTCGGGAACATAAAACCGACGTGCAAAATAAATACTGACGCAAAATAAGTAGAAACTTAAAACTAATGGCAAACGGAACTTTGAATCCCCAAACGACGTAATAGCTATTTTAATAACACAGAATAATCTGTTTTTTAGGCTGGTTTTAGTGTCACGCGGACGGTCAGTACGGATTGCTACGCATAGACCAATATGTATCAAGCTTTGGGAGCGTTTTAGAGTAATGCGCCGTCCTTGATGTACCGGGTGCGTGATAGTCCCAACAGCCTCCTGCAGCTGGTTTGGACTGACCCTGCCTGTGCGGTGAGTAGGCACTGGAACCCTGTGCATAATTATCGAGTCCAGGGGTTGTATTTATAGTTTAATGTAGTAACAAGCCTTATTTTACTTAATAACTAACATAGCCAATAAGTCATGTAAACAAACAGAATATGGACTGGTTCTGAAATAAATTATTATTATTAAAAAAAAAAAACATTGTAGATCTATTTCATACTAAATACAAACTGAAACATAGATGCACAGAAAAACCCCAGAAAAAAGACCAATGCTGGGATTCGAACCCAGGTCCTCGGCATTCCGTGCCGCGTGCTTACCCCTACACCACCACTGGTCAGGTCAACCACCCTGGTTCGATTCCCAGCATTGGTCTTTTTTCTGGGGTTTTTTCTGTGCATCTATGTTTCAGTTTGTATTTAGTATGAAATATATGGATTTCACGGGATGGCCCTAAAAGTAAAAAATTCAAGTTGAAAAAATAAAAAAAACAATAAGATACTTCAAACCAAACTTGTTTCATTGTAGATCTATTTGAAAAAAGTATACCTACCTACTTTGTTAGGTTTCTTGCCGGATTCTTCTCAACGGTTTTTCGAACGCGTGGTAGATTCTTCGAAATTCATAAGTGCATTGTTATAGCCTACCTAAATTGAATAAAGATGTTTTGATTTTGTCTTTCATAATCTTTCCGCAGAGTCACTAATCCACACTAATCATCACCAAATTGGTCGTCAGACATCTTGTTTCATAAAAACACAGGCTTGACTGAAAAAGCTTGTCCGAGACCGACATGTTGTTCTAACCAGTCCCCGAAAGTAGCCTTGCATTGAGGGTGAGTGTTTTCACAAAACAATCTTTGTATGTACGTTGACCTCGGTTTGAAGCTGTTTAATGATGCATAGCACACGTCGCCAGCTTTTTAGGGCTCCATATCGAAAAGGAAACCCTTGATAGCCTAGTGGGTCTCAACCAGGTCTGGGTTTGAGCCCGGGTTTGCACCTCTGTGTTTTACGAAATCTGCGAAGAAATTTAATGGTGTGTGTGTAATACTGGGCCCCCGTGGGAACTACGACCTAAGCCATTTAATTTTGACAGGAGGCCTGTGTCAGTGGGTATATAATATTAAACGACCGTCTCATAAATGTGTACATTTTGGGAAAGTGTGTGCTTTGGTACATTTCGAGAAAATGGTCTATTGAGAAAGTGTACGTTTTGAGAGTGAGCTTATTGCGAAAAGTGCACTTTTAAAGAAAGAAAGTACACTCTTTAGGAAAGTGGGTTTTAGGAGCCTAAGCCGTAATTCCAGGATGGATGAAGGCAACACAACCCCTAATTAGCCAGTAAGAGGGCGTTAGTGGTCCGAACCTTGTAGAAGGTTCTGGCACCCGCTAAAATAATACGATGGAACGGAACCTTCATCTGGTAAATCCGGCTCGCACCCGTCACTAGCTTTTTCTACTTTAACGTAAAAAAGCTTGACGTCTGTTGCCAAAAACCTGAATAATCTTCATAATCATTAATCATCTTATTAAAGTTCCCATTTTTAGGCCATCGCTAAAGATTATATTTTATTTTTATTTATTGCCGCAAACCACGAGACTAGAACAGGTAACACATCGTGTAAAACGGTGGCGGATTTACTAGCAGGCTGAGTAGGCTGGAGGCAAGGGCGGCAAATTTGGTCAAATCTTAGGAGGCGGTAAGTTTGGCTCAATTTTTTTGTCTTAGAGTATTTTTTTTACTATAGTCGTGGAGAAAAGAAGTCTCGAAAAATTAAGAGAAATCACAATATTTTAGTTTTAGTATACTGACCGAATACTCCAAAGTCTGTATATGAAAAACTAACTTTTGCCCGCGACTTCGTACGCGCAGGCAATAACGTTAGTTATTTGGATGAAATTTGGCACACGCGTAGTTAAAACACAGGATAATTCTAGGCAAAGTTCCCACGGGATAGGAATAAGTGAATTCTATAGACAATTACACTGTCCCGGATTGAAACAGGCTTCTTTTATCCCGGAAAAGCGCAAAGTTCCCGTAAGATAGGAATAAGTGCATTCTATAGAAAGCTACACTGTCCCCGTATGTAAACCTTTTATTGTACGAATATATCAACCCGAAACCTCGAGAAATGATAGAAAAAACTGTACTTATGAAGATTGTATTTTCTGCCATAGTAAAACCTATTAAATACTTAATAAAATTCAAGACAGTAATTCGTTCATCACAATATATTTTCAATTGACAAGCAAAACATGTCAACAAACGTATCCAGGTGACGCCCTGACAGGATTAGTCTATGACAAAACTTAAAACTAGTTCATAGTTATCAAGTTATTTATCACTAATCAAATTGTTTTGTATTGCATTAAACGAAAACCAATGGAAGCTCGTTGATTACGGATAACTTTAATATGTAGTTGAAGTATACTCGTGTCTCTCAACTTCTTAGAACTTTATTTTATTACTAACATAAACAAGGAAAACTTAACATCTTTAAGAGCAACCAATACACGGCGACTTTACTGCGATGCTTTAGTGACATCAAAAAAAACGGTGTTGTCTGTAAAGTCGGTTTACGGACGATAGTTTAACGCTGTGATTCTCAAAGGGGGGGGTAGCGCCCCCCGGTGGGCGCTGGAGTTTTTTGCGGGGGCGGTCACGGGTCCAAATAATTGTTAATTTGTGATTAATAGATAAATATATAAAAATTGGTAATTTGCTAATACATAAAGGTGTTAGAATCTTCTTGCGGAGGGGGGGGGGGGGGGTCTGGGGGGTGCGGGGCGAGTAATATTTTTTTTATATCGAGGAACTAACGAGAGCCATAATTGATGAAAAAGCAAATTGGATAAAAAAAATAAGCTGCCCAAATTACTAATTCCACGCGGACGGAGTCGCGGGCAAAAGCTAGTGATAAAATAAATCCTTAATTTTCTATTACCTTTTGGGAGCCCCTTTTCTCCCATAATCTTTTTTATCCGAATTTTGAAAGTCAGAAATCGATGTCCATAATATTCTTGCTCATAAATATCGATGGTCATAATTTTTTTAAAGCATATCGCGTAATAGTTCTATCTGCAATGATCCATAATCCTATTGATCATAACTTTAAAAAGTCATAATATTGATATCAATAAAATTTAACGGAATATCGTTGATTATTCAGAAACATTGTAAGGCATATATCTTAAAGTAATAATTGTTTTCAGTCATAATTTTGCATTACCTAAAATGCACTAAGCATATACATCGAAATCTATAACATCTAAAGTAATATCGATAATTATTCAGAAACATTGTAAGGCATATTGCTGGCAGCGAGCGAGCGAAGCGAGCGAGCTAGACCTTTCAGGGCAGAAGCGACTCGGACAAGTTAGGTTCAGAAGGCTAAGGCGGGAGCGAAGCGTAGCGTAGTTCCCGCCTTAGCCTTCGATGTTAGGTTTTTTTTTATGACAGCACAGAAAAGGATTATTACCTTTAATATTATGAAATGTCATACAACCATGACACTGAATGTTATTACAAAGTAATATTATGCCTAAAAATAATTATGACCTGCGAAAAAAGACCATGCAATAATTATTATGAGTTACTTTATTACCTTTAACATTATGAAGAGTGATGCATTCATGCCACTGAATGATATGACTTTACTTATTGTTCCTTACAATAATTATGACTTAAGAAAATCGTAACTCCAATTTATGTTGTTTAATATTATGACTTCCGATAATATGACGTAGAAAAATTATGACAGAAAACGTTATGGGCTTGAAAATTCGGAACAAAAATTTTATGGGAGTCATTATAGACCCTTACCTTTTTTGTGTCCGTTTTGTGACGAGCTGTGTAAATTAAATGCAAAAAGTCACAAACTTACTCAAAAATAAGGACACTTTTTTCGTTACAAAATGAATCGTGCTCGTGATTTTGAATAAATAAACCCCAAAATTTCCTCATTTAAAAAAATGTACTCTGGAAAATGAAAATGCCCGCATACAGCAACGGTACTGTCGTGTTTACAGAAATCGCACGACTATCACACCGACTACCAGTCGCAAAAGTCGTCGTGTTCTGGACCTCTAAATACTATAATCATCTATCGTTATATAATTATCTAAATTTACGTATTATTAGCTCGATTCATTGAAATGATTTAATAAACCCCGGTAGCGAATAACAACAACATAACCTTTGAACTATTTATGGACAGTGCAACTTAATTTATATAACACTTTATATTTTTAAAAAGCTATACCAAGAACGATGAAATCAAGAGGACCATCGCATTCCTTCGAGCGTAGTGGTTAACCTATGGCCTCTCAAGCTGAGGGTCGTGGGTTATTATCAGTTTATATCCGGAATTACATTTGAAATTTACCATTCATAAGCTTTACGGTAAAGGATAACATCGTGAAGAAATCATCGCACACCTGCGAAAAAATTGTGTGTGTGAATTTCCCAAGCCGCACTGGGCCTGCGCGGGAACTACGGCCCAAGCTCCTCTTATTCTGAGAGGAAGCTGTGCTCTGCAGCGCGACGTATAAGTATAGGTATACATACTGCACTTTTACATCAAGAGTCTATTAACTTAAAATAATCCATCATTTTAATTTAGACCTACCAGAAACTCAATTAAATCTGAATTGATTTCAATTTAAAATAAAAAAAATAGTAAGTAAAAGTTAAGGGATCGCATTAGAAATAATGAAATCCGCGCAAGAACTAAAGTCCCGGACACAGATCGAAGAATCGCCAGAATAAAGTGGCAGTGGGCAGGGCACATCGCTCATAGAATTGCCGGCCGATGGGGCCGAAAGGTTCTCGAGTGGCGTCCACGGACCGGAAGACGCAGTGTAGGTATGCCCCCAACAAGATAGAGCGACGACTTGGTTAAGGTTGCGGGAACGCGTTGGATGCGGATGGCACAGGACCGATCTGTTTGGCGAGTCTTGGGGGAGGCCCTATGTTCAGCAGTGAACGTTTTTCGGTTGAAGTGATGATAATGATGATGAAAAGTGAATAAATAAGCGTTCAGACTTCGATGGCTTGGACACGTGGAAAAGTTGGGAGATCGAGCTGTGAAAAGAGGGTACTTGGGACGACCGAGTGGACGTAGACCGGTTGGTCGTCCCGGAACCGCTGGAGGGACGAGGTCCAGAGATCGAAGGCTGGCAAGAGCTGACCCAAGATCGCAATGCATGGCATAGTCTGGTGTCGGAGACCAAGACGCACATCGGGTCACTGCGCCCAGCTAGTAGTAGTAAGTAAAAATTTAAAAAAAAATGGCAATGCACTCCCCTACATATAGCTCTCTATGCGGCCTTGCCGTAGGTTCAAAAAGCAAAAGGCAATAACCGGATAATCTGATAATTGTGTCTAACATAATGTGGATCACGGCCGTGAAATACAATAGCGCTCGCGCGGGTCTAAGCAGCGCGGTCTGTACTTAAAAAAAAACGCTACATAAATTAAATAAAGAAAATTATACAATTGACTTTGACTTTTGATTTTTTTGACTTTGAATAAAGAAAATTATACAATATTTTTTCATGGCGGTACTTGAATAATTGTTGCCCGATTTGTATTCATACTGCACGAAATCTTAAGTTTATTGGATATGTGAAAGTAGGTTCCACTTTGCAGATTTGAACTAAACTAAAATTACAAATAGATTGAATATACCTAAGTAAGTTGTTACTATAGAAAAATTAAATTCATGACAAAAAAAAACAGATGTATGCATTACAGCTGTAAATATCGAATTAATTTATTGAATTACAAAAACAACAGATGGTCATGCAAGACTTATCTAGATTTTAAAGTAGTATATTTATACATTTGTATTGGTTTGGTGTTAAAGAGCAGCGCATTGAATATTATTTGGTGTTTTACTTGTATATCAGTACCGTCCGGTTTAAATATTTTACCCAAGAAGCGTTTTCTATTTCTAAATAAACCTTCACTGCTTTACCTGTTTTGACTACGGAATCTTGCATTCGTGATATAATAAAAGAAATGCATGATTTGGGCTGTGTTTTAGTTAGGTAAATAAAGATTTGTTTTAACACCTTCGTTATAATTTGTAAACTCCTGAAATCTTATGTGTTAGCTGAAAATTAATCTAAACAGTACTAAAATTATTCTTTCACGGATATAGTGTATTTAATCTATACATATAATAAATCTGTAACAAGTCGGTGTCTGTACATTGAAGATATTTGAGAAAAACTGTCACTAGGGCTATTTATTAGCACAATAGAACCCAAAACAATGATTTTTAGAATTATTGTCTGTTTGTATGTGCGTTTGTGCGCGCTAATCTCAGAAACGGCTTAACCTAGAAGGATGCGGTTTTCACTAGTATGTTGGTATTTTCTTGGATTAACATTTAATGTTTGTTTCATTTGAATCGGTTCACAAATAAGAAAGATACGTCTATTTTAAGAATTTATCGAACAGGTTTTTTTGTTTGAACGCGCTAATCTCAGGAACTACTGCTCCGATTTGAAAAATTCTTTCAGTGTTAGATAGCACATTTATCGAGGAAGGCTATAGGCTATATATCATCACGCTAACACCAATAGGAGCGGAGCGGAGCGGAAGAATGTTTCAAAATCGGGGGTTTTGAAGTAAAACTTCTATAGGCACGCTTGACTTGGGAGTACGGTGCACGGTGTTGAATGTGAACGCGGGTGTGCGGGGGGGGGGTGCGGGGGCGGGTATTTTTTTTTATATCAAGGAACTAAGGAGAGCCATAATTGATGAAAAAGCAAATTGGATAAAAAAAAAATAAGCTGCCCAAATTACTAATTCCACGCGGACGGAGTCGCGGGCAAAAGCTAGTATGTTAATAAAATTAAAATAACACAAAATAAATAAAATTGTTAATTTTCAGACCACATGGGCCACAGTACATAATTGTTAGCGCACTTCGCTTAGAACTATGTTAGTAGATAGATACACAAAAAAAGTATCCTGGCATAAATTATTAATTAATTAATTAATTCACTTAGTCTTAATACTTTGAAGTGTATCGTTCGATTGCCTCCGCTGTACGATACAGTACTCTGTGCTTGAGATAATACTAGTAAGCGATACCGGTGAGAGTACGCTTTCGTGGTTATATAAACACCACTAATGAAGACGCAGTAAATAAAAACGACTTACAACCATATCAACAACAACTCCAATTTAAATCTAAACACCGCTCCATACAGTGCAATTTCAAATGTCACAGAACTGCAACAAAAGCCACTTCGAATTTAAACGCTGACTCATTTAACCGAAGTAAAAAGACTTAAGTGGAGTTACTACAAATGTACTTACGCCCTTTTAGATGTTGCTATAATAAAGAACAATGGATACTGTTGCCAGGCGCCGCATGATGTCATATGTCACATAGATAGATAGAAATATGATTCGATAAGCTTATAGAGATTAGGGAATGCAATCCCGATCTCGCGGGATCCCGATCTCGCGAGATCTCGTGTAATTTTTCGGGATCAATCCCGAAGCATAATATGACGAGATCCCGTTCGAGATTGCCGGGATTGGGCGGCAGCAACGCTACACACATCTACTCGGGGCGCGAGCGGTGCGCGATAAACGAGCTTAGATAAATTAGAGTCAGTCATAAAAAAAGAAATGAATTTATTTGAGTGTGGAGGAACAAGGGGGAGATTTTTGCAGTTTGCATATAATTGTTTAGTCACGCTGTTGCCAACCAGTGTTGAGTCGGAGAGGGCACTCTCAGCAGCTGGGTACATTGCAACGGACATTAGATGCCGTTTAGCAGTTAGCACTCTTAATACACTTTGATTTTTAAGAAGCTACTTTCAAAATCACCCGTAACTACTTTCTAATCTCCTTGAGTTACTACTTTTTGTTTTGATTATGCTAATTTCCAAAAAAAAACTTCAATTATTTCGTTAGTAATATTGAAGAATAAAGGTTTTTGTTTTCTTTCAAATAATATTTTATTTTAAATAACCTCACTATCACAAACAAGCAGTTTTCATCGTTTTCAGTCACTTACATTTTTTTTAAACTAGACGAGATCCCGAAAATTCCGGGATCTCGCAGGATTGATATTTCTAATCCCGCGGGATCTCGAATTTGCGATCTCGAGTCGGGATTGCATTCCCTAATAGAGATATACATTTGTTTCCGTGTTCTATAGGTACTACGTGTGTGGTGCACTGCTTTAAAACGTTTAAACACTTTGTCATGACTGTCATGTATTGTTCAGTTCAGTAGGTAGTAAACAAAGACGCATCAGTTCGATATTGTGCATTGTTTTCAACGGTATTTTGCATTGTTTTCTTATTAAACAAAACCCGATTTTAAACCTATCTACCATTCGATAGACACTAGTGGCCAAATTTTTTTTTAAATAAATGGTGTCACATGGGACAATTTTTTTTAAATAAATGGTGTCACATGGGACAATTTTTTTTAAATAAATGGTGTCACATGGGACAATTTTTTTTAAATAAATGGTGTCACATGGGACAATTTTTTTTAAATAAATGGTGTCACATGGGACAATTTTTTTTAAATAAATGGTGTCACATGGGACAATTTTTTTTAAATAAATGGTGTCACATGGGACAATTTTGCCAGTGTCAAGGTTGAGCGAAAATTGTTATTCTATGTGCGTTATAGTACGGTTGCTATAGGAAGAGCTCTAACAGCTGATGTTTAACTGCCCTTAAAATAATATACAATCCACAAACGTACAACTGGGTACGGTGGGCTGCAAAAGTGTATGGACATCTCGGGGCGATAATCGTGTGAGCGCGCGCGTGCGCGCGGGTATGTAATAACATAAATAAATAAATAAATAAAATAAATATCACGGGACATTTCACACCAATTGACCTAGTCCCAAAGTAAGCTAAGCAAAGCTTGTGTTATGGGTACTAAGCAACGGATAAACATACTTATATAGATAGATACATACTTAAATACATATTAAACACCCAAGACCCGAGAACAAACATTCGTATTTTTCATACAAATATCTGCCCCGACACGGGAATCGAACCCGGGACCTCAAGCTTCGTAGTCAGGTTCTCTAACCACTAGGCCATCTGGTCGTCTAACATCAAACGATCAAACACTGCTCACGCGATTATCGCCCCGAGATGTCCATGCACTTTTGCAGCCCATCGTACAGTACTGATATTAAATTAAAAAAAGGTTTCTTAGGGAAGGTTTGTAGTGTAGGTTTATAATAGTAGATTGTACACCAAGGGGATAAAGCACTGCATTATGTCACGGGCGCGATATTGAATTCTGAACGAAACGAGGGACCCCAGGTTAAGTTGATTCCCGAGCGAAGCGAGGGAATTAAGATGGAGTCCTGAGATTAGTGAAGGATTTAAGCGCGCCCAAGGCAAAATCAGTTTTATCCCCGAGGAGTATACTCTACTTTTCTCACCTTTTGCGAGACAATAAAAACCAAGTATTTTTCCTTCGACTTCTCTGGAATTAGATTATTAACAATGCCTAAGGCCGGCTTGCGCGGACCTGGGTTAGCTACTTAACTCCGAGTTAACTGCTGACCTAGGATTAGCAAGTGTTAAAATGAATGGAACTGTCATTCTTAACCCAGGGTTACCGATTTCATTTTTTAACCCTGAACTGTGCAAGTGGCCCTAAGGCCTAATTTAATGGAATCCGGAGTGAAATCACTTTCGTCACTCGATATTATCTTAATTTTTTATTTCCATCCATCCATCCATCCATCCGTCCGTCCGTCCGTCCGTCCGTCCGTCCGTCCGTCCGTCCGTCCGTCCGTCCGTCCGTCCGTCCATCCATCCATCCATCCATCCATCCATCCATCCATCCATCCATCCATCCATCCATCCATCCATCCATCCATCCATCCATCCATCCATCGATCCAATCCAATCCAATCCAATCCAATCCAATCAATAACGACCATGAAACGAACAATAAGAACTATGAAAAGGGAGAATCAGATTACTGCCCGGCGGGTTATAATGAAATTCAGTACAACATTAATGGCCGGGCGAAAGCCAAGGGCTAATGATTTACTTTTCACTTCTCATGCTCTTAAAATGTTACTTTAGTCTCTGCATATCGGGACTAAAGCTCTTTTTTGATCTCTAGGGATTAAAGTAATTTTTTTTTAATTTACTTTGGAAACTGTTCAGACTGCCAAACACGGTGTTTGTGAATGGAGGATTATCGCCATTTTCAGTGACTTGGCATAGACTATTGTAAAGCCTTCCACAGACCGAAGCGCGCAGCGGATGCTCCGTGACATCGCGCGCATGCCTCGCGCTTCAGTCTGTGGAAGCCTATAAGGGCGTGGAAATAACCTCAAAATGACAACTGTGCAATAATATTTAAAATAAAAAGATTTAATTTCGTGAAACATGATAAATGAGTGATTATGAATATGAATCTATTTAATTTGTTATATTAAGAATGAATTAATTTTATTAGCAAGACCTAGTCCAATTAGTTTTAAAATAGTTTTCTAGTTTGAATCTGTTGGCTGAATATGCAAGCATTTAAAGCGTCACTAGTCACTTTACAAAAAAAATATATAAAAGAAAAGAAAAAACCGCGGGATAAAGTTTTTTGCTAAGTAGAGTATTTGAATTTAGAACAGATGTCCATTATTCGTATTGAGCGTTCGTTGTAAAGAAAGTAGTATTGTAATTTTGTATGAAACGCGGTCGTTTTTTTTACTCGCATTCATAGTGAAAAGTAGAGTGTTTAACGCGAGACTAAACAATCATAATGACACGCGAATTATAGCCACCCTCGCTGTGCTTGGGGGGCTAAATATCTTGTGTCATTAGGACTTGTTTTAGTCCCTTGTTGAACAATCTACTATTGAGAAAGGTTTGCATGATATATAATAATAATAAGGCATTGTCGAGCAGGTGGTGTGAAAAAGTATTTTTCTCAAACATGCTATGAAATATTGACGTTATGTTCCTTAAAATACGCCACGAACTGTCACGTTGCAGGTGCGGCTAGACGAGAGGTCAATAATGGAATTTCATACAACATTGCTGGCCAAGGCCAGCAAAGTGATCGTCTATTGTTTTATGTGACACAGCACCATGACGTTTAAATAGGTCGACGTGGTCGACGTGGATGGATGGATGGACGGACGGATGGACGGACGGACGGACGGACGGACGGAGGGATGGATGGATGTTGATGGATGTTGATGGATGTTGATGGATGTTGATGGATGTTGATGGATGTTGGTTGATGGATGTTGATGGATGTTGGTTGATGGATGTTGATGGATGTTGATGGATGTTGGTTAATGGATGTTGATGGATGTTGATGGATGTTGATGGATGTTGATGGATGTTGGTTGATGGTTGTTGATGGATGTTGATGGATGTTGATGGATGTTGGTTGATGGATGTTGATGTATGTTGATGGATGTTGATGGATGTTGTTGGATGTTGATGGATGTTGATGGATGTTGATGGTTGTTGATGGATGTTGATGGATGTTCTTGTTCTTGGATGTTGACGGATGTTGATGGATGTTGATGGATGTTGATGGATGTTGATGATGTTGTTGGTGATGGTGATGGTGATGGTGATGGTGATGGTGATGGTGATGATGATGGCGGTGATGATGGTGGTGATGATGATGATGCATGTTTGAGAAAAACTCTATACAAGCCTTGGCCACGAACAGGGATTGCCGGCCTCGTATCTCTAGATGGCCTCGTTCACACTCGGCCATCTATAACTACTCGGCCGGCAATCCCCTATTTCGCAGCCGCTGCAGTAATGTACTATTGTATACAGGGTTATTTGTAATTCACTAGCATCCTTTTAACCCTAAACTCCTACCACTTAAACAAATGTTTTTTGTTTTACGGCTTTAGTCATTCATAACTTAATATTGTTTGGTGTAATAACGTTTTGAAAATTTGAGATTACCTCTTATTTTTACGATACTCTGTGTATCTGTATGGGAAAAAAAGTGCTTCATTTTAAAAAGTCGTAAAACAAAAAACATTTGTTTGAGTGATAGGAATTCAGGGTTAAGAGACGACGATTTTAGACGACCGGATGGCTTAGTGGTTAGAGAACCTGACTACGAAGCTTGAGGTCCCGGGTTCGATTCCCGGTTGGAGCAGATATTTGTTTGTGCTCGAGTCTTAGATGTTTAAAATCTATTAAGTATGTTTACCCGTTGCCTTGTACCCATAACACAAGCTTTAGAATATCGAAAGTTAATAATATGGAATTTATTAAAAGCATTATCATTTTAGCCGTAGGAAGTCCACTGCTGGACATAGGGCTCCCTCCTTGATACACAATCATTACGGTTGGAAGCGGCTTGCATCTACCTTGAACTTGCGACCTTTACCAAATCGTCCGTCCATCTCGTTGGTGGACGTCCCACGCTGCGTTTGTTAGTCCGTGATCTCCATTCGAGTACTTTTAGGCCCCAACGCCCATCTGTTCTGCGTGCTATATGGCCTGCCCATTGCCATTTCGACAAGCTAATCCGTTTGGCTATGTCGGTGACCCTTGTTCTTTCACGGATCTCCTCAAAATTAAAGTATCGAATGGTTAAAATATCGAAAAGTTTTTTCAGGATTTATTAAAACAGCAAAAGTTGTTCGAGCAAATATTCTTAGTGTGTAGTGATTAATATGCTAAACGAATTTCTGTCGATATACTGTTTTAAACTTTCGTGATTTTCACTCATAATGACTATACTAAACGGGACTTATCATATCACGCAATTGGGAATGTCTAAAAAAAAATACCAGTGGTTTATATATTTTTTTTGTATAGAAAAGTCAATTATAAGAAACTAATTTCAATATTTTGTCACTTAGTTCACTACTTTTTTCAAAATTAATTATTGAAACTATTTTGGTTGATGACGTCAGATTGTAATTGAGGGCTCCCACACTGCCAAATTTCTAAATCTATCTAAATGCGTACGATAAGGCAACCCCTTTAATTATTTTTTGCGTGGTGGTACACTGTAACTAGTGTCACTTTACTGGCGCTGCCTGTCAAAGTGCTAGATGTCAGGCAGTGGGTCCAAATCAAACTCCGTAGTTATAATCCACGCGTAAATTTGTGAAGAATTCTAACCACACAGAATAAAGTACGACTTGGACCGGTCACGCAATTTACACCAAAGTCAAATGAAGGTCATTGCTTATTTGTTATGTAATAAATTCATTATATAATATTAAAATTAAATAACTACAGAAAACGAGTTAAAAACCATTTACCCGAAATGGTTTTCGATTTAGTATACATTGCAAAAAAATAGACATCCCCAATTAAACCTCGACGTTTCGGCCACATTGCAGCAGCCGTGGTCACGAGTTAACATATTTAAGTGGCCAAAACATCGAGGTAAATATAAATATTAATTGCGTGATAAGGCTCGTTTAGTATAGTCATTTCTGTCAATAGTTGTCAAATTACTGACTCATAAGCCAACTAAAATAGCTGCTAAAGGTTGAGTTACGAAACGTTAGTCTGCGAAACAATACATCTACGAACGGCACCATCGGCACGGTCCATCGGCGTACCGTCACTCGGCGAAACGTGGTCTGCAGTCTGCCAATCAATAATCTGCGTAAAAATTGTCGGCGAATCATTAGGTAACCCCATTCGATATGTTATCTTTTCATAATATTGAAATACCTACGCTACGTGCCCCTATATTGTCTAACGGACGCAGAATAACAATCGCTTTCACCGCTTATTTCTGTCAAATGATTCAGGATGAGGGTAGAAAGAGATGGTGGATGCGATTGCGACCTTTCAGGTGGTTAGCAATATGGTTTCTTGTCTTAATACTTTCGGAAACAGATAGTAGGTGCATCGGGTCTTGTATTCAACCACAATTTTTTGTAAAAATATTTATGCGTCTTGTGTTGTTGTAAATAAATGTATTTTCTTTATTTCTTTCTTTCAATTTTAAGTTTAAAGTTAGATAAAAGTTCCAATAATAGCCATGGTTATTAACTCTTTGTATTGATTCCTCTTGTCACAAACTGAGTTACTACAAGCACGGCGTGTCAAGAACGAAGCTATTTAGTTCACAGATAGTAGGAAATAGTAACACACAGACATTGCGACACGCTTTGCGCAACGCTCTATTTTAAAATAACCCATATATTTAATAACTAGATTTTACCTACGGTTTCACTCGCAAAAAGAGTGGACCGTCCCGGATTCCATGCCGGACACGCTCGCTAATATACTGAAACGCTGTTGAAGCTTCGAGCTTTAGAGTTTCGACGACATTTGCTCTGAGGTCAACGCCTTACTACAGCAGGCCACAGCCGCCGACAACGAAGCTGAAGCCACCTAAACCTAACCGACATTATAACTCACGCTGAGAGGCCGACCAGCGATCCATTTTACTGACCGTACAGCGTGGAGCCCCGCCCGAGCGAGTGGTGCGAGTAATCCGCAACTGTCCGAATACACACTCGCTTCTCGCTGCTCCCCAACTCATTTCGATATAGTTTCTAGCTCAAATCGCTTTTCGCTCATCGTTGGTGGTGGGACCAGTGCTTCTCTCTCTCTCTCTCTCACACTCACACACTCACACACACACAGAGAGACACACAATAGTTTTAATAAATTTGAATATTTTTTTATAAGTTTTGTCGCTATAAGGCTGGGATCGGGTTGGTGGCGGAGTGGAGTGCTAAGGGGTGGCATACTCTTCCTGTTAACTCAGCGCCTTCTATCCGATTGGTCCATTTAATATAAATATAAGACAAGTTTGGATGGACTAGGCGGTAGAGAAGGTGCTGATAAGGCTGATAGCGGTTTGGGACATTCCGATGCGTTCAGCTTGGCCATTGATTTGAACAGGTGTTGCCTTTGCTCCTCATTCAATTACAAACATAGAGCCCCCTTCGCACACCTTAGTTTGTAAAATCTTAAATAATTAAAGATTATAACTAAGTATTATTAAGAAAAATTTGTAACAAAAACAAACAACAATGAGCAATACCCAAACAATTTTTTTTTTATACAAATAAGGTATACATGTACTTATTTTTATTTTAGCTACGGAAGCCTGCCGAATGAATAATTGTCGAGCCTGCCGATGACATTCCCGCTAAATCACAGTTAACGATACGATATCTCGCCGATACGTCTTATTTACTATTCCTGTTATCGCACTGAATGAATGACGCGCCGGCGAGCCCCTATCAGCTGTTCGTAAACATGTGACGAACTAGCTGACGAGCTAATTACGGGTTTAAACAAACCAATCAAAATAAAGGAACGAATCATAACACATACATTTAAAAAACATACGGTTTGAATTGATAAAGATATAAAGACGCAATTTAAAATAAATCTGATGTATAATAATCTCGTGTCACGGTGTTTGTTATCGGACGCCTCTGAAGCGGCTTGACCGAGCACAGGGACGTTTACCTTAGATAAAAAAAACTTAAGAAATGTCCTTATTTTGTTTATATCATACATAACAGAATATAATTATATTTTTTTTGCTTTTACTATTATTTTTGACGTGACAACGTCTAATAAATCGATGAACGCCGGCTGCACACACGAAAAAACATGACTCATTGTAACGTACATGTAACGTTACGTAACGTTAGATTCTACAGAGCAGCGAAGCAGGCCAGTTGCAAGAGATTTTCACATCGTTTTCAAGATATTTGACAAAAACACCGGGGGGGGGGGGTAAGGGGGGTGCGGTGGTTTCAAAGTTTTCAGATATTTGACAAAACACCGGTTCTCGTCCGATCACCGAGGTTAAGCAACGTCGGGCGGCGCGGTCAGTACTTGGATGGGTGACCGTCTGGTTTCATTTTTGTATTTTGAATGTTTTGTTATGACGTTGTCACGTTAAACTATCGTCCGTAAACCGAATTTACAGACAACCGGTTTTTTTTATTATTTAATTTATTTTTCGTTATAGTTTTGACTCTTTCTGACATTGTAATTCATTTATCTATTGAATTGTGATACTGACATAGTCTTTAAGCTAGGTAACTAACAAACTATGGGCATAACAGTCTGAAAAATAAATGATTTTTATTTTGTTTATTTTATGGAGCATAACCTTATTTGGATACGCTACTACAAAAATAACCTTGCTGAAGTTTTTACCTAAGTATGTAGACCTCTTCTAGAAACGTTTCATAATATTTGCCATTTTAGCTTCGGCCTGAATAATACTAAAGGACTCAAATTCTCAGACTAGGACGAAGTTAGCAGACTCATGAAACCTGCTAAGTCATTTACTATAGTAGTTTGAATTACCTGAAACAGGTCAATTGCCTTTCCACCCACTAACTAAAACCTGAAATTTGGTGTTTTGCTCAAGATGTAGTTAGGCAATGTAGAGTTTGGAACTAGGCTGTTCATGGATTTTGATAACTTTTAACTGTGAAAGCGTTATGGACTTGTGAGTCCTAACAATAGATTTATACGAAATGTTTATGGGATTAAATTCTAGTTTTTAGTCGCCGCTGGGTGATTGTCAAAAGTACAGTCTACATTGAAGAGATTTCGCAAAGCTGTAAGAAGATTCTATTTTGTCACTTTCATCGATGAAATATGACTATATTTAGTTAAAAGATGGTTTGTAAATAAATGAATTTTCAGTTTGTATTTAGTATGAAATAAATGAACTAAATGTTAAAATTAAAAAAAAAACTACATCAGCATTTCCATAACGGTTTCTGAGTTCCAAAATCCGAGGATTTTACCCTAGCCAAGGAAGATGCTCCAATCCTACCAGCTCCCAACCCTCATCATGCCTTTTGCAACCTTCAAAAGCAAAGCGAGTACCTACCTAGAGATATTTAAAACGGGAATATATCAAAATACATGAAGTTTAAGAAGAATAATGGACGAAATACATAATGATCATTTGATAGAATTTAATTTCCGATGAAACAATTAAACGAACTTAAAATAAGGGTTCCTAGTTGACTACGGAACCCTAAAAAAGATTGGTTTAGTTTAGGTTAGTTTTTACAACTAACCTATGAAGTTGAGAATTTCCAAGAAAATTGCATTACCTATACCAAATGATCATTAAGTATGTTCATCATGATCATTTTTAGCCGAAAGACGTCCACTGCTGAACATAGGCCTCACCCAAGGCTCGCCAAACCGATCCTGCGCCATCCGCATCCAACGCGTTCCCGCAACCTTAACCAGGTCGTCGCTCTATCTTTTCGGAGGCCTACCCACATCGCGTCTTCCGGTCCGCGGACGCCACTCTCGAACCTTTCGGCCCCATCGGCCGTCAGTTCTACGAGCGATGTGCCCCGCCCACTGCCACTCGAGTCTGGCGATTCTTCGAGCTATGTTAGTGACTTAAGTTCTTGCGCGGATTTCATCATTTATAATGCGATCCCGCATGAGAAACTCGGAGCATAGCCCTCTCCATCGCCCTGAGTGACTTTGAGCTTTCTTACGAGGCCCGTCGTTAGCGGACACGTCTCAGTGCCATAAGTCATCACTGGTAACACACACTAGTCAAAGACTTTTGACTTGAGACACTGCGGTATATTGTCCATCAGTGTTTTCTAACTTTATTCGATTTGATACGTACCCGTACGTTCTTTGTTCAGCTTCTCCAGAAACAACGCATTGGATTTTGACAAATTCAAATGGTGATTCTCGGATCAATTGCGCCTGTTTACATTACACTCTGAAGGTTGCAAATTGTAAATAAGCAACAAGGCTAGACACGCAAAAAGTTACATATCATACGCAGTATATATGAATTTTCCAGTATAATATATTATGGTATTTATCATATGATGCCACTGTAAGATAAGATAGGTACCTACAGAAGATCCAGTGGTTTGCCGCAAGTATTTAGTAGCAGATTGCTTACGTAAGGTACGATATATAGGTAATAGGATCCTGGCTACTGTCGCACTTATTGTTATATAACAGATTTTATGCCTACTTATAAGTAACACACCTCTATCTGTAGAAAAATTCCATATGATTTCGTCAAGCGATGAATGACTTTATTTTAATTTGTGAAACTTAAAGTGATATGTTATGTGATTCTATTATTTATCACTAGAACTGTGTCCGTGGGTACCAAATCTTATCTAAATCTGTTCAGCAATTTTGTTCTAGCGAGAAGATGTAATAGACATACAGACAGACAGATAGTTACTTTTGCAAGTACATATGTATAATAATAAATAAGGATAGTAAAATAAAGTCGTGGTAGCCTAGTAGATCGACCTATGGTCTCTCAAGCAGGTTCGAGCCCGGACTTGCACCTTTTACTTTTTCGACATTAATGTGCAAAAATTACATTAATTGCCACGAGATTAACGGTGAATGGTGTGAAAACCCGGACATACGTGCGAAGAAATTTCATGGTGTGTGTGAAGTTCCAAATTCGGACTGGGCCAGCGTGAGAACTACGACCCAATCCCTCTCATTCTGAAAGGAGACGGACTTCCTTTTTATACAGGGTTATTTGTAATTCACTAGCATCCTTTTAACCCTAAACTCCTACCACTTAAACAAATGTTTTTTGTTTTACGGCTTTTGTCATAACTTAATATTTTTGGTGTAATAACGTTTTGAAAATTTGAGACTACCTCTTATTTTTACGATACTCTGTGTATTTGTATGGGAAAAAAGTTCTTCATTTTAAAAAGTCGTAAAACAAAAAACATTTGTTTGAGTGATAGGAATTCAGGGTTAAGAGGATGTCAGTGAATTAAAAATAACCCTGTAGAAACCATGAGACCGTAACTAACCCAAAGTTTTCCATTCCTTGCTCAAGTTCTAAAAATAACGTCGCAGATCCGTCTCATACTTTTAACCTATTGTTGGTTACCGAGAAATATTTCAGTTAAAATATTTGTGACACAGACGTTAGCGTCGATAAGTGTGTCTAAATAGCAGATCAATATTTATCAAAATGGCTGCTTGTGCTTGAGTCATGACATGGTGTCGACTTCGATTATATTATTGCACAGGCTTTAGTAGGTAATGAATTGAATAATAATGTTAAATCTAAATTAGATAATATAGTAATATAGTCTACCAGTAATCTACGGACTGCTGTCGACCACAAACAATCAAGTGCCGCATATTTAAACGTATGATTACATATATACAACGTGCCCACCAGGTTTCCGGGAGAGTGTAACCACGCATTCCTGAGGCCATATGGAGTAATAAATGCTATCTGAACCTAGGTCATCAACTTCGGCAAGTATTCAATTACAAACAGTCAAAGTCAAGTCAAGTCAAAATATATTTTTTCAATTTAAATAATTACCCTACAAACGATTCTGACAAAATGCTATAAGCATTTCTGTAGAAACTATTTTCATAATTATCACCTGTCGTCTGTCAGTCGACAATTTTCAAACGAAATATGTCACTGACAGTTTGAGAAATAGGAGCCTGGAATTGGGAGCTCGTAGTTGACAATAGAGACTACTCACTCTCAAATGAGGTCCTTTAGTCGTCTTTTACGCAACCACAGGAAGAATGTCCTTCTTATTCTATTTAACACTCGGACACGGAACACTTCATGTTTAGATACAATGCGCGGTCGAGTGACTATGAATTTAGAAGTGATCGAACATCGACAGCAATGTAATGCCACTCGAACGAATATCTCGCAACGTCTAAATGGGATAAGTCTCCCTAAACCAATAAATCGCGCCCAGCCCTACATCACCTGAATATAGACAGGTCATTGCCCCGTGAATCAGCTGTTGGATCGTCGTTGTATAAAATGCGCTAGACTATTATGTAGTAGACACGTAACGGCTTGGGACGTATTTTACCTAGCATGATAATTCTCATAGAGCAATTCAGGCTTGAAAATAGTTATGAGTGAAACTTAAGTAATATTCGCTTACTTGAAATAAATAAATACGGGAAAAAAATAATCAGTGCATTTTAATTCAACATAATATTACTGTAGGTTTACTTACTATATGAAGCAATAAGGCTGCCAATTGCTTACCTTGTTAATTCTCTCAGTTTTCTTTTGCATTGCTCATTTTGTGGTGTTGAATAAAGAGTCATGTTAATCATATTATTGTATTTAAAAAGGTGTTATAAAATTGATATGTAATATTTTAGAAGATGGTTGGGTTAACTTGACTGAACAGGTAAAACATTTTCATCTGAGCCATGGCTTTGATGCCATACATTTAAAAAAAATCTGAAAATCTTTCACTGGGGTGATAAGTCAAACTTGCCCAATCATGGCTGAAAGTTTTTAACACCTCTTATATTTCAAATTTCCCAATCCGCACTGGGCCCGCGTTAGAATTACGGCCCAAACCCTCTCATTATGAGAGGTCTGTACCCTGCAGTGTGACGTACATAGGCTGGGATGATGTTTCAAAGAAATTTCGCGTCTGCCCAGTTGTGGCACAAACGGCTATTCTCTGGTAGTTTGGTTGCATCTACCTGCCCGACCTTGGTTCGCGAATCACAGTACCTTCAAATACATACAACACGGGCATCATGACTGCGTAAGCGCACGTTTGGCACGCATCGTTTCTGAGTATGATCATTACGTGGAATAAGGCGTAATGATGGAGAGTAACAATTTACACGGATCACGCTTTTTAACCGACTTCCAAAAAGTTGGAGGCTCCACATCCTTTTTAGGATTCCGTACTCGAATTTTGGCAACGGGACCCTATTACTGAGACTCCGCTGGATATCGATAAACTAAGTACCTTTTGGCTTCGAGACCCTTGGTCCGTGGGGCCCTGGTACTCTGAGTCTCTTCAAAGACTTGTCAAAGAGACTCAGAGATACCACAGGAGACCGAAGAGCTTCCTCGCTCAACGCATCATTCTTACGATCCAGCGAGGAAATGCTGCCAGCGTCGTCGGTACCATGCCGCAGGGGCCATTTTTAGATTTAGTGTAGTTTTAGTTTATTTTATTTTAATATAGTTAGTTTTCATTTTTATAGATTGTTAGTGTATATGAGATATTATTGTGAGTTTTTAAATTAACCCTTTACCTACGGGCACAATCTGAATAAATATGAATTCTCTACATAATTACAGTGACAGAAAGTCTATTTTATACTAAACATACTGTCAACTATAAAATAAAATAAATAAATAAATATCACGGGGCAATTCACACCAATTGACCTAGTCCCAAAGTAAGCTACGCAAAGCTTGTGTTATGGGTACTAGGCAACGGATAAACATACTTATATAGATAGATACATACTTAAGTACATATTAAACACCCAAGACCCGAGAACAAACATTCGTATTTTTCATACAAATATCTGCCCCGACACGGGAATCGAACCCGGGACCTCAAGCTTCATAGTCAAGTTCTCTAACCACTAGGCCATGTGGTCGTCTAAACTATAGTTGACACCCGTCGGTAAAGGGCTAAAATAAACCTAGTATCAGAAGGAAATCAAAGGAAAGTGAAAGACGTCATGGCTGTCATAGCAAGGAAGAAGTGGGCATGGGCAGGACACATTGCGAGGATGGACGAGAGTCGCTGGACAAGGCGGGTCCTTGAGTGGAGACCCAGAGCGGACACTAGGGGGCGCGGCAGACCACCGCAGCGCTGGGTGGACGACATTCGGCGACACGGAGGCCAGGGCCCTGTACCACAAAAGTTACAAGTGCAACAATTCGACAAAATTGTCAAGTTACTCATAGTAAAATGTTGCAATTTTGTCGATTTGTAGCACTTGTAACTTTTGTGGTACAGGAGGCAGGACTGGACGAGACGGGCACAGGATCGCCAAGAGTGGAGGAAAAGGGAAGAGGCCTACACCCAAGATTGGATCAACAAGAGGCCAACATGATGATGATGATGATGATGATCAGAAGGAAATGACTAGCGTTGCATCGTTCGTGCCAGGGAAACCTCTAGGTATAAAAAAAAAAATATATTACGGGACAATTCACACCAGTTGACCCAGTCCCAAAGTAAGCTAGGAAAGCTTGTGTTATGGGTACTAGTCAACGGATAAACATACTTATATAGATAGATACATACTTAAATACATATTAAACACCCGAGACCCGAGAACAAACATTCGTATTTTTCATACAAATATCTGCCCCGACACGGGAATCGAACCCGGGACCTCAAGCTTCATAGTCAGGTTCTCTAACCACTAGGCCATCTAGTCGTCTAAATATAATAATAAGGTATAATTATAATAACTTCGATATTCAGTAACGTGGCCTTATCTCAACGATTGAAGGCATTAGATTTTAAATGAGACACGTGGAGGCGTCTTTATTGCTGTCTTTACGTGATGAATGTTTTATTGTGCCATCAATTTCTGTCAATTGCGGAGTCATAAAATGGCAGGCTGACATAATTGGCGTTACTCAGTGTTAGAGTACACGGTTCTTATTTTATGACTGTCTGTCTCTATCCCCGTGGAAAACTCCGTTTGTTATCAAACAACAGTTTAATCATGGTTATGTTATGGTCATTGGACATTTTCGTCAAAATCTGCAAACACCTGCGAAGAAATTCAATGGTGTGTGTGAAGTTCCCAATCCGCACGCGTCGGAATAACGGCCCAAGCCCTTTCATTCTGAGAGGAGGCCTGTACCCTGTAGTGGAACGTATATAGTCTGGGACGATGATGACGAAATAGCACGATATAATTATTGGGAATTTTCACGGGAATTTTCGGGAAATCCCGGAATTTCAATTCGACTGGCAGACCTAACTGATGGTACGGCTGCAAAGGCGCGTGTTTAAACTAGTTTTATTAAAAACGAGGGCGCGTGACTTGGTGTAATTTTACACCAAACGTGTTACCTAGTGTTAATGCCTTAGGTTTCACATTATTAACTACCGCTTTAAGTATTTAAGAAACGTGACTTAATCTAAATTATACAAAATTCAAAGTCCTGACTGACTGACATAATATTATAACAACGCATGGCTTAATATGAGTATCATAGAGGTACCTACAACTAAGAAAAGATTTTTGAAATTTCCACGGGATGGGGAATAAATGGGGTTTAAGTATATTTTCGCTTGAAAGTGGCCCTATCTCCGTAACTATAATTATTAGAGATTTCAAATTTGACACGCAAGTAGGTAATAGTAACAGCTAAAAATCGTTTTCAGGATTTTTCGTAATTCCCACGCGGGATAGGGAATAAATAAATGCGATTTATATCCATCTGTAACTATAATTATTAGAGACTTCAAATTTGGCATGCAAGTAGGTCATTGTCATTTTACTGTTATCAGTAAAAAAAATATTTCGGGATTTTAAGAAAAAGGGATAAGAGTAAAGAGTTGGTGTGTATGAAGTCTCTTTCGTCTCTTTACTCTTTCTTCTCTTTCTTTTGCTCTTTCTCTCTCTCCAGTAGTTCCCTCATGACTGAGGATCGTGGTCATCAACAAGTGGTCCACACTTGGCGTGAATTATTTGTTTCCATCGGTTAAACGGAGCTAAACCTCGGAGACCTGGAGTCTTTTACTTGGTCGGTCCATCTGGTAGGAGATCGGCCTCGGGCTCGCTTGCCATTTGTGTTCCCAACTACGATCAATTTCTCCAGGCTCTCATTACCCCTTCGCATTATGTGGCCAAAATACGAAAGAATTCGTTGGTGGCATATCGTGGACAGACGGGTTTTTATCTTAAGCTGTGAGAGGATCGACACATTTGTTTTTGCTCTTTAGTAACGTAAAATAAACATCCATGCTAAATACTATATATCTAAACTAAGTGATTAATATTTTAGGATTTTGTGACGACCGGATGGCCTAGTCGTTAGAGAACCTGACTATGAAGCTTATAAAGTCCCGGGTTCGATTCCCGGTCCGGGAAGATATTTGTTTGAGAAATACGAATGTTTGTGCTCGAGTCTTGGATGTTTACTATGTATTTATATAGGGTGCCCCAAAATGAAAATGTCACAGTGACACCAGAGGTAGGTCAGCTCAAGAGGGACCTAACAACCCTAACGCCAACATGAACTCCGTACCTAAAAGATCCACGGTGTTTGAGTTATTGCAAAATTAAAGTTTTCAGTGAATTTTCCCATTTTTAGGGTTCCGTACCCAAAGGGTAAAAACGGGACCCTATTACTGTGGCTCCGCTGTCTGTTCGTCGGTCCGTCTGTCCGTCCGTCTGTCCGTCTGTCACCAGGCTGTATCTCATGAACCGTGATAGCTAAACAGTTGAAATTTTCACAGATGATGTATTTCGGTAGCCGCTATAACAAAAAATACTAAAAAGCCAAATAAAATAAATATCTAAGGGGCTCCCATACAACAAACGTGTTTTTTTTGCTCGTTTTGCTCGATATTGATAACGGCAACAGGTAGACGCTTGAAATATTCCCCGGCCGGTTTTTATGATTGTTAGAGCCAGCTTCGACTTGGAAAGCTGTCGAAAGTAGTTTCTTTTAACCTTTATGGAGTCATGAATATTAGTTAATTAAGACGGTGAAAGTGTCATTTTGTCAATAACTAACGTAAAATTCTGAAAAATACTGCATTAATTTTTAAATTCGCATAACTTTCCAATTTATTGCCGTTATTTGTTTGTTTCATTTCTTGACTTTTTTTCACGGCAGATGGTTAAAGTTGAAGTTAATGCTTTGCTGAAAATTTAAAACACTAAAAAAAAAAAATGGAAAACCATAGAGTCCTAACCTAACCTATCGTACGATCGTACGCTACTTGTACCAACGAAGCGTTAGGTACTATTGGTTTGCGGTCATTTTCGACTTTCGTTTTTCACAATTGGATTTTTGACTCTAGTCAAAATAGTAATTATAAATCGATTGTACAATCGAAACTAAATCACCTCGTTTCGGGAAAACAACCACTAAAATTTCACGGTGTATAGTTTTCGTAATAAAAGCAAACCAATAATTTCTTTTGTCATCATCATCATTACGGGCGAACGACGTCCACTGTTAAAAATAGGCCTCCCAAGGTTCGTTAAACAGACCGATCCCACGCCATCCGCATCCAACGCACTCCCGCAATCTTAACCAGGTCGTGGGGCCACCTTGTTGGTGGCCCGCAAACCAACCTCAAACCTAACCAACCCCATTAATCTCAAGTGGCAGTGGGTACACGCCCATGTAGTGGGCTGTGGGTATATCGTAGAACTGATGGCAGATGGAATCAAAAGGGTCTCGAATGGCGTCTACGGCCAGGGAGACACAGTGTAGTTAGTTTCGATGAGGAAAAATAATTAACAACAAACCCTTACGGAAATTAACATGGGGATTCGAATTCATCACGAATTCAGGTCGTGCATTATTGTCATTCATTCCTGGTCGACCATTACAGGTTATATAATAACCGCACCTCTTTGTAGTATTGGCTATGAGCGAAGCGGGTGGTGGGGTACAAAAAACGATCGCAGCGCACAACATGGCAGAAATTGGAAGTAAATGGGGAGGAAATGTGTCGTGCACGGTCCCAATAGGGTCAGCTATGGAACTTCGGTTTCGTATCTTGAGAGAATACGCTTGATACTAAAGAAAAAAGTTGACGAACTAAAAAAATACCTGCCTTATTCGATACTTTTGCTAAATACATTTTTATTTTAGAGCAGATGAAATGCTGTGCCATGATATTTTAACCAGAACGATACTCGATGAAATAGATGATAAATGATAATGATCGATCTGGTCCCGTGTGCGAGTGTGTGGACCAAAAAATGCATGGCCGGTCACGCGGCATAGACGCGCGAATACTTCTTAAATTGGTGAAATATAAAAAGGTATCAAAATCAAAAAAAAATCAAAATAGTTTATTCACAGTAATATGGTAGAAAAGCTATTCCAAAATTTAAATAAGAACTGCATATTACACCATTCCTGATGTGTGAATCTTTAGTAAAAACACTTAAGTACATAGAAGAAAAACCTTAATTAATAAAGAACTCATTAATAGAATAGAAGGGTCGGCGTAACAGCCACGCATGTAGATCTGTTCTGTGTGTATCTATTTGTTTTCGGAGGGAATACGCGAGTGTGAGCGGTCTCGTAGACGTATCAGCTCTGATTAAGTATGTCTGAACCAGAGAATTTTCATTATTTATACCTACTAGCTTTGATTTTCCAATTGGCAAGTAAAGTTTTTTGAAGATGTGATAATTATATTTTTTTTCAACAGTCCTCGTCTTCAAGTTCGAGAAACTGCAGTCGTTTTATTTTTATCTCCTAACATTCATTGGATTTTTTTATGTATTCAAGATGAGATCTTATGGCTGAAAGCTGTTCGTGCCCAGCACTTAGTAGAAATAGAAAAAAAAAACGAAGTCTGTCACTTCTGTGACTGTCAAATAAAAACCGTTTGCGTTACGTTTTCGAGGGAGTCTGCTGTCAGCGTTTATGGTGGTAGCAAGTTTAGCGTTTCGGATTTAGTAATTAGGGTTTATTTCGTGATATAACCGCTGTTGTGATCCTGTAGTTATTTAGATTTGTTTGTGAGTGTCCTGGTGTAAGTATTCGTGGTAGTTTTAATTAATCATGGATCTAGATGCTTCGGAGCCAGATGATCCCGGTGGAGGTTCTGTCTGTTCTCCTATCCCTCCTAACCAGGTAGTTAATTTGCCGCAAACCCCATCCCCCTTACTCGGTAAAAGATCTTCAACCGATCCCAATGTTCCTGCATCCAAAAAGTCCACTTCTCCTGCAGCTTCTTCTGAAGCAACATTCACACACCCAGATTTCGAAAAACTAAAGTCATCATATACCACAGAAGACTCTGGCCCTTACATCATCAACGTCCAGAGAATAGAGAGTGACCCAGCCTCAGGTATTGCTTTGAGAGCTATTAATTTTGGACATTTTCTTTACACCAACAATATTCACGGCGTTGTTAGGGACGGTGTGAAAAGAATCGGGCGCAATCGTTTTTCCGTCGAGTTTGACTCGGCGGAACACGCTAATAACTTCATTTTACACCCTGCACTCACCTCGGCAGAATACTCAGCAGTGGTTCCCACATTTCATGTCACGCGTATGGGCATTGTTAGGGATATTTCACCAGAATGGTCAATGGAAGAGATAGTGGAAAATGTAACTGTACCCTCTGGCTTTGGACGCGTTATCAGGGCCCGCAGATTGAGTAGGAAATCAGTTGGTGAGAACAATACTCCCATATGGATTCCTACCCGATCTGTGGTTCTTACATTCAGTGGTCGCAGCCTACCTCCAAAGGTATTCTGTTTCTATAACAGTTTACCTATCGAATGCTACCTTCTCCCCACCATCCAATGTAACAACTGCTGTAGATTTGGACACATAAAAGCGCAGTGTAGATCAAAGTCCAGATGTTACAAATGCTCCCTTGATCATATTGGTGAAACCTGTAATTCCCCAATGCTTAAATGCCTCTTCTGCTCTGGCAATCATTGTGCCACTGACATTTCCTGCCCAGAACAACAAAGGCAGCGCAACATTAAAATGGTGATGTCACAGGAAAACCTCTCCTACACGGAATCTTCTGCTCGCTTCCCCCAGGTAAGAAAAACCTTCTCCGAGACTTTGAATTCTCCTCCCCCTGCCTCATTTTATAACACTCCCCAATCACAATCTCAACCGCAAGCTCAGTCTCCATCCCAATCCCAATCATACCGCAAAACTATTTTTGTTCGCCGAAAAACTAATGCTTTGATGGGTAATCCAGGTTATGACAGAATTGCTCACAATAATATTGTCCGCGATCCAATTTCCTCCCAATCTAACGGTTGTGCTCTTAATCAAGAGTCTAACTCCCCTAATGACAACCTCATTGAGCTTCTGCTCAACACATTAATTAATATATTGTCACGCTTTTCTGATTCTGGCTTACCGAACAACATGCATCAAAAATTGACCCAACTGCTATCTCTGGTTTCCTCTCAAAATGACCCAAACTCTCCTTCAATGGAACTGTCGTAGTATCTATAATAAAAAAAATGAACTGATTTACCTTATTAATAAACATAAACCCTTCCTCCTAGCCATCCAGGAGACCTGGTTGAAGCCTAACTCTATTTTTAGAGTACATGGTTTTGCCTGTCTCCGGGATGACAGGAGGGATGGCTATGGTGGCGCAGCTATATTAGTTGCCCGCTCTATTATTTTTACTCGTATTTCTATTCCCCCTCATAGCGACTTTATCAGCGCAGTTGCTGTTAGGGTGAATAATACTTCCTTTTTGTCGCTTTATATTCCGGATCCTCATTCAGGTATGATTGCTGAACTTTCCTCCATTTTATCTACTATACTTCCCCCCATCATCATATTGGGAGACTTTAATGTACATCATACCTCTTGGGGTTCCCATACCAGTGATTCAGTTTCTTCTGCATTTCTTGACCTTTTTGATAACTTTAATTTGTGTGTACTAAATGATGGCTCCCCAACGAGACGAGTACTCCCTTCCCAAAACCCACAAAGTGCTGTTGATCTTACTTTATGTTCTCCTTCAATTTCTTCCAGACTCTTTTGGCAAGTGATCCCCTCCACATTGGGAAGTGATCATTTCCCTATTAAAGTATCATTTCCTGACCCTGTTCCCTCTTTTTATTCCCCCCCTCGTCTCAAATATCAAACCAGAAAAGCAGACTGGACCAAATTTAGATCCGCCTTAGACGAGGAATTATCTCTTCTCCCCTCCCCTGATCCCAATAATATATCTTCACTGTACGAAGGTTTTAAGAATGCTCTTTTTTCTGCGGCTGACAAATCAATTCCAATAAAAAAAAAGCCTTCAAAAAAGATCCCATTTCCTCCCTGGTGGGATGCTGAATGTCTTGCAGCAGTTAAAAACCGTAGAGAAGCTGAATCACTCCTTTCAATCAACTTGTCGAGGGAAAACTATTTAAATTATCAGAGAGTTGCAGAGGAAACCTCCAAATTCCTTCAAAATAAAAAAAGATTAGGTTGGCAAAAATTCTGTGAGTGCCTTTCTCCTAATTCCCCTTCATATTTGGTCTGGGAAGGTATCAGGCGGTTTCGTGGTGCTTTTACCCCGAAAGCAAATCTCTTTTCTAACGATTCATCAGAGTGGATAGAAGCATTCGCTCTTAAGTTAGCCCCCCCCTCTGTCCCAACTGTTGAGGAAATCTCTACAGTTTGGTCTCTTTCCTCTACTTCTTCCCATAACACTTTTGATGCCCCTTTCTCTATGGAGGAGTTTCTCACAGCCACAGACCAACTCAAAGATTCTTCCCCTGGGGTTGATGGGATCCCCTACTCCTTCATAGTCAATTCCAGTACAAATTCCAAACAAATCTTCCTTGGTATTATAAACAATATTTTTCTCCATAATTCCCCCCCTGAGGAATGGAAATCTCAGATAGTTGTTCCCATCTTAAAACCAGGAAAACTATGTAATGACCCTTCAGGTCATCGGCCTATCGCCTTATCGTCCGCTTTGGCAAAAATCTTAGAGCATCTCATTAAAAACCGTCTGGAATGGCTGGCAGAAAGTAGGGGCCTTTTGGCCAAAAGTCAGTATGGATTCCGTAAAGGTCTCGGTACGATGGATAGTCTCTCCATTTTCTCAACCGACATACGGCTTGCGTTCTCCAAAGGTGAGTCCGTAGTGGGGGTCTTTTTAGACATCTCCTCTGCGTACGATAACGTTCTTCTCCCTCTTCTCAGGCAAAAGCTGCATCATCTGAGTTTTCCGGAGAGGTTAGTTGACTTCACAATTAACTTTCTTTTGGCCAGAAAAGTCCTTATTTCGTCTTATAATGTCTCCCTTCCTCCCAGGGTGGTCTATAAAGGCCTCCCTCAAGGCTCTGTCCTTAGTCCTCTTCTTTATAGCCTATATACCTACGATTTGGAATTGTCGGTAAACTCATTTTGTAACATCCTTCAGTATGCTGATGACATATGCTTATATTCAGTCGTTCCTAATATCTCCGACGCTGTTCGTCCTCTTTCCTCGGCTCTTCATTATTTGAATGTATGGTTAATGGAGCATGGCCTGTCCCTTTCTGTTCCGAAATGTGCTGTAGTTCCATTTACCCGTAAAAGGTCCATTCCAGAGATACTCATTTTCTGCGATGGTATCCGTATTCCTGTTCAGGACAAGATCAAATTTCTTGGCGTGGTTCTTGATTCCAAAATGACAGGTGTCCACCATATTAATCATATCGTTAAGAAATGTGAGAGGAACTTAAATATCATTCGCTCCCTATCTGGCGTCTGGTGGGGATCACACCCATACACTCAAAAACTTATATATAATGCCCTTATTCGTAGTCACTTTGATTATGGGTCCTTCATATTAGAGCCGTGCAATAAACTTTGTTTAAGTTCTCTGGATAAAATCCAATATAAAAGTCTTCGTTTAGTAATTGGAGCAATGAAATCTTCTCCTACAAATGCGCTTCAAATTGAGTGTGTCGACCCTCCTCTTTCTATCCGACGACAATTTCTCTCGGATAAGTATGTTATCAAAATTATGCAATCTCCCTCCCACCCTCTAGTCGCTAATCTTCGCTCTCTTTCGGAATTAGTCTCTACCTCTCCTTACTGGTTTCACAAAGATCCCCCCTGTCTGGTCAATAGCTACGTTAAAATAACTCGCCTTCCGTGCCCTATTTTTCAATGTAGGTTAATAAGCCCTCTCTTTGAAACCCCATATGATGCTATCATGTTCCGTCCTGATATTTCACTTGACCTATGTATTAATAGTAAATCCCCTTCCCCTAATCTCGATTTAAATTTTGCCATTGCTAGTAACTGGCCTAACTGGACCTCTATTTACACGGACGCTTCACAACTTTCAAGCCAGGGTTGTGTAGGATCGGCTGTCTGGATACCTAAATTCAAAATTATCCTGAGCTATAAATTGCCGATGCATACATCTGTTTTTACTGGTGAGGCGGTGGCAATTTTCGAGGCCCTCAAGTATGTAGACTCGCACAACCTTAATAACTGCATAATTTTTTCAGACTCCAAAAGTGCCTTACAAGCCATTTCATCCAACCAATTGCGTAGTAAATCCAAATTCCCGGTCATCCTTCAAATTAAGCAAGTTCTACATAGTCTCTCTGTTAAGAATGTGAGAGTCTCGTTGGCTTGGATCCCAAGCCACATTGGAATCCAGGGCAACGAGACTGTGGATCAGCTTGCTAAGGACGCGACTCACTCGGGCTGCCTGGATCAGTTCAGGTGCTATTCGCATGACTTGACATCTCTGGCTAAGGATCGCCTGGATTCGGACTGGCTCGCTCACTGGATAAGTTCTAGTCAGATGAAAGGACTGCACTACTCTGATGTTCAAGACACTGTTCCCGCCAAACCCTGGTTCTTTAAATACCGTGCAGCTAACAAAGCAACTACGTCAACTATATGCAGACTGAGGCTGGGCCACTCCTGTACTCCGGTTTTCCTTCACAAGATTCGTGTGAGAGACAACTCTTTGTGTGAATGTGGTTTAGACGAAGGCTCTATCGATCATTTATTTTTCGAATGTTCGAAGCTGTCATCCTCCCTGTATGACCTTCTCCCCCCTACATTCCCCGCCCTGTTAATTTTAAATCCCTCCTTCGCTATGTATATTCCCCCTTTATTATCATTCTGTGTGACTTTATATCCTCTAACAATATAAGACTATAGTTCTAATTAATAACAACATGTTTTGTCTTTGTCGCAGTGTTACGTGTCTCCCACAACAGCGTACGGCCGGAAAAAAAAAAGTCTTATTTTTTTGTTTTTTGCCAAAATTATTTTCTTGCTGCTATCAAACTGTTGGCGTTCTGCAGATTCAACCGCAAACTCCTCATTGTAACTGACATTGGCCCAAGCCTTAAGGCCGCCATTAAGGGGAAATAAATAATACGTTTTCGAGTGCCAGATTCAAACAAACAGCTGATAAATAAAAGTTTGCAATAACTTTACAAGTTTTGCACAATGCCTATTGACTAATGAGTAGTGTAGAAATACCCCCAACTGCATCTAGGCAGTATGCAATATAACGTCACTTCAACTCAACTAAGATGACTCAATGATGCGACGCGTCTGCAAATCTGCACACTTGCATAAGTATAAATAGATTCAAATCGTACTTATATTTGTAAAAAAATATAAGTAATATTGTTTCCTAAAGTTGTATTCACACACATCGAATTGCTTCGCAGGTGGTAAATTTTAAAGGTAATTAAATTTCGTACAGGAATTCGGAATCACTCAGATAACGAGTCCTGATTCTAACCCTCGATCTTCTGTTTCACTGGCCATACTTTTTTTTAAATAATATAGGCTTGCGTTTGACTACAATCACGCCTGATGGAAAGCGAAACACGCTTGCCCTAGACTTGAATTTTGGGGATGTCTATTTTTTTGCAATTTATAGAAAATCGAAAACCATTTCGAGATAAATGCTTTTTAAATCGTTCTCTGTAGTTATTTAATTTTAATATTATGTAATGAATTTATTATTTAACAAATGAGCAATGAATGACCTTCATTTGGCATTGGTGTAAATTGCATGACCGGTTCAAGTCGTACTTTATTCTGTGTGGTTAGAATTCTTCACAATTTACGCGTGGATTATACTACGGAGTTTGATTTGGACCCGCTGTCTGACATCTAGCACTTTGTCAGTGCCAGAGGCACTACTACGAAATTCGAAAATCGAAGTTCGTATCGTTTTACCCCTCTCACTCTCGTGTCAAATCATATTAGCGTGAGCGGGACGGCACGGAACGAAGTTCGAATTATGCACTTCGTGGTAGGGCCTCAGTAAAGTGACACAGTGTATAGTGTACCACTACGCAAAAAACAATTAAAGGGGTTGCCTTATCGTACGCATTTAGATAGATTTAGAAATTTGGCATTGTGGGAGCCCTCAATTATAATCTGACGTCATCAACTAAAATAGTTTCAATAATTAATTTTGAAAAAAGTAGAGAACTAAATGACAAAATATTGAAATTAGTTTCTTATAATTGACTTTTCTATACAAAAAAAATATAAAAACCACTGATAATTTTTTTTTGACATTCCCAAATTAGGGGAATAAGCAAGAAGAATGCGGTTGAGCGCGGTGTTGCGCGCGCCCCCTATCAGTGCAAACCGCGTACCGCGTACAACAAATATGGGGCACTGTCACCGGTACGCGAGCGCTGCACAACTGCTCAGACCCTTCCTCCATATGCCATAGGCTAACACAGCTGGGCCCACAAAGAAGCTACAGTCCAAGGCCTCTCATTCTGCCTAAAGTAGGTATGTTTTTCTGTTCTCGTCTACACCCATGTGGGCTTAGATAATCAAAAATGACAACCTGCCCCTGCCAACTTTGGTTTTTTTATAAACGATGATGTGCAAGTGCACATATAGCAATGGCAGAGGGGAAAAAGGTGCGAAAGCTCATCCTGTCTTAAATTATCTAAGCATGTGGGGTATCATTGGATGAGATTTAAAATAATGTATAGACCATTTTTCAATTTAGGGATTTGTACATGCAAAATATTAAACTTTAAAGTGCAAATTTGCTAGAGTTAAATTTCGTCGTTCCCCTAGTTAAAAAATAAGAAATGTGGAAATTTGGAACGAACAACGGGTTTAAAAGGAAAACTATCACAGCTTAGTTAGAATTATGAATCTTAAACTTTGACGACCCGGGTTCGTTTCCCGGTCGGGGCAGATATGTGTGAAAAATACGAATATTTGTGCTCGAGTTTTGTATGTGTAACGGTCTATTTAAGTATGTATTTATATAAAAGTATGTTTATCCGTTGTCTAGAACCCATATTACAAGCTTCGCTTAGTTTGGGACTAGGTCAATCGGTGTCAATTGTCCCAAGATTTATTATTACAGTTAGTATTATTAATTTGCCGGAAAAAAGCTAGTAGGGATATGCTGTTTTGTACAGTCAAGTGTAAAATATAGGTGCATACAACTTGCTCATAAATATGTCCGATAGCTCTTATGTCGTCGAATTAAGGTAACGGTTCATAATTATGAGCGAATTAAATTGATACATTATTTTTGCACTCGACTCTACCTAGCTGTGTACTTACTCGAGAAGACGAGCCTTACCGTCTTGATGCATGTGGCCTAACCACTAACTGCTTCGCATTGGCCTAAAATGTGCGTAAGCGCATTTTGGCGCGTGTAACACAGTTTTATAAAAGTACAACGAAAACTCCCACGCCGAAAACCACAAACCCTACAAAATAAGTTATATATTTGCTTACTTCATGTTAATTCTCATAGGTTGTTCGTTACAAAGTTAAAGTGCTAGACGGCGAAATCGTGAACCAAACTGTTTGTATACCTACTTTTCTGCGACTTTTGTTAGTTTTGTTAGACGAGGGAGACGCTGTCGACAGCTGTCGACGGCAAAATGTAAAGTTGCGCTGTGCAAGCTTAATAAACACTTTATATATTTGCAGCTGATTGCAGATGCTTGCATTTTTTTTATCTTCTTAGATGTGTGAAGATATAAATGAATGGAGCGCTGAGGAATTGCCAAAAGGGGGTCGAGTGTCGTTAATTTGTTTTAAATAGCCTATTAGACTTTTCGCTGTTGAGCAAAGGCCGCCGATTTTTCTTTCCGCCAGTCTTTATGCTTCGGAAAACCCCGCCAAAATGGGTCAAATCAAAACGGTCCAAGTCATCCCGCCATCTCCGTTTTGGTCTGTCCCTGCTCCAGTGCCTGTCGCTTGGAACCCAATCGGTGACGATTTTTGCCCAGGCAACGATCCGAGAAGCATTCGATACGTCTCGCCCAGTCCCTCTGAAGTCTGGTGGTCTTTGTCATGGTCATCTGAGTTCTACATCCACTACTACTACTACTTTTAGTTCTGGGCCCTGTACCACAAAAGCTACAAGTGCTACAATTCGACAAAATTGTGAAGTTTCTCTTAGTAAAATGTTACAATTTTGTCGATTTGTAGCACTTGTGACTTTTGTGGTACAGGGGGCTGGAGTTAAGTATACTTTTTTAATTAAGTATTTTTAGCTTGGTCACAACCGTCCGACATAATTATTTCGATTCATTCTGCGTTCAACATTCACCGCTCAGCGGCTGACTGAATAAACCCGTCATGTCTTAGAAAATCATGAACATAATAAAAGTATTAGAAAATCGCTCGCCGCGCCGCTTGTCGCGCATTCCTATCTGTACTATACATACTAACATTAAAAATAAGCGAATGTGTGCCTTTCTATCTGTTACCTCTACATTATTGTTAGTTTATATCTGTTAGATTTAGATGAAATTTGGTATGGAGATCGTTTGAGGCACTAGGATGGACATAGGATACTTTTTATACCGGAAACTTGCATAGTTCCCGCGGGATAGCGATAAACGGCTTTGCAGACAGAGTCGCGGGAACAGCTAGTACTTAATAATAAGCGTGGCCATAAGGCCGCGGACGCGAAGTCAGCGGGCTACGGGGCGGGCAGCCGGAGCCAAAATGGCAAAAAAGGAACCCTTATAGTTTCGTCATGTCTGTCTGTCCGTCGGTCCCCGGCTTATCTCAGAGACTATTAGGGCTAGAAAGCTATAATTTTATATGAACATGTGCAGAAATTATCCGGACAAAGTGAAAAATAAAACGTAGAAAAAAAATTTTTAGGAGACCTCCCATAGACGTAAAATGGGGGTGATTTTTTCTTTCTCGTCTAACCTTTTAGTGTGGGGTAGCATTGGATAGGTTTTTTAAAATAATTCCAAAGTTGTAAGGCAATGTGCATTTTTTTGTTAAAATCGAGCGTCCCGCATTCTCTCTAAAAAAAGTTAAATTGTTGGTATAAAATTTTTGAAAAAATCAGAATGGGAGGAAATATATCAAATTAACAAGAAAAACTATAAGGGTTAAGTTTGCTTGAGAATTATTAGTAATTTAAGAGTAAAAAGCAGCCTGACCTATAAAATATTGCTTATTTAATTCAAAAAGTATAATTAATAGTAAAATTAATAAGATAATGCAAGGATTTTTTCCCGGAATCCTCTCCTGGGCGTGTCCGACACGCTCTTCCACAGCGATCCGACAGCGATCCGGGTGTCACCAACGGTGCTGGCTGAAAAACAGCGCTGGGGTGCTATAAACGCCTCAGCATTATGCTGAGCCAGTGTCAGATTTGCAACCGCAATGACGCATTTCTATCTTTAGCTTTCGTGTTGTCTTCTGTTTTGTAAAATATTGATGATGATGTGTCTTGTGCTGTTGTAAATAAATGTATTTTCTTTCTTTCTTTCTTTCTTTCTCTTGGCCGGTTTTTTTCTGTTCATTGGGTGTGGAGCCTGGTTACTACCTACTGTGTGGGGAGCGTCACGGCCGCGCAGTAAACGCAGAGAACGCGCTCGCCGGCCCGCTGCCCGCTCCGCTACCCGCTGACTTCGTGTCCGCGGCCTTAACGGTCTAAAACACGAGGTTAATAACCACTAAAAGATGAAAGCATAATTCACATAAATAACATTGTTATTTAACAATTGATTCGCAAGAAAGGAATTGTTATGTTTTATTGTATTTACTCGTTACAAAATTTATTGTAAAAGCCTAATTGTGATTTTGACAATGGAAACTTAATTATGACGTACAAATCGACGCTCGAAAACAATAAGGGCGTATCCCATAAAAAGGTCGTAACTTGATTATTACATGGCTATAATCAGCTTTTTTTTCTGCGTCGAATGGTCCGGGTCTCGTCTCTCTACGACGACAAAACATTTCAAAATCGGGCAGTATTTTGGAAAATGTGTGTAATTTTTTTGGTCGTAACTGCCCTTAAAATGACGAATTTAAACTTTTTAGAGATACGACGTGTAGAAGTTGGTGTTTTTTATAAAAAAATAGTTAAGCCGTTCGAGTTTCTACGCACGATAGTAGTTACGACCTTTTTGCAGGATACATTTTCAAACTTCATTGCTTACGACATTCTTGCAGTTCGCGTTTTTGCTACGGACAACGAATAACCTCTAAGATACTAGTTAAGTTTGAAGTATCTTTTTCTATTTATTTTTTTATTTTCTTCAACTTCATTTTTTTATTACTTTTACGGTCATCCCGTGAAACCATATATTTCAAACTAAATACAAACTGAAATATAGATGCACAGAAAAAACCCCAGAAAAAAGACCAATGCTGGGAACCGAACCCAGGTCCTCAGCGTTCCGTGCTGCGTGCTTACCCCTACACCACCACTGGTCTAGAAGTTAGCGACGAATCTTTCCCATACATCGTACACTTCAGTCTGTTATAATCACATTTAGGCAGTGATAAAGCGCATCTATCTAAGATACTGCAATTTCGTGGTTACCCGAAATCAATCTAAGCCTAGTTAAACCAATATTATCAGAATTAATAGTTTGGAACATTTCGGGTTTTCCCGGCTTACGCCACAGGCACAAGCTACTGTAGTACCTGCGCGGACGCAACTGAAAGGTTGTGTTTATTTTTCCTCGCCAAAATCATAAAGGATTTATCTATATCAAGGTATGTAAGTACATTATTTTTTTTTAAACGGAAAGAGTCCTTAACATAGATTATACTATTTTAAATATTAAAGGTAGTTGCCCTTCATTCATTCGTTTTTTTTTACTCTGTATAAGTACCTTACAAATAATGATAAATATGTTTTTAGATTAAATAAAAAAAAATATGTTACAAAAAGAACATGAAAATTTATTTTTAAATTGCTTAAGCCGGTAATCAAATCCTGGACCTCTTACTAAAGTCCTTACTAGACCTAAGTAGGTACTAAAGAAGTTTAATCTAGCTGATTGCTTAAACTTTAATAACGCAAGTATACACCAACAAACAAATACTACACCAATTAATAGATGTAGTAAATTGATCAGTCTATCTAGCGGCGTGGTCAAATAATGATGTTAAGAAAAGAATAATAGTTACGCTGTTGGACAGGTATCTCAGTTAAGTTTTAAGCTTGCATAAGATAAGGATAGAGTAGTCCTAACGTTGGGATATAAATTGTTAATTTTACATTTTTTTATATGGCAGCGAAAAAATGGATAAACAACCTGAATCACGAATTAAAAATTGTTATTACGATGATTGATCATTTAAAACACAATTTTTTAATGTTTCAATGTTAACATACCTGTTCATATTTAACAAAGTTAAAATAGGTTTTGTTGCTAGTTTTTTTTTTTTAAATTTTAATAAATTTGTGTTAACAAAAGCTTATGACGTTTTATTAATATCATTGAATTTGAAAAGGTTAAAGTTACGACATTTTTTCTAGCCATTGTCATGCATTACGAACGTGCTTATACCCCCGTTCCTTACGCGAAATTAAAACAAAAAGCAGTTACTACCTTCTTGTAGTCAGCTAATTTGCTATCATTTTCTGATTCAGTACAAACATCATGTCAAGTTACGCCATTTTTGAGGTCTGTAATTTCTGTAGACATAGGGCGTAACTCGATTTCTCGTGTTCCTGGCAATACCAAGTTAACAGTTTGTAAACAATATAATGCAGATTTATATTTTATAGTCATGGTCCAAAAATTACGTTCATACGACAGGCCGTTACAAAGTTATGATTTCTTTCCCGTTTTTTTTTTTCGGTTTTTTGGCTCTGGTGTAAAGTTGGGTTTTTAGGGTTACGCCCTTATTGTTTTCCGGCGTCGAAATGTTATATGAGTAATTTGTTTTTTGGCCGCAACTTAGTGGACTTCCCGCGGGAGCTTTGGTACCGTAAAACCACATAACTATATTCCTAGCCTGCAACAATAGTCCAATTTTCATCCTTACATTATCCTTAAAATATGATAGCTACATGGCTAGACTAAAGCAAATTATTTTAGCCCTAACAACATAATTATATACCCAGAAATAATACCAGTAAGCTATAATATTTTAAGGATAATTATAAGGACGAAAATTGGACTATTTTTGCAGGCTAGGACTATAGTTATGTGGTTTTACGGTACCTATTTTCATGTGAAAAAGCATTGAAATTAGACATTATTAAGAACAATACAATATTAAACACCACATACCTAGTAAGCAATGCAGAAAGCAAGGTACGTGGAGAAGAACAGCACGTTGGATGCTTTTACAGAATATTATTATTAAAAAATCCTAAAAAAAGCATCCTGATATTTATTTATTTATGTAGTACCTTTGCCGCATCTCACATTAGACAATCCTCGAGGTCGGCGGGCTCGGCGGCTGAGTCTGCTGCGCTGCTTAAGCACTCGAAGTATTCCGAGTTGGAGGCGACTTATGACTTCGTTCCCGTCGCGGTTGAGACGGCTGGGCCGTGGGGCTTCGAAGCGCGGGAGCTTTTCGGTGACTTGGGTCGCCGTTTAAGAGATCGTGGCTGTGATGCTCGTTCAGGATCGTGGCTTGTTCAGCAGATCTCCATAGCCATTCAGAGAGGCAATGCTGCGAGCGTAATGGGGACATTTGTTTCCAGTTCGTCGCGGGGAGGGATTTTTGAGCCAACAAGCTTAATTTAATTATTAATAATTTTAGGATAAATTTAGTGTATATTGTATGTTTGGTGCTATACTAACTTAGTTTTTAAGAGTTTATCAATTTATCATCGGTGTTTTTTTAGAAAAATATTAATTAGAATCGATATAGCAAATGACGTGCTTATTATTTTTTCATGTATTTAAACCCAAAATAATAGTAATAATAGTACAATAATAAAAGGGTTTAAAGTTATACGGTTTAGTCACTTTTAGTAGGTACCTTGGAGGACAATTTACCCAAATAGGATGAGATTGGGCAGCAAAAAAAATATGTGTCAGTTATTTTATACTAGTCTCTAACATAATAAATCAAAACGGGGTTACCTATCAAAATTTAGAAATATTTTTTCCCGAATATTTAAAATCCCGAATGCTTCATTTATCCGAATGCATTTTTTTCTGAAACTGTAAATATTTCAGGATTTTTATAAAACAACCCTAACCTAACCTAAAGGGTTCTACACGATGGTCCTGAAATAAATCCTGAAATATTTACAGTTTCAGAAAAAAATGCTTTCGGACAAATGAAGTTTTCGGGATTCTAAACCTTCGGAAATATAATTTTCTAAACATCGATAGGTTCCCTCAAAACGGAGCTGGACAGTTACCTTTCCTTGTAGGTCAAATTTGTTTCAATAGTCGAATGATATCTATTTATTTATGATATTTTTAAGGTTTTCATCCCCCAAGGCTCCGCCATTAATAAATCCAAAACCTCAATCAATAAAGAAATATTATCGAACCTCCCCTAGTTAATAAGTACCTGGACGACCGAGCTCCGCTCGGGCTGAAACTCGGTACCAAGCGTTTTCCCAGAGATAAGACCAAGCTAGATCAATTTTTCATCCCCGAGAACCCCAACATACCAAATTTCATCGAAATCGTTGGAGCCGTTTCCGAGATCCTGATATATATATATATAATTTTGTGAGCTGGCCTTTATACTACAAAGTTTAAAATTCGAATTTCGTTTAGTGTCGTCCCATTTGTATACGACACTATACGAAATTCGAATTTTAAACTTTGTAGTATAAGGCCAGCTCACAAAATTTGACGATAATCGATTGAGAATTGTGATCTATAGAGGAGAACAGACAGCCGAACATCTAATACCTGGTTTACACTCGCGTACGAGTGGCGAGACGAACTGCGAGACGAGCAACGAGACGAGAGAGTGAATAGGCTCACCTCGCGCCTAGTCTCGTGATTTGCAGGTTCGCGTCCGGTGCGAGACGACGAGACAAAGCACGAGGCGAGAGTGTAAATCAGGAGGTATTAGGGTTTCAAACCACCTCCATACCAAATTTCGTCTAAATCGGTTTAGCAGTTATTGATTCCCCAAAAAACCTTGCTTCCCCCTTTTCACCGCCTCGAAGTATAATTACTGCAATAATTAAAAACCATCCTAATTCGACACCCGATAGCAAAAACATTGTAAGTAATTTTACAGTGTAATTTAATATTCACAGGTTGAAATAAGCAAAAGCTGACCTATCTGCCTATTTGCTTTTTACCTAAGATGAAAATTGAAAAAGTTAGTCCGTGTGATAAAATTGTAATTAATTATTTTTATCTCATTTGTCTTATTTTTTTAGTGTAACATTATTGCAAATTTAGTTACAATGTGAAAAAATCTCGGTTGGTAAACAGTATACCAGCAAAAACATTGTAAATAATATTGCTATTATATTATTTCTCATGCGATCTTGGCATCAGGGATTATAATGATCAACAAAATGGTAAGAAGATTTACAAGAATAATAATAATAATAATAACCATTTGATTCAGATAATTGCATCCATAGAAATTTTAGTTATACTACGTTAGTTATTAGAAAACAAAATTCACTTTAATAAGTAGCAGTAAGTAATAGTATAATGTGCATTTCAATTAATTAAATTGAATCAACTGAATTTATTAATTCAATTTTTATTTATTTATAATTTAATTTAATCCAATTTAGTCTTAATAAATTGAATTTTGTGGACTGTTATAGGCTGATGATGATGATGATGATGATGATGATGAAATTGAATTTATTCTAATGTAACGCGTATGGCACGGGGCCGATCTGTTTGGCGAGCCTTGGGGGAGGCCTATGTCCAGCAGTGGACGTCTTTCGGCTGAAATGATATAATTGTAATGGAATTGTTTATTCAATTCAACTGAATTTAATTTAATTAATTTACCCGATCCAAAATTTGAGGATGGAACTATTGATCCTATTCGCAAATGCCATTAGAATATTGTTGCAGCTACCTCGCACCCGGCTCAGCAGGGATGGGATTCTCTTTCTTCTAACAGCATAAAAATCGTCTGTGTGTTCCTCGGAAAACATCTCCGAGGCGCTGCAGTAGCGAGGTAGCTCCAACAGCATCCTGAAGGCATTATTATTGTACGCTTTCTGCGTGTAATTACCCATAGGCTGCTCGTGTAAGAGACTTGACAGAACGCCTTAAAAAGGGTAATTTTGACTTGTCTTGAACAATCTATTTACGAGCTAGCGCCCTCCGTTCCCTTTCTATGTCTAGGTAATCTTTCAAGTCGTCAGACAGGATGTGTCCCAAATCTTTACAACTTAACCTAATTTAACTTTATCTTTTAAACTGAGTTACTCGATTCAATGGCTCACCATTTAATGATATACCATAGTAAGCACTGGGATTCATCCTATGCTACTTGAAGACCATGTACTCGCTTTTGTTATAATTGTATATAAGACCATGCTTCTCTGCATATGACTCACACACGCTCAACATTTGTCTGAGAGCACAGACTGAGGGGCACATCAGCACCATATCTTCGGCGTAGCTTAAATTGTTAACGCTGACACCATCCACATAGCATCCGACATGCATGCTGCTGAGCTCCCCGATCAGACTGTTGAAGTACAGGTTGAAGAGCTTGCGCGAGGTTAAACCCCCCTATCTCACCCCGCACTCCAACCTATAGGCCTCTGACAATGAACCATTCCATCTTACGTAGTTGAGCTGATTGCTGTACCAAAACTTAAAAACATTGACGAGCTCACGTGGTATACTTGTGCTAGCTAGCTCATCCCATGTGATACTGTAGGACACCAAATCAAAAGCCTTTGTTTTCGTTTTCTGACTATTAATAATTCATTTGAGTAATGAAGTTGTAACATTGGTAATCATCAGTAAAACTAACTCTGTCTTTTTATACATTGGTGATGGCTGAACAGCAAATTTGACCATAAATAAGTGTAAACAGAAGCACAGGCACAAAAATAATTACACAAATTTGAGTATAAATACTTGTACAGCAATGGACGTCTTTCGGCTGAAATGATGATGATGATGATAATACTTGTCAATGACACTTAATTGTAAATACTAAGAAATTGTATCGCTATAGTAGTTTGGTGTTGATTATAACTCATTAAAATATAATTTCTAGTTCATATCAAGTTTTATTCTATTCATAGTACCCAGTGTTGCTTTTAAAAAGGTTTTTTGTCATTAAAACAACTTAAATTGATTGAAAGATTGTAAAATATTATACAAATAGGTAAAAGTATATTAGATATACAATGAAATTAGACAAAATTCATCAATGCATCAATATAAATTCGATAATCAACCATGGTAAGTAGTACTTACAATCTTTTTATGTGGTTTTATTTTTATTTTTTTGCATTGTAACTGTATGTATATCAGAAACTATAATAGTTAGAATAATTCAAGATTTATGTATATAAAGGCCATAAAAAGTAACATAAAACCACATTGTCAAACTAGACAAAAATAAAAAAAAACACCACTCCAAAGTATTGAAATTAGTAAAAACGTCATATTGTAAACCTGGCAAAAATACTTACAATGTTTTTACTATCGGGTGTCGCTACGTCCTTTCCCAGGACTCAAAACTATTTCCATAACAAATATCTAAATTTGCAGTTAGGCGTGAAGAGGCAACAGACAGACAGACTGACGCACTTTTGCATTTATAATATTAGTATGAATCAGAATGGATTTCACATGTCATCTTACTACTGGAAAATTCTGTAATGTCCATTTTAAACGAAGACGTGGTTAACAATTTCAGCGTAATTCGTATATTTAACCCAACTAACTGATGGGTTGTTATCTGTAAACAATGATTTGTGACATAATTTGTGTAACTGTGACGTTCAGAGGAATTATGCATTCAATAAAATTATTCTGTGACGCAATGGAGACGTATCAGGAAAAAACTATGGAATATTTCCCTCGGTGGTGTTTCCAAATACCATTGACATGGGAGCCTTCAAGAAAGGAGAAAAAGTCGGCGACTTACCAGTGACTTCCAAGGTGTCGCGAGTGTCTATAGGCGAAAGGGATGCGTGCCGTTAGGTGACCCAATGGTACCCTATTCAGTACTTAGTATCTGATGTCTGTCTGTCCGTGTGTCCCAAAGCTCTATCTTCTAAATTTATCCGTGATAATTACTGAATAAAATAACTTAAATAGTTATTAGTATGCAAGTGCGCGAGTGAGTGAGTGGGAAAAATGTATGCTTTTATAAAAAAGATTTAGAGGCCACCAATGCCGCCTGGCAACATGGCTTCAACGTGGCGCGAGACTTTACTCATCAATCGAAAAAACCATAAATAAAATTTTTACAATGAAATTACGATGTATATTCGAAAACTGAAGCAATAGGTATAATCTTTACGTTTTGTTTGTAAATTTGACTATAGATAGTGCCATTATAATTAAGGAGTAGGTATTTTTGGATTCAAAATCAAAGTAAGAGCTCACTTTGGCATTAAAAACTATCGAGCCAAATTTGTTTAATCGTGTTTCGGAAGCAAACACGAATTAAAGAATCCGATCAAGATTATCCTAATATTTATTTTTACCTCCATAAAATAGACTAATTTTATACAAAGTCTTTTTAAAAATAACATTGAACGCCATTGGTGGATTCTTAAAAACAATACATACGAGTATAATACTAGAATTGATATGTATAGTATCTACACTATATTTTGAAATAGGCAAACTTTGTTATTATATTATAGTTAATTCCTCGGGATCGGGATTTACGCCACGTAAAATCTCAAAACCTTAACCGCCAAGTCTAGCTAGATACATCTAATTCTGCGCGAATGTTCTTCATACTACGTAAATGTAAATCAGTAGATATTTTCGGAAATTCCCATTAAAATTTAATGTAATCACAAAATTTCAATTCAACTGGTCCCCTAGTGGTTCACGCTTGTGAAATGTTCTTCACAAGTATTATGGAGGATGGATGGAGGATGGTATAGCTTTTGCCCGCGACTCCGTCTGCAAAGAATTGGTTTATCGCTATCCCGCGGGAGCTATGCAATTTTCCTGGATAAAAACTATCCTATGTCATTCTCGGGTTCTCAAACTATCTTCATACCAAATTTCATCTAAATCGGTTCAGCGGTTTAAGCGTGAAGAGATAACAGAAAGACAAATTTTCGCATTTATAATATTAAGTATGGACTTCATTTTACACAGAGCATATACAATTAGGGAACAGATGATTTTTTAAACGACATCTACCACGCATGCGTGATAATTCTCGGAATTTGGACCTATTGTGTCCCGCACTGCGCACACGCATTACGCCAGTTCCCCGGAGACATGTGGTTGGACGCTCGTGATCGGGTATCAGAGTGGACTTGCATGAAAACAGTATCGCATGACGCCGATTGCCAAAACAAAGTTGAATTTTTGTTTGATTCCTCGATTTGGTGATGGCTCATAGGTGCTATAAACGCCTCAGCATTATGCTTAGCCAGTGTCCAATTTACAAACGCAGAAGACGCGAACAAAAAAATGTAAGTATATACCGATAGATATCGACGGTTAAAAGGCAAAACGCATGAAGCGCCACTTTTTGTCAAAATGAGTTACATACATATTTAAAATCAGCGAATTTTTCTCCGTCGTTTGAGCCGGGTTTCATGCAAAGTTCAAAAATTGTCGCTTCATGCGTTTTGCCTTTTAACCGTCGATATAATCTTTATTCTTAGTTAGTGAGTATGACCCTTAAAGACTAATTGGTCAACTGACCAAGCCACTGCTTTACCATTTTTAGGGTTCCGTAGCCAAATGGCAAAAAACGGAACCCTTATGGATTCTTCATGTCTGTCTGTCTGTCTGTCCGACCGTATGTCACAGCCACTTTTTTCCGAAACTATAAGAACTTTACTATGCTGTTGAAACCTGGTAAGTAGATTGTATTCTGTGAACCGCATTAAGATTTACACACAAAAATAGAAAAAAAAAACAATAAATTTTGGGGGTTCCCCATATTTAGAACTGAAGCTCAAAAATTTTTTTTCATCTAACCCATAAGTACGTGTGGGGTATCTATGGATAGGTCTTCAAAAATGATATTGAGGTTTCTTATTATTTTTTTCTAAACTGAATAGTTTGCGCGAGAGATACTTCCAAAGTGGTAAAATGTGTCCCCCCTGTAACTTCTAAAATAAGAGAATGATAAAACTAAAAAAAATATATGATGTACATTACAAACTTCCACCGAAAATTGGTTTGAACGAGATCTAGTAAGTAGTTTTTTTTTATTACGTTATAAATCGTAAACCGCAATTTTTTTATACATACTGGTACGGAGCCCTTCGTGCGCGAGTCCGACTCGCACTTGGCCGGTTTTTTATGACAGTTCAGTCAGTTGTTGACAGTCGAACTGTTAAGGAATGGAATTCGCTCCCATCGTCTGTTCTTCCTGATAGATACCTACCACATAGGGCTCTTCAAGGCAAGAGTGAATAGGCTGTTACGAACCCGTGAGGTACACCTTTGGCCTCGTCTGCACTTTTTCATGACAGGGGTCAATCATGAGTCAGTTTTATGCAAAATAACAAGAAAAGTTCCTAAATCCAAATAAAACCTAAATATCGACTGTCAAATATAAAATGTGTCCCGCTTCTGATAGTCAGAATTTGAAACTGCCTTGCCTTTTAAAAATACAAAGTCAGTTATATTTCAACATTTTTTTTGGGATCTCTCTTTAAGTAATAAAATGTCACCTTTGATGAATATCATCAAAGAGATGAGACTAACGTCTGTTCTAAAAATAATCTTTTGAATTTTAATGATATTACTTTCAGACTTCTTTCAAGGAATTAAGTCAGCTGTTGCTATGTTATTTTACCGAAGAAATTTCAGGCGATTTTAATTTTAAAACATCATTTTAGTTGACGTACTTTATTTACTTTAGACGACCAGATGGCCTAGTGGTTAGAGAACCTGACTACGAAGCTTGAGGTCCCGGGTTCGATTCCCGTGTCGGGGCAGATATTTGTATGAAAAATACGAATGTTTGTTCTCGGGTCTTGGGTGTTTAATATGTATTTAAGTATGTATCTATCTACATAAGTATGTTTATCCGTTGCCTAGTACCCATAACACAAGTTTTACTTAGCTTACTTTGGGACTAGGTCAATTGGTGTGAATTGTCCCGTGATATTTATTTATTTATTTATTTATTTATTTTTCTTATATTTATAAATTGTACATAAATACCTTTAGATTATTTAAGTATTTGTAAATATGTATATTGTTTAATTATGAAATAAATCAATTTTAATATATGTACTAAAAATTGTACGCGGGGTCTAGGAGGTTATAAAATGGTTAACGTACTTTGAAAGCGCTTGCTGTGTTGAATAATTTGAATAATTATCGACCACATATGCATGATGTTCCACAGATTCCTTTTGTATAGCTCCCGCTTGCAATCGTGATATCTGAGCAATATTACAGATGTCCAATGATTTAGTTAATGTCAAATCAGGTTCACGAAGTAGACGTTCACGCAAAGCTTGCTCCTTTATGCCACAAATCAACCGGTCCTTGTTTTTTTTCATGCCACATCGGACCGTGAAAAATCGGACTGCCGGACAGTAAAATGCCTTGTAGTGCACATTACAAGCACCCATAGGTGACGCAAATGTCACAATGCTATCGCCAACTAGCCTGCAGCTGAAACCCTCAATACTTCGCTGCTAGACGACAGCAAGTCACGCTAGAAGATTGCAACTAAGTTCCATAAACTTTTGAATTATCCTGTGGGCGCAACTATAACTGTCAATTTGGTTGCAGAAACGGGCAATGTTTAGTTCAAGGTTGAGTAACGTGGGATGCTGGATTGTTTGATTCTCAAATCTATATTTATAACTAGCTGGTGCCCGCGGCTTCGCCCGCGTTTTATTTATTTTTTAAATTTCTTTCATAAGAACCTTCTCCTGACAATAACAAACGCAATAAAAAAAGAATTATCCAATTTGGTGCAGTCGATCGGAAGTTATGCGCTTAGCTTAGCAACACATTCAGCGATTCATTTTTATATTATAGATAGACTAGCTGTTGCCCGCGACTCCATTTGTGAAGAATTAGAACTATATACATATATGTAATTTTTTATACCAAATTTTTTTCTAAATCGGTACAGTGGTTTAAGCGTGAAGAGGTAACAAACAGACAGACGGACAGAGATACTTGCACATTCATAATATTAGTAAGACAATTTTTTCTTTTGATTTTGCATGCTGACTTGCTGACTGACTGCTGGCAGATATTGGCACTCAAAATATATTCGTTCGTTAGAAATGTCATGTTGACATTCCATACATCTGACAACGAAATTATTGAAATTGATTGCGAAAAGGTTCTACGGTACGAAATTAAGTTTCCTTGACTGTATACGAGTATGGGTAGTATGATAGATTGTATTCTCAACAAAAATATTTTTAACTAATAGAGGAATCAAAATGTTTGTTTTATTACTGCGTGCACAAAGCGGTGATCTACGCCCTTGACCGGGACTGCGGGACGGTAATCCGAATATGACCGGCGCGTGCGCATGCCACAGTGTACCACGGCGGAACAGTATGCACACTAAGAGTTAAAGCCTGCTCCACGCTCGCGGCGCGAACGCCCGCGAAAGCCGCGAAACGCGAGTGTAAATGTTGTTCACGCCTTCGCATTCGCGTTTCGCGCCATTCCCCGATCAGTGTCGGTTTTTGGCCCGCGACAAAGGGAACAGCGAACAAGACTGCGAAGCTTTGCGAGTGTGGAGGGACACAGTACGCTTAGTATAAGTTTTACTTCACCAAAATACTTCTCGATCGCGTTTACGTAAAAATTTCAATTCTATGGAAACATGGACGCGCGGCCGCGGAGGCGCTGTCCATGTTTCCCTAGTAATTGATTTTTTTACGTAAACGCGATCGAGAAGTATTTTGGTGAAGTAAAACTTATACTAAGCGTACTGATCACGCGCGAACCGCTGCGTAAATTCACACCGTGAATTCACGGAGCGACTTCGCGCGCGAGTGTAGATCGGGCTTAAGGTAAGTAAGGAAATTATAGTCTGCGCGAAACGGGTAGTTGTTGATATTTTGTATCACATGTCACTTTGTAAACTCTTCACAGTTTATAAATAAATAAAATAAATAAATATTAGGGGACAATCTTACACAAATCGACCTAGTCCCAAACTAAGCAAAGCTTGTACTATGGGTACTAGACGACGATAAACATACTTATATAGACAAATAAATACTTAAATACATAGAAAACATCCATAACTCAGGAACAATTATTCGTGCTCATCGCATCACACAAATAAATGCCCTTACCGGGATTCGAACCCAGGACCTCTTGCTTCGTAGGCAGGGTCACTACACTACCAACTAGGCTAAGGCGGCGGCGGTCGTTTATGCAATAAATATTTGTGTTAAGTACGGTCTAGTGCAAAAATATGTATCGATTTAATCCCCGCATAATTGTGTGCTGATATTTGATGACATAAGAGCTTTGGGATATCTCGTACACTCATGTTTAATATGAGCAAGTCGTATGCACCCATATTTTTACACTTGAGTGTACGAGTTAGTATAGCAGTAATCACCAATTTTAACAAATGTTGATTTATCTCAAGTAAAGGGAAACTTCGACCTTAATTAGCTTGGGAAGTGTCCCACTGCTGAGTGCTGGGCAAAGGCCTCCTCCCGTTTCCTCATTCATCCCGATGTTGAGCGATGTAGGTTAGATTAGTTAAAGTTAGGTAGCTTGGTACTAGACGCTTTTTAAATAAGGGATAGAAACTTATTGCTGGCTGTGCTTTTTGCAGTCGGTAGTATACATCCGACCAAATTCCAAGTCATTCCTATCACTGGAAGTGAATGAAATTCGTTTTACAAGATTTAAAACCAACTTACAGATATTTACATACATACAAACTTTGCTATTTAAATAAAACTTTATACATAGGTCCAAATTAGATACAAAAATGAAGTCAACAAACACAAAAAAAATAATAATAATAATAATTCTATTCATTCGGATAACTGGGATCCGTTATTTGTTAGTTACAATGAGTGCTTAATAACTATGTTAGTAGAAACTACAAGATAAAAATAAAAGAATAAAATAGTGACTATTCGTGAATCACTTCTGCGCCATTCCATTCGAAATCGCACAGCAGTGATTCACAATAGGACAGTCAAGCCTGTTTGAAGTCATCTTTAGGATGCTGTTGGTGCTGCCTCTCACGCGGCGCACCAGGGACGCACACCTTTTACGCATCGTTGCGTAAAAGCAATCAACGCGTGCCGATGCAAACATCCCTGATGCACTGCAATATCGAGGCAGCCCTAAATGCATTATTATACTGTACTCGGAGGGCATTGCGAGTTACATTGGTGTATCTAGCCCACAGGTTGCACGAGGTTGTAATAATAGAGTAAAATGTCCAAAAGCAAAAACAAATACATAATAACAATTTACTTCAAAATACATAAAATCAAAATTAAAATTAAAATCTAGATGTTACCCGTCCGCATCGTACTTGGCCCAAACGTGCCCATCACCCCAGTGGCGATGCCCCGCTGTATGGCCAACGAGATCTGCTGCACCAAGTACGACCCGGAACGTGGGTCACATAAAAGCCTATACAGGGTTATTTGTAATTCACTGACATCCTCTTAACCCTGCATTCCTATCACTCAAACAAATGTTTTTTGTTTTACGACTTTTTAAAATGAAGCACTTTTATTCCTTAACAAATACACAGAATATCGTAAAAATATGAGGTAATCTCAAATTTTCAAAACGTTATTACACCAAAAATATTAAGTTATGACAAAAGCCGTAAAACAAAAAACATTTGTTTAAGTGGTAGGAGTTTAGGGTTAAAAGGATGCTAGTGAATTACAAATAACCCTGTAAAAAGTGAATCTTTTTTCTAGGTGTTTAATCATCTTTGTGAACGTTGATATGTTAATATAACTTTGTAGAGCTTACATAACACGCCCTCCCTAATTTGGGAACAAATGACTGTGCATCATATCCCGTATCATTAAAAGGAGCTGTCGTCGAGCAAATAAGGAGATGATCAGTGTCCTTGACCCGATGACTGTGCGTGATGCTGATCCTTAAATGCTGACCGCGTGCGCATGTCTTAGTACACAGTTGTAATTCAGTAAGTATCTACGTTAAAGTTTTTTTTTACGAAACGAGAGACCCGTCACCTGATACTTTTTCTTTTTGAAAATTTTAGGCCATATGGACACTCATAGTTTTGTTTAAAGTTTATTAAATAGGTAGACTTTGTTTGTTTTTACGTAGAAAATAATCTCTGGTACTAGTTACCACTTTTAAAAGAGATTTGATGACTACAATACTACATATTTCAAGTAATTGTCGGTTACTTTTTATTACTACAGAACGCAAACAAAGCTTCGGACAAAAAATAACTATGAAAATAAATAGCCCGTTAAAGTTCTTTGTGACGTAGTACACCCCCCCCCTCACAAATACGATCTTTGTCATATTTGCACTCTTCGTCTTTGTTAGTTTCTGTTTAATTCAATAAAGAAGAAATACGTATCCAATAGTTTTTGATAATCTAATTATAAGTAATAACTTTTTTTTACCCAGGATTTACCCAATTATTACGTGTAATTATACGCCAATGTCAGAAGCGTACCTATCTGGTGGCATAAAATTTTTAGTCATAATTTTAGTTTGTCATAAAAAAATCCCGTCTATACTGTAAAATTTTCAGAAGTTTTTAAATGGTCATCCTGTTGAACTCTATACGTTAGGTTAGGTTTGTTTTATAACAATTCTGTACAATTAATGGATGCAGAGTCAAAAGAGTTATGAATAAGTAACAATAAATTATGACAAACATTATCATAAGACCTTCAACAATTATGCAACCCGATATGGATAGAACCCGTCAATGTAATTTAATAGTCGTAACTTTTTTATGTAACTAATAAATAAATAAATAAGATAAATAAATAAATATTAGGGGACATCTTACACAAATCGACCTAGTCCCAAACTAAGCAAAGCTTGTACTATGGGTACTAGACGACGATAAACATACTTATATACATAAATAAATACTTGAATACATAGAAAACATCCATAACTCAGGAACAAATATTCGTGCTCATCACAAAAATAAATGCACTTACCGGGATTCGATCCCAGGACCTCTTGCTTCGTAGGCAGGGTCACTACCAACTAGGCTAAAGCGGTCGTTAACTATAAATTATGTCTAGAGATAAGTGAAGAAGTATGGACGAGTAGTACTCAACAATAAATTATGTCTAGAGATAAGTGAAGAAGTATGGACTAGAAGGAACGACGCTGGCCAGAGTTTTGTTCTTAAGCCAATTGATATTGAATGAACGAATATCTACATGTTCGTATACTGTTTCTTCACAGTCTACTATATTAAACGCACGTGATTTTGTACGTTTCGAGTTTTAGTCATGATAAAGTAATTGATAGGTTTGTAAGGTCACCGCTTCTGTAATTGAAGTGTCATTCTATGAGTATTGCATCACGATTTAGCTTCAAGGAAAAAAATGATAAGTAAGTGTCACACCATTGTTAGATAAAGATAACCTAAGGGTACCATCAAAATATTTTGATAGTAAAATTAGTATTACGTCAACACTGTATAATAACTTTTCTTTGATAAGGCATTAAAAAAAGTGTATCCGTTATTTTTTTAATGTGGCAATTTTGGTGGTTTTCTTATTAAAAATCACACATTTCATTATAAATAAATAAATAAATATTAGGGGACAATCTTACACAAATACACACATTACATTTCATTTTCATTAAGAAAAAGTGTCATTATTTTTTGGTCGGTTTTGCGACGTTTTTTTCATACAGTTTTTTATATGAGTCGTCACAAAACTGACACAATTTTTTTTCATGGAAAATTAAGGATATTTTTTTTAATAATCAAAAACAATAGTGCTCTTGATTCTGAGTAAGAAAACCCCAAAATATCCTGAATTAAAAAAATAAAAATTTTCACCGATTATGTATTTTTCCTAAAAACAAAATAAAGTTAAAAATTAAAGGGGGTTATCATACAAGAAACGTGTTTTTTGCAGTGTTTTTATCTTGATCTTTGTAATTTTTTTACTACTAATACGGACCCCTTCATGTTACAATTGTTAAACCTGGTTTACACTCGCGTACGAGTGGCGAGACGAACTGCGGGACGAGCCACGAGACGAGAGTGTGAACAGTACCACTACCATAAGTTCACAGTGACCGCACTCGATAGCGACTGCGTAAATGATTTGTATGGAGATTCCATACAAATCATTTACGCAGTCGCTATCGAGCACGGTCACTGCAAACTCATGGTAGTGGTCGGACCACTTGCAGTGACCGTGCTCGATAGCGACTGCGTAAATGATTTGTATGGAATCTCCATACAAATCATTTACGCAGTCGCTATCGAGTGCGGTCACTGTGAACTCATGGTAGTGGTACAGGCGCGCCTCGCGCCTCGTCTCTTGATTTGCCTTGATTTTGAGGCTCGCGTCCGGAGTGAGACGACGAGGCGAGGCGCGAGGCGAGGTGACGAGGCGAGAGTGTGAATCAGGTATCACTATATTTTTTGTGTTACAATTGTTAAAATAACCAGCAATCCTAAGAACATAAAAAACATATCCAAGAATTTATATAGCCTACACACACATAGCCTAGCAATTAGAATCTTTAAAAATAAAAATTAAATTATTAATTAAATAAACAGATATATATATTTTTTTTATGTGCCCTTGACGGTTTTTAAAAACCTTCGGCGGCGCGTCACAAGGAACTAACGCGAATCAGCCACCGACAGCGAAAAAGGATGTAAATTCAAATAATTGTTCGCCAGCCATAACATGCATAGCAAATAAAGCAAATATAAAGACGTTAAAGTACACGTTTAACCTTTACCACAGATCACTCTTGGCTTATAATTTTACTCAACCTTTCCCTAAATTAGACTTGGCTAAAGCTCCCCAGCTTCAAAAGCCGTGCTGTTCTGAAATATGGAACTCTGAGGTGAATAAAACACGTGGGCAGGCAAATACTCTGCCAAGCTTAAGGAAAAGGCTCGTTAAGTTCTATGTGTTTATACACTCCTGGTAGTACGGGAGGAGAAAGTAGCTAAAATCACGGTGAGAGAATAATGTGCAGTTTAGTTTTTAGTAGTGCGCATTCGTTTTATTATTAACACACTAGAGTTCGGCGTTCTTTCGAATGTACTGAGTCTCTTACGATAACGCACACAGCAGGCGACTGGAACTCTCGAGCGATGAAAACACAGAACTTTGAACGCGGAACTCGGTACTCCAGACCGCTCTCTGTCTGCGCGCGCTCTTAGCCTCAATTTTTTTCCTCGCTTAATGCATTGTAAAATGTTGTATGATATACGTGTCGAAAGTAGGAAATTCCCAACTCATGTCGGCTAAACCAAATTCGCTTCGCTCGTTTGTTTAGATCTCCGACATTCGTTGGGAATAGCCTACTTTCCGCACTTGTATCATAAATAACTATTGAACCACCCGTGTTAAATGTCACTTTTTTGGACACCACTCCACAAGACCTTTAATGGCGCTACGCTTATCCATCCGTCTGTCTGTCATCATAGGTCAAGAGCCATAATGTGTAATGTATTTCTGTTGCCTATTGAAATTAGGTGGAATTAAAAATAAAGAGGTGTCCATAATGATCCCACACTGCGTACATATTGCTCAGAAGCGGGGGCTCTGCAAACACTGGATTTTTATACCTATAGTATTTGCCACACTGGCGATGCGGACCGCGCGGTCAGATCGCATATACAAAATATATAGACCGACAATGTTGTTCATACATAATGCGGGCTGCGTTCAATTTGACCTGACCGCAGACCACAGAACACATCCAGTGTGACAAATCCTAATAGCTGTTTTTAGCGCATATTTTGGCATACCTAAAAATTTTATACGGAAACTTTGGTGCGCAAGTCCAGCATTTGGCTGTTTTTAGGGTTCCGTACCTCAAAAGGAAAAAACGGAACCCTTATAGGATCACTTTGTTGTCCGTCCGTCTGTCTGTCAAGACCCTTTTTCTCAGGAACGCGTGGAGGTATCTAGCTGAAATTTATATAAAATACTCAATTCTACTGTCCCTTGGAGCTGTGAAAAAATCAAACTTCTAAGCCGACGCAATCAAAAGATACAGCCGTTTATGCTGCAAATTTGCGCAAATTTTCGAAACTCGCGAGGGAATCAAAACTTACAGGGTACTTCCCGTGAACTAAGAATCTTGAAATTTGGTACGAAGCAAGGTCTTGTAGCACAGATAAAGGAAAAATTGCGAAAAGCATTTTTTTGTCTGTCTGTCTATATCAGTAACCAATCTACAATGATCCCACACTGCGCACATTTTGCTTAGGAGCAGGGGTCTGATAAGACTGGATGTTCATATACACATATAAATTTGTACGGAACCCTCGGTGCGCGAGTCCGACTCGCACTTGGCCGGTTTTTTTTTATTGTAAACAAGAACACTAAATATCTGCGAAGGGCCGCTGTTATCGTTTTATTATTGCAAATTTTGCATCGAGGTTGCGCGCCAAGCCAGAACCAATCGGGGTGCAACGTGATAAGATAGACTGACAGCTCGGCTGTATCAGAGACTAAACCTTGGTAAAAAGGTTATGCATTCATTAATTTACGATTTTACGCTAAAGTCAAATTCGTCAGAATTTACTATACCTATCTTCATAAAGATGCAGTCATTTATGTTTAAAGTAAGAGAAACTGCTTAGGATTACAAACTCATACTTCACCACTCACTCCCAATACCCACCCAAATATAGCTCGTGTGGTGATTCAACCTTTACTTAAAACATTCAAAAACGTGTTGATATGGTCTAGAAATTCTCATTTTAATTAGGTAGTTTTTAATCTCATTCTAACTTTTATGTTTTTGTTGAAAGAAGTGTTTTGTTCAACGAGTTATAAATTATAATAATAATTGCACAATCTAGCTATATAACATTTCTAAAGACTATATATGTAGTAGGTGTAATTGTAGGTTGTGCAATTACGAATTCTCAGGTTTTTGGACACGCTAGCCGCAAAAATAACGCAATGGAACGATTGGTGATTCGGGGTGGGGTTGAGGGTAAGAGACCACGTGGTCCATCACCAACCCAATGGACTGGACAGATACCATTAAGTCCATAACTAAGATCCCTGTGACGGAGTGCGCTCGCCAGGCAGCCAATAGAGACCGGTGGAGAAGGATCGCGAAGACAGCGACCGCAGCGGAGAGCGACCCCTCATGACCACGACCACTCTGTCAAGAGTGAACGACTAAGAAGAAGAAGTAGGTGCACTTTCACATCGTAGGACAGATTACTCGTAGTCAGGTGCTTTAAGATACAATTGGGGATGTCTATTTTTTTGCAATGTATAGTAACTCGAAAACCATTTCGAGATAAATGGTTTTTAACTCGTTTTCTGTAGTTATTTAATTTTAATATTATATAATGAATTTATTACATAACAAATAAGCAATGACCTTCATTTGACTTTGGTGTAAATTGCGTGACCGGTCCAAGTCGTACTTTATTCTGTGTGGTTAGAATTCTTCACAAATTTACGCGTGGATTATAACTACGGAGTTTGATTTGGACCCACTGCCTGACATCTAGCACTTTGACAGCGCCAGTAAAGTGACACTAGTTACAGTGTACCACCACGCAAAAAATAATTAAAAGGGTTGCCTTATCGTACGCATTTAGATAGATTTAGAAATTTGGCAGTGTGGGAGCCCTCAATTACAATCTGACGTCATCAACCAAAATAGTTTCAATAATTAATTTTGAAAAAAGTAGTGAACTAAGTGACAAAATATTGAAATTAGTTTCTTATAATTGACTTTTCTATACAAAAAAAATATGAAAACCACTGGTAATTTTTTTTAGACATTCCCAATTGATAGCACACGTGGCTGCACAGTCGAAGAAGTACCTACAGGTTCAAATCTCAACATTCCATTTTTAAACAAGTTAGCTATGAAGTATCTTTTTTTTGTACTTATTTTTTCAGCTTCATGCTTTTTGCAACTTCAGGCACGGAATGCTGAGGACCTGGGTTCGATTCCCAGCATTGGTCTTTTTTCTGGGGTTTTTTCTGTGCATCTATATTTCAGTTTGTATTTAGTACGAAATATTCCATTTTTAAGTCTGTTATAAAGTTTTTTAGTGCACGGAACTCGTATCTGGACATTTTTACTTTAAAATAAATATATAATACTTTTTTTCAGACTTAGGTAGTTCTAGGGTTTTCTTACTCAGTCAGAATCAAGAGTGCTACTGATTTTGATGATAAAAAATGTCCCTAATTTTTCGCATATTTTTTTGTATCTGTTTTGTGACGAGCCGTACATGTAAACTGTAGAAATAAAAGGTCACAAAACTGCTTAAAATCAGGTCACTTTGTTTCTTTATGAAAATGAATAGTACTCGTGATTCTAAATAATAAAAACCCCAGGATTTCCTCATCAAAGAAAAGTAAAAGGTACACTTTAAATTGAAAATGGCCATCTCCCGCCTGAGTCCAGAGTCGTGGAAATATTGCAATGACCTATTTAACCTTATCGGCGGGACAGGCGACCTTAATGCGTTGATAAGATAGCGGCAGTAGGGAAAGGTTGACGACATGAGCTTCCCTAAGTGCTTAGTCAGAAGAAAGCATAAAACTTTCGGTACAACTATGAAAAATAACTAGATCAGTTCCCCAAACTTGTTGGTTCCGCGTACCGCGTAGCAAAATTCCCAGTCGCATTTCTTCCTAAATGCTTTATTTTCTCACTATAGTTTTTTACTGAAGCTTATTTTCACAGTAGCGTGTTTTCCCAATTTGAATTGACACAGACTTAGATTATTTATGCACTAGATGGAGCGTCAGTAGCAAACATTGCGGTACAAAACGTCCACAAATCCATTTGACAGCTTCATATTACGATCGAGTTACGTCATTCCGGTTGTCACTGTGTGCGTGCTTAATGATACCAGTTAATTTCACATTCCCCAAAATGTGGGGAAAGTGAAGCTGATTGGGGAATGTGTGGGGAGAGCTTCAATTCGGGGAAAATGAGGGGATTTTAAGTATGAACACAAATACGCGACATTTGACATCAAATTTCTGCTAGTCTTGATTAATTTCCTACAATTCATTATTCGCAACAGCTCTAAACTAAGTCACTCGGCCCACATAATTTTTCATTCCCCACACGTGGGGAATTTCGACAATGCGTTTGGGGATTTTAGCATATTACAATTGGCAACCCTGCAAATAACGCAAATGACATATAAGCCAATTGGCTTATATTTTTACGGGACGTTTCCATGCTATCAAAGCTCTATCTAGTGCATAAATAATCTAAGGACACAGAAAAAATTTCGACGGAACAATATTAAATTCCAATGGTGTAGATTCTTCAATATCAGATATTTTATAATACTAAGTTGTGTCCCACTTCTTTGTCAGGTTCTAAAACAAAGTTATCGCGCGTTGCTCGTCCACCATACTAACATTTACCAAAATGGGACTTCTTTATCAGAGCGTGAAGCTATCACTCGAGGTAAGTATAGCAAGTAGTGCGAAACGATAACGCACTTTAATATAGAAATAAGTAGCTTTTCCCTTGCAATTAGATTTTATTTGTCCATGGTGAAGAGAGAGACTTGGTATCCATATTCTTCGACGCCAACAACATTGCCTTCTACAAAGCATCATGAATATCATGATGGGCATAATAGCCAGAAAACGAAAGGTCGGGAGACGCAAAATGTCATGGCTCCGTAACATGGAGGGGACCGGCATCAAGATGATAGAATAGCTATTTAAGTTGACTATGGACAGGATCAGACTTAAAGAGCTGACAGTCAACCTTCAATACTGATGAGACATGGTGATGTACTCTAACAGTAGTTGTATTCATGAAACTTGCCTTGAGTGGTTTCTAGCACAATTTTAGCTCCCTAGACATTTGCAATTATATTATGTACTTTGGGTGGGCATCTCCATGAATACATGGTTCATCTAATCTAATATATAAAAATCTCGTGTCACGGTGTTTGTTATCGAACTCCTCCGAAACGGCGTGACCGATTTACATCAAATTTTTTCATACTCGGTAGGTCTGAGAATAGGTCGTAGGCTATTTTTTGTATACCTACCCCTATTCTTCGCAGACGGAGTCGCAGGCAACAGCTAGTATTATATAATGCAGTGGATTAGATTAGCTCAGTTAATAACAAATTACAAAAAAATATGATAGCTTTATTGCATATAAAATCGGATAAAACCTGAAGAACTCTGTTTTTTTTAATAAAAAATAGGCTTACTTTTGGCCCCAATCTCGCTTGATGGAAGGCGAAGATGAGGCCTAAGATGGTACACGTTTGCTTAGAAGGTGTATGATCACTTTGACCTAAAAGATATCCAGATTATAGCGTTCCGGAAAAACTGACCTCGGCAGAGAGTTCCACTCCTTAGCCGTCCGCATAATCAAAGAAGAGGCTAACCGCTTCGTGCGTAATGGAGGAATGTCTACAACATAAGGGTGAAACTGCTCGCCGCGCCTAGTCGTTTGGTGACGGGAAGGGGAAGGGGGTTTCCTTACAATCTGATGACAAACATGCACGTTTTGCAGCCTATTAAAGAAATCTTCTATCTTTCCTGCTTTTCTGCTTAGTTGAGTCTATTTTTATTACCAAAGGCACTAACTGCGTATCCTGAAGCATAAACCTCTTGGGGTCACTTGCCCATGCAAGAGTTAAAAAAAAAGTTATTAAATAAGTCATGGAACCATTGACACCAATTGCACTAGTCACAAACAAATACATACACGTTCAAGACTCAAGCACAAGCATTCGTATTTAACATAAAAATATCTACCTTGATCAGGGACCAAACTCGGATTGTCGAAATTCGTACTCAGGTTCTCTAATCCCTAGGTTACCTATCTGGTTTTCTGGCGGTTAAGGATGACAGTTACATACATTTTGACACTACTTATTCCTGGATTAGCACTTAACCCGGAATTGTATAGTTAACTCTGATGTAAGTCAAAGTCAAAGTCAAAATTCTTTATTCAATTTAGGCATCAATTGATGCTCCTATGAACGTCGAAGAATCTACCACCGGTTCGGAAAAACCCTGTTGAGAAGAAACTGGCAAGAAACTCAACAAGGACATAAAGTAGGCCTGTGGAAGTCCGCCTTACATTATGTCTTTGAAAAGGTCGAAAGGAGAATATGAAAGTTATTTTAATAGATCAAGGGGTGTGTCTTTCCATTTATATCACTGTTATTGCATGAGCTGATTAACGATAACAGACATAAACATTGCAAAGAAAATATTTGCACCGAGTTATCGGTTTGTGTTGAATAACATGAATGGGGTAACGGTGGGACTTATCGGAGTATTTTATAAGTTTGTTTTGCGGCCAATAGTAATTAACCTAAATATTTAAATGTATTTTAAATGTACAGTCGAGTTCTCCAATATCTGTACAGCCAACCGTTCAGAAATATCTGTACATAGACCTTATTACCGTAACATAAGGTCCATGTTTATATATTTATGAACGGTTGGCTGTACAGATATTGGAGAACTCGACTGTATGAGCCACAACTCTTTTACCTTGCTCTTCCGCCATTAAATAGCTATTATGTTAGCAAAAAAAGGGCCGCACCGAGCTTTCGCTAATCGATATTAGGTATTCTATGCAGTCGTGTATGTGTGCGTGAGAGCGGCTAGAGTGGGCTAGAATCAAAGCCGTGGCCGATGGCCGAAGGAGAACTAACGCAACTAACTATACGAATAAGCCGACACGTCAAGATAGGTTGGTCAGACCGCTCGTATATTTAGGTATTTTCATCGTATTACTAAAACAAATACAAATATTAAAAATGTAGCAACACTAGGCCCTAGAAAACATCTTGTTTTATTAACATTTAAAAAGTCATGAGCGGTCCTAAGGATTTATTTTATTTCTTAGAGACGACTTTGGATTTTTTCTATCGAGCAAACTACAAGTGATCGTGATTCGAAAAACGCTGGTCACTAGAGTGAATCCTCAAATGTCTTACACATGAATTTCAGAATTAAAAGCTTTGCTAGTAATGATACAGTAAGTGATTAAAATGAATGCAATAAATGCGCCAAAAGCTCGGTAGGGACTTAAGGAGTTATGGTTCATTGATACAGACATTTGTTGGGGGCCTTCCCAATACCCATACCACGTCTTCCAGTTCGCGGTCGCCACTCTAAAACTTACAGCCCCATCGGCCGTGGATCCTACAGGCAGAAGTCTTCACAATTAACTGAAACAATTACTTTGCTCACCCGCGACCTTACTATAGCTACGTTTATACAAGAAATGTGTGTTCACGCAGTTCCTCCACCTCCACACTGTACGAACACACACAAACCACCACCACTGTATGTGGACCACCGCAAATTAAGGCAAAGTAAAGAAGTTTATCGCTAACCCGAAAGACACATGCAATTTTACATGATAAAATCCTCTGTCCTTTCTCGGGATTTATACCTTATTAAGTTTCGTGCTGGATTATTCTCAACATGGTTTTTCTTTCATGGTATTTTACCGGTGGTAGATTCTTCGACATTTTATGTGCTATGCTTGTTATAGCCTAAATTAAAAATATATATATTTTGACGACTTTAACTTGACCAAATTCCATATAAATCGCTTCAGATATTATCGCATGATTGGGTAGCAAAAATTTCACAATCTTTCTCATGAGTAAAAAAAATAAAAGCAATAATTGGATTCATACAAATTTTAAGATACGACGAGGAAGATGTTCACCGGATTCACGTCAAAAATGTTTCCAGCAAAATTTTAAGGCAATGAATTGATATCTGTAAGCTTTAAACACCGACCGTCCGAAACTAAAGTCCCACTGTACCTAGACCTTTCAAATTAAGCTTATTACCTACTTAGTAGGTATTAAAACATAAAGATACCTTTCTTAATTATAAATAGATCAAATTCAAGTTCATTGCTCTATTTAATCGTGTTTAATTATTTATTATAACGTTTAATTATAGCTATCAAAGATGGCGCCACATACGATAAAAATATTCCTTTAACATGGCTGACCTCTAGTGTGGGAGCAACGTAGTATACTGATAACGATTATTATTTATTATTATTCGGTTCATAGTGTTTCTATCAATGACATAGCTTCTCATTATTACGATTATTTTGTGCAAGAAATTAAGACGTATAGTTATATTAACTTGACTAGACGATTAGCATAAATATGTATCTATGCAGTGTTTAGCGTTTTTAATACATATGTCTCGGCATTTTTACTCGTCAACTTTAAGGCCTTACCGAACTTTTCGCGCATTTATTGCATTCATTTAATCTCGTACTGTATCATTATCATTACTAGCAAAACTTTAGTCCTGAAATTCATGTGTACCTAAGATATTATTTTGAGGATTCACCCTAATGACCAGTATCAAAACACGATGACTTGTAGTTCGTTCGACAGAAAAAAAATGCAAAGTCGTCTCTACCTCTAAAAAACAAAATAAATTCGTAAGGTCATGACTTTTAGAATGTTAATAAAACAAGATGTTTTCTAGGGCGTAGTGTTACTACATTTTTAAAATATGTATTTGTTTTAGTAATACGATGAAAATACCTAAATACACGCGCAGTAGACTGCCAACCAACCAACCAACCTATCTTGAGCCATCGTGCTTCCCCCTTCTCCGATAGTCAGTAGCGTTAGTTCTCCTTCGACCATCGGACAGGGAACTTGTGTCGCTTGCGCTTACGGACGGCTTTGATTCTAGCCGCTCTCACGCACACATACACGAGTGCATAGAATACTCCTAAACCCGATTAGCGCCAAGAGCTCGGTAGAGCCCACAGATATAATATCTGTGGTAAGGCCTTAACATGTGGTTGTTTAGCTCATATTTTAGAGCACCTTATTACCTATAATTTTAGGTATAAATAAACAATTTTATTCCTTCCGTTGCGAAGTTACAGCTGATTCTTTGATCGCACAGTGTGAATTTTTTCCCGTTCCCGGCCAATAATGTAAGCCCGCACTATGATTAATAAGTACACTAAAATTCACGTTGTATTAATGTATTATCGGGATATACGCTATAACACATAGGTCTCAAATTCTACACCAATATTTGGCGACGTCAAAATCATTTACATTGCTCTAGAAAGAGGAACCTTAAAGTAGGAGTTGTGGTCGTTCGAATTTCTTCGTCAAAATTTCATTGCAACTATTATCCGACCAATGCATTATTGAATAACTGAACGTTATAATTATTAGTATACCCGAGACTTAATTACAACTTAGATACAAGTATTGGTAAAATTACCAAGACGTTTCGTCCTCATTGCAGCAGTCATAGCCACGTCTACTCGTCACTGACCTGTGAGCGAAACGTTAGAAATACATTTTAGTCGTGAAGTCCCGCAAATTATGTGTTAAATTATGAGTAAGGCTTAAAATATTAAACTAAACCCAATAAACATTTGTTAATACTCCCAGTGCCAGTGAGTTATTTAATGTCACTCGCACTAAATGTTTTCACGTTACGCCTCTTACTCGCACGCCCCTCGCCTGTCAAGGTCTTATGCTATTCAAAACCACCTGTCATTGCACAGATTTTTCCAAAAACGCTTACTAAAAAAACATATCCAAATTTCAACTATACAGAAGAAAGTTTATTTTACCTCCTAAACTGTGCATCCTTCGATTCACCTGGCAGGTACGTTTGCTTACTGTAATCGCCTGTATTTTTTTTCATAATTTGCAATGAATAAACTCAATCACATTAAATTTGTAAGCTTACAGAAACCAGTTTTTATATCTTATTTATTTTACAATTTAAAAAATAAAAGGGCTGATGCTTGCCAGGTCATGGTTATTGCCCTTAGCGTGCTATAAATCATCATTCTACAAATTTCTAGCCTTACAGGAAGACCGTTACTCGGAGGGTTCACTAGCTCTCTAGCTATAATAAAATTAGACAATGTTTCTGCAATACAAACAAATGCAATCCGATTGTCGGTTTTGTTACTTCGGCTGATCCGACGGTCGACTAGTGACGCAATGAGAAAACGAACCTACCAGGAGAGCATAAATCCGAAGCAATAAACGTTCTATCAAACAATTCATATTTAAAATGTTGACCTACTCTGAACTGTACCGCAAAGGCATACGATTTAAAACGCGCGAAGCTCTGAAAACAACGCAGTGGCAATCGTTGCAATGCTATTTTGACGGCAATTTCGTTATTCTGAACCTTGTCGGTAGGTGTTAGAAACGTACATGACAGCAACGCAGTTTGTTAGGGGACGCGCTGTGTTCTAGATAAGCGTATATCGTTTTAAGTTTATGATGTCCTAGTACATGCCGGCACAAAGACGGGATACGGAAACGTAAAGGAACGGAACTGAATTTTGGAACAGCAGTGTTAAGGCAGGTTTTTGTCTGGATTTGAATTAAAAAAGAAACTGTGGCGAATTTTGACTGGTATATCTTATTTGTGTTCCTGAGTGTGGCCGTTAAATCCGAATAGTTACAATTAAATTCAAACAATGTGAAATTCTTTTAGATCCACTTGTAGCAAAAATTAAACTTGCTTAATACTAAACTTATAAACGCTTACAATCTGCTTTGCCGGGTGTGTTAAATGAGGTATGAGATGTATAGTCGGGGTAAGAAAAGGTTCGTCACTTTTCGACTCTATGTCAACGAGTTAAGGTCGAAAAGTGACGAACCTTTTCTTACCCGGACTATATACTTTTTTAACAAATAAAATAAAATTAATGCATGAAGGCTTAGTACATTGGATAAGAAGACTACAACAACTTTTATAACTGTGTTTTGGCAAATAAAATTACTTATCTCTGATTTCTCATTTCTTCGCCTTCCGGTGCATAGTCGCTCCAAAACCTCACGGCCCTAAAACGGATTTTTTTTAGCGAAGAACTTTCGAAGAAAATAAACCTACTTTGCCTACTACATTTGCTGTATATAAATATAATATTATCGCCAATTGTGCGGCCCTGGCATTAAAAGTAAACTTTAAGCTACCATCGCCTTCATAGTCTAAGAGCGTACTTAGATAATCCATAGACAGTATTCGAGGCAGCGCAATGAGGCGAGGCGCCGGGAACGCATATATGGGTTTTCGTGACTTTAGCTTAGTGCCGCTGTCATAGTTTGGCAGTAATTTGAACGCACATGTGCGTTTGTGGCACCTGAAGAAATCTCCAGTCTGACAGCTGGCAGCGAATGCGTTAAGTTTTCGACTTGCAGATTATAATAAACTAGCGACACGCCCCGGCTTCGCACGGTTGCAATTATGCATGTCTTCTTTTTATGCATGTATTATACATATAAGTCTTCCTCTTGAATCACTCTATCTACCAGGTAAGAAAACATCAAAATTTCCTGATAAAAAAAGTGGTTTTTAAAAATAAAAATACCGAAATACCTAATCTAAAATGTTGGCCAGCTCTCGGAACATCAAGTGGCCATAGTTATGCAGAAAGCGACCAACCCCATTTTTTCTAGAAATGAGTTAAATATGCCATTAAAAACTAGATTTTTTTCTGCATATTCTAATAAAATGCGGTAATTTTTAAGACTTAATTTCACTGAGAAATTTAATTAAGCTTAAAACGACTATCTGCAAAATTTTGCGTTTTTATTTGTCAAAAGCAGCCAAGTACTGTATTTGGTCTATTTCTACCGTAAAAAGACTACAGTTTTAATCTGCAGAAAACAGCCAATTTACCCTCGGCCCACCTGGTCGGATTTAACAAAAAACGAAGTATGAGTTAGTACATTTATTTGATCTGCTTAAAACGACCAGACATATGGTCGCTTTCAGCAATTTTGTTTTTACGGTGTATTCCAAGTGTGGTCGTTTTCTTACGCCAAAACACAGTACCTGAACTTACTGTGCCGTGGTCGTTTCTTATGAATAAGAATGTTTGACTGCGCAGGAAAGACTTTTAATGTTCAGGAAAGACTGTTATTTTGATTTTTATTAAATAAATAAATAAATAAATAAATAAATATCTATACTAAGTATATACTAAACGTTTCAAGCAAATTTTTTTCATATAAAAATAAGGCAGATACTAGAAAGATACTAGAAAGATACTATTTTTATTTTATTTTATTTTTTCCTGAATAAAAGATTTTGTATAAGGCTACCAAGGTAATTTGCTGATTACGATCATCAAATTAGCTTTTTTCAAAAAAAATAAGTAGTATCGTATGGTAATTTGCATAAACCGACTAAATTATGGTCGCTTTCATTGATTTACGGTTGAAAACAGATTAACAAACATTTAATTCTGCAGAAAACGACCAACTTTTTTGATTTAAAAAAAAAGCCAGAAAAATCCATTAAATTTACATAAAAGGTGCTTAATACAATGCATTGTACTATATTCTACTAAATTGGCTTACTTATTTTGAACAAAACATAATAGGGAGTGTAAAAAAAAATTTTTACAACCTAAAAACGGCTATATCTCGAAACTGGATTTTTATTATTGGTCTCTTTCTGCATAACTATGGCCAAGTAGCGGCCCATTCTAAATCAGTCGCGATAAGTGGAAGATTCCTCTGACCGGGAAACCCCTGGGTTATCGGCAGTCCTTGCGCTGACGCACTCGCTACCAGGAGAGCAGAGGTCACTCGGTTGCATCACTAACCACAGGGGGTCTAAAAACGCGCTTCTTCATATATTTACATTCAGCCCCCTCCGCTGCCCCTCGCACTGCCGGCCATAATTCCCTAAATACTGCTGCAGCGAGATCTAGCTCAATTTTGTGTTACATACTGCCTACTACATACATACACACTTCCCTTTCGAGTTGCGGCAATAACAGACGTCTGGCGCAAGCCACACAGAAGAGACGTGGGACGGGGTCGGGTCGCGTCACAGTCCGCGTCGTTTGTTCCCAGGCCGCGTCTCTTCTGTCTGCTTTGTATTGCGACGTTTCTACACATTTTAGTACTTAACTGATTCAAGAGGCGCTGGGACACCGACGACGCACCCCGTCAGTCTCTTCACCGTCCACCGACCGAGCGTCAACTAGTCGAATTCTTAGACGGCTAAACTCAGAGTTCACAATCGTTCGTATCTACTAGGACACGACGTCGACACAGAATCTTTGGCCGGGGCCGCACTGGTAAGGCGACCGGCGACGCGACGCGACGGCGACTAAATCAAACATACTTGATTTAGTCGCCGTCGCCGCTGCGGCCGCTGCGGCCGCTCACATAACTCGAACTATGTTTGATTTAGTCGTCGTCGCGTCGCGTCGCCGGTCGCCTTACCAGTGCGGCCCCGACCTTAGTCGGTATACAGTTCATTCATTCAACCAAACAAATTTGAACTATTTTTTATTCACTATAGAGTTCATACTTGAATAAGAGTTGTACTGTAGGCTGTAGACTACTGCAACCACAGACTAGTGATTCGTAGAAATCGACGTGCCGTAAGTTGAAGACGTACATAACGCCGAATTCGACTAGTCTATGTACTAGTCGATGAACTAATAGTTGCGTTTACGTTAAAATCGTGGAAACTTGGTCATGAAAATCTGTTGCTGGCTCACGGACTATACTTCCTCTGAGAACGAGTCACTTTTTCGCTTCTTCTGTACCACTACCATGAGTTTACAGTGACGGTACTCGATAGCGAGACGCGATACCTTTAACCCGCGTAACCTTTTTCTGACCAAATTTTATGATTGTAATTTTTCTCGTGACGGCATTTCAAACGCGGGCGAACCCATAGGTCAAAGCTAGTCTTTCATAAAAACACTTATATCTTACAGATTATCCGAAACTATGTTTTCAAGCTTAGAAAAGTAACTGCATAACATTTTTCATACAATCACAACGATGGTAAATTGTGCTAACCGTTCAAGGTGAACGACCTCATGACATCATTGCGCAGGCTCGCGTGGCAGGACGGCTTGCCCTATTTAGCAGCATTGTTCACAGACCGTGTGGCCTAATGGATAAGGCGTCGGACTTCGGATCCGAAGATTGCAGGTTCGAGTCCTGTCACGGTCGAATAATAAACTTTTTACTTTGTTAAAAGATATTTGATTATGTTTTACACAAGATAAGTTTTAATGATAATCAATTCACAAATGCCAGGATTCTTTTTTTTATATTTTTTTTTACTTGCATTTTTATTAAAATTAGATATCCGTACCTACTCAAATCAATTCTATCAGTAAAAGTGAGCAAAATTCGATTTACAAGATAATTATGTCTTATATAACATATAAACAAAAATTGTAGCCATCTACTATGAAGTAGAGCTATCAATATGGGGCCTTCAAGCAAATCCTCATTCAGATTCTTATCATTCTACCTACTTGGCCTCTTTTCGCGTTTATATGTTTTGGTGAGACTACATCAAAAATACTAAAGATTTTTTTTAGGGTATAATGAAGTACGTAAACGTTTCGTAACTGCTTATTACTTTTTAGATTTTTAGGGCATCTCGCTCATTTATAAACTGAAATATTTTGACAACAAATTACACGTAATAATTATGTTAATAATATATTGTCATTAGCCCTATTTTATACAAATACAACCCAATAAAATAAAAACACGTAATGATACGAATTACCCATTCAACACTATTCACGCATTCATAAAACGTAAGTAAATTTAAAGTATCTTTTATACACGTATGGCAAAATCGAATAAAATTAAATAAAAATCTAAAGAGCCAGAACTTAAATTTCACATGAGAAGTTTGAACAATTGGACTTAAGCCATTTTGATCCGTTAAACTAAAATATTCAAATTAATACTTATCTATGCATTAAGAACACACGCACTTTCCTGCTATTCGGTGAATTACCGTTTACGACACTTTGTTTTGGGCTCGGCGTGCGGCGAAAATTGGAACTAAAATATTCCTTCTACAGTTTTCGTTTTATGACGACAGTGGCGCCCCAAACAAGGGTCTTGTCAAAGTAACTAACTTTAGTTTTGAGGAAAATGAAATAGGGCATGATGTGAATTAATTTGGGCTTGTGTTTTAATGTGGAATATTAAAATACCTTTGTTATACATCCCGTGCGGGTTTTTTTTTAATTTTCCTTGTATTTTTGGTGTTAGTCACATACAAAAACGATAGCAAGGGCTTTTCAATATTTGGTTCATTTATCGTTCCCACACTGTAAACTAAAATAATTGTTTAATTTGTATAAAAAATGTTAAAATTATATTGAAATAAAAACCAGGAGCTTAAAACGAAATGAAATCTAGAAATCTTGAATAGCGATGCCTCTAAAATTATATTTAGTAGTATAAAAATGTGAGTAGGTATCGAAATTATAAGAACCGATAAATCGTAAAATTAGCCATGAGTCATACAAAAAAATGACCACAAATTATTTCCTTAAGTTGGTACCTGTCTAAATCCTACTTTTCGTACTAATATTATAAATGTTTGTGGGTATCCACGTTTTCGATTTCTCATTTCGTAGACTTTTTCTCTGCATTTACAGTCTACGAAACTAAATCACGTACCAGGGTGAGCCCTTTTAATTGCAAATGTCATGTTGACATTCCATTCATCTGCCAAAGAAATCATCGTGAAATTGGTTGTGAAAAGGTCCCATCCTGATACATGATTGATAGTTTCCTTGTCTGTATGGTACTTTTATACCCATTTGATATTTTATTATTGGGAACCTATAACCTGTGGTAACTTTGTTGGTTAATGTTTGTTGTAACTGTTTATAATGTAAGTTAAATAAATAAATAAAATAAATAAATATCATGGGACAATTCACACCAATTGACCTAGTCCCAAAGTAAGCTTAGCAAAGCTTGTGTTATGGGTACTAAGCAACGGATAAACATACTTATATAGATAAATAAATACTTAAATACATAGAAAACATCCATAACTCAGGAACAAATATTCGTGCTCATCACACAAATAAATGCCCTTACCGGGATTTGAACCCAGGACCTCTTGCTTCGTAGGCAGGGTCACTACCAACTAGGCTAAAGCGGTCGTTAAGTTTTACTGTACCCTAACATAAAACCCATTAAAAATATAAATGTGAAAAATGTTAGCCAAGTTAACTAAAAATATGCTTGATTGTGGACTTCACGAACAAAAGAATTGGATTATTAATTATGTATAACCATTGCACAAAAAAATACGAGTGGTTATGTTAAATTGATGCATAAAATTTGACTTGGCTAGTATTGGCTTTGTATCTCAGCAACCATTTAATTAATATTACATACAGCGCTGCTTTGCCATCCTTCTGCTTGAACTTGGCTTGACACGCTACCGCGTGTCTAGATAAATAAGTACGTACGTTTGTGCGTCAGGAGTGTGCACATAATATTGAAATAAGACAAGAATCCCCCGATCCTTTAGAAGACTTAAATGAGGGTTTTTCTATCAATAAAAATTAAATAAAAAAACTCCCGTCATTTCGTGCTTTCAACGATATCCTATGGCGCAAGCCGCGCTGAAGAGACGTGGGACGGGGGCGCGTCGCACTAGTGGCGCCCCTTGAATCAGTTTTCATAGTAAATGTATTGAAGCGTCGCGATCCAAAGCAGACAGAAGAGACGGGGCGGAGACGCGGCCTGCGAACAAACGACGCGGACTGCGACGTGCCCCCGTCCCACGTCGCTTCTGTGTGGCTTGCACCTAATGATGAAAAGACTTAAATTGATACCCTAATGCTTAGTAAAAAACAGTATTTCCCCGTCACAGATATTTATTCTGTAAGAAGGCTGCAAAAGGCTCTTTTACATACCAGCGCTTTTGGATAGACCCTCATTGCCAAGAAGAATGCGCCGCAAGAAACTTGGCAGAAAGTAATTATTCTATGCTACCTACAAAGAGAAGGTATGTCATCTTCTTAATATAAAAGGTTAAAAAGTCAAATTATCTAAACAAAACACGCTTCTGGACTTATCCTTGGTACAATATCAGAATTTGGGATTTTTGTTTGTTTTTTCCTTGTTCTTCAATAGTGTCAAATTTATTAGCTGCTTTGCATGCATGCGTACGTCGTCGTCACGTATTGACGTAGAACATGACATCATTAGGTATAGTGAAAATTATATTATTTAGGTTAATGAACAATACATAAAAGTCGTGTTAGCTTAGCGACTTGCCCTATGGCCTCTCAGAGCGGGTTCGAGCCCGGGTTCGCAGCTCTGAGTTTTTCGAACTTTATAATATCATGTGGGGCAAGTGTGCGCACTTTTTTTTCAAACTAGTATCAAAATTAAACGATAAGCATGAAAGAAAAATGAAAAAGCATTTATTCAGGCAATGATTAAATCGAGAAATTAACAATAAAACTTCGTCACTTCGAAGACAAATCACCTTAATTCAACCAGCTCGAAATGCGCACACTTACCCCATACTGCGGGTAAGTTAAGAGAAGTTTGTGGATTTTCCATTATTTTAATTAAGCAGACTGATTTTTATCAAACTTACCTCATTTTACTGTGACATAACATAGCTGATGGCCTAGTCGTTAGAGACCCTGACTATAAAGCTTGAGGTCCCGGGTTCGATTCCCGTGTCGGGGCAGACATTTGTATGAAAAATACGAATGTTCGTTCTCGGGTCTTGGGTGTTTAATATGTATTTAAGTATGTATCTATCTATATAAGTATGTTTATCCGTTGCCTAGTACCCATAACACAAGCTTTGCCTAGCTTACTTTGGGACTAGGTCAATTGGTGTGAATTGTCCCATGATATTTATTTATTTATTTATTTATTTAGCTTCAAATGTTATGCAAAATAATAGGCTTAAATACATTTCTAACAGAAATAAAATTCATTTACTCGTATCAATTTTCGCCATAACAGCAAATTTTACTTTTACAGCACCGGGTTCTGAATATTTTCTTTTTCTTTTTTCTTGCATAAACTAATTCTCTACCAACATAACTTCAATTTGTCTACACATATCACAAAGTTCTCCCTTCCTATTCCTAAATAAAGGGGTTGCGCACACTTACCCGCTGCGCACAGTTACCCCACTTGACTCTATGCGAAAGTATAAGTAAGTAAGAAAGTAGCACGGGTGGCGCTATGTAAGGGGGGAGTACAAGGTGAGGAAAGGTACAAAATCGTAGGTTTAAAACGCAAGCCGCACAGAAGAGATGTGGGACGGTGGCGCGTCGCAGTTCGCGTCGTTTTTTCGCAGGCCGCGTCTCCGCCCCGTCTCAATGTCCTTACAAAAATCACAGCAATCCGTCGCTCAGTTTCGACGAGGACTAACAAACAAACACACTGTTCAAGTGTTCATTCACAAGTCTGCAATCCTATCACCACAAAGGAAAACGTTCAGTTATCCCCACTTATCCCCTGCAGGTCGTTTACCCGTTAATTCGACTTTAACCCGTCACCCCTTACGGCAATGGGATAATCAACTCAACGGGTCAAAACACAAGTAAAGGTCGAATTTGCATAATCTAATAAAATGAATTACAAGTTAGATCGGTATCAACTCAAGTACCTATACTGATGTCTGATTCCTTTTGGGTATACAGATGATTTTTAATCGGTATCATCGGTATCAGAAACCAATTTTTCTAAATCACTATTTGATGGCGATCACGTTTAAAGCGCAGTTACATGAAACAAAACATGCATATTTTAAATTGTTATTTGGATATCACTTTTAATTAAAATCACTGTCACTCTACACGTGGTATAGTTTAGACTAACTGACTTGAAGAAACTAACTGAATTTTGACGTGAAATCTGTCAAATTCCACGCCAAAGCGATGTCACTTGGCTAAATTACTTAACTTCAACAAATGGAAGGATAACTATGCATTCGGTGATGCAGGAAGTTTTAACAATAACTTTTTTTTAAATTAAACAGACTTAATGGTGTTCTTGAGACCTCATCTACTTATTAAATTCCATTTTGACTAGGGATTAATAGTTTTCATATAAATTTTTTCGTATCAAGTTTTGGCCCGTTTAAACTCCTTACCATTTTCTTCATTATCAGGGTTATATCTACACAGCGTACCTAATCTAAGAAACAAAAGTTTTAAGTGGACATTAGAATTAGCGACTCCGAGTTAGCGAACTTAAGATTTGATCTGAATGGGCTGAAAGTTGGCCAGGCGTCCCATACGCCGATGTAGACTTGACAAAAACTATTGGCAACAAACTTTTGCCATTTCCATTGGAGAGTAGCGAACAAAAAATGTGTATAACCCATCACAATGTACTGCGAATAGCAAAAACTATCTTCTTTTGGGTCCATGTCCGATAACCTGCTTGTCTTCCCAAGATCCGCCCGGGAAGAGCATTGCTTGGGCATCAGTCAATGATTTCCTGGCCAGTTAAGGATATTCATTGGCCGATTGCTAACCCCGGCGCCACACATAGCACAAATGTTTCAACACATATTTGAGCTCATATTTGATCACATGTGAAGCACCGGTATTTGCTTATTTGTTCAATAGAACAACCATACAATCAACCATAGATCAAATATGTGTTCAAATATGTGTTAAAACGTATGTACTATGTTTGGCGCCGGGGTAACATCCCGACACGGGAGTATAGAATTATTTTGCCGAACAAAAGCCGTCATGTTTTAAAACTGTGTTCTACTTGACACTGGGAAATTTTCATCTAATGGACAGGGTCAATTATGTTTAAACTAAACATCTTTTGCCGGAAGGGATTGGTCGCTTTCCCCAACGGAGACCAGCCGGCTTGGGGAGATATATTTTATTCATCATCATAATCATCATTTCAGCCGAAAGATGTCCACTGCTGAACTTAGGCCTCCGGACCAAGGCTCGCCAAACAGATAGGTCTCGTGAAATCCACATCCAACGCGATCCCGCAACATTAACCAGGTTGTCGCTCCATCTTGTTTGTCAAGTGTGGAAGCAGCTGGAAGGAGGCAGCCCTGTCCTCGGCTAGACGCATCCAGCTTCTACCAGCAGCCTTTCGCAGATCGTCACTCCACCTGGCCGGAGGGCGTCCTACACTACGTTTGCCAAGACGCGGTTCCACTCAAGAACTCGTTTACTCCAACGGTTGTCGGTTCTTCGACAGATATGACCAGCCCACTGCCACTTCAACTTGCTAATTCTCTGAGCTATGTCGATAACCTTAGTTCTGTGTCGGATATCCTCGTTGCGGATCCTATCTTTCTTTTCTTTTTTCCAGTAATTAAGGCTTAATAACAATAACTATCTTCTGCCCACGCCTTCGTCCATGCAAAAACATTTACTGTGCAATCTGCTAGACTGTGGAATCGATTACCCACCTCCATTAGGCAATCTCCTTCCGTGGTGTCGTTCAGGGAAGCTTTGAAGAAGATGTGGCTCACACAATCACTTTAATATATTGAGAACACTGCTTATTTATTATATGTATTTTGCATATATATGTTGTATATGGTAGTATATTTTTATTAGGTTTCTTTATATTATGAGTTTATGTATTGTATTTACTAAAAGTTGTATTGTAGCCTTTGCTTTGTCCGACTGTATTATTTTGACTTACTCTTTGTCGGTCCCTTACTAAATGCTCCTTTCATCCACTCAAGGGTTGACTGGTAGAGATCCCTTAAAGGGATAAGTTCGCCTTTGTACATACATTTCAACGGTTGTCAATAATGTATTTCTTTTTTTTCCTTATTTTTGTACAATAAAGAGTTTACATACATACATACATAAAACATATGAAAATTGCCCCTTATGTCTGAAACTACTGTGTTTTGGTTGATGAGACAAGGTTGTCCACATGACATAATCATTGACATGTCAGTCAGTATGTCAATTTGGACTCGCTCACCCGCATACTGGGTTAACGAAAGTTCTATATTGTTCAAATGCAAGTGGGCGCGGTTCCGTGTAGCGTGATCTTACAAGTACTTTCGTTTTTTTTACTAATCGAGCATTTCTGGGAACGATTTTGGTGTCACTATCACATTGTCGCCCGCAAAAAACGCTTGTACGTTTTAAAACCTTGTCGCACTGAAATTAATCTTCTAATATATAAAAATATCGTGTCACATTGTTTGTTAACGAACTCCTCCGAAACGGCTTGACCGATTTTTATAATAATAATAATAATAATAATATTTTTTATTCAGACATCATAAAAGGTCCACAGTTTTGTTAATAAATCTTAGCCTAAATGTTAGTAATTAATAACTAACAGAGATTTTGTTCTCTGGGCGAGTTTCCACATCAAAGGGCAATCTTATCTATTTGAAATCATCTTTAGGATGCCATTACCGCTGCCATGCACCCTGTCCATTAATGAGGCAGTTTTTTTGCGCCACACAGCGTCGAAACTGTCTGTGCGAGCCTCCACAAACATAGAGGACGCGCTGCAGTACCGCGGCAGCCGCCAACAGCACCCTAAAGGCGTTATTATACTGGACTCGCAGAGCATTGTAAGTCCTTATATGAAACTTTTTTTGTCTATAGATACTCACTAGGTCTGAGAATTGGTCGTAGGCTATTTTTTATACCCTTTTATTCTTTGCAGACAGAGTCGCGGACAACAGCTAGTCTAATATATAAAAATCTCGTGTCACGGTGTTTGTCATCGAACTCCTCCGAAACGGCTTGACCGATTTTTATAAAAAAAAATCTCTATATTCGGTAGGTCTGAGAATAGGTCGTAGGCTATTTTTATACCCCTATTCTTCGCAGACGGAGTCGCGGGCAACAGCTAGTCCTACTATAATATTAGAAATTGAATGTTTAGATATTTAAATGTTTGTTAATCAATTGCGTAATATTTCGTCCCCTTCCAACATCTTCTTGAGTGGACAAAAACATTTTTTTTCTAACTCGATCAACATCCTTTCCCCGATAAATATAAATAGAATCTTTACACTAACTTAAGATTTAGAAGCAACCAGCGTTAAGTAAAACGAAACCAATGACAATAAAGTTAAACTTTCAAAATCACTTAAAGCGGAAGAGGATTTGGGGCTGAACGGGCACTTTGCGATAAATTCCTATCCCAAGGGAAGGTCGGGGTGAACGGCCGGAGGACTATATACGACGAGCTAGAAAATTGGGCTTTCTTAGGAATAAGAAGGAGCGAAAACGAAAACTAGCCTTTTCATATGCACAGGATGTCCCAAAACTCAAGGATAGCTGGTACCGGGCGAGGTCAACATATCCAGTTCTAGAAAAAGTAAGAAAATAAATTATGTTACTTAAGGACCGTACCGAAAAGTTTTTTTAAGTTTTGTATTTGAGATATCCATCCATCCATCCATCCCAGCCTATATACGCCCACTGCAGAGCACAGGCCTCCTCTCAGAAAGAGAGGGGTTGGGCCGTAGTTCCCACGTGGGCCCAGTGCGGATTGGTAATTTCACACACACCATTGATTTTCTTCACAGGTATATGAAGGTTGCCTCACGATGTTTTCCTCCGCCGTAATGGCCATGGTAAATTACAAATGTAATTTCGCACATAAATTCCGATTAATTCAGAGGTGCGAGCGCGGATTTGAACCCACGATCCTCTGCTTGAGAGGCAAGAGGTCAAACCATTAGGCCACCACGGCTTTGAGATAATCGAGATATCAATGAAATGTAAAATACTTTTTGTGATTTATTAATTTGGTTGTATTACATAGTGCATTTTTTTTGCATTAGAAACAAGTTAAACAATCTTCACGAGTCTTTTAATTGAAAAACGCTTTAAAAAAATAAAAACTATTACTTATGAAACCAAAACAGTGTAAATTACCATAAATTTCCTTTCAATTTGTTACATATTAAGATGTGAATTATTTTTCAAATGTGTTTTTCAATAAAAAGACACGTCATTATCGCTTACCTTCTTTCTAATGCTAAAAGAAACGAGGTGTAGTTGACCAACAAACATCTCAATATTTATCTACAGAAATATCTTAAGTTATAAAATACTAGTAGGAAATTCTAAACAAACAATATAAAACAATTTGAATCAATGACTCATGAGCGGATACCCAAGGAACCCCCTGTCGCTGGATTTTCCTTAATCAAATGGATACGTCTTGCCAATAAATTACCCTTCTACAAACTGTATAATGTAAACGACTTTTATAATGGTAAATTTAAAACCATATTAGACTTAAGTACTTATTATAATAACTATAAATTAAAAATTAAAAAAACCCCCAACGCAATTATGTCACTCGTATGTTTGAACATTAAGTCAATGCCCGTTATGCGTCTAAGATCCCTTCCGCAGCTAACAAAAGAGCTGATAACTTTGAAACGGCTGAACTGATTTTGATGAAACATATTTAAGAACCATCGCCAAGAAACCTGCTCTCTATTAAACCCCGAAACTT